>CM044322.1:7390000-9790000 GCA_024291935.2 Okapia johnstoni | reverse complement strand
GTATAGAGAACTTGATGTATTGTATAAGAGGAATCAATATATAAAGAATGTGATATAAAAAGCTCTGTGGACAAAAGATTAGGCTAGTCCAGACAGTATACAGTTGTCTAACTCAACAAACAGCACCAAACGGAAGAGATGTTTAGTAAGAGCTGTGACATGGATGTGAGATGCTGTAAAAGTACCATCAAACTGGAGAATAAAAGTATTCAAGGCAACTCGAATATTTGCAAGTGTCATGGTTTATTCATTAATAACAAATTGTCACCCACCTTACAACTGAACAAAAGAATGTGACTTCAATTCTTACAACATATAATTATCTGAAATTGAAATAGGGTCACTACCCTGTCTGGCTCTCAGTTTCCCGAAGGGAAGGGTATTCAAAGCGCCTCTAATGAACTCAGGATCTCAAAGAGGAAGCGGTCCACTCCTGGATCTCTCTTCTCCAGAGCTGGATGATCCGATGCTTTTATCCATTTTATATACTCGACTATAACATTTCATTTAAGAAAGGATTCTAGGGCTGAAAGTCAAAAAGTTTGACACCACTGTACTATACGATGTCTAAGGTTCCTTTCATAAATACTATTCAATACTGTGCATGACATTTTTATCAAAGCACTTAATAATACACAGTATTGTTTTTATAATTCACCCTATGCACCTTCTGAATGAAGCTGTTAACCAAAATGTAAGTATCACACAGTGGAAAGTACCCCGGATTACATCCCAGAAACCCTGGTTATCTGAATTCTGGGACTGCCTCTCATTAGTCATATGTCTGATGGTAAGTCATTTCAACTCTGAACCTCTTCCTTCTCTAAAATGGAAATATATACCTCAAATGACTATAGAGATTAAAAGAGACCAAATATATAAAAAGTACTACAACAGATCCAATACCAAAGGAAGCAATAAATTATAAAAGCTTTCGATCTTGGTTTTCCTTTCAAAACCAAATCCTATGTAATAATGTCACCTAGTTTGCTGAATTAGAAGTGAACTGAATTACAATAAAGCAGATCTTTTCCCCCAAAAGACTCCAGGTAGAAAAAATCTCTTCTTTTTTCTGCCTAGAATAACATCTATTTCTTCTGGGAAATGTCCTTTTCTCCTCCCCTTCATACTCTTCCATCTCCTGCCAACCACTACCAACCCTTAGTTCAGCTCAGTTCAGTCTCTCAGTCATGTCCGATTCTTTGCGAACCCATGGACTGCAGCATGCCAGGCCTCCTTGTCCATCACTGACTCCCAGAGTTTACCCAAACTCATGTCCATTGAGTGAGTGATGCCATCCAACCATCTCATTCTCTGCTGTCCCCTTCTCCTCCTGCCCTCAATCTTTGCCAGCATCAGGGTCTTTTCAAATGAGTCAGCTCTAGGCATCAGGTGGCCAAAGTATTGGAGTTTCAGCTTCAACATCAGCCTTCCAATAAATATTCAGGACTGATTTCCTTTAGGATGAACTGGTTGGATGTCCTTGCAGTCCAAGGGATTCTCAAGAGTCTTCTCCAACACCACAGTTCGAAAGCATCAATTCTTTGGTGCTCAGCTTTCTTTATAGTCTAACTCTCACATCCATACATGACTACTGGAAAAACCATAGCTTTGAGGAGATGGACCTTTGTTGACAAAGGAATGTCTCTGCTTTTTAATATGCTGTCTAGGTTGGTCATAACTTTCCTTCCAAGGAGTAAGCGTATTTTAATTTCATGGCTGCAGTCACCATCTGCAGTGATTTTGGAGCCCCCAAAAATAAAGTCAGCCACTGTTTCCACTGTTTCCCATCTGTTTGCCATGAAGTGATGGGACCAGATGCTATGATCTTAGTTTTCTGAATGTTGAACTTTAAACCAACTTTTTCACTCTCCTCTTTCACTTTCATCAAGAGGCTCTTTAGTTCTTCGCTTTCTGCCATAAGGGTGGTGTCACCTGCATATCTGAAGTTATTGATATTTTTCCTGGCAATCTTAACTCCAGCTTGTGTTCACCAACCCTTAACGTGGTTTGAATGAAAACTTCTACCTTATTTCGGATCTCAGGCCCTCCAGTCACTACTTGTTAGCCAAGGGTAAGCCTCGCTGTTACAGCAGAGCCAATCAGAACCCCACCCTCCTGGCCACAGCTGGAGAAGGGAGAAGTTGACCCAACACAAACTGGGCCAGTCTTCTGTGTAACTGATGCTGGAAATAAGATGAGTGGGACTGCCAACAGCCAGAGTTTCTGTCAAAGGAAGAAAAAAAAAAAAAAAACGACAAGAAGGAAGTTGACAGAAGCAAATATGAGAGACAAAAAAAGAAACTCTAATGTGACTGGGTCCCCTGATTTTAGATGGACCTACAATCCTAAGGTAGTAGACTGTATCACATGTAAACCAAAGAACCCTAAATGAATACATACCTCAAAGAAAAACCGCAACAAAGCTGGGATTGCAATTTTGCTTAAATATCTTTCCTTTTGCAGCTTTTACCTTACAATTCCATCTCTTCTCTCCTTTATAGTTGTTGTTGCTCAGTCTCTCAGTCATGTCCAACTCTTTGTGACCCCATGGAGTTTGGCCCACCAGGCTCCTCTGTCCATGGGATTTCCCAGGCAAGAATACTGGAGTGGGTTGCTATTTCCTCCTCCAGGGGGATCTTCCCAACCCAGGAATTGAACCTCTTGTGTCTCCTGCATTGGCAGGCGGATTCTTTACCACTGTGCCACCTGGGAAACCTTCAGTGTAATTAACCTCTAATAAAACTTCAAAATATTCTCTTTTCAAAAGAAAAAAAAAATTAATTTGTCTCACAAAGTAATCTGAAATTCAAAAATGGCAAGACTATAAAACACCTATTTAAAGCTAGAGGTAAAACCTTATTTTGTAATCAAATTGCTGCTTTTTAAACTTTTGGTATTTCTGTCGCTTTCTAGGCAGTCACCATAGTAACAGAGAAAAAAGAACCGGAAACTAGCAGTTGAAATGGACTCCTGCTGATGATAGTGGTTCCGCTTCCATGGAAACAACAATGAAGTGATGGAAATACTGGAAGGCTTTTTAAATGTAACCTTAAATATACATACTAGGACTCCTTCCTTATCAGCCCCTTAAAAGTAGGTCACAAGCACTGCTGATCAACAGCAGCAGCCAAGGATGAAAACCACCTCTTGCAGACTGCTGCTGCAGGATACTTGCTGAGGTTTGTGAGTCCCAGAAAGAAAAGATCAATCTATCGATTTCCAGAATAAGTCCAACTAATCACGTTATTTATAAATGTGACTTTAAGTGGATTTTACTTACCAACACTTTTGACTCTAACCTTCTTAATTTCTTAATCTTCCTTTTAAGACACACACAAAGCTTATGATTGTTTTTCAGGGAGACCAGAGTACCTGGAATTTAACTGCTAACCCCATACTAGGTCATGTGACTATTATTTCTTCAGTAATACATCTATAAATGCTTTTAAAAATGGATACATATTTAACATGCTACCTAGAAATAAACCAATACCTTCAGTAAGTTCTCTACATTTCTGTTGATCATTCAGAACAAGAATTTCCACTGTGCTTTGGCAGTCAAAACAGAAAAGCTACTTCCATTATTTCTTTAATAACCGTTAGGTCAAAAAGTTCCAGTGTCCAATAAAAGATGTTTTGTATATATTGAGTCAACCCATATTTCTTTACCTCAAATCAAGAGAGAGAATAGAATCAGGGTGATTATAGAGCGTGTAAAAAAAGACACTGTAGCTGAATAGAAATGAGAAATTTCAAAGCTGTTATTGAGGGACTTCCCTGGTGGTTCAGTAGATAAGACTCTGAGCTCCCATTACAGGGGGCCCAGGTTCAATCCCTGGTCGGGGAACTAGATCCCAAATGCCACAACAAAGAACTTGCATTCTGCAACGAAAAAGATCCCACATGCCACAGTGAATTCAGATCAAAGCCCCTGTCGGCTGCAACCAAGACCCTGTTCAGCCAAATAAGTATTTTTTTTAAGTTGTCACTGACAATTTTAGAAGCACTGGCCTGCCTATCCTGCATTTCTCAGAGCACCAACTCTCACTCAATTTCCTCAGAGAAGTTTTTATAGAAGGCACCATCTACAGATAACAGAATAGTGAAACTCTTATTTACCCAAGAGGCCATCACCATCTGGCCACTCCTTGATCACAACAAATTCATCTACTGTATTACCTTTTTTTATAACGAAGGAAATGGAGGCTTGGAGATGTGAAATGCCTTTCTCAGTCACAAAGTTAATCTAAGAACCTAAACCTAAACCAGGTCTTATGCTACCACACTGCATGTAATTGAATTTGAATTAGATTATTCTACTGAGTAGAACAAGAAAAATACAGAGCACAGGGCAAGTACAATACAAGCGAGAATGGGAACAAAGATGAGGAGAAAATAAATGTAAGGAGTTGAGGTAGGAGCCTGAATCAGAGAGAAGGAAAGAGACTGAAGAAATCAGACAGCACGTGGTGAAATCAGAGCTATGAAGAGTTATAAGTCTCACACTATGTAAAAGAGAATGGGCCTCTAGGAGAAAAACATCCTTCTTACCCAAGCATTTCTTTGGAAAACAAAGGCCACTCATTTATCCGTTTAAAAAAGGGGGGGGGGGGGGGGGGAGCATTTTTATTCACAGGAATAATGAAAATCAGTTTCAAGAACTAGAAAAAGTAAATTCTTCCAGTTCTGTTATTCTACCCTTGGACACTAAAAAAGAATATAGCTAATGCCTCATCACTGATTCAACAAAAGAAAAGCAGTGCTAAAGGAAGAACTGACCATGCTGAACTTTGTTTTTTAATAATTTTATGTATTTATTTTTGGCTGTGCTGCCAAGGCCTCACTGCCGCACGGGCTTTTCTCTGATTGCAGGGAGCAGGGGCCACTCTCCAGTTGTACTGCACGGGCTTCTCACTGGGGCGGTTTCTCCGTTGCCGAGCACAGGCTCTAGTGCAAAGGCTCCATAGATGCGGTGACAGGCTTGGCAGCTCCGCAGCATGTGGGATCAAACCTGTGTCTCCTGCATTGGCAGGCGGATTCCCCACCACTGAGCCACCCGGGAAGCCCCACGTTAGGCTTCTTGAGAGCCAGTGTGTCTACATTTGTACTTTATGGGAAATTTTAGGGGGATTTTTAAGGGCATTTTGATCATACTTGATCATCTCCACATGCACAGAATTTAATTCCCATATAAGACTGTACTTAATCACATCTTATATTCTGATCTCTACTCCTCTACTCCACACTGTCCAACAGGCTCTATGCCACATTACTCTTGGTCAAGGATGCTTGGTTTTCATTCAAATTTATCACATTAGAAAGAACATCCAAATCAACCTGGGTTTACTGAAGTAAGTTTTTGTTTGTTAGTGATTCTTTTTTTTTTTTAAACAACTTCAGTCACATAAAAGAATATGCCTATTTGAGATGGCCTTGGTGGTGAGAGTTGTTGTTTTTTTTAAGTGCTGATTTAATATATTTAATGTTTTTTTTGTTCTTTTCAGGGAAAGCCTACCATTTCTGACTTATGCTGTGTTCTGACAACAAAAGGCAACCTTGAGAATAACTGTAATTTATGGTTCTACACACGATCCACAAATATGGAGCCATCAGCCTTTCCGTGAATAACACAAACCTGGTCAAGAAAGGGAATCTGCTTCCCACTTGCATTTAACCAACCTTCTATTAATGTTTTTTCTAAACTCAATGTTATGTGAACCCTAGAAGTTCAAAGAGTCACCAAAGAATAGTAAAAGCAATAGCTACAACAACATTCACGCCCAGGCATTGCCTCGATTACGATCATTTTCAATGTTGTTTTGCAGTTCTTCTGTCCTTAAAAAAAAGAAACAAGCAGCCCAAAATGGAGCCACCTGAGCTAAGCCCACGTCACCAAACCAAGACTTAATACCTAACCTAACTGTAGTTTCAAACTTCCCCAGGACTGGAATCTTAACCAGTCTGGAATTTCCTGGTCAGCACCAAGGAGGTAACTGGCCAATAAATATTTTTGTCTCCCAAAGGAAGGTGCCTTGCTCAAATAATTCTTTTCTGTTTACGACTTCCTTGTCCCATCCCCTCTCTGGCTTTAACAACCTTTTCCCTTCTGGAGTTCCCTGGAGCTCCTTTCTGCTTGCTGGATGGGAGGCTGCCTGGTTCACGAATCAACTAATAAAGCCAACTAGATCTTCAAACTTACTCAGCTGGATTCTTTTAATAGATAGGGTGTCAGTGTCAGGATCCAAAGTGAACAAACTTCTGATGGCATTCCAGGACAAGACAGACAGGTTTAGTACCTGTGGAGCACTCTTCACGGTTGCTGTCTTTCTTGCTATTTTCAAGGACCAGGGGTAAGTTTCTGTAAATACTGAGCTCCTTTCTCCCTGCATCAAGCTCCACATCTGATTGGCTTTCCTTTACAGAGCAAGACAGCTTGAGCTGATGGACACTTCTGCCTGGAAATCAAATCCCTCACTTTAGGATTGTAATTCCCAGGTTTTTGAGCAGAACCCTCAACCCTTAACTCTGTCCCAAGATCCACTTAGGAACTGAATGTGCAGTTCCCTATTTATGTGGGGGCCCCAGTCCACTGCCCTCATTTATTGATATCTGCTAGCTTAATCCTTTCCCCAGTCCAAGGTCCCACATTGGGGCATTGGTGTAGTACACACAGGGTCTCTTCTTGGCTGGAACTTAGTTACCTTAAGGTACATTTTTTTTTTTTTGGTCATATTCTATGTCAAGGCTAAATGCTAATAATATCCCAGAATTCAAAACAGCCTCAACATTGATGGTTAAGGATTAAGGATTTAAGATCTGTTAGAGCACCTACCACCTAACTCAAAGACTCCCTAATTAGGATAAGCTGGTCACAGAATGGGATACTGACACTCAGTCACCTGCTAACCTTAAGAAAATTTCCACGCACAGAGGTAGATTGTAAAACACTACAAAATCCCCAATGCTATGACACACCCCTCTTAGGTATCAGTTTGTCTCCAAGAGACCCAAAGGCTTAGCTAAAATAATAAAAATAATGATGGAATCTTTAAAATCCAGAGTTAAGCAAACTCTTCTGACATACCTGATGATTTTATGTCTAACAACTATAATCCTGGAAATCCACAAAGGTGGCAAAACTCTTACTAAAAACCACCTAGAATTATGATGGCCATTATGGGGAACTTTGCAATTAGACAAGATCATTCACTTGAGACACACACTTAAGAGCGCCCCGATTAAATTACAAACAGAAGGGATACATATTTTAATTGGTATGCAGAAGCTTCCAAAGGCTTCAAAATGCCAAAAAGAACTTTAAATTTTCATTACAAAAAACTAATAAAAAATTAAAGACACAAGAGGTACCTAAAACAAAGGATTATAAAACAGACACAACTCCTACTTCCCCCTCTATCTCCCTTTATCTAGTACTCATTCTAGTAGTCCTCTGTTTGAACTGTCTTTCTACTCTGAAGGGACTACAAGGCCACGAACAAAAGTCTATCAGGTTAACGGCCTTAAAGGCACCCCCATATAGCTTTGAAAGAAGGACCCTGTAAAGACCCCTCTCAGAGATAACGAAACCGAGGATTTTCTGGTAAACTGCTACATCATTCCCTTAAACAACCAAAGGGAAGCTAAAATCAAAAATTAATTTAAAAACCTTGACAAATTCTGGCAAATATCAGAAATACATTCTCTCCACTTAAACCCCACTTAGAATCTGCAGACAGGATCTTGGAAAAAAAACTGGCAGAAGTTAGCTAAGGGTAAAAATTACTATAATTCTCCTGGATCTCTGTCTGTAGTAACCAATGAAGAGAAAAATATCTTTTTCACCCCATTAGGGGATGCCTCTTAAGTCCAAAGGGTTGTTCAATACCGTCAGAAATATTTACTGTTTATTCAAGCTGAAAACTGATAAGATTTTATTTTTAAAATTTTAAGCAGTTCTGTGGTCAAAAGTTGGCCAAACTGGAAGCTGATATACAGAGCTGGTAAGAACTTTTTAAGGCCTTCTCCCCTAAACTAATGTACCCAGCGGCAAAGAAAAACCTTCTAAAGCCCTTAAAAGGACTTATGGGTGGATCAACCTTTGATGTCATTTAAGTAACCACCCAATTCCTTGAGTAACTGAGAGCAACTGCCCTTATCCTACAAATCGTTGCAAGACTGGAAATGCAGCTCAAGGCAGTCCAAACTTCACCTATTCCTTTTTCCAGCCCCATAACCTCCCCTATTTACCTTAAGAATCTTATAACTTGCATTTTTCTCTTATGCCTTTGGGATGTAACTTTAGAGAGGTAAAAAAACACGGGAGGGGGGAGTTGGGGGTAAGTCATCTGGAACTTGAGCAATTGAGAAATCTTAAGTGTAGAGAAGCTACGCGGTCCCTGTTCATGCCTGTCTATACGTTCACATGTGCCTATACCTGTGTTATGGATATATTTTCTACTTCTGGATAGTACAGCCAAAATGAATTTATAGAAGAGCTCTATTTAATTGGCTTACAAAAAAATAAACACTTATATAAATCATGTATTCGTTAAATTCTTTAAAAAATAAGAAAAATTAACCCCAATGCTTTTGAGGTTCACATGATCTGAGATAACATTTAGTAAATAAGCCTGTTTTAAGTTTGTTGATTTAATTAAAACAGACATGTCTTTAAAGTTATTGATATTAAAAACAGTGAAAGTATACATCTTTCATTCAACCCAGGCTCATTAAAGATCAAATAAGTTCATATTATCTATAACAAATTTTGTCAGCAAGAAAAATGGCTTAAAATGAACACTGACATTGTCTAATGTCTCATGAAACTTTTGTGGGCAGTCTAAGCATAATTGTTAAAAACAAGTAAATGAAATAGATGTAAGGAGGATAAAAAGCTTTTAGGTGAATCTTCTAATAGTGTCTCTAAATCTTTATGGTAACCTGAAATTCCATTAAGTTAAATGATAGTCATTAAATATCTAGGTCATTTCCAAACAAGGTAGAGCACTGAAATATTAATTACTGAACACAAGTATATTTCATTTTTGTTTTCTTTTATAGAAAAATTAAAGGCATTTTATTCTCTTAATAAGCATGTTTTTACCACACTAAGAAACTATAAGAAAACACATTTCTATAAATTTAAAAAATATTTATGAATCTGCCAATCCACAGAATGCTAATGTGAAAGGCAGTTCATAATTGCTTACTTCCCAGTTTTCACTAGAAACAAGTTTTCTAAACAAGTTTAAAAACAAGGTTTCTAAGGGTTAAAAATTCTCATACTGATAATTAAAACTACTAGAAATAATAAGGAAAGGTATTCTATGTGTTATCAGAACTGGCTAAGATTGGAATGAGTCTGATTAAGTAAGTTTTAATATCAAAAATAAGCTGGTATAAAATTAAATTTGACTTTCTCCCTGTTGAAAGGGACAAAGCTTTCTTAGCCTATTGGTCTGCTTTTGACAATCAGAGATTATAAAAGGTTTTTCTTTACCTTTTGAACAATCTGCCAGGGAGAGGGTAGGGGACACAAAGATCTATGTTCTTGTTGTCTATATCAGATCTTTGACTTCTTAAACCTAGTCCTCTCAATATTAAAAGAGCTAAGTTTCACTCAGAACTATGTAATCTGTATTTGCCTGTAAAGTCTTTGCCACTTCGGTTAAATACATAAGTATTGTTTTGCAGTGTCCTATGACCCTATGTGACCAAGTATTTTTAAACCTTTTAATATTTTTGACAAACTTCCCCAAAATAAAATTCTAAAAGAAGTCTTTTTGACCTCAAACTAACTTTGGGATATTTTTAGAGGGCCCCTAGCATATTGCAAAAGATTTGTTCTCTCTTCTCATAAGAAGATCGATGTTAAACTAATTAGACTTATTTGATATGTTAAATTACATGTGAAGAAACACTGAGAAATAAAAATACTAAGCTTTCTTTATGTTGTGTTTATATAGGATATAAGTACTTTTAAAACTATATGAAGTTCCTAGAAATCTGATACATGTTAGTATCTGGTAATATTGTGATAAAACATTATAATACACATAGTAATACAATAATAACAGATAATGTTATCAGTCATAACTCTAGTTATTGTCTTAGAGGGCTATGTATCATAGAAGTCAACTACGCTGTAATGAATTCTAATCAGATCTTTAACCATGGCATTTTAAGTCTTTTGACATTTACAGACAGTTATTATGCTTAACTCTGAGGTTTTTCCTAAAGCGTTCCTAAAAAGTGTTCTTTCTTCAGAGAAATTTCTAAAAAGCTTTCTGACAGGTACTCTAGGATACAAGTTTATGGTAACTTTCAGATCATAATACTAACTGGGTAAGAATTTATAGAACTCTAAGGAAAAACTAGATTTATAATACTGCTAACAAAAGACGAAGATCAAAAACTAACTGCATAGGACTGAATGAACTGATAAAGATGAGTATAATTTTTTACAATTTTTTTGTTTAAAACATTGCTTCTTTTGTGTTTTGTTTTTCCAGGTTTAAGGAAATCCTCTTTTCTCTTAAAAGCTTTCAGCAATTTGGTAATAAACATTTGTGAACTAAAGTGAAACTTTTACTTTTTCTCCTTACTTGATCTCACCAAAATTCAGAAACTCTTGATATTCTTTTCATTTAATAAATTTCATTATTTGCATAAGTTCAGGAAGAATCTGTTCTCATTATACCAGAACACAACTGGAAACACTGGCTATATCACAAAGGCTTTAAATAGAATGTCATATTTGAGAGAAATGTGTATAGACCCAGATATGACCAGACAGCTTGGAAAAATTGGCCTAGTGCCTTACTTAACACATTTACCATCAGCCTTATCAGATGAGTATGGAAGCTTACACTTTCTGGCAGGCCCAGCAACCTTGAAGAGATGAGTTCACTCAGACTGTAGGTACTGCAAGGAAAATCTAGTGATGATTCTTAGATTGGCTTCCTAGTCTCAAAGGATTTTAAGAGTTCAATCTGAGATCCCTTATGAAAATTTCCACCAAAGCAGTCTTAAAAAGAACTTATACAATCAATCATTACTCTTGCTGCATTTGTGTAAATAATCAGGCCAGTCTAATGCAAACTAATTAGTTTTACTGTAATTATCCTTAAAAAAGAGAAGTGGAGATAACTGTATGGAGAAAAATTATGCCTGGACTTTTGTCTATTTTAGAGTCTAACCCTATCAACTGTTTTTGAGGTTTTGTGATATACCTAGGAACTGAACTAGATCCTAAATTCTTCTAGTTTTCTCAAATATCTGGCTACAACTCTCCAAACTAACATTTCTAATTTTCTCTGACCCTTCTAATTTAAAATTATCAAAAACAAAGCCTGTCCTTGAATCTTCTTGGAAGGGACTATAACCAGGTCCTCTTCCCTGCCCAGATGGCACTCAGACTTCAGGCACTTGAGCCATGGATATGTGTCTCACAGCTGAAGATGGCTCCACCTGACACCTGGTCCTGGACAGGCACGAGGGACCTGTGAATCAAACTGTCAAGGGAGAGCAGTAGCTGATATCAAGGTAGATTGCTTCTGCCCATGATGTCAGATCAAGACAAAACATCTTTCTTTCCTTTACTCTGCAATTGGAAAGACATTTCCATATCTCTCAGTCCAGTCCTAAGTAGGGTAACATCTCAGCCTGCTGGGTTTGTCACTAAAGATTCTGATCTATCCAACACTAGAGGTCTCCTGGTCTTCCCTGCGACCAATTTCTCTTCTATTCCCAATGCCAATGGAAACTATGATCAACACCACCCCCTCAACCTAGAAGTCTCTTACCAACTTCAACTCTTGTGGTCAGAATATCAAATACTGTTTTTATCTTTCTCCAATGATAATACTTACCCAATTAGACACAATCACCTGCATAATTTTAGGTCATTTGCACCCCCACATTCCCATGATTATCTAGATGAATCTGCCCCCACTCACTAGATCTCACCAGCAGCACCCATCTTTGTAAGGTGGGTGCATCTTTATTTCATACTAAAAGATTTTCTTTCCGTATGCACTGAAATCCTAATCGACTCCTGGCTTGAACACTAAAAACAGCAATCCCTGTGAATGATCCATTAGCAGCATCATTTTAACAGGAATGGTTTGTGCCTGACAGGGTTTGTCTTTGCTTGTTTGATTGTAATTCTCCTTGGGCCCATGAATGCCTAGATGGCTGGCATACAACTATGTGATGCCTCTTAGGTTATCTAATGGTACCCCTAACTTTCCACAAATGAACTAGTCACCTCATTGGTTAACCCCACAGATTTACATCAGAAAGTTAGAAAAGACCTACCAGGAGGTGTTCATGACTCAGAACTCACTTCCTTTGGCAATGCCATGCCTCCCTGGTAAGGAGTAAATGTAACTGAGAACATGATTTTAAATTCTCCTTAGTTCTTGGAGATATTCAAGAATCTGCTGCTAAAACAACAGCTGTCCCCAAAAAATCCTCGGACTCTTCAGCCAGAATTGTTCCTCAAAATAGAACAGCCCTTAGTTATCTTCTAGCTGAGCAGGGAGGTGCTGTGGCCAACACAACCTGCTGTGCCTAGATTAACACTTCAGGGGAAGCTGAAACAATTACATAAGATCACTGAGCAAGCCACTTGGTTAAAAAGGTGGCTCCTTCAGGAGGGTTGTTCTTTGATTTATTTGGTCTCAATTAATTTGGATCCTGGGGACCATGGCTCCAATATTCACTCCAAATACTGGGAATTATCCTGCTTTTGATTATTATAATCATAATAATCTCCCTGGTACATTATATTGAACCTTAAACTTTGATCACATGTCTCAGTTAAGCTAAGGGTTTGATCAAAAGGGGAGAATTGTTTAAAAAAAAGAAAAAGAAACAACAGGTCCAAAATGGAGTCACTTGTGCTAAACTCATGTCACAAAACCAAGACTTAATACCAAATCTAACTATAATTTCAACCTTCCCAAGGATTGGAATCTTAACCAATAGATCTGGAATTTCCCAGTTAGATAATATGCATAATATGCATAATAATAACCCTCTTGGGACTTCCCTGATGGTCCAGTGGCTAAGAATCTGCCTTCCAATGCAGGGAACACGAGTTCAGTCCCTGGTCGGGGAACTAAGATCCCCACATGCCATGGGGCAACTAAGCCCATGCACCACAACAAAGAACTAGCAGAGCCAAAATACAAAAAACAAAAACAAAAAACCTTTTGACCCCAAAGGAAAGAGACCTTGCTCAAAATAATCCTTATTTTTATTTTAAAGGTGAGAATCCAAAAGACAAATCATTCAATTCCTTCAAAAGAATACTACCTGGACGTTCTCTTTCTGACAATGAACTCTTCTAAGTAAGAAAATGAGTAAATAAACAACCCCCTAAATGTTCCAGATGATGATAATCCCCTAAGGATTATGTTGTAATTAAATGACTTCTAAAAGATTACAATAAAAAGATTAAAAGAAGCTATAGATATATTGAAGGAAAAGGGAATAAATAATTAAAACCAAGGAGTTAAAACTTTCTCTTAAAAGATGGAATAAAAATAAGATAGGAGAAAATTTGGAAATCAAACTCCACATAAACTTAAGAGTTTTTTTATCTGCCACACAGATAAATATGGAAAGTCCCCCAAGCCATACAAAAGCTTTTACTCATTTTTTCACTGCTTACAGGAAACATCTTAAAAGAAGTAGCGAATCTATGGAAGACTCAGTTCAACAACTGTTTTCTTGATGTCATGATATGGAATCACTTTTTTTTTCCTTAGATGATATAAAATGATAAACAGAAATATTGACTATAATCTGTAAATTCTTCTCAATTCTAGAAATTTTACAGACTCTTAATGCATCCCACTGGTGGCTCAGGCAGTAAAGAATCTGCATGCAATGCAGGAGACCCAGGTTCTATCCCTGAGTCAGGAAGATCCCGTGGAGAAGGGAATGGCAACCCACTCCAGTATTCTTGCCTGGAGAATCCCATGGACAGAGGTGCCTGGAGGGCTGCAGTCCTTGCTATCGCAGAGTCGGATATGACACACTTTCACTCTCACCTTAAAAATTAAATTGACTTAGTGCATACTAGAACTAGAACAGACGCTATCCCACCTGTCTTCAGACTGATCTAAGATAGAGATATACATATCGCCACATTTAAACAGTTCAAAGTACGTGTCAAGCAATACTCCCAGAATACATCACATGTGAAGCCCATTTCAAGGTAACAATGAAACTCCTCCTAGCAACTGGCTTTCTTTAAGTAAGCCATCAAAGTGAAAACATTCTCCATATCACTTACTCCTGTTCCTCCTACCCTTTCAGAAGGAAAGATGTCTACTAGTTACTAACCATATATCACGTTCCAGAAAGTCATCTCAATGTTTATAGTCATTTCAGTGTTATCATAGAACATGACATACAGAAGACTTAAAATTTTGTTAAACAAATGAATGGAAAAGTGAATGATTTTGCACCAATAGTACACAGTCTGATAACAATACCTTCCCGCCTAGAGATGATCCAATTATAACTTAGTGCCTTTCATAACAGTCACATAAAATGCATTTCAGAAATGTGTATAATTATTGTCTTTATCATCTGTGTAAGTAAAAAGAATACAAAGGAACATAGCATGGAAGGGACATGGCTGAACTAAAAAGAGAATCTGTATTTGGTCTAATTTGATATTATAACTATCAGTGAGGAAAATACAACACAGATATTCTAAGTAATTATAAATCACTGTGAAGTCTATGAACTCTCCATTGTTTGACAATTTTGGAAAATGTGTTTCTTAACAGTTTATAAAAGTACGATGTGTCTGCACAGTGATCTGATTATTTTTCAAATAAATACACTTTGAGACCACAAACAGAAATACAGTATAATCTCCTGAGAAAAAGCAGATTTACATTTTTAATACTCCCTAAAAGAGAATAAATAAGCTGAGCTTCCATGCAATTTATTAACAGCTCAATGTTTAAGATACAGCTGAAGCTCTAAGTTATATAAAAGTACGTAACTCAAATAATAATAAGAAAATAATGATTAACTCCTTGCCCAAGTGCCTAACAACCTGCCAGAATTAAAACAGTAGTAGGAGTTTTTCACCTAGAGTATTTTAGTTTTGCTTGGTTTATTTTAAAATACTCACAGATATCTAAAATTCTTCTGATCAGAATCAAGGTTTTTTCCTTTTTTTCCCCCCAATAATCACAGGGATTAAACCAACCCTCTCATTTTAATGTTTTTAAATTGTGTTGCTAAAGATATAAAAATGTGGTGATACTGATGACAGAGACCATCTAATAGAATAAAAAAACCCTTCGAGAATCCTCATCTGTCTCACTGCTTTTGCTGTAGAGCAGCTGTGCCTCACAGATCCACATGAATGAAAATATTTAGACGAGAAACCACCCACTTAGTTTATTTTCCATATGACTTTCCTGTAATTATTTTGTAAACTGTTCACACAACAATACATAAAAACATCTGCAAAAACAGGTAATTAATGTGTCAAGCCAAACTAATGCATTTTTTATGGTGTCCATGCTTCGTCAACTGTAATTATAACTCTTTTTTAAGCAAATGATGATGTGTTTGTTGCAATGTGCAAGCAGTTATTTTAGATGCTCTGTTTACTCTTCATACATCTGAATATAAAACTCCTCAGCTACTTTACCCCACATCAATGTTTTACCTAGCTTTTTGCAGAAGCAGGAAAGCGGCTCTCTTTTCCAAGCTATAATTTCCAGTAAACATTTTTGTCATTAAAACATGAAATTCTAAACATGAAAGTCATTACCAAAATAGCCAACAATTCAAGAAATAATATGCCCACAGATGATTCAACAGGACTTTCTTCCTTCAGTTGTAACCACGTGAGAATGCAGCACTTTTTGCCAATCGACTACAGTATGCTAAGCCTTCTGAACATCAGAGATTTAGAAGGTGCATTGTTTTCTGAATGTATAACTTTCATTCCATCTAGACCACCAAATACACATATCTTCGACATGAGACCAACAAATGAAGAATCAAATCCTGTCCAAAGTATACTGCTTCATAATCAATTTATCCTGCTTGAGTTCTAACTATGTGAAAAATCATCTTAATTATCATTACTATTATTATACATTAACAATATTGTTAATAATCATCCTTAAATGGACATTCTTCTAGGCCCAAGGTACGTGATATGGTAAATTCTGTTTCCAGAGGAAACAAAATCTAAAATTAAGGAAGAAGCACAACAATATAAGATTTTCCTGGGGTTCCTTCTCTTCTTAAAAAAGGTAGTTTTGGGGATTTCTCTGGTAATCCAGTGTCTGGGAATCCACCTGCCGATGCAGCAAACGTGGGTTCAATTCCTGGTCCGAGAAGATCCCACATGCCACAAAACAACTAAGCCCGTACACCGTAACTATTGAACCTGCACTCTAGAGACCATGAGCTGCAACTACTGAAGTCCACACACCTAGAGCCCACACTCTGCAACAAGAGAAGCCACCTCAATGAGGTGCGCTGCAACAGAAGTGTAGCTCCTGCGTGCCGCAACTAGAGAAAGCCAGCACACAGCAATCAAGACCCAGCACAGCCATAAGTAAATAAATAAATATTTTTAAAATAAGAAAGGTAATTTTTAAAACATCTATGATTAAAACCTACAGTATTAAAAAAAAAACACTTGTGGTAATAAAGAACTCTTAGTACACAAGGTTTTTCTGCTTATTTTCACAACCAAAATTTTGAGAGATAATGTAAGAATTAGCCCTTCTGGATCCAACCTTATATAACTCTTAATTTTAATACAAATATATCTAAACTGAGTTATTCCATTCTCCCCCTGACTATCAGCTACTGTGATATGCTGTAGGTGTCTTCTGGAACACAGCATAGATGTTTGTCTATCCCTACCTTGTTCTCAAAAAGAACATGAAGAAAATATCAGAGTAAATCAAATGACAGTTTCCAAGCTGCCAAGCATGTGTTTTAGGTAGAACGCTAATTCTGGACAAATTAGTGAAAGTGAAAGTCACTCAGTCGTGTCCAGCTCTTTGTGACCCCCCTGGACTGTAGTCTGTGAAATTCTCCTGGCCAGAATACTGGAGCGGGCAGCCTTTCCTTTCTCCAGGGGATCTTCCCAACCCAGGGATCGAACCCAGGTTTCCCATATTGCAGGTGGGTTCTTTACCAGCTGAGCCACAAGGGAAGCCCAAGAATACTGGAGTGGGTAGCCTATCCCTTTTCCAGAGGATCTTCCCGGCCCAGGAATCAAACTGGGGTCTCCTGCATGGCAGGCAGATTCTTTACCAACAATTTAGGGTTGCGTCTAACCAAAACAGAACAGAGTCCTGGTCTGTTCTGTTCCCAGTCCAAGGATGCTGGGATAGGAAACACAAGACCAAGACCTGGAAAGGTACCAAGACAGAAGTATATTTGTTGAAGCTAGAAATCAAACTTAGGGTCACATTAGCAGAAATTCTCAATACTGAGTTCTCACTATTTATGTAGCAACAAACATAAATGTAATAATGCATATAATTAATGCCATTTCAAATGGCTGAATTCTACACATTGTCAACCTTTCAGGATAAATACACTAATGTCTGTGTGGAGTACTAACAGGACAGGCAGAGGTCATTTTAAACCTACCTGACATTTTCACAAGCTACCTTAATGCATACTGGCTATTTACTATACATACTTTAAGATTTCACTTACCTATCATCTCTTCCAGGAGCCTTTCCTACAAGCCTTCTCCTTCCCTTGATCAAGTGCCCACTTACATGTATCTACAGAAGCACTCTCATTCAAAAATACTTATAGGGAAGTTTCTATGGAAAAGCCACTATGCTAGAAGATACAATAATGAATAAGAAAATTCCTTGCATTCAAGGACATTTACAAGTAAACAAAGAGACATTAATTCAACAAATAATTAGATAAATAATTATTTCATTGTAAATATAAGCACTTGAAACAAAACAGTGTACAATGACCACAAGGTTCAAGGAATCTATTCTGCTCTAAACAGAGGTAAGGAAAGGCTTCCTTGAGAAACTGTCATTGAAACTGAGACCTGATAAACAAGGAGGTATCAACTGAGGAAACACAGGAAGGCACTCAAACACAGCACAGCATACATGAAGGTATTAACACAGAAAGGACCTTGGTGCCTGCCAGGAGGTAAATGAAGGCCACTGTGGCTACAGAAGAGGAAGTGAAGACGCGTGGTTCAAGATGAGCCTGGAGAGGCAGGCAGAAGCCACACCATTCACAGCCTTGGAGGCCATAATATCTTTGGATTTTGTCCTCAAAGCATTGAGTTTAATGCAAGAAAGTATCACAATTAGTCTATTCTTAAAAGATCACTCAGGCTACTGGTAGAGAAAGGATAAATTAGAGTCAAGCAAGAGCAGAGCAGGGGAAAAAAATTATAAAGTTGTCAGAAAAGCAATGATGGAAGGTGGGACTCCAGATTATTGGAGAGGGACTGGAGAGTACGTCTTCCCAGACAGATCCGGTCAGATTATTAGAGAGAGGGACTGGAGAAAACGTCTTCCCAGACAGATCCGGTCAAAATTATCAAAGCATCACAACTCTGGAAACTGACTACAAACAGAAAATTAAGAAATACATATGTAAGAAAAAGTACTGAACTGTGACAGAGAAGCAAGGGTGTTTTAACGCGCAGCTACTCCTACCCATCCCTAGCCAAATGTTGGTAAGGGATGTGGGGATCAACAGTCTTCCTGATGCTGGATGGGGCTCGTCTGACATCCACTGGAGAAAGCTCCAGGCTATTAAAATCAACAGCAAACAGTGACAACAGGCGAGACAAAAATTTAACAGAGGAATCTGAGAAACAGTTAAGTCACAGTGTGCTTTGATAAGCTCCCACATATTCATGGGGATCTTGAAAGAAGGCTGAGCGCCACAGAACTGATGCTTTTGAACTGTGGTGTTGAAGAACTCTTGAGAGTCCCTTGGACAGCAAGGAGATCAAATCAATCCATCCTAAAGGAGATCAGTCCTGGGTGTTCATTGAAAGGACTGATGTTGAAGCTGAAACTCCAATACTTTGGCCACCTCATGCAAAGAGTTGACTCACTGGAAAAGACCCTAATGCTGAGTAGGATTGGGGGAGGGAGGAAAAGGGGACGACAGAGGATGAGATGGTTGGATGGCATCACCGACTCGATGGACATGGGTTTGGGTAGACTCCGGGAGTTGGTGATGGACAGGGAGGCCTGGCGTGCTACAATTCATGGGGTCGCAAAGAGTCGGACACGACTGAGCAACTGAACTGAACTGAACTGAAAGTTATACACGTGCACAGAAGAGGTCGCAGAGGGTCACCCACTCACTCTTGGTGAACAGGAGACCCTGCAAAAACAGAAAGTAAAACTGGGGAAGACTTATAAGCCATCTAAATTTTTAAAGCCCCAGCCCATACACAGTCTCAGCAAATGGCAGAAGCCTCACGGACTGAGGCAGTTTAAGCATAATCTCTACATAATCACTGACTGACCACAAACAACAACAAACAATCCTAGGTAAATGGAAGGGAGGAGGCAGAATCTTAAGAGTTGCTCTATTATCTAAAGCGCCAACTTTTCAACAAAAAAATACGAGACATGCAAAGAAAGAAGGAAGGTATGGCCCAATGTCAGAATAGAAAGCAGTCAGTAGAAACTATCTCTGAAGGGCACGAGTGCACGCTAAATCACTTCAGTCGTGTCTGACTCCTTGGGACTCTACGGACTGCAGCCCGCCAGGCTCCCCTGGTCATGCTGTTCTCCAGGCAAGAATACTGGAGTGGGTTGCCATGCCCTTCTCCAGGGGATCTTCCCGACCCAGGGATCAAACCAACGTCTCTTATGTCTAACCTGCACTGGCAGGCAGATTCTTTACCATGAGCGCCACTTAGGAAGCCCGTCTCTGAAGGGACTCGTATCTAAGAAGATCAACAAATATCAATGGATACAACAAATACCAACAAGGATAAACTTAAGAGTTTCACACCCAAATACATAATACAAAATACAAAACATACCAAATACAAAAGCCAAAACAGAAAATCTTAAAAGTAGCAAAAGATAAACATTACTTATCACATACTAGGAGATCTCAACAAAAGTTAACAACTGACTTATTATCAGAAAAATGAAAACCAAAAGGCAGTGATATAGCACATTCAACATGCTGAAAAGGAGAATAAAAACCTGTCAAACAAGAATCCAATATCTACGGAAACTATCTTTCAACAATAAAGACAAAACAGAGACCTCCCTGGTGGTCTGGTGGTTGGGAGTCCACCTTCCAGGGTGGGACACGTGCGTTCCATCCCTGGGCAGGGAATTAGGATCCCACGTGCCATGGGGCAGCTGAGCCCACAAGCTGCAACTAGAGAATCCACACACCGCAGCTAGAGAAGCCTGCACACCGCAATTGCTGAATCCAAGTGCTCTGGAGCCCTGCGCCCCGGCAGGAGAGGCCCACATCCTGCAACTAGAAAACCCGCTATGTGCCACAACTGGACAAACTTTGTGTGCCATAAGGACCCAGCGCAGCCAAAATTAAAAAATAAACATAAAGACAAAATAAACATTCCTACATAAACATTGAATTTGTTGCTAATAGACTTGCCTTGGGAAAAATTTTTAAAAGATAGCGTAAGTATATTTCTTCTCATTTCTTCTCCAAATTGGTTTCAAAGACAAGCAAATTTAATCAATAATTGTAAAACTGCACTGTTGGGCTTATATAAAGATAATACATACGACAATACTAGCAAAAGGAAGGGAAGGAAGCTATACTGAAGCAAAGTTTCTCTATATCACTAGAATTAAGGTAGTTTTATCTCTGAAGTAGAAATGTTTTCACTTAAAAGGCTTATTACTTTAATCTGCAGAAAAACCGCTATGGGGGGAGGAAGGAGAGGGTGGGATGTATGGAGAAAGTAACATGGAAACTTGCATTACCATATGTAAAATAGATAGCCAATGGGAATTTGCTGTGTGACTCAGGCAACTCAAACAAGGGCTCTGCAACAACCTAGAGGGGGGGATGGGGAGGGAGATGGGAGGGAAGTTCAAGAATGAGGGGACATATGTATACCTGTGACTGATTGATGTTGATGTTTGGCAGAAACCAACAAAATTCTGTAAAGCAATTATCCTTCAATTAAATAAATACATTTTTTAAAAAAAACATTATGGAAAATCATAGTCAAATCAAAGTCAAAATGATAAAGTCTAGTAAAAAAAAAAAGATAGCCTAGAAATATATCTACTTGTCACGGAGGAGGCAGTAAAAACAAAAAGAAATGAGACATATAGAAAACAAATAACAAGACAGCAGACATAAATCCAATGATATCATTAAATACATTAAATGAATATGGATTAAACATGCCAACCAGAAAGTAGAGATTATAAGATCGATTTTTTTTTTAAAGATCTAACTACATCCTGTCTACAGGAGACACACTTTTATTCAGACAACTATAGGTTGAAAGAAAAAGAATGGAAAAACATATCATACAAAAAGTAATCATAAGAGAGGTTGATAACTACACTAACATCTATTGAAATAGATTTCAAGAAAAAAAAATTTACTAGAGACAAAAACAGATAATGTTAAAGTTAAATTAATCTAGGTTTATTCATGATAACTATTTTATACCAAGATTTTACTTTATTTGTGAACTTTTCACCCATAGCCAATAAAGCAGGTATGCTTTCATTACTCAGAGAATAACTTAATGGCACCTCATATAGTTCAAAAATCAATTTAATTATAAGTTCCTATGACTAGTCCATAATGACTGATTATCAAAAATTACACAGAGACTACTAAAATGTGGAAAATGTCCTACAAATATAAATATGATAGCCATGTTATAGAAAGTGTCATGAAACCTTCAAATAACCTAATGTATCAAGCATCCCCATTTCAAGTCCCTGTATTAAAATGATTAAATAGGATGACCTGGCCATAAACAAGGTCTCAACAATTTTCAAAAAGTTCAACTCATTCAGACAAAGTCCCCTGGACACCATGGAATTAAGCTAGAAATCAGAAGCAAAAAGATAATCAGAAAAAATCTCACTTGCTAGGATATTAAATAGTACACTTGATCTTCCCAACTCAGGGATTGAACCCAGGTCTCCTGCATTGCAGGCAGATTCTTTACCATCTGAGCCACGAGGGAAGCCCTAGAAATATATTACTTAGAAGTAATTCACAAGTGCAGCAGGTAGACTAATGGACCCCTAAGATGTCTGTGCCCTAACAAAGAAACCTGTTAATATATTACTTTACTTGGCTAAACAACTTTACAAAATGTGATTAAGGTTACAAATTTTGAGACTGGGAAATTTTCCTGGATTATCAGGGTGGGCCCAACCAAATCACCTGAGTTCTTAAAATCAGGTAATGTTTCCTTGCTAAGAATCAGAGTGAGATGTAACTATGGAAAAATGACCAGGAAGATACACAATTGCTGGCTTTCCAGGTAGAAGACATACAGGTGGCCTCTAGAAGCTGGAAAGGGCAAGGAAACACTAGAGTCTCTGGAAGGGAACACAGTCCTGCCCAAACTTTGATGGCAGCCAGTAAGATTCACGGCAGATTTCTAACCTACAGAACCATAAAATAATAAATTTGTATTGTAAATTTGTAGTAATTCTGCATAACAGAATCTAACTCTCTTTCTTGACAAAACCACCTAGAAAACTAGAAACAAATGGGAACTTCTTCAACATTATAAAAGACACCTATGAAAAACCAATAACTAACATCATAGTCAATGGTTAATGACAAAGCTCTCCCCCTGTGATCTGGAAGCAGGACAAAGATGCCTACTTTCCCAATGCTACTGAACACTATCCTGGAAGTTCTAGCCAGAGCATTAGATAAGAAATAAAAGGCAACCAAACTGCAAAAGAATACATAAAACTATATCTATTCACAGATAAAATAACCCTATACATAGAAATCCCCAGGAATCCACAAACACCTACCTAGAGCTAACAGATGAATTCAGCAAGTTGTCAGATACAAGATAAACACACAAAAATCAGCTGTGTTTTAACACACCAGAAATCAACAATCTGCCAAGAAAATTAATGAAACAATTCCATTTATGATAGCATTGAAAAATATAAATATCTAAGAACGTATTTAACCAAGGAGGCAAAAGACTCATATGCTGAAAACCACAAAATATTGTTGAAAGAAAGAAGATCTAAATAAATAAGACATCTATGTTCACAGATTGAAAGACTTAATATTGTTAAGATGGCAATATTGCCCAAATTTATTTAGATTTAATTCAATGCCTAGTAAAACTTCAATAGCTTTTTTTTTTGCAGAAATAGAAAACATGATTTCTAAAATAATAAAAATAAACTTTGAAAATAAAATATGTCAATTATACCTCAGTTTTTTGAGGTGATTTTCAAATTCATATAGTTATAAGGAGACCCCACAGTAGAAACAACACTGACAAAGGAAAAAATTCTCAAAGAAGATCATAAATCAAAAAACCTAGGAGCCAATGTATTAGATGGCTAGACAATCATGCCACTATTGCTTGTCAAAACAAAATTTTGGGATTTCCTTGGTGGTCCAGTGGCTAAGAATCCCCCTTGCAATGCAGGGGACGCAGATTCAATCCCTGGTCAAGGACCTACTATTCCCACCTGCTGCAGAGCAACTAAACCTGCATGCCATAACTACTGAACCCCCCACATTCTGGAGCCTGCGCATTGCAACTAGAGAAGCTGTGCACCGCAAGGAAAAATCCCGCATGCCTCAACTAAGACTTGACGAAGCCAAATAAATATTTTTCTTAAAATACAGGTGTTTGTCTTGTTAGCCTTATAAATATACTTTGTACTGAACTGGGCAATCCCTTAGAGAAAAAGTGGGCCAAATAATATTTTCGTAAGATCATCAGAGTTAACACCATAAACAGCCAAACAAAGTTTAAAGCTGCATATTTTTGCTTCTGGAATTCAGCAATAAGAAATCATGTGACTTGCTTCTCTTCATCAAACATAGAGTTACTACCACTTTTCTCATTTATCCATCCAATCTAAAGCAAACAGTTATCCTTTGAGCTTCCTGATATTTGAGTAACTCTCATTCAAAGGAATAAATCGATGGTCAAAACTGTTTTATAAAGCATGTGAGTATATATCATTATGACTGCACAGAGACTAGCCACCTTCATAGAGCCTAGACATGTTCTAGAACTAACCCTGTAATTCTGAGCTAGTCCAAGTGACTCAAAGGAAACCTAGACGTATATGTAGATTTATGATTTCTCTAGAAATTCTATTCCTCACTGTACGAAGGGGAAGAAAAACAATCAAGACCCAGTAAGAGACCGAGAATGATGTAGTACCTCTACACTAGTTGGGCTTTTGAAATACGTCTGGATATCCCTGAGAACCTAGCACACGTAAACCCAGGGTACGGGTAAACCATGAAAACTTGTTTGGAACAGCTTATTATACCATTTACCATGAGGAAAACTATACTGTTTCCATCTTTCAGCTGAGTAATAGTATCAGAAGTAGTCTCACAGGTCAAAAATATCAATAAGTTTGACAAAAAAAAACCAACAACATCAAGAAACTCTCTTCATCAGTTCATTCGCTCAGTTGTGTCTGACTCTTTGACACCCCATGGACTACAGCACGCCAGGCCTCCCTGACCATCACCAACTCCCAGATTTTACTCACACTCATGTCCATTGAGTTGGTGATGCCATCCTACCATCTCATCCTCTGTCATGCCCTTCTCCTCCCGCCTTCAATCTTTCCCAGCATCAGGGTCTTTTCCAATGAGTCAGTTCTTCGCATCAGGTGGCCAAAGTATTGGAGTTTCAGTTTCAGCATCAATCCTTCCAATGAATATTCAGGATTGATTTCCTTTAGAATGGACTGGTTGGATCTCCTTGCTGTCCAAGGGACTCTCAAGAGTCTTCTCCAACACCACAGTTCAAAAGCATTGATTCTTTGGCACTCAGCTTTCTTTATAGTCCAACTCTCAGATCCCTACATGACTACTGGAAAAACCATAGCTTTGACTAGATGGTCCTCTGTTGGCAAAGTAATGTCTCTGCTTTTAAATATGCTGTCTAGGTTGGTCATAACTTTTCTTCCAAGGACTCTTTTCATAGTGATATTCATAATGCATGCAGGAGACTTAAAAAGAAACAGAAAAGAAAGAGGAAGAGAAGAAAAGGGGAAGAGAATGGAAAAAAGGAATGGGGAGAGAGGAGAGGAGGTCTCATTTTGAAAGGCCATCATTCAACTCTATATTTTTATTAGAAACCACTATATAGTCACTATCACAATACCTGGTACATTCAAGCAGTAAAAGCCTTGTTGAACGGTCAACTGAATGAATAGATGGCTGAATGAGCAAAGAAATAAATGGGTAGAATAAAAAAGAAAAAATACTCAAAGTTTAAATATATTTGATTGTGAAGAAGACATATGTCTCCATTTTAAAAAGTTAATCTAATAGGAGAGATATGTGAGAAGTAGCATGGCAGAGTGGAAAGAAGGCAAGATTTGAACTCAAAAGGATCTAGATTTAAATCCTGGATGGAACTTTTACTGATCTGTGCTGCTAATATGTTCTATAAGCCTTAGTTTTGACGGGTTCAGGATTGAGAAAGGAGTACAACAGGGCTGTATATTGTCACTCTGTTTATTTAACTTGTATGCAGAGCACATCATGCGAAATGCTAACTGGATGAGTTACAAGCTGGAATCAAGACTGCAGGGAGAAACATCAACAATCTCAGATATGCAGATGATACCATTCTAATGGCTGAAAGCGAAGAGGAACTAAAGAGGCTCTTGATGAGGGTGAAGAAGGAGAGTGAAAAAGCCGACTTAAAACTCAATACTGAAAAAATTAATAAGATCACAGTATCCAGTCCCATCACTTCATGGCAAATAGAAGGGGAAAAGGTGGAAGCAGTAACAGATTTCCTCTCGGGCTCTAAAATCACCGCGGATGGTGACTGCAGCCATGAAATCAGAAGATGATTGCTTCTTGGCAGGAAAGCTATGACAAACCTAGACAGTGTGTTAAAAAGTAAAGATACCACTTTGCCAATAAAGGTCCGTATAGTCAAAGCTGTGGCTTTTCCAGTAGTCAAGTATGGATGTGAGAGCTAGACAGTAAAGAAGGCAGAGTGCCGAACAACCGACGCTTTCAAACAGGGGTGCTAGAGAAGACTCTTGAGAGTGCCTTGGAAAGCAGGGAGATCAAAACAGTCAATCTTGAAGGAAATCAACCCAGAATACTTTTTGGAAGGACTGATGCTGAAGCTGAAACTCCAATTCTTTGGCCACCCTATGCAAAAAGCTGACTCACTGGAAAAGACTGATGCAGGGAAAGACCGAAGGCAGAAGGAGAAGAGGGCGACAGAGGATGAGATGGTTGGATGGCATCACTGATTCAATGGACATGAAATTGGGCAAGCTCCAGGAGATGGTAAGTGACAGGGAAGCCTGGCGTGCTGCAGTCCATGGGGTCATGAAGAGTCGGACACGACTTGGCGACTGAACTAGTTTTCTCCATCTGTAAAATGGGGATTCCAGTAACCACCTTACAAACACAATAAACCAGCAACGTTGGCACCTAGAACAAACTGAACAAAACCAGCTCTCAAATCAATTCTGTAATTCATAATGTAGCTCACAGATGGGTGTTACAAACAATGCTCGCCATCTGGTAGCTTCCTCTTTTAAATAATTATTCTTGCTAACTAGGTGCCAAGCTTTTAGAATCATTATATTGAATGTTTGCACCCTCTAAATTTTGGTGTCCTTAGAAAAAGCCCAGTATGACCAGCCATAGCTCAGTATATAGGTTTGCTCTGAGGATTAAAAATAACATTAAGAAAAACCATTGTACAGTAACAGACATGTAATTAATAATAAATTATTGTTATTCAAATATTTCATGAATACCTTTATGTCATCCATTTGCCACTCCACATTATCACAATTATTCCAATAAGCCCACACTAAGAATACAGATTAATCGTATCAGTCACTTGCAGAAAAACATAAATAAGACAGAAATGAAATCTTATAGAGACAGAAATGAGAAATTCTGAAACATTCTCTTCAAAGAGTCAGTTTGATTCCCTCAATCTTGACTTTTTGAGTTTTCTCTCTTAAATCCAGAAAAACCTGAGGACTCAGAAGAATAGAGGGACCTCAATTTCAAGAGCCATTTCTCGGCTAAGGAAATAACTGTTGGATTCAAAAGGAGAGTTCAAAGTTACCACTCAGTGTATACTTTTTCTCTGCTGGATGGGCAAAGAGAACTGCTGCTATTGTGTTTTGCATCTAGTCTCAGCTGTGCAAACACCAGTTAAGTAAGAAAAACATCAAGCCATCTTTATAAGATCTACAAACAACCTAGACAAATTCCTTTAGAAAGCATAGTTTAGTTAAGCTGAATAGTTAGTATGCAAAATAACAAAATTTGTCAACTCATAAGAACCCCTGCACAAAGCCCTATTACTTAGCTCTGAAAGATTATTTCTCTGGATTATCAGATATCCAGAAATAGTTATTTTATTTTAAAGCATGCTAATCTAATCCAAGGTCACAGGTAATAATTCTCACAGTCAGAGTTAAAATGACTCATAGGTATAACTAGTTATAATGATGTCTCAATAACAGTTTTTCTCCAAGAAAACATCTCTTCTGCTCCTAAATGTTAAGTTAGTTCACAAGCTAGAGTCCCCAGTTTCTCCACAAATAAAAGAATAAAGTCTTTTTATACTCAACTTCAATCAACAATAGTAAGCTGAAAGCTTTTCCTCTAAGATCAAGAACAAAACAAAGATGCCCACTTTTGCCACTTTATTCAACACAGTACTGGAAGTCCTAGCCAGAGTAGTCATGCAAGAAAAAAGGGGAGAAAAAAGAGCATCCAAATCAAAAGGAAGAAGTAAAACTGTCTCTGTTTAAAGATGACATGATGTTAGATATGGAAAATCCTAGATTCCCCCCAAAACTGTTAAACTAATAAACAAATTCAGTAAAAGTGCAAGATACAAAATCAATACACAAAAATCAGTGTGTTTCTACACACTAGCAACAAAGTATTAGAAAGAGAAATTAAGAGAGCAATCTCATTTAAAACCACATTAAAAAATAAAATACCTAGGAATAAATTTAACTGGGGAGGTGAAACGTAAGTATACAGACAAATAACTGATGAAAGAAACTGAAGAGAATGATGAAAGATATTCCATGCTCATGAACTGGGAGAATTAATACTGTTAAAATGTCCATACTACTCAAAGTGATCCATGATTTAAAGCAATCTCTATCAAAATTTCAAAAAGCAGAAAAAACAATTCTATAATTTATACAGAATCTCAGAAGACCAAATAGGCAAAGTAATCTTAAGAAAGAAGAAAAAAGCTGGAGGTCTCACATTTCTTAATTTCAAACTATATTATAAAGCTATAGTAATCAAAATAGTATGGTACTGGCATTAAAAAGACACAAATGTCAATGGAGCCAAATAAGAGTGCCCAGAAATAAAACCATGCATGCATGGTTAACTAATTTTCAACAAAGGAGCCAAGAATATTCAATAGGAAAAGAATATGCACAATAAATGGTGCTGGGAAAACTGGGCAGTCACTTGCAAAAGAGTAAAACTGGACCCCTACCTTACACCATACACAAAAATCAACTCAAAATGGATTATAAACTTGAATGTAAGACTTGAGACTGTGAAATTCCTAGAAGAAAACATAGAGGGCATGGTATGTTCCATGACATGAGTCTTGGTAATAATTTTTTGGACTTGAAACCGAAGGAAAAGGCAACAAAAGCAAAAATAAACAAGTGGGACTACCTCAAACTAAAAAGCTTCTTCTACAGAGCAAAGGAAACCATCAACAAAATCAAAAGGGAAACCGGGGAGGGGGAAGTGACAGTTGGGGGGCTTGGGATTGACGTGTGCACACTGCTTTATTTAAAACGGCTAATTAACAAGGATCTACTGTGTAGCACATGGAACTCTGCTCAATGTTATTTATGTGGCAGCCTGGATGGAGATGAGTTTGGGGGAGAATGGATAGACAAATATGAATGGCTGAGTCCTTTTGCTGATCTATCACAACTGAAACTATCACAACATTGTTAATCAGCTATACCCAATACAAAATAAAAAGTTTAAAGAATGATTTCAAAAAATCAAAAGGCAAGCCCAGGACTAGATGGCTTCACAGGAGAACTCTATCAAACATTCAGAGTAGAGCTAATGCCTATCCTTTTAAAACTCTTCCAAAAAACTACAGAGAGAGGAACACTTCCAAACTCAGTCTACAAGGCCACCACCACCCTGATACCAAAACCAGACAAAGACACCACAAAAAAAGAAAACTACAGGCCAATATCGGTGATGAACATAGATGCAAAAATCCTCAACAAAATTTTAGCAAACAGAATTCAGCAACACGTCAAAAAGCTCATACACCATGATCAAGTTAAGTTTATTCCAGGGATGCAAGGATTTTTCAATATACACAAATCAATCAATGTGATACACCATATCAACAAATTGAAAGATAAAAAACCATATGATACTCTCAATAGATGCAGAAAAAGCCTCTGAAAAAATTCAGCACCCATTTATGATTAAAACTCTACAAAAAATGGGCATAGAGGGAACCTACCTCAACAGAGTAAAGGCCATATATGATAAGCCTACAGCAAAGATTATTCTCAATGGTGAAAAACTGAAAGCATTCCCCCTAAGATCAGGAACAAGACAAGGGTGACCACTTTCACCACTATTATTCAACACAGTTTTGGAAGTCCTAGTTACAGCAATCAGAGAAGAAAAAGAAATAAAAGGAATCCAGATCAGAAAAGAAGAAGTAAAGCTCTCACTGTTTGCAGATGACATGATACTGTACATAGAAAATCCTAAAGATACTAACGGAAGATTACTAGAGCTAATCAGCAAACATAGCAAAGTCGCAGGATATAAAATCAGTACACAGAAATCACTTGCATTTCTATATACTAACAATGAAAAATCAGAAAGAGAAATTAAGGTATCAATCCCATTCACCATTGCAACAAAAAGAAAATATCTAGGAATAAACTTACCTAAGGAGACAAAAGAACTGTACACAGAAAATTATAAGACACTAATGAAAGAAATCAAAGATGACATGAACAGATGGAGAGATATTCCATGTTCCTGGGTAGGAAAAATCAATATTGTGAAAATGACTATACTACCAAATGCAATCTACAGATTCAACGCAATCCCTATCAAATTACCAGTGGCATTTTTCATAGAACTAGAACAAAAAATTTCACAATTCAAATGGAAACACAAAAGACCCTGAATAGCCAAAGCAGTCTTGAGAAAGAAAAATGGAGCTGGAGGAATCAACCTTCCTAACTTCAGATTATACCACAAAGCTACAGTCATCAAGACAGTATGGTACTGGCACAAAAACAGAAATATAGACCAATGGAACAAGATAGAAAGCCCAGAAATAAACCCATACACCTATTGGTACCTTATTTTTGACAAAGGAGGCAAGAATATACAATGGGGCAAAGACAGCCTCTTCAATAAATGGTGCTGGGAAAACTGGACAGCTACATGTGAAAGCATGAAATTAGAAAACTTCCTAACACCATACACAAAGATAAACTCAAAATGGATTAAAGACCTAAATGTAAGACCAGAAACTATAAAACTCTTAGAGGAAAACATAGGCAGAACACTCAACATAAATCAAAGCAAGATCTTCTATTACCCGTCTCCTAGAGTAATGGAAATAAAAACAAAAGTAAACAAGTGGGCCCTGATTAAATTTAAAAGCTTTTGCACAGCAAAGGAAACTATAAACAAGGTGAAAAGAATACCCTCAGAATGGGAGGAAATAATAGCAAATGAAGCAATGGACAAAGGATTGATTTCCAAAATACACAAGCAGCTCATACAACTCAATACCAGAAAAACAAAACCCAATTCAAAAGTGGGAAAAAGACCTAAATAGACATTTTTCCAAAGAAGACATACAGATGGCTAACAAACACATGAAAAGATGCTCAACATGGCTCATTATTAGAGAAATGCAAATCAAAACTACAATGAGATATCACCTCATACTGGTCAGAATGATCATCACCAAAAAATCTACAACAAACAATAAATGCTGAAAAGGGTGTGGAGAAAAGGGAATGCTCTTGCACTGTTGGTGGGAACGTAAATTGATACAGCCACTATGAAAGATGGTATGGAGATTCCTTAAAAAAACTAGGAATAAAACCACCATATGACCCAGCAATCCTACTCCTAGGCATCTACCCTGAGGAAACTGAAACTGAAAAAGACACATGTATCCCACTGTTCACTGCAGCACTATTTACAATAACTAGAACATGGAAGCAACCTAGATGTCCATCGACAGAAGAATGGATAAAGAAGTTGTGGCACATATACACAATGGAATACTACTCAGCCATAAAAAGGAATGCATCTGAGTCAGTTCCAATGAGGTGGATGAACCTAGAACCTATTACACAGAGTGAAGTAAGTCAGAAAGAAAAATATCATATACTAATGCATGTACACGGAATCTAGAAAAATGGTACTGAAGAATTTATTTTCAGGGCAGCAATGGAGAAACAGACATAGAGAATAGACTTGCAGACACAGGGAGAGGGGAAGAAAGGGTGAGATGTATGTTGAGAGTAAGATGGAAACTTACATTACCATATGTAAAATAAATAGCCAACGGGAATTTGCTGTATGTCTCAGGAAACTCAAACAGGGTCTTTGTATCAACCTAGAGAGGTGGGATGCAGAGGGAGATGGGGGGGAGGTTCACAAGGGAGGGAATATATGTATACCTATGGCTGATTCATGTTGAGGTTTGACAGAAAACAACAAAATTCTGTAAAGCAATTATCCTTCAATCAAAAAATAAATTTAAAAAAGTCAAAAGGCAATATACTAATGGGAGAAATATTTGCAAATTACACACCTGATAAGGAGATAATATCCAGGGGCTTCCCTGGTGGTCCAGTGGTTAAGAATCTGCCTGACAATGCAGGGCACACAGGTTTGACCCCTGGTCAGGAAGATCCCACATGCCACAGGGCAACTAAGCCCATGCACCACAACTACTGACCCCATGCTCTAGAGCCTGCAAGCTGCAACTACTGAAACCCATGCTCTGCAACAAAAGAAGCCACTGCAATGAGAAGCCCATGCACCACAATGAGAGAGTAGTCCCCACTCGCCACCACCACAGGAAGCCCATGCACAGCAATGAAGCTGCAGTGTAGCTACAAAATTTTTTAAAAGTTAATATCCAAAATATATACAGAATTGTCATAACTCAAAAGGAAAAAATCAACCATATTAAAAAATGGGTAGAGGAAGTGAACAGACATTTTCCCAAAGAAGACATATAAATCCTTAAAAAGTATATGAAAAGGTACTTAACATCACTCATCATAAGGGAAACCCAAATCAAAACCACAATGAGGTATCACCTCACACCTGTCAGAATGGCTATCCTATCATCAGAAAGACAATAAATAACAAATGTTGACAGGGATGTGAAAAAAAGGGAACCCTCATACACTGTTGGTAGGAATGTAAATCGGTGCAGCCCCTACAGAAAGTGGTATGGAGGAAAAATTAAAAACAGAACTACCATACGATTGAGCAATTACATTTTCATGTATATATCCAAAGAAAACAAATCATTATCTCAAAGATACATTTACATCTCCATGTTCACTGCAGAATTATTCACAACAGCCAAGACACAAATCAACCCAAGTGTCCATCAACAGATGAATTGATAAAGATAGTGTGGTGGAATATTATACAACCATTAAAAATAGATTTTTATGGTATATATAGTGAATAATATACACTGAATAATATACAGTGGAATATTATTCAACCATAAAAAATAAATTCTTCAGGGCACTACGCTAAGTGAAATTAAGTCAGAGAAAGACAAATACCACATGATCTCACTTATACGTGGAATCTAAACAGAACCAAACTCAAAGAAACAGAGAACAGACCAGTGGTTCCCAGAGGCAAGGGGTGAAGGTGGTCAAAAAATGCAAATGTTCATTTATAAGATCAATAAATTTGGGGGATGAAACATACAATATGGGCTTCCCAGGTGGCTCAGTGGTTTAAAAAAAAACCCGGCTGCCAACGTCAGAGACTCCAGTTCAATCCCTGGGTCAAGAAGATCCCCTCTGGAGAAGGAAACGGCAACCCACTCCAGTATTCTTGCCTGGGAAGTCCCATGGGCAGAGGAGCCTGGAGGGCTACAGTCCATGGGGTCACAAAAAGTCAGACACGACTTAGCGACTGAACAATAACAACATACAATATGGTGACTACAGTTAACAATACTATATTGTATATTTGAAAGCTGCTAAGAGAATAATCTTTAAAGTTCTTATTACCAGAAAAAAAAATTATAACTATGTGAAGTGATGTATGTTAACTAAACTTACCGCAGTAATCATTTCACAATATATACATATATCAAATCATTATGATATCATATGTCAATTATACCTCAGTAAAACTGGGGAAAACATTTTTCAAAAATAATGTCCATGTGTGGTGACTGGTATATTTCTAAACAGAATCCACAGACTAGAAACACTGGCCTAATGTTACATTTAAACATGGTTAAATGTATAACCATGTGCCTGAAACAGACATTATTACACATTTTGGTTAAAAGTTAGAATTGTGACTATGGTCACCATGGTTTGTATGAATAAAATTGATCACATTATGCATAAACAATAGAAGGCTAAAAGCAATTGGCTGATTACAACTTTTTAGACTTGATGGCATATTAACCACAAAAACTAATCCAGGCAGAAATAGAGATTGCAATTTCAGAAATGTGTTAAGTTAAATAGGAAAAGTATGTTTAAATTGTAACATTCCTTAAGACAGAGGTCTAGTAGGTTTGGTATCAAGTTGCAGTGGAGAAATAACTCACCACCATAATCACAAATAACTAATGAAACAATATTATTTTTCGTTATTTGCTGATATGCATCAATAATTCTCATTTTGAAGAAAAGATTTTTATTTTTCTGGTGCCATCAAGTGGTAACATTATGAAGTGTTCTAAAGTTAAATACTAATAACTTTTAGACAGAAAAGTAACACACTAACATATTTTATATAAGTCAATTTTGTGTTTTAGCACAAAATTACATAGAAAGAAAAGAGGGTAACACTAGATCTAATTGTTTGCAACTCAACCCCATTTTAAACTCCTAACTCCAAATGAGAATTAAGACCAAGAAGAAAAATGAGTAAGTCATTAAGATTGGAATGTTCCCCTAGCAGACAAAAAAACCCGAAAGACAATGAAACCACCTGAAAAACAAAATTTATATCAAAATGATGTATCAATCAAATCATAAGAGATGCTCCCTCCTGAAGTCCCATTAATGTAACAGTAAAAGAAATTATTTTTAAGGCAAAACCCTTCAAGAACAAAAAGAGAGAAAACAGCAGCGACAAAATTTTAGAAGCTAAAAAGCAGACGAATGAGAGGTTCCTGCTTGGGCAACTCGAGGAAGCTGCCTTACATACAGAGCACTGTAGACCTCTCCAAAGTTTCAGGCACTGGGGGTTTTAGATAGCTGTGGAAGTGAGTGCGAAAGCTAAAACCAAGAAAATTCACCAAAATCCTGGTTAAGAAGTTGTTAGGACACCACTACACACCCTCCTTCCACTCCTTATGGCCAAGTATCCATTTTTACACTCATACTAGGAGACGGAAAGTTTATACTCGAGGAAGAGCAAACAGAAGGCTTCTGGACTGCAGGACACCAGGCACAGTGAGGGTGGGAGTACCGGAGTTAAAAACAAATTGTTAGTAATCCAGGAGACTGTGATAATAACAATGATTTTCCAGAAAGAAAACCACTGGAAGAAGGTCCGATTAAGCTTTGACTATTGTGTCCAGGATGTCAGATTATGAATTGCACTATGCTTCAATCTGCTTCCCTAAGGGAAAGGCAAATGAGGAAAAACTGATACTTAAATAACAGGCCAAGTTCTGCTTACAGACATTTAACAGCATTCAGCTCTCCACGTCCCGTATCACCCCCATTAACTGGCTGAGAATTTATCGCAACTAACAAAAACAGAATAGTAAGCAAATCCAAGAACCCTTTACGTTCTTAGTTTAAAATCCCATTTCATCTTGTCTCTTCAGGCCATCAAGAGTAAATGTACTAAAGAATCTCTGGGAATACCCCTGACAGAATCAGGTGAACATGGCAGGGAAAAAAAAATTATTATTCAAACAAGGGACTTAGAAACTTGATTTTTTAAAATTCTGTTTGTGTTGATTAACTGATCAAAGCAGAGACTTAAGTATATTGTTGTCCACCATGTAATTAAAAGTTAAATTACCATATTTAGGTAATTTAATCTCCAGTAATTTCTTTTTTTCAGTCTTGTTTTTTACACAGGATTATACATAAGAAACTGCTATATGTGTGTGTATGTGTGTGTATATGTATTTTCCCCCAAATACCAACATAAGAACATGCCAAAATACAATAATACAGTTAAAATTGTACCTTGAACACCTTCCAGGAGCAAGTCAACTCCCTTCCTATAAAAATCAGAGGCAGCTTCATAGTCATCTTCTTCTTCCTTTTTTAAAGCCAGCTTTATTAATTCTCCTGCTTTCTCCAAATAATCTCTCTTGCCAAGCTTGGATTTTAAACTGCCAGGAAAAAGGCTACGACTTTCCCGCTCTTCCTCTGTCTTGTTCTGTTCACTGTCAGAAGCAACAGCCCCTAGTGCTGAAGAATCCGAAGAAAGATTGGGACCAAAAGTCCCGATGGGAGAATTTTGATTGGAAGCCATTCCATCATCCAACTCAGCAAGAGAATCCACATCAACAGTAAGAGATACCAGATCACTGTCACTGGAGAAACCTAGAAATATAATCACAATAGTGAACAGATATTAAATTGAGAATCAGCCAAAAGAAAACAGATCATACTGACTAAACATTTTTTCATCCTACCCATGTCAATCAGGAAGACTGTAATTTACTGATGGAAGTCAGTGTCTAGCAATTTGTTTCAGCTTAGTTGATTCATTTTTGCACTATCTCCCTACAGTTCTGGAAGACAATCTCCTTGCCTTAACCTTAACCATCAAACTAAAACTGAAGAAAAGTCTTTATCTACCCCTGTTGTTACAAGGAGCCTTTACCACAGAATCTTGTATTTACAGAAGGTTGATGCTTATATACACAGCTTCTGTGAACAACAGAATTATGATACAAGGAAAGGAATAAGCACTTTAGAATAAAAAAGAGAAGTGCTTGAATCCCAGCTCTTAAAACTTACTGTGTGACCAACCACAAGTTACTTAATAATAAAACTTATTATGTGGGGCTTTAAATGAGAAAAAGAGCTAATGCATATAACAGGCTAAGATTAAATTATAACTTTTATAGCAATTACATAATAATAATTTTACTACACCTAATATAATGTATCCTCAGAGATGTGCTTTTAGGTGACCATTCATATCTGGAAATGTATGCCATGCAAGTTTTTTTTTTTAACTGAATTTTTTGAAATTTATGTTTCAGCCTCTGCCACAAGCTTTTGGAGATGGTTTGGTCAGTATTTGCATCTTAGTTTTCTGACAGAAAATGAATAGTGGATTCTACTGAACATTTACTCAATGAAAATTACTTCTTCCATTTCATATAACTGACTTCATGATACACGAGCTTGAACTACAATAATAGTTACTAAACCTGCTCCACTTTTACATTCTTAAAAATGATTAAGGACCTCAAAGAGCTTTTGTTTATATGGATTATCTGTAAATATTTACCAATCTTGGTATTTTAAAAATAGACTGAATTTTTAAACACTTAAATCTCATTATATGTTAATATATATATATAATTTTTATAAAAATAATTAAGAAGTACCACTGTTTTACATATTTGCAAATCTGGTTAACAGAAGATGGCCAGATTCTCATGTATAATTCTGCACTCAATCTGTTAGATGCCATTCTCGTTAAAAGAGCTGAAGAAAATGTCACATAGGTAAGTAACTGAAAATGGGGTGAGTATTTTAACAGCCTTTTCAAATAACTATACCTACTGTTTTTTTGATACTACAACAAAACTTAACAAGTAGTCGTTTCTTAAAGGTTAGTTTACATGTGGAATATAAATTTCTATCAGTGTAATTTCTGTTTCTGTTACATTCAAATCCATGGGTCTGTCTCACACACTGAATGGATCTTTTATCGTGTATGAGTCTGTAACATCACACTCTCATCATTTTGAAAATATTAGTTTCCTGAGTTACACAGAGCCTCCACATGGTGATAAATTTCATCATTACAATATCTCCAAGAAAATCATATTTGCTACTTATCACCGCCGACCTCGTCAGAAAATTGTTTATGTATTGTGAAACTGTTAGGCTCAAAGTGGCTGATACAGATTCTCCAAAATTCTATTTTGGTGTTGAGAACTAGAATATCATCACTATTTGGCAACAAATACTGTTAACTGTTTTCCTTGAAGTGCAAGCTTCCTTTATTCATTAAAAAAAAAAAAATTGTTAAATACTCAAGTCTGAACAATGAGTTGTCTGTTAATCATTCTTTCAAGCAAAAATGGGGTCCCAGGAAAAGAGTAGTTAGTTTATGGTTCAAATAACTGCAAAGGTGCTTTTTGTCAAGACAGCCAGGGCAGTTCAGTATGTAAAGTGTTTTTTAACTTTCATTTCATCACACATAAAAGACATATATCCAAGGGTTGAGATTCAGTAAAACTAACAATTTTTACTGCTTTATCAAGGACCTCGTAGGTGAAATAAGCATTGGTATTACTGCAAGTATGTGCAACAAATACTGTTACACTCTCATATCACTGTCTTGATTCATGCTCAAGTACAGCAGTTTTACTCATCACTGCTTTTGGATCATCAGTACAAACGTCAGCAGAGTAGAAACAGAAAATAACTTCCTAGATTATTATAAAAAATACTTTCTGCCTTGGAGAGTCCCTGAAAAGATCTCAGGAATGAATACCCAGAGATCTGAAAACTGTACTTTAAAAGCCACTGACTTGTATCATTAAATAAGATTCACAACAGGGTTAAGCAAAACTTAGGTTTGGGAACAACTATGAGATCTGCATCATCACTAAATACATACTGACTGCCAGGTTTCTTGGGAAGGAAAATATTGGGCTGGCTAAAAAGTTCACTCAGGTTTTTCCATAACTCGAACAAACTTTTCGGCCAATGTAATACATAAAGAAGAAAATGATCTCCCCAGCATCACACACTAAGTCAAGAGCAAAGGTGGATCTGAGTGTACAATTCCAGATCAGGGGTCAGCAAACTTTTTTTTTCTGAGGGCCACAGGGTGAATATTTTAGGCTTTGTGGGCCATACAATCTCAGTCAAAACTAATCAACACTGTTGCTGTAGCACCAAAGCAGCCACAGGCAACACCTACACGTCAAGGCTGCCTGTGTTCCAATAAAGCTTCTTACATGGAGGTTGAAATCTGAATGCCGTATAAATTTCACATGCCACAAATAATATTTTTTGGAATTTTGTCAACCATTTAAAAATGTAAAAGTCATTCTTAGCTTATAGGACAGGTCATATAAAAAACAGGTGGCAGGCCAGATTTGGCTCATGGGCCACACTTTGTCAACCCTATTATAGACTCAAATCGCTTCAGTTCAGTTCAGTCGCTCAGTTGTGTCCGACTCTTTGCGACCCCATGGACTGCAGCACGCCAGGCCTCCCTGTCCATCACCAACTCCCGGAGTTTACTCAAACTCATGTCCGTTGAGTCGGTGACGCCATCCAACCATCTCATCAAATTGCTTACTTCATACCGAATGAAGTAAGTTGGGATAAAAACATTTACTGGCAACTAAGCTCTAATTTCAAATCAATTTTAGACACTATTTTAGCACTCTGTCAATATATCCTGTTTTCAGGGTTTGGCTTTTTTTCCCCCACAAATCCTTGGAATGCCCATAAAATACTAATTTTGTTCCCTGAAAGCAAGAGATTTCATTAAAGCCACGATATCAGATGAAATTCATTGGACCTAGTGGAAATCTCTCCAATTCACACATTTCAACTGTATAGACAGCACTTAAAATCAAAATCTCTTTATAACCATCTACAAAATTATTTATGCACTGCTTGAGAAATATATAAACTTTCCAAGATTTTTTGTTAATAATTTTAAATATTTTCTATATTCAATACAAATTTACTTCCTTAAATGGTTATCATTGTATAACCTGGTCCTCTGAAATTAATAAACAGACAAAGAAAAAAATGCTGTGGTTTATACAGCTAATCACAAATGAAAGGAAATGTTGTTACAGATCTTTTGTCTGCTCTCTGATGTCTTGTCACTATAACCTCCGCATCATCTATCACATCACACTGTTTCATGCTTTGCTTGATTTTCCTTTCTAACAAGAACAATAATACCAAAGGGCAAGAGGGTAAAGTTATGTGTACTCAGTTTCTTGGCTTTTGACCATAAAAATCCAGTCACATAGTCATATTTCCTCTTACTCTTCCAACCTTATTTTATTAGCAAAGAAATCATGATTACATGAAACTAGATCAGAAAAGTAAGATCATAAAAACACCTAGGGAAAAAGTCAGATAGTAAAATAAAGTAATAAATAAATGTTCTATACAAATTGTTCCCTTTTCAAATTCTACCTAATTCTAAATGAGAAATGTTTCAAAATAAGCAAACAAACAAGAACTAGCAGGTTAGGAAGAGAAAATTTTTTAGCTTAAGCAAGAGAAGCAAAAGGAAACACAGTGCCTTCTTCTGGTTTATGGAGGACAATTTTAAAATGTATGTCAGATGCACAAATGCTTGTATCTTTCCAGAAATTTAGCAATTTATACCAGAAATAATCAGAGATGTAGGAAAAAAAAAGACCTACACGTAAGAATATTCATCACAAAAACTAGTGCAATTGAAATAACAAATTTGTGACAATAGAAGAATATGGTTTATCCTATGATAAAATATTATAGAGTTATTAAAAACTGTTATCAGTTCAGTTCAGTTGCTCAGTCATGTCTGACTCTTTGCGACTCCATGGACTGCAGCACACCAGGCCTCCCTGTCCATCACCAACTCCCTCAGCTTGCTCACACTCATGTCCATCGAGTCGGTGATGCCATCCAACCATCTCATCCTCTGTCGTCCCCTTCTCCTCCCACCTTCAATCTTCCAGCATCAGGGTCTTTTCAAATGAGTCAGTTCTTCACATCAGGTGGCCAAAGTATTGGCGTTTCAGCTTCAGCATCAGTCCTTCCAATGAATATTCAGGACTGATTTCCTTCAGGATGGACTGGTTGGATGTCCTTGCAGTCCAAGGGACTCTCAAGAGTCTTCAACACCACAGGTCAAAAGCATCAATCACTGGCGCTCAGCTTTCTTTATGGTCCAACTCTCACATCCATACATGACTACTGGGGAAATCATAGCTTTGCCTAGATGGACCTTTGTTGGCAAAGAAATGTTCCTGCTTTTTAATAGGCTGTCTAGCTTGGTCATAGCTTTTCTTCCAAGGAACAAAGAGTCTTCTAATTTCATGGCTGCAGTCACCATCTGCAGTGATTTTGGAGCCCAAAAAAATAAAGTCTGTCACTGTTTCCATTGTCTCCCCATCTATTCGCCATGAAGTGATGGAACCGGATGCCATGATCTTAGTTTTCTGAATGCTGAGTTTTAAGCCAACTTTTTTACTCTTCTCTTTCACTTTCATCAAGAGGCTCTTAGTTCTTCTTCGCTTTCTGCCATAAGGGTGGTGTCATCTGCATATCTGAGGTTACTGATATTTCTCCCAGCAATCTTGATTTTGGCTTGTGCTTCATCCAGCCTGGCATTTCGCATGGACATTTTGCAGACTGGTTCCAAATAAGGAAAGGATTATGTCAAGGTTGAGTATTGTCGGCCTGCTTATTTAACTAATATGCAGAGTATATCATGTGAAATGCCGGGCTGGATGAAGCACAAAAATTGTTATAGGAGAATATTTAATGCTAAAGTATTCATGCTTTATTAATCAAAAATAACAAACTGCAAAGCAGTATATATACTATAATTCTAGTTTAAAAAAACAAACACACACCAATTTTCATTGCAGCACTATTTACAATAGCTAGGACATGGAAGAAACCTAGCTGTTCATTGACAGATGAATATATAAGGAAGTTGTGGCACAGATATACAATGGAATATTAATCACCCATAAAAAAGAATGAATTTGAGTCAGTTGTAGTGAGGTGTATGAATCTAGAGCCTGTTATACATTGTGAAATAAGTGAGAAGGAGAAAAACAAATATCATATATTAATGCATATATATGGAATCTAGAAAAATAGTACTGATGAACCTATTTGCAGGGCAGGAATAGAGATCCATATGTAGAGAATGGACTTGTAGACACAGTGGGGTAAAGAGAAGAGGGGACAAACTGAGAGAACAGCATTGACATATATATACACTACGGTGTGTAAAATAGACAGCCTAGTGGGAAGCAGGTGTATAGCACAGGGAACTCAGCTCGGTGCTTTGTGATGACCTAGAGAGGAGGGAGGGAAGCTCAAGAGGGAGGGGATATATGCATACTTATAGCTGATTCATGCTGCCGTACAGCAGAAACCAACACAACACTGTAAAGCAATTATCCTCCAATTAAAAATACCTAGAAAATGAAATTAAAAAAACACAAACAGGAGAAAAGGTTAGAAAAGCACACAAAACATTAACAGTACTTTTCTCTGTGTGCTGGAGGTACAGGTCACTCATCATATTTGTTGTACGTGTGTGACAAGTCCTTAAGGCTATGTATGTGAAGGATATCAAAGAAGATTCAGCAAGAGTTAAAACTGGGGATTTGTTTATAAATAAAGATATGTTATACAGACATAATTTATAAAATGTAGACTTATGTGAATCATCCAGCAGCCAGTGCCAAGAAATTTCTAACTTGAGAGAAGACAGAGATGATTGTAAAAACATATCTGTACAAAGCAGATTAACCCCTGAGACTTCTTCCTTACTTATTGTCTTCCTTTCATTCTCCTCTTAAGATGTACCCGAATATACCTGAAAAGCCTAGCACTATCATATTTCCTCAACTATACACTGCAACTAACCTAGTATTATCTTATATGTTTCTCTTCCATACTGAAGCAATTGCTAACCCCCCTTCTTTTCATTGAAGAATTCCCCAACCAGCTCAAGAAGAACATTCCCCATCGCTACCTCAACAATGAGTACAAAGATACAGAGAAAGGAATGCAAATACTCAGTACCTATTTTATTCATTTTATATCTTTAATATATCTACTTAATACAGTGCTTGCTCAACTCCTTGAAACCACAGTCTTGTCATTCAATCTGCTTTTTATAAAGCTACACATAATGGACACTAGCTCCCTGAAACCCAGAAAGTTAACAAGTAAGATAAAAAGAGCTGCAAGCAAGAAAGAGGTTCTCAGTTAAAGTGAGTAAGAAGAACATTGTGGATAATGCAGGGCAACAACTGACAATACAGAGGCTATTTGTCAAAAGTTAAGCCAACCTGAAGTCAATCCATGTTTAAAGGGGCCCTCTGGGCCATCAGAACAGTAAAAGGTGCATCCTTTACCAACACCATCAAGTCAAAAACCTAAGCCTTTTTTGGAAAGGATGGGGGTGGGGGGGAGTCAAAGGTTCTATGAAAGTGTTCAGCCTCCAGGTTCATATCACAGAGATTCAAGTCTCAGGGCTATTAGAGGACCCCAGGTGACTGGTTAAAAAGCAACTACAGACATGAGGGGTTTGTACAGCGTCCCAGTTCACCTACCTACCCTCACCTTCTGTGCTTTGAACTGCTCAGAGTAGGGCAGTATAGTGTAATCTGTCTAGGACACCATCTCTGAAAGACAGGCACCAGGGGAAAAGGTTGAGTTGCCACAGAATAAATCTTTATACTATAAGCTATCAGAAATCTGTATTTGAAGACCTTCTGCAAAAAGAGATCAGTTTCCTTTAGAACAACAGGTGGTCTCTCATGGCCGACTATGCCTAAAATACATGGCCTCATTATTATTAGCTGATAGCTTTCACTGAGCCCTGAGGTTCAAATATTGCCATAGTCAATGAAAGGGAATTTCTACTTTTCCTAGTAGCGATGACTCAAGCTTCACACACAAAGCAAGATATCTAGCTAGCAGAACAAAGGTCACCCTGAGGTAGAAGACATACATATCAATCTCCATTAAGAAACAAGCTTTTATAAATATGATTTTAAGTGACTACCTAAACCTAAAGGTTGATGTTAGTTAAGATTCCTCTAATTGATTACCAACTCATCACTCAATAATAGCTACTGTTACTAAAAAGAGCCATTCCTCTGACATTTCACATTTTTATAATGTTCTTGATACATGTCTTGCTTCACCCTTGAAATTTTATAAAAAGAACATCAGAATATCTACTGCATATTTGGTTAAAAAAAAGAATAAGCACAGGAAACAACACATCAATCACAATTACAACCCTAGTACTGTTACCTTATCGTGAACAGCAAAGATCTATGAGTTGGCTTCCATTTTTACTTAATGAACTTTTTATGCTGCTCCATAATCTACTCTGCAAATCAAATCTGTGACCAGCACACAAGCAGTTCATACTGAGCTTTCTATACCAAATTAAATCTCATTTCAGAATACAGGTCTGTGATTGCTGTTAAATATCTGGAGTGCTTTGACTGCCTTAGTCACCTGGCTTAACTTTTCTGAAACTCCAATTTTTAACTATAAAGTAAGGTATTTATCTATATCATTCCCAGTGCTCCTTCTACTCTAAAATCTATTCCCTCAACATATCATGAAATTTTTATTTGCCCCATCAGACTGCTAAACTCTTAATATGCAATGTTATCCTCATAATTAGCCCCCAACTAAAATAAATAAATTTATTAAACAAACAAACAAATGTTATCCTCAACAGTCGCAGAATTGCTAACGGTCAATTTTTGTAATTTGTGTCAACTGTTTTATATGCACACATACACATAATGACACATTCTCATTTCTGCTTATCTTAATAATAACAACTTACTCTTTTTCTATTTGCTTTAAAATTCCCCACAAAGAAAATTCAACTAATCATGGACAGTGAACAAAAGTTAAGTAGATAAGCACTCAGGAGAAAAAGGAACTTCAAACTGAATAAGCACACTCTGAATACAGGAGCGCCTGGAATTAGCCCAGTAACAAGATTTAGCGTTCTTGTGGTGCCACCTGGTGGACATTTGCTATAAATTCTACTTTAAATTTAAACTATTTTGTCATCTTTGAGCTTTTCTATATAATGAAAAGAATTATTACTCTGACACCAAATAAATACACAAATTTTGAACTGAAAATGATTTTGAAAAGGTCCCTTACATGGACCAGCAATAGATTCTATTCTCAAAATGTACATCTCATTTCCTTTAAAATAGCTAACTCAAGACAGCTTACTTAATAGACCCTTTCTTGTGTCTATAATTGCTACAGTGAGCACTTAGAGAGCTCTCACTCCACAATTTACAAAGAGAAAGAGAAAAAAAAGGTAAATCTGACTACTTTAGGAAACATTTAGAATATTTACTCTTAAGATATGATACATATAAGAAGCTGATCTCTCAATTTGTATCTGTGGTTATGATCACCTAATTGCTTTTTCTTACTTGCTGCATACACCTGGAAAATGTCCCTCTCAAAACTGCAAAAGAAGTCAAGTAATCTACTGCGAAGAGGAAATGACACAGTTTACCAGATGAGCTTACACAAACATCAAAGGCTCTGATATTAAGGCCAGCATGGCAGTAAAGCAACCTATATCCTTCCAAAAGGCCAACAGATGAGAGAAACATGCCAAGAAGTCCAGTTCCCATGCACCACTTTGACCAGGTCCCCACAAATGCCACAGGAACTTTATGGCTAAGTTTAATTCAACAAAAAGATGGAATTTAAAAAAGGAAGTAAGATGTTAATAATCAATTAAATCTTCTTTCATCTTTGAGAAAACATATAGTTTAATTTCACAGAACAAAAGAGATAAGGAGCAAACCAGCACTTCATTTTAAAAATACAGAACAATGTTAACGTTTCATCTAAAAACCTACCGAATAATTTTATAATTTTAATTTTATATTAGATAAAAATACAGTAATCACCAAACTGTTGGTTTTCTAAAACCTTTAAAGGGGTTTCTTCTATCACACTTTACTGTAAAATAATGAAAGTTTTTAAAAATCCCCTAATCCAACTCTTTATGCTTTTCTTAGAAAACTTTCTTTCAAGGTAAAGACTTGTTGATTGCATTTTATGGGACTAATAAAAATAATGATCACTTAGCCTCTGCATCTGTTCTGAGAGGGGATGTACTTGCCATGTGTCATTCTAACTCCAACTGAAGGGCCTTGGCACAGCAGACTATACATATTAAGATTCGCCCTGCTGGCTCACTCCACTGGCAAACTAAATGACAAGTATGAAAAATGAATCCACCTTCAAAACACCATTTAAAACACGACACTCAGAGGAGCTGTTACGCAGTGTATCACCTGCTCACGTTCTGGCTCTAAATCCTCCTCACCAGCACCTACCTCCACAGTCCCTCAACAACGTTCCCTTGCCCTGCATACCTGTGGGGCTTGGCTGGCTGCGAGCTTTCCTGCCCCCTTCCTACGAGAGGCCCTCTCTCTTGGTTGTCTCTGGGATTGGCAGAGCTTTTGGTGTGAAAGTAAATCTTGCTTGCCCAGGATGCCAGGCACTCTCATGATATTTAAAAGTCCTTTTTCCTCTTAAATACCAGCGAATTTGCAAGATGTCTGATACTCGAACCTGTATTTGTCAACAAGGTATCTTTGGGCAGGATCAATGAGCCAGGCAGAGAGGTTTTTAAAGGGAAGGGGTGAAAAACATAAACATTAACAGCTTTTCCAGTTCCCTGTTCTTCATTCTTCATGGATCCCAGGGTGTTTCAGAGGTGGTAATGTAGTTAGAAAAGTAAATTATGCACTGAAAAGACAAAATTTCAGGATTACTTTTAAGTAGTGTTAAATTTTTTTCTGTGTTTTTAACAGAAATGTTGCCCCCAGTTTCTCCCATAAAAGCATATTCCTAAAATAATAATTGCTTCCAAGGGAAACTCATTGTTTTGAAATGTTAAAAGATAAACTCTGAAACAAATACACCCTACCCCTATTGTAGGCAGGGTGGCCCATTCACCCAGAGAGCAGTCCTGGTCTTGGCGAACAATAAGTACAATAGCATCTTCTTTAATTCTCAGAAGTGTCTCAGTTGGGACAATAAATGACAAACTCATCCTATCCTATAGGTTTAAGGTTATAACCCATCTTAGGTTATATCTCCTTTAACATGAAAGCCTTTTTATTCTGAACAGCCTTCCACATTTTAGAACACCATCTCAAGAAAAGTCATCCTAATAATAACTCTTTCCCTTCTCTCCTAAACGTAAGCAAAGGACGAAAGACCTCTGCACCACTCCTATCCTTGATTACCTTCTGCTAAAATAGGCTCCTGAGACACCTTTCTCTCACCATGGCTGACTCCTACCTAGGTAATAAAGACTTACCAAGGATATAAAAGAATAGAGTCATCCTCAAGTCACATACCCTTCAATTCCTGAATCAAAAATCAAAGAGAGAAAAAAAGATTCCATAATATTCAGGAACTGTACTCCTCACTGAATATTCTCCCACAAATCTCTCTAAGTCTCCTGCTTGTCCTCTCTTGGACATCACCAAATCTGCAAATTTTACAAGCAGAAAATATTTTTTCCCTCTTTCTCAAAAGTAGGAGGGTATATCTTACACAACAGCCAGATTTTCTACTTATCCCAGAAAAGTCATCCTCCAAGGAAACTTGGTTTAAAAATAGTCACCTTGGGATCCCAAAGTGGTTAGATTTTTCCAAAGCCTAGCAAGGATCTCAGATCAAAACAAGTCATGGAGAACAGATGTATTTTTCCCCCAAAACACCTGATGGACTGTAAAGTAAAATGACTATCAGTGTTGTTTTTCTATAATCTTAGCTGATTCAGGATGGAGTTGAAGATACTGAGGACCCAAAGGAGACCCCAGCCTAAGGTCCCCCATACATTACACAGAACATTAGATATAAGTTAATGGACTGTGCTTTTAAGTCAATGGGAGCTATCATGAAAAATAAGAAATTTTAATTACTTCTCAGTGTGGATTCTCTTCACCAAAAGAAAAATAAATTTTTAGTGCATCAACCCACAAAATGGATGGGAACTTGTTGCTCCTACCAAAACATGATGAGAATTTACTGCAACAGGTCTATGTTAGTGTGTCAATCAGTACACATTCCAACAAAAACATCACTACAATGAGATCATGACCACCTCTCATGTCAGTCATGAACCATTCTCCTCTACCATAAATTCTTACTCATGAAATAGATCAAGAAATATTCTCTAGTGTATGATTTTTCTTTTATATAAACCAAACCTAAGTGACTTCAAGCGAATCTAATTTACCTATTTTTAAAGACTTTCCCCAGCCCTGTCCCCAAATATATCTCTCTTTTAATTCTAAAATATTTTCTGGAAGAAAACTAGCTATGAAAATTTTTTAAATCTTCATTAAAAATTCAAGAATGGCTTAATAGAGGAATAAAAACAAGAGATTAACCATTCTTGAATTAAAGTGATTAAAAGTCCAAAAATTGCTTTGGTTTAGACTCATGTTGTTATAAAGAATATCAAAAATACTAAAACTGCGTTAGATTTATTCTTTCTGGTACATGACTAAACTTTTAAAGCCCCTTTTGAAATTAATTGTCTGAAAGTCAGATCCAGCTAAATAAACTTTAGAAAGGCATTCTTATACTAAACAATACAAATTCTGAACACTTACTACACTACATTTCAACAAATATAAGAAGTCACTAATTGTAAGACAAATCATTATTTTATATATCACTAAGAAAGAAAAAAGCTGTCAATTAATGTATCATCAACCCAATACCATGTACTCAATATCAATGATGTTAAAATGTGAAGAAAAAAGCACCTTAGAATTAGTGCAATACTCTCAAACTCCTATACCCATCTGATTTGGGCAATGTAGGTATAATTGACAGTCTGCAGGAATCAAAGCCACTGAAATGAAAAAAATAGATATAAAAATCTCTTACCTTCTGTGCTGCACTCAGGAAAGCTGTCAGCGAGGGAATCCGGATAAGCTTCAACGGGACCGATCAATTCAGAGCCATCATTGATTATCCCACCCTAAAAAGATCAGAGTAACTGTGTTCCATGGTCAATATGACTATTTTAAAAAATCAGTAATGAACAAATGATAGTTATCGCAACTATTTATAAGAATTACAAAAATGTTCATCTATTAAACTAGATTACAAGTGCTTTTAAAAAAAATCAACAGGAATAACCATATTGGTTTATCAAATGTAACAAATGTACCACATCAAGGCAAGATGCTAACAACGAGGGAAACTGTGAGGGAGGAATGTGAATACATGGGAAAACTCTATACTTTCTGCATAATTCTTCTATAAACCTGTACTGTTCTAAAACTTCTTTAATTCAACAGAAATTTTATAATGCTTACAATAATGTGTGACTTTTTACAAAAGCATGCTATTTGAAATCTATCAAAAGTGTTCATCTTTTTAAAATGCAGAAAAAGAAAAAGCCCACCAGCTAAAGTAGGGGACGTTATTCAGTATCTTTAGAGTCACTAGTCTTTCTAATTAGTGATAAATGATGGACTCCATTAGGGAGTCATTTAATTTTACCAAATTAAAAACTACAACATACCACACAGAACCTCAAGTGATCCAAAAAGTATATTTGAGAATCATTTGAATACAATGTACACAAAATGAAATAAATGTAAGATGTTTATTAAGGAAACTTTTTTTAATATTTATTTGGCTGCATCAGGTCTTAAATGTGACATGTAGGATCTAGTTTCCAGACCAGGGATCGAACCAGGCCCCATGCACTGGGAGCTCAGGGTCTTAGCCACTGGACCATTGGGGAAGTCCCTAAAGAAACATTTTTAATAAACATAAAACTGATTTATCTGTGTGACCATCATTTTAATTCTATGTTTAAGTTTCCAAATTCATCCCTAAAAGGATTATTTTCTCTTACTCTGTGTGCAACTAGAGACTGCTCTGTCAGGCAAGTGGTGTGGTGTGATTTTGTGCTGTGGCTTTATGGACTGAATGCTCTAAAGGCTTATAACCCTTTAAGAACTAAATTAATGGGCTTCTCTGGTGGCTCAGTCAGTGGTAAGAATCCGCCTGCAATGCAGGAGACCCGGGTTTGATCCCTGGATGGAGAAGATCCCCTGGAGAAGGAAATGGCAACCCTCTTCAGTATTCTTGCCTGGGAAACACCATGGACAGAAGAGCCTGGAGGGCTACAGTCCATGGGGTCGCAAAAGAGTCAGTCGGACACAACTTAGCGACCAACCATTAAAATAACAGCTCTTCTGCTCTTTAACATCTTTCCTTCTACCTTCCACCAACAGTTCTGAGAGAGTCAATTCCTAGGCAGATTGATAAGAAGTTCAGAGTCCCCAAGGAGGAGAAAGGGGTCTGGGGCTCTGGAAGTGGAGACTGGGGGTCTGGAATTCTCAAGGAGGAGAAAGGGACAAACTTTTTTTTCCTCTACATTCCTTGCTGCTGCTGCTGCTAAGTTGCATCAGTCGTGTCCGACTCTGTGCGACCCCATAGACGGCAGCCCATCAGGCTCCCCCGTCCCTGGGATTCTCCAGGCAAGAACACTGGAGTGGGTTGCCGTTTCCTTCTCCAGTCTACATTCCTTAGTCTTAGTCAGTTACACAACTCAGTTTAAACTCTGTACTAGGGATTATACAACAACAAGGTATCCGGCTGAAGGACAGTTTCTGCTTCCTGAAAACCTTCTGACTAACCCTGCTATCTTAGAATGTATATTATGGGAGTGGGTCTGGAGGATCTTTCTATTGTTAAATTCTAATCTTGTTATCCTAAAATGTAAATTGTGGGAGTAGGTCTGGTAAAATTTTCACAAACTTGAGACATTCTTTTGATTCATTGTAATAACTAATTAGAAGGTATATAACTCCACTGCTAACACTAGCAAGGGTGTACTCTTTCTGCCCGCTTCTGATGTCTGTGTCAGAAGCTTTCTCTACCCCTCTTATACTTTAATAAAACTCTATTGCACAAAAGCTCTGAGCAATCAAGCCTCATCTCTGGCCCCGGATTGAATTCTGCTCTTCCAGAGGCCAAGAATCTGAGCGTCTTTTCGTGGGTCAGCAACAACCTTTCAGTTCTACACCCCCGAACACTATTACCAGGATAGCAAAGCCCAAGAGAACTACAAGCCCCTATTTCCTCTCTGTGTCGGCACTCAGAACTCAACAAGTATCCTTCCCCCAGCTCCCAACAACATCTTTACCTCATCAAGTCTCCCTGCCAGTTTAAGGAGGAGAAATGTGAAATGGTCCCTCTCAAATTATCTAATTTTACTTCCTTGAGTTTTAAGTGAACTGAAACACTGAAATGTTTGAATTTTTATCACTTTATTCTATGTATTAAAATATTCAAATCACAGATTACAACTGACTTTTTCTCCAAAAAGTAGACTATCTATTCCACACTAAGCCATCCTTTAAACAACATCCAAACCAAATCCTAAGAAAATCTGAAAGTATTTTGAGCATTTCAATAGACAAAGTTGATTTTACCTACAATCTCACATAATAGAAAGTGCCTTTCAACTATTAACTACCTCTTCCACTACCAGGTATGTGACTTTAAGTTACCTACCTGTAAAATGGAAATAACGTATATCTAACTAACTCAAGGATTTCTCAGGACTAAAAGATTTCATGCATATAAAGTGTTTAAAACAATGCAAGTACTCAATAAATTATTATTTGTTATTATTACTAGCAGATATAAAATCTGCTTATAAAAGAAAATAAAAACAAAATACTAAAGAATACAAAAAATGTTTTAGCTCATAATTCTAGGGAAATTTTACTTACCTAATTTAATAAACAATTTAATAAAAAACAGATAATAAAGAATAAAACTTTAACGAAACAATAATAATAAAAACTGTTCTAGAGGAATCTAAGTAGTAGGAAAATACACCACAATTCTATTTTAAATTTTCAGTTCAAAAATATTAACCTTTTAGTGTTTCTGAATATTCAGTAAAAAGAAACTCTTATTATACAGCATCTCAAAGGTTTTGATTATGAAGAGTCAATCTGAGGGTGGGGGGAAGGGAGTTCAGATGTGCTGGAATATCCAAATATGATGGGAAGTTAGCAAATGCTCTCCCCACAGAAGGCAACGACAAAGCTAGAGAAAACTATCAAAGCAACCACTGCAGAGCTCTGGAAACTGACGAAAAACACAGAGCAAATGAGTAAGTAGCTACTCATGAAAAATTACAGAACCACAGGTAAGAACTGTGGGAGTTTGGGGCATTCTTGCCTGGGGTTGTTTCCATCTTCCATCCCATCTGGGTTGCCATGGTAATCATACAAGGGAAGACAAACCTTAAAAACTAGCTGATTCACTTGCAGAAGAGGCTGGCATGATTCAGATTTAGCAGAGAAAGAGATCCACTCCAGTGTTATCAACAATAGTGGTAATCTCAGTGCCGAACATGGCAAGAACATAGACAAAGTAGCAGCACAAAGTTGCAGTTAGCAAAGGACCAGCACATTGGCCAGACATTTGGCCAGACATTTAGCAGGAAGATGCAGAAAATGGCAGAGCTGTAAGGGTTCTTAATAAGCTCTCCACCTATCCATGAAGGAAAAATCAGATCCCTGGCAAACCATGAGAGGGTGTACATGCACAGAGGAAATGCAAGAGATCCCAGAGGAAAACAAAAGCCAGAGCAAACTTAAAACCTGCCTGAACCTCTAAAACACACCGAGAATCATCACCATTAAGGGAGGAATAGAATGAAACAAAGTGCACAAGCAAAGAACAATCACTGGCTGACCCAAGCTATGCTTATACAGGGCTAGCCAACACCAAGCCAGGCTTAAAAATACAATAAAGATATTATGTTGAGCAGAAATATTAGCAGTCACACACTGTACATCAAACAGACTCCACAGATTTAGTACAGACATGTTACTAAACACACTGCTCAAACTACAGCAAGAGCCCTCAGGGAAAACAAATCAGAACACAGATTTGCTATATTATCCAAACTTTTCAGTTTTCAACAACAAAATTACAAGACATACAAAGAAACAGAAAAGTGTGATGAAGAGTGAATATACAAAATGTGACATATTCATACCCACTTAATAGAATATTATTCAACCATAAAATGGATTTAAGTATTGTGAACGGTTGCCTAACCATGTGAATATACTAAAAAAAAACACTGAACTGTACACCTTAAATGGTGAATTTTACATTATGTGACTTGATCTCAATTTCTTAGAAAAAGTACCAGATGAAAATCCTGGAGTTGAAAAGTTTAATAACAAAATTTTAAATTTACTAGAGAAGTTAAACAATAGATCTGAGAAAGACAAATAATCAATGAGCTTGAAGATCAATATAAACTATCCAATATGAAGATCATAGGGAAAAAAGGAACAATAATAAAGAGAATCAGGGAGAGCTGCCGGACAATATCAAACATACCAACTTATATATAATAGTAGTACCAGACAGGAGAAGGGAAAAAGGGCTAAAAAATATTTGAGAAGATGAGGGCAGAAAACTTCCCAAATTTGATTCATGTAAACCCATGGCTGATTCATATCAATGTATGGCAAAAACCACTACAACATTGTAAAGTAATTAGCCTCCAACTAAAATAAATACATTAATTTCAAAAAATAATAATAATAAATAAATAAATAAAATTAATCTACAAATATAAGAAGATAAACCCAAAATAAAATAAACAGAAAGAGATCAACACCTAGTCACACAATTGAAAGATGAAGGCTAAATTCTGAAAGACGTAATAGAAAAAGACGTATACAGTGGAGCCAAAGTATCATTAACAGCTGACTTCACATAAAAAACCAATAAAGGACAAAAGGCAGAGGAATGGCAAGTTCAAAGCGCTAAAAGAAACACTGTGGGACTTCACCTGTCAACGGCGAATTTTACGTTATGTGACTTAAATCTCATGTAAAAATATCACAAACCCAGGGCACATGGGTTCGATCCCTCACCCAGGAAGATTCCACATGCCACAGTGCAACTAAGCCTGTGCCCCACAACTACTGAGCCAGCACTCTAGAGCCCTCGAGCCGCAACTCCTGAGCCCACGTACTGCAACTCCTGGGGCTTGTGCACACCTAGGCCTGTGGTCCGCAACGAGAGAAGCCACCGCAATAAGAAGCCCACAGGCCACAGTGAAGAGAGGCCCCTGCTCATGGCAACTGGAGGAAGCCCGCGCAAAGCAACAACGACCCAGCACAGTCAAATATAAAATAAATTAATTTTTTAAAAAAGAAACATGTCAATCGATAATTCTCTATGTCCAGCAAAAAAGAAAAAGAGAAAGATAGCGCTATGCCGTGTCCGACTCTTGCGATCCCATGAACTGCAGCCTGCCAGACTACTCTTTAAAAATGATGGGTAAAGGCACACCCTTGCAAGGGACAGTGTCGTGGGTGTGACATCCAACATACAAGCTGAAGGGACTGCAGCAGTGACCATTGCTGCTGGGACAGCTGCTACTGGTTATCTAGCTTACAAAAGATTATAAAGATCATCACAACAAATCTAGGGTAAACCCTCTCATCCAGAAAGACAACCCCAAGGTAGTACACGCTTTTGACATGGAAGACTTGGCAGATAAAGCTGTGTACTGAGGATGTTGCTGAAGGTCCAAAATAGTTCCCATACTGTGATGGATCTGACACAAAACACAATGAGGAAACTGGAGACAACATGGGGCCTCTGATCATTAAGAAAAAAGACACTGAAATGGACGCTTTTGATGCTGTAGACCAACTTTTCCTTAATGACTATCACTTCTGTCAAATTCAGCTCCTCAGAGTTCTAGATGTGGTATATTGCAAACTACAGCTCTCATATTGACCGCATCTGCCTTGTATGCTGAACCACTGTGGTGCACGTTTGTTGAAACAAAAAAAAAAAAAAAGGAAAAACCAATCTCATGGCCTGGGGGTTACTTTGGTCCTGGAAGGATCCGTTTCTTTACATTTAAAACTGACATTACTATATAGTTGCATGTCAAAGCTAACGTATTAAATTAGTCTTAAAATTAAAAAAAAGATTGGTAAATACAAATGTTTCCAGATAAGGAGTAGAGACTCTATTACTAGCAAATCTACCTTACACACACAAAAGAAAACTACAGTCCTCCAAGCTGAAAGAAAAGAAAAGCATATGATAATTCCAATCCACCTAGACAAATAAAGAACACTAAAAAAAAAAAAAAAGAGAAATAGGACAAATAAAGAAACTACATAAATATGTGGTCTTATTTTTTCCTCCCTTAACTTTTTGAAAAGATACTGTAACACTGTATTATTTTGTCTACATATGAGGTATCACTTCAGTTCAGTCACTCAGTCATCTCCAACTCATTGTGACCCCATGGGCTGCAGCACGCCAGGCTTCCCTGTCTATCACCAACTCCCTCAGCTTGCTCAAACTCATGTCCATTGAGTTGGTGATGCCATCCAACCATCTCATCCTCTGTCATCCCCTTCTCATTCCGCCTCCAATTCTTCCATCAGGGTCTTTTCTAATGAGTCAGCTCTTCACATCAGGTGGCCAAATTATTGGAGCTTCAGCTTCAGTATCAGTCCTTCCAATGAATATTCAGGACTGATTTCCTTTAGGATGGACTGGTTGGATCTCCCTGAAGCCCAAGGAACTCTCAAGAGTCTTCTCCAAGACCATAGTTCAAAAGCATCAGTTCTTCGGCGCTCAGCTCTCTTTAGAGTCCAACTCTCACATCTATACATGACTACTGGAAAAACCATAGCTTTGACTAGATGGACCTTTGTCAGCAAAGTAATGTCTCTGCTTTTGAATATGCTATGATGATAATAATAAAAGAAAGGAGTAGATAGAGCAAGTTTGCACCATAAAGCTCTATTTTAATAGAATTTAGTATTCTTCTCTGGAGAAGGCAATGGCACCCCACTCCAGTACTCTTGCCTGGAAAATCCCATGGATGGAGGAGCCTGGTAGGCCACAGTCCATGGGGTCGCTAAGAGTCGGACACGACTGAGCGACTTCACTTTCACTTTTCCCTTGCATGCACTGGAGAAGGAAATGGCAAACCACTCCAGTATTCTTGCCTGGAGAATCCCAGGGACAGCGGAGCCGGGTGGGCTGTCGTCTATGGGGTCGCACAGAGTCGGACACGACTGAAGCGACTTAGCAGCAGCAGCAGCAGTATTCTTCTCAATTGTCATAAATTAAAATGCATATATTAATCCCTAGAGCAAACAGTAAGACTATAACTTTTAAAAGCACATACATAAGGGACTTCACCGGTGGCCAGTGGTTAAGAACCTGCCCTCCAGTGCAGGGGACCTGGGTTCAAAACCTGGTGGGGGAACTAAGCCCACACTCTGCAACTACTGAGCCTGCATGCCACAACCAAGACTTGGTGCAACCTAATAAGTAAATTTTTTTTAAATAAAAGCACACACATTAAAAAAAAAAAAGAATTTAAGTGGGTGGTACAATAAACAATACCTATTTAATACGAAAGGAGGCATAAAGTAGAAATGAAAAAACAAAAAATATGTAAGACATATAACAAATAGCAAATGACAGACAAAAATTCAATCTTATCAATAATTGAATACAAAAAGACTAAATACCACATGAACAATAGCAGTTTTCAGACTAGGTTAAAAAAATAGGATCAAACTATATACAGTGCATGTAAGAGAACTCTTTAGATTCAATTATACAAACAGACTATAAAGAAAGCTGAGCACCGAAGAATTGATGCTTTTGAACTGTGGTGTTGGAGAAGACTCTTGAGAGTCCTTGGACTGCAAGGAGATCCAACCAGTCCATCCTAAAGGAGATCAGTCCTGGTGTTCATTGGAAGGACTGATGTTGAAGCTGAAACTCCAATAATTTGGCCACCTGATGCGAAGAGCTGACTCCTTGGGAAAGACCCTGATGCTGGGAAAGATTGAGGGCAGGAGAAGGGGACGACAGAGGATGAGATGGCTGGACGGCATCACCGACTCGATGGATATGGGTTTGGGTGGACTCCGGGAGTTGGTGAGGGACAGGGAGGACTGGCATGCTGCGGTTCATGGGGTTGCAAAGAGTCGGACACGACTGAGCGACTGAACTGAACTGATACAAACAGACTGAAAGCAAAATTTAAAAGAAAAGTACATGCAGATTCTAAGAAACCTAGACTGCCTATATTAAAATCACACAAAACAGACTTTAAGACAATAAATATTACTAGAAAGAGGGACATTTCATAAGATTAAGCAAATCATTTCATCAGGAAGATAGAACAATTCTAAACATACATGGACATACCAAAAAAGGCCCAAAATAAGGGAAAAATTAACATAACTGAAAAGAAAAATAGAAAATTCAACAATAATAATTAGAGACTTAAATACCTCAATCTCAATAATTGCTAGAACAACTAGATAGAAAATCAGCAAGGATAATGAAGACAATACTATCAGCTAACTTGAATTAATACTTACTCCACCTGAATTAATAAATACAACTCCACCTGACAACCGAATACGTCAACATGTAACATTCTCCAGGGTAGAGCACATGCTAGGAAATAAATCATGTCTCAATAAATTTAAAAGGACTGAAATCATACAATGCATATTTTCTGATCACAACCCCAAGAAAACAAAATTAGAAATCAATAACAGATGAAACTTTAAGAAATCCACAAACATTTGGAAATTAAAGAACATATCTCCAAATAACCAATGGGTCAACAGAAAAATCATAAAAGGAATACTTTAAACTGAATAAAAGTGAAAATAAAACAAAAACTTATGAGCTGAGGCTCAAACAATGCTAAGAGGGAAATTTATAGCTGTAAATGCCTATGTTAGACAAGAAAAACCATCTCAAATCAATCACTAAAGCTTTCAATTTAAGGAATTAAAGAATCAGATAAAGAGCAAAGTAAATCCAAAGCATGCAAAAGGAAGGAAATATAGTTTAGAACAGAAATCAGTGAAACAAAATAGAAAAATAGAGGGAAAAAAATCAATGAAACCAAGTCGATCTTTTGAAAAGATCAACAAAAATACCAAACTGTTAGCTAGATGGGTCAAGAAAAAATAGATAAGACACAAATTACCAAAATCATTAATGAAAGAGGGGAAATCACTACCACTCCTATAGGAGTTAGAAACACTATAAGTGAACAGTATGAACAAATTACAGACTTCAGATGAAAACTCCTAGTAAAACACAAGTTACCAAGCTGTATCAAGTATCAAGCAAAAAGAGAAAATCAGAATAGACCTATACAAGAAAATAAACTGAATTAGAATTTAACATCTTCCCACATCAATTCCACTCCTAAGTATATACTAAGAGAAACAAAAATATCCACACAAAAACTTATATGCCAATATTCATAACAGCATCATTCATAGTAGTCAAAGGAGACGACAATCCATATGTGCATCAACTTGATGAATAGATAAACAAAATGTGGTATATCTATGGATCCACACAAAGTAATATTATAATTAGTATTTAAAAAGAAATTAAGGAATTAATGGATACTGGCTATAACATGGATAAATCTTTAAAGCACAATGCTAAATGAAAGAACAATTCCGGGGGTTCAGGATGGGGAACACATGTAAACCCATGGCTGATTCATGTCAATGTATGGCAAAAACCACTACAATATTGTAAAGTAATTAGCCCCCAACTAAAATAAATAAATCTATTTTAAAAAAAATAAAATAAAATAAAACAAAAAGAACAATTCCATTCACAATAGCATCAAAAGAATAAAATATTTTGTATTAAATTTGGCAAAAGAAGTACCTTATACAGGAAAATCACAAACCGTGCTGAGATAAATTAAAGAATACCTAAATAAATGGTGAGTTATTTCATGTTCACAGATTATAATATTAAGATAACAATTCTCCCCAAATTGAACTGTATACTTAAGACAATTCCAATCAAAATTTCATCAGAATTTTGTGTTCACATGGACAAACTGATGTCAAAACATCTTACGAAAATTCAAAAGAATCAAAACTACTGTAATAACTTAGAAAAAATACAAATAAAGTGGGATAACTTATACTTTTTCATCTCAAAACTTATTATAAAGCTACAGTAATCAAGACAGTATGGTATTAGCAAAAGAACAGGCACAGATCAATAGAGGTTTATGTTTTTAAGAAACTGTCAAACTGTTTTCCAAAGTGTTTTTTACCACTTTACATTCCCCAATAATGAAATTTTGCCATCTGCAACAACAATGCATGGACTCAGAGGGTGTCATGTTTAGTGAAAAAAGTCAGAAAGAGAAAGACAAATACGGTTTGATATCACTTATACGTGGAATCTAAAAAACAAACTAGTGGATACAACAAAAAAAAAGAAACAGACTCACAGAGAAACTAGTGGTTACATTTGGGAAGAGGGAAAAGGTGAGGAGCACAACAGGAGTAGGGGATTAAGAGGTACCAGGATATACTGTGCAGCACAGGGAATACAGCCAGTATTTTACAGTAACTATTAATGGGGGACAACCTTTAAAACTGTGAATCACTATATGTATGCCTGAAACTTACATAATCTTGTAAATCAACTATCATTTAAAAATATATACATATATGGGAAAAGAAGCTTTGCTGTGTGAGACAAACAAGATAATATGGTGAGTTTTGCTTTGATGCTTACTTGGGAGTTAAATAACCTTCTAAGACCATAGTTACTTATCTCTACATTAAGAAATGAAGCATCACTGTTATGATATTAAATCAGTATACCTCTTCCACCAAACACACTGCTTAGGATATTTCCAAGATATTTTCCAAGACTAGCTTGACTCTTCTTAAACTGCCCCATTTTGTCTTCCTCTTCTGTTTTGCATTTCACATAACCCAAAAGTAACTGTCTTTCAGCAACAGTTACAATGAGGAATTCCCAGATCCAAAAGAAACAGAATGAACAGCTTTTATTTAAGTTATTCAAAACCTACAATCCGATCTCTATATTCCTTTTTTAGCCCTTGGTATGTGTTAATTTGCAAGACTGCCTTTTATAATTTCTATAAAGCAATATTCTTCTTGCTTAATAATGCTTTTTCTATAAGCATAGATTCCCTGCCATACATAAACAGCTGTATTTAGCAAACAGCAAACTACTCAGCCCAGTTTGCAGAGTAATGAAAAATTAAGCAACAAAGTCAATCAGCAAGAATCTTATTACCACAAACTTTTCTACTATTATTTCTAAATCACAAGTTTGTAATGTCTTTCAAAAGATCAACTTCCTTCACCAAACTAAAATAGGCCATAAAAAATAAATTCCTTTTGTAGATAATATTCTTTTGTAAGATTCTCATATACCTTGCTGGCTACATGTTCTAAGAAATTACATTTATACAACTGAGTCGATTTTTAGTTAAAGAAGGGAAAAAATAATTGTGGCACAATCATCTAGCTTTAGTCTAGAAAGCTAAATGTAATAGAAAAATTAAGACACTAATACTGAATAAAGACAATGATATTGACTGACAACCAGCACAAATTCAATACATAATAAACTAGAAAATTATTAGTAAAAATGATGATGAACTCAGAATGAAGGCGTCTCATGTCAAGAAACTTAAAACACTAATATCCAAAGCTTTCTGGTAATACAATTTATACTAGACTACCTCTTTAAGTTGTACACAGACTATTTTTGTTCTATCTTTACACAAATACTCTAATCAGAACAAATTTAATATGGACTTAACAGTGGTTTCTGTCCCCAAAAGAAGTCTATTACTGAACGACACCTCAAAAAGTGAAGATAACTACCGGAGTTTCATGATATTTAAATGTTTTAATATATTTCAATCATGCTGAATTAGATAATCTCTAAGCCCTCTGCAACAATTTTCTTAAATCTGTGAATCAAAAACTGTACACATTTCCACAAGAGAAATAGAAGACATGCCAGACATTGTTATTCACTATTAACTTCTAGTTATCTTAGTGAATAATGAAATTCAAAAGTAAATGACATTTTGTTTGCGGTGGAAAAAAAAAACTTAAATCTTGCTTTAATACAAATTAGTAAATAAAGACATTTAATAAGATACAAAATATTCCAGAAAGAACACCAAACCTTGAAAAAATCTCCAAGCTGTTTACTGTTATAAAGAGCAGGAATGTTGGCAGAGAACTGCAGCAGATCTTCAGCACACTGTCTCCGCTCTTCAATAACAGTTTCATCAAATCGTCCTAGAATTAAACAAGAGTTTGTAACAGTTGAGGTTCACAATGAGAAAGCAGCAGCAGGCCAACACTGCCTATTTGCTGTGCCCGTCATGCAGTCCTCTAAAGTCAAATCTATCTCCACAACCGGAATCACTTGTGCTCCCACCAGGGAAGAAAATAACGTTTCTGATAAAACAAGAGGCAGAGGTGTCAACTAGTCAATAAATAGTGCTGTCATAATCTAAAGACACAAAAAACTTACATTTAAGAAGCTGGCAATTTGAAACTAAAGTTGAAAAGAGAATTATAAAGAACTCAAATACTTTCTACAGTAATTTAATACTGCAATTACTCATATAACTTTCCCTTTCCCACTCTTTTTTGATTTATAAAGGCAGTCGAAGAGAGGAAATTATGAGAACATCTGTATGGCAGTGGGGTCAAAAACCTTGGCTTGAAGCAAAATGCTTTCAAGCCAATTTCCATGTGCGATGCTGTCAGTGTACATAAAGCATGCTTGTGAGAAAATAGAGAACCCGCACGGCGCAGTGAGCTCTGGTTTACCAGGTGATGGAAAGGTGGTTTTCATAGAAATTTTTTTAATGATATATACAATTTGAATGCTGATAAGACATTTTCAAATATGAGCATTTTGTACTACTCTCAGATAAGATAACCGGTTGGCATTTGTCACATGCCATGTATCATACTGATTGCAATTTAGGTTTAAAAAACTACAAAATCAAAAGAGTAACACATCCCATACTTGAGTGGCTTTGCAAAATGTTAATGAAAACAGAGGCATAAAGAGATTCTTAGTTACAGGCACCACAACTCACTGGAAATAAATCAACTTCTTTGCAGTTATCACAGAGCCGCAAATGAATGAAAGGGAGGAAAAGAAACAAATGGATTAAACAGAGCCCTTAGTTGCTTTAGTCAAAGCATTAAATACTGTACATCCAAGAGTACAGAGAGAAAAGAGGTCACTTTTACACTGCCACACTTCTTCCAGTAGCTTACTAAGTACTTAATATAATGATAAAGTAAGGAAATCTGTTTTTTAGCAACTTTTTAAAATATCACATCTGTTTTCCACTCACTCAGAAACACAATTAATGATTAAATTTTGGTATGCTAAATTTGTGCCAAATCTCTACTCTCCCTTGTTTATAGAGAAATTTGTTTCAAAATGCTCAACTCTATTGTGAGAGCACAGAACTACAAAAAAAAAAAAAAAAAAAAGACGTTCTAAGCTAGGAAATATCACACACATCTAATCCAACATTCTTTAAAACCAGCACTTACATGTAAGGTACACTATATCCCAGCTGACAAACTTAAGATAATAACTAGACTTTGTGAAAATAACTGAGGTTCAAGCTTGTTGATTTTAATCATGACATCGCCTTAAAATGGTTAACAACAGGAAGTGAACAGGTTTTTAAACAGAAGTAGAATAGAAATGGTTATATATATATATAACAGAAATGGGTATTATATATAACAATAGAAATGATTTTATATATATATATATAACAACAGAAATAGTTATATAGAAAACGAACAGGTTTTTAAAAGTCTATGAAGTGTAAATAAGCAAGGTAGTATGATCATAAAAACGCTAGTCAACCTTAAAAAAGAGAGAGAGAGACTCCTAGTTACACTACCCAAGGCAAGAATTTGAAACTGAACAAGTAAATGCCTCAGCTCAATGTGTCTCCAGTCTGATGAAACGTCTACTCCGTGACGACTGAAAGAAATGGTTTGAGAGACAGACCTGGGTTCAAACTACTTGCTCTCTCATTTGGTAGTTACAAAATTTAGGCTGATGACATCCTAATTTACAAAATGGAGAAAATGAACAATGTACTCAAAATGAATAGTTCCATATCAAGCACATGCATGCATGCACAGTCACTTCAGTCGTGTCCAACTCTTTGCGACCCCATGGTTCCTCTGCCAGGTTCCTCTGTCCATGGGTTTCTCTAGGCAAGAACATTCAAGTGGGTTGCCATGCCCTCCTTATCAAGCACATAGTAAGCTCTTAATAAACCAATCATGGTTTATTTAAATCTTCAAGTACCATCATAGTGTCCAGTATATAGAACAGGCTAATATATTTTTGCTGACTGTATGAGTAAATAATAAAAACTTAGAAACTCTGTCCATGGAATTTTCCAGACAAGAATACTGGAGTGAGTTGCCATTCCCTTCTCCAGGGGATCCTCCCAACCCAGGGATCGAACCCACGTCTCCTACGTCTCTGGCACTGGCAGGCCCATTCTTTACCACTGAGCTAACAGAGTACCCCAGGAAAAAAAAAAAAGACTATAATTTCCAGCTTGCCTTGAGGTTACATGAGGACTAAATTCTGGCCAATAGTACATAAATGAAATTTATTTTGCCGCTTACCAGAAATCTCTCTTAGAGATAACTGCTATACACCCTCCTTCTCCCCCTCCTCCTTTTTCCTCTATCTCCTTTTCGCCTTCCAGGAAGGACTAGGATGTGGGAGGTTAGAAACAATACAGAACAAGGCAGGAAGGAGCTTGGATTCCTGATTACTCTGGAGCCATCCTGCCTGAGGCGACATCCAGAGCGTATGCCGTGAGAAACCAAAACGAATATAATCCATTATGCCAAATCTACTAGTTTCCAGTTCACACTCAACAACTACATTAAATTCTTCCAATGACAAAAACACGTCCAAAGTGACACTGCTAGCTTACCTATCAATAATATCTGGAAACAAACTTCTCAGAGCTATAACATGTAGCACAAATTCTCTGGCCTGAAAACAACCTAAGATATTCTCAATCCTGGGGGAAAAAAAAAAAACATTGGTCAAATAGGTTAAAATGACAGCTAAAAACGTCCATTATCCCTTCTTTTGCCTACATAAGAATTTGAATACTCATTGGTGCTTATGATTATTGTCCAGCATATATATGCTTTAAACAAAAAAGCAAACTGCAGTACCTATAAATTTAGTAGTAGTAATTGTGTGAGCATCTTAGAACAGAAATCCAGAAAATGCACACATTATATTATGTTTCAACCCACAAGACCACCTGATATTGTCTTTAAATGAACTAACAATTTGTTAAGAAATATAAATGAAAAACTTCCTCATATTTGATGACATCCTAAAAAACACTAGTTTACTAGCTAAAACAAATACATAAAAATTTGGCTGCTTTAATCCTAGTGTGATCAATGACTCACCTCACCTCCCTATTAAACTAGATTTAAATGCTTAAGCTGTGAGTATATCAACTTCTAAGTAGAATAAACATGTCAAAAGTGCGTTTTTGTTCTATTTCTATTGATCTATGCATTTCTGTTCCACTCAACTTGGACAAGCAGAGATGAATTAGAACATTTTTCAGAGTACAACCAAAATTAAAGGCGAATGCATTAAAAGGTTCAATTACACTGAATCCTATCATTAGAACAAATATGATGAAAGAACATGTTCACTTCTTTGTTCCTAAGATATTTCAGAATAACAAGAATAAAAAACAGTATTGGTAGCACAAAGAGAAGCAGATAAATTTTAATGCAATGACTCCTGGCTCTAATACATGTAACAAAGCCACCTAATTTGACAATTAAATTTAAAAATATCAAGATTCAACAGTAATTCTAATGGGAGACAACACCCTAGGGGCTACTCTCAAACTGTTAATCTTTTAATATCATCAAAACCCCCCTGAAAGTCAACAACAATGAGAAATTATAAACAGGTGCTTCTCTTACAGCCTTTAAATTTCCATTTACAGGAATGAAAATTTTATTTTCTTGTGAAGAGTAGAAAAATTATAGGTAATTTATGATAGAAAATGTAAAACAAATTTTTCCTGAGGTTTATTATGCAGTATTACACATTATGTACTATATTATTTGTGTGTGAGTGTGTATATATTATCTTTAAGTCACTCTACCACCTCCAAATTACTCCACAATGATTTGCTATTAAAAGCAGCAGAAGGAAAATTCAAACAAAGCCTTCTCACAAAGCTGGTAAAGCACTGAAAATAAAGTCTGTCTCTTTGATTTCTAAGCTATCTTTGAAATCTTCTCTATTTTTTTTTTTAATTATGAAGAACAACTCATGAAAGCAGGATTTACAGCATTTTTTAAAATGCAACTGTCAGTAACCAAAAACCAGTTAAACAAAACTGAAGGTTATCCTTGACCACTAAGAAACTAGCCAGAGAAGCTTGGTGCTAATTCCTAACTGTATTAAAAACTCATTCACGGGGCAAAAAGAAAAAGAGAGAGGCCAAGTTCTTAGGTGTGAATTCCCTCTAGTCAACAGCACCAAGAACATACCTCTAGTTAAAGAAGTTAGATTCAAGACTCCTTACGACTAAGGAGAATGTATACTCTGGGGAACCCTGGGGCATTTCACTCAGAGGGTGTTAGAAAGAACTTATAGAATTTGAGTTTGTGTTGGGTGCTGGGGGAAAGATTCAAAGAAGTGGGGCTTTGTTTGCCCTGTCAGGAAGTGGGAGCAATTCTTAGATTCTGTTAATTCTATATACTTCTACGATTCTATGGTTTTAATAAATCTTATTATGAGGCAAGAAGAATGAAGAGAGGCTAAGGCTGATTCATAAAAAAATCTGTAGTCATTATGGTAGCCAGGATGAAGTGAAGCTTGATCATTTTTGTGACTTGACAATGTTCATGTTTTTGTCTGTGTTCAGACATGATTACAGAGTGGTCTTGTTTTAGTCTTGATCCAAGGACACAGAGGCTCTTGTCTCATGTTCCTATTCTGTGAAACTGCTTATATTCAACAGGAGAACAACACAGCCTAGCCGTGAATGCCAGGCCAACTCTAATAAGAAACACCGAGGTCGAACAGATAGGGAGTGTCAGGCCAGTTCTTTCTTACATCTGTCAGGAGCTGCTTTTCCCATTCTCACAGGAAATCACCGTGTGAGGAGAGATGTAACAAAACAAACAAAAAACAGTTTTTGTAGATCTCTGTGATTGTTTTCTCAAGATAAAGGTTGTGAAATCTACAAACAACTAATACTCTTTAAAAACGTCAGAACAAAGACCCAGCACAGCCAATAAATAGTTATTTTAAAAACAAAAGCAAAATAATAATTTTTTTAAATGTCAAAGTCATGAAAAGACAAAAAAATGCATAAGGAATAGTCTAAAGAAACGAACCTACAGATTTGATCCTGGATGCCAAAAAAAACTTAGAATAATTAGAGAAAACTGAATATTAACTACATATTTGACAACAGTATTATATCAATGTTAAATTTCTTGAGTAATAGGGGAAATATGGAAGTAGGGATGAAATGTCACAAAATCTGCACTGTATTCTCAAGTGGTTCAGTAAAAAAATGATACACACAGACACAGGAAAATGTGGCAAAATGTTCATCTGAACTTGAGCCAAAGGTATATAACTGTTCACCATATTATCCTTTAGGCTTTTCTGTAAATCTGAAATTTTGCAAGTTAAAAAAATTGGAGAAAAACAAAATGAGTTAAGTGTCAGACTGGTAAGACGTAGAGCCAGGAGGGGAAAAGGACCATCTCAACTATCCCCAAAGAAAACAGAGAACTTCCTAGAAGAAGAGACAACTAGAGCCCTGCAAGGCTAACCGGCAGCTTCTCAGTGGAGCCGGGCAACGCTGACAAAGGAGACACGGAGAGTGAGGTACGTTAGGGGAAGGGCAGACCGAGCGACAGATGAGAGCTAACGGAGCTGACGTGCGTCAAGCACTGAGCTACACACGCTCTCGATATGGTCCTCAGGACAGGAGGCTCTAATCCCTAACTCCTCAATAACAACACAGGCTCAGATGTTAATTTGTACAAGATCACGCCACTAGTAAACAGCAGAGAGAAGATTTCGGCCTAAATCTGATTCCAAAAGGCATGTTCTTTTCACTGAAACACTCAAATAGTAACTACAGATCTGATGGTTCTGTAAATCACAAACAGGACTCTTTTGCAGCTGAGGCTCATGTACTAAAAATGTGAGAATAGCTAAAAAGATAGATGATTAACCAAAACTTCCCTCCACACAGCCACAGCTGCTGCCTGCAGGGTTCACTGCAACTATAAGTATTACAAATGGACTGTACCATTTACTGAAAGAGATAAATTGCTTACTTAGTAAGATTAACAAGAAACTTTCACTCTTTAATATATAAGGATGTGGAGAAAAGTTGAAAATAACCCACTAGCAACAGACAATCATAGCTAAGAATCTCAACCAATCCAGAAGCCATTCCCTTGCACCCAGTGACAAGCTTATCTTTTAATTTGCACAAGATCACAAGCTACTTGGGCGCAGCTGAATTCCACAGTACAGAAGCTGTAAGGTAGAAAGTACAATATCCCACCACCCACGTCACCACAGGCCGCACACATCAGGTATGTCTTCACACAAATACGTATGTCCATTTAAATACAGATGGGATCTGACTAAACCCACTGCTGTGCAACATTTGTTTTCTGTATCTTAAAAATAAATCTTGGACATCTTTTCATACCAGTGTATCACAAATAGCTGCAGAATCCTATAACTGGCTAAGTTACGGCACATCCATACAATCATATAGTGAGAAAACTCAGTTTCAGTTTTCTCCTCCTGAAGGAGAGGGAGAGACGGATTGAGAGCAGCGCTGACATATACACACTACCATGGGTAAGACAGATGGCTAGCGGGAAGCTGCCGGGTAGCACAGGAGCTCAGCTCAGCGCCCGGTGACGACCTAGAGAGGTGGGACTGGGGGTGGGGGAGGAGGAGGCCGCAAGGAGGGGGTATGTGCATACAAACGGCTGACTCACAACGTTGTGTAGCAGAAACTAACTAAACTAAAGCAATTATATCCCAATAAACAAGGGGAAAACGCTGCAAGGACACTCAGCTGTATATAAATATATGTGTTCAGATATGTGTTATGTGTTCTCAAAGGGTAGTCCACCGACTGCTAGGGGTCCCCCAAGGGCCTTCAAAGAATCAGTAAGGTCAAAACCATTTTCATAATAATATCAAGACAGCAGTTGCATTTTTCGCCACATGGACATCTGCACTGATAATCTAAAAGCAATGGCAGTAAAACTGCTGACCTCTTGGCATGAACCAAGACAATGGCACCAAACTATACTTATTAGTAATAATCATATTCCTTATTGCCACTCACATTAAATTTTTTTAATGCCAGTTTTACATAAGAATGTCCGTGATGAAGCATAAAAATTAACTTTATTAAACCTCAATCCTTGAGACCATTTCTTTTTAAAAGTCTGTGGGTAAAAAAAATATATATAACTACTATGATTTGGATATCTGACAGGTATTTTCCCAAAAATAAACAAAATGAGCCTAAGACTTCAAAAAAAACAACCAATAGCATCATTTTCAGTGATGAAATTCAAGCTGTCAATTCACTATAAGCTTGACAGCTTCCTAATACTTTAAAAAATTTCCTTTAGAGATCTGTGATGATAGTTAACATTTTTAGATACTATATAATGAAAATGGCCAACATTTGCAAAATCTGCATAACTCAGGGAACCAATACTTGTCAAATGATCAATGCATGTCACAAGCTCACACATAAGTAAAAGATACATTCAAATCTAAGACAGACAAATGGATTTTAATATAACAAAGGACCAAAGGTTCATTGATTGAGTTTCAGATTCCATAATGTAACTAAGCCTTTAAGAAATTACTGCTGTCAACCCAGCCATAGAAAAAAATAAAATTTTCCTATATGTAACAACACAGACGGACCTAGCAGGTATCATGTTTACTGAAATTAGACAGAGGAAGACAAATACTGAATATTTTCACTTATTTGTAGAACCTAGAAAAATAAACAAATGAGTATAGCAAGGCAGAAACAGATTCACAGATACAAGGAACAAACCAGCGGTTACCAACAGAGAAAAGGGTGAGGCGAGCGGCAATACCGCGGCAGAGGATCAACGGGTACCAACTGCTCGGCGTGAAATAAATGGGAAACCAGGATGCAATGCACAGCACAAAAAATGCAGCCAACATTTTATAATAACTTCAAGTACAGTATAATCTATAAAAATATCAATTCACCATGTTGAACACCTAAGACTAATATAATACTGTAAATCAGCTATACTTCAGTAACAAAAAAGAAGGAATTTACCACTATCAAGCTTCAGTGTATCAAAGAAGAGTATCTTCAACCATCTGAAAAGCTGTTAAAAGACTCCTCCCTTTTTCAACAACATCATCTGTGTGACCCTAAATTTTCTTCATGTACTTCATCACATTTTACCACAGATTGGATCCAGAAGCAGATATGAAAATTAGGTATTTTTCTTTTAATCCAGGCATCGAAGATTCATATAAGTAAACTAATACTACTCTAGTTTTTTTGGAAAAATCATTTTTCATAAAAATACTCACGTTACATTTTTAACTAAGTACAAAAATACTTTTAAACCTCTAGTGTGATAAATATTACTAGCTACAACCACATAAACAGTAGCTTTTCAAGCTTCAATAATTTTTCAGAGTGTAAAGGCGAATTCTGAAGCCAAAACATCTAATAATCAATAATTATCTCCCTGTAGACAAGAGAAGAGATGTGTAGTAAAACTTACCAAAAAACAGGAAAAGGTATATTCCAAATTGTCCTCCCCAAACTATACAAATTTCTACTCTTCCTATATCTATTTCCCCATATTAGTTATATAACCAAACTTTTAAATTTCTGCCATGAGACTGACTTTTAATGGTAACATTATCTGTAACTAGTCCAGCTCTTAAACCTTAACTCATTATTTCTTTCTCTATTTTTCAAGAACATATATGGTTAGGCATGGCGCTACATGCTGAAGATACATCTGTGAATAAGAACAAAGCGGTCTCTAAGTAACAGCTCAGGAAAAGCGGAGGAAAAGACAGGTACAATACAAGAGAAGCTTCTTTACTTTTAGAATACAGAAACAAAAAATTGTCAGTGTGGCTTTAGAAGTGTGATTCTTAAAACTCCTCAGATTAGTCAATTTTTTACATTACTTGCACCTTCATAATAAAAGTAGAGAATCACAAGACTTAAAAACCTGATGGGATGAAAGTCACATCCTAAAGCACTTCTGGATCATGACGCTTGCTTCAACTATGAGACTAAATTTCTGAGAAGGCAGAGGTTGAGTCACTGTATACACAGTGCCCATTTCTAAAATGTTTCTTGAATTAAATGTGCTCATAAAACCCCCAGATAATTAAAGGTTAAGCTGAAATTAATCAGAGAAGATTCTAGTAATAGAGTCTTACATTCACGGCATGTAACCAGCTACAACTTGACAACCTTAAACAGGACAGGTGTCAAGAAAAAAAGGAAGGAACCATAGAGTTTGGAGAGTAACTGCAAACAGAAAGCAAGAGAAATGTGGAGAACCGATGGGATGTCTAGACTCAAAGACCAAAAGCAAGCAGTCAGAGGTTAACAGCCTACGATAACAAGAGTTCGTGGATCCCCTAACGCAGAGTACAAGAACGTAATGAGTGGATGGAACCATCAGAACTAAGGGTTCTACAGCTAGTGACCAGTTGCCCACTTCTCTCAGTTGTTTTCTTATCTTTCTAATTATGCATCCAAGATACTTCTTGCTATTACTTATATTTTGAAATGTCAGTATATATCATAAATTGTTAATATTTAGCATTTATTAAAATTAAAGAATTGTAGCAAGAAGCTTTCAATGACCTCTTTATTTTGGCATAAATGTCACTGATGTTGCTATACTGTATAAGATTCTCTGCATCTTATGCCCAATCTCAAGGAGCTGTGAAAACCTGCTGAACATCCTGAGGAAGCAGGTGTGAAGTTCAGGAGTGCCATGATCCTGCAATCAAATCAGAATGAAGAAATCCCTATGCCACGTGAACTCTGAGCTAATGGAGACAGAATAACATCAAATTATCCAGAATTATTCTAAAATCAAAGACAGACAACAGGTTTCAGTCAAGAGATCAAAATCACACAGCAACTGAACAGGAAAATTTAATAGAAAGAATTATTAACCATGACAACGGAAAAATAGAAACTCTAAAGTGAAAAGAGAATCCTAACGAATACCCCAGGGTACCCAAGGAAGAAAAAACTTGGAAGGGGGAAGCCTTCCCCATGGTTCGATCTCAGATCCTCTTGGAAAAGGTATGGTTACAGCCACTGGATTGGGAGACATTTGCTGGGCTCCCTGGACTGGTCCACAGTCACCAGGAAAGACCCCCCCTCCAGACTTCAGAAGGGACAGGGCTGGCAGGTGGGCAACAAGAGAGTCACAGTGCTGGGAGTTCACGCATAAAGCAAGGTCATGCAAGGCCTGGGGAACACAGTGTCAGGGTCAGGAAGGCTACAGGAAATGACTTTCTGAGGTAAGAAAGGCAGGCCGCAGCTGTCAGACTGGCATGCAGAAGTGTGAAGCATCAAGAATCTGTTCGCCTGCAGGCCAACGAGGCCTGAGGTCTGGTGTCCTGTCGGAGGGGTACAGGGTGCTAGCGGGCTGCAGCTGAGGGGCAGGTACCCAGAGAGAGAGTATGTGAAGCCCACCATCCAACAGGCCTGGTGACCGTGGTGTACTTAGCTAGATGGCCATCGACTAACTGCGGCTGCAAGCTCATCAGGAGCCTGGGCTCCAGGTGTACGGCTGAGGTGTACGGCTGGCAACAGTGTAGCAAAAGCAAAAAGAAAAACACAGTCCACAGCAGACTGCAAAGAGGGAGAAAAGACCTGACCCTCCCACAGCGCCCCTCCAGTATCCCCTACAGTTAAGCATGCAGTTAAGTGAAGCTTAACTGCAATACTCACTGCAAAGGGAAACGCTTAAGGAGTCCAGCCTATTAATGCGGAACTGGAAATGAAAGAAGGACCTGAAGGGAATTCCCTGGAGGTCCAGTGGAACTAAAATGGGGGAACTAAATCCCACAAGCCGCACAGTGAGGCCAATTAAAAAAAAAAAGGAATGGACCTGAAGCTAAGAGGCAATAAATGGACAATGGATAATTGGCATGGCTTCATAGAACCAAAAAGAACCAATGTAAGAGCCCCAGGAATTCCAAGATGACCTTGCAAGGCAGCATTTCCCCAATACTGATGAGAAATACAGCTAGCATCAGTATATACTCTATAAAGCCATTATACAAAAATCAACATGGTATAGAAACAAGAATTAATGTAAGAATAGACAAATAAATGCCACAAAAGAAAAAACCCTTAATTAATGGCAATGCATATGAAAAGTATAACAAAAATTTCATTAGGAAAAATACCAATTATTGAATAAGTGATCTGACAACAGATACCTAACCATCTGAAAGAAAACTAACATGGAGTATCATCTGACATCCCATTCAAATATAAATTCCACACAGATATTAAAAATAATTTTTTAAGCTATAAAAATCATCTTACAAGCAAATGTAGGTATGGGATGACCTTTCTCATCAGGACCAAAACCATAAAATCTTGGCAGGGAGGTTAGTGGAGGAGTATTCAGGAATAAAACTGAACATATAAAAATTTGTTTGGCAAAAGCTATCATAAACAACTCTGAAATAAGCACATGTAGGTGTATACATATGTATATGTGCAGATTTGTATATGAATGGAAGTATGTACAATGTATGCACTGTAATATGTATGTACATAAATGCACTGTGTTTCCCAACTACAGCAGCTGAAAGAGCCTTGAAACAGGCTACAATGAGCCTGTCTACCGCCCAGATAAAGGACCCTGCGGCAGCCAGAGTCCAGCCAAAAATCCACACGGCAGTTTGAAGAGGGAAAGTCTTATAAAGAATTATTAACTATTTACACAGGATTAACTACTAAGAAGGAATAAAAGAGAAGTGTAAGGAATATCCTAGGATGGAGGGAAAGAACCAAAGGCAGTCCTAGTAAGGCGGCCTGCTCCCCAAGGCTGGATTCGGGGCTCCTGGAGACAGTGTGGCTGCAAGAGACTGGGTGAGAGAGTAGGCTGGGCTGCCCCAGCCACCTGCTCCACAGTAGGAGGGCCAAAGGCACTGGGCAAGGAACTGCAGGCTGGAACTGCCAAACAGGAAACTCTGCTGTGGTGCCAGCAGGCCACGGGTGGAAGGAGGGGAGCCCTAGACAGGAACTAGCAACAAAACTTGCTAGAGGGTGAGGACCACTGGGAATAAGGGGGGGGGGGTGGTGGATTTGGAGCTAATTTTATGCAAAAAATTGATAACTAACATAATTTCTAAAAACATTCCCCACAAAAAGCAACCAGGGCTCCGTGAAGAGATGGCTAATTCCAAGGCTGGAGCATATAAACTCACAGATGAGCCACTGAACGTCTTGTTATGCTTAAAAGTAGTAAGTGCTTTAAAACAACAACAACAAAAACATTTGATGGGGAAAAGTTTCAAGGACAGAGAAGCCAAAGTAAAAGGGGCCCTACCGGTCAAAGCCAGAACAATTTGGGCATCTAGTTCCCCGAAAGAAAGCGTGAAAGTGAAAGTCACTCAGTTGTGTCCGACTCTCTGCGACTGCATGGACTGTAGCCCGACAGGTTCCTCTGTCCATGGGATTTTCCAGGCAAGAACACTGGAGCATTCCCTTCTCCAGGGTATCTTCCCGACCCAGGGATAGAACCCAGATCTCCCGCATTGCAGGCAGATTCTTTACCATCTGAGCTACCACGGAGGCCTAATGAATTATGAATTCTAAACTATTAGGGGGAAAAAATTAGGTACATGAGTCCAAATAATGGAAAGATGGATAAATACAATAGATAAATACAAATAGACACAATACACAAACATGCAGCTACACATATAGATAACACAGATTCAGGTAAAAAGAAGAACAGTTACAAAGACACACAAATAAAGAGATAAGGGAGGATAATCACTTAAGGTGGAAGGGGTGCTGGAACTGGAAAATCATTATTTTGAAGCCATGATACAAACACTGGTTCGTGCAAGAATCTATGGATGCTAAATCTAAGGGGCAATTTTGTAAAAGAAAGGAATATATTCATGATCTTTAAAGTTTTGAAAGAAAGAAAGGAAGAGAGGGATGGAGAGATAGAGGAAAGGAGGAACTCAAATATATGTGATAGTCTCAAAAATGGCCCCAAAGATACCAGGTTCTAATTCCTGGAACTTGCAAATGATACTTTATTCAAAGAGTGTGTGCAGATATGATTAAGGACCTTGAGAGGCAGAGACTACCCTGGATTATCAGGATGGGCACTACTGCCACCCCAGATGTCTTATAAGAGAGGGGCAGAGAGAGATTTCACACAGAGAAGGCAGTGGAGTGTTGAAGCAGACAGAGGTTTGAAGACGAGGGCCTTGAAGACTGAAGTGATGCTGGCACAAGTCAAGGAATACACCCAGTCACCAAACACTGAGAGAGGCGAGGAACATATTCTTCCCAGAAGCTCTAGACTGCTAACACCTTGCTTTCTGCCCAATGATAATCATTTCAGACTTCAGGCCTCCAAAACTGTTTAAAAAAAAAATAAAGCTCTATTGTTTTAAGCCGCCACAAAAACAATCCTTCCTCTCATTTCTCTCTCACATTTTACGAAAAGAAGCAAGAAGAAACCACACCAAACTTATTAAACACTCTGGTTGGAAATCTCCTTAGCAGCACTACCCTCTTCCTCTGGTACCTTTCCTACTTTCCACACCACCATACGCTAAACCATGTTGCTAAACGTTCTACAGCTACATAAGAAGGACCCACACCCTCCCTCTAATTTCCAGTAACATCTACCTCATTTTCCTGCAAACCTTCACCTGTAGTCTTATGAAAGACCACAAGGCTTCTATAAACAGCTTCCTCAAGACAGTATAGGCCCTCACACTCTCCTCAAAGCCCATGGCTCATTCCAAACCCACTCTCCACATTTTTGAGTTTTGTCATAACAGCACTCCAACTTCTAGGTTAAAAAAAAAAAAAAAAATTAAGTACTTATTGCTATGTAAAAAATTATCCCAAAGCTTGGTACCCTACAATAACAAACATTACCACCTCACACAGCCTCTGATAGTAAGGAATCCAAAGAGGCTAGGCAGGATGGTTCCAGTTCAGTGTCTCTCACGAGGCTGCAGTCAAGCTGTCAGCCAGCACTGCAGTCATCTCAAAGGTCTACTGGGACCGGAGAAATCTGCACCTAAATTCATCCACATGATTGTACCAGGTTTCAGATGACTGCTGGGTGTTGATGTTGGCCTCTGTTTCCTTCAAAGTGGGCATCATCGTAGGCTGTTTGAGTGTCCTTACAGTAGGAAAGCTGGTAACCCTCAGAGCAAGTAATGAGAGAGAGAGAGACAATATCCCCAAGAGAGAAGCCACAGCTTTTATAACCTAACCTCAGAAATGACCCACTGCCACTTTTCTTTACGCTACTGGTCACACAGACCGATCAATTCCTGGGAAGGGAATACACGAGTGTTTAACTATCAGGAGAGAAGGGTTACATATGGCCATCTTGGAGACTGTCTATCACAAAAGGTATGGTCCAAATACTAATAAACTAGCACGCAGCATGAATTTGATTTACTGATGTAGTATAAGGAAAAAAGACATGTTATTGTCATAACATGTATATGAATGGCTGAGCCCCACTGCTGTTTACCTGAAACTATCACAACAGTTCAATCGATTAAACTGCAATACAAAATAAAGCTTTTAAAAACCTACATTGTCACAGTAGTCACCACAATTAAACTTAATAAAATATAATTGTTACCTGATATAATGAACAATATTTACAGTCATAATGATACAAATATTACAGATGAAGTTGATTAAAATTCCAGATTTGAAAATCATTCTACAGATGAAGTATGGAATCTTTATTATGATTACTGCACAGAATATAAATATTATCACCTTTGAGAAATATTAAAATAAGCATACAAGTTTCAAAAGTTGAGTGGTAAAAGGAGCTAATGAGGTAAAAGAGAGGACAAATACACTCTTAGATTCATCTTACAGAGACAAATGGTATTGTCCATAGTTATGGAACAAGAAATAGAGATGTGGTCAACAGAGGAACTAAAAATATGTAATAATACAGGGGAACAGGCTAAGTCGAATTCTTACCTACCAGAGTAAAAAGTCAATAGACACGTCATAGGCTATTATATCAAAGAAAAAAAACTGTATAAATTTACTATTATAGTATACAGAATATACACTCAAGAAATGAAAAATACGAAAGATAAAAGCCAGTTTTCTCTAGAAGCAAAAATGGGAAGAAGATGCATAGAGCAGAAAATTACTTTTTTTTGAGGTTTATAACCATTTGAACATTGGTTTATAACAATAAGCTTCTCATGTATAACATTATATTCTACTTTTGTATACACCACAGCATGCTCACCATAAAAGTCTAGTTTCCATCCATCACTATGCACGTCCCCTTTAACCATTTTGCCCTACCCCTACTACTCTTCCCCCTGATAACTACCAATCTGTATCTACCTGTTTGTTTTTGTTCCATTTCACTTCTTTTGTTTAGATTTCACATGAGTGAAATCATACAGTATTTGTCTTTTTCCATTTGACTTATTTCACTTAACAAAATACCCTCTAGGTCCATTCATGTTGTTGTAGATGGCAAGATTTCATTGTTTCTTATGGCTGAGTAGTATTGGATTGCATATATATATATATGTATATATACACACATATATATATAAACATCTTTATCCATCCATCAGTGGTATTTAGGTTGTTTCCTTATGTTAGATATTATAAATAATGTTGCAATAAACATAGGTCTGCATACATCTTTTCAAATTACTGTTTTCATATTCTTCAGAATACCCAGAAGTGAAATAGATGGATCATATGGTATTTCTATTAATTTTCTGAGGAATCTCCATACTGTTTTCCATAGTGGCTGCACTAATTTACATTCCCACTCCCAGTGTTTGAGGGTTCCTTTCTCTTCACATCCTCTCCCAACACTTTAGATAATCAGCATTCTAACAAGCATGAGGGGATATCCAACTGTGACTCTGATCTGCATTTCCCTAATAGTGTGTTGAATATCTTTTATGTGGTTGTTGAACATCTATATGTCCTCTTTGGGAAAAGATCTATTCAGATTCTCTGCCCATTTTTTAATCAGGTTGTTTGGTTTTTTTGTTGTTGAATTATAGGAGTTCTTCATATATTTGGAATATTAACCCTTAACAGGTAAATAATTTGCAAGTACCTTCTCCCACTCAGTAAGCTGTCTTTTCATTTTGTTAATGGTTTTATTTGTTGGGCTGATGCTTTTTAGTTTGATGTCATCCCATTTATCTCTGCTTTTATTTCCTTTGCCTGAGGAGACATATCCAAAAAAATTACTGCTAAGACTAGTATCAAACAGTGTACAGCCTGTTTTCTTCTAGGGATTTTATACTTTCAGATCTGATATTCATATCTTTTATACATTTTGAGCTAATTTTTGTGTATGGTATAAGACAGTGTTCCAGTTTATTCTTTTGCACAGTCATTCAGTTTTCCCAACACTAATGGAGAGACTTTCCTTTCTCCATGGTATATTCTTAGTTATCCATATATATGTGCGGGTTTATTTCTGGGCTCTCAATTCTGCTCAATTGATGTGTGTGTGTGTTTTTTGCCAATAACAAGCTATTTTGATTAGTACAGCTGTGTGCATGCATGCTAAGTTGCTTCAGTCGTGTCCGACTCTTTGTGACCCTATGGACTGCAGCCCACCAGGCTCCTCTGTCCGTGGGATTCTCTAGGTAAGAATACTGAAGTGGGCTGCCGTTTCCTCCTCCAGGGAGCTTTGCAGTATAATTTGAAATCAGGGAGTGTGATACCTTCAGCTTTGTTCATTTCCCTCAGGACTACTTCAGTTATTCCAGATCTTTTGTGATTCCATACAAATTTTATGATTTTTTGTTCCATTTCTATGACATCTGTTGTTGGGATTTTGACAGGGATTGACTTTGTAGACAGCTTTAGGTAATATAGGCATTTTAACAATGCTAATTCTTCCAATCCACGAACATGGGCTATCTTTCCATTACTTTGTGTTTTCCTCAGTTTCCTTCAACAATGCTTTACAGTTTTCAGTGTACAAGTCTTCACCTCCATGGTTAAGTTCATCCCAGAGTATCTTATTCTTTTTGTTGTGATTTTAAGTGGGATTGTTTTAATTTCTCTTCCTGCTAGCTCTTGTTAGGGTATAAAAATGCAACAGTTCTGTATGTTGATTTAATATCCTGCAACTTTACTATATTCGTTTATTATTTCTAACACACTTTTGGTGAAATGTATATAGGGGTTTCTATATATAAAATCATGTCATCTACAAATAGTGACAGTTTTACTTCTTTTCCAATTTAGACATCTTTTCTTTTTCTTGCCTAAATGCTCCGGCTAGGACTTCCAACACTATGTTGAATAAGAGTGGGCATCCTGATCTCACTGATAAAAGGACAGCTTTCAGTTTTTCACCATTCAGTATGACGTTAACTATCAGTTTGTCCATATATGGCCTTTATCGTGTTTAGGTACGTTCCTTCTATAATAATTTTATTTTATTCAAAGATTATCACAAATAGATGTTAAAATCTGTCAAATGCTTCTTCTGCATCTATTGAAATGCTCATATAATTTTTATCTTCCATTTTATTAATGTGGTGTAGAACATTAATAGATTTGCAGATACTGAACCATCCTTGTATCCCTGGAATGAATGCCACTTCATCATTATGATCCTTTCAGTGTATTATATTCAATTTGCTTAATATTTTGTTGAAGATTTTTGCATCTACACTCATCAGAGATATTGGCCTGTAATTTTCTTTTCTGCATGTTATCTTTACCTGGTTTTGGTATCAAGGTAATGATGGCCTCATAAAACGTGTTAAGAAGCACTCCTGTCTCAATTTTTTGGATGGGCTTCAGAAGAACAGGTGTTAAATCTTCTTTGAAAGTTTCATAGAATTCACTGCTAAAGCCATGTGGTCCTGGACTTCTGTTTTGGGGAGGCTGCTTTTTTTTTAATAAGTTTCAATCTCTTTACCAGTGATCAGTCTATTCAGATTTTATACTTCTTCATGTTTCAGACTTGAAAGGTTGAATGATTCTTAGAATTTATCCGGTTCTTATAGGCAGTCCAAGTTGGTGGTATATTCATTCATAGTAGTCTCTTATAATCCTTTGTATTTCTGTAGTATTCATTGTAACTTCACCTCTTTCATTTCTGATTTTATTTGAGCCTTCTCTTTTTCTTAGTGAGTCCAGCATAAGGTTTATCAATTTTGTTTACCTTTTCAAAGAACCAGCTCTTAGTTTCACTGATCTTTTCTACTGTCTTTTGAATCTTTATTTCATTTACTTCCACTCTTGACTTTTCTTATGTCCTTCCTTCAACTGACTATATACTTCATTTGTTTTTTCCTTCTAGTTCCTTTAGTTTAAGGTTAGATCACTAGAGATTTTCTAGTTACTTAAAGAAGGTCTGTACTGCTATAAACTTCTGTCTTAGAATTGTGTTTTTGCTGCATCCCATAGATTTTGGTATGTCATATTTCCATATTCATTTGTCTTAATGCATTTTTTATTTCTATTTTGATTTCTTCATTGACCAATAGTTGTTCAGTCTCCAAAAACTTTTGATATTTTCCAGCTTTCTTCTTATAGCTTGATCTTCTTTTAAAAACAAATTATCTATTTGGCTGTGTCAGGTCTTAGTTGCAGCCTGTGGGATCTTTTCATTGTCGTGCAGTAGTTGCAACATGCAGGCTCTCTACTTGTGGTGCCTGGGCTCAGCTGTCCCACTGCATGCGGGCTCTTAGTTCACCAGTCAGGGACTGAACTCACATCCCCTGCATTAGAAGGCGGATTCTTAACCACTGGACCACCAAGGAAGTCCCTGACCAATTTTCTTAAAGAGACTTAACTTGTATCCCAACATACAGTCTATCCTTGAAAACAATTCATGTACACTTGAGAAAAATGTGCATTCTGTTGCTTTTGAATAGAATATTCTGTATATATCTGTAAGAATGGTCTAATGTTTCATTTAAGGTCAATGTCTCCTTGTTGACTTTCTGTCTAGATCTATCCATTGATGTAACTGGGATGTTCAAGTCCCCTACTATTATAGTGTTGCTATCAATCTCTCCCCTTAGGACTGTTAATAATTGTTTTATGTATTTTGGTGCTATGTAGATGTATATATGCAGATTAATGAGTCATGTCTTCTTAACGGACTGTCCCCTTTATCATTATCTAACATCCATTTTTGTCTCCTGTAATTTTTTTGGCTTTAAGCCTATTTTTGTCTGATATAAGTATGACTACACATGCTTTCTTCTGGCTGACATTTGCTTGGAGTATCATCTTCCATCCCTTCACATTGAGCCTTTATTTGTCTTTAGAGCTGAGCTGAGTATCCTAGTGGCAACAGATAGTTTTTAATCCATCTGGTCACTCTGTTTCTTTTCAGTGAATTCAATCTATTTATATCTGGGGTGATTACTGACATTTGAAGACTTAGTACTGCCGTTTGTTTATCATTTTCTGGTTGCTCCATATTTTTTTTTCTTGTGTTTCTACTATTTTAGTTTGGTGGGTTTTGTGATGTTTTTCTCAGTTCCCTCTTTATTATGTTTCATGTTTCTGTTCTAGATTTTACCATACTGTTTTTGTTTCATGTTTTGGTCTTTTGGCTACAAGGCATGTGGGATCTCAGCTCCCTGACCAGGGATCAAATCTGTAACCTGCACTGGAAGGCAGTATTAACCCCAGATTATCAGTGAAGTCCAATACAGCAGCATTATTTTTAATAGCCAAAAGGTAAAAGCAATCCAAGTGTTCACTGATGGATGAAAAAGTAAACAAAATGGTGTACATACATCTGATGCACTATATTCAGACATAAGAAGGAAATTCTGATACATGCTACCACGTGGATGAATCTTGATAAATGATGCTAAGTGAAATAAGCCAGCTACAAAAGGACAAATACTGTATGATTTTACTTATATGAGGTGCTGATCCACAGTTGGTTGAATCCATAGATGAGGAACCTGCAGATACAGAAGGTCGACTGCACTACACCACGCAAGGGACTTGAGCATCCACAGACTCTGGTGCCCACAGGGGGTCCTGGAAATAGTCCCCCATAGACACTGAGGGACAGCTATGCAAGAATAATTCAATGTCACCTTATGTTCCTACAGGGTTTTTCTATTTGCTTGATTGGTTATAGAGTTTGAGTTGTTGCTCTGGTGCTGTTTTTTTCATGAAAGGGAGGAATAAATGCACTCTGAGTTAACAAAACCACAGCCAGAACAGGAAAAAACAAGTGACCCAAAAGGACTGAAGTCTGGCCTGCCATGTTCCTCTCTGTGGCATTTGAGCCTGCAAAGCTAGCCTCACCACCCAGAGGGGAAGATGTATAAGCAATCTGCATAAGACAGCTGTGCAGAATGGAGCTGGAGGAGCCTTATTTTGTGCACAGAGATACTCTTGAGAATAACCCAGATACTCCATTTGATTTCATACCAGAAAACCCTAAGACAGAAGCAACTGTAAAAAAAAAAAAAAAAAAAAACTACCCAGCAGAGCATAAGGCAGTAGCTGTGTTTCCACTCCTGGATTTAGCCCAGACAGAATGGATGGCTGCCCATCTCTACATGAAGAAGGTTATAGGAAGTTCTGCAGTCATCTTCAATGAAAGTATAGAAGCAGCAACTTTTTATACAATGTACAATCCAAAGCCAGTTGTTTAGTATCATATTCAAGCCTGCACTACTATGCCTTGCATGCTTTGAAACTTGGACAGCACATTGGAGGCCACTCAGAAAAAAACCTGGAATAAAGGTTGCAGAGGCTACACCTGAACAACTTTTCACTCTTACAGAAGTGGAAGGTTTAGAAGGCTGTGTAAACGCACCCATGGTTCAAATAAATGACAGCTACTACGAGAATCTGACACCTAAGGATACTGAAGAAATTATTGAGGAACTCAGTGCTGGCAAAATCCCAAAACCTGGCTCAAGGAGTGGATGCTTCTCCTGTGAGTCAGTCAGAGGTCTCACCTCTTTGACTGAACCACCTAAGACATTTGGTTTTGGTGTGCAAGCAGGCCTTTAATTTATGTTCAACTGTAAATATATCACTGAAGAAATAAAATATGAATCTCCTATCTTAAAAAAAAAAGCTACGAGAAAACAACTTTAAGAGCTTGTGGCATAATGGGAATTATCTTAGTAAGGGGCTTCTGACTTCATGGTACAGTGTTTTAGTGTTCAGTGTATATACATAATTAGCTAGTCATCACTTCTCAAAATCACAATTTCAAAATAATCACTTACCAAACACGATTCCTTTAGCAAATGGAGGAAACAATTCTGAACGTCGAAACACGTTTTTGTGAATTTGCCATAGTTCTTTGTGCAGTTTCTTAAAGTCACTATATCTCTTCCATACGATTATCTAAAGAGAGAAGACAATTAAATGTGTATATCACGGTCAAGCCATTTAGGTTCATATATCTGAACAAGAAAAATATTTTTCATTAAAGTGCTCAAAACTGTCATGAAAAGGCAAATAAAAATGTTCTAACCAATACAGTTACCTGTCTGAAATCAACTAATAATATTTGCTTTAAAAATATAAAGCAGCAATTCTCCCTCCAACTGTTTTGGTTTTTAAATTTCATTTTAAGAAAGTACTGTTTTCTTCATATTAGAAAAATAATTCAATCTAGTACAAAAAAGGTCTACACTACACAAAATGTCACTTAACCTCTTCAAACATTAATTACAATTGCCCTGGAAATGAGTTCGATGTCAAAATATATATTCATCTCAAAAACATCACGTTTATAAACACAAAATAATTTAAACAAATTTAAACGTAAAGAACATACTCAGCATTTGCCTTAAAGGATAAATAAAATCTGAAAAATACTGAAGAAGAAATAGCTTTGTAGCAAGTAATTAACCTAAACTTTAGCATTTCATCAATTAAGATAGTAATAAGATTTCTGGAGGCAAGGCAGATCCTCATCAGAATACCACTAAAATCAGGATATTTCAAAAAACAAAATAACAATCATTTAGATTATATAACACATAAAAGTAAGGTACCTTCATTAATTTAACTTATTGTCTAGACTTATTTAGATTAAATTAAAAGGAAAAAAAATACTTGATAAAGAAAAAGAATTTGACACACGGTCTTAACACTGATCCAGACCTCAGTCTCTATAGGGAAAAACTGAGTTTTAAATTCCATTACCGAGTATATTGGGGCCTTTACTTCTGAAAAATCTAATTATCTCACTTCTAACAAACTCAATAGTGTAATACTAATAAGCAAACATTAGGCCAAACAGGTAACCACGTGTGATTTAAGAGACCTGTCAAAAAATCCACTCACTGCATATAAGAAATTCTTTGCAAAATTCTGTCATGCTATCAAAAATTCTATTATGATTACTAAATGTCATATAAGAAATTCTTTGCAAAATTCTGTCATGCTATCAAAAATTCCAGTATGATTACTAAATGTGCTGCTTTTAATATAAGAGACTTGCTTTTAATCCTAGGAGACTAGTCAGACAATATGAATTAATTTAAACAAACTGCTTGCTCCTGATCTTTCCTTTTATTCATTTGCATGTGTGTGTGCTCAGTCACTCAGTTGTGTCCAGCTCTTTGTGACCCCATGGACTGTAGCCTGCCAGGCTCCTCAACCCATGGAATTTTTCAGGCAAGAATACTGGAGTGGGCTGCCATTTCCTCCTCCAGGGGATCTTCCCGACCCAGGAATCAAACCCACATCTCCTGCGTCTCCTGCATTGGAGGCAGATTCTTTACCACTGAGCCACCCGGGAAGCCCTTTTTATTCATGTACTCAACAACGAAAATAGTCAACAAAGCAAATATTTTCATGGGCATACTTTATGCTAGGCACTGTGCTGGCACAAAGGACGAAGAAGTAAGAAACACAGTCCCTCCTTTAAAGAGTTCTCTGCCAAATTAAGAAGAATACGTCAACACAGTAACTATATCACAAGACAGCATAATAAATGCTGACAAAGGCAGCCCAAGGGCACTGTGGAAGGAGCACCTACACAGTGTCAACCTAGGTGACACACTGAAGGGAAGTAATGGCTGGAAAAAAACAGAGAGGGAGAGAAGTGGTTAGGAACGAAGTATTTTAAAAGGAGAGTGAAGGGCCAAATATAATCACTACAATTTTGGCTTTTACAACTGGATAAATGGTGGTGCTATATTCCCTAAGGTGAAAAGCCAAGGAGAAAAAGCTGTGATGAGATAAGAATGAAGCTCAATTTTAGATATATTTTATTTAGGTGCATGTGAGGCCAAGTCTAATTGAAGATATCCAATAGACATGTCAGGAGTTCAAGAGCAAGAACTAAACAAGATGTAGTAACTGGGGAGTCATCAGAAGAGAAGGAAATAACTCAGAAAAGATTTCTCAGCATTTGTTACAAGAGGAGGAGTCTAAACGGCTGAATGATGGGGGTCAGCCAGAAGTAAAGAAGAGGAAACCAAGAACAAAATCAGTATTGAAGAAGCTCAGCTGTGCCATGAGACAGGACACCTGGAAGAAGAGGTTTCATATGAAATGGAAATGAACAAGACAAACGCAGACAGTAGAGCATCAACAGTTCCAGCAGAAGACAGAGTAAGAGGAACTGAGAGTCAAACCAACGCTTAAAAAGTAAAAGGTCTCGGGACACTGAGACTACAAGTGATTTTTTAATTTTCATATTTTGCTTCCCTGCATTTTCTAATCTTGATACATTAACATAATTCTGGTCATGGGAACATAGTGCTATTTCATATTTTTTAAATAGATCAAATTATGGTGATGACACATCTGCCAAGGGCTTCAGGGTGAAACGGGTGGTGGGCTTCTGACAATAATCTTACATAAGGGAAGCACAATCCTTAAAGCTATTATAAATTAGACACGAGAGCTATTCAAAAGACCACAGCTCATGGAAACAATTAAATCTGCAGATAAAATTTGTATTCCAGTTAGGGTCATTGTCAAATAAAGGCAAGGTAACTTAAGGGGCAAAAGTTAAAAATTTAATCACAATAATGATAATAATACCATGGCATATAAACCAGCAGAGAGTCTTTCAGAACAAAAATTAGGAAATCTGTGTTTCTTCATTATGTCCTAATTTATTCATTCACATAGTCACTCACATATTCTCAACACTATAGAAGTGAAATACCCAAGAGCAAATAAAAACCCTCAAAAAATGCAGGAAACTAAAGCATCCCAAAAATGTCACAAGTCACTGCCTCCTTTTCTTCTTACTCCTTTTAAGCTTGGACATTTCTAAAAATCTTCAAAATGGAAAAGTGAACAAAAGCACACCTTCACTATGTCAGCAAGTATTGATGTCTATAACTGGACTATACAAAGTGCCAAAAGATACATGCAAAAAAAATATTTTCTCTAATAATTCTTTCCTATTAGGGAAAAAAGGTATATTAACACTTATTAGTCTACTGAATCAACTCTGTATAAATATCCTATTCATTAAAGTTACTCTGCATAAAATTTCTCAATTAAATATTCCTCAATTAAAAATTCAGTGACAATCATAAGAGACTACAAAGAAAAGCTTAATTTTCACTAAAAACATTCCCTTAGATATTTTTTACATAAAACAAGTGCCTTCTATACAGATAATTTCTCTTTAACAATACCAAAAAAACTTTAGATCTTTTACAAAACCACTCAATTAACTTTCTCCTTTTTACTCTCATATAGTATTTAAAACTTGCCAGATCAAACTTTCCTACAATGTCACCACCATACTACCTGCTTATGAATTTTCTTTCCTCCCCTTTTGAAGAGCCTTTTCCTTCCCTTGACACATTTCCGAATGTGCTCAAATAGTTTTTCTAAAACTGTTTTATTTATGAAATGACTTAACAGTGAGAGGCTTCTGATACGACACACAGAAAGTTCTATTTTGGTTCTCTGTTCCCAGATTTCCCGAGTGAAATATAGAGACACTGAGCTATAGGTTACTTCTTTTCTTAAAGGTGGGAAGGGGAGGGCACATCTCTATCTCATTCCTTACGTATTACAAGTGTGCATGCTCTAGAGAACTACTGAACAACAGGTCACATTAAATGTTGCTGTCCCCTCTTCAGAGTTCTTAATTTAGAAAATTAAGAGAGAATTTTTAAAAGATAAAAAGAAAAACCGTCCTCGATAATTTTAAATTATTTACTCTATGCAAGTATTTTGGCCTACTTAGGAAGAAAATGCAACTATCTGGTAGCATGTGCCAAGGTGTGTCTGTGTGAGTGAGAAAGAGAGCTAAATCTCCCCAATCTTCTTAGGATTTATTAGTACTATATTTGATTAGACAAACTGATCTTCAATAGCCCTGGTGAAGCATAAGTAAATTCTAAGTGAATCAGTTAACAGAGAAAGAAAGTAAAAAGAAAGGAAACTGAAACAAATTCTACATAGTAAATTCCTTTCCTAAGTAAGAATTCCAATGTTTAAATGAAATAATACATGGGAAGCTAAAAAATGTTGTTATAATTTCAAGGTTATTCTATCCTTCAAGAAGTCAGCTAGACAGAAGACATTCTTTTTAAGATTTTATACCATTTTTAACAAAGGACCATGCAATCATCTAACTAAAGCACACTTACAAGAGTTTCTGATGAATGGTTCACCAACAGTTGTTATTATAAAAGAGTTTTCCCCAAAAAAGGATTAAGGAAATGGCAGAGAGTATGTTCATGGATAGGTTGGCTCAGGATTCTCCCTGGAAAAGGGGAACATCAAGCTACAAACTACAGCACAGCAATCAGACAATGTATTCAAAGGAAACAACCCATTTTCAATTCTAACAGATCTAAGTTTTCAGAAGCAGAATAGCTGGTATTGACTATTTTTTTTTTTTGGTATTGACTATTAACTCAACAGAATTAACAGAATTCTAAGGAATAGTTCATACTAATGAACAGACACTTAAATAGGAAGAGTACTTTCTTAATCAAAGGTACAAGTTATTTTCAATGCCATTTTGAAAGGATATAGATATATATAAATATAGACTTAGCCTTTTCTTCCAAAATAACAATATTTTCTTCCTGGCTATCAGGGGGGCAGGGAGTGAGGTATCTTAAAACCCCTAAGGAATACAGTATGGAATCTTTTTAAAATGTGTCTTTTATCAAACTTTTTTTTTTAACTCTTTTTAACAACAGGACAAAAACAAGTACCAGATTAGATATAGCAAGAAACAGTAATACATAAAAGTTAAAATATTATCAAAACATGTTCAAACCAACCAGAACCAATCAATTTAAATCTATGAATCAAGCCAGGTATGTTTAGTAAGGAGTAAGTGGGGCTTGTGGTTAAATAGATACTATATAGCCCACCTGAAGACATTAAAATGCAATAAGAAAAAATATCTTGCAGAATAAGAACTTAACAAATTACAACATCTGTTTTAAATACTTCAGTAGGAAGAAAAAAAAAAAATATATATATATATAGACTATATATATCCTTCTAGTCCTACTGTAAATAAGCAAGGACCAAAATGAAAGTAAACTTTAAAATGTTAAAAGAAGTAAACTCCTCAGTTAGGATTCCTAAAGGTATATAACAAGGACAAAGTAATTACAAATAGAGAATTCTACAGTTCTAAGCAAAACTATAACAAGCTGGTATCATTTTAAAAACAGGGAATTAGTCTGCAAAAGAACTAAATACAAAATTCTGAAAAGAAGCAATTTTCCAGGATGTCAACACGCCAACTCAATATAAAAATGGAAGTAGAGAAGGAGGTTCAAGAGGGAAGGGATATATGTATATGTATAGCTGATTCACTCTGTTGTACAGCAGAGACTAACACAACACTGTAAAGCAATTATATGCCAATAAAAAAAAATGGAAGTACAGAGAAACCCATAATTTATTCTGCTCTTTAAAATTAATACAAGTTACCAAATACTCTCTTTTTTATTTTTTTTCTTTACCATACAGGCATCATAATTTTCAAATCAATAGGGGCCCTTAACTAGTACTGAAATCTTATGAGTGGTAATTGTCAGAAAAAATATCACATCATTAAATGGCACTATAATTCCTGAAATTTTTATTTATATAACTTAACACCTACTGAAAGTTAACACGTGCTCAATAGGTCTGAAACAAGATACTTCAGTTACTGTTCAGTGAATTGAAGATAATTTCCAAACATACAAAGACTGACATACAAATAACTGCTTCCTCAATGAAGCATTTAATTAAATTTTTGTCAAAATGCATAAAATAAAATTTTCATATGGATAAACATGTTACCTCCTGGACATCCTCTGGATTTCTTCGTGAAACAACCTAAAACAAAGAAAACACAGAAATATCTAATCATTATCAAAACTATTTTACACTTGCATGATTACTTTCAACAGCAGTTATATGAAAAATTCAATTTGCTTAAAGAAATATCATATCATTTTCACAGAACTCAGTTAAATAACTTTACTATTTGAAATACATACTAAAAAATTAAAACAAAAAGCCAACTAAAATCAAGTCCACATGCTAATGTTCATGTACTATTACATTCACAAGAGGATGCCTCATCCTTTCACTCTTACTTGACATAATTCTAACAGCTTATCTATCCCCCTTTCCAGTCAATACATAAATAAGAAGCATAAACAGGCAGCTGCACCTCAGCAAAGTATACAAAGGGATAGCTCTGTATTATTTCTTCTTTTTTATTTTTCATTTTTTCTGTATTATTTCTTTTACCTGTATATAAATCTACAATTAGCTCAATAAAGATTTCACATTAAAAAAAAAAAAAGCCACAATGCTCAGATACATCAATATCTATTAGAAGTAATCACTGACCTCCCAATGGTGAAAAAGAAAACAAAAGTAACCCATTTTTTTAAAAAAAACTATATACATCATTCACTGACAAATAATCCTATCATCATTGCCTAAGCAGGGAGGGTGGGGGTTGGATTCTTTCAGACATCTCTAATGACAAAAGCCAAAAAGTCTAACAGCATTTACAAAGAATTCCTCACAAAGTGTACAAAAACCAGGCTGGGTGCTTAAATCATCAAATGCATTGTAGAGTGGGGAAAATCTTATATTAGATACATAATACCTTGTATGCAAATATAAAAGTCATGAACTTGCTGCTACAAGATATATTCTGCAGAAACAAACAAAAAAATACATCAAACATATTAAAATGGTTGCCTGCGGATAAGAGAAGAAAAGTCTCTGATGATAGGTGACAATACTATGAACTGGAGATTATGATCAACTCAACACTAAGGTCCAAACTAAGATCCAAACCAAAAACAAAAAGTATACTGAAGTCACACAAACTTGGGTTCAAATTACAGTTCTTCCACTCACAGGCTTGATGGCCTCTATAGAACGAGGATAATACTCTCTGTCTGGCCTGGCTGTAGTAGACGTGGAATAAGAACACAAGAACTCCATGATTTGAAAGTTATCCTTCTCTTACTAGAGAATTTAAGTACCTTGAAAGGCCCCACACAACATTCCGAAAGAAAAGTTTCCCAATTTCTTGCCACTCTGCTCTCCAACTTTCAGGATAAAAAATTTGGTGAAATCTCTTAGCCATCTTCATTCATTGAGAACAATGCTGCCCAACAGCACTTCCTCTGACGATGGACGGACATGGCCCCTATCCTACTATCCTATCACCACTGCTCAACAGTGGCCCCTGGCCACACACACATGTGGCTCCTGAGCGCTGGAAACATGGCTACTGCAACTGAAGAACTAAATTTTTATTTTACCTCATTTAAATTAATTTAAATTAAAATAAAAGTAGCCACATATGGCTAATGGCTACCATACTAAACAACACAGATTTATACTAAGAGGTTAGAACAGGTAACTAACAACAATGTATTATTCAAAAACTGAATTTTAGCTATTACTTTCAAATTCCACCCCCCTAAAAAACATCCACCTTTCCAAAAGCATGGTGTTTCACATAAATATAAATTTGCCTCCTAAAAATATAAGAATATATTTTTATAAAATGTGCTAAAGAGAAGTTAGATAATCAATCCACTAATATCCACCCACCAAAAATAATCAACATATACTCACTAGCAGTAAGATTTATGTACCTTACTATTTTAAATAACTCTTTAACACATGCAGATGATCTTTTAGGGACAAAAGAAATTATTTTCCTGCTTGGTGTATGTAGTAGAAGTATCACATTTTAGATTTTCCTCAGGTAAGTTGTTCCCGGAAATTAAATATATGTGTACCACATCATCAAAAATATATTAGCCATTCCCTAACAACAACCACCATTTAAAACAGTTTCATCAGAAACAACCAATCTGGGGCTTCCCTGGTGGCTCAGTGGTGACGAATCCGCCCGCCAGTGCAGGAGACACGGGTTCAGTCCCTGATCCGAGAGGGTCCCACACGCCACAGAGCAACTAAGCCCGTGTGCCACAGCTACGGAGCCCACACCGCAGACCCCCTGCTCCACAACAGAAGCCGCCGCAACGAGAAGCCTGTGCACCGCAACTAGACAGCAGACCCTACTCTCCACAACTAGAGAAAAGCCCACGCAGCAACGAAGACCCAGCACAGCCAAACATATAATTTTTTTCAACTTTGGTTTAAAAAAAGGACAGAAATGACGGATCTGGGACTTCCCCTGTGGCCCAGTGGCGAAGGCCCCTCACATCCACTGCGAGGGTCCCAAGTCTGGTCCCTGGTCAAGGGAACTAGATCCCACACGCCCCAACTAAAAGACCCACATGTCTCAGCCAAGACCTGAGGCAGCCAAATACATAGATAAAAATTTAAAAAGAGAGAGAACCAATATGATTATGACTCCTCATCCACACTCTTTGTTGGCTCAAAGATTTTGCTACGTGGCTATGATGGCAAGCAAAAGAAAGTCCCTGTCTTCACACCTCCCAGAGCTTACAGTCTGGTGGCAGACTGTAGTTGCTAAGCAATAGGTTAAGAATGGCTTCACCTTCAATGTTTTCATGGCAAGTCACTCATAGCTATTATAGAAAAGCAAAACTTAAGTACTCAAACTACCTAAGTGGAGATCTTTAATTTTAAGCTCTCAAAAAGAACTTCTCATCCTCACATACTTCTCATATGAAGTTGGTAAATCTACTGAGGCAGAGTTGAGAAAATTAGGTCAAAAGTTACTTCCTGGGCATTAAATATCCTTTTCCCAAACAGCATAAAAAAAGCTTAGTGAAAAGCATATCCGGAAAGTGGAGGCTATACTTGCTTGATTCTTTTTCCTCTTTGGTTCTTTTGCTTCTCTTTTGTAGGTTTTTCTTCCTCCTTCTACCCTCAACACCCTGGAAGCACTCCAAGAATCAATCCTAACTCTGCTTCTTAGCCTACTTTTTAGTATTAAGAGAGAAAGTCTGTATCTGTGTTAATACTGTTGAAGGCACTGTACTAGGCAAGTGGGAGGGAAAAAAACCTTTGACTTTGTACATTTACATTTGCACAGCATTTTATATCAATCTTTCATTTTATTCCCTCAACAACCTATGAATTATGAGGAAATGGTTATTATGAGTCCCCCTTTTACCCCACAAGGAAACAAGGTCCAGAAACTTGTATAAGGTCACATAGCTATTCACCTTCAGATTTGGCATTAGAACTTGGATTTTCTGATTCTTGATTCACTACTCTTTCCACCGTAGTCTATTGCAAAGGTCCCCAACCTTTTTGGCACCAAGGACCGGTTTTGTTAAAGACAATTTTTCTACAGATGGGGGGGGGGGTTTGGGGATGACTCAAAAGCATTACACTTACTGTGCACTTTATTTCTATTATTATTACATCAGCTCCAGCCTCTGATCATCAGGCATTAGATCCTGCTCTACTGCATCCCTCAATTTACCTGCAGTATTTTCTCCAATAACTTTACTTAACTCCACAACACCTTTCACCATTAGGTTTTATTTACTCTTCTTCATTCAACAAATATCAGTGCCTCCTCTGTTGATAGGTAGAGTAGCATAGCAGTGAATACACTGGGTCTGATTCTTAATAACATTATAAAAATATAATCACTTGCTAAATACATTACCAAGTTCAACCACTTAGTACCCCACTATAAGGATTCAGTATTCCCACATGTGTAAACTCACTTAAATGAGTTAATAATGTGTCCTCTGAAATGAAAACCAAAAAACACAATGGGTTGGAATAACAAGGTGGTAGTGGTTTAGTCACTAAGTCATGTCCAACTCTTGAGATCCCATGTACTGTAGCCTGCCTGTCTTCTCTGTCCATGGGAGTCCCCAGGCGAGAATACTGGAGTGGGTTGCCGTCCCCTTCTCCAGAGAATCTTCCCAACCCAGAAATCGAACCCAGGTCTCCTGCACTGCATGAAGATTCTTTAGCAACTGAGCTATCAGGGAAGCCCCCTCATGGAATAACATGAGTTGAGCCCAAATGTCCTTTAAGGGTAACTCTTTCTAACTATATAATTCTCTTCAGCAGGACTACAAAACTGACAAATAAATAAAAATATCAGAAATCTGAGTTTAAAAAAATATGATCATACTGAAAATGAACAAAATTGAACCCTCAGATCCAGATTTCTATAACTTTTAACATTATGTTAGCAATTATCTTAATAAGTAGTCAATTCCAAAACAAAAATACTATAAATTCAGGGACTTCCCAGGTGGTACAGTGATAAGAATCTGCCTCCCAATGCCAGGGACATGGGTTCGATCCTTGGTCCCAGAAGATTCCACATACCGTGGAGCAACTAAGCCCACGCACCACAATACTGAGCCGAGTGCTCTAAAGCCCAAGAGCCTCAACTGCTGAGCTGGCATGCTGCAACTACTAAAGCCCTCATGCCTAGAGTTTGTGCTCTGAAAAAAGGGAAGCCATCGCAACGAGAAACCCATGCACTGCAACAAAGAGAAGCCCCTGCTCACCACAGCTAGAGAAAGACCGCTCATGACAAAGACCCAGCATGGCCAAAAATAAATAACTAAATAATATTTTTTAAAATACTGTAAATTCACCCTGATGTAGATTGCTAGCATTCAGTAATCTTTTTTTCTGGGTGAATTTCAATATTTTGTTATAAAATTCCACAAAAGTTAGAATTTAAAGCAGTGATTCTTTTCACTTAAAGTTCATAAATTTCCATGGCAAGCACAGACAATGGCCCGGCTCAGTAAGTACTGTACATATCATGAAGAGCCTTCTGCTATCAAGAATTCTATCACCAAGTCATCTTGAAAATTATTATCTAAAGCAGCGCTTGATAAACTGCGCTGCAAGGAATACAGATATTCTTTAAAATCACCTATTTTAAAGGGCTTAATGATCAATTCAGTTTACTTTCATTTAGAAAAAAAATTTTTTTACAGCAGAATTTCTCAAGGCCTCAAGGCCTCTCAGCATTATTATGCCTAGTAAATTTCTGAAAGAAAAACAAATAGTATTTCCCAAGGTCATTTATCCACCCAACTATTTATGCAACACCTATTACTGATAAAATTTGGAACATAACTGGGAAACGCTACTGCAACATTTGTAGTCCATTTGCCTCAGTTAATGCCAACAGCAAGTTCTGAATTTAGGGAAACAAGGGCTCACAGTAAAGGTTAACTATCTCTTACTATGCTAAGAAATTAAATATTTTATTACATTCAATCAACACAACAAACTTGCCTGGTAGGATGAGATAACCAAGGCCCAGGGGAACATATTAGCATATTTAGTACTAATCAGATTCATCAGTAATGCACAGGACCCGATCTCAGAACTCTCTGGTTCTAAACAAAGTGCTCTTTCCAGGACATAACTAAACTGGCCCTCCTAGAGATTAAAATTCCAAGTAACAGCCCTAATGCCAGTTCAGTTCAGTCTCTCAGTCATGTCTGACTCCTTGCGACCCCATGGACTGCAGCATGCCAGGCTTCCCTGTCCATCACCAACTCCCAGAGGTTGCTCAAACTCATGTCCATCGAGTCAGTGATGCCATCCAACCATCTCATCCTCTGTCGTCCCCTTCTCCTCCCGCCTTCAATCCTTCCCAGCATCAGGGTCTTTTCCAATGTATCCAAGTAACAGTCCTAATGCCAGTTAGGCAAACCAATTTTGTCCTTCACAAAGAAATGCGATTAAACCAAAAAACAGAAGCACTTTGGCAGATCAGAAGGAACCAAGAAGCGAGTCTGAACACTGGCTCTACCAGTAGCTGTAAATAGCTTTCTTGCCAGTTCTGTGATAAACCTAAGAAAAGCAACCTTAAAATAAGCTCTCTTGCCTATCTTAAAAAAAAGAAGGAATGCTGCAGCTTGGCTTAGATAAGGCCTATAATAAACAACAAATCATACTGTCATTAGGTCCTCTAAATTCTTCCCAGTGCTAACTTCTTTTATCTACATCTTACCAAGTTATTACCTAGTTTCCTTAAGGAGCTTTCCTGGTAGCTCAGCTGGTAAAGAATCTGCCTGAAGTGAAGAAGACCCCGGTTCGATCCCTGGGTTGGAAAGATATCCCTAGAGAAGGAAATGGCAACCCACTCCAGTACTCTTCCCTGGAAAATCCTAGGGGCAGAGGAGCCTTTCGGGCTACAGTCATGGGTCACAAGAGTCGGACACGACTTAGTGACTAGTTTCCTTAATAGTCAAAGTCAAAAGCACTCTTATCTAATTATCATAAATGATTTGAAATCAATCTCGTAACTCGAATACACAAAAGAATTGTCTTCATAAGATTAAGAGATAGCTACTGGAAAACAAAACTACAAAATTTATTCAATCTAACCGTTATAGTTCCTACCAAAAACAATCACAAAATAACTTCTTTTGGAAACAAACAGAAATCATGATATCATGATTTATATCACAAATTTAAACATAAATTTTAAAAAGCTACTTTTATGAGCAATTTATAATAATCAGGTCTTCTGACGGCCACTTCACTATCAGTATGCAGCTGCTAATTCACGGCAGAAGCAGAGGTAAGAGGAGAAAATATTAAGAAAAGTAACATATTTAAAAAAAAACTGTCATGACACAAATAATCAAACTCAATGAAAAACAGAGATATGCCCACACATTTTACTTCTCAAAGATATGACTTTCCAAATGTAAAAGAGAAAAAAAATAAGGTATACAGAAATGTATATATACTGAACATTTCCCATTGTGGTGATTAGGCAAACCAAATGGAACATCCATCAGTGTAATGCATGCAATCCTGACTTTCAGACATTTGACTTTCATAAAATCCACATTCATATAAACATACTGACATCTTTAAACTGCGTTACACACACACACACACACACACACACACACACACACACACACACACACACACACACACACACACACACACACACACACACACACACACACACACACACACACACACACACACACACACACTCTGGCAAGAAGAACAGGGGCCTCAAAGCGCCCAGCTCACACAGGCAAGCATCCCCTTACCAAACTCAACCCCCCTCCCCCTCCATCACCTGCATCTCAGCTTCTCTCCCTCTTTTCCCTGCAGAGCTGCAGGTGTCACTGGTTGGCAAGGATACCTGGGTTGGTTAATCACTTGCCAGCCAGGTAGTCAGGACCCAAGAGACAGCACCTGCACAAACTATAATTGGATATTTTACAATATTTTTTTTAGTACTCTGAAGAGAGAGAACTCCCATTAAGATAGATAAGTCAGTGGGGAAAATTTTAGACATTCAACTTTCTAGTAATTGCTTATGAAAGTAATATGTTGAAAGTAAGAAATATTTTCTACATTATTAAAATCCCAAAATCTATAGGGGAATAAAGACACTAACAGCAAGTTACCTTTGTATACTCAATAAACGCTTGCTAAAGTTACTTTTCTCACTTCAAATTCTCCCAATTATTATAGCACTACTCTAAGGTAAACTATTTTCCAATCAAAGTTCAAGGAAAATAAAAATCCATCGTATTAGTTAACATAGGGACTTCCTTGGCAGTCCAGTGGTTAAGACTTTCCCTTCCAATGCAGGGGATGCGAGTGTGATCCCTGGTCCTGGGAGCTAAGATACCACATGCTTCACAGACAAAAGACCAAAACATAAAACAGTAGCAAAAATGTAACAAACTCAATAAAGACTAAAAATTGGTCCACATCCAAAAAAAAATCTTAAAAAATAATTATAGCAGCAAGTTACCTTGGTATACTCAATAAATGTTTTGCTAAAGTTGCTTTTCTCACTTCAAATTCTATCAATTATTATAATACTATTGCTGATTTTTAGTTGTGAAGTTGTATCCGACTCTTTCGCCACCCCATGGACTGTAGTCCGCCAGGCTCCTCTGTCCATGGGATTTCCCAGACAAGAATACTGGAGTGAGTTGCCATTATCTTCTACAGGGGATCTTCCCAACCCAGGGAGAGAACCTGGGTTCGATCTCCTGCATTGGCAGGTGGATTCTTTACCACTGAGACACCAGGGAAGCAACTATTTTCCAATCAAAATTCAAAGAAAGTAAAAATTCTTAATGTTAATGTACTGATTTCCTGGCGGTCTAGTGGCTAGGACTCCACATTTTGAATGCAGGGGGCGCAGGTTCAATCCCTGGTCGGGGAACTAATGTCTGCAAACCCTGGGGTGAGGCCCAAAAAAGGTTAATGTAAAAATCTTAAATATTAAAATGTTAATATCTGAGCATATAAGTTGTCAATAAACAAGATGAAAACAGGAATGGTTTACATTTTTAAAAACCTGGTGTCAACAAAGAGATTTTATTGGATACAGCACTAAAAGCCCATTTTTCCTCCATAAAAGAAAAATATGATAACCTAGACTTCACCAAAATTAAAAATTTTTACTTTGTGAAAGACACTGTTAAGAGAATGAAAAGATATGCTACATACTGGGAGGAAATACTTGCAAACTACTTATCTGACAAAAAAAACTTACATTCAAAAAGAACTATCAAAAGTCAACAGTAAGAAAACAAACCCACTGAAAAAAATAGGCAAAAGATGATCTCAACAGGTTAAATACTCTATGATTCTCTTTATAAAATGCCCTCAAAAGGACAAAAGTATAGAGGCAGAGAGCAGAACAGTAGCTAGGGACTAAGCGGTGGGAGGAGAGTGTAAAACAGGGAAAGCAAAGGGAGTTTCTAAGGCTGATGGGAACTGTTCTGCTTCCTGATTATGACAGAGGATATGTGAATCCATTCATGTGTAAAGATTCATAAAATTACACAACAAAATAACAAATATACTGTATGTTAATTTAAAAGATAACAGAAAGGAAAACACTGCCTCTTTCCAGCCTTCACGCAAGTCCCTACTAATATCCAGGCTCTGTGTTAGGCACCAAAAATACGTTAAAAAGACAGTTTGCCCTCAGAGGAAGCAAACAAGTACAATAAGGTAAAGGCTTTAAAGGAGGGATATATCAGGTTGGTGAAAAAGTAATTGCAGTTTCTGACAGTGAATCTTAAATCATTATAATTAGGCTCAAACACTTCTCTGTTAATCAAAATAGGAACCATTACAATCAACACATTTCTGCCAATGAGAAATAAGTTTATTCCCTTAACATAAAAACCTGTGCTTCGAGATTCAATGAACTCTTAGAAAGCATTTTCTGCCTCCTACTGGTTGTGAAAGCGTTTTCCCTGTAAAAAGTTGTCAAGATGTTTCAGTGGTAGTCACTTGGCGAGAGGTAAGGTGAATATGGAGGATGAGGCCAAGCTTCGTAGCCAAAATCATTCAACTTTTGAAGTGTTGGTTGTGTGACATGCAGTTGGTCATTGTCGTGGAGAAGAATCGGGCTCATCCTGTTGACTAATGCCGGCTGCAAGCGCTGCAGTTTTTGGTACATCTCATCAATTTACTTCTCAGATGTAATGGTTTGGCTGGGATTCAGAAAGCTATAGTGAATCAGAGCGGCAGCAGACCATTATCAGTGACTCTGACCCTTTTTCTGGTGCAAGTTTGGCTTTGGGAAGTGCTTTGGAGCTTCTCCTCAGTCCAACCACTGAGCTGGTCATCGCTGGCTGTCATAGAAAATCCACTTTTCGTTGCACGTCACAATCCGATTGAGAAATGGTTCACTGTTGTCACAGAACAAGCAAAGACAACACTTCAAAATGACTATTTTTTTAAATTTTTGGTCAGCTCATGAGGTACCCACTTATTGAGTTTTTCACCTTTGCAATTTGCTTAAAATGCCAACAACCATAGAATGGTCAGCATTGAGTTCTTCAGCAACTTCTCGTGTAGTCGTAAGAGGATCAGCTTCGATGACTGCCGTCAGTTGGTCGTTGTCAACTTCTGATGGCTGGGCACTATGCTACTCATCTTCAAAGCTCTCATCTCCTTTGCAAAATTTCTTGAATCACCACTGCATTGTATGTTCATTAGCAGTTCCTGGGCCAAATGCGTTGTTGATGTGAATTGTCTCCGCTGCTTTACTACCCATTTTGAACTCAAATGAGAAAATCATTAGAATGTGCTTTTTGTCTAACATCATTTCCCTAGTCTAAAATAAATGTAAAATAAACAGATAGCTCAGTAAAGAAACTGCCTGCATTGCAGAAGACCCAGGTTTGATCCCTGGGTCAGAAAGATCCCCTGGAGGAAGGAATGGCAATCAACTCCAGTAATCTTGTCTGGAAAATCTCATGGACAGAGAAGCCTGCTGGTCTATAGACCATGGGGTCAAAAAGAGCTGAACATGACTGAGCAACTAACTTCACTTTCACTAAGTCATTAACAAGAAAACATAAAGCAAGAAAAGGGCATTAAAATGATGTATAACATAACCACATTTATTTAAGAATGTATTCCAATATCAAACAGCAAAGTTCAACCATGCAAACCGTTATTTTCTTTTGCACCAACCTAATACAATACACTGAAACTACAATACTTTGGCCACCTCATGCGAAGAGTTGACTCACTGGAAAAGACCCTGATGCTGGGAAGGACTGGGGGCAGGAGGAGAAGGGGACGACAGAGGATGAGATGGCTGGATGGCATCACCAACTTGATGGACATGAGTTTGGGTAAACTCTGGGAGTTGGTGATGGACAGGGAGGCCTGGCGTGCTGCGATTCACGGGGTCACAAAGAGTCGGACACGACTGAGCGACTGAACTGAACTGAATGGAACACAATACACAGAGTTCTCCATTTAAGAAAGGCTTCCTGTAGAACACAGGGCAGGAGAGGTCACTTGAGATGAGCAGTGGCTGCCAAGACAAAATGCAAGCGCATTCCAGACTGAGAGAACCACATCTAACAGAGAGGCCAGGAAGCATGCTTCCCAGGCGGTGCGGTGGCAACGAATTCGCCTGCCAATGCAGGAGACACAGGAGACGCAGAGGAGTGTTCGATCCCTGGGTGGGGAAGATCGAGAGGAGGAAATGACAACCCACTCCAGTATTCTTGCCTGGAAAATCCCATGGACAGAGGAGCTGGTTGGCTACAGCCCATGGGATTGCAGAGTCAGACACGAAAGAGCATGCACACGAAAAACTCAGTGCACCAGCATACTTAGGAAACTGTAGATAATTATCTTTCCAAGCACAAGCAGCCCATACAACAACGTGGTCAGGAACTGAAAGCAGGTTCCCTCCAAGCAATACAAATAGTGCTTGAATTTGAAGCTTTGGAAGAGGCAATTTTCAGATTCAAGTCAAGCTGAGTACTTCTATTCATTTCCTGTTCCCCTTTGTTCACAACATCCTAATCACTGCAGTATATTTGCATCTATCACTTTTGTAAACTACAGTACACCCACAGCCTCTAATAAAGTGTGTTTATCAGAACAGCACTGGGATTAAAAGCACTGCAACTGGTAGACTACCAGGGTTCAAATCTAAACTCTACCATTTGTTTGTTGTGTGACCCTAGGCAAGTTATTTAACATTTAGGTGCTTCAATTTCCTCACGTGAGAATGTGAGAATAATAATTGCACCTACTCATTGCACTGCTATGAAAAATGTGCTAATTTATATAAAGTGCTTAGACTAGAGCTTGACTCACACTAAGCACCACAGAAGTGTGTGCTATTAATACTCAACAAATGTTAGCTATGTAAAATAGACTTATGCATTCTGATAGTTTGAAAACAAGCCCAAATTATGTGCAAGACCTGCACACTAAAAACTGGAAAATATTGCTCAAATTAAAGAGCTAAATAAATGGAAGATCTGTGTTCATGGATTAGAAGATTCAATATTATTTAAAGACATCAATTCTAAAACTGATCTACATTCTCAATGTGCACGCATGCGTGCTCAGTCGCTACATTTATGTTCAACTCTTTGGAACCTTTTGGACTGTAGCCCTCCAGGCTCCTTTGTCCATGGGATTCTCCAGGCAAGAATACTGGAGTGGGTTACTAAGCCCTCCTCCAGGGGATCTTCCAGACCCAGGGATCAAACCTGCATATCCTTTGGCTCTTGCACTGCAAATGAATTCTTTACAACTGAGCCACCAGCCACCAGGAAAGCCCCACATTCTCAATGTAATTCCAATCAAAATCTGAGTAGGCATGTTTGCAGTTTAACAAGCTGATTCCAAAGTTTTTCTAAAAATGCAAACAATCTAGAATAGCCAAAACAATTTTGAGAAAGTAAGAGAACTAAGACTATGAGATTTCAGCTTAGTATAAAGGTATAAGATTGTGTGCTATCAAGAGAAATAAAAGCCCACATTCACTGAGACTTCTATATAAATATTCATAGTAGCTATATTAATAATAGTCAAAAACTGGAAACAACCCAAACGTCCATCAACCCAAATGTGGATGGATTAACTGTAGCATAACCATACAAGGGAATGTGCGTGCGTGTTCAGTCGCTTCAGTCATGTCCGACTCTTTGCGACCCTACAGACTATAGCCCACCAGGCTCCTCTGTCCATGGGATGCTCCAGGCAAGAATACTGGAATGAGTTGTCATGCCTTCCCCTAAAGGATCTTCCCGACCCAGGAGTCAAATCTACGTCTCCTGCTCTCCTGCACTGCAGGTGAATTCTTTACCGCTGAGCCACCAGGGAAGCCCACAAGGGAATACTGGTCAGCAATAAAGGAGAATAAAAATACACAATATAGATGAATCTCAAATAATCATGCTGAGTTAAAGAAGCCAGATCCCTCCTCCACAAAAAAGCACAGTACAACAACAGAAAGCTGACCAGCGGTTGCCTAGGGACAGGGGGTGGGGAGAGGGGACTGAATGCAAAGGAGCATGAGGGAACTCCTGCAGTGATGACTGTGGTGGTGGTGGTTACACAATTACAGACACGTGTCAAAACTCAAACTGTACACTTAAAATTGGTGAATCTTACTGTATATAAATTATGCCTCAATAGAAACAAAGTCATAAGGCAGCATTGTATTTTAAAAATAGAAACATAAGATTTTGTTTTCATATTCATGAAAGAATACAGGCAAGAATTACTATTTACTTAATACTGTTAAGAAATCTATATTAGCTCATACAAATTTTGTAAACTTAGCATGATGAAACAATCAAAAACACTATGTGAATGGTTCTTTTACATCTGCGTCTCCTTTAACTAAACAATCAATGGAAATCTACAAAAGAACTGTCTAATGCTGAACAGAAGTACTTATTCAAGATGAAAATTAATAAGCAACACAGGATTTAACTAGGAAATCCGTTAGCAAGCTTGTAACTGGCCATAAGGTTATCTAAGCCTGCCAGCTTCCAGAGAACTGAGGGGGAAAAAAAGAGTACAAAGGAGATTTAAGAACATGAAACAGCTCTTATGCTACTCGAAACTTAGCAATGGTAATTCCCATGATTCTAATTCCATTCTTACACAAAGAACCTTGCAAGAATCAAGCATATAGAGATTGTTCCTTAAAGACGTAAGTCAGTCAGTAATAGGAAACATAAACAGGACACTTTTATCTCACAAAGTTCTCTCAGGGGAGCACTACTTACCTGATTAATTCTCCTGAGGTAAGATGTTTTTCTCTTTAAGTCTCAAAAAATAACAAATATTTTACTTATATATTATTAAGCAGTTACTTTTTAAGTATATCTCTTTATTAATCCTCAATCTTTAAAATTAGAAAACAAAATCTGTACCATAAGCAATAAATGAGGACACAAATATTTACAAGGAGAAAAAAAAGACAGTGTAAGCAATTTCCAGTTAAATAACCACAGTGATAACTAATATGCATATTACACAGATCTGGTTAGAACAGGCAATGTGCTACTTTATCTTCTAATTGATGTTGTCATATGTTAGTTTACAGCTTTAAAAAAGATATTTAAGACCTTAATTAGATTAACCATTCCTTTTGTAAAGTAAGACTACAAGTAATAATCATATTCAGTTTCTTTCAAGTTCTGCACCCATTCACACATTCCTTCTACCTGCAATGCCCTTTCCACTTATCCTACCCATCTGGACTCTTCCCATCTCTCACCACCTATCTTAATCGGTACATGTTCCCTGATCCCTTGAGCCAGAAACTCTGTGTTCTGAAACACCTTCTACCTTGCACTATACTTCAAGTACAATAAACTAGAAGTATCCTTGAAAAGAAGGTCCACACTTTACTCTGCCTTGTAACCCTCAGAGCTCATAGTACCTGAAACTAAACATTTAGTAAATGTGCTACCTAAAACACAGAGGAAAACAATACTTTTTTGGCACTCTGTGCCCCACAATGCCTTGGGAGATATAAAGGGAAACAAATGCCAATGATGGTGACCTGCTCTAAATCTGAGAGACACAGACAAGCAAATGCCAATGATGGTGAGCTGCTCTAAATCTGAGAGACACAGACAAGCACACAGGTTAATGCAATATATTATAACTGTGATAAGTATTATGATAGGAGATGAACAGGGTGCTCTGAGGGGAAACATTAGAGTTAGGGCATTAAGTATGTTGAAAATTGTTCTAATTTCACAAACTATGTTAGGAAACCAAGTCTAGGTTTCTGAAGGGCCAAAAGAAGCTTTCAAGGGGGCTATATAGCAAGAGTACCCTTAATCTTGAAATTTTTTCTTAAGCTGAAACTAACACTCCACCTATATAACAACCTTACTTGCAAACAGAGAGTAACAATTTTTTCTGTATTCTTGGTACAACCCTCTGCAATAACCAGGCCTGGTCTTACTACATTTACACAAATTTGCCCATCCTATCCTCTTAACACTTGTCTGAATTGTGCAGCAATTCCAAAAGGCACATGCCATTCCCATGTCCCAAACTCTGTGGATCTAAATCTATTTAACCTTTAAGGTTCTTTTCAAGGCGCACTTCCTGATCTATTATCCAAGCATACTACATCCCCCAAACATATACTGTAATATTACTACGATCTGTACCTCTCTTTTGTAACAATTAATGATGAAGTTAATTCTTAAACATTTTTTTTACAACTTGGAGTTAAACAGAATTGACCTCATACCCCAGATGTGTGAAGTTGGGCCAGCTACAACACTTTTTTGAACCATAGCTTCCTCTTCATTAAAATTAGGATTTAACTGGGTGATGTGTACATATGCCTAATACACACATACATTCATACTACATATAATACATTACATACATATATGTAATTTTAATACTAATTTGTATTTAATATTCATATTTAATTTTATTACTTTTATTTCAAAGAGGAAGATGCAAACTCTAAAACTCAATGTAAGAGCAATGAAACATGAACAAAGTGGGTACTAAAAACTGTATCAATTAGTCGATGTAAAGGAGCCTCACAACTTTCAAATGTGCTCTCAAGACAACTCACACAAGACACCCTCGGCAGAATTTCTCATGTCTCCTACGGAAAACCACGAAAAATTCAGAGGCGGAAAGACACAACTAGTTACAGAGGTCCTACCACTGACATACTTCCCAAGGGTGTATCTGCCTCTCTGCAACCCAGAAGGAAGGGAAGAAATACCCTCTATTACATAAGTCAAATAGTCCATCAATTTAACATTTTTTTTTTAACCTGCATTATCCCTAGGAGACAAGCAAAACCACGTCTGCAAATTTCAGCCTCGGAAGAGAAAGTCCAAGTGGGATGGGGCTGAGTCATCTATTAAAAATCATCAACGTCTGCCCCACCCTGGAATGGGGACACTATTGAGACCATTTCCAGCGCGGTCCGGGACATCCTACGCTCTGCCCCTACCGCATCCTTTTTTAAGTCCCCACCTCGGGCGCCGGTCCCGGCCCTAGGCGCAACCCCGCATCCGACATCCCCACACCAGGGTCTCTCGTCCCTGGTCAGACTCCAATCCTGGGAGAGGGGAGACTCCACCTGGACTCGGACCCCCGTCTCCGGGCTGAACCTGGCAAGTGAGCGAGGATCAAGCAGTGGCACCGCCGGCGAAGAGATGGAGGGATACCCCAGCCTATTATCTTCTTTCCTTCCCTACTGACGGCCCGTTGGTTTAAATACCCACAACCCCTGAACCCTTCTAAGACAAATCCGGTCCATCTGTGCACCAGTGTTTATACCACCACAAAGTGAAACTGAAGTCGCTCAGTCGTGTCCGACTCTTTGCGACCCCATGGACTGTAACCTACCAGGTTCCTCTGTCTATGGGATTTTTCAGGCAAGAGCACTGGAGTGGGTTGCCAGTTCCTTCTCCAGGGGATCTGCCCAACCCAGGGATTGAAACCAGGTCGCCCACATTCCAGGCAGACGCTTTACCATCTGAGCCACCAGGGAAGCCACGAAGTGAAAGTCGCTCAGTGTCCGATTCTGCGACCCCCACGGACTGTACAGTCCATGGAATTCTCCATGCCAGAATCCTGGAGTGGGTAGCCTTTTCCTTCAGGGGAGCTTCCCAACCCAGGGGTCGAACCCAGGTCTCCTGCATTGCAGGCAGATTCTTTACCAGCTGAGCCACAGCAAGCCCCCAAATAAAATTTAAAAAAAAAAAAAAGTTGCCTGTCATAAGAGTTTTATAGGGATTAAGCTTCAACCCACTGCAGTGCGCTCGAGGGGAATTCAAAGTAGGGGAAATTAACATGCATTCCCTGCTTTGAGTATACTAACCCTTAGATAAGTTGCATATCTAAGGGAAATTTTCATAGATGTCGTGGTCGGGGCGCGGGTTGGAAAAGAATTTCCAGACATGAGACAGAATGAGAGGGAAAGTAAAGTTTATTAGAGTGGGAGACGCTATTAGAACAGAGGGCCAGCTCAAGGGAGGATTGACGTTGAATGGGGATCCTTAGTCCATTTTTATACCCAGGGTACAGGAGTGGGGTAGGGGTCTTGCAGGTCATTTGCTGATTGGATGAGGCACGTATACTGGGTGGGGAGAGAATAGGGCAAATACCTTCTCCCTATGGGATAGGAGAGGGGGACAGGTTATACTGTTCCATTGATAGTTACAACATGGGGGAGGGAAGGACGATACAGGTCTGGTTTCTTTGTTCCTGCATTCCAAGACCCTCCTTGGTCTTATCTGCTCTTTCCTCCTTGGATCACCACAATAGATTCTTACATCTTCCATGAATGGAAAAGCATTAAAATCATTAACTGTGATGGCTTTTCTGTGACTAGCAGTAATGTTTCACTACTTCATGTTTTTCCCAGCAAAAAAAAAAAAAAATCCTATAAAACCTGTCTCCTGCCTTAGCTCTCTGGAGTAGTTTCTCAGCTATCTGAGACGCTATTTCTTGAGCTGTTGTTCTCAAAGCAGCCCCTGAATAAAACTGAAACTCATTGTTGTCATACGTGCATGTTTTTAAATTGACACAACCTGTATCAATTTTAAAATTCATCCATTCATTTTCAAAGCTGGAACATGTGTCTACTACAAAGATCAAGTTCCTGTTGAAATTCGTCGCCACCCATAGCTTGATAATTCCTCTACCTTCCTTCATCAAGATTTTCTCATTCTCCACAACCTTCCTTCCAAACGGTTGCTGTTCTCCTCAGCCCTCTGTTCCTCTTCACCTTGCCTTTTTACCTGTTGGCCCCTCCTTCTTTACAGAGGGGGTTAAAGTTCTTAGTACCAGTCCCTTCATCTTCACACCTTTCTGTTTCAGTCTGAGACCTAGACATAGCCCTACCTCATTTTCCAGGACTAGTCACTTCCTGTGCCCTGATATCCACCCTCACTGGCAGACCTAAAGACCTTGTTCTATCAGTGACATCCCAACTCTACTTTTGTACCTTTAATCTCATCCTTGTCACTGGCTCTTCTTCTCAGCCTATGTATGCCTAAATCTGACATTTGTTTATTCAACCTGAACTTACCACCTATTATATGCCAGTCGTCATGCTAACTAGGCATTGGAGATACAAAGTCCCTGATCTCAAGAACCGTCTAGGAAGAAGAAGAAAAGAACATTTAAACTATATTGTTATTAAAATAAATACTATCGCAGGTGCATATATAGAGTGCTACAGCTGCTGCTGCTAAGTCGCTTCAGTCGTGTCCGACTCTGTGCGACCCCATAGACGGCAGCTCACCAGGCTCCGCCATCCCTGGGATTCTCCAGGCAAGAATACTGGAGTGGGTTGCCATTTCCTTCTCCAGTGCATGAAAGGGAAAAGTGAAAGTGAAGTCGCTCAGTCGGGTCCGACTCTTAGTGACCCCATGGACTATAGCCTACCAGGCTCCCCCATCCATGAGATTTTCCAGGCAAGAGTACTGGAGTGGGGTGCCATTGCCTTCTCCAGAGCACATGTAATTCTGTTTGGAAGATTAGCTAAGGTTTTCTGATACTGGGGAAACTATGGTGAATTTTGAAAGAGAGAAAGGAATTAGCCAGGAAGAGAAGAGAGTAAAGGAAACCATTCATGTTCTCTTCTCTCCTGATTTTTTCTCCCGATACTGAAAAATCAAGAGAGGGTAGTGGAAAGGGCATGAAAACCAAGGGCAATGAAAGCTTAAAAAAAACACAACAAAAAATGTCCAAACTGCTTAATCAAAACTGGTTCAAGAAGAAAGAAGAAATCTTAATAGATCCATAATAAGTAAAAATATTGAATCAGTAATTTAAAAACTTGAACAAATAAAAAGCCCAGGATCAGATGGCTTCACTGGTGAATTCTACCAAATATTTAAAGAAAATTAATGTGAATCTTTTTCAAACTCTTCCCAAAAAATAGGAAATGAGAAAACAATAACTCATTTTACGAAGCCAGTACTACCTGAATACCAAAGGCAGATGGAGCCGTCCCAAAAAAAGAAAATTGCAAATATCCCTTATGAATATATGTAAACATATTCAACTAGGGGGCTTCTCTGGGGGTCCAGTGGTTAAGAATCTACCTGTCAATGCAGGGGAAATGGGTTCAATTCCTGGTCTGGGAAGATCCCACATTCCATGGAGCAACTAAGCCCAAGTGCCACAACTACTGAGGCCTGAGTGCCCAGAGCCCGTGCTCTGCAACAAGAGAAGCCACTGAAATGAGAAGCACTCACATTGCAATGAAGAGTACCCCTGGATCGCTGCAACCAGAGAAAGCCCACTCACAGCAGCCAAGACCCACTGCAGCCAAAAATAAAAACAAACAACAAATCCTCAACGAAATATCAGCAAACAGAATCCCAGAGTATATTTAAAAAGTTAAATAACATGACCACATGGGATTTATCCCAAAAATACAAGGTTGGTTCAACATACGAAAATAAGTCAGTGTAATATACCATATTAATGAAATAAAGGGGGAAAACACTGGATAATATCAATAAATATAAAAAAAAGCATTTGACAATATCAAACACCCTTTCATGCTAAACACAAATCAAAGAAAGAATAAAAGGGAATTTCCTCAACCTGATAAAGGGCACTGAGGAAAAACTCACAATTTACATCATACTCATGGTGAAAGACTACAAGTTTTCTCCCTATGATTAGAAACAAGACAAAAACGTACACTCTTTCCACATCTATTCAGCATTGTACGGAAGTTCTAGCCAAGGCAACTAGACAAGAAAAAGAAAAAAAAAAAGCATACAGAAGAGAAAGGCAGGAATAAAACTCTTCATTTGCGGGTGACATGATCTCATATATAGAAAATTCTAAACACACACACATGCTATAAAACTATTAGAACTAATAAACAATTTCCATTAAATGGTAGGAAATAAGATCAGGACACAAAAATCAATTTTATTTCCATACATTAGCAAGGAACAGTCTGAAATTAAAATTAAGAAAATAATTCCATTTACAATACCATCAAAAATAAAAAAATATATGGGAATAAATTTAGAAAAGAAATATGACTTCTACACTGAAAACTCTAAAAACATTGTTGAGAGAAATTAAACCATACATAAATAAATAGGAAGTCATCCCCATTCATGGCTTAAAATATGGCTAAGATGGCAATACTCCCCAAATTTATCTACTGATCCAATGAATCCTTATTAAAATTCCAACTTTTTTTTTCCTTTTTTAGAAATGGTCAAGCTAATCCTAAAACATTTGGAAATGCAAGGGACTCTGAATGGCCAAAATAATCTTGAAAAAAAAAAAGATTCACTTTCTGATTTCAAATTTTACCACAAAGCTACAGTAATCAAGGCAGTGTGGTAGTGGTACAAAGATAAACATATAAATAAATGGCATGGATTGAGAGTTCAGAAATAAATTGATCTATTTATAGTCAAGTGATTTTCAACAAGGATCTTAAGATCATTCAATGGCTGAGGAGGGTGGAAGAGGGTGGGGAGGGGTAGCAGACAGTCTTTTCAGCAAGTAGTGCTGGAAAAACTAGATATCCACATGCAAGAGAATGAATTTGGATCCCTACCTAACACAGTACACTAAATTTTTTTTTAAATTAACTCCTGCTCATGGGTCAAAAGAAATGAATCTGATGTTGATGTACATAATGTTCAGCTAGCTGCCAGAAATGAGTAAATACTCTATGATTCCATTTATATAAAGTTCAAAAACAATTAAAGCCAATCTGTAGTGATAGAAGTCAGAACGGTGGCTCTCCACGGAGGATGGGGATGGTAAGCACATGAGAAGGACATGAGAAACTCCTCTGGGATGCTGGGAAGGGCCATGATCTGGTTAGTAGTTACATAAGGGCTCCCCAGGTGGTACAGTGGTAAAGAATCCGCCTGCCAATGCAGGAGATGCAGGAGACAGAAGTTCAATCTGCAAGTTCAATCCCTGGGTCAGGAAGATCCCCTGGAGGAATACTCTAGTATTCTTGCCAGGAAAATCCCATGGACAGAGGAGCCTGGCGGGCTACAGTCCATTTGGGTCACAAGGAGTTGGATGCAACTGAGCATGCATACACAAGTATATATATGTGAAAACATTTATCAAACTAAACATTTATGATTTACTTACTTTCCTGTGTATATGTTATACCCCAATCAATAAGCTTATTTCTTCATTTCTCTATTTTTGGCTGTGCTCTGCAGCATGTGGGATCTTAGTTCCCGCAGGGATTGAACCTGAGCCTCCTGCAGTGGAAGGCGAAGTCTTAACCAATGGACCTTCAGGGAACTCCCCCAATCAGTAAGCTTTTTAAATTTTTAAGAAAATAAAAGTCTGGTCTCCCTAGATACTTCCAATCCACCCTTCATATTCCCATTAAAATCATCCATTTTAAAAGCTATGGCATTATGTAACTCTTCTGTAAACTCTTCAGTGGGTCTTATTGTCATGATTTTTCTGTCATAGATTTTTAGGATCCGTTGTGTCTGGTCCTTGCTCATCACATTTCATTTCTCTGAGTTTCAGTCAAATCACTTGCAATATCACACCTCCAGATTTTCAGACCATCTCTTTCTTTAGATATTCCCACCACCTCCAATCAGCCTTCAGGAATCAGCTCACCCAAGGACTAACATCTTTCTGAAGTCGTCTTTCAACCTTCTCTTTCAAGGAATAGTAGGTGTTTCTTCTTTGCTACCACCTCTCTATTCTTTGTGCTGAGCACCTATCACAGGGTAGTGATATGTTGTGTGGACTAATTTAGGGCTGAGATGTTTTGATCCCACTGTCCTGTGAACACCTTAAAGGCAGGGGCTGTTCTTGCTTTGTATTCATTTCAGTCAAAAATAGATACATGAAGAAATAAGCTTATTGATTGGGGTATAGCATATACATAGTAAAGTGAATAAATCATAAACGTTTAGTTAGATAAATGTTTTCATATATTTATATACTCGTGTATGCATGCTCAGTTGCGTCTGACTCTTTGTGACCCAAGTGGACACCACCACCCAGGTATCTGTTGCAGTGACTCAAAGGGAAGAGCTATTTGCTAACTACATTAACTCTAAGGTTCTAAAGACTTTTTCCCTGCCAATCCAATTAAATATACTGTTACAACTATTTATCATTTTGCCCCAAATAACTGACTTTTAACTACTGATCTGAGCTTCTGACCAGAATGAAATAAAAAAAATATACTCATATTAAACTCATATAATATCAGTCAAAAGCAAGAAACTGTGGTTTTGGCAAACTTTTGCTACCTTGTTATAGACTTTTCTTCAATTTCTATTCGATATTTTTAAATATTATAATAATTCAAAGATTCCCTTAAATTTTTTTGACCTCCAGGATCCTAAACTTCTGAGGTTTAGATAACTATTTATGAACTAAAGATTAATTAAAGAGAATAAAGTGATATATTACCTTACACCTTGATGTTAGCCTTCATGAAAGACACATACTGTTTTCAACTAAACGTTTAGTTTTGGCATGGCAAAGTCAAAATGCTTGGTAAAATACTATAAAATATCACATTATTTAGACAAACAAAAGGCAGAGTTCCTGTCCTCCAGTGGGAAATAGACAACCATGAAGAGCATTTTTGCTCTTTCTTACAGACAGCTTCCTCATGCTCTCCTCTGCTGTTCCATCATTCTCCTCTGCTGTATCTAAAGAGCCTCTGCTGAGATCTGCCCTTGTTCTTTCCTAGCTTCCCAGAAAGATAACCACAGGAGCCTGAAGACAGACCAGCCCAGGCAGCAAGACCATTTGTCAGAGCTGAGCTCTATTCCGTGACATCCACAAGTGTCTGCACTGTTGAGACCCACAAATCTGCAAGGCAGGGTTAGTTTTTATGGGCGGGGTAGTTCCATAGGCTAATGAATGGGAGGATTATTCCAATTATTTTGGGGGAAAGGGCAGAGATTTCCAGGAATTTGGCCACTGTTCACTTTATGACCTTGTATGGTTGGCCTCAGAACTGTCCTGGAGTTCATTGGTGTGTCACTTAACATGCCAATGTACAACAACTAATGAGCCTCAAGGTCTACTGGAAGTCAAATCTCCTGCCAATTTGGACCTGGTTGATTCTAATCAGTTTGTGTCATGTCCTATGACCATGTCACTCTTTTAAAGGTTGTGGCCCTGCTCCCTTCCCTCCTATTTCATTCCCCACTCAGAGATTTTACTCCCACAGTCTTATGGGAAACAGAGGGGTAATCATCTGTCTTTTGTAACTGCTTTGTTTCAGAGAGTTCTTAATTTAATCAGTTCATTTACAGGTTAGGAAAGAAATGAGAGATTCTAGCAAGGGCTGAATGCTATAAAGTGTTCACCAAGGAACACTGCAGAATATATACTCATGAAGACTTCCATCAACTTTCCAGACCAATTTACTGACAATTGGCCATTGTGAGTGAAGCGAAGTGAAGTGAAAGTCACTCAGTTGTGTCTGACTCTTTGTGACCCCATGGACATGGAATTTTCTAGGCCTTTCCCTTCTTCAGGGGATCTTCCCAACCCAGGGATCAAACCCAGGTCTCCCGCATTGCAGGCGGATTCTTTACCAGCTGAGCCACAAGGGAAGCCCAAGAATACTAGAGTGGGTAGCCTATCTCTTCTCCAGTGGATCTTCCCGACCAAGGAATCAAACCAGGGTCTCCTGCATTGCAGGCGGATTCTTTACCAACTGAGCTATCAGGGAAGCCCCACTATTGTGAGACCACTCATCAAATCTGTTCTGCTCCAAATCAAACCTTTAATTTGCCACCACTCTAGCAGGCTCAGATGCGATTTACGCTGGAAAAATAAGAAAGAGCATGAAAAAAGTAAAGGTAAGATTTCATAACCATAAAGAGTTAGGAAACCACTGCACCAGACAACAAAATTCTGCAAGGGAGAGAATTATGTCACCATGACAACCTGAGATATTTTTATTGGGAGAGTTGGTAGGCTATACAGAAACATTTTCCAAAAATTGGAGTTGAGAGTGAAGTATAAGAACATGTGTGGGAGTTGAGAGACATTTCAAATTTGAATTTTCATCTTTGTTTTTTTAGCTTTTTCTTGCAATCTACATATTGTGAAATCCTGCTTTATAAGTGCAAAAGGGCAAAAATAATTTTTATACCCCATACTCACATACAAATGTTTTGTACATATGTATATGACTATGTAACTTCAGGAATTGGAGGGTTTTGTTAACAAAAGATACAAGGTTTCTTGAAGAATAGACATTTATATCAATCAACAGTTCAAATAGATTATTACATATATTAGCATATCTATCTTTGGCTAAGAAACCTGAGATTGTTAGGTAGATACCTCATGTATTGAATCTACTATATTACTTAATATTTGATTTTATAACATTTTAATTTTCTATGTTTAATTATTTTGTACTGTTTCCCAAAATGTCTGCATAAAGCTCTGTTATATGTGTATTATCTACTTAGTATATGTAGTTCATTTAATCAAGTTTATGTTCAAGTTTGTTTTGCACACCAAGTTGATGCAAAATAAACATTTCTGCCTATGTCTCATAACAGATACTTCACAGCTATCACTTTATTTAATCATCGCAATATTTCATAAGTATCATTATCGCCTTTTAGAGATGAGCTAACTATAACCAAAGAGGTGATACATTTGCCTCATACCACATCTGGAAGTGTCATGTCTGTTAAATCGCAGGTCTATTTGACGCTCACAAATCTTCCCATTTCCTATGCTACACCGAATCTCAATGTCCTCATGATTCTTGAGGCATATACTTTGAACTTATAAAGAAATTGCTTCTGGATATTACATAGTACAACATATTTGGACTTCCAGCTAAGATACCTTATAAGTTCTTACATTGAAATATTCTCTGCTCCAACACATAGCAATGAGACATAAAATAGAAAAAGAGAAATTAACACACAAAACAAAACCAAAAAGCAAACAAACAAACTACCATGCTCAGAACCAATTTAAACCTCTCTGAGGTTCAAAAACACCAAAGTTGAGGCCTGCTAGATCCTCCATCTAAGAATTTTGCTCCTGCTCATTCACATGGACCTAAAGTCCTCCCATGAAAGAAAAGAGATGAACTCAGTCTCAGGGCAGAAACTGGAGGCTTCTTCACCTACGAAGAAAAAGGTTGAAAAGTGCAGCGATGACTGCTTCCAGAGCCATGACCCAAGTGGAGAAAGGTGACAGGTTCATACCCAGGACCTAGTCCACTAGCTCACAGGCAGGACCTGCAGTGTCTCTTTTTTTTTTTTTTTAATTTATTTTAATTGGAGGCTAATTACTTTACAACATTGTAGTGGTTTTTGCCATACATTGACATGAATCAGCCATGGGTGTGCAGTGTTTCTTAACAGCATAACTAGACAAGCCTAAAGCCAGCAGTACAAGATCTAATTCTGGTCTGGGATTCCTTGGAGGGAAATGGAGGCAAATAAGACACAGCTTAGTATTCATAACTGGAGAAGGCAATGGCAACCCACTCCAGTGTTCTTGCCTACAGAATCCCAGGTTCGGGGGAACCTGGTGGGCTGCCGTCTATGGGGTCCCACAGAGTTGGACGCGACAGAAGCAACTTAGCAGCAGCACCAGCAGCAGCATTGATAACTATACCAAACCCTAAAGTATCACTCACAGAGAAACCAGAATGAAGATATTATCAGTGACACTAAAAATAAAAGATTTTATCACCTACAGACATTTGCAAAAAGGAGAAACAATGTTTTAAAAAAGAAACAACAAACCCCAGATGGACTCACTTTGCTAAGCCCTGTATCACCAAATCAAGACTTAATTCCCAACCTAACTGCAGTTTCAGCCTCTCCCAGGAATGTAGTTTTAAACCAGTCAATCTGAAATTACCCGGTCAGCACTGGCAAGGCAGTCTACTCAATAGACGCTTTTGTCCACCAAAGGAAGGTGATCTTCCCTGAAACAACCCATGCTTTTCTAGAAACTACTTTATCTCACCCCTTTCTGCCTCAAAAGCCTTCGATTTTGTACAGCTCTTTGGGGCTTCTCTCTGTTTGATAGGATGCTGCCTGATTCATGAATCATTGAACAAAGTCAATCATATCTTCAAATTTCCTCAGCTGAATTTTGTTTTCAACAACAAGCAGCAAAGAAGTTGTTATCAATATGTTAGTGAATGTACTATTAAAACGTGAATGTACTATTATTAATGTTGAGGGCACAAAAATTCAAGAAGTATTAAGTGAAGTGAAGTCACTCAGTTGTGTCCGACTCTTTGCAACTCCATGGTACGTAGCCTGCCAGGCTCTTCCATCCATGGGATTTTTCAGGCAAGAATACTGGAGTGGGTTGTCATTTCCTTCTCCAAGAAATATGGGCAGCAATGTTTAATGAAAAATTAAAGTCTGCTAAAGCTCTTGTCTCAGTCATGAAAATGATAGCGATAACAAAGTTCTTATTAGAAATTTTGTGAGGAATTCAAGTGAAATTAGTGTTTGGAGCAATGGAAATTTTTACACGTCCCAAAGGAAATTTCAACCACTCTGGAGAGCAATTTGGCAATATATAGTAAATATGGAACAATTTTATGTTTCCTATCATTGGAACAATTCTACCCCAGGAACACATAAATAAACATCATAGATGAGAACAAGGAGACATACAAGAACATTTATTAGTAATTGTAGTATTAGTCATGATAGCAAAAATGGTAAACAACAAAAATGTGTACCAGTAGAATAAAAGAATAATAAACTGTGACTTGTATTTGGAAAACTGTACAGTATTGAAAAATAAATGAATCAGAAATAGAGGTATAAATATGGGTAAATCTTAAAATATTATGTTGAGATTAAAAAGCAAGTTGCATAATGATACAGAGTATGCCATTTATATATAGTTTTAATATGTTTTATTAAACATTATACAACGTTTGGAATACTTACATATATAGAAAAATATAACAGCATATATGGGAATGAACAGCATGAAAATCAGGACAGGAGTTACATCTGGGGAGATGAAGGAGTTGTGGATAAAGTGCCAAGAGGCTTCAACTATATTTTTAATACATTATTTCTTTTTTTTTTTTTTTTAATACATTATTTCTTAAGCTGGGTGTTGGGATAAACGAATAAATGAAAGAGTGAATGAATCTTAACTGCAAATGTCATTGGAGTCCAACTGGTGTAGTGATATAACAATAATAATATCTGGAAAAATTATTTAAATTGGAATTTAACAAACCACAAATGCTCTGCTCTTGTTATGTCATTAACTCCTTCCTCCACGTCCCCTATTACTGAGGTATGATTGGCAAATAAAAACCATATATAGTAAGGTATAAAACGTGTTTTGATGTATATAAACATTTTGAAATGACTATCACAAGGTAATTAACATATCCTATCCATCTCCTCACTTAATTACCATTTCGTGTGCATATTTAGCAAATTTCAAGTACTCATTTTCATTAACTATAGTCACTATGCTGTGTAAAGACCCTGATGCTGGGAAAGATTGAGGGCAGGAAAAGAAGGGGACGACAGAGGATGAGATGGTTGGATGGCATCACTGACTCAATGGACATGGGTTTGGGTGAACTCCAGGAACTGGTGAAGGACGGGGAGGCCTGGCGTGCTGCGGTTCATGGGGTCGCAAAGAGTCGGACACAACTGAGCGACTGAACTGAACTGAACTGATGCTGTGTACTTTAGGTCTCAGAACTTTTTCATTTTATAACTGAAAGTTTGCACCCCTTGACCAATATGGTATTAATTTCAGATTCCTCCTGTCCTCTGGAAACTTGTGAAGACCTTCTCCAGACATATAATGTTTCTCTTCCAATCTAGTCTAGATTTTTCTTCTATCATAATCCATACAGTCCTGCTTGTATGATGATCCAGTATGGACATTTCAGACTAGACAGCCAAAATTGTCAAGCCTCTGCTCAGGGATTCAGAAACAATCTTCAGATAATTCTAAGTCTTTTGCCATTGTTCAAAATTTATATTTTTAAAAAAATTTTATTGGAGTATAGTTAATTTACAGTGTGTTAGTTTCTGCTGTACATAAAGTCAATCAGTTATACATATATATGTCCACTCTTTTTCATATTTTTTTCCCATACAGGTCATTACGGAGTACTGAGTGGAGTTTCCTATGCTGTAGAGTAGATCCTTATTAGTTGTCTATTTTATATATAGAAATGTACATGTATTCATCCCAATCTTCCAATTTATCCCTCTTCCCTCCTGGTAACTATAAACTTGCTTTACACCTGTGACTCTATTTCTGTTTTGTAAACAAGTTCATTTGTACCGGTTTTTAAGATTCCACATATAAGCAATATCACATGGTATTTCTTCCTCCGTCTGACTTACTTCACTGAGTATGACAGTCTCTAGGTTGATTCACATTGCTGCAAATGGCATTACAAAATTCATACCTTTGAGTGTTATTTTATCTCTGACCACATTTCCACGGCTCTAGTCATCTCTGTTTCTAGTTGGAAACCCCTTAATTTCCCAGTGAATTTCTCTGTCCTGTGGCACACTGCTAACTAGTGACTTTCTCAGGAGGAGAGTCAGTCTCTGACTTCATGCCACTGCACCTCTCTACCCTCCTCCTTGCTCCATGATCAGCCCTGGCAGGTTCATGGAAGAGAGAGGCAGTCTTACCTCCTTTAGTTTCTGGCAGCACGAACAACTTCCATGGATCAAGATTAAACACAGAAACTCAAAAACTCACCCATCCAGGGAATTCCCTAGCCAAATGGATTATGTGCTTTCACCGTGGAGGGATGCAGGTTCAATCCCTGGTCAGGGAACTGAGATCCCACAAGGGGTGCAACGCGTGGAGAAAAATAAATGAATAAATAAACTCCATACAGAAAAGCAAATAAACAAACAAGCAAAACCTCACCCATCTGTCTTTAAAGAATTGTTCTTTCCAGTGGGCACAGAATTCTTGAGAGTCCTCATACTGTAGAAATGTGGGCTCTGAAGCACTTTTCTGTTTTTTTGAAGCACTTTTCTTTTCTTTCAAATATAAGAGCCTCTGGGAGATGTTTAACTCACACTTAACTGCCATATTATGTCCTCACGCCTCTGCCCAATTGATTCAAGTTCCTGAGCTTTTAAGCAGTCCCCTTAGTACCAGATGAATCTCCATATGCTTGTCTGAAATATTTGGTTTCCCTTTAGTGCCATGTACCACGTGCTAAGTCACTTCAGTCCTGTTGGACTCTTTTCAACCCTGTGGACTGTAGCCTGCCAGGCTCCTCTGTCCATGGGATTCTCCAGAGAAGAATACTGAGTGGGTTGCCATGCCCTCTTTTAGGGGATCTTCCCAACTCAGGGATCGAACCCGTGTCACTTACGTCCCCTTCATTGGCAGGCGGGTTCTTAACTTGAATGTTGAGGTATCCCTGACCATTCTTCACTGCCTCAGCCCCTGGCTATCTATACAATTAGGATAAGATGGTATTTTGAGATATCGATCAGTTTCTCACCCCACTCATTTCTTATTACCATTGAACTACTTAAAAAATTCAATGACTTCTTCACTTACAGACTGATTTTAATTATTTGAGCTTTGATTCTTAAAACACTTCTGAGTTAGTTTTTGCAAGAAAAATATATATTTCTTTTAAGTATATCACATTTAAAGTATTTTGGGGAGTTTCTAGCAGTCTGGTGGTTAGGACTTCAAGCTTCCACTGCAGGAGGCAAGGGTTGGATCCCTGGTCATGTCACAGCTAAGGATCTTGGCCTTCCCCAGACAATAGAAATTGACTAGAGGCCAGGCAAGGCTTTACAGGGGCTGCAGGAGGGAGGGAAAACAAGTTACAGGTTTCCTTGCTGGCTCCCCAGGGAGGGAGGGCTGGGGAGTGTGTGTCCAGGGGTTGAACTGAAGGGTGGCTCAGGTAGTTGGCCCATCCCTTTGTGGTGTTGTGTGCAGGGGGCATGCACAGTACCTTGCTTTTGTTCCTAACATCTGGTTTTTTGCTCTTGGCTCTTCAGAAATGGCAGTTGGGTTTTTTGTTTGTTTGTCTTTGTATCTTTTGGTCTAGAATTTGCCCCAGTTGGGCATGCACACAGTTATTTTTTCCCACATAGTTTCTTTGTATTTTGCTACTCTAGGAGGAATGTATCCAACTGCAAGTTTTGCAGCATCGCAGCAAAGGGTCCCAGGTCCCAGTTGGGGGAACTAAGATTCTACAAGCCTCTCAGTGCAGCCAAACAAAAACAAAACCCCACATATGTCTATTTCTTTGTTTTCATCTAATTTGGGGAAGTGAAAATTTATGTACCTCTTTATCTTTATGAACAATTCAGAACAGAGTTCCTTTAATAAACTTCATAATTTATTAGTACCATCCAGATGCAAAACCTCTCACACTCACATAATGCAAGATAAAGGTCTTTAGGAATAACAGACACATAGACATACAGGCATGTGGAGAGTTGGCTTAAACGTGGCTTAAATTCTACAGTTTCAGCTATGGGTCAAGAGTAAACACAGAAGTGTGAAAAGTAAAACCTCACTAGTTTAGATATCAAAGAGCTATTCTACCCAGTAGAGGGAGAATTTTTTTTTAAAGATATATTTATTTACTTTTGGGTGTGCTGGGTCTTCAATGCTGCACTTGGCCTTTCTCTAGTTGCAGAGCATGGGGGCTACACTGTAGCTGTGGTGCACTAGTTTCATTGCAATGGCTTCTCTTGTTCAGCAGCACAGGTTCTAGGCACTCGGGCTTCAGTAGCTGTGGCTCACAGGCTTTAGAGCATGGGCTTAGTAGTTGTGGCACATGGATTTAGTTGCCCCTCAGCATGTGGGAAATTTCTAGATCAGGGATCGAACCTTTGTCCTGTGTCCCTTGCATTGGCAGGTGGCAGGTGGATTCTCAAGCACTGGACCATCAAGGAAGCCCAGACACAGAATTCTTGAACTCAAAATAGTCGAAAAACCAAACTAAGAAACCGCATTCTCTGTCTCTCACTCAACAGATAATAGATCTCTATAAATCATTAATCTTTTTACAGAGCCCACCATACAACCAAATTCTTGATCCTTGTTGCCACAAGAGGGGAATAATTTACTGATCACATACAAACTCTAAAAAACTGATGGAGGAGAGTATTTCTGTGAAGAAAACAGAGGACCTGAAGAGAATTCTATTGTGCTTCAGATTCACCTCAGGGAACAAGAAAAGAAATACCTGGATTTAGCTATCCATGAGGTGTACTTCTCTGATGGTGAAGTCCATCTGCTCGTCAGATGAATTCATTGGGCATCTCAGTGGGAACAGCAGGCTTGTTAAAGGATAATTCACACACACACACAAATAAAATCATATTGTTACCTGCCAGGGTTCTTGGCCTCCCTAATCAATAGAAATTGATCAAAAGTCACACAAGAAATTCAAGCAAGGCTTTACTGGGGATCCTGCTGCAGTAGGAGGGAGCAAGAACAAGCAACAGTTTCCCTTCCTCACTCCTTGAGGCAGGGTGAGTTGGTTCCTTATATAGGGTAAGATCAGGGATGGACTTCCCTGGTAGCTCAGATGGTAAAGAATTTGCCTGCAGTGGGGACATGGGTTCGATCCCTGAATTGGGAAGATACCCTGGAGGAGGGCATGGCAACCCACTCCAGTATTCCTGCTTGGAGAATCCCCAAGGACAGAGGAGCCTGGTGGGCTGCAGTCCATGGGGTGGCAAAGAGTTGGACAGGACTTGGCAACTAAGCACAGCACAGGGATGGGTCCAGGGGTTGGGCCAGAGGGGTGACTTAGTTGGTCTGTCCACCCCCTTGGTAGCGCTCTATGCAGGGTGTATGAACAGTACTCTGCTTTTGCTCCCAGCACCCTTATTTTGCTGGGGGGTTTGGTCTTTTTTTGTCTTTCGTTCATAATTTGTCCCAAGTACCCTGCACGCAGTTATTTTTAGTCCCTTAGAGTTTCTTTGTATTTTGTTTGCCCAGGTACAAGCACTGCAGCAAAAAGTCCCAGGTCCCAGCTAGTCTCAATACAAAATGATTTTATTTAACTTATTAATAAGGGAACTAAAGATATGTTACAATTTGTTCAAGGAGAATCCAAAAAGTAAACATTTTACTGAACAGGAATATTGAATTTAAAAATAGATGCAAAACTGGTTTATCTACAGAGGTGAGTTCTCCCTCCACTGGATAGAATTTGTTCACATGTTCACAGGCAACAATTATTTGCATTACCATCAGTTCTCTACAAGTTAATATCTACAAAATTCTAAAATAGTCTAATCCAAGGTAAACATGATTATCTTTTAGGATCAGATAATCCTCCAAATTCCAGCTCCATTGAAAGGATATTCATTAATCTCTGTTGCTTATTTTATTTTATTTTCTTGTGAGACCTACTGGCTCATTAATCCACTTCCCAAGGCAGGTTTGATCCCTGGATCAGAAGATCCCCTGGAGAAGGAAATGGCAACCTACTCCAGTAGTCTTGCCTGGGAAATCCCATGGACTGAGGAGCCTGGTGGGCTACAGTACATGGGGTCACAAAGAGTCAGACATGACTGAGTGACTAACAACAAACAACACTGGCTGATTTATCTTCTTGTCAAAGAATATCTCCAGAGGAGCCCCCAGGGATGTTGCTTATTTTAAAGTGCTACATTCCTCCTTACAAATCACAAACAAAAGGTTATAGAGTGTATTCAAGAGAAAAGATTCTGTTAATTTGTAAGCCTTTATTTCTGGTCCAGCATTAACCATTCATTCAAAAAAATTCTATCCACAATCTATTGTGTAATTATCATAGCACCAGATACGGTATATTTTGAAATCAATGGGTCATGGTTCTTGCTCACAAAGTGCTTACAACCTCATTATGGAGATAAGACATACAAGAAACTATCAGTCAATAAATTTAATAAACTGCCAAATTGAGACTACAGTTAGAAGTAGGACAGTATAAAATGGAAATATATTTGATCATCATTATTCATGGATTATGTATTTGTGAATTTGCCTACTGGCTAAAATAGATCTGGACCTCCAAAATCAATATTTGCAGTGCTTTTGTCCTCATTCATGGACATGTACAGAGGGGTGAAAAATCTGGTTTCCCAGCATGCATGTTTCCAGGTGAGGTCTAAGAAAGCAAAGCGCTGCCTTCTTTTTCAGCTCTCACACTATAAAGAAGTGTCCTCTTCACAGCCTATTTAGTGCCAAGTGCTAAAAAAAACTCTTGTGCTTTTTTTCCCCATAAGTTATTTTGCTGTTTAAAATGGCCTCCAAAGGTAGTACTGAAACACTGTCTGTTGTTCCTAGAGTCTGTGATGTGCCTTATGGAGAAAACACGTGTGTTTTTATGCTTCACTTTGGTATGAATTACAGTGCTATTGGTCATGAATTCAATGTTACTGAATCAAAAATATATAGTAAATAAAGTGTCTTTAAACAAACATAAATCAATAAATAAAACAAGGTTATATATTGCTTTAGTGATTAACGTGTTGTGATCAGTGGTTCCGGGGAACCTAACTGTATTTCCCTTAGGAACAAGGGTTCAGTAGTCCTTAATTCCGGAGAAGGCAATGGCACCCCACTCCAGTACTCTTACCTGGAAAATCCCATCGATGGAGGGGCCTGGTAGGCGGCAGTCCACGGGGTCGCGAAGAGTTGGACACAACTGAGCGACTTCCTTTTCACTTTTCACTTTCACGCATGGGAGAAGGAAATGGCAACCCACTCCAGTGTTCTTGCCTGGAGAATCCCAGGGTTGGCAGAGCCTTGTGGGCTGCCGTATATGGGGTCGCACAGAGTCGGACACGACTGAAGTGACTTAGCAGCAGCATTCCTTAATTCAGTGTTGGCAGTAACTTTGAGACAGTCTGGAGCCTGAGACCTGAGACCCTTGGCTGCAATGCTTGCACCTGGTAAACATCGCCTTGAGCAACAAAATACAAAGAAACTATAAAGGACTAAAAACAATTGTGTGCATGCACAGTTGGGGCAAGGGCTTCCCTGGTAGCTCAGCTGATAAAGAATCCGCCTGCAAAGCTAGAGACTCCGGTTCCATTCCTGGGTAGGGAAGATCCCCTGGAGAAGGGATAGGCTACCCACTCCAGTATTCATGGGCTTCCCTGGTGGCTCAGAAGGTAAAGAATCTGCCTGCAATGTGGGAGACCTGGGTTCAATCCCTGGGTGGGGAAGATTCCTGGCAGAGGGCACAGTAACCCACTCCAGTATTCTTGCCTGGAGAATCCCTCCTCTCGATGGAGGAACCTGGCGGGCTACAGTCCATGGGGTCGCAGAGTCCCACACCACTAAGCAACTAAGCACAGCACAGTTCGGGCTAATTATCAAAAACAAAAAAGAGACCACAAAAAACACAACTGCCACTCCTGAAGAGCCAGGAGCAAAAGCACTGCACTGCACCTGCAGTCTGCACTGAACAGAGGTGGGCATTTAAAAGTGAGCTCTGCAGACGTGGTCCCGAAAAATTAATTGAAAAAATCTGTGGTACCACAATTCTGTGGGAACCCAGAGAAGTTTTCCCTACCCTGAGCGGATACAAATACACTTTTTTCCCCCTTTTTTAACAGTAACTGCAGTGCGTGCTTGCTAAGTCGCTTCAGTCGTGTCCGACTCTGTGAGACCCTATTGACTGCAGCCCGCCAGGTTCCTCTGTCTGTGGGATTCTCCAGGCAAGAATACTGGAATGGGTTGCCATGCCCTCTTCCAGGGGATTTTCCCCACCCAGGGATCTAACCGACGTCTCTTCAGTCTCCCGTATTGGCAGGGGTGGGGTGTGTTTCTTTACTACTAGCGCCACCTGGGAAGCCCAATTGCCGTGAACCCTCCCATCATCTTGAATCAAGCTGTTCAGCTCTTAGTTAATCTCCTGTCTCTTTAAGACCCAAGTCGGCTGTTTCGCCCTACTCAGAAATGGCTGCGCCTGCTTCACGCGCTCTGCGCATGCTTCTTGAACACAATTTGGCGCCGAGACAATTGAGGGATAGGTAAACCCGGCGCGCGGCCCGCGGGGCGCGGGCCCGGGGCGCCGAGCGCGTCGGCCGCGGGCCGGGCTCGTGCTTTCCCGGGCCGGGCTGGCCTCGGAGCCCCGGCCCACTTCCCGTAACCCAGCCCGAGCCCCCGGGTCCCCGGCCTTGGGCCCCAGCCCCGCAGAGCCCCGGGCGGGTCAGTTAGCGAGGCCGCCGTCCGCCGTGGGTCCGGGGCGGCCTGACCCCGAGGGAGGCGCGCGCCTGTGCACACGCCCAGGGGCTGCTCGGCTGGTGTGCGGATGCCTCGCCAGCTCCCCCCCCCCGCCCGACCCTGGGATCCCAACCTTTGACGATGATTACCAAATTCTCGTTCCACATCGATATTACCGGATAATTTACTTGTGAAATTGACTTATCTTTTAATGAAAAGCACTTCAAGAGGTGCTGCCCACATTAGCTCCTAAGTAGTAGTAACCACGAGTTGCTGGCTTTGATATACTGATTTTTTTTTTCTAATGCACTTTAAAATAAATGCTTAGATATTATTTAATTGTGTACCATATGAAACTGACTGGTGTATTATCACACGTGGGAAACACAGCACCTTCTTAGCTTTTACATAAGTTACGGGGATCAGGTTTTGGAGACTTGACTGTTCCTTGGCAGCGTTTCCTGAGTACCAGCTGTGTGCCACGCACTGTGCTAAGCACTTGAGAACAGACCCAGATTAAAATGAATTAGGGTGCCCTGGCTCCAAAAGAGCTCATCAATTTAAGAGAAAATAAAAAGTCTATATAAGTAACTACAAATACAGCGAATAAGTTTTGTAGTACAAGTATCATATTAGAATAAGGTAGCTTATTGGGATAGAAGGTGTATGGCTTTTCTCCAAATCTCTATGGCTTTCAGACTTGTCACAAAACAGGATAGACTTACCCATGTCATGCCTTTACAAGTTTACAATTATGTTGAGTTTAGAGAGCAGTTTGAGAAAGGGTAAACTGCTCAATAAATTTATATAATAATAAAAATGTAAATGCTTTTGAAACAAATATAACGTATAAAAGTCAAATAATAGTAAATACAATTTAAACAAGATTCCTTTGGTGATGAAAGTGGACATTATTGACACTGACTTGGAAATGTAGCTTTAATGAATTCTGGAGGACAGGAGGAGTCTTTCTCAGGATTGTAGCTATTTGCCAGAATACTGTTTTAGTGTTTGAGTTGCATTGTTTCATAAGAGAGCCTGATAGCAATATATCTATTCAAAATAATGATAACACTATTTTGGAGACATTTTTCATGATCGAGCCTATCATCTAATTGGTATCAGATAATTGGTGCTGTTGGGTTTGGAGTGTTGGTGAATTTCTAGTAAGTAATTCTTTTTCATTTCCCTCAAGGAGCAAGCTTAAAAGAGAAAAAACTAGCATGGAAAAATAAATTATATACTGATTAGCAGGAGAGGTAGGTAGTTTCGTGAAGTAGTGATAGGCTTTTGTTTTCTTAGCTATAAAGATGTTTGTAAAATAAAACCTTGGTATAAAAAAGTTGTTCAGAAACGTATTTGTACTCCAAACCCAGGTTAGAGAGATTCACTTTTATTATAGTCAGCTTATGTGTTCTATATTTAAGTATTATGTGTGCTGTGGGTTTTATCTGTGCATTAGGTTTTATTAGATGCTAGAAAGCTACTCAATACAGTTTGGTGATTGGTTTATCTCTCAGTTGAATTGTGTGGACTTTTAGAAGTTTATCTGGTACTTGGGGAGGCTGGTGGATTCTTTGTTAAGTGTTTAGAATACCATTCATAGTTGTTTAGGGAGCGTTTTGAGGTATTGCCACTAGCAGTGAAATCCTTCAGATTGAGAAGTCAGATTTTGAATATTAGACATTACCTTCCCTTGAGGAAACAGATTTAGATTCTGTGTGCTATATAGCTGAACAAAAAGTGGTGCCTCAAGGAGTGTATTTATTTCTTTTAGATACCCCATGTTACCCCACCACCAGAAGAGTCTGGGCAGAGACTGGACTACACCGTGGGAGGATCTGCAAAAGTGTTGCTGGAACAGACATATTTCTAGTTGTATGAGGTGGCCTGGACATTATTCTCGTGCTCCTTACCCATACTTCAGTAGTAGGCATTTCTCATTAAATTGGAGACCACCTTGTTTGTTTGAGTCTGGAGCTCCGTTTCAGTACTGGAACTGGAGACCTGACAGCCTGAGCCAGACTTCTCTGATTCATCTCTCTAGTTACATCATGAGCTCTGAGGGAGATGAGCCTTCATCAAAACGAAGAAAACACCAAGGTAAAGGTGACATTTATCTTGGTGCAGAAATAGACGTAAGCCATAGAGTAATTGAAACTTTTCATATTTAATTCTTAAGAAAACCTCCTGCAGGTTTTAGAGGTGTTTGGTGTTTATTTTTAACCAGTACTTTTCTGTTAGGAAAATGGAAATTATTTTTTTTAATTATGTCTTTTTAAAAAAATCTTCAATTAATTGTGTATTTCTGGCAGTAAAAATAAAAGTCACTCTTCATATAAAGTTGGAAAACAATGGAGAACCAGATGGAAACATTAAGAATAATTTTAAAATTCACTGTTTTGGAAACAAAGGTTCTTAGATTTCTTAGAAATTGATACATGTATTCTTGGGATTCCACAGATCTATTAAAAAACATCATGTTTTCATCTTTAATGTTAGCGTTACCATATAAGACAAAAGAATTTCCTTAAATAGAAACAATCATAAGTGAAAAATATTTTCTTATAGAATCAGATTTTAGCTTATTAAATTTATATTTCTCATGATGGGTCTTTAGACATAATCAAGAATCTTTGGGAAGTTTATCTTTTAACCACATCTTACTCAACTTTGAGACAGTTTTTTCTAGCTATCTTGGTTATTTCTATTTTTCTCCTGTTCTTTTTACTCTCAACAATTCACCAGACTCTCTGTGCTGCCAGCCCTGCACCCCTCTAAAAGTATACACAAGTAGTCTAAGTAAATTTGGAATTGTCATTCTTACGGAGCTACAGTTGTCGATGAAGATCATTCCTCTGAAGAGACTTGGAAATCGGCTGTGTAGGTGTTAATTTGCAGGGAGCTGACATAAATTTGTCAAAGGAAGGCGTTCAGAGCGAGTCTCACCTGGGAGTCAGAGCTAGATTAGTTAGAGCTCTTGTAAGTAGGACTTCCTCTACACATTTAAGTAGAAATTCTAATTACCCAAGTGGAAATCTATTTGAATAGTGGTTAACCACCAATGTGTTTGTAAACAAGTGTTTGTTTGAATGATTGAAAGGTATATTTAGAATCATTAAAATTAGGTTCCTAAGAACAACCCATCGTCTATGGCTGTATGAGGACGCGAGATGGCTGCTCGGTCACATAGTCATCGTTCATCAGGTTGACACACTCCTCTTCCGTTTAGCCTTCTGGGAATCTGGTGGGCTCTCAGGTGGAGAGGTGGCGTAGTGACCCCAGGCATGGGCTTAGGAAACACTCCTGCTCTCATCCTGCTCCACCGCTAACCGTGCGAGTTTGGACAGGTTACTCAACCTCTCTGCTCCTTGGTTTCCTAGTGTAAAATAATGCCTGCTTTGAAAGCCTGTGGAGGATGAAGTGAGACATGTTCAAAGTGCCTAACACATTGTTGGCTTCATAGTAGGTACTCAGAAAATCCTGGTGGTGGTGTTTTCCCTTTAATGGATGGGGAGTTACATTTACAGACCGATAAACTTTGATTGCAACCTGACTTTCTATATGTCCGTTCTTCCTAGGTTTTGTGAATAAGGAAAATGCTCTTCGTTAAGCCATATTTGTGACTTCTGATATTTCACTAATACTACTTTTCAATCAAGAGAACAGCATTGCTAACTTGCCTGTCACTTTAAAGTGGTATTTGAAGGATTTGTGTGACCCAATTATGACCTTTTAATTAGGCACCCTAGAAACCCAATCAGGCCTAATTGCTTGCTCTTTTTGACTCATCTGTCTTCTCTGCTGTGACCACCTTGTTCCTCCTGACATGGAAGGTATATAAACTTTTGTAGTGTGAATTTATGTTGTGAAGTCTGTGAAAGCCAAAGACTGTCCACTCTCTCAGTAGTTTTCAAATTGTCTTCCATGGAACCCTAGCATTCGAACAAATTTCTGTATGTTTATTCAAAGCAAATGTGGTCAGAATAAAATGTGTTTACCCTATCATCCCAGCCCCAGTCCCAGCCTACCAGGGGTTGATGGTCAGGACATGAAAAATAATGCCGAAGGGTTATACAGACTGTAGAAGTCTGAAAGCTACTGTATTGATTTGATCATCTTGTGGTCTTGGTTATTTAAAAAAATGGAATTCCCGAAAGAGTTAAACTCAATTAAACTCTTAATTGCCAGGACTATAAAAATCTTATGCTTTTATATGCCTTTACATATACATATTTTATAAGAAAGCATGAATGAATTTAATGCAGCGGTGCCACCAGGGTAGTGCCTTAAGTTTGTGATGATAGCTAACATTTTGTTGTATGACTAGAACCCTCTCCAACTCATAATCGTAAAAAGATTTAATGATTTGTGGCTAAAACCGTAGACAGTCCCCAATTTATGAGAGAATTGTGTTCTCGATAATCAGTTCTTAAGAATCAGTTCTGTTTTCCTCATAGAAACTATGTTATAAATCTCAGAGTAGCTGTGCAGAGTCAGTATAAGTAGCTTTAGTTCTGGCCTTTAGGGGTTCAGTTCAGTTCAGTCGCTCAGTCGTGTCCGACTCGTTGCGACCCCATGAACCGCAGCACACCAGGCCTCCCTGTCCATCACCAACTCCTGGAGTTCACCCAAACCCATGTCCATTGAGTCAGTGATGCCATCCAACCATCTCATCCTCTGTCGTCCCCTTCTTCTCCTGCCCTCAATCTTTCCCAGCATCAGGGTCTTTTCCAATGAGTCAGCTCTTCGCACGAGGAGGCTAAAGTATTGGAGTTTCAGCTTCAGCATCAGTCCTTCCGGTGAACATCCAGGACTGATCTCCTTTAGGATGGACTGGTTGGATCTCCTTGCAGTCCAAGGGACTCTCAAGAGTCTTCTCCAACACCACAGTTCAAAAGCATCAATTCTTCTGCGCTCAGCTGTCTTTATAGTCCAACTCGCACATCCATACATGACTACTGGAAAAACCATAGCCTTGACTAGACGGACCTTTGTTGACAAAGTAATGTCTCTGCTTTTTAATATGCTGTCTAGGTTGGTCATAACTTTCCTTCCAAGGAGTAAGTGTCTTTTAATTTCATGGCTGCAATCACCATCTGCAGTGATTTTGTAGCCCCCCCAAATAAAGGCCTTTAGGAGTAGGATTCTCCATATTCAGTGAAGAAAAAGGGATAGTTTCCCTCTCTTTCCTGGGTGTAAGACAAGCACTGAGCTAAATTATGTGATAGTTGAACGCTTTTGTTAGTTTGATTTTCTTTCCTTCATCATTTTTTACCTTTCTCCTCAGGCTCCTAGTACCTTTATGGTATCATGATTCCAACTCCCCTGTTCCACTCAGACCTCACTCTTCATAAAAATTACCTTCCTCTTCTGTCCTCTGGTCAGAATTTCTGTTCCTTCAGTGCAGCAGATATCAGCTTTTAGATTTTGAGGGATGGAGTCTGATTAAAGTCACCTAAAATTTTTACTTTGTTGACATTTCTAGAGTGTACTGATACTTTTTTTCTTTCACCTCTTTTGAGATACAACTGACATTACCAGCACAGTCTAAGTTTAAGGTGAACAGCATAATGATTTACCTTACATACATCATGGAAGGATTACCACAATAAGTTTTGTGAACCTCCATCATCCCAAAGAGATACAAAAGAAAGGGGAAAGAAATATTTTGTATGTAATGTGAGCTTTTAGAATTTACTCTCTTAACAACCTTCATATAGAACATAGTACAGTGTTAATTAAATTTACCATGTTGTACATCACATCCCTAGTACTTATTTATCTTATAACTGAAAGTTTGTACCTTTTGACTGCCTGCAGCTAGTTCCCCCACCCCACTAGAGTGTGTTGATATTCTGTAAATATAATTGCAAAAGATTTGGAAAAATCTTTCACAGTCCTTCGTATCAGAGATAATTACTCTTAAAAATAGTGATATATTTCCTTGTAGTCTTTTCCCCCCATATTTAGAATACTCTTCCTCGATTTATTTTTTATTTAATTTTTAATTGGAGAAATTTAGGGATTCTGAATCAGTGAAATGAAAGCCTTGCAGGAAAAGGGAGATACTCTGGGGCTGAGATTTTCTCATATCATCTAATTGTGCTTGAAAGTCCATCTTCAAATCTTTTGGTTTCCCAAGTTCATCCCATTTCTTGTTTTTCCCTTCTTTTAAGCTTATAGATTCTGTAAAAAGTTCCATATTTGTCTTCATGGCTTTCATGACAGTAAGAGTATCCTCTTTATTGGTGGGGAGAGGAAGATCGAAGGAGTATGTGTGTTGTGTATGAGTATTTACACATATATGTGTTACTGTGTTTATGTATCTATAGATACATAAATGTATGTGTGTGTGTGTATGTATTGTTTTAAGTAGTCATGTCTAAATCAAAGACTGCTTATAATTTCAGAATCTCGTGCTATTCATCTTGTTCTCAATACTTTTTCAGTGTACATGGTGTCTTTGCGGAACATAAACTGTTACACATTCCTGATTATTGCATGCTAGGTTGGTCACTCAGGAATTATCATTTACTAGCATTATATAGCTGTGTTACATTTAACTTTTGCTTTGGTGTGCATTAAAAATATTTCTTTTGTTTATTTCGTTAGCATTCTTCCAGTAATTACTGCTTCCATTTGTTGTCATTATATACCCTTCATTCACATCTAAACCAGATTTCTCATGAATTGTCTCAGAAACATAGTTAAGCATTTGATGATCTTGTCATTCTAATAGGTGATAAAATACAATATGAAATTATCTTGTTGAAAGACCAGCTGTGCCATACAAGTATATCGTCCTGGCTGTGAAGTTGCGGAGCATGTCTGTGGCAAATCCATGTCATAACTATGGGAAAGTGAGAAACCATGACTCCTGTATAGCCTTTGTTAACACACACGCAGAGCCTCCAGAATGACTTGCTGAACCCTCTTAAACATGATTTGTGCCTCTTGGATCAGTCAGTGTATCATTTTATGGTCTTTGTAAATAATTTGATGACCACTTCTAGTCATGAGGTGCTACAGTACTGTTTCCTAGGGGAGAACATTCTGTTCATTGCCTATAAAAATTTTTAAAAGGCAAAAAATATTTATGTGCAGGAAAATATATGATCTATTTTTTTTATCAATTCTTTGTATTTTGTCTAATATATTTTAACAGGCACAATACAGCGGCATTGGGAATATATATGTAACCATAATAAAGAAAAAACGAAGATCCTAGGAGACGAAAATGTTGACCCCATATGTGAAGACAGTGAGAACAAGTTTGACTTTTCAGTGATGTCCTATAATATACTTTCACAAGATTTACTGGAAGACAATTCACACCTTTATAAGCACTGCCGGCGGCCAGTGTTACACTGGAGTTTTAGGTTTCCTAATATTCTGAAAGAAATTAAACACTTTGATGCAGACGTAAGTGTAAAATATCATCGGAATTCTTCACCTAAGGAAACGTTGGATTCATTTCTGAACTAAATGGTTTTTTATCCCTTTTGTTTGTGAAGTAAAAAGGGAAGGCCTATGTAGTTATAGGTGAATTCCCTAGCAGTCCAGTGGTTAGGACTCTGCTTAACACTGCCCAAGGCTCGAGTTCCATTCCTGGTCAGGGAACTAAGATCCCACAAGCCACAGTGTGGCAAAAAAAAATTTTTTTAATAGATAAGATGATAGAACAGCTTTAAATAGGGTATTATAACTTTGGAGGAATAACTTGCTAGTGGTTATTGATATAAATTATTATATAACTTTTCAGAAAAGATCCAAAAAGTTTTAAGTATCAATCAGTTTTGAAACGGATTGGCACCATATTAAGTATTCAATAAATACTTCCTTTGATTGAAAATTTTAATAATTCATGCAAAAATTAATTTAGATGATAGCATTCAAAAAAATTACCTCTTAAGAAAAGACTAGAAGGATTTATGAAGGAACTTGTAAATTCAGGAAAAATATTCCAGCATATAAATATAAATATTTCCTTTGGGAAATACCAGTTTTGGATAATAAGAGGGATTCATGTGAGTAAAGGTCATGGTTTTGGGGACTGATCAAATTTGGAGACATTAATTTGATAGATTTATACAAGAAAAAATTATTTCAGCTTTCATCAGGTTTTTAGGATTTTAGAAACCTATTTTTAAAACAAAAGCACCAGAAAATTCATATTTGTATTTTTTTGTTTTAATTCAAGCCATTTTTTCTTCTAAGGTACTTTGTTTGCAAGAAGTTCAAGAAGATCATTATGGAACCGAGATCAGGCCAAGTTTGGAATCATTGGGTACAAATGTAACTTTTATTTTAGCCAGATTTACTTAATGGGTTGTTAAAGCATAGCTTGCTAACAAAGAAAGGTGTGTGATATATTTGGACTAAAAATCTTAATTTTGAAAAACAGCTTGATACCCATTTCAAGAGGTCAAGAAAAGATTGAAGTATTTCAAATTAGAACTTTTGTGTTGATACATATTTTAATTCAAATGGAAAAGTATGCAAGAATCTCTTCATAGCTGCCTTTCTAGGAGTCTCTTTGCCTACTACCAGACTCCTAAGATTCTGAGTTCCATGAGATCAGGGACCAGTGTATCTAGTTCATCACTTGATAATACCCGTGTCCACAGTGCCTAATTGAATGAATACCTTTAGAAACAGGCCATCTGTTTAAGAAATGCTGCCTACGTTACATTCATTCATTCAGCACATACTTTTTGACTGTCTACTGTACACCATGCATGCATTGTTGAAGGCAATGGGATACAGCAGTGAGCAAAACAGGTAACAGGTCTCTATCCTTGTGGAGCAGACGTTCTAGTGGAGAAAGGCCAAGAATAAACTGAACAGACAAGTAAATAGTACCTCAGGTAATGAGAGTTTTCTGGAGAAAAGCACAGGAAAGGGGAGATGGGTCAGCTTTCAGTTTTAAACAAAATGATCAGAGAAAGCAACTTTTGAGTAAAGACTTAAAGGAGGTGAAGGAACAAGTGGTGGCTAGAGTATTCCGGGTAGTGGAGATGGCTAAGAGAAGGTTGGAGTGCCTTGAGGCAATAGAAACTGCTGTGTGTGGAGTGGAACAAGCAGGGAAGAGTTAGAGGCAAAAAGGTGAGAGATCTGGGGTCAGGAGAGAGGGGACAGATTACTATAAGGTCACTGTCTTTGCCTTGACTCTGACTTTTGTTAGGATAGAAATGAGAGTGTGATAACATACACGTATGTAACACTGCATTCTGGTGGTAAAAAAAAATCTATTTGACCCAATCGTAGACTTTTTTGATTCCAACACTTTTTAACATCCTACATTACTAATATTTTTAAAAATACACTTTGGTAAACATTGTCCAGGCTTCCCTGTGCTCAGAGGGTAAAGCGTCTGCCTGCAATGCGGGAGACCCAGGTTTGATCCCTGACTCGGGAAGATCTCCTGGAGACAGAAATGCCAACCCACTCCGGTATTCTTGCCTGGAAAATCCCATGGACAGAGGAGCCTGGTAGGCTACAGTCCATGCGGTTGCAAAGAGTCGGACACGGCTAGAGACTTCTCTCACAAACATTGTCCAGAAATTAGAATTTTGTTTTGCCATATATATTATTTTTTGCAAGTATAGCAAAACACAGTTCTAATACTTTCATATATGTATAAAAAAACAGTCATCTTTGTTAAAATTTTTCTTATTTCTTACAGGTTATCACTGTGAATACAAGATGCGGACAGGAAGGAAACCTGATGGCTGTGCCATTTGCTTCAAACATTCCAAATTTTCACTCTTATCGGTGAACCCAGTGGAATTCTACCGCCGTGATGTTCCTCTATTGGACAGAGACAATGTCGGATTAGTGTTGCTCTTGCAGCCCAAGACTCCAAGCACTGCCTCCCCTGCCATCTGTGTAGCTAACACACATCTGTTGTATAACCCAAGGCGAGGTGACATTAAACTGACCCAATTGGCAATGCTTCTGGCAGAGATTTCCAGTGTTGCCCATCAGAAAGACGGCAGCTTCTGCCCCATTGTTATGTGTGGGGACTTTAATTCTGTTCCTGGTTCTCCACTCTATAGTTTTATTAAGGAAGGAAAATTGAATTATGAAGGACTTGCCATAGGAAAGGTAAGTGTACTCCTCCTTATTAGGAGGTGGGTGTAGTCTCTGTCTTCATTGTAAAGTGAGGACAGAGCTTTGCCTTGTAAAGTCATCCCAGAGCTGTTTGAAAACCTCAGATGAGTCAGTAACCTCACTTTACCAAGCTGCAATGATGATCCATAGCTACTCATAAGTAATTATAGTCACTGGATTTAATTCACTTTTCCGTCTATTTGTGACAACATTCTGCTTGGAGGAAGTAGGAGCCAACAAAAAATTCAGAATGGGGGTGAAGAAGGAAAATAAAAGCATTGACAGACATGAGTACTTCATAAATAAGGAACTGCTCACAGGTGCAGAATAGCGTTTTGAATGCCGAATGTGGGCAAAAGAGTTGGAAAAACAGTGATTTAATATTTGCTTATTACATAAATTTTCCATTGCATAAGAATAAATATTTCAGTTCTTTAGCGGAGTATAATTTATCCCATGTTTTTAGTTTTATTGTTCTTTGCTTAGTTCAGATCATTTCCTTTTCAGTACATTTAACCAAAGTAAGCCCTCACCACCGAGTTTTGGATGACAGTTTAAAATTTTATGAGAGTTGATCTTTCTTAGTATTTTATATAACAGGAACTATAATGCAGGTAGTAAAAAAAGGGGGGAGCAGTATTAGTCCAAAGCTATAGATCATTTAGATTTCCAAATTCGAGAAAAACATGCATAGGAAAAGATTACCATTTTTATGTAAGTAATAATGTTTTCTGAACTGCATTTGAGCAAAATTTTACAAGCACAAATGATATAATGAATAAAGGATAATATTTACCATTTTTGGATTTCCTTTTAAGAAATAAACTTTTCAGTACATAATTTAAAATCTATTCACCTAAGATACCTGTTGAAATTTTGTTTAGGTATCTGGCCAGGAACAGTCTTCACGGGGACAAAGAATTTTATCTATTCCAATTTGGCCCCCAAACCTAGGTATCTCACAGAACTGTGTGTATGAGGTACAGCAGGTACCAAAAGTAGAAAAGCCAGGTAAGTGTTTGCAATCCATTTCGGCAGTCTTCTTGATAATAGTGTTCCCTTTGAAGGCATAAAACTAAAGTTTTAAAGGGATAACATCTCAGAGATGAATATTCATATATAAAAGCATAGAGTTGCTCACTTTTTTTTTTTAAGAACTCTGATTACCTTTTTGAAAATCAACTTCCAAAATTACTTTTGCATGAATTACTTGCATGTTGCTTTGGACATGTTTGTGTTTTATTTTTGCTAATTCTGGAGACCATCATAATAGAGATTCTGGGATGAACCACTTAAGTAGGCATGTATCTAAACTAGATATGCCTTAAATATTGTTCCTAGAGTAAAAGTACTCTAAGGCAAAGTAGAACAAAACAATACACTGATAGTATTAATAAGCTTCTCTTTGTTCTTACAGACGGTGATCTGACACAAACAGAGCTGGACAAAACGGAGGTCCTAGTAACAGCTGAAAAGTGAGTTCTGGAAAGCAACAGCAGACATTTGCTGACTCTAGTTGAGTAAAGAAATAATTTCTCAAAAATCACTTGGTTAAAAAATAAGGCTGATGATACTTTGTGCTGGTGAAGAACACTGGCTCTTAAGTCAAATAGACCTGAGTTCTAATCCTGACTTGACTTTACAGCTCTTTAGCTGTATGATTTTAAGCAAGAAATTTAACATTTTTAAAAGGTTCAGTTTCTTTATAATTTGGGTTGTTGTGAGGACTAGATGAGACAAAGTATGTAAAACACAGTGTTTGACATACAGTAAGTGCTTAAGCGTTGTTTATAGAAACAATTTGTCCATGGACCTGAACCCACTAAAACTTGTTGCTATCACATAAAACAAAGGTGAAGATCACAGAAAACTATCTTTGAGATTTCAAGAGGATCTTTAGCCTCCTTTAACTGCTTATAGGATCTCAAAAATAAATCTATAGGAGAATTGATCCAAAAAAATGAATATGGCTGTAGAAAAAATAATTACCTAAACTTTTCTCTTAAACTACAGGGAAAGGTCATCATAGGTAGCCATGTAAAGATGCCTGGGTTTGTTTTTACTAACGAATCATGGATGCTTAGGGCTGTGGTTGAAAAACATATTTAATACAACAGGATGGAGACTTACATTTGTGTCTTAGGAGATTCTCAAAATGGCTTAATTGTTTATTTCATAGTGTGATTCTCCTATAGCTTTGACTTTTGTTTTAACATTTAAATTTCAGAATCACCTCTCATTCTTTTTATCTGCCTTCTTAGTCTTATTATATTTTGCATATCTTGTTTTGGGAAAATATCTCATATATAAGAACTAGTAAGAAAGGAGCAACTTTTTTTAATTAAAATTATTAAAATATTTTAAACCTTTCACAGTAGAAACTTCCCTGAGTGAGTTATTAAAAAGGCTACTCTTACTAGCAAATACTTAGTTTTGAGTAATTCTAAAATCTTTTTATAGCACAATAGGGTGTAAGAAAAAGTACTTATATCTTTAAAATACAGTGACTGTTTTTATATGCATACTTGTATCTGTAAACTAAAATGTTAGTAGTAAGAACGGTTTGCAGTAGACCTATTTTGCATTTAATAATATTGTAAATACAAGTCCTTAGATATAAAAAGTTTGTAAAACTTGGCAGTAGAGCGATTTGAAGCAATTACCTGTGCTTACTGACCTATGAGCCCTTTAAACGCAGGGCAACATCTTTATCTGTGTATCCTTAGCACTTAAGAAGAGATAGTGCCTGGAACTTAGGAGATGTTTGATAAATGTTTGTTGGATGAACAAAAAATTTCTTTTAAATTTTGTTTTATTTCATGACATAAAATATCCTTAACATTCATGATGTATTAATGGGAGATGATTTTTAAACCTTTTGCTTGTAACATCATGTGTATTTAAAAAATGGGGTAATTGTAAGCCATTATATAGAAGCTGTTTTAAGATGCAGTACAAAATTATCTCATACACCATAGCAAGGATAACCATGGAAAAATATGGCCCCTCTGACATCAAAAGTCTGTCAGTTCTAAATAGTGTTCCTAAAGGCCACTTTAATTTTCTTTCTTAGAAGCAGCAAACTTACAAATTATTTTAGAATATGTGTTCATATTCATATGTGTTTACTTACTAGTGGAGGCTCTCAAATGGGTTATAATTAATTTTAAAAATCACACTGGTATGTTAATTATTGAGCTGCCCCACCCCACCCCACGTATTATAGCCCTGTTAATGGATTTTGGATATCACTGCATGAATAAAGAAATGTGCAATTGTGATATGGTTTGTTTAAATAAATATTGTCCTAGTGTCTGGTTTTGTCTGGAAATTTAAGTGAAAAAGTGCTTTAAGTAGGAGGAATTATAAAAATCATGAAAAACTTGATGGATGCTGCTTTTTTTTTTCTCCAATTTAGGTTATCTTCAAATTTACAGCACCATTTCAGCTTGTCATCTGTTTATTCACATTATTTTCCTGACACTGGAATCCCAGAAGTGACCACCTGTCATTCCCGAAGTGCCATAACTGTGGATTATATTTTCTATTCTGCTGAAAAGGAAGGTGTTGCTGAGCAGCCAGGTGAAAAATGCATGTAATCTTAAGTTCTGCTTGAGAACACGGTAACTAAAAATTTCAGGGCTGAAGCTGAGAAAGCCAAACATCTGGATGAAGTTCTTGATTTAGAAATTAAAAATATTTTTAAATTGGTAATATATTTGGCAGATCGGTAATGTATCTGAGTAAATCAGTTTATCACCTGCGAAAGATGGAGGCAGTGAAGTACCTCGAAGCGAGTTATTCCTTGTGAATTACATCCTCAGCTCTAGCCTCCAATCCCAGTCAGCTTCTGAGTTACTTTATAGATCGTTTATATTGCCTTTTGGTTTTTACTCGCCACAAGTTTATTGTTTTTCTTGCGACCGCAGCATCATACAGTTTTGTACTTAAATTTTACTAAGGTATGCTGCCTTCATTGTAGGGCCTTGCTTGTACTGCCAACAGCTGACAGTTTTGTCATGTTGACCCTGGAATATTGGTTCTTTCTGGAAAGAGAAGTCTGAAAAGTGTGTTTTTAAAAAGCAAAGGTGATGAAACACTTTTCCTTGTATGATTCATTGAAAACAAAGTATTAATATTGGTCAAAGGATTTAATGTGGAGAAGAAAGTGAGGTTTAAAGTAGTGAAAATGATAGTTGCTCAGTCGTGTCTGACTCTTTAACAACCCCATGGACTGGAGTCCATCAGGCTCTTCTGTTCATGGGATTCTCCAGGCAATACTGGAGTGGGTTGTTGTTCCCTTTTCCAGGGGATCCTCCCAACCCAGGGATTGAACCCAGGTCTCCTGCATTGCAGGCATATTCTTTACACCAGGGGACCAAGAGTCAAAAAAGTATTTAAGAAAACTGAAATCCTAAATGTGGGCAGCTATTCTGTCATTTCTGATTTTCCTCTTTTTTTCAACGCTACTTTTCTTTCCCAATTTTCCCTTCTGTTTTTTTCTTTCTCTCCAAAAATAACCTTACTAGTAACACTCAGGAGATGGCCAACTCCTCTTCCCTAGATCAACTCTTCAAAATAACCTTGCTGCTTTGAATTCGTTTAGTTCTGGTAGTTGTCATATATATCCACTAGATGGTGGGAGTGTGACATGGACCAGCATCTCCAATGTTAACATTAAGAGCCTGTCTTCTTTTACTCCACTTCTATGGCTATTGACTCTCTGGGACCAAATTATACTCATTTATTCCGCAGTCACTTAATAAATGTCCTACTTAGATGTGGCTTAGTCTTTCGGTTGTATACAATTACAGAAAAGTTGATGGGTGAACTTCTTAGTTAGTTGTCAATCTCAAATTACTCTTAACATTCTTACGTGTTACATTGATATTTTCTTCTAAAGATTATTTGTAGAACTTGAAATTGAAAAAAAAAATCTGAAATAGGAAAACAACATCTGAGACTGCTGTTTGAGAGTTATAATTAGGTTATAACTCAATAAAAAACTAACCATATTTTAAACTGGTTCATATTAGACTTCCAGGGCAGTGTCAAGTTACATATCTTTTTTTTTTTTTTTAAAGACTTCTGTGGCCAATTTACAACCTGTTGTTTCACTAAATATGTATGTGCTTTTTTAATGTAGGAGCTGAAGTTGCTTTGGTTGGTGGCTTGAAACTCCTAGCCAGACTGTCACTTCTTACAGAACAAGACTTATGGACTGTTAATGGACTTCCAAATGAAAATAACTCTTCGGATCATCTGCCTTTATTGGCTAAATTCAGACTTGAGCTCTGACTCTTGATTACATATATACTTTGCTTTTCCGTTTTTTTTTTTTTTTCCCCCCAAAGAATGTAAAGTTGTTCTTAACGAGTTTTGCATGTTTATTTATTTTTACGCTATGAAATTTCTGAAGAGGTTTATGCTAAATGTTTGAAACAGGTAACAGAAGAAACAAGTTTACACTTTTCTGTTTTAATAATGAAAAACTATTTTCCTGACAAGTGATATCTAAATGCTGTTTATTGCAAAAACAGTTGTAAATATTTATTCTAAATCCCAGTAAAATTGACAGTTATTTTTAAATACGGTGCAGCTTCTTTAGTCCTCTTAGGAAAGAATTTCATGTTTCTAACAAGCTTTACAGTGGATCCAAAAGATCTTTGAGTTCTTGCAAACCACAACTCATTCCCTTCCAGAAGGCCTGATTTCATCACAAGGATCATGTCTGTTGAGTCCTAACTCATTCATCTCAGAAATCATTGGGTTGTTCACAAGTATCTAACCATTTTAGTTTGTCTTTGATGGGGCTTGATAGTGCTTTTTAGAACTGTACCAATTGCTTAATCCATTCAGTTACCATCCTGAGCCATGTAATGTGCCTGCATTTTATTGGGAAAATGTAGGTCACCGTAACTAGTAGGATGTGGTGTTTTGGACAAGCCCACTCTCCATCCTGTAGTGGACTGTACAGGATGCCTAAGAGAGTCAGAGACTGGGGTCATGCCTTGGGTTTCCCTAGTAATTTCTTTTTTTTTTTTTTTTTAGTTTAGTTTCAAGAAAAGATTCTGGATTGAAGGAAAGATTTTACTTTACTAAACCAATCCTGTAGAAATTTACTTTATTAGGAAACTTGTATTTGGAACAAAGTGGCAGCTATAAGATTCTGTTTATTTGCCTCAGAAATAAGAGGAAGCCAGCAGAACTCTAGAGGGGAGATATTAACTTGGAGACCTAAAGTCTTTAACTGTTTTGTTGTGGTTTAACTGTTGTGGTTTCTATGTTTTGGGTTTTTGTCTTTTTTTTTTTTTATCATGATACAGCAGTGTGAGATGGTGCTGGTCTTTTTTATAAAGCGGTTAAGAGTGGGTCTGAAAAATCCTGCAGTTGGCTCTTAATGAGTGTTTGAATCAAACATTTTAAGACCTAAGTGAAAATTACTCTTTTCTAGAATTGGGATCAAAGAAGTATGTACATTTTTACTAAGTAATTTTATACTGAATTATACTGAATTATAAAAGTTTTTTACAATGGGTTTTCTTAATAGAATGCTTCATTTTAAATTAGCAGCAGTAGTTACTTTATAGGCTCACACTTTTTCTACTGAAGTATTTACTACAATTATTAAAAAATAAATAAACCAGATAAACACCCCCAAAAAGCATGTGGGTTATAAGGATTTGCCTAGTAAAAGTTATAGTGTTACAGAAATACTTCTGTTTATTGTGTGACTTTTTTTTTTTTTTAACAGTATTAACCATATAGTTCTAGGATTTTCCACATTTTGTAGTAACAGTTTTCAAAGTATTACATGTTCTGATTAGCAGATATTGTCATCAGCGAATGATAACAGCAGATAGTATATTTATTCCTTTTAGTATTAGGGGAAGAAAATGAAGATTCATGGATAACTGTGTTGTGTTGTATGAATTTGTTAACAACTAACTTTATATATAGGTATTCTTGATAAACGAACATCCCTGAAAACCTCTGAAAACTTAATTTTTTGTATCCTGATTAATATATTTATGATTTTAGGCCCTTTTCATGTGCTTCACTTTGAGTTAATCCCATAAAATTGCTTTCTACTTTAGCTCATAAAGTATTATTATGTGTACTGGAGGCCAAGGAGTCGTTTGTAACTTTCTCACAGGCTTTTAAAGCTCCACTAAAATTAACTGTCCACTTGTCTTTACTTTGTTTGATCAGAAAAGTTAATAACTGTTGGAGCCTTGTATTTACCTGCCAAAAGCAATTAAATTTGGTTAACTGCTGAAACCAAATCTCCCCGTCTCACCTGCTGTGCTATCCAGGTTTTAAATGGAAAGGGATATATTACTGTAATGAAATTTTGGTTTTACTATAGCTTTTAGTATCAGTAGGTGTGTTTGAAATTGTCTTTTTTGGAATTTAGCAACTGTCTGTTCTTAACCCTTTGCTTTCCTAAAAACACTAAACTAGAGATCCAGAGTTCAAAGGGTTGGAAAAACATTCACTTTGTCAAGTCATTTGCACTTTGTCCATGTAAGTTACCTAATAAATTATTGTACTAGTACATTTGTGCCTGAAGGTTTTGTGGTAGATGAAGTAAGCTGTGTAACTCACTTGTTGCTTTGGGTGATGCCAAAATATAAGGAAGCCAATAAGTGAATTAAGATACAACAAAATAGAGGGATAAATTTAATACAGAAGCTGAAAACTGTGGAAGAAGACAAGGGTGAGAGTGATAAATTAGTTTACTAGAACAAGTATGTAATAAGAGGAATAAGAAAAAAAAATCACACCATTTATATTTTTAGAAGGAAAAGAATCCTTGAGTTTTCAGGATGATTTTATTGAAAGTCCCATGCTGTGTATAAACATACAAGTGATGAGAAGAACATTACATTGAAACATGCACTTATCTGGCATTCTCTAAAATACCATTATACAAGTTTTCATTTACTTAGAAAAATACCCACTAAAACAATCACAGTTTTTCTTAGATCTAAAAAAAATGTGTTGGCCAGAACAAAGTCCAAGAGAATAAACAAGATTCTGAACTGTATGTCAAAAAAACTGTACAAGGTTGTACATAAACTAGAGCTTACAAAAGCCTCGGGTGTAGTAAGAACACGGAATTAAGATCTCCAAGGTTCTATTTACCAATAGCTATTAATAAAACCCTTATGAAATAACTGACTTAGAAAAAGTGAAATGCTCATGATTTCATAGTGTATAGAAAATACTAAATATCACTTTCTGAAATAAAAGTGTACTCCAAACAGCACAACATGTAGTCTAGAATCAAGATTTCTGTCATTCATTTAAACTTTGCATGTATTATCACAATGGCTTAAGCATAAAATTTCTCTTGCATTAACTTTTCTTAAAAACTAGATTTCAAATCATTTCATGGTTTTTATCTTTTGAATTACAACCAGATTTAAAATCAATTCTGTGGGGTAAATCGTTTTTTTTTTTTTCCTTACCTTATTATCAATTCACTAGAATGTAAGAGTTTGGTACTTTTCTTGTGGCTTTTAGAAATTAATGTATTCCATAGTCAATAAAAATAGTGTAACAACTAAGAACATTTTAACTTATTTTCATGTTTCTGTGACTAACTCTTGCTTTGGGGAAATGAATCTTAAAATCAAGAAGTGAGTGTGGAAGAAATCAGGTTACTGATTGAATCTTCAAGCCGGTTGGCAGTTTGAAGGCTTAGACATCAGCATATTGGAAACAGGTTTTATTCCTATTCCTTCTCCTGTTCTGTGGGAAACAAGGATATGCAACTATTGACATTCCATATTTTAGATTGGACAGTACTTAATACTTGGAAAATCCTATTCCAAGCCCTTAGAATGACTGCAGTATTATAAGTAGTCTACTTATTGGATATAATAAACTTTCAGATTGGTAAACATGATTATATTTCATCTAGAGGGAGAGCTAAATCTGTATTTTAGAGTGAAAATGAAATGATTCATGGACTACTCCAAACATCTAAATACATGTGGCCAGGAGGCTGCAAATGGGTTTGTCTTGAGAAGATTAACTCATTTTCAATTCTACTTATAGTACTATTCTTAAAAGCAGTTAATTCCTGAATGTGTTTAACTGTTTCAATCTAATTGAGATGTAGATTGGACCTACTTGGTCCTTTCTCATGTAAAGGACATTCGACTTCTTTCTTCAAGGAAAGTACTTTCCATTAATAACACTGATTCTTAGGGTATAGTGAGCTCAGCTGCACCTGGCTGAAGGATAGAGTTTGCTTCCCATGTCGCCCTCAGAGGTCAAGGATCTCAATGAGCAGAAATCACCTTCAGGTAAAGAAAGCCAGAGGGGAGTCCCCAAGACTGAAATAACACTTTTGTTGACTAGCCGACTTCACTTAAATATGCTTTTTGGTCTCATGAGTTGGCATGGTCACTAAGATCAAACAAGTGAAGTAGAAGCTGTACTCTTGATAACACACAGACTTGGTATGTGAGTTATTCTGTGTGGTCTGCAGCAGAAGTTACACTGTAACTGCCATATGCAGGCCAGATACTCATACCGTGCTCCATGGAGAACATCACACTAGAAGGTGTAACACTGTACCTGAAGTCTTTTCCATTTAAAAAACGAACATTCTGCTTCTCCAATTCACTGCATTTTCCAATACCAGTTCCTAAACATCATGAAGTGGTACCTAAAAACGGTACTGGAAAATAATCACATCATGCCATATTTGGTCTTAATATAAGACATCAGAACACATACCTAACAACAGTGAGTCCTTCGGAACCAAGGCCTGACTCAGAGTTTAAAACTCAGGTGAAATGTTAATAGGAAGGTTCCCTAGTTCTCAAGACCTACTGATTCTCTCTTGGTCTGTCTTCTGAGTGTGTTATTGTCAGAGGTAATCGCAATACTGCTAAATTTGTGTAGAAGTACATGACCTTATGTGCTTTTCACTGGAGTCTGCAAAGTTTAAATGTTAGTGACAGAACACAGACTAGCCTCTGAACGTGCTTTTTTGTTTTGTTTTGAACAAAAGCTGCTGTCAGTGAATGCTGTAAGAAAGATTAAGAAAGTAGTAACTCCAAGATCCTGAAAATGATTCCCCGTATTGCCAGAAAAGAATTTCAGTGCTCTTTAAGTAAAACACTTGCATATAATACCTAAAATCTCATCACATGTGTGCACCAGGAAAAAAATTCCAAACCTCGTGGAGATCCCCATGGGAAATACTGGGGAAACAATACAAGTAGAATTAAAAAAAAAAAAAAAAAAAACCACCATTATGTTTGCATATCTGATGTCAAGATGCTGAGGTAATATTGACTGCTTAAAAAAAAACCCACCAATCTTTGCCTCTGTTATTGCTGAAAAAGACATTAATACTGATTGAGTTACCTTACTGTATCAAAAGTGGCAGGAGGGAGGGTTTCATGAACATGGACTACTAGTGAGGCATAATATTCAAAGCAAGTAAAAGAAAGTAGGTAAAGGGGAAAATATAAAAAACTACAGTTATGGTCTTACCCCTTCTATCTGGAGTGAGGGGGACAGTCCAACCCCAGTGGGGTCTGTCACAGCCTTTTCACGGTTGTCCCTTCATGAATTATTTTTTTTTTAAGTTGTTACCAGCCACTCAGAGATTACTTCCAAGTGAATCCTTAAAAATAAAATTCACCAGTTCTCAATAAATAGTTGCAGTTCCTCCTGAAGATGCTGGGTAAAGTGCAGAGAGAAGCACCATAGAAGCCCTGTTGCTGGCGTACAGCTGGCCTAAATCCGGATCTGATAGCCCACTTCATTCAGAGTGCTGACGTCAGCCACCTTCTTGTCAGGCAGTGCAGGCCTATGGGTAAAAGAAGTGTGGTGGGGGAGGGGAGGGGACACAGAAAGATCATTTAGCACTGTTGTCAGGGCCTCTACCCTTTCGGTATTCCCACACACACAGCGCCCCCCACCCCACCCCCCACCGCACACCAGACCTAGCTCCCAACTCCACTTCTTGTTCTGAAGTCCGCCTTTATAGGTTTTAAGGAGCCTTTTAATAGGTTTTCAATGTAGAGTTCAAAACAAAATGTACAGGTTGCTGAATGAGTTTGTTTAACTTCAAGCCTGAATTTGGTCACACTGTAACTTCTGACATGTATCTGTAACCCTTGAAGGGTCTAAAGTTCCACTACAACAGAACTAAGCACCTGAACCAAATTCTCCTAGAAACCTTGGCTTCCTCAGTGCCCTGGGGAAGCCCAGCACCTCCCAGATGTCTGGGGTGACTCAGGCTTTCGTAGACGTTCTCCGTCTCTAATCCAGGCTTGAGGGTATAAAATCAGGATGAATCTTTCAGAATTCATCTGAAAAAGCATGTCCATGTGGAAAATCATCCCAAGGCAAATCGCCTCTCTTCCCTAAATGTAATACGTTTTCTCGTGTACTTTGCAATATGACACTACACTCAAGCATTTACAGGAGTCATACAAGAAAGTACTTCAAGCTGGGGAAAGAAGTCATTCAGCAGCGCATCATCTGTCTTCATTAAAGCTACTTCCTAGGAGACTTCCCAACATAAAATCATGCCTAAGCATTCTCAGGATTTATCTCACAATTTTTTTTCCATTTTTAAAATGAGTGGGTAACCATTCCCTCCTCCAGGGGATCTTCCCGACTCAGGGATCGAACCTGGGTCTCCTTCATTGCAAGAAGATTCTTTACCATCTGAGTCATCAGGGAAGCCATTAACTCACTGGTTAGCAGCTAATTCAGACATAATGCTAGTAAAGGTGTTGAGTTATTAGTATGTGGAACAAGAACAAGTTTGAGTAAGTGCTCCAGAGCTCCATTCAGAGAAGCAGCCACACCCAAAATGAAGTCCAGAAACCCATCTCTAAGAGTCTGTCTTCTCCCCTGGGACCTCGCACACTATGTGGGCCCTGAGCCGTGGAGGCTCTGAGATTTCCCACTGCCTCCGAAGGTTAAGCAGTTCCTCGTGCTTTAACAGGAGAACCCCTTGCTCCACGGCCCTCGCAGCACTTACCAATCAGCTCGCCCCACTTTTCCGAGCCTTTCTTGCACAAGCTTTCCTCCTGTCCTGGCAGGTTCCTCAACACCAAGTCACACCTCTCCTCCTCCTGAAACTCTAAAGGTGCTAGTAAGACCCTAGCTTCCTAATGCTTCTCAGGGGCTCGGATAAGCCCACACCCGCCTATTTTCTCTCCCTCATTTCTGCGACCAACAGCACCTGCTGGAAAGTCCGAGGCAGGACAGGCGACAGGGAAGGTCAAGGAATGAACAAACCGCACCCATTGACCCCGAAAACAAGGGCTCCCCTGGGGTCACTGCAGCGACAGGCCACAAGCAGAAGCTACTCGATGCCAGCTGCTCCAAAGCCACTTCTTGGCCACTCTCCTGGCTTCCTCTTGAAGCCCCTCAGCCGCAAGGAAGAGAATTTTCACCTTTTTTTCAAGTTTCTATGTTCCTGAAACTTCTCCCTTTATCTTTCCCATGTTCTGCTCTCAGCGTCCTTGAAAATAGATGCACTTTACCTTGGGGCCCTTTGGCCTCCTTTTTCTAAATGCTTCCTTAGCACTTCCGCCAGTTCCCCATGCTCCCAGGTGCTGAGAAACCACCACTATAACGAGCTTTTATTTACTGGGTACTTACTCTGTACCAAGCATTGTTCTAAGGGGTTTACACGGGTGAATTCATTCCCACCACGGCCTTAAGGCGCTGATACTGTTACCGTCCATTTGACAGAGGAAGCAAGAGATGCCCTGAAAGTTAGGAAATGTGCTCAGAGTCACATGGTTACCAAGTAGTGGAAACCAGAACTCTCCTCCATAATCAAAAGCGGACGACCTTGACCAAGATGCAATGACCTTGACCCTCAGTCTCCTGCTCCCCACGCAGAGCATCCTCCCAAGCATCTGAGGAAGACGTCAGGACACTCCTGTCTCTGCATCTCGGCTTCTGGAACGCCTCCCGCATGTCTCTTCTCATCCCTTTAAGGACCAACCCAGATGCCACTTCCCCTGTGAAGTATTTTCTGACTAGATCTCCCCACAACGCACTGCTCCTTGCTCCCCGTGCTCTACCATTTCCTTCTGTACAAGGAAGCAAGTCCCCAACTCATGTTAGGAACCAGGCCACAGAGCAGGGAGCCATCTGCTTCTCCCCACCACTCGCATTACCGCCTGAACCATCCCTACCTCACCCCGGTCCATGGAAAAACTGTCTTCCATGAAACTTCCCTGGTGCCAAAATGGTTGGGGACCACGGTTAAAGAATCCCAAAGGTTCATAATTCTTGAGTCTGCTGCCTCAGAGTCTGCAAACAACTGTAGAGAAGAGATCAAGTAAATTCACCTGCGAATCCCCACTGTTGAATATCCTGTGCCTCTCAATAAACTCTGGTCGAGTTCCTTTGCTGTTTTTAATCGCTAAGTCATGTCCTACTCTTTATGACCCCATGGACTGTAGTCTGCCGGGTTCCTCTGTCCCAGGGATTTCCCAAGCAAGAACACTGGAGTGGGTTGCCATTTCCTTCTCCGGGGGATCTTCCCAACCCAGGGATTGAACTCTCATCTCCTACGTTGCAGGAAGATTTTTTAGTGCTGAGCCACCACAGAAGCCGGTCTAGTTCCTACTAACGTGTAAATGGCTAATAAGATTTCATTATGGTACGTTTATGATGGAATATTTTTATTTTAACAAAGTCCTAAGCCAGAATTCAAGCCACCATGAACAAACATTCTAAGAATTAACTTGAAGAGGTTTTTTTTTTCTGTATATAGGAGAGGCTTTACCTTATCTTTGAAGGTCACTTGGGGAACCTGCCTACTTGTACAGCTGAATTTGGTTCTGCAACAACAGACAGTGTGGGGCCTTCCAAAGGAAAAGGACTAAGTTGTCTCCTTCCTCCATATCCCCACCCTCATGCCTCCCACAACAGCCCAGAACACAGGGGCGGAGGAAAAAACGTTAACACTGACAGAACTGTGGTGCTGGAGAAGACTCTTGAGAGTCCCTTGGATTCCAAGGAGATCAAACCAGTCAATCCTAAAGGAAACCAACCCTGAATATTCATTGGAAGGACTGATGCTGAAGCTGAAGCTCTAGTACTTTGGCCACCTGATGTGAAGAACTGACTCACTGGAAAAGACCCTGATGCTGGGAAAGATTGAAGGCAGGAGAAGAAGGGGACGACAGAGGATGAGATGGATGGATGGCATCACCAACTCAATGGACATGAGTTTGAGCAAGCTCTGGAAAATAGTGAAGGACAGGGAAGTCTGGCGTGCTGCAGTCCATGGAGTCCCAAAGAGTCGGACACGACTGAGTAACTGAACAAAAACAACACTGGCAGAAAATGAGTTAAACAGATTCCTGGCGAACTGTCTGCAAGGTGAAACCCTCTTCTTTCATGGCAACACTGGCTGAATTTCCTGGCCTGGCGGAGGGCAGAAGTGGGTTATCGCAGCATGCCACCTGCCTGGGAGCCCAGCCAGAAATAACAGCTCAGTCCTCGCCAGCTCGTCTCAGGGCCAGAGCTGGGGGAGCTATTGTGGAGAGGCCCTCCCAAGTGCTCCCCCAGCTATAATTAGAATTTGCAAGGGGGGTTATTTTTAAGAAACACAAGCCCCAGGACGATGATTCAGCTGGGTCTGCACTTGTCCAGAACCTTGCACATCAGATCCAGGGTTATTATTTTAGAACAATGTATTTCTCCAAATCCTTCCCTAGTCCAAACAAGGAAGCCTTTCCTTCTGAAAGGCTCTCGGGCGCCTTCTATTTTAGGGGATGCGGGGTAGGGACTTCAGGTTTCCTTTGATGCACTTTGTGGAAGGAAGGAGGGGGCACTTCTCTCTGCACAAAAATGGACTATCCCAGCCTCACTGTTGTGTCAATGTATCCAAGCGTGAACCAGGGTGACTGCCTGACGGCCTGGTCCCGGGTCCATCCTCAGGCCTGCATCCCAGAAGCCAGAGCAGCGGAGCTCTGCAGAGCAGGAGGGGGCCGGGGAGGACAGGGTGATGGCTCTATAGAGAAAGTGTTTTGTGGGACGTGCCACTGGTATTCACCACATACCCTAGTATGGGCTAACTGCATCTACACAGTTCGGGGACAGGGAACTATCTCCTATGTGCACCATCTGGGGAAGCCTCAGGGCCAAAAAGAGCTTGGCTAGACTGGACGTTGGCATCACAGAAGCCACAAGAAGCCTTGGAATCAGAAAGTGATGGAACACACTGGGGATGCAAGCAGGGCAACAGCCCAACCTGGGGCTGAACAACAAGCTGGTGTGTCTGTGTGAGACCAGGCTTCAGGAAAGAGGCAGTAAGTGGAGGAAAAGCCTAGGGGGTTCCCCCTAAACCACCCAGGTCCCTCCCTGTCCCTGGGACAAGGGCTGTGTCTGGGGCGTCTCCTCTCCTCACACCCCCAGCCCCCAAGCCATCACTGGGCAGGATGGGTCAGAGGGCCTGAAGGGTAGTCGGCCAGCAGGGCTCCTGGAACTTGGGCACCACTTACTCATTCACAAGAATTTACTAAGAGACACTTGGGCTTCCCTCGTGGCTCAGATGGTAAAGAATCTGCCTGCAATGCAGGAGACCTAGGTTCGATCCCTGGGTCAGGAAGATCCCTGGAGCAGGGAATGGCAACCCACTCCAGTATTCTTGCCTGGAGAATCCCATGGACAGAGGAGCCTGGCGGGCTACAGTCCATGGGGTGGCAGAGTCGGACACGACTGAGAAACCAACACACTTAAGAGTTTGTGCCAAGCACCTTGCAGGTCTTGGGGTTACCAAGACAAATGGCCGGTCAGTGGAGCCAAAATCCATCCCCCTTCTTCTAATGGAAATGTACCCCTGCCTTCTCCCCTGCAAGTGTGAGATACTTCAGGGACGCGGCCCAGCTAAGCCCAGTTCAGGGCGGCCTGACGGGGACACACAGGCCACCAGTCAGGCTGCTCAGCCTTCTTGCTCCTGCCTCCCTTGAGGTCACAACCCCTCACACACGTGCACACGCCTGTGTTCACAGGTGACACCCTCACACGCTGCACACTCACAAGGACCAGTTTAGCTGTACTCTCCGTGGTCTCTGGATTCTTTCTAGAAAGGGACGTATTCCAACAGTGCAACGTTAAACCTTTCAGTCCTCAGTGTTAAGGGTGGGCGCGTGTGTGTGTCTGTGTGCTTAGTCGTGTCCAGCTCTTTTGAGATCACCCTGTGGACTACAACCTGCCAGCTTTCTCTGTCCACGCGATTTTCCAGGCAAGAGGACTGGAGTGGGTTGCCATTTTCTCCTCCATGTTAAGGGGGTGGAACCGATTAAATCAGGGGTGGCATCAGACCAGCATTCACAAGTTCAGGGAGACCCAAGGCCCTCCTCTCTTGTCTAGCTGGGCAGGAATCAGGCCAGGCCAGACTCGATTTAGGACTCACGGCCTGTATGCCTCGGGGAGGAACATTGAAGAGGCGGCTCCCTCCCACCTGTCACCTTCATTCAAAGCCCGTCCTGCTTCTGACATTCCTCACTTCCCAGGACCACAGGCACCACTGCTGGCAGCTGACAGGGCAGACAGCTGAGGCTGCTTGTGACCAGACAGGCTTGAGCCAAGAGGACTGCGGCTCTGGAGAGAGCTCCAGCCCCGTCCTTTCTTTCAAGCCCTCCCCAGGCAGGAGGCTCTGGCTGGAGACCAGGAGCCAAGGCCACTGAGATTCCAAGGCAGGGCGTCCCAGCTCTGACCTCATGTCTCCTTTCTGAGGCAGAGACCCCCTGAGGAACCCCAGCTCTGCGTGACTGTCTTCAATCGTCAGCTCTGGAGGCTCCTGGCTCCCTCTGCCAGAGGCAGTCTTTCCCAATAAGGCCCATCACTTCATCTTGGTTTCTTTAAGCATCTCCAGGCACCCTGGACCACATGAAATCCCCTGGGGGATGAAGCAGGGCGGGTCTCTGAGTTGGAAACTGCCTCCTCTGGGTGCCTGGGAAGAAATCCCACCTCATCTGGGAGGTTTGACTTCTTCCTCCACAACCTTCCTAGCTCTCTCTCCCTCTCTGTGTCTCCTCTATGTTTTGTGTGAAGGAAATATTCCCCTCCCCACGCCCCCTCCACCCCTGCCCAGGGAGATTTCCTCACTTGGGATCTAAAGAGAAAGATTTCTTGGGGCCCATTCAAAATATCTTCAATGTGGTTAGACCAAGGACTCCACTTCTGTCTGACTTCATTATGACTTCACTTAGAAATGACTTAGGGCCTCACTCAGCCCCATTGCCTGGAGGCACCTTCATGAGCCTGGTGACGGAAGGGGGCAGGAATTCCCTCGTCCGTTGTGGCCCAGCAGTGAAAGGAGACCTCTCACTGGGCTGAGTAACCTCTGTGACCCTGAGGGTCTCCATGGGGCGAGCAGAGCCCAGCAGAGCCGCGGACCACCCTCGAGATGGATGACAAAGAAAGGAAATCAGAGGAGGACAAAGGGAAGAAAAAGGCATGAGCGGCAAAGAAGAGAGGGGAACAGACCCAGGGAGGAAAGAAACCAGACGGGGAGAGGAGATAAAGATGTTCCCATGGACCTTGAGGGACTCTTGTACCAGTTCAGAAGCATGTTCTCGGGGTCACTCGAACTGGCAGGAGCTGCCTTCATGGGAACACAGGCAGCCCAGCCAGAAAACCACTGTCCACTCACCACCACTCTCTCGGGTTCAGGCCATGGATCAGCAAGCCGAGACCAGGGGACTGTCAGAGATGGAAAGGACTCCAGGGAGCATTCGGGGTTCCCAGTGGGGGCACTTTAGGTGGATTGGTTCTTTACTGGGGGGCGGGAATGGTCCTGAGCTTTGCAGGACATTTACCGTCTGGGCCCCCAGGCACTCATGGGCAGCATCATTTTTATAAAGTCTCCCCTTCCGCTGCACTTCTAACCCTTCTCCCCCAGGGGGCGCCCTGGCCCCTGTTCAGAATCTCAGTGAGACAGGCCCACTGTCCTCAAAGAGCTGGTTTAAGTTCACAGGAGGCCTTTTCCACCTACATAGCAAGCTCTATCTCTCTGTTTAAGAAGCACAGGAAACAACCTGACTGTTCTGTGTGGAAGGTTCTTTAAACTCTCCCAGAGGAGCAGAGAGTAGGAGGAAGGACTGGTGGGTAGTGGGGTGGGGGTAGGAGTCCCCGTTTCTCTCTTGGAAGGAACTGTCTCAGCTGACACGAATGGAGTCACTGCCGTCTGCCCTCCCACTCAGCCGGCTGTCTTGTCAACCCAGTGACACTGATGCTCCTTTCGAGAAGGATTATTCAGACAAGTGCAAAAATGGCGAGGAATGCAGGGCTGGAAGAAGCCCCAGCTGCAAGGAGCAGGGGACAGGGGACACAAAACCACTAAAATTATCCACACGCACAGACAGGGGCTGGGACCACACAGCTGAGGAGCCTCTTGCCTGTTATGGTAACTCTGCCCTCTTTGGGCCACTCCCCAGCTTCACGGCGGCACGCGCCACATTTAGAAATGACTTGGCGGCCTTAAGTAAGTCGCCAACCCCTTCCTGGTCCCGACCATGCTACACACGAAGAGGTCCGGAGTTTGACGGGGTTACTGGATCATAACCACATTTGTCACTTTCTCGTTTCCTCGCCCAAAAGCCAGATTACCTGGAGAAAAGCCTGCTTGGGGAAGGCCATGGGTAGAGGCTGGGAAGTTGCTCTTCTCCAGACACACCTCTAGGAACCAGGCTGTCCTGGGTCCCAGTCTGCTGCAGTGGCGGAAGCTGGGATCTGGAGAGGGAGGAAAGAGCTCGGTGCTCGGCGCATCTCGTGGTCCCCACCTCCCCCAGCCTTCATGTTACTCTTGTCTCCTGCATCTCTCTTCCCTCTCTTCTTGCATGGGGGCCCCTGTCATCCCTCATCCTGCCCTGCAATCTGGAAGTCAAAGTTAAGGAGGAACCGTGGAAGAGACGCTGCCATCCTTGTAATGTCTCCGTGCGTGCGTGCTAAGTCGCTTCAGTCGTGTCTGACTCTTCGAGACTCCATGGATGGTAGCCCATCAGGTTCCTCTGTCCATAGGATTCTCCTGGCAAGAACACTGGAGTGGGTTGCCATGCCCTCCTCCAGGGGATCTTCCCAACCTAAGGATCGAACCTGTGTCTCTTTCTTAAGTCTCCTGCAGGCAGGCAGGCTCTTTACCACTAGCGCTACCTGGGAAGCTCTTGTCATGCTTCCATCCACTGTGAAACTCTAGCCAAAATACTTGCCCCCCAGATTCCTCTCCTGACCTCCAATTGCTGGGAGCAGAGAAAAGAAGCAGCAGGAGCTTCCACCACCAAGAATAACCGTGATCTTACTGGACTTGCTCACATCAGAGTGCCCACAGGAACCCACAAGCCACCTGGGGTCCCTGGATGGTCAAGCAACCAAGGCCACCTGGCCCTAGTTGTGGGCCAGAAAACACCCCCAAATTCTGGCTCTTGGGAGGAGCTTATGAAGACCCCTGGGAGTCAGGGCTCAGCTCAGAAGAAGGGGCTGCCAGGAGGGGTCATGAGTCTCAGGGGATTCGGGGACTGGTTGCAGCCCCTCTTCATCATTTTGGAAAAGTGAACCAAGGGCTGTCACCTCTGTGCTCCCGGGGCCTGCCTGGCTGGAGCCGGGACCAGTTCAAGGAGTGAAGGGGGGAGATGGACTTGAACCGCACCTCCCTGCAGGTCTTCCTTCCTGACCTCTCGGTGATTACTGCCCTCTCCCCAGTCTTCCTCCCCATTCCCAGACCCACTCCCACGCCTCGGGAGGGCAGGTGGGGGAGCGCAGGTGGGCCCTGACACTGGAGGGTGGCTGTGCACTCACATCCGTGGCAATCTAACGTGCCGGCGTGCTTGCTTGCCTTGGCTGCGTGACAAAGTAGCCAGAGATTAGGGCAGGGGCAAGGCCTGGGCGATGACTGAGATCAGGATTTCTCTATTTCGACCCTGGGAGAAGGGTCGGGTTCCTCCCAGGGTGACTTCAGTGGGGCCCAATCACAGGGCCACGCCAAGGTCATACCCTCTGACTTCACAACAGCAACCTCATTACCCAGGGGCCCAGGCAGGACTAGGCAGGGCTGAGCCCCTGATCCACGATTAATAGCCTCATCTGCCCCTCTCAGCAGACCCAGGACCTTTGAGACCTGACGTTCTGTTATTTTTTTTAAGGTCAAGCCCCAAATCGGTTCTCCAACAATGACTGCCCAGACTCTGGCTCTCCAGGTGGCATCGCTAGACCAGCAGCATCAGCATCACCAGGAACTTGTTAGAGGGGCACCTTCTCAGGCCCCCACCCAGATCTGCTGCATCAGAACCGCTAGGGGAGGGGCCCGGCAATCTGTGTTAACAAGCCCTCCTCCTAGCGTTCAAGTGTTAAAGTGAAAGCCGCTCACTCATGTCAGAGTCTTTGCGACCCCATGGACAGAGGAGCCTGTCCATGGAATTCTCCAGGCAAGGATACTGGGAGTGAGGTAGCCATTCCATTCTCCAGGGGATCTTCCCAACCCAAGGACAGAACCCAGGTCTCTTGCATTGCAAGGAGATTCCTTACCGTCTGAGCCACCAGGGAGGCCCTTGCGAACAGGGTTATACGGTCCTTTCATCTCTCCTCAGCAGGGCCCCATGTGCCCGTTTTTCACCCTGCACTGATAAGCCACTTCCCCACTCCCACCAGAAGACTTGGCCTCCCTCACAGCAGCATCAGAGCCACGTGATATATGGTGTCAACTTCTACCTCACCGCCCCTAAGCCCCTCCCCGCTGTCCTCTGTGTGCACAGGCAGACCCCTTCACACTGACCCTTTCTCCCACCCTCTATTTCTTCCCCATCTCCTATGCTGGGTCTTCTCATGCACTCAGGACCCTGACATCACTTCTTCTTTTCCTCTCTCTTTCTTTCTTTCCTGGCAAACTGATCCAGGTGTTGTTTCAACTGTCCCTTCTGAGTAGATGGCTCTAAAAGCAGGATCTCTATTCCTCAACATCCTTAAACTCCACATCTGCATTTTCAGCAACTTCTGTGACACATTCCCCCCACTCACCTCCTCCATGCCTAAGAAGTGCCTCAAACCCCACGGTCAAAATTCAAACTCCCTTCTTCCTCCATTCAAACCAGCACCAACACCACGACCATCACCAGCCAGTTGTCATTCCGACTTTTGTCTCTACAACCAGCTTCTGAGATCGTAGGGCTTTACCATCTCTGGGCAATCATGGTAACCTTTTGCAGTTAAAAACATACTCTGCCTTGGACTGCAAAGCTCCTGCGGATCCAAGTAAAATGACCCCAACAGGAATTGCCTTAAAAACCAACAACTGCCATCCTGTGCACAAATCCAACCAGACAGGACGCCCAGGGTTTCCTGGGCCCTGGATGCCAGAGTCTCGAGGGGAGAGCAAGACTTTAAGGACCGTGCAACGTTTGCTGAAGAGTTGAGAGCTCCTCAGGAGAGGACTCAGACCTCCACGGGCAGTCAAGATAACCAAGCAGATTAAAGGCTACCCTCCCCCACTCCAGGGGCCACCAGATAGATTCCCATTTCAGGCGGGGCCCTTACACTATGCCCAGTGACCCTCTGGGAAGGGCTTCCAGGTCCATAGTCCTCTGGGACAACGGCTGCTTTGTTCAGTGACAGTAATGAATGGATGCTTGAATCAGAGAGGACAGACAGGGTGAGGGTCAGGATCAAGGTTGCTGGTCAGCATTAGGGGCAGGAATAGGGTCAGAGACCATGTATGACAGGTCTAAAGCCATCCTGCTCCCTAAAAGGACAGACCTATGTTGAAACTACCGGGAGTTACTGTGTAACATGGGGAATTCAACATGTCGTACTCTGTGACAGCCCAGAGGGGTGGGATGCGGTGGGAGGGGGGAAGGTTCAAGAAGAAGGGGACATATACACTTATGGCTAATTCACGGTGTTGTATGGCACTAACCAACACAATATTGTAAAGCAATTATCCTCCAATTAAGACTTTTTTAAAAAAGAAAGAAAGAAACCATTCTGACCTTCAGTTATAGGAGCACCCAACCCTCCCAGATGGTCATTCCTCCCCTTTCAAACCCTGGGCTCCAGTCCCAAGACCTTCCTGGCTGTTGGTGCAGAAGCCTGGGACTGGCAGTGGGAGGCGGAACAGAGTGAACAGGAAAACTTCCCTGGAAATGACAATACTTCATCCTGTCCTGTTCTTCCCCAAACCGAAGCAACGCTCTCCTCCCCCACCACCTTCCCAGGGTGAAGAGACCTGGGTTCCAGCCCCAGTTCTGTCACTGGCCAACTACATGACACAGCACAAGATCTTTTGTGCCCCGGTTCCCTCCTCTGAAAAGGAAAATTGTAAAACTCTCTCCTCCCACTACAGGAATGCTGTGACAATAACAACATGCTGTTTAACACCGTGCACCATCCACAAATCGCTCTTATCACATCTTCTAACCTGAGCTTACAGCACCTTGTGAGATAGACCAGAAAAGCATTCTGATCCTCTTTGGTGCATAAGGAAACTAAGATGCCCCCAAGCATTTGCCCAGGCTGCAAGGTGAATGGGCAGAAGCGCCGGGGCCCCTCTGTGCCCTGCACCCCTGGGTCCCCCGCATGGTGAGAACCTGTGTGACAGACACAGCATGCTGCTGGTATTTATCAAAGCAGTATTTTTTTTTCCCAGCGTACTTATGGCCTACGTATTTGCCAGGGGACTATCACTGGTTACTTTGGGCAGCCTCAGCACCTCCAATCTGTCATTTCTTAAGTGGATCACTTTGATCTAAGAAGGAGGCAAGGAGTCACCAGCTTCGAGGCTAAAACAGAGGAGGGTACAGCCAGCCAAGGAAAGAGGGGAGGCGGAGCGCTGTTTCTGATGCCACCATCCACAGAGGGCGATTGCACTTTCTACTGGGCACAGAGGGCTAAGGTTCTATTAACAGGCAAGTTCATCCCTTCTAACAGTCTCATTTTTGGGGTGAGAGAACATGAGCTCAGAAAGGTTGCATGACACACCTAAGGCCCCACAGCTCCTTAAGCAGCTGAGCTGGCTCCAGACCCAGGCTTCCTAACTCTAAGCCCAGGGCTCCTTCCAGGCTCTTTTCCATCTCCAAGCGTCTGGGGCTTATCTCTCTAGCCGTGTCTACATCTGACCATCAGGAGGGTGAGAGCACTGGAGGGTGACGTGCATGGGGGACCCCTTTCCGTCAGAGATGTCCCCCAAGCGAGAGGCCCATCTCTTGCAGATCACCATTTGGTTCGAATGCCAAGCCCAGGACAACCCCATGAGTGTATGTGCTGGACCTTGAGCTGGGGAGTTGGGGGGGGAGGATACTACTCACGACTTGTCTCGCCTGCCAAGCCGTCTCGGGGGGCTTGCCTGCCTCCTGTGGGGAGACAGGGATTTCCCCCGGCTTCTCACTTGGGTTGGAGAGTGGGCACTTGCAGGTTTCAGGATCTGGAGGAGATAGAAGGAGTCACCGCGCTGGCTCCCTACCGACCCTCCCCGTGCCTTCCTAAAGCCCAGCATCCCAGCCCCGCCCACTCGTCATCCTGTGCTGCGCAAGGCCCTGGGCTGGAAGACTTCCGAGAGGAGGTCTGAGCCACCCAGGTGCCTCTCTTATGAGGCACCTTGCTCCAACTAGAGAAAGCTGGAGTGCAGCAACAAAGACCCAGCACAACCAAAAATAAATAAATGAATTATAATAAGTTAAAAAAAAAAAAGCCAAGAAAGTCTCAGGCAAACCAGGATGAGTGGGTCACCCTGCCGTATAATTTATCAGATTTTACTGAGTCACGTTTTATCTCTGGTTTGCTTTGTGAGTTGCAAAGCCCTTGGGCATAAAATTCTGACCTGGTGTCACAAGGTCACCACAAGAAGCAGAGGGGCCACTGCCCAGAGGATGACAGGATGACCCTCTGCCCCTTCCCCCATCACAGACAGCCCAGTGCCTCAGCCTTCTGGGGCTGTCTGGTTGCTCAGTCAACTCCCCTCCTGTGAAGACAAAGTCCCATCCATGTTGCCCCAGAAGCCAGTTTGTTTTTCCCTGGATCCTTCCACCCCACACACATGCACACGTACATGCATGCTAAGTCGCTTCAGTCGTCTCCGACTCTTTGTGACCCTATGGACTGTAGCTCACCAGGCTCCTCTGCCCACAGGATTCTCCAGGCAAGAATACTGGAGTGGGTTGCCATGCCCTCCTCCAGGGATCGAACCCTCTTCTCTTGTGTCTCTGACATCTCCTGCATTGGCAGGCAGGTTCTTAGTCGCTAGTACCACCCGGGAAGCCCACATGCATGCACAGAGTGGGTTCAAAGGATCAAGAATCTCCATTCCAGAGAATTCCCAGGCGGTCTAGTGGTTAGGACTCCACACTTCCACTGCAGGGGGCCCAGGTTCGATCCCTGGTAAGGGAACTAAGATCCCACATGTTCACGGTGAGTCTAGAAAAAAAAAAATCTCCATTCCAAGTCCTGCCAAGTGAAGATGATGAGTCCCCAGGTGCTAAACACAACCAAGCCTGAATTCGGTATAAGCACTTTCTCCTGTGGGCCTCGGTGTAGACACAGCCCTCAGTGACTCCACGAGCCCTGGAGGGGCAAGGACAAGCAGGCATCCTGTCCCCTTGGCAGTGACGCGGTAGAAGGAAGAAGAGCTGATGAGCTCGTTTATAAAGACTACAGCAGGATGTGTGCTCCTTTGTTTGCTACTGTGACACCAGGGCTTTGCAACTCACAAAGCAAATCAGAGATAAAACACGACTCGGTATAATCTGATAAATTATACAGCAGGGTGACCCACTCATCCTGGTTTGCCTGAGACTTTCTTGGCTTTTCTTTTTTTTTAATAATTTCGTTATTTATTTATTTCTGGTTGTGCGGGGTCTTTTCTGCAGCTTTCTCTAGTTACAACAAGCAGGGAAGTTGCTACCCTCTAGCTGCAGGGCACGGACTTTTCGGTGCAGTGGCTTCTCTTGTTGCAGCGCTCCGGCTCCAGAGCACCCAGGTTTCAGTAGTGCTGGCTCTCGGGCTCTAGAGCTCAGGCTCAGTAGCTGTGGGGCACAGACTTAGCTGCCCCGTGGCATGTGGAATCTTCCCAGACCAGGAATCGAACCCATGTCTCCTGCACTGGCAGGCAGATTCTTAGCCACTGGACCACCAGGGAAGACCCTTTCTTGGCTTTAAATGCTGAAAGTCTCATATCCTTGGAAAGCCCTCAGTCTCAGGGAAACTGAGATGATTGCCTGCTCTTATTATTAGGACAAAACAGAACAAAACTGGAGCCTTAGTATACAGTGATTAACAGTTTAGATAAACTCACAGAAGGAACTATAGGCCAAGATTTTGCTTCAGCTACAATACCCACATGGACTTTACCTCTGGCTCTTAAAGCAGCAAATGAGTAAATGCAAAGAAACTTAAATTGTCCATGTCAAAAATCAAATCCTTTACAAATTTCATTATTATTATTTTTTGGCCACACCATGTGGCATGTGGAATTTTAGTTCCCTGACCAGGAATTGAACTCATGTCCTCTGCAGTGGAAGCTTGGAGTCTTAACCACTGGACTGTCATGGAAGTCCCCAAAATTATTTAAAAGGGTGGCTACTAACCAAGATAACCTTGAGAAACTTTTGACCATCTCAGAAACAGGGGGCACATGGCGCGAGAGAGAGACAGAGAGAGGGAAAATGAAAGAACGGTCTTGCATCCCTCATCTGCCTCCCCTGCACCTACCTTCATTCTCATGTCCCTGGCGTATTTCTCCAGCTCCTTCCTTATGTCAGCCCTCAACATTTTTGAGACATTGAGGACCAGCTGCTTCCACTCGATGGGCTGGAAGCTATGAGGCTCGTGGGGGACATACAGTCCGATCTTGACCTTCTTGACAGTGTGAAGATACTTCTTGTAGGAGTCTTCAAAGTCAAAGATGAGGTCACTCAGAGTCCGAAAGGTCAATGGCTTGTCCATCAGCTCAGCCCTTCGGCTCATGCCCAGCGAGCCATAGCGGCCACTGCAGTAAATCCCCAGCACAACGTGGTGAAAATAGTTTCCTGAGAAGTAGGTTTTAAAGCTGATGGGGAATCGCTCGATGGAAGGCTGTCCATTCGTTAAGTATCTTAAGACAATCTTAGTCAAGGAAGAGAAAGGAGGCCTTGAAGATACCAGAACTTGGACTCCCAGGAAGGGGAAGTGGACCATATGGTCAGGGGATCTACTCCTCTGCTTCTGAGCAGACCCAGACCTCATCTTTCCAGATCAATCCTCTTATAAAGGATTCACACGCTATCTTTGAGATAGCTGCTATCTGGTGCACACCAAACCACATTTATATGGGACAAAGAGCAAAGATTTCCTTTCTTCTTTAGTAATTAAATAAATACAAACACAACCATCACAAGGTCCTTTTTCCTTACCTGGTGCTCTACAGGGGATGACGAACTACTAAAAGTTGGTTTATGCCACTAGAATGATGTTCTCAGTCATTAATTCCGACTCGGGTATGTGGAGCAGACCAGGAATTGAAGGCCTCTGCAACGGTGTGGGGAGAAATGACCAGAATCAAAGCAAGGCAGGGGAGATGGAAAAGACACAGACCACCTGATGGAAAAGGAAGGGACGGGATGGTGTCAGGATGCGTCATACCTGCACCTTGTCTGCTCGCTCCTCTCACTGGCCCTGGCACACCCATGCCAGCAGCCTTGGGTACTGGCTGCAGGACCCAGTACCAAGAGAGCTGCCTGCAGCATCCGAACCTCAGGGTCCCCCTCAGTCCCCAAACCACCTGGTGACACAGCTCAGCTCTCTCCACGGACTGGCTCATTGGGATCGAGCCATCCAGTCTCTTACTATTAACTCAGTTTGGGCTCAGCAACTCCACAGCGTACAGCTTCCAGTAACTGCCCATAGACTCCAAATGCTGCAGCGATGGACAAGCACCACCACATCCTCAAGTCTATCTCCAAGTGTCTGGATGGTCCTGGTGTGGCTATGGTGACTCAAAGACCCAGCTCTTCTGGAGAGAGACACTAGGAATACAGACACGCTGCTGAAAACTGCTGGTGTCACCAAGACTTTGCTAAGGTAAATAACAAGCCAGGCTCTTAACATGGTGACTTGTGCCTGTGAGCATGCTAAGTCGCTCAGTCATGTCCGACTCTTTGCAACCCCATGGACCATAGCCCGCCTGGCTCCTCTGTCGATGGGATTCTCCAGGCAAGAAAACTGGAGTGGGTTGCTGTGCCCTCCTCCAGGGGATCTTCCCAACCCAGGGACCGAACCCGTGTCTGTTACATCTACCTGCACTGGCAGGCAGGTTCTTTACCAGTGGTGCCACCCAGGAAGCTGGCTTGTGCATGGTAAGTATTAATACTTGGTAAGTGGGTACAGTTCTCTACTCTCTGGGAGCTTGTCTTCACCACTTCTTATCTCTGCTCCAATTCACTTCCCAATTCCCAGTGGCCAGAAAGATCTGTTGAAGCCAAAATGCAGCACATGTCATTCTTCTGCTTAAGTTTTCAGCGTCTCTCACCTTCTCCAGGACGTGGTCCAAATTCCCTCCACAAAGTCTGCCATGATTCAGCCCCTGCTCACTATCCTCGGCACTGTCTCGTCTCCCCCACATACTGACCTATAGCTGATCCGTAATAATTTATTTTTGTGGCTGCACAGCTTGCAGGATCTTAGTTCCCCAACCAGGAACTGAACCTGCACCCTTGGCAGCAAAAGCGCAGAGTCCTAACCCCTGGACCACCAGGGAATTCCCAACCCGTGACATTTTTGCAGGATACACCCTGAGACCATAAAGAACCCACAGATCTATGCCCACTGCCCTCAGTACATGTATTCCTCCAGAATATGAAGTCAAATATAACTGAAAATTTTAAATGACCTTTAGATTACATCCGACTCATTGGAAAAGACTCTGATGCTGGGAAAGATTAAAGGCAAAAGGAGAAGGGGGAAGAAGAAGATGAGATGATTATAGTATCACTGACTCAACGGACATGAATTTGAACAAACTCTGGGAGACAGTGGAGGACAGAAGAGCCTGGTGGGCTACAGTCCATGGAGTCGCAGAGTCCGACACGACTTAGTGACTGAACAACAACAAACACATTACAAAGCTATGAGACCAAAGTGACCTACGAAACTTTCAGAAATAAGCTACTAAACCCACTGTATACGACCTCATGTCCCTATTTCAGTATAACTTCTTTTTTGGCTTCTTGCAGGTCAGCCTTATAGCACGAGGGCTTCAAACCTGGCAGAGATCTTTGCGGTCTCCTAAGAATCATGAGTGGGAAGGATGCTATGGACTTTCTCGTTTCTACACGGGCCGCACCCTGACTGGGAGCGCCTCACTCCCTGGTTGTGATACCCTCCCTGACCTTCCTCAGAGTGGATGAAGTCCCCCCATCCCCTGCAAGAACTCCCAGAGCACTTGGTGCTTATTCGCCCAGCATTTTGTGTATGCGCTTGTATCTTACAAGGGCAGGAGTTGTACTTGGCATCCTGGGCATCCCACAGGCCTAGCACACAGAAGTGTCTGGTTAATGCTTGCTGAAAGGATGAACCTTACGTTGTGAGGATACATCTCCTTATGCTTCAAAGGACTGCACTTGACAGAGAAAGAAAAACACTGGATATCACTTACATGCGGAACCCAAAAACCACAACATGCTAGTAAACATAACAAAAAAGAAGCAAGACTCACAGATAGAGAGGAGAAACTAGTAGGTACCAGGAGGGGGAAGCGGCAACATAGGGATGGGAAGTAGGGAGGAACAAATTGTTGGGTGTAAGACCGGCTCAAGAATGTATTGTACAACACTGGGAATGGAGCCAATATTTTGTAATAACTGTAAATGGAAAGTAACCTTTAAAATTATATTAAAATTTTTCAAATAAAAATAATTTTTTTAAAAAAAGGACTGCACAGGGCTAATCCAGGTACCCTTAAAAGGAAGAAGTCTTGTCGTCTGACCTCAATTTAATCACAGATGGCTCCTCTCTATAAAAATCGTTACCTGCTTTCTCTTCACTTTATCATGTGAGGTTAACCGGCAGTAAGGGAGTGAAATCACATCCTTCTGGGTCCTCTTACATAAATTCTTCCCTGCTTTCTGGGGCGAGTTCTCCGGGGCTGGAACAAGGGCACTCCTCAGTTAAGTCAGTGTAACAAACACTACTTCCTATGCCAGACAGACTGCTAGGTAGGGCTGTGGAGTCAAAGATGAAGTACACAGCTCTTCCATGAAAGTCTGATAGAGAGACAGACTCAACATGGACACAACACCATGGCTTCCCTGGTGGTGCAGGGGCTAAGACTCCATGCTAAGATCCCCCATGCTAAATGGTGTGGCCAGGGGGAGAAAAAAGGACACAAGACCATCAGCATGGCAGGTCCTCAAAGCAAATTAAACACAGAATTACCATATGACCCTGCAACCGCACTTCAGGGTACACACCCAAGAGAACCAAAAGCGAGGACTCCAACAGATATGTGCACATCAATGTCACAGCAGCATTCTTCACATGAGCCAAAAAATGGAAATAACCAGAGGGTCTATTCAAGCGATTAATGGATAAACAATGTGTGGTATATTCATACAGTGGAATAGTTCGGCCTTAAAAAGGAAGGAAATTCTAGCATGTGTTACAACAGGAAAGAAACTTGAGGAAAATAACGTATGTGAAATAAGCCAGTCAGAAAAGGACAAATACTGTATGATTCAACTTTATGAGGTATCTGGAGGAGTCGAACTCGTAACAGAGACATGAAGTAAGATGGTGATTGTCAGGGGCGGGGACCCTCTTTAATGGGCTTAGCATTTCAGTTGGGAAGAGGAGGTGGTGGAGACGGACAGTGGTGATGGCTGCACAACAGCGTGAATGTCCTCCATGCTACCGAATTATATAGTTAAAAATGGTGAATGCAAACCAGTCCATCCTAAAGGAAATCAGTCCTGAATATTCATTGGAAGAACTGATGCTGAAGCTCCAATACTTTGGCCACCTGATGGGAAGGGCTGACACATTAGAAAAGACCCTGATGCTGGGAGAGACTGAGGGCAGGAGGAGAAGGGGACGACGTGGTTGAGAGGATGAGATGGTTGGATGGCATCACCGACTCGAAGAACATGAGCTTGAGCAAGCTCCGGGAGTTGGTGATGGACAGGGAAGCCTGGCACGCTGCAGTCCATGAGGTCGCAATGAATCGGACACAACTGAGTGACTGAATTGAAGTTATGAATATGTTACTACAATTTTTAGAAACCCTGCATTTGCAATATATATGTCAAGTCATTACAGTGTACATCTTAAACTTACACAGTCCTCTAAGTCAATTTTATCTCAGTAAAACTGAAAAAACCCACCCCAATGCGATCTGTGCTGAGAGAGAAGAATCCCAGCCACCTCAGGGAGAGCAGAGAAGGGGCCTCGGTGTGACCACACCAGGATTCCTACAGGACAAGCAGAGTTGGCCAAGGGGAGACGAGCAAGTGGGGAGTGACCAGAGGGACCACTAGCCCATCCTGCGACGAGTCATCAATCACTCAGATTTGCTCCATCATTCCGGCAATCAATGGGACCTGGAGTCTCTGTGAACCGAGAGGGAGGGGGCTAGGAGGTGTGGATGAGGACTGGAAGGAGCCTGAGCTTTTCCTGGGTAAAGAGAGCAGCAGTGGCCCCAGCCCAGGGAGGTTCGGCCCAGCACCCAGCCTGCTGGGGTGATGCCTACCCTGCCTCTGATAATACAGCTGTTACTGGAGAAACCCTAGCACATGAGCTCCAGGATTAAGCCCCACCAGGGCCAATGGGGCCCCCTAAAGAAGTGCCATGACCCCCAAGTCTCTCTCTCTCCAGCACAATCACAAAACCAAGATCAAAAGAAGTGCACCTTCACGAATGAATCCTGAACTCTGCGCTCACGTCAAACAAGAGAAAACAAGGGCAAGCCGACGACACAGGGTTCCAAGAAGCAGCTGAGTCGACCTGTTTCAGAGTCGTCAACGCACCCCTCGTCCCCCAGGACCTGCGGAAGGACCTGTGGGAAGCAGACGGATGACCCGAGTTCGCCCTCGCTGTGCCTGGGAGGAAAGCAGGCCACAGGGATGCTGACAGAGCAAAGACAAAGAGGCCGTCACTTTTAGAATCCAGCTCTGTGTCTCTTGGCTATGCAGGAGTCACATTTCCCTGAGTTCGGCAGTATTTCTCCACCCTCCCTCCACTTCTCCGAAATGACACAACGGTAAGAACAAAAGACAGCCCGAGCAGGCTGGCCTCCGATCCGGACAGGCCCAGGGGCTGGCTACAGGTCCAGCCCCCCAACCCCAAGGGTTTTAGGCAACTCCAGTAACCGAAGCTAATTTCCACTCGGATGGATGCAATTGCGCAGCGACAAGACGACTGCGTACAGGACTGCCGTGTGAGGCCAGATGACCTCCGTCCAGGGGCCCCGCAACCTCCACCAGCACAGGGTCTGGAGGCAGCTGGCACCCAAGGGGAGGGGCTCCTTCAAGCACCACCAGCAAATCCCCGACAACTGTTTGCCCATTAAACTTACAGGAGGCTCTGCCCAACAGCTGCGTGGACTCCTGCCTCCAAAGGATGGGGCCTAGAGCCATCTGCTGTCCCCCTCACCTGCCTTCCTGCTGGGCTCCCAGAAGTGTCCATCTCCCAGGTGGGGAGCAGCAGGGAGGTATGACTTGGAGGGGTGGGCAAGGGCCTCCACGACGCTCAAGTTCCCATTCTTCAGGCGCGAGCCTGGGCACCTGGGGACAATCGGGTTTCAGATCCGGCCAGACAGCAGTCTGCAGATGAGGGGCGAAGTTCCCTTCCCCATGAAGATGTCCAGGGGGCCAGGAAAACGGACCAGACCCAGCCTACCGTCCCCAGCCCGAAGCCTCCCACTGACGTCTGTCTCTCCTCTCTCTCCTGGTTTCCCTTCCACTTCTCTTAACTGTCCTCCTCAGTCTGTGTCACGGGCTCCTTGTGTCCAACTAGAGCAGAAAACCCTGGGATGTCGTCCCTGAAACCACGACCACCCCTAAACACCCACCACAAGAAAGTTTCTATTTCCAGCGAGGCCCCTCCTCCTGAGCTCCACGGTGTAATACATGACCCGACACCCCACAGGCACCTCAAATTCAACACGTCCAAATCTGAACTCACCTCCCCGTCACTCTGACCCTCCTGTCAGTCCCCACCGTGGACGGTGGCATTACTATCCAATCACTCAGTTTGCCAAACCAGAAATGCAGAGACATGGCCTCTCTCCTCTAGCTCCACACATATGAGTCCCCGCGTGGGGCTGAAGACACATCCAACTCCTCTCCTCAACCTTCATGGCTACTGTCTGAGTTCAGGTCTGCGCCCGAGTCTCTCACCTTCCTCCAGCCCATCTTCCACAGATGGTCGACGGATCCAGAAACCTGTAGTATTCACGGACTTCCTTCTGCATCAGTGCTGGTAAATTCTCGGTCCCTGAGATCTTCTGAAACTGTCCTCTCAAAGCCATCCGCATTGCCAAGACCATGGTTCGAGCACCGCCATCCCCCTCAGGGAACGGCTCCTCACTGGCTTCACAGATGCAGTCTCACCTTCCCCGGCTGCCCTTCTGTCCGCCCCAAGAACTGTCTCTCTGGAGTGCACGCTCATCATGTCCCGTCTCTGCTCCAGAGATTTCAGCAGGGCTGTTCACTGTCTTTGGAAAAAGTCACCCTTCTCAGCACAGCACTCAAGCACCTGCCTGTCCTAACTTGGGACCACCTCTCGAACGCATGTCTGGCTGCGTTCCCTTGGCTGGTTCACCCGAGCCCTCCATCCCAGGACGGGGAGTTTCTCTGCTTTTCTACCAGACCACGTTCTACTGCCGCCACCACTAAGAAGTCAAGGGTCATCACGGTTATTCTGGACCGTTATTTCCCCTCAGGCTGAGGAGACAGGCGCCTAGTGGAAAACAGAATGGAAAGCGTGAAGAGTCCAGACCCTGCTTTCAGCCTTACGTCCTGTAGGGTCAGGACATACACCACACAGAGGATTGCCCCTCCACAGTCCACTCTGAGAATTCTTCCTGCAGATGGGTTTGAATAATCCCATGGGAATGTCCTTCCTGTTGCAATGCCAGATAAATGCAAAAAAACAATGACACACACACTCTCGATAGCCCCCCCGAAGCTAGACTTCTCCTCGCGACTAATGCGGTCTGGCCTGGGAGCCGGTCTCGAAGCAGGCTTCGGCTCACAGGATGGCCGAGCAGCTGAGCTCTGATTTGGTTCAAGTGCAGATGGTGAAAGTTTAAGAGAGGCACCAGGGGAGCTTGACAATTTCCTCCACACAGATGACGAGCGTCATCTCTGAGGACCTAGGATGTGAAAGGCACAACCAGCTCCAGAGTGATACTACCATCTACAGAGCACATTTAAACTCACACCCCTTAAAGGATACATGCCCAGGATGACAGCTTCAAGGCATTTGATAGGCAGGGACTCCCGAGTCATTTCTTTCGCTGTTTCCATTAACCTGCAGGGTAGAGCACAAGGAAGGATCTCAGGCTCCTTTAATTATGCATCAGTCTGTGTGTCAACCCACAAGTCTCCACGCTAGGCCCAGCATGCGGGAATATGGAGGAAAAGGGGAGAACTGGCCTCGCACGAGGCTGGCAAAACACTTGGCAGAACTAAAATTCCTAAATTCTCCACTCCTCTCTCCAAGAGGTAGTTTTGGGAGGTTGCATGCATGCATGCTAAAGCCAACTCTTTATGACCCCATGGTCTGTAACCCACTAGGCTCCTCTATCCATGGAGATTCTCCAGGCAAGAATACTGGAGTGGGTTGCTATGCCCTTCTCCAGGGGATATTTCCAACCCAGGGATCAAACCTGGGTCTCCTGCATTGGTAGGTGGGTTCTTTACCACCTGTGCCACCTGGGAAGCCCTTTGGAAGGTTAATGCCCCTAATCCACAGTACCCTCCCACTAACCCAGGACAAGGGAACAAGTAAAAAATGCCACATAAAACAAATTTCATACGCCTCCCCCATCCCTGATGTTAGTCTCCACCACTGAGCTTGGCTGTCCAGAGTGGCCCAGATCTCAGTCTCACCTCCACCCTGGTCCTGGGGGGCAGCCCCACCCTCAGCCCTTAGGGACCAGAATGGGATAAAGGACAGAGAGTGGGAGAGAAAGATGGCAGCTCTTAGATAGGAGCTCGGTCTCCTGGCCCACAGACCATGCACCACTTACCCACTCAGCGGTCTCATCTTCCTAATTTCAAAGAACTGGGTCCCTGTATGATTGTATCTGTGTGAAGTATGTAAAGGGAAAGTGACAGAAAACTCCAAAGGTCCCAGTAATCCAGCAGAGGAAGCTATGTTTGATTTCTCAAGGGATGAGGGAGTCGGGGCTTTCCAGGTGTCCAGAAGCCAGAATATCGCCAACAGTATCGCCCTCCTCACTGACCTGCCCTAGAAATCTTTTTAGCTTTGGCCCCAAAGCACCCTGGACCTTCAGTATAGCTCTTTTCAACATGCTCTGTATTTTGCCTTGTTGAATACATGTCTTAATTCACCTACTAAACAACAATGTCCTAGAGAGCTGGGATCATTTATCTATCATCTTTGTATCACCCTAAAGTTTGGCACAAGTCCAACATATTCCAGTTAGCCAATATTATTAAATATGAGGGAAAGTGAATGGCTGGGTAGACGGATAAGTGGGTGGATGCAAGGAAGGAAAGAAGAATGGGGTTGACAGACGAGTGGTTAGGTGGGACTTCCCTGGATATTCTTAGATCCCGCATGCCACAATTAAAGATCCTGTGTGCCAAAACTAAGACCAGGCACAGCCAAATAAATCATAAAATAAATATTAAAAAATAGAAGAGAGGATAGGTGGATGGATGAATGAAAGGTTGGCTGGCTGGCTGCAGACAGAAGGGTAGGTTGATGGATGGATGGATGGATGGATGGAAGGGTGATGGCTGGAGGGCAGGTAGATGGCAGTAGAGTTTCTCAAGAGCATACTGACTGCAGCAGAGTTTACTGGGGAGACATCTCTTCCATGTCATGTCTGACTGACACTTGGCATGGATTATTAAATCTGAGGAGACTGACACCATTACCCACAACCTGGGGTTTAGCTGGTTGCCCACAAGGTCTCAGAGACCTGCGAGCCCACATCAGCTCATTCTGAAGGGGACCGGAGATTCTCTGGTAGCAGGCTCTCTTGACACTGGATCTTGATTTTTTCTGAACCTAAAGAAAAGTTACTTTCTGTTTCTCTTTCTTGCCTCAAATAAAAACCTACAGAAAAAGTGCGTATTAGGAAGGTGCTAATGAAGCCTGAACCTGTAGCCCAGGAGCGGAGTATGAGGTTAGATGCGTGTCCCTACAGTGGTACAGGCAGCTGCAGGGGGAGGCAATGATCACCTCAAGGCACTGCACACCCTCCCAAGAAGGGCTGGGATTCCTGTCTTGGCAAAGACGTGCTTGGCCCCTAGGACACAAGCATGTTTAACAACCACCTGGAGGATTTGTGATAAGCAGATTCTGGGCTCCACCCCTGGTGATTCTGACTTTAGGCCATGGTCTTGGCCCCAGATGTTATTCAGAGTCACCCCATCTGGGACTGATGGCTTGGAGGTTTGGGAGAGGGTCAGGGGATGATTTTAAGAGGCTCAACCATTGGGAAATTACCAGCATGAGCCATAAGAATAATCTGTAACAATACAGGCCCGCTCAACTTTTAAAAATACAACGTACAAAACCCTGGAGGTTACAGGAAAATAAAGGGCTCCACAGTCTCACTGTGAAATGGTTTTTCACTTTACCAAAGATTTCATTCAAACAGACTCCTGGTATATTTAAAGTGTTAGTTGCTCAGTTGTGTCCGACTCTTTGAGACCCCATGGACTATAGCCCACCAGACTCCTCTGTCCATGGAATTTTCCAGGTAAGAATACTGGAGCGGGTTGCTGTTCCCTTCGCCAGGGCATCTTCCTGGCCCAGGGATCAACCCAGGTCTCCTGCATTGTGGGCAGATTCTTTACCTTCTGGGCTTCCCTGGTGGTTCAGATGGTAAAGAATCTGTCTGCAATGTGGGAGACCTGGGTTCGATTGCTGGGTTGGGAAGATCCCCTGGAGAAGGGAATAGCAACCCACTCTAGTATTCTGGCCTGGAGAATCCCATGGACTTTACAGTCCATGGGGTCGCAAAGAGCTGGACACGACTGAGCAACTTTTACTTTTTCACTTTCTTTATCTTTCTTTAGCCCCCAGAGAAGAATGTAAAAGTAGAATGCAATTGGCAAAAGTTCTATTTATATGCCCAGATTTCCCCCCTGTTCTTATATCTAGTTTATACATCTAGTGCATAGAGTGAGACAAACCTATAGTAAAATAGTAATTAATAAAAAATTACCTGACCATCCTTTCTCAGTCCCTTACAGTTATCATCCCTGAAAGTGAGCTGGGGAGGAGAACCTCCTGTAAACGGCTGCCTTCAGAGAGAGAGAGACCTCACCCTCACCCTCAGAAGGCTGCACCCCACACAACAGAGCTCAGGGAGTAGAGACTTCACTTTTCAGAATCCTGTGCAAGGCCAACACTCCTGTTGGCCAAGGCTGTGAGGCTGACAGAAGGGAAGGGAGGATTCACCCTTTTGCATCCCCAGCTGAGAACCTGCACAGTCAGGGCTGGCCCCAAGGGGTCCCCATACCCTAGCACCAGTCCTGCGTCCAGGATAAAGCACTAGGAAGGCCCGTGGAACTGCGAAATAACAGGCTGGTCAGAGGGTAGAACAGAGAGGCCACTCCAATAGCAGGTGACCCGGAACCTGATCCCGGCAGCATGGGGCGTGTTTTCCCTTCTCCAGCCCTCTCTGCAGTCACCGATCCAGGTCAGCAACCATCACAACGGGTCAGCAAAGAGAAAAATGAAAAAGTAGATCCTTCAGGACTGAAAGTGTGCTGCAGGGTTTATGGGAGAAAGAACCAGTCACATGTAAAGCACACGCAAACATGCCCCCAAAATGCATTTCCCCCTAGGCTTATCCTCTTTAATCTCCAGTCAGACAATCCTTGTGAAGACCCTGTGCTAAGCAGAAGGGACCTGCTTAGTGGCTCAGTCGTGTCTGACTCTTTGTGACCCCAAGGACTGTGGCCCGCCAGGCTCCTCCGTCCATGGGATTTCCCAGGCAAGAATACTGGAGTGGGCTGCCATTTCCTCCTCCAGGGGACCTTCCCGACTCAGGGATCAAACCCATGTCTCCTGTGTCTCCTGCACTGCGGGCAGATTCTTCACCCGTCAGGGAAGCCCCAAGTAGAAGTGGGGTGGGCAATTCCAAGTTCTAATTTCCGTCACCTTCTGGAATGTTCTGTGAGGAGTCAGTCACATCCAGGAAAGCTCAGCTCTTGGGGGTCCAGGTTGACTCTGGCCAGAGTTTATGCTTCTGGGCCACACAGAGCTCCCCACGTGAGTTCCCAGTTCGGCGATCAGCACTGAGTCAGACGGCCTTCCCTGGGCTAGGCTGTCGGCCTGACTCTTGGAGGCAGGACTGCTACCTTCTACCCCTAATATTACTTTACGATTCTGCTGGGAAGATGCCATGCAGGGAGTTCATAGTCTGTGAAGGAACTGAGAGGCTGATCACCCAAACAAGGGGCAGTTCTCATCTGCTAGCACCCTTCCCTTCAGGGAAAACACACAAGTCCACAGGAAAGCTTCTTGCCCATAGCAGAGAGGGGAGGCCTCTTCCAGGGCAGGCGGGATCCGTGTGCAGTGCCCCGTGAAATCCTCTCTGCTAAGCTCTCTGTCTTTAGGGAGGAAGGACAGAGGTCAGCCGAGGCCTGACCTCATGGACCACGTGCTGGGGGCCAGGATGGCGGCAGTGAGCCCACTGCTGGCTGAGCCAAGATGCTCCCTGACTCACTCCGGCAGATAGCCCCTCCCGCTCACTTACATCGCTCTCAGCCCGGCTCCCGTCTGACTCCCATTCCGGATAAAGCACCAGCAGTGGCGAGGGGACCATCTGACCCTGCCCCCTTGGTTCTTACAACGTAGCTCACACGGGTGTTCAGAACTGATCTAATCCTGACTGCAGACATTCCTTAGGTCAGAGGAGAAAACAGCCACAGCTGGCTGGTCCGCACCCAGCCGGGAACCACAGGGTTCCTTGGCTCTTCTTCAAAGTCACGCCAAGTGGAGAGGGACCCCAGCCCGGAGCCACACTCACTCGTGCAAAGAGGACCAAGAGCACCAGGTGCGAAAGGCAGCACCGGACAGGCTTCCTGTAGATGAGACGTGGTCAGGGTCAGGCCAAAAAGTGAGAGGAAAGAAAAGGCAACAGAAGACTGGGAGGGAAGAGAGAAAAGGAAGCTGGTGCAGGAAGAGAGATGGAAGGAGCCAAGGATGACTGAGAGTGAGGAGGGAGAGAGAACGAGGAAGAGACAGGAGCAGCAGGGGCGTGCACTGCCCACCACTGCCTGGCCATCCCTTGCCGGCTGGCCCATACCCTGCTTAAAGGGAGAGGGTCTGATCATTGCAACGATGGCCCTCCAGTGTCACTCCTAGACTCTCACATCACGGCATCCCTCCGTCCCTGGCCTCATCGACCTCACACTGCTGACCATCTGCAAACAGACAGGCCATCACACTTGCGATCACCACGCCCATCCCCTTGGCTGGGTCTTCTCCTCTGACCCCGGTCGGAAGGATACTGTAGTGTCTTCATGTAGTTCTGGATCGCCTGGAGCCAGTCTGGGATGGTCATTGACAGCCTGTAGTTTGGAACCTGGGGTACTGAAGGCTGCAGAGAAGTAGAGAGATGGTCGTATCAAGGAGATGCTGTGGGGCCCAGTGCCTCGGGGTGAACCAAGGGTCAGGACCACCGCAGAGGTCCCGAGCGCAGCTGGCCACCCTGCCCTGGGCACCCATTCAACTGGTGCCTCCAGGATAAGGTCTCCCCAGACCAGTCAGTCTCCTGCCGATGTCCTCTGTGTTCCCTTGGCACACACCCCATGCCCTGGGTAGCAGTGACTCCCTGTGGCTCTCCGCGTGTTGTGTGAACACAGCCTTCCTCCCCATGGGAGCCTCCACTCTTCTTGAGGCCAAGGACCACATCCTCTAGTGTCCCGCCTTCCCCTCCCAGGCCGGGAGGTTCCAAGGTGCTCCATTAATCCTCACAGTTTTACTGCACGACAACACTTTTGCTGCATGGCTGGGGAAACCTGTGTTCTTCTCCAGGGCACCTCTGAATACGAGATGAACGGTACCCCGAAGGAAGGTGACATGGTGCTACATCTTGCATTTCTCCTCGACACCACCCCCTGCAATGCCCGTGGCACCCCTTCCCTGAGCCCAGCCCTGAGCGGATTGGGAAAGACTCTCCTCTTGTCTCGACTCTTCCCAGGGAAGGGCACCCCTTCCAACTCAGGAGCCATCTTACCTTTTGACCCCTCCTGGCAGCCAGTCCCCCCTGCACTTCCTAATCTGTCTGCCTCCTGGTCAACACTGAGTGTCTGAAGGTCTTACCCTCCTCCGGGAAGAGAAGGGAGCAAAAGCACCCAGGACAGGGAAGGGGGAGGTAAGTGCCTCTTCTTAGGAATTTAGAGCTGAGACGCCACTCAGCTCTGAGCCACCCCGCCGACCAGGCCAAGGGCGAAAATAAGCAAGCGCTTCTAATCCAGTCACTCCTGGGAAGAAAGGGGGCAGTTTCTGCTTTACTTTCCTTCTACCCTTGGCCTCTCTGGTGGGGAGACGCTGGGACAGGGTCCCCCAGCCCATGTGGGCTGATGGCTCCAGCAGGAGGGAGAGGAGGCCTGCGTCACTTAGGGAGGAAGGAGCAGAAGGGGCCACAGGTCAGATTAGTTCCACCCTCTAAGAAAACAGGGAAAGGGAGACCCTGGGGACTGAGTGCTTAGCTGATAGAAGGTGAAGCCGCTGGTGAAGAGACTTGGGGGCAGAGCTGGACAGCGTGTGGGCACTGGAGCCAGACACAGCCCACGAAGGTCACCGGTTCTGCCCCCAGTCCTGCAGGCTCAGGCCCCACAGCCAAGCTGGAGGGCGCAGGGCCTCCGGGCATGAAGCAGGAGGTTCTTCAAACTTCTACACCTTCCACTGCTTTTATTTAAAAAGGAACTAGCCACACATCCTATTTCACAGCCAAGGTGCAGTGTGTGTGTGTGTGTGTGTGTGTGTGTGTGTGTGTGTGTTTGAGAAAAAAAGAAAATGTGAGACTGGGAGTGCACAGGCTCACACAGCTGTTCTGCAAACATTTTGCTTATGACATATCAACTCAAATCACATTCCTGTCATGGAGAGTCATTTTTGGGAGCAAAATGTTCCCATTTGAACATTTGTTTACATGGCCCTCCCCACAACCCCCCGGGGTCAAAATACGAAGCGTGTCCTTGTGTCCCTGTTTGTTGTTTTTTTTTTGCAGTAACATCCACAGATCTACCCACACCTGGAATTCTGTGTAAGAAAGTGCCAGAGCTTTCATACAGAAGTGAGGAAGCAGGGGAGACGCGGACAACCATTTCTTTTGCACCTCCCATGTTCCGAGCTCTGGGCCAGGTACAAAGCGGGAGGTGGGACAGGCACAGAGGAAGCGAGGAGGGCAATGGCACAGTTCATGAAGCCACGGGCACCCATCAACACAAAAAAGCAGGATTGGTACCTAGTTAGTAGAAAAGCTGGCAAGCACGGGAAAACGCCCCACAGAGGCACCGGCCACCTGAGGGATTCCCCAGAGGGACATCCCTTGGCCAAAGCCCTCAGGAAGCAAGAGCGACCTGGTTCTCAGTCAGCTTTCGGGGCTGACCACCAAGTGATTTCAACTCCCCCAAGCCCGACGGAGCCCGCAAGAGCCGGATGACAGGGGTGGGAGTTAGGGGGGCAGCTGGTCCTCAGAATAGCAGCCCAGTGGCGCCCAAGGGCTTTTCAAAACAGCTGCCTGCTTACCTCAGCCCTGGCTGAGAGTGAGTGCAGGAGCCACGGCCACATTCCCCAAACCCCAGCTGGGGACCGCCAAGGGGATGAGGTCATCTGGCTCCAGCCCACCCTGCCGTCTGGGACAGCTGGCGGGGGGCTCAGGCTGGGTCAGCCTCCGGCTGCCCACGCCCCCACAGGCCGACTGCAAACCAGGCAGGTTCCTTGCAGGGTAACTACGAGTCCCTAACTGCTGTGGACCCTGGGCAAGCTGCCCCGCCTCTCTAAGCCTCCAGGTCCCTCTTGATAAAGTAAGAAAGAATACTACCTACTTCAGACCTTTCAGGCCTGGTGGTGAGGATTATATGACCTAATGTATAAAGCAGGCAACTAGGGGCTCAGTATGTGGTGCTCTTTTAAGTGTCAGCTGTGCTATTATTTTCATCAATGGTGTGTTTTCAGGGGTCTAGACGGCAGGTGAGGAGTCTGAATGGTGTTCACTTTTCAGGAACTGGAAAAACAGAATCAGCAGAGTTTGAGCCCCTGGAGGCTCAACTCAGGAGAATCACAGAGATGCCTTCTCAGCCTGAAGGAAGAGAATGAAAACATCCACTTCCCCCTGTGGATACGTGGTGGCCATGCGCTAATATCCTTAATTTGTGAAGAATTCACACGAACAGGTTAAGAAAACTCGCTAGGCTTTCATAAAAAGAAAGTGGCCCCAGGGACTTCCCTGGGGGTCCAGTGGCTAAGACTCTGTGCTCCCAAGGCAGGGGGCTCGGGTTCCATCCCTGGTCAGGGAACTAGACATCACATGCCACAACTAACGAGCCAGCATACCCCAACCAAAGACTGAAGATCCCACACGCCACAGTTAAGCCCTGGAGCAGCCTAAATAAAGAAATGAATATTTTTACAAAGAAAGAGATTCTGTAAAACAACTATCCTTCATTAAAAAAATAAATTAAAAAAACAGTCTCTTCAAAGTATACAGTCATGAAGGTAATACAGGTAAGCTTACAATAAAAACAGGCACATCTGTATTTTCAGAAAAATAAAATGGCCCAGATGGACACCTACAAAAGTGTCCATCAACAGATAATGGATAAACACAATGTAGTATACATTACTATCGAGTCTTAAAAAGAAGGGACATTCTGACACTGGCTATATAAGCCAGAACTTCAAAGACATGATGCTAAGTGAAATAATCCAGTCACAAAAGGACAAATACTGAATGGTCTCTTTTACATGAAGTTATTATAGCTGTCGAATTCATAGAGACAAGTAGCAATAGAAGTGTGGCTGCCAGGGGCTGAGGAGGGGGGGAAATGAGAACTCAGTGTTTAATGGGTACAAAGTTTTAGTCGAGGAAGAAGTAAAACTTCTGTAGATGGAAGGTGGTAACGGTTGTACAACAATGTGAACCTACTTACAATGTGAATTACGTGAGTTAATATCCTTCATTCATGAAGTTAATTGTAAGTATATGTGAACTTACGTGTAAGTACATGTAATTCATGTACTTAATTGTAAGCACATGTGAACTTACATGTAAGTAATGTAAGTAATTCATGTACTTAATTGTAAGTTCAATGTGAACTGTACATTTAAAATGGTAAATTATATGTTCCCACAATTTTTAAAATGATCATGAAAAGACAGTTCACAAAAGAAGAAATGCAAATAGTGAATAAATATTTTTTCAAATGTTCCAGTGCACAATTTAAGAATGGCAAATTAAAGCCGCTGCAGATTAAAGCCACTGCATATCACTTTTTGCCTCTCCAATAAAGAGAGATATCCCAAAGTGCAGATACTCAGTCCTGGTAGGATGCTCTCCTATGGCATGATGGGAAAATTAACTGGTACAGCCTTTTCATGAAAAGCGCAGGGAACACTCCTTTTTCTCCTCCCTGACTGGGGTCCTGAGAATCTCTCCTATTATTTTCCTGCCCTGATTCACCCAAGACTTCAACCTAGATTTCTCCTGTCCCTGTCAAGTCCCTCCTGCCAACTGCATCCAACTTTCTCAAGCCGCATCCCAGCTGATGAAGGCTGAATCTAGAGGGCACAAATCTAAACCACCCCCTCCCCGAGCTCCTACCACCACAGGCACTCTGCCTATGGTTAGGGGGTGGGGGAAGGGAGTGGACAGGAAGACGGTTGTTCAAGAAGAAAAAGGAAACAAACCACAGGCCAGCTTTTGCAGACAGGCTCTCTTTCACTCCATCCTTGCCAAATGCAATGACCTGTCAGAAGCATGCAAGGAGCAAGGATGTGGACAGACACCAGTGTGTGTCAACCCTATACATCACCGTGTGGAGAGAAGGAGGAGCCAGGAAAGGAGCCAGGGAGGCAGCGAGGGCCCCGAGCACCAGGAGCCTTTGACAAAAAAGTACAGAGAGAAAGCACAGCCCTTTGCCATCCCTGCTCTGGAAATGTACCATACACTGTGCAGGTTCCAGGCAGAAGACTCTTCTCTGGCAAGCTGGAGGGGAGATGGAACATCACTCTTGAGCCCAGGCTGGGCCCCAGAAATTTGCTGATGGTAACCTGGTATGAAGGTCAGGGGTCACATCCTCAGGCTGAACAGAAAGTGGGGACTAATGGTTTGGAACGGACAGGGGAGAAAGTGAGCTGCCTGTGTGTGCCAGCAGGCAGCAGGAGTGGAGCCCTGACTGCAGCAAAGCCTGGCTCCACAGCCCTCACACTTCTTCACTCAGGCCAAGCAGAGTCCATTAAATGTGAATTATGTCCCAATTTAGGATCAACATGAGGATGAGTTACAAAAACGTGGCGTCTGCAAGAAACGGCTTGATGTTTCCCGCTGAATCCATATGCTGTCTGCCCCAGGAGAGTCGAGCTCCAGGCAGTCAAGAAGCAGGAGGCGCTGTCTCCTAGTTGGCTCAGCTGTTTTTTTCGCTGTTTTTTTCTGAGCCAGCCATCTTCTCTGCTTCTCCTTCCCAACCTTGATTATCGGCCATCTAACTCACGCTGCTTTCTTGCACTATCCCTAAAAGACCCTGGCTTTCACCTAGTCAGCTGGAACTTCAGACCCAGTACCCAGTAGGGCAGAGGTCTGCGGTCATACATTTAGAAGGAGGATCGCAGAGCAGGTGACACCTGTTCCCCTTTCCCCAGCGGGGGCACCTGGATCTCTGGCAGAACTTACTAACAGAATGCCTGTGGTCAAAGGAAGTGTCCTTCAGTCCTCCTTTTAGGTCTTTGACACTTTACCCTGGTCACTTCTTTTGTTTCTTAATCCATATTCAATTGTCAAAAAAAAAAAAAGGTTTGCTGTTGTTGTTTAGCCACTAAGTTGCGTCTGACTCTTTTGCAACTCCATGGACTGTAGCCTGCCAGGCTCCTCGGTCATGGGATTTCCCAGGCAAGAATACTGGAGTTAAGTTGCCATTTCCTTCCCCAAGGGATCTTCCCAACCCAGGGATCGAACCCACAGCTCCTGCATTGGCAGGCGGGTTATTTACTGCTGAGCCAACTGGGAAGCCCACCAAAAGGTTAATTCCCCTGAAACTCTCCAACTTTTCTACCACCACTCCCCCTAGCCCTGCTTCTGTACAAATTCCTCAGCAAGACATTGATTTGATTAAAAGAGAAAAGGACTTGGCCACAGAGGAAAAACTCTGCTGAGCTGAGTGCAGGTATAGCCTTTGAATCAGAGGTTCCTGGAAGCAGGAGTTTTCGATGCTATTCCCTCAGCTCAATGCTCTGTGGTGACCTAAATGGGAAGGAAATCTGAAAAGGGGATATATGTATACATGTAGCTGATTTACAACACAACACTGTCAAGCAACTATATGCCAATACAAAGTTTTAAAAAAGAAAAGAGCTGTTCCCATCCCAGGGCCTGTGCAGGGTGAGTTTGGGGGATGTCAGAACTAGGAGAGAGGGGATGCTACAGTGGGGCTGAGGATGGAGAACCATGCATCATGATACAACATAGGAGAGAAAAGTGAAGTTCTTTATTTAGGTTCAAAAAGCTGATGCCCACGTTCAGGCTGGGGTTGTCCTAGCTTGGCAGAAGTTCTCATGCGACCTTAGCGTTACTGTGAAAGTACAATATGATATGGACACTATATTAAAAAAAAAAAAAGAAAGAAAGAACGCTCTTTTTTAACAACCCAGCCGCAATAACGGAAGTATCAAAGTACAGGTCTCCGGAAGTAGTGGTGTATGTTCTAAGCTGCTCAGACAACATTCAGAATATTGTGTTTCATACTGTGCTTGTTTTCTGGGACTGACTGATGACGAAGTAGCAACTGTCCTAGAAAGAGGACAAGGAAAGTGAGTTGATTTGGGAACTATGATACATTAAAAAAAAAAAAAAAAAAAAAGGTGAAAGGAACTACCTGTGAACAAAGACGATTAAAGGAAGATGCAGAACAGTCCAGTGCCCCTCTGGTATCACACAGATCACCGGAAACCTGAAGACTAACAGGTCATAACCCCACAGGATTTGATAGTTGGAAAGAACTTTATTTACATCCTATCTGATCTACTCCCATTTTATGGATGAGAAAACAAAGGCGGGAGATTTTAAAATGAATGATCCAGGTCATGAAGCTAGAGCCAGCACAACCAGGACTAGGATTCAGTCGCCTGATTTTTCACTCCAAGTCCTTCCCTCACTCAAAGAGAACCATCTCGTAACATTCAAGGGAGCTGTGAGTAGCACAGGAAGTCCCTGTGTGCTGCCCTTTGCTTCTTGAGCAGAATTGCTGGTGACATGGAACTGGGGGGCGGGTGGGAGGGGGCGGACTTCTGCTCAGTTTAAGAGCTCCCCAGTAAGCAAAATCTGGCCAGGCCTGGAAGCTGCCCTGTGAGGGAGCAAGACCTCCATTCCCAGGAGGTCTTCAGAAAAAGGGACGGTGTTTGCTGAGAGGCAGGGATTAATCTCTACCAACTCTGACATTCTCTGATTCCTATAGAGAAAGGGAGTCCCAACCCACAATGTTGGGAGGATGAAGTCACAGTTAGAAGCAGGGTGGATGCTGAGGGTGCTAAATGAGAAAGCCTCACTTAAGTAAGGACAAACTCTGAAGTCAGAACTGTACATCGGTACCAGAGTTGTTCTCAGGCTCTGATTCCTCCAGAAGGACTCAGCAAGGGTAATTACAGCTGACACGAAAGCAGGCAAGATTCTCTTTGGGCAAAATGAAAGATCTCCTTGACCAGCAGGGTAATAAAACACTGTAACCAACTGCCACAGGAAGCTTACAGGCTCTGCCACTTTTCCCAAGGGCACACACAGCTTTCTGGCCTGCAGGCTCAGAGGCTCAGGTCACCAGATGCTCCAGGTTGGGGACTCGACCAGATGGCTTTCCAGGTCTCGGGTCTGGCATTCCTAGACCTGCCCAGGAATCTTCTCAGCCATACCAGTGTCCCCAGGGTGCACGGGAAACCATCTGCCATGCTACAGCCCCCAGGCTCTGCGGCATTCCTCCCCCAGTTTCCATTCTGATGTTTCACATAGAGACCCCTGCACGTGTCCCTCCATTTTATTAACATTATCTTTGGCCACCAAACTCAATTGGCTCACTGGCTTCTCTCCAAAGTAGAAAAAATTTCATTCCTGAATCTCTTCCTCTATCCTGTGAGATTCATTCATCATGTGTACTGGAAAGTCCCTTTTGAGTCACGGTTAAAACTCTTTTGTTTCTTTTCTCAGAGCCCAGATAATCTGGGAAAAGAGAGGTTTGACTCTTTTGCAAGTTTCAGAGGTGAAAGTCATTGTCATTTAAAAAAAAAACTGGCAAAAAGTCTAGGAATGACTCACGATGAGAAGTCTGACTGGTTGATTGTAAATTCATTCACAGTCTAATAAATCATTTTCGAGGGGACCACAGGACCAAGAGACTCCAAAGAGGGTGAGAGGGGCACAATGCCTAGGGAGTCTATGCATTCTTGGCATCACTGGCGCTACCTGATGGCTTCAGTTTTCGCTGAAGGAGGATGTACACAGGGTAAGTAAATAACAGAATTTGGCTCCAAATTCAAAGAAACCTTGGCACAAGTCGACCACACAGTCCCAGGAGAGCAAGCCCTCTTCCTTTCTCTCCCATTGCTAAGACGTCCAAGACAAACATCTTCATTAAGCAAAGGGGGTGGGAGCTGGCAGGAAGAATTAGGTGGGGAAGGGAGTTTGCAGCAGGACCAGGAAAATGGAAATTGCCTCTATTCCTTACATTCAGGTAAAATGGTCCCATCCCCGCCCAGCCCACCCCCTCCTTCGGAGCTACTAACCTTTGCCAAGAAGGTGGCGTTCCTGATGGCGCCCACCATCTCTCCCCCCTTGGGGTGCACTTTGGCCACGTGCAGCCACATGCGCTCCCAGGTGTGGCTGTCGATGGGGAAGCCGCTCTTGTTAACGTGGAACAGCACCCCGCCGTCTTTGTCCTCCTCCTCCGAGCCCCCGCTGGTAGCGAGGCTCACGGGCCGCGCGTGGCTGCTCCGGGACCGGGTGCCTTTGGCGCCTTTGGGGTGGGGGCGGCGGTGAGTGTCAGCCGCGGAGCCGGTCATGGTGGGGCCGGGGCGGGGGACGCGGAGAGCGGCGCGGGGGGCGTGTGCGCGCGGGCGCAGCGCGGGGATCAGCGCGCGGCGGGGGCGGCCTTCTCCATGCCTCTCGCTGCGGCAGGACGCACCAAGGGGGAGCGGCGGCCGGAGCTCTGCTTACGGGCCGTGCCTGAAATCAGTGAGACACAGCACACACCACGGGTAAGTGGACACCCAGAGGGACCACGGAGGGGGCCGTGGCCAAGGCAGTGGGGCTTTGCTGGGTCCCCACTTCACTGTCCGCTCCGCACTGCGAGCGGACAGAGCCCACCCCTAGCCAGGGAATTGCACACCAGCTTCCAGCCCTGCAATTATCTAGCAAGGCGACTTGCATTTTGCTACAAAGCTTCACACCCACCTAAACCACGGGAGGGAAATACAAGGAGCGTGGAGGCTGCGGAGTGGACGGGGAAGGGTAAAGAAGAAAGACACGCCGCGGGAAGGAACAGGAGGTCCCCGCAAGGCTCCGCACGTTCCTGGGTCGCCAGATGTGGCCGAGCGCGGAGCCAGAACGTGCCGGCACGTGAGCGCCCGGGGCTGCCGCGAGGGCGCAAGCGGTAGACTCGGCTTGCAAAGACCGCCGCGTTTCTTCCAGGAAGCTCTCCCGAAGTCGGGCGCGCGAGGGCGGCCCCCCCGGCCCCCGGCTCCAGGGGCAGTGGCTCCACCCGCCTCCCTCCCCGAGTTCTAGCTCCGGGCACCCCGGGCAGGGGGTGGACTGGCTGCAGGCGGGGCGCGGGAAAGGGCGCACCGCAGCTCCGGAACCTTACCTCCGCACAGTCGGCCTCATGGCTGCGGAGCCGGGCGGCGGGGAAGGCGGGGGTTGCTTCTGGGCCTGGGCCTGAGCTTGGGGGTGCTGCGGCCGTCGTCTCATTCCATGTCCCATTCTCGAATGTTATTCTGTGACGGATAACCGAGTCACCCGGACAGCCGCCGATGTTCTGACTGCGTCCATTGGCCGCCGCAACAAAGAGGGGCGGGGCCCGAGCCAGGGACTCTCACAACCCGGGGCTCCGCCGCGCTCTGATTGGCTCCGGAGGTTCCTGGGCGGGAGCGAAGAGGAGAAGGGGGCCCCGGGCGGCCGCGCGAGATGCGATCGCTGTTGTGTCCTGGGACCCCCGCGGGGGCGGGAGCGTGGGTCCCTGGGACTTAGGACCGAGTTTCCACAAGGGTCGTGGTACTGCGGGGGTTGCAACTGTGGAAAGCAGAGGAGAAGTACAGCCACCCAAGAAGTGACCCCGAGAGTAAAGCCACCCAAGAAGTGACCCCGAAGTAGACGAGGGCTTGTGGTAAGACACATTTCCTGAGGAACACTGGACACACTTACCTGCCGCTGCCAGGCAGTTATGGGTGGTTCAGGCAGGGCTGTTCACATGATGGAACAATGCTAATATATATATATACATATATATATATACTTTTTTTTTTAACCCTACATTACAAACTCCCCAAAACTCACTAGGTGACACAGCCATAGACCCTCTGACATTATTGTTGTTCAGTCGCTCAATCGTGTCCGACTCTTTGTGACCGCATGGACTGCAGCACACCAGGCCTCCCTGTCCATCACCAACTCCAAGGAGTTTACTCAAACTGCGCATCCTTTGAGGCGGTGATGCCATCCAACCATCTCATCCTCTGTCGTCCCCTTCTCCTCCTGCCCTCAATCTTTCCTAGCGTCAGGATCTTTTCCAATGAGTCAGCTCTTCACATCAGGTGGTCAAAGTATTGGAGCTTCAGCTTCAGCATTAGTCTTTGTGAGACTTTCGTCCAGTAAGACTAATGAAGTCCCTTTACACCCAAGTTGATATTGCAACAGAGAGGTCATCAAGGTTCACACTGTTGTCACAGCTACTGAGTTAGGAAAGGAGGGAGAGATGCTTCAGAGCCAGGGTGAAGTGGAGGCCCTCCCACACTCTCCAGGAAAAGACCTTTGTCTTAGAGAGACATCTTCTTTTTAAAGAGAAGAGCAAGGGGAGAGGGGAAGAGCACCAAAGTCTTGACCTGAAGGCTAGCCCTAAGGCCAGGTTTATCGCTTGGATAAGCTGTGTGACCCAGGACAAGCCATTTGCCTGTTCTGCACCTTGGCCTCTTTCTGGAAAGAGAAGAGCAGATCGCTCACTCGCCAGGGTCTGTTCTGGCTCTAAGATTCTGTGATCCTCTGACTTCTGTCTTATGGAGACTTAGGAGCCTGGCTGTAATAGCCTTTCTCTTTAAACTCCAGGCCAGCCTGCCAGCTTCGAGGGGTTAAAGCAGCTGTGACAGCAATGCTAGGTTAAAGTGAGTGAAGTCGCTGAGTGAAGTCAAACTCTTTGTGACCCTATGGACTGAAGCATACCAGGCTCCCCCATCCATGGGATTTTCCAGGCAAGAGTACTGGAGTGGGTTGCCATTTCCTTCTCCAGGGGATCTTCCCGACCCAGGGATTGAACCCAGGTCTCCCACATTGCAGGCAGATGCTTTACCGTCTGAGCCACCAGAGAAGCTGCTAGGTTAACCTCGAATTAAAAATGCAGTCATCCGCAGGCATAGAGAATAGACTTATGGAGGTGGGGAGGGAAATGGAGAGAGTAACATGGAAACATATACACTACCTTATGTAAAATAGATAGGCAGTGGGAATTTACTCTATGACTCAGGGAACTCAAACCTGGGCTCTGTGACAACCTAGAGGGGTGGGATGGGGTGGGAGATAGGGGGGAGATTCAAGTGGGAGGGGACATATATACCTATGGCTGATTCATGTTGATATAAGGCAGAATCCAACACAACACTGTAAAGCAATTACCCTTCAATTAAAATAAATAATTTTTTAACATGAAAAAAATGCAGTCATCAAAAACCACTGATAACAGATCTGTTTCTGGATGCTACGGGTTTGTTGCTCGTGTGGAACTGGAACTTTGCTTTCAGAGGAGGCTGTGGTGAGGGGTGGGTGCTGGAGTGTGGCTCCTGGCTCAGAAGAAAGCTGAGGTAGAGACCTGGATTCCGGACCAGTCCTGCACCATCACCGACAGAGCCCAGGCCCAGGACTTTATAGATTCCACAGTGAGAATAACTTAGGTCCGGATAGACAGAGGAAATGGACCTAATAATAACATTCAGGAAATTATCTGAGTAATTCAAGTACAAGCACACCTGGAAAAAATAGGCAATGGAAAGAGAGTTATCCTCTCAATATATAATTGCCTCGATTTTCATTTCCTGTTTAGGAGAAAACATGCCTCAGAGGAATGAACTGTGTTCTCACCTCAAACATCCTTCTTCCCTTTTCTCACTTGTCTCTCAGATCGTCTCTTTCTCCTCGCTTCCCCCGGGGGTTTCAAGTCCAGGAGACTAGGGTTTCAGGATGCAGATCTGTATGCAGAGTAGAGAATACGGCCTTGCAAGCCCTCAGGAGAAAAGGGAGCTCCCTAAGCTCAAGTGATCAGACCCGTTAGTGCACATCACAGAGTGTCTGGCAAGTGTCAGCGTCCTTGGCATCAATTCCCAGTGTCCCCACTCAGGCCAAATCCAAACAACTACAGGTCCCTGTCAAGCCAGGGCCTGGATCCTACTTCACCCGGATCAAGACCTAGGGACCAGAGAGGGTCATCGATAATCTTCCTGGTCTAGGCACCTCAGGACTTCCTCACAGTTGAGGGAAACGCTTTTGTTTTTCATCTCCAGTATTCCAGCTATCCATCCTCCATCCCAGGGGATGGGGTGCAGTGAGGAGTCAAGAGAAATGGTCTAAGAAGACAGCTGTGAGATTTGGTTAATTTTCCAAAGAGGTGGTAAGACAGCTTCTGATGTGAGCTGCGCTGTTCCACTGCAAGGACTGGAAGTCAGAAAGCCCTTTTGTTCAGAATCCTTTTGCGTCTGAGAATTGTACTCATTGTGTGGACCAGCCAATGAGTAGCCTATCCCTTCTCCAGGGGATCTTCCTGACCCAGGAATTGAACCAGGGTCTCCTGAATTGCAAGCAGATTCTTTACCAGCTGAGCTACCAGGGAAGCCCATATATAGTACTGTGTATATGTTAATCCCAAACGCCTAATTTATCACCTCCTTTTCCCCTTTAGCAGCCAGAGCTCAGGTGGTTAGTAAGAATGACATAGCCACATATGCTCACAGTGGGGCAAGGCCAACTTGCAACTTGAACAGGGACACATGATGACCAGCTGCTCAACCTCTGAGAGCATGGTCATATTTGTTCACCAGCATAACAACTGGCAGAGCAGAGACATGTGGTAGGAAGATTTGGAACCATAAAAACTGAGTTCAAATGATAGCTTCTTATTCAAGTGCCAGTTGCTAGGGTCTCAAACATAAATAAGACAAAATCCTAACCTGATGATGATACGTCTAGCTCCACCACCTGTTGATATTAATAGCCTCTTGATAGATGTATGAGATGCATCTTATGAGCTTAATCACACTGGCTAGACATTGCCTTTTTTCCTGCCTCCACAGCTCCCTTCACAGCCAACCAAATCTGTTCAGTTCAGCCTTCTGGGACAGACAGTCACTTGCCCAGTCGGGTCCCTCTTGGCTGCTGCTGTACAGCCAGGCTGGCTGACCACGTGTCTGGAGTCTCTGACCCTTCTACTACTTCTGCATCAGATGAAATGTCACACTGCAGGATGTGGCTTTTAAGCAGCCCTCAAAGGGGAATCTAAGGGAATTAATTCCCTCTGGGGAACATTTTGGGATCTTCCCAGATGGCGCTAGTGGTAAAGAACCTGCCTGCCAGTGCAGGAGACATGAGACATGGTTCGATCCCTGGGTTGGGAAGATCCCCTGGAGAAGGAAGTTGCAACCCACTCTAGTGTTCTTACCTGGAGGGTCCACGTGTACAGAGAAGCCTGGTGGGCTACAGTCCATGGGGTCACAAAGAGTCGGAAAGGACTGAAGTGACTGAGCACGTGGCCTGCATGAGGGACATTTGACCGATAGAGGAGATGAGAGGGAGCTGGGCAAATAAATTATCTTTCCTTCCTGCCTCCTATGGACTGTTCTGAGTCATGATTTTCTAACACAGTCTGTCTGGAGATATCCCACATGGCTGAGCAGACATACCTGCTGAAGAACCTGCCAGGGCTCTTTGCAGTGGGTGGTGAAGCAGTTACCTGCAAGATAACATACCATCTTGCACTGCTTCTCTTCCTAGCCCACCTCATTTCCCTTTTCACTCACTCTTGCTGCCTTCTCAATCAGATTTCATCTCTGCTTTCAGATCCTGTTTTCTAGAGAAACGGACCTAAGACAACTGGTTTTACAAGTGGTTCTAGAAAGCAAGTCCTCAGGATGGATTTTGGGGTTGTGTCTCCTAGCTGTATGAAATCAATAGAGTCCTTTGCTGGTGACAAGAGAGATGGCAGTAGCTTTGATATGCAATAGCATCACATCTTTCACTTATTTAATTGGGGTGAATTGGGTGGAGAGGGAAACATTGGGAGCGCAAGTGGCTGTGGCTGTTTAGTCACTGAGTCGTGTCCAACTCTTTGCAGCCCCATGGACTGCAGCACACCAGACTCCTCCGTCCTTTACTGTCTCCCGGAGATTGCTCAAATGCGTGTCCATTGAGTCAGTGACGCTCCCTAACCATCTCATCCTCTGTCACCCTCTTCTATTGCCTTCAATCTTTCCCAGCATCAGGGGCTTTTCCAATGAGTCGGCTCTTGGCATCAGGTGGCCAAAGTATTGGAGCTTCAGCTTCAGCATGAGCCCTTCCAATGAATATCCAGGGTAGATTTCCTTTAGGATGGACCGGTTTGATCACAAGGGTAGCAGAACTGCAAAAAAGACTAAATGCATGGCCTTAATAGGCATCCACGTCAAAGCAGAGCCCTGATACAGAAAGACTGGGACCCTGAGACCTGGCATAGGGGTGGATGAGTTTCTTGACCCTTCAAATCTTCTGATTGTTCCTGCCCAAAGTAGGTCCCTTTCTTCGTGGCTTCTTCTCAAGACCTGGCCCCACCACTTACTGCCTCTGCCAAAACCCAGAGTCAGGCTGTCGCACAGCCCACACTTGGAAGAAGAAGTCCTGTTCCAGGGAGAAAGAGCATACCTGCCAAAGATCCTGTGGGACTTGGCTAATGTGTACAGGCAGGAACTGTAGAAATGTGTGTGGGAGTGGATCTTGACGATGTTCTATTTGGGGGTGGGGGTGAAGCAGGAAGCTCAACTGGGAGAATTCACTAATTTGGGGATATTCACACAGAACTCGAGATTTCATATTTTAGCAAGGATGCTTGGAGCTTGTCTGGAGAGTTTGCTGGGATGGCTCTTTGAAGCCTGATCTCAAAAATGGCCTACAGTAAGCAAAGTGGAGAAGCCAGACTTCCATATGCAGTGTTGAGGAAGAAGATTCAGGAAGGAGGGACTATTAGGAGTGTTTATTATATACAGCTCAAGAATCCACCACCTGACTAGCTCCCCGGGGCTGGCCCAGAGGACACAGTCTTCACTAAAACAATAAAGAGTGTACTAGTAAGGAAGATGTTTTTCATTTGAGCATGACATAATGACTGTCCTTGTAGCTCAAGGTTGATGGTACGGGGGAGGCTTCTGTGGAACTGAGCTTCATGATTTTAGTGGAGATGATAAAAATCACAGAACTCCAGGTGGGAGCACATGATCATAAAGGGCAAGGTGGAATACTTACCACAATGGACAGCAAGGAGGTGGGAAGACCAGGGTGACTTTATCTGCAGGAAACCCTGGTATTTGGATAATAAATCATGGTGTTCCTAAAGGGAGGGTATTTGTGGAATTTATTGTCTAAATTGGGCTTCCCAGATGGCACTAGTGGTAAAGAACCCACCTGCCAATGTAGGAGACGTAAGAGACACAGATTCCATCCCTGGGTTGGGAAGATCCCCTGGAGGAAGTCATGGCAACCCACTCCAGTATTCTTGCCTGGAGAATCCCGTGGACAGAGGAGTCTGGCGGGCTACAGTCCATGGGGTCGCAAAGAGTTGGACACGACTGAAGTGACTTAGCACGCACACACACATATTGTCTAAACTGAGCCACTTTCAAGAGTGAAAAGGGTGCTAGTAATGATTACATGGGGGAAATAGGTGTACACTAGAACCATCCCAGTCAAACTGATACCCATGGTCACCCTACCAGAGGTGATAGGTGAGCAGCCGATTAAAGTATTACTTGATTTGTATAATCAGAAAGAACAGAGAGCTATGAGCAGAAGGCCAACTTCAGTCACCATGGTGAAAAATCATAGACCCTTGCCTCATTTCTAAATTGAAACCAAATCTGGTCCACAGCCATCACCTTTGTTGAGTGAGCTCAGCTGGCTAACCGCAAAGACTGATGCTGAGCATGCAAATATAGCAGCCCTCCTCAGGGTAACCAGATAGACAGCTGGTGGAAAAATAGAAATCCACAAGTCTATAGTGATTATAAATAAATACATTAACATGTGGTGTAGAAGGGAAGAATCTTGTTTACAGTAGAATGTAAATATGAAAGGAATACCAGAGTTAGAAAATCATCAGTTTGCAATCCTCATAGTAGACTTTTTTCAGGCAAGAGTCATAAATGCATGCTAGGGGACATTTCAGTGAGGAGCAGGATATCTGCATGATCCTAAGTGTCTTACTTCAAATTGCTCGTAAGTTTCAAGGGGAAGAATGGTAACTATTCAATGGAGTAACACAGCACCTTGACCAGGTGATCAAAGTTATTATCACCAATTATGGGCAGACGGACTTCACGTGTCTCCAAATGTGATATCCAGAGAACACAACATCCCCCATACAACAGTCTTACTAGCATCCTTAACATGAATCTAATTATGAAGAAACATCATACCAGTCCAAAATAAAGAAACTTCCATTAAAAAAAAACTATATTTTTAGAACTGTCAATGTAATAAAAGACAAAGAAAATCTGTGGAAATGTTCCAGATTAAGGAAAGACTAGGAACTTCTCTGGTGGTCATCCCACAGGCCATGTGGCAAGGCCAAAAAAAAAAAAAACTAAAAAGACATGATGGCTAAATGTGATATCTGTTCATAAACTAGATCCTGACCTAAGAGGAAAAAAATGGTATAGATGACATTAGCAGGTTAGTTGACAAAGCTGGAATCTAGATGTTCAATTAGATAAAAGTATTGTGTCTTTGTCAACTTCATGGAAGTTAGTAATTGTACTATAGCGATGTGAGAGAATATCCTGATTCCTTTTCTTAGAAAATGTACCTTAAGGGACTTCCCTGGTGGTACAGTGGATAAAAATCCACCTGCCAATGCAGGGGACGTGGGTTGGATTCCTGGTCCAGGAAGATACCACATGCCGCAGAGCAACTAACCCTGTGAGCCGAAATTACTGAAGCCTGTGTGCCTAACCCTGCGCTCCACAAGGAGAGAAGCCGCCACAAGGAGAAGCCCGGGCGCTGTGAGGAACAGTAGATCCTGCTCACGGAAACTAGAGAAAGCTTGAGAGCAGCAACGAAGACCCAGTGAGACCAAAAATTTTTCTGAATAAAAAAATAAGTAAAGAAATAAATAATTTATTAAAAAAAGAAAATATACATTGAGGTATACAGGGAAAAGGGCTATTAAATGTGTAACTTACTCTCAAGTGGTTCAGAAAAAAACCTCAGTGTGTGTGTGTGTAGAAGAAAATAATGAAAGATTTAAAGTGAAACGTTAATGGTAAAGTGTATGTGGACAATTTTTGCCCTATTCTTATTCCTGCCAATTTTCTGTGAGTTTGAAATTATTTCCAAGTAAACAGTTTTTGAAAGGTGAGGGGAGTGGGACTGACTAACTCCTGAAAACCTAATAACCGTCCATTGTACTAAGCCTGTAAGGCAGGTACTATTATTCCCATTTTACAGAGGAAGTAACTGAGGTTTAGAAGGTTAGGTAACTTGCATGAGATGATACAATTAATAAGTGTCAGAACTAGAAATTACACCTAGATTCTCTTAATCCAACTCTTCTATTCTTTATTTTTTTTAATAGCATTATTTTTACAGTAAAAATAAATAGCTTTATTTTTACAGTAAAAATAAATACTGTCCTGATGTTTCAAACTTTTGCCTCCTAGAGAAGTCCCTTGAATTTCAGGTTCATCAGTTTTTCTAACCAAAGCCCTGGAGAGGGATCACCAGCGAAGGGGGGAGCACAGAGGAGAAATGAAAGCAAAGTGACTCAGACCAGGGAGGCACCAGGGAGAGGACCACACTGGGGCCTGAATGATCCACTGGCAGCCGTGGGCCCTGGACAGTGGTTCTTCCTGCCAGGTTTGGGGTGCTAAGGTGCTCTGAGGACGTTTGGCTAGAGGGAGCAGAAATTTAAGACTTTCTTGGATTTCAGCTACTTTTTTTCCCAGAGAGGAAGAGGATCACTTGCTGTGAAATGACAATGCAGCCTTCAGAGAAGAAACCTCTTGTCACTCCTGACAGTACAGTCAGAGGCTCTGTGCCCGCCCCCTCACAAAAAGACCACAGACTGCATGACTTATAAACAGCAAACATTGATTTCTCACCATTCCGGAGGCTGGGAAGTCCAAGATCAAGGTGCTGGCAGATTCCAGACACTGGTGAGGACCCACTTCCTGCTTCCTGCACAGCCAGCTTCTCAAGGTGTCCTTGCCTGGTGGAGGGAACATGGGAGCTCTGCAGGGCCTCTTTTACAAGGACACTAATCCCATTCATGAGGGCTCCACCCTTATGACCTAATCACTGCCCAAGGTCCCATCTCCTAATACCATTGCACTGGGAATTAAGGATTTGACATACAAATTTTGGACGGACACAAAAATTGAGTCTCTTGGGACTTCCTTGGTGGTCCATTGGTGAGGAATTCACTTGCCAGTGAAGGTGACATGGGCTCGATCCCTAGTTCAGGAAGATACCACATGCCATGCGGCAGCTAAGCCTGCATGCCACAACTACTACGCCTGTGTTCTAGAACTCGAGAGCCACAACAGGAAGCCACCGCAATGAGAAGCCCGTGTACCTCAATGAAGACCCAGTGCAGCCATAAGTAGTAGATAAATAGATAGGTAAATAAAATACAGTCTCTAGCAGCAGCCATCTTGCAAATACTTGAATTTGGCTTCTGTGAGTTCCCTGAGATTCATGCAGAGAGGAGCCATTGCTCAGATGCCTTGGGACAGTGGGGTTATGTGAGGAAGCTCCCCTTTTGGCTCTTGGCCACTATAGGAAGACAAAAAGAAGCAGTTTAATAAGACAACATCTGTTTCCCAAATGAATATGGAAGCACAGTGACCCAGGCCTGCCCCAGCTGATGAATGAGACCTAAGGCAGTTGCTATGGAGATGCATGATTGGGGTCTTACAGTACCTACCCTGGGAAGTTTCTGAAGGTCCAGGAACCCAAGTGATACAAAGGCGCTCCATCTGCCAATCTTAGCTGCCTGCAGCATCCCATCTAAGGCAGGTAGCCACCTCTAGGTGTTTGGTGAATGCCACAGGGTGTGTATGTGGAATAGCCATGGAAATTGGAGCAGGAAAAATCATCCCTGAGCAGAATGAGTGCCTGACTCACCACTGAGAAGTTTTTCTGGGTTCAGACCTCTCTACTGTGCCCTGAAAATCTTTGTACAGATCAGGTTCCTTCTACATGAATCAGGGATCACGCAGAAGACAGGTGGGACTCTCAAACTGGTTTTTAAGTGAAAGATATTTTTTGAAGGGCCAGTTGACAGAGGCAGAGGGGAGATGAGGGGACCATCAAGGATGGTGCAGAACCCAGAAGCTGTTTCCTGCCTGAGGCCTGAAGGAGCAGGTGAGGGCAGGAGATGGGAGCCCAGTCCACCAAGGACAGCCTCCAGCACAGCGCTGAGCAGAGAGTGGACTGGGGAGCAAACCAGGGCCCGGACGCAGGCCCGGTGCCTTCCAGGGAATCTCCCACACCCAGAGATGAAAAGGCAAGACGGGTAAGATGGGACAAGGACTTAACACAAGAAGGAAAACCAGGCATTTGTGTATCTGGGCCACGAGCTAAGCACATTCAGAGGCTGACTGTCTGCCCGGGAATACTGAAGAGGAAGTGTGAGCCCAGTTACACAGGGGGGTGTTCAGCTTTCCCAGAGGAGACGACCAAGGGGTCTCCTGTTGTCAGTCTCCCTGGAGGCTCCCTGAGTGTCCAACCTGAGGAAAAGAGTCAGCATTAGACACGTGCCAACATGTCTTCCTTCCTTAATGCCAACAGTTTCCTTGACCTTATGAAAGACAAGAGTTGTCTGCGGAGCAGTCAAGAGACCGTGACAAGCATCTCTCTTGGCAGAGGAAGTGCTACAGAAGGCTAAAGAGGAAGCCTCCGCCCTCACTGTTGTTGTCACATGTTATTGCTGACATTTACTGAGAACATATGATGCACCAGACGCTGAGAGCTTTTCCCACATGGACTCAGTCCAGCCTCACACAGCAACCCTAGGAAACGGGCACCATTATGGACTGAACTGTTGGTGTTGTTGAGTCGCTCAGTCCGACTCTTTCTGACCCCATGGACTGTAGCACGCCAGGCCTCCCTGTCCTTCACTCTCTCCCAGAGTTTGCTCAAATTCATGTCTGTTGAGTCAATGATGCCATCCAACCATCTCATCCTCTGTTGCCCCCTTCTCCTTTTGCCTTCAGTCTTTCCCAGCATCAGTGTAAAGCTTTTCCAATGAGTTGGCTCTTCAAATAGGTGACCAAATTATTGGAGCTTCAGCTTCAGCATCAGTCCTTCCAATGTATATTGAGTGTTGATTTATTTTAGGATTGACTGATTTGATCTCCGTGCTGTCTAAGAGACTCTCAAGAGTCTTCTCCAGCACCACAACTCGAAAGCATCAATGCTTCGGCATTCAGCCTTCTTTATGGTCCAATTCTCACATCCGTACATGACGACTGGGAAAACCATAGCTTTGACTAAACGGACTTTGGTCAGCAAAATGATGTCTCTGCTTTTTAATCTACTCTGTAGATTTGTTGTAGCTTCCCTTCCCAGGAGCAAGCGTCTTTTACTTTCGTGGCTGCAATCACCGTCTGAGGTGATTTTGGAGCCTGAGAAAATAAAATCTGTCACCGAGTCATGAGCTTAGTTTTTTGAATGTTGAGGACTGACTTGTGTCTCCCCTCAAATTTGTATGCTGAAGCCCTAACTATGTGGCCATATTTGGAGATGCGGTCCCTACAGAAAGGATCAAGGTTAAGTGATACTGTAGGGTGGGGCCCTGGCCCGATAGGGTCAGTATCCTCACAAGAAGAGGCACCAGATAGCTTGCCCTTCCCCACAGTGTATGTACTGAGGAAAGGCCCTGTGAAGACATCGCACAAAGGTGACCGCCTTAAGCCAGGAAGAGAGCTCTCACCAGAAACTAAATTTACTGGCACCTGGATCATGGACTTTCCGCCCCCCAGAACTCTGAGCAAATAAATGTCTGTCGTTTCAGCCATCCAGACTGTGGTATGTTGTTCCAGCAGCCCAAGTTAAGACAAGCACTATCAATATTTCCATCTTATAGGTGAGGACACTGCAGCATAGGGAAACTAAGTGGTTGTCTTAGGTCACCCCGTGTGCCTCTGATCTGGTCACCTCACCGGGTCCTGTTTTTCTTATAGGGAGGGGGTCGGTGGAAATAGATCAGGGGCCATAAACTCAACTGTCAACGTGTCAGGCAAGGAACAGAAATGGGTGACGCTGGCCAAGTGGGTATGGTGGCACACTGGAGAGAGGAGGCCCTAGTCTGCCTCCACCAATGGTTGGCCAAGTGATTACAGCTTTTCAGGACAATCTTGGGGGACATCCCTGGTAGTCCAGTGGTTAAGAATCCACCTGCCAATGCAGGGGGCCTGGGTTCGATCCCTGATCAAGAAACTAGATCCAGCATGCTGCAACTAAGACCTGGCATGGCCAATAAAAGTAAAAGAGACAAACTTGGAAGTCTGGATCTTTAGGGGAAATGTTCTGGTTTTTCAAATACGGTAACAAATTCCATCATAAAAGAGTGTGTAGGCCAATTAAAACATGTCTTCGGGCCATGTCTGATAAATAGTATCCCCTCTGGAGTAGATGATTTTTTTTTAACCCTCTCTTCTCTTCCTTCCTGTCTCCTTGGCTATGGTTCTCTGCCTTTTGAGATGTTCCTGTGGCGTCTCTAAGTCCCCTGCCTTTAGGAAAATGATCACCATCATGATCCAGAAGGGTTTCCAGGTACAGTCCGTGCAAAGAATACTGTGCAGACTCAGCTGAGCCACGTAACCTTGAACCCGTTTGCTCTTCTGAAAACTGATCCAATGACAGCCACCTCGCAGAAGTTGTGGAAGGATTAAATAAGACCAGGCAGGAGGAATCAACTGGCAGACAAGGAGTTAGCTGTGTGTGGAGCCCCTGCTGGGCTCAGCACTTGCTGAACATCATCAGACATCTCAGTGATGGGTGTGAGCTCCTTACCTGCGGGGCACGGATGGCTTGGTTGGCTGCAACATTCTTGAAAGAGAAACCATCGGCCAAGTTCACCAGAGGGTGACCTGGACAGCCCAGAGGCCTGGCTGGGAGATGGAGAAATTGTCAAGGATGAGAGAGCAGTGATTTCACCCCCTGGAAGGCAGGAACCCAACAGCATCCTCTGTCCCCTACCCCCCCATCCCCCACCCCCTGCTGGCTTGGAAGGCATAATTAGTAACCGTTCGTAATAATGCCCTGCGAGTTCTGCTCCTGCTTAATAGCTGCCTGTAAAAACTCCAGTGAGTCCATTTTTAGTTGGAGCTAATGAGGGTTAAAAACTCTCCGGGCTGCCCAAAATACCCTCTGGGAGGCTCTCCCAGGAAGAGGGTGTTTACGAGCTCCTGATTAAGGAACAGTCGATCTACTTTGTATCATCTTTCACCAAAGCCTTTATCAATGTGTGTTTTGCACTGCTGGGGTTTTTGTTTTGTTTTGTTTTGTTTTGTTTTTTTAACAAATGAGATCCAATTATGTGTGTTCCAAGGGCATTACTCAAGTTAGCTGTGTGCCAGCTGGGAGGAGGACAGAGGCAGTTTTCTGAGGCCAGTTCTCCCTTTGCAGAGCCAGAGGGGAGTCATCAAGGAGGAGAAATGCAAAAGGAGGCAAAACCCACTGTCTGCCAGGTCTTTTCTGCTGGGGACAGCTCAGTGGGCGAGGGGTACTCGAGGAGGACGTTAGCCTGGAGAAGAATAAGTGGGTTAAAGGCAACTGAGTGGAGGAAAGAAACCCAGAAAGGAACTGAGCAGGGAAGGCTTGTGGAGCAGAGACGCTCCTGAGGCGTGCAGGGAGACCTCCCCAAGGAGCGGAAGAACTTGCATGTGGTCATAAAGGGAGGACCATACAGAGCAAGACGGAGGTCCTGGGTGAAACTGCTTTTGGACTGGATTGAAACTCTGGGTTAAAGCTGAATCCACTCTGGGCAGATCAAGGAAAGGTTTAAGGGTACTAACCTTAGGAATCACTTTCAGCCACAAAAACCAGGAGATCAAAAAATGCATTCTCAGAAGAGATGGCAGGGAGGCCTTTGGAGTAAAGAAGCATGCTCACTGGACTTGGGGCTCATCCCTTCAAGAACTGGCTGAGTAATCCTGGGCACCCCCTTCCCTTCTCTGAGGCTTGGTCTATAAAACAAAGGCATTGGATTAGACCTCTAGTTCTCAGCCTCAGCAGCACATGAGGAGCACCTAGGGAGCCACTAAAAATTCTGATACCTGGGCAACAGCCCAGACCAATCAAATCAGAAACTTTCCAAGAGCAGGTCCAGGCGTTGGTATCCCGTAAACTGGAATACTGTACAGATCCAAGGTGGAGATCTCCAGGACTACGTGGTCTCTAAAAGCCTCAGTCAGCCCTGCTGCCATATATTAGGTCTTTAAGGAAAGGAGAGACGGGGTGATTGGCAGGCAGTCCTCAGTGGAAGCAAGGCATGGACCAGATGGCCTCTTGAGATTCCACGGCCCATAACGTTCAAAGATTTGAGGCTCCAAGTGAACAAGCTCTTGCTGCCAAGCCCCTGCCAGCTGTGTTTCTCCCCATCAATTCATCCCACAAATACTGAGCACCTGCTATAGGCCTAGCCCCGTTCTAGGGGCTGGGGATACAACAGCGAAGGAGACAGACCCATTTCTGGGTTCAGCTCTTGGGAAAGACCTGAAATCGCGAAGCTGAAAAGGAGGATGCAGGATGGTGCAGAGAGCAGGAGGGGAAGGGAAGTTGGGGCATCTGTAGATTCACACAGGGCTCTCCAAACTGACACACTGTTTCATCAGACTCCTAAGGTTACCAGGGATCTGTTCCTGTTGCGTTAATCCCATCTTCCTGTACCCCCCAGCTGCCTCCTTCAACTGTGGAGTCATCATATTTGCATTTAGCAAGCCATCTTAGGGTTAGACAAATTCTTTTCCTCCACCCCAAATCCATACTCTCAAGTATACACCATGATGTCTTCCCAACTTAGTTTAAGCTCCCCACAGCCAAGGACTGGGCCTTGAGTCTTTAGGGAGGGTTTGGTGTAGTTTAGAGCATGTGGGCTACAGACAGGCAGCTTGGAGTCAGATCTGGCCGCTGCCTCTTACCAGAGGTGATCACTGCATGACCTTGGGTACTGCACTTACCAGTGAGCTGACCTTCCACCTCAGATCTGCATCTTCAAAACGGATTACAGTCGTACCACCTCTCACATTCTTACAAGGAATAAAATGAATTCCTGAAGAGAAAGCAGTGTGGTGCATAAGCACACTCCACAGGTGCTAATTGTTACCGTCCTAGAGCCGGAGATGTTAAATGTGCTTGTTCTGATCAAACTAATGGAGTGACTGGCAAGGTTGTATGTTGTGGGAGCATTTACTGTCTTTCTCCCTTTCCATTCGTGTCTGATACATTGGTTGGGGAATGCTACATTCTGTTGCAGGTAGATAGATTGAGTCTGAGATTTCAGCAAATTAATTCAGTGGGAGTTCATTATTCTCTCATAAAGTCCTAATGGGTGTGGGGAAGGGGGTGCTCTGCTCCATGCAGCCCTGAAGGACTGGGGCTTCCTTGGTGGCTCAGACGGTAAAGAATCTGCCTGCAATGCAGGAGACCTGGGTTAAATCCCTGGATCAGGAAGTTTCCCTGGAAAAGGAAATGGCAACCCACTCCGGTATTCCTGCCTGGAGAATTCCATGGACAGGGGAGCCTGGTGGGCTACAGTCCATGGGGGTCTCAAAGAGTCCGTGGGACATGACTGAGCGACTAACACTTACACTTTTGAGATGGGAGAAAATCCTAGAGCCGCTTTGTTCCCTTGTTCACAGTGCCTTTTGCAGGCTCCTTGTGGCATGCGACTGGGTTCTTACAGTGGAATGTTGGTGGAAGTGATGCCATTCCCACCCTGATCCAAAAAGCTCCCAAGTTATATTCTCTTTCCCTCGCTCTGTGTCTCTCTGTCCATCTCTCTCTCTGTCTCTCTCAGCTTGTGTGCCATGGGGTTGTCAAAGCCCTGAGGTGGCTTGAGCCAGAACCCAGTCACATGCCACAAGGAGCCTGGGAAGGGTGCAGTGAAGAAGGGCAGGAGGGGCCCCCTTGGATTGTCTCCAATCTCAAACCCCAGGACAGGTGGGCGTTGTCCGTCTGGGGTCGCCCTGGGGCCAGTGCACATGAGCGCGGCTCTGTTTCTGTCCTCTCTGACCTTCTCCTGTTACTTTCCTTCAATCCCTGTTCTCTCTTCAATGGCGCCTACCTGGTGTTGGGCTTCTGTGGTTGCAGACAGGTTGACTGTTTGGCCACTGAGTGCTTCAGTGGAGATATGCTCTAGGGACGGTGATAAAGGATGTTGGGAGGGGGATGGGGCGGGAAATGCCAGCACCGGAACCTTCCTAAAGGAGAGCAGTGCGTGGTCACCTCTACCCACTATTTACGAGATCAGAGCGTTTGATCCCGGGCCACTGGACTCCCAGGGGCCAGGGAGGGACTTTTAGACCCTGACACTGTTCCCAGAACAGTAGCTGTCATATCACTTGGAAACTTGATAGAAATACAAATTCTCAGCCCCACCTCGGACTGCTGAATCAGAAAATCGGCTCAGAGAGGTTAGTAACCTGCCAGATTCACACAGCTAGTAAGAGGCAGGACAAAAGCAGTTGAACAAGTCCTTGGGTGATTCTTCAAGTCTGAGAATATGGGCTGTATCCGTGGCGCCCCCGATCAGTTCAGTTCAGTTCAGTCGTTCAGTCGTGTCTGACTCTTTGCGACCCCATGGAGTGCAGCACGCCAGGTTTCCCTGTCCATCACCAACTCCCGGAGCTTGCTCAAACGCATGTCCATTGAGTCGGTGATGCCATCCAACCACCTCATCCTCTGTCGTCCCCTTCTCCAACCGCCTTCAATCTTTCCCAGCATCAGGATATTTTCCAATGAGTCAGTTCTTCATATCAGATGGCCAAAGTATGGGAGCTTGAACTTCAGCATCAGTCCTTCCAATGAATATTTAGGACCGATTTCCTTTAGGATTGACTGGTTGGATCTCCTTGCATTCCAAGGGACACTCAACAGTGTTCTCCAGCACCACAGTTCAAAAGTTATCAATTCTTCAGCGCTCAGCTTTCTTTGTGGCCCAACTCTCACATCCATACATGACTACTGGAAAAATGATAGCTTCGACTATACAGACCTTTGTCGGTAAAGTAACGTCTCTGCTTTTTAATATGCTGTCTGGGTTGGTCATAGCTTTTCTTCCAAGGAGCAAGTGTCTTAATTTCCTGGCTGCAGTCAACATCTGCAGTGATTTTTGGAGCCCAAGGAAATTAAGTTTCTCACTGTTTCCATTGCTTCCCCATCTATTTGCCATGAAAGGATGGAGCCCCAGCTGGAGGGCACCAATAGGACGGTGCCCCACTCTGCCACCCAGTGACCACAGAGTGAACAACAAGGGGGACAGACTGGACTGAGGAGGCAGTCTTGCTCATATAATCCATCAGTGAGGAAACAGTAATGGAAAACACTGGGGTATCCACAGGCCACACAGGCTGTTCACCCGAGGCTGCCTCACGGACAGTTTTAAAGACTTAGAGTCCAACCCAGAGCCAAACCCAAAGTCTGTTTCCAGAGGGCAAGCCCACCTGTGTTTACATTTCATGGGGACCTGGCAGAGTGGGCTGGAAGAGGCCTCTGTGTTCAGATGATGACCCCATCAAGGGCCAGGGGCCAAAAGCTGCTGTCATGTTCAGGGGGTTCCATGAGAAGCAGAGCTGCCTCGTCCCTGGGCGAGAACACAGCTCTATCCAGACCCTCTGAGCAAGGCCGCTCACCTGGTTTGACCCTCCCTGGGGCTCTGCCAGGAGCTTGGGGAGCCAAGAGAGAGGACAAGAGATGACCCCCCAGGGCTCAGCCCCCTGCAGCCTGTGTGACCAGCACTGCAGAGATGGGGCTGCCGCCTGAGCTCAACAAGGAGTGAATGTCCGGAGACAAAGACATCTTGCTGTTTCCCTTGCCCCTCGGTGGGGCAGGAGTGCTCCAGGGCACTGGCTCTGATTTAGCGTTTTTGAAGGAAGGAGCTGGCAGCTGTGGAGGTCCTGGGGAGGAGGCCAGCTTGCTGGGAAGGCTGTGCCTTTGGTCCTGACATCTGGCTTGTCCTGAACTGCACTGGAGACGCAGACTGTAAGAGAAGGGGAAGGGCACGGGGAACCAGAGTCGGTAGGGCGTCCTGTGCTGTGTGGGGAACCTGCCATCTCCGCCTCATTTAACCCACTGACACTGAATTCCCAGCATGACTCGGCTCAGAGAGGTGAGCAACCTGCCTCCGGGTAGTCAGCTAGTAAGATCTAACACCAAAGCCTCTGTGTGCTCTGTCCATCCCTCCCTGCTGCCCACTTTTCCACTGCAGAACGCTTCTGGGCTGGCTATCATGCCAGGCAGTTCTCAAACCCAGAAACCCATGGGAATCCCACAGCAAGAGAGCATCCTTGCCTAGCTGCCCTGCCGTCAGCTCCCAGGGTCCTCTTTGGTTTCTCAACAGCAGCGCTGACAACGGAGGATGCTCCAGCCAACTCAGAAACCAGGGACACGGGCCTGTGTTCCCAGGTCAGAGGGAGAGCCTCTCCATCCCAGGACAAAGCTACATCCAGAAGGTGCCCGTCTCCACCCTCCCAGGGCTCCCAGCGACCCCCACCCCCAGCCCCCAGCGACGGGTACAGACCAGAGTCTGAGGTGGGGGGTGGGTGGGAAACAAGGAAGAGCACTAGCTCAGCTCTGCCAGGGGAGGGACAGACGGGGCCCCTCGTGCCGCACAGAGCAGCCGGGCCAGCCAAGTGGACCCGAGCTGAGCCTGGGATGGTTGATGTCGTGCCCAGATGCCCCGCTGTCTCCTGGGTCCATCGGGTGGGCCACAGACACCTCATGCTGCAGGTCACTGGAAACCAAGGTAGCTTTTTGTTTTGTTTTTTGACAGATCCTATCTCAGATTCATTTGTTCCGATAGCACAGGAGGACACCAGCCCTATGCAGACAGAAGCCCAGGGGTCTCATCGGTCCTTCTGTCCTCACACTGGCAAATGAAGGTCTCTACTCCAGAGCTTTGGTGCCTGGGCACCCTTGGGAACCAGAGCCACAGCTGCAGGTGCCCTGGCCTTGGTTGAAGCCTTGGCCTGGGACTTTGGCCGACAGAGCCTGAGACCCTTGGCGATGCGGGCATGAACACATTTCCCGAGCTTGTGGTGAGTGATGTAGGCAAGTTGGCTGAGCTTGTGGCTGCCGCCCATTGGGATCCTGGGCTTGACCTCCTTGGGCTTCACGAGGGCCTTGACAGCCTCAGCACCTGCACTCTTGGCCTTGGCATTATTGGTGTCTTCTTCAGACCCTTCTTGTTGTGTTTCTTGGCAAAGTGCATGATCCTCAGGAAGTTGGGGTCCACCCCCTTAAGAGACTCATATTCTTGTGATCGGGATTTCTTGATGCCGTTTCTGTGCCTTTTGGGGACTGGTTGTGCATGGTGTGGTTCTTGGACTTGGCCATGTCTGCATTGGGGCCCACAGATCCTGAAGCACCTGGGACTGAACGAGAAAGAGCCAAGGTGACTTTTTAAGATACATTTTCTGCTGCAGACTCTGAACTACATAACCATCACTAAGATAAACACAGGAAAAGCGTGGGTGGGTTTAAACTTTAAACTTTATTCAACAAACAGGCGTTATCAAAGAGCCTAACGTGTAGGAACTTCCAGTTCCCTCAGGGTGTCTGACTCAGGAGCAAATAGGCGTGGCATGTTCAACTTTATGCCAAAAGATCCCCAGATCTCCAGGTTTGGGAATCACCAATGTGATTGATTTTCTTCTTGAGGAAATAAACCCTGACTATTCACTGGAAGGACTGTTGCTGAAGCTGAAGCTCCAATGCTTTGGCCACCTGATGCAGAGTTGACCTAATGGGAAAGACCCTGATGCTGGGAAAGACTGAAGGCAAAAGGAAAAGAGGGCAGCAGAGGATGAGATGGTTAGACAGCATCGCAGACTCAATGGATTTGAATTTGAGCATACTCTGGCAGATAGTAAAGGACGGAGGAGCTTGGTGTGCTGCTGTCCATGGGGTTTCAAAGAGTCAGACACGATTGAGTGACTGAACAAAACAAGAAGTGTGGCTTACGATCATTGCCATAATTAGCAGCCCAGAGCGTCCACCTCTCTATGCCTGACTTCCGTCACTGACCCAGACCCTTGCTACAACACTCAGAGGATGGAGTGTGCATAGAAAGGGGGCTGCCTTGAACACACGAGTGAGAGTTTGCAGGGGGCCCGATGCCCAGGAGCAATCCAGGCAACTGTCCTTCGGGTGCTGGAGTCAGGAGTGCCAGCGGCAGATTGGTGCCGGGGCTAAGAAAGCCAGCCCATGATGCCCCTTCAGGCTGACCATCCGCGCCGACACCTTAAGGATGTGCCTCCCTCTGGGTCATCCCTCAGGTCACAGCCTGAGCCTGGGGTTGTGGCTGCCTCTCCCTGCTTGGGTTTTCTGACCCTCCTTTCCCCAAGAGGGCAGCTCATACGAGGCAAGAGAGAGGCCTGCCTGGCAAATAGTCCCAGCTCCATTTTTTTTCTAGCTACGCAACTTTTGGCAAGGCTGAGCCTGAGTTTACCCTTCTGCAAAATGGTTGTGATCAGTGAGGCTTCAGAGTTTATTATAGGAAGCGCTTGGGGCCCTAAGAAAGGAGATGCTGGGATATTATCAACAAGCACACGTACACCATTTTGCTTAGATGATAGGTTTGTTGGGGCTGGGTAGGGGAACGGGGAGCCGGGGTGACACTGAAGTCTCTCCCATCATCTCTTGGTGCTGCCAGGGTTACAGGAATCAAAACCTGCCTCTCACATGTTGTGACTGTGATGGTCAGATGAGATCATGCAGTGAAGCCCTTTGGGAACTGTAATGCTCTTGGCAGATGGGGGTATGTTATTGTCTCCTCCTCTAGAAGGACCTTAGCCCTTCAGTTGGGAGCCTGACCAGCATTGCTTGCTAATGGATCAGTGATATTCCTGTGGACCCTTCTGCAGTGAGGCCTTCAGTGAGCTTTTTCCCAGCTGTGGACGATGCCCCAAGTGGTTCTCTGGCTCCTTCTTAAGCCAGAGGCTTGGTTGGATCCTCAAAGCCCCCCTCCCCACCCCCCGAACCTTGTTTTCTGGAGGAATCTTTTCACTTAGCAGCAGCCCAAGTAGTCCTCCAAACAAGTGGTAAGAACCTTCAGAGGCAAAGATGGCCAGTTGCTTTCACAAGCAACCCACCTGCACGAACAGGTGGGTTGCTTGTGAAAAATTCCATGGCAGCATCCTGGGTCTAAAGAATCAATTTCTGGGAATGGGCTGGAACAACCCGTGAGGTTTTTTTCATTCGGTTTTATTTTGCTTTTCATCGCAAGTATCCCTGGTTATTGTTGTACAAAGTGAATTTGAGTTTTGGAAAGGGTGTTTCATGGGATCTGGTACCCTGCCCAGTTAGAGTTCCTGTAAACCCTTCAAATTCAGGAGAATCTTTCCCAATTTTAAAGTGCTCACTTGTTCCTAGGAGGTGATGAAGTGACAGGAACACACCAAATATACCAGCCACGTATTCCTTTTGGGAAAATCAGCTGAGCTAGTGAGGAAGGAAACTAGAGAATAAAAACAGCACTGGGGAGGTAGGGTTTCAAATGCATTTGCTAAGAGCAGAGATTCTGCCCAGGGCAGCTTTTGCTAAACTCTTCTTTGGAGAAGACAGAAAACTCGGGGGAGGTCCCACAGGGGCCTGGAGATGCTCCTGCCAGACGCAGCTCCAACAGCAGCTCCGCTCAGAGCCTTCCCCAGCCCCACCCACAGAATTCATCCTCGCTAATGTGCCTCAGCACTCAGCTCAGATCCCCTCCTCAGCACTTTCTCACCGTTTAAATTCTCCATATGTCTGTCCTCACCAGACTACCAGACCTGGCAGAAGGTCTCGCTTGGCTCTGCAACCCTGGCCTGAAATTACTGTTTAATGTTTGTTGAACGAATAAATGAATAAACCCCATAATTAACCTGTGAGACAGAAACCCAGAGAAGATCTTGAATTTTAAGTGAAGTCGCTCAGTCGTGTCCAACTCTTTGCAAACCCATGGACTGTAGCCTACCACACTCCTCCATCCATGGGATTTTCCAGGCAAGAGTACTGGAGTGAGTTGCCATTTCCTTCTCCAGAGGATCTTCCCAACCCAGGGATCGAACCTGGGTCTCCCGCATTGTGGGCAGATGCTTTACCATCTGAGCCACCAGGAAAGTCACTTGAATTTTAAGAGGTAATTTAAAGAAGAAGAAAAAAAATGGGAGTCCTAATCATACAATTCATTGTCCTTATAAATAATACAGAGAAAACATAAACAGGCAGAGGAAGGGTTGGGTGAACCCATACTTGACAATTCTAGAAGTGAATACGTAATCCCAGAAAGTGGTTGTCTTGTGTGTCTTACCCAGCATGGCCATGCCAGGATCACTAGGTAACTCCTAGAATGTAAAAAGTAAGATCACAAGCATCTCTTTCCCTCCTTTATTTATTTATTTTTTTAATTTTATGGTCGCGTGGTACTTCCCTGCAGTGGAAGCATGAAGTCTTAACCCCTAGACTGCCAGGGAAGTCCCTTTTTCCCTCCTTTACTTGCTCAGGAGGCCTTAGCATCAAGCCCAGGAGTTTGGCCTGTTGAAAGTGCTGGATTTTGTGCCCAGACTCTGGGAGAGTCTCTTCTCTCCTTTGCTACTTTTTCTCTAAAACAGGTAAGCGTGTTGCTCGCCATCCTCGATTCATGGTGATCAGGATGCTGTAGGAACCAGATGTTAATGCCGTCTTCACCAGGGAGAAAGCTGCTTTCCTAGAAGCTGGTTTTTCCAACCCTCCCTTCCTAAAAGCAAAGTCCACTGTCCCCATTTCAAATCCACCCTGTTCTCTGAAGTGGTCCAAAAGCAAGGGGAAGGGAGGAAGATAAACGTCTGATAGGGAAGAGTGACAGCTGACTCTCTCCAGGGACCGGCCTGGCCTGCCCCGCATCTCCCATGGGTGCTCGGCTTGTTTCTACACAGGTGCCCGATGCCGTGTGTCCCACGTAGGCTGGAGACGGGCCAGCGATGCCATCTGCATGCCTCCCCTCCATGGCCACAAATGCACCTGCCAGGCTCAGAGCCGTCCAGACGGTTCAGAAAACCAATCTCTACCTTGTTCCTCTTCACAGGGAAAAGACAGAAGCCTCCCGTCTGGATCATGAAAGAAACAGCCAGGTCCTGTTTCCAGCAAGGCTGGAGGAAGGGTTTCTGGGGCAACCTAGGAGAGCAGGTATGGGGGCGGGGGGGGGGTGGCTGAGCCTGGGGAGACCCCCCATGAAGAGGCACTGTGCGCTCAGCCCACCCAGGGAAGCGAGATCAGAGGCAGCTTCTGTAGGGTGGGAGCTCTCAAAGTGTGGTCCCCAGACCTGCTGCGGTGCATCACCTGGGAGCTTGTGAGGGACACCCGTCCTGGGGCCCCACCTCACACCTGCAGAATCAGAACCTCTGGGGTGGGGCACAGCATGCTGGGGTTTAACAAGGACCCTCCCCAGGGGATTCAGAGGCAGGCCCGAGATGCTGAGCATCTGGATGAGGACTGCCAACAGAGTGAACCCGGATGTGGGAGGCAGGACCTGGGGCCTGGGGACTTCAGAGCAGCCCCACCCATCTGCCCCAGGGTGTTGTACAAAGAGGATCCTTTTCTAGGTATGCCAGTGGGTGAGAAGGGTTTGGGAGCCTACCTGAGAAACATGTAACTGGGAGAAACGCTGAGGAAAGTCCCCTACTGAAGGAGGCTCGTCTTCCAGGTGCAGACAAGCGTTTGTCCCAACTTGGAGAGCGTGTTTCCCCTGGCAACCTGGTTTGGAGACTAACACTACATGCAAATCCTTTTGCCCAACATAAAAATGTTTTGTTCATCACAGGCCACTACTTCTTGATATTTGGTCAGCAGGAGTGGAGAAGGGTGAGAGTCCATGGCCGAGCTGTGAGGGGTCAGTGGAAGGAAGCCCGCTGTTGGGCCACCAGGCTGAGTCTGGAGCAGCGTGGCCAGAGGGACCCCGAGGGGCACGGGAACAGCCTCCAGGGAAGAATCACTGTGCTGGGCCCCATTTTACAGAAATTGTCCAGGGCACTTAAGAGGAGTCGGGACGTTCACCACCCATCCCATTATTTGGCTTGGAAGCATCACTAGACAGGCGAGAGATTGCTAGTGCCCTGTTAGGTGCTGCCCAGAGCTGGGAGTGGCGGGACACACACTCGTGTGCGTGTGTGTTTGGGTTAAGTAACTCTTCCTGGCTTGGATATCACTGAAATAAACCAGCACATCCTATGCCCTCATCCCACAAACACACACCGCCATCCCCAGTGAAATTATGGCAATGAGTCTGAAACAGTACAACCTAGACAACATATTAAAAAGCAGAAATATTTTACTTTGCCAACAAAGGTCTGTCTAGTCAAAGCTATGATTTTTCCAGTAGTCATGTAAGGATGTGAGAGTTGAACTATAAAGAAAGCTGAGCGCCGAAGAATTGATGCTTTTGAACTGTGGTGTTGGAGGAGACTCTTGAGAGTCCTTTGGACTTCAGGGAGATCCAAACAGTCCATCCTAAAGGAAATCAGTCCTGAAAACTCATTAGAAGGACTGATGCTGAAGCTGAAACTCTAGTACTTTGGCCACCTGATGCCAAAACCCGACTCACTGGAAAAGATCCTGATGCTGGGAAAGATTGAAGGCGGGAGAAGGGGACGACAGAGGATGAGATGGTTGGATGGCATCACCAACTCAATGGACATGAGTTTGAGTAAACTCTGGGAGCTGGTGATGGACCAGGGTGGCCTGGCGCGCATGGGGTCACAAAGAGTCGGACACCGAGCGACTGAACTGAGGCAGTTTATAAAATGACCAGTAGAGGGCGAGCTCTCCCCAGTTTGGGGCAGAACCGGCCCTCCCTGCCCTGTGCCCTGTGCGGATCTGGACGCCAGGCTTCCAGCGTTAAGGAAATGGCAGATTTACTCGGAGGTAAAAGAGACACGGAGAAGGCAATGGCACCCCACGCCAGTACTCTTGCCTGGAAAATCCCATGGACGGGGGAGCCTAGTGGGCTGCAGTCCATGGGGTCGCTGAGAGTCGGACACGACTGAGCGACTTCACTTTCACTTTTCTCTTTCATGCACTGGAGAAGGAAATGGCAACCCACTCCAGTGTTCTTGCCTGGAGAATCCCAGGGACGGCGGAGCCTGGTGGGCTGCTGTCTGTGGGGTCGCACAGAGTCGGACACGACTGAGCGACTTAGCAGCAGCAGCAGCAAAAGAGACACGAGCCTAAAGCAAAGTGACTTCAGGGACGCAGGGAGGTACAAAGCCTTGCCTAGTCTGTCTTCTCAGACAACTGAGACTGTTTGAGCCTTATCCATTTAAAATACAAATATAACCCAGGACTACACTTCAGGGTTTCCTGTCTCATTGAGATGGAGGGAGTTGAGAGGGTTTTGACAAACCAGAAGGTGAGGGTGAGGGAGTGCTGGGGTGGGCGCAGAGGCACTGGGGCATAAAACAGTGAAATTGGGGCCTCAAAGGCAAGTGTGACAACCCTCCTCCATTCCAAAGAAGGTAAAACCCTTGTGCGCGCCCCACGGTGAGCGCCGAGGGGACCGCGGAGGGACGCCGCCCCACGGTGAGCGCCGACGGGACGGCGGAGGGACGCTGCCCCACCGTGAGAGCCGAGGGGACGGTGGAGGGACGCCGCCCCACCGTGAGAGCCGAGGGGACGGTGGAGGGACGCTGCCCCACCGTGAGAGCCGAGGGGACGGTGGAGGGACGCCGCCCCACGGTGAGCGCCGACGGGACGGCGGAGGGACGCCGCCCCACCGTGAGAGCCGAGGGGACGGCGGAGGGATGCTGCCCCACCGTGAGAGCCGAGGGGACGGCGGAGGGACGCTGCCCCACTAGAGCCGAGAGGACCGCGGAGGGACGCCGCCCCACGGTGAGCGCCGAGGGGACCGCGGAGGGATGCTGCCCCACCGTGAGAGCCGAGGGGACCGCGGAGGGACGCCGCCCCACGGTGAGCGCCGAGGGGACCGCGGAGGGGGACGCCGCCCCACCGTGAGAGCCGAGGGGACCGCGGAGGGACGCCGCCCCACGGTGAGCGCCGAGGGGACCGCGGAGGGACGCCGCCCCACCGTGAGAGCCGAGGGGACCGCGGAGGGACGCCGCCCCACCGTGAGAGCCGAGGGGACCGCGGAGGGACGCCGCCCCACGGTGAGCGCCGAGGGGACCGCGGAGGGACGCCGCCCCACGGTGAGCGCCGAGGGGACCGCGGAGGGACGCCGCCCCACCGTGAGAGCCGAGGGGACCGCGGAGGGACGCCGCCCCACGGTGAGCGCCGAGGGGACCGCGGAGGGACGCCGCCCCACCGTGAGAGCCGAGGGGACCGCGGAGGGACGCCGCCCCACCGTGAGAGCCGAGGGGACCGCGGAGGGACGCCGCCCCACGGTGAGCGCCGAGGGGACCGCGGAGGGACGCCGCCCCACGGTGAGCGCCGAGGGGACCGCGGAGGGACGCCGCCCCACGGTGAGCGCCGAGGGGACCGCGGAGGGACGCCGCCGCCTTGGGGCTCTGCCGTCGGTTGCACGTCGACGGTCTAGATCGAGTGCTGTGGACCCTGATGATTTTTCGTGTCTTTGAGCATTTTGAGGGCAGGACACTGCTTTATATTTCCAGCTCCTGGCGTAAACTCTGACACAACTGTAAATGCTCCGTAAATGCTGAGTAGGTGAACAAATGAATGGCCACGAGTAAGGAACCATTAGGTAAATTATAATGTATCAGCCTTATTGGAATATTACACAGTGATTTAAAATAATAGTTATTTGAAAGTTGCTAATAAAGTAGATCTTACAAGCTCTCATCGCAAAAAAAAAAAAAATGTAACTATGTGAGGTGATATATGTTAACTAAACTCACTGTGGTAATCATTTAACAATATAGAAATAAATCATTATGTTGTTCACCTTAAATGCAATGTTATATGTCAACTATATCTCAGTAAAACTGGAAAAAATAAAAATAAAATGGTTACAAAGGCCATGTAGTAACATGGGAAGTGCTTATGACATTATGTTGAGTATACAAATTGCTTTATGTCTATGGACGATTACTCATGCATGTGAATTGAAAGGGAACAAGGAGAAATGAAGAGTTGTGGACGGGCAGTGGACTTGTCAGTAGCTTCCTTCCTAGTTTGTGATTTAATCTCCTTTGTTGTGCAAAACACATAAAAACCATTTTTTTCCTGCCCACAAGAGCGTCTCAGTTTTGTTCTTTGGTGCCAAAGTACGTTGACTCTTACCCTGTTTGCTCAGATCAATATCTCTCCGGAATTCATTCGTTTCAAGTGCTGGTCACAATGCCCAGGTGCGTCCACTCGCACACAGAAGCAATAATATCTAAATCCTTTGGAAATTAATAATTGTACTGGCAGCTGCTATGGATAACATGAAATTCAAACACTTAAACTTCAGTTCTCCCAAATCAGTCAACTGCTTCTCAAGTGTTACCTATAGTAAGTCCCTATTTATACTATCAATGAGAACAATAATGGGTCTCATTCGTTCAGAAGTGACAATGTGCCTTCTACATAAATTTAATCCTCACCACAAACCTACAAGCAAGGAAATATTATTCCATCTTGTAAAGGAAGAAACAGAGATTCAGAGGGTTTCTATTACTGCCGCAAGACTGTCGGCAGTTGGGTTTCATCATACCTAAGACTTTAGGCTCCCAAAGGCTGCTCGTGTTTTAACCCAACATACTGTGATGGGTGCTTTCAAAGGGCTCAGAGTACAGCAGAGGCAATAAAATAATGCACATCAGTAATATAATCTAGACAACCCTGGTAGTCCAGTGGTTAAGAATCTACCTGCCAATGCAGGGGACACAGGTTCGATCCCTGTCTGGGGAGATCCCACAGGCCTCGGAGCAACTAAGTCTGTGCGCTCCAACTACTGAAGCCCAGGAACCTGGAGCCTGTGTTCTGCAACAACAGAAGTGAGAAGCCTCTTCTCTTCAGTGAGAAGCCTGCACACCCCAACGAAGAGTAGCCCCTACTCTATGCAACCAGAGAAAGCTAGCCAGCAATGAAGACCCATCGCAGCCAAAAATAAATAAAAATTTAAAAATATGGTCTAATTATACAAAAAAAAAGTGTCATGCATAATAGTAGCAAGCACTGCATAGGTTTGGAGGTGATGAACCTATGCCCAGGTGTCATGTCCTCAGGGACTCTTCTAATACTGAGCTGCTGATTGTGTAATGGGGAAGCTTTGTCCATCCATAAATCCCACCCCAGCTGATGATCTGGAATTCACCTCTCTTGGTTTGCGGTCAAAATATGTTTGAAGGGTCAAATATGTTCGGTGATGGACAGGGAAGCCTGGCATGTTGCAGCCCATGGGGTCACAGAGTCGGACACAACCGAGCAACTGAACTAATGTTTTGAAGGATCGGTCTTTTGACTGAAAAAGAGATCATCGTCACTCTTATGTCAGTTTTACTGTTACGGGTTATGAAGCTTTATGAAAATGTACTCTGTCCACTAATCTGAGGGGGTTAGGGGCCATTTCAGTCCCTGGAAGAAGCAGATGTTTTCCTGAGAAAGAGAGGTCTGCTCAAGCAGCATGTGTTGACCAAAAGCTAGAGGCTGCAACCGGAAATCAAGTGTCTCCTGATTTTGGACAGTTCTCTCTCCAGTCAGCATTTCCTCATGGACTTAAAACAATAGCAATGAAGGGAAAAGTGCAAATGAGTACACGCGACAGGACTAGACAGAGGCTCGACCCGTCACTGGTCTCAATGGGACGTGAAGTTCATCTGCTTTACCTTATGAGTCATTTCCCCCTCTCTCCTGAACCCCATTCCCTTCTTTTCTCAAGGCTTTAGGGCCTCCAGACCCGTGTCCTCCTTCTGATTCAAACCTGCTCACAGGACATCCATAGATCTCGGTACAGATTTAAGACGAGGTCAGTGCACCTGGAAACCTTCTCTCTCTTTAGGGACCCAAAGGTATTTTATCCCCTGTGAGAAGTCATAGAAGCGTTTCCCATGCTCAGGACGGTGTCAAGGCCACTCCAAGTTACTTCAGGGCGATGGCCACCTACAAGAATGAACGACTGGTTCCACTTGCAAAGAGTGGGTGGGGGCAGGCATCTTGGTCCCGGAAGCTGAGATTAGGCAGGCAGGCTATAGAAGAGCTGATTTCAGAAATGTGCCCCTTACCTGTGTACCTTTGCCTGCGGTGGAAAAGGAGAATGGTACTTGTTTCTGAATGGAAGTCTCTTGTTTTACTGAAAATCTAAATGTAATTTTGGTGTTTCTCAATAGGATCTAAGAAAGGGCTTAACAATTTCCCCAGTGGTTAAGAATCTGCTGGGCAACACAGGGGACATGGGTTTGATCCCTGGTCAGGGAACTAAGATCCCACCTGCTGTGGGGAAACTGAGCCTGCATGTCACAGCTACCGAGTCCACAACTAGAGAGGCCGGGTGTTGCAGCAAAAGATCCAGCCGCTGAAACGCAGGCTCGATGAAGCCAAATAAATCACTAAGAAAAGGGCTGAGATGCTGAAGTCCCTACTTACTGTAGGACAACTGATAATAGCCAGTTCTGCCTTTCTTTCTCACGGGTTTTTCTGTCTCCAGTGAGTCTCCTTTCTTCTGTCTGTTCATTAGAGACCTTTGATCCTTGACCCCCTCTTACTTTCTGCCCACCCCCCTTTTTTTTAATTGGGAAGTATAATCGCTTTGGGCTTCCCTGGTCACTCAGTGGTAAAGAATCCAGCTGCCAATGCAGGAGATATAGGTTCGATCCCTGGGTCAGGAAGATCCCCTGCAGAAGGAAATGGCAACCCACTCCGGTATTCTTGCCTGGAGAATCCCATGGACAGAGGGGCCTGGTGGGTTACAGTCCATGGGGTCTCAAAGGAGTGGGATACGACTTAGCAATTAAACAACAAATAACTGCTTTACAATGTTGTGTTAGTTTCTGCTGTGAAACAAAGTGAATCAGTGATATGTCTACATATATCCCCTCCCTCTGGGACCTCCTCCCCTTCCCCCCATCCCACCCTCCCGGATCATCACAGAGCACCAAACTGAGCTCCCGGTGTTTTACAGCAGCCTCCCACTATCTGTTTTACACGTGGTAGTATATATATGTCAGTTCCAATCTCCCAGTTCATCCCACCCTCCCCCCATATCCACTCTTCATTTTTTCTCACAGTCAATCGTTGATTGAAAGCCAGTCTCTTCTCTAGAACAGTGCTTCTCAAAGTGTGATTGGCAGGAAGAAACTTGAGAGTCCCCAAGACCCTTTACGGGGAATCCGTGTCAAAACTCTGAAAATAATACAAAGAACTTACTTACATTTTTTCACTGGGTGACATTTGCCAATGTGGTGATGTAACTGCTGGCATCTTAGCCCAAATAGGGCTGTGACATCAACCCATACTACTGGTGGCCACTGGATTTTTCACTACCATGCATTTGCAGTTTTTTAAAAAAGTCAGTTTTACCTAAGAATGTCTTCAATGAAGGAATAACAGCTATTGTATCCCAGTCCTCGGGTATGTTACTTTTTAATATTTTGTGATGACATGGGAAGTATGCGTAACACACTCTGCCACACACCAAAGTGTGAGGGTTGTTTAGAGGAAAAGCCCATGTACAATTATTTGAGTCACAAGCTGAACTACAGCTTTTCATAGACCATCATTTTCACTTGAAATAATGACTGACATCAATTACAGTTACCCAGACTTGGGCATTTGGCAGGCATTTTCTCAAGAAACCATGAACTGAGTCACTTCAAGAAACAATTGGCAGAATTTTTTATCCAGTGATGAGAACCAAGTTTTCAAAAATAAAATTAGCATTTTGGAAACCCTACATCTGCCAAAACAAGATTTAGAATATGTATATGGGCTTGACTGCTTCCCAATACTTGAAAGGCTTTCTGATGAGATCAGAGGTGACTTGTCTGGCATTATATGATGAAATATATCAATATTTGGGAAAGCTGCAGACTTCAGTGAAATCCTATTTTCCAAATGCATAATATTACAAAATATTTTTATAGAACAAGAGAGAGCATTAGATTTGTTGTTGTTGATCAGTATCTTGAAATTCATGAGGCATTATAGAAGTAATACAGTCTGATGATTAACAGATAGATGGATAAACTGACAGATAGACAGATAATTGGGAGATAGATACAGAGAGAGATTCTCTCAAGTGATTTCTGATCATACATGTATCTCTTAAAAATCAGTTATTTAGCCTTGGTTTGAGTCTTTACAGTTCCAGAATGCTCAGAGCTTCTTGCAGTGGCTTGCGTTGAAGTCAGGCAGCTCTGATGGTTAGAAAGTCAAGAGTCTTCCTGTTTTCTTTGACACTATGGTGTTGTTCCTGCCCTCCTCCTTCCATTTCATGCCTCATCCAAGTAGGGAAAGCCAACTACTATGCCACCTCGATTCCAAGCTTAAAGCAGTCCTTCCTCCTCAACCAAATATGCTCTTCAATCAAGTAATTCTCCTCACACTTTCAGCTTCAGGCATCTGGTACTAAACTTGATAATGTAGTTGTTGAGTGAACAGTACAGAGTACATGGACCTCTTTGTAGCATCTCAGATTGTATTTACTTTTTATCAAGAGCATTAGATTTTAATGTAACAAAGTAGGAACTCTGGTTTCAGATTTCACAGCAACTAACCTTTAAGACACTACCAATTCAGATTTTGGGATAGTATTAAGGAGTATCCACAATTATCTGAAAAGGCTAGTAAAATGCTAGGAACATCCACAATTATCTGAAAAGACTAGTGAAATACTTTTCCAAGTCCATGCACGTGCAAGGCTTTTCTTCAAACATGTCAAATAGGGAATCTTTAGTTTGAATGAAGAATCTAAGAATCCAGCTACCTTCTATAACACATTAAAGAATTTTGTACTCTTTAAACATTAAAGAGTCACTTGTCTCACTGCCTTTGTTTTGTTTTAGAAAGGCTATTTTCATAATAATGAAATTTATGTCAAGATAAAGTTACTTTTAAATGAATAGTTTTCGTTTTGTTTCGAATATGATTCATATTGGCATATAACTCATAAAACAGAAGTTCTTTGGGATCCTCAAGGATTCTTAAGTGTGTAAGAATTCTGAGATCAAAACCTTAGGGAGGGACTTCCCTGGTGGTCCAGTGGCTAAGTCGCTACACTCCCAATGCAGGGGACTCAGGTTCACGCCCTCGTCGGGGAACTAGATCCCACATGCTGCATCTAAGACCCATCACAGCCAAACAATGAAAAAAAAAAAAAAAAACTTTGGGAGTCTCTGCTGTAGACTAATCTTTTATCTGGCTTCTAGTCTTCATTACAATTTCCTTAATAGATAGTAACATATTTATTATAACACAAGACTAGCTTTGGGAGGATTTGAAGTGGGCAGCCCCGTGCCTGGTCTGATTTCAACAGAACAGACTCCGCTGCCCTGCTCCCCAATTATCTTCTCTGTTGACCCTCCACAGGACCTCAGATTTCCCTCACTGGTGTTCTTTTGATGTAAGTCACCTGAATGCCTCTCTTCAAATCTAAATACATGTAAGTAGTAACTGCTGCTAGTTACCAGTCATTAATGCATTAAAATAATACCCAACTTTTTGAGTGTTGACTGTATCAACCTTAATTCTAAATGCTTTTTGTGTATCATCTCATTTAATGTTATGAAGCATGAACATGTATTTTCAATGAAGAAACTTGTAAATTGGTTTTATTAATCAACAAGGCCTTGAGGAACAGTGACACATATCCTAGGCTATAAGGTCTCACGCAGGTACATGGTAGCAGGAGAAAAAGGCAGAGGACAGTCTGGAGCTTAGGTGGAATGTCCATGATGGCTCACGGTGGGGCCGCCAGACTGGCCAGTGAGAGGCAGACACCAAAGCAAGGGGAGGAGACTGAGCCCTGGCTCCTTTGCTGTCTCAGCTCTGACCTTGACCCTGACCCTGATCCTGGTGAGATCTGTTACCTGGTAATCCACAAACCACCTCTCTCTTGGCCCATTCTGAAATCTTGTAACCCTTTTTCTATTCCCCAAGTGTACTGAAATATCAGACCTTAAAAAAAAAAAAAGCCTTACAAAATTAACATTACAAAAATAAATTTATCTGAGGTCTGAAATACTGAAGAATGAGCATATAGTTAAATAGTACAAAGAGCAGAAATTAGAACACAAAAAATGACTTAAGACCAACAGGCATTCTTCTGGCAATACTCTATATAAGTTTACATATATTTTTAAAACACATTTTTAAAGATATTTCTCCAACATTCACAAAAGGCAAAAGCTATATTTGCAACATTTCAAAATACTTTTGAGAGCATCCAATTTCTTTCTAAAATCACTCAATTAAAATGTACCCGAGTTACCCAACTCCATTTTCCAAAGATACAACAGAATTATATGATATTCTTGCTTGACATATTACAAATTTAACTAAAAATACAAAAAATTTATCATTTCATTTTGTGTTCTGCCACATAATATTTCATTCTTTTTCTAATCAACAAGGACAAATACACATGACATATATGTATATACGCTTTTCAGGAATAAAATATTCCAACTTTTATCTGTAATTTGTTCAAAACCTCAGGAATTTGACAAGGACATGATTATTTGAAACAACATTGACAGTTTAAAAATAAAAACAATCCCTAAAAGGAGGGACCTTAAAATATATTTTTGGCCATAAAATCTGTGATATGATTATCTAAGAAAGTTAATGATACAGCCTCATCTGCATGAGCTATCACCAACTGAACAAAAAGGCTGAAAACAGACTTTAAATTCCCTGTATCTACCAGGTAACAACCACAGTTGTTTATTCAATTGTCCGGGGAATTTTCCTCCAGCTAGATTTAAGTTCCTGTGGTACAATGATTTGGTCTATCCCCTGATGAGTGCATTTAAGATTCAAAAAATGATCTTTGAGACCAGATTTTACATTCATTATATATGGATGAGGAAAATGCTGCCTGGAGATTTACAGGGAAGCTAGAAACAGATCCACCAGGACACAGACCTGAAGTTCCTGATTCCCAGCTAAGTTCTTCTGGTAACATGGTCTCCAGGGTAAGATTCCACATAATTTACTGTTGTTTGGTTACGGAGACTGTTATAATTTTAATATTAAGCAATGCACATAGCGTGCCCAAATCAGAATTGCTAATTCACTTGAAGGGTATTCAAGGGAATACCTGATTGGCTTTTTGTGTTTATGTGGACACAATATAAATATTATGGCTGTTTCAATGTCATTACTCTATAAAGATGTTCCCTATCAGCTTAGAGAGCCAGGACATAAACAACACTGCGATTCTCACTGTAAACAAAACGCAGTGGTAGGCACTGTGGAAACGCATTTGGTCCTATTTTCCTTACCCTGAGCACAGAAAACAGCAGGCTGTTTCCGCAGGTCAGAGCCTGTGCACATTTTGTGGTAAAGAAAGGAATCCACATGCCCAGTGCACTGAGGGAGCACAGACATGGGCACAGGACTCCTCAGAGGAGAATGGTCTGAAGAAACGAGGCTGTAGAATCAGAACAGACAGCATTTCAAGAGGTCTCCCCTAGTTGGGAACACCCGGTCGATCTGAAGTTATTAGAGATCTCCTTATCTCAGGAATCGTCAAGGCCAAAGTATAAGGTGTGATACAAGAAACCGGGAAAAAGCCCGGGAAACACAGGGTGAAATGGTCTTACTAAAAAGCTATATGTACTGAAGGGGGAAAAAAAAAAAGTAAAAAAGGCAACAGATACAAAACTACTCAATTTCAAGTTGGAGTGAAAAAACATAGTAAATGTAGTGTTAGCTTTCTTACAATGACTGGGAAAGCAGCATAGAGAAGAACCCAGGGCGATGAGCCTGTGTCTGGGCTTCTTCGCTTAACGAGAATATACGCCTAAAACCAAAGTTACGAGTTCTGTCTACACACTGAAGAGTTTTTATGGCCACAGACAGTACCTGTTAAAAAGCAGCTTCTAATGAGAATGGTAAGGAATGGGAAAAATCATAGAGGTCATCCGAAAGTCTCATCCCAACAATGTAATGACCAAATGTGGTGGGTTAAAAGTATCGTATTGGTATACTGTATTCACACTGAGGGGCTTAGACAGTTGGTATGAACAACGCAAGTGAAGTGAAGTGAAAGTCGCTCAGTCGTGTCCGACTCTTTGCAACTCCATGGATAGCCCATGGAATTCTCCAGGCCAGAGTACTGGAGTGGGTAGCCTTTCCCTTCTCCAGGGGATCTTCCAAACCCAGGGATCGAACCCAGGTCTCCTACATTGCAGGCAGATTCTTTACCAGTTGAGCCACAAGGGAAGCCCAAGGATACTGGAGTGGGTAGCCTATCCCTTCTCCAGCAGATCTTCCAGATCAGGAATCGAACCGGGGTCTCTCCTGCATTGCAGGCGGATTCTTTACCAAATGAGTTACCAGGGATGGAAAGGGAGATAATTAGGAATATACTGTTCACTTGGTTCCACTGGATGGCATATTTATATAAACAAATTGCATGTACTACTATGTAATTTGAAGGGCGTGGACCTCCATATTATCATTTTAGAAAGTCTCCTAAGCTTCTATTTTCTATGTTAAAATGATGTCAGCAAAAGTACTTTAAATTAACAATTAAATAAAAACAGTAACTGCACTTAGGAGTCACATAATTTTCATCTCCATAACCTATAAACCAGGCTTTACCACTCAATTATCACATGACGTTAACTTTTCCTTTCACATCAAATTGCTGACTTGGACTGTTTGGACATCAGGATAGTTTTTGATTCTTGATCTGTGGGGCTATCAACTGGTACCTGTAGAAAGAATAAGAAGATAAAAAAATTTACATTACGTATCTGGCATATGTCATTAAGACAGATCCACAGCTGACTCAGGAATTAAAAAACAGGCTGACTACATAGATGGGTTTACACTTATTCTATGCATACATTTCTCAATAGTATAATCATAAAAATATTCACTACTTACAGCCTTAATATCACCATTTGTAATTCCTTTATTTATATTGTGTCTTTTCAGATCAGACTTGATTAATGCTGCAAACAGAGAAGGATTAATGAAGTTACCACCGAGTATGTATAAATATACTTTTTTCTAAGCAGTGCAAAATCTTTTTTGATATTGTCAAATGTAGTACACTATGGCACCGTAATATTCCATAACATTACTGTAGCCTGAAAAAAGAACACTACCTAAGTCATTAACTTAATTAGCAAGTTATTCATTAGTGAACAAACACAGGATGCTAAGAACCAAGACACAAAGATGAAACGTGCAATTCTTTCTCTAAAGAACCCTCTAATCTAGGGAAGGGCTTCTCTGGTGGCTCAGATGGTAAAGAATCTGCCTGAAATCAGGAGACATGGGTTTGATCCCTGGGTCGGGAAGATCCCCTGGAGAAGGGAATGGCACCCATTCCAGTATTCTTGCCTGGGAAATCCCATGACAGCAGAGCCCGGTGGGCTACAGTCTATGGGGTTGCAAACGAGTCAGACACAACTGAGTGACTAAACAACAACCACCTATGGGAAACAATGACATGCAAACAATTTTAACATTTTATAACAACTCCCGTAATGTAGGCAGACAGGATACAGTGGAAGCGTGGGGAAAATGTCTGTGTCAGCTGAAGGGAATAAGGAAAGGCTTACCAGAGGAGACATGTTTGAATTGAAACTTGAAAAAATGAGTGGGCACTTGTCAAGCAGATAAGAGGAGAGGGGAAGGCAGTCCAGGCAGGCGGAAACCAGTACATGCCAAGAGATCAGGACAGGAAGAGCAGAGTCTATTCTCGGCACCCGTGGTGGTCTGTGATCGGTGGAGCATCAAGTACAAGAGGGAGACGGGAGACGGCGAGAAAGGAGGAGGCTGGGTTGGCAGGTCGACACTGTGAGTGACTGGGGAGGACACGGCTGGGCTGTGTGTTAGGGAGCTCAGTCAGGCAGCTGTGTGGAGGGGTGTGATCAGCAACAAGGCTAGAGGCAGCAAAGCCGGTCAAGAGGCTTTCATCCTGCTGGAGATGGTAAGGCCTGAATATGTGAGAAATGGTGATACAGGGACAGAATTCAGAGATATTTTAGAATTGAAGCAGTAAGACTCAGTGGTTTGAAAGGATACAAAAAAATGGGGGTTGGGGAGGGGGAAGTGGGCGACTTGCTCGAGCAATTAAATGGATGGTGGCTTCCCTGGTAGCTCAGACTGTAAAGAATCTGTCTGCCAAGGCAGGAGACACAGGTTCGATCCTTGGGTCAGAAAGATCTCCTGGAGAAGGGAATGGAAACCCACTCCAGTATTCTTGCCTGGAGAATTCCATGAACAGAGAAACCTGGTATAGGCTACAGTCCACGGGGTCACAAACAATCGGACATGACAGAGTGACTAACACTTTCACTTTCTCTGGTCCTAGTTACTGAAACTGAAAATATGAAAAGGACAGGTGTGGTGGGAAGATGGTAAGTTCTGTTCTGGACAGGTCGAGTATAAAATCCCGTGGGACATTCAGGTCCAAGGATAAATATATGATTTCACATACTGGTCTGAAATGTAAAAGAGATCAGGGTCTGGAGATACAGATTTGAAAGTTACTAGTGTTAATGTGGTAGTTAAAGCCACAGACCACACAACAAGTGTACAATAAGAAAAGGTACAAATTGGTGGGCAGTTAAATAATCTAATTGCTCATAAAGCAAAGTTGAAATGAAAGGTAAAAGTAAAATCAGTCTTAAAAGTTAGACTACTGCTTCTTTAGAAATTCACACTACCCCTTAGAATTCTATAATTGATAGCAACATTTTAGAAATTCAGATATTTAGGCAGAGATACTTGGATATATGTAAAATGGCCTTTCTGATTGTATTTAAATGATTTTAAAGAAACTGGTGATGTAACAAGCTCCCAATTACAAGCAGCTTGATATTAAAACATCACTCTCGGGCTTCCCTGGTGATCCAGTGGGTAAGAATCCGCCTGCCAACACAGGAGACATGGGTTCCATCCCTGATTTGGGAAGATCTCACATGCTGCAGAGCAACTAAGCCCATGCACCACAACTACTGAGGCTCTAGAGCCCATGAGATGCAACTACTGAGCTACGTGCTGCAACTACTGAGCTACAAGCCGCAACTACTGAAGCCCGCATGCCCTAGAGCCCATGCTCCGCAACAAGAGAAGCCACTGCAATGAGAAGCTCACACACCACAACAGAGAGTTGCCCCCTGCTGCTGCTAAGTCGCTTCAGTCGTGTCCGACTCTATGCGACCCCACAGACGGCAGCCCACCAGGCTCCTCCATCCATGGGATTTTCCAGGCAAGAGTACCGGAGTGGGGTGCCATTGCCTTCTCCGGAGTTGCCCCCGGTTTGCTACAATTAGAGAAAGCCTGTGCACAGCAATGAAGATTTGGAGCAGCCAAAAATAAATAAATAAATAAATCACTCTTTAAACTGCACCAGTGACTGACATCAATTGGTCTGCCTGACACTGTTCTACAAGTCCACTAAATCAAAGATGCTGCTCATCTTTTTATAGGGGGAAACTGTGTATCTCTCTACCATTAATATTACTCAAAGAACTGAGAAACACTATGACATGTTTAGAAACATTTTTTTCAATGTGCCTAAATGGGGCTAAGGAGTGGATGTATATTATATATGTAAAGCATAGTGCTTCACAGAGAACAGTCAGCACTGGAAAAGCAGATGCACTGTATTTAAAGGGTAATTCTGTCAAAATGAGACCTGCCAGCAATTCTCAGAAACAAATGCAAAAAAGAACAGGTACCACCTTCAGCACACCTCAGGAGCCCCTCAGCCCTCTTCCCCGTCTGTGCAAACGACTACTGGCTACAGATCCACCGCACTCTCTCCAGTAAAACACTCAACACGTGACAGACATTAATCAGCATTTTGAAATGGTAAAACTGTCAATGTAAAACTGATTTTAAAGAGCTTTTTTTTACATTTAATTTTCTGTACTTGACCTGTTTGAATTAACATTTATGAATCTAACTATAAGATAAAATGAATAGAGAACCCAACACTGTTCCCTTTTTTGGTGCAATAGTAACACTATTTGATACCTATGTGTTACTTTCCTGGAAATTGAGAATCAATATGGAATTACTTATGACAGATCGGTAGTTAAGGTAGTTTATGTACTACATTACAATACATTCAGTTACAAAACATTCAGTTTCATGTGTTTCGTTTTACTAACTGAAGAGAATACAGGGAAAACGCTTCCTTGGTAGGATTTTTTCTTTGAGGAAACAGTACACTCAGGCGCTTTGAGTGTAATGGACAAAGGACAGTGACCTTAAGTGGCTGTATGTTTCCAAAGTAAGTGCTTATCACTGCTAAGAGCTCATACTGGGGGTTTCAAAAAGGATGACCAGGTGTTCAACAAATATAAAGAAACCTTGATTCACATCTTTCTGTTAGATTCTATCCCTGAATTAAGTTATAGCAGATCAAAAAAAAAACAACAACAATCCCTCTCCAAGTCTCCATGGCTTCTGTCTCTCATGTGGACAAGGAATGCAGAGAGAAACTACCAAAGTGAAATAGCAGTAGAGGCCAACACGGGCCTGGAAGCACTACTGGATGTAAGTCTTGCTTCTGTTTCTTTTGGCCATGCCCCTTGGCTTGTTAAATCTTAGTTCCCCAACCAGGGGTGGAACCAGGGGAAGCATGTGTGGGGAGGTGGGGCTGAGCCCGGGATGACCGGGCTACAATAGCAGCCTGCATGATCAGACAGGGCCTAGGTGCCAGACCCTGCCAGGAGCTTTTCATCAACTGTCTCAGTTAGTCCTCATAGCAAGCCCTTAAGGCAAGCTTTTAATATCCTATTATATAAATGAAAAAGGAGAATGAGAGAGGTTGGGTAACTTGTCTAAAGTCACACAGCTAAAGAGCAGCAGAATCTGAACTTGAGGCCAGTCCTGCCCATGCCAAGTCTTTACCAACACTTGTTACAATGGTTTTGTTTCCAGGCACGGTAACTGTATTGAATTTGAAACCTCAAAAATAAATCCACAGATTCATATCCCTGAAGGGAAACAATATCCTGCCTTTTATTTCATTTTTTTCCCTTGAGTTCTGCCAAGTCTTGAGAAGCAACAGAAATGAAAATTAAATACAAAGACAATGTGACACAAGAACTTCTGGCAGGCATACACCCTAATTACCTGTTAAAATGATGCCTCCAAACATCCAAACACAGAGGAAAATGTTCCCTGTTACAGGCCCATATGCTGATGTAAGCTTTCCTTGAGCCAATGTGAATAAGATTCCAAATATCTAAAATAAAGTAAGAGAAATATTTTATTAAGATTGCTTTTAAAAACAAATACAGTATTTCCCCCAGAACTTACCTATTTTATTCATATGATTCGGCTTCTAGAAACATGCATTGAAAGGTGGAATTTTTAAAAACAAAAGCTACAGTCAAATTCATTATCCATTAGAATATTTGGTAAACTCATGGTCTCAGATTTAAGAGAAATCAGAGGTTTACCTGTGCAGCAGCATTGAGAAGACCAGATGAAGTCCCTTCAGACTCAGGGTAAGTGATTTCAACAGCAAATTCGAAACCCAAGGGGAGGTAACCAGTCATGAAGAAACTACCGAAAATAAAGTCAACATCACAGAAGAAATCATTGGAAGGACAACATCACCTGTTGATGCAACTGCTTTACTTCTCCGACTTGTTATAATTATCAAATAAGTGAAAGTGTTGAGGTTGGTGTGTGAAAGGGAGGCACTATTATGATTCACCAATTACCCTGAGGACGGGAGAACCGTGAAGCAAAACCGAGAACTAGGAAGCAAAACAATTTCCAACTGTTTTCCAGAGAAAAATATACTTCCAGTTTTCTAAGTCAGTTTTGTTTCTAGCCAAGTAAAGAGACTTTGGGTTAAGTAAGGCTCATCCATTTTTCACCTACAGCAATAGCAAAAAATAATTTTGAATTATTTTTTATAGCTCTAAAGAATTATACATTTATGTACACAAGACAGATCTTTTTTAAAGTTTAAAATATTAAAGGACTTTTGAATGAACTTTAAAAAATGAAAAGCGACAGCAATAATACTTGAGAATTCTAACAGAACACTATCATTCCTTTTAACACGTGCGATGCTTACCCAAGCAACCCTCCAGTGACAAACACGATGATAATATGTCCAAGGCTCAGTGTGAAAGTAAAGATTACCATTCCAACAAAAGACAGAATGTAAACGGTCAGGGTAGTGTGTCTAAAACAAAAACAACAGAACTGTTAGTGTTCTGTCTGATTTCCTTAGGCACGTAAAGATCGTGTGGCTAACTCGGCTCTGTCCGTGTGGTAATAAATTCTTCAGTTTCAAGACTCACCCCTTCTTATCTACGGAAAATGGTTCCACCAGGCATGGACTTGAAAGATTAAATTGAAGTTTCAAAAGTTTCAGTTTGCAGCTGACAACCAAAGTCACCTCATATCCAATGCTCAGACAAAGGAATACCCATAAGGATAAAAATAATTTTTATGGCAACAAATAGGATATGGATGGTTCCCTATCCGTATTTCAAGATTCAGATCAAATTCTGCCTCTTCCACAATACTTTTCCTAACCACTGCAGCTTACAAGATTCTCCTTTTTTTCAAACTCCCTAATCATTTTCTATGTACATGATTGACACTTGACATCTATTTTAGTCTGTTATATGATTATTGAATTTTACATGCATGAACACCTTAATTTTTCCCAATTAGACTGCAAAGGTCCTCAGGACAGGGATCAAATATTGCTTCCCACGATTCCTAGCTAAGAGTGATGCACATAACAAGAGCTTGGTGAATGAACAGCAGTTATCCTGAGAAGAAAGCCAGGGCAACAAAGAACATCTGTATGTCAACCTGTTTCCCAATTATAAAATGGACCAAAGACTATTGATAAATATAAATCCTTTACACATACTCTCTTCGTCTACAAATTTAATGGGTTTCCATTCTAAGCTACCATTACATTATAATGAAGCCCCAGTAAGTGCTGTTTTAAATCATGTGAGAATTATTTGGAGAATTTTAAAGTCAGAGGTACTTAGAAAGGGCTTAGATAATGTTATCAAATATATCTTAGGCCTTGAAAGGTATACAGGACACAGTTCCATTACTTCATTCATTCACAGTTCCACTCATTCATTTCTCCCAAACACATGAGAAATCTCTGTCTGTTAGGAAATGCAGCTATTCTTCTTCTCTCTTTTAGATGTAGCTGTTCTTTAAAGGCCCAGTGCAGAAGTTGCTGCCTTGGAAAGCCCCTTTCTCAGTCTCCCAGTTGGTATTACTCACTTTTTCTTTTGTATTAGCATTTTCCTGGTTCCACGTAGATACACAATTAATAGAGCATCTTCATATTATCTATTACAGTATTATAGTCAAGTGTTATTACAGTTTTAGGGCATTTTAGCCAAAAACTTTTTATTAAAATGCCTTATGCTCACTAATAATTTTTTGATAGGAAAAAAACTTTTTATTTGTTTTTAAGTTCACAACATAAGAAAACAGCAGTATAAAGTCTCTATCAAAAGTCAAATGTTTCTCAGAAAGGGCTCCTTTTAGAATAGAACTGATCTATTCTGGAGTGGTATATATGAGTATTATTAGAGGAGAGGTGAGTTCATAAGGTATCCAAGTTCTCAAAGTTGAAATAAATACAACCAATAAGACAATAGAGAGACCACTGAAACATTCAGAACTGAAGGGAACCCAAAAGTGTCTAGACTGCAAGTCTTTGAGCAATAATAATACTTTTTAAATCTCTTAGAATGAAAAGTAAAGGTTCCCTTAAAACCAAAATACCTTAGGTTGTACACCATACATTTTTGCCTGCTTTCACTTACTTGTATGTTTTGGTATAATCCAGCCATAAGCCACAAAGAATAGATCCCACCATTCCAGCTAATACCAGTGTTAGCCCAATCCTTCCAGCGTTCACTTCTTCGCCCTTAAAATTTTTTTCAAAAGAAGTTGATCAGACACCTCAAATTCAAAAAGATCCTTCACATTCCCATACCTTCTCATGTCAATGGAAATAAGCAGATACCATTAAGCATACAATATAACATGAAGAATTCAGTATGTGTATTAGGGTGAATGGACATTCTACATTAAAACAAAAAAACGAAACAAAACCTGACATATGGGAGAAATCAAAAAGGAAATTTTTCTTGATCCTCCATGGTTAGAAGGACAATGATTTTTGTTAGAATTCTTAAGTAATTCATAGGTGTCTGAAAAGAAAGTTAATCTGATAGCTTTTACATATAACTGCTTTCTCTTTTCAGAAGGAAAGCGAGATCGGGCTTGATATTTACTTCTTTATATTTGTGCTGGTTTCTTTTACATTTCTTTGTTCTTGTCTCATATAACCAGTCACACTATCCCTTTAAAAAAGAACAAAGAAAAAGAGGTATTGTCAAAACAATAATGGCTTCTGCTTTCTATGTTGTTTTATAAATTGGATTAAATGTAATCTCAAGTGAAATAAGTGTAAATCTTTTATAGCAACAAGGTCATACATTTTTAGTCTTATGACCATGCTCACAGGAATTATATTGCTGAAGAAAAGCTCTCGGCCAGGCATGCAACACAATATTGGCAGAAGCTTACCTCATAATATGTCAGTATCATTTGATTTAATAATGTTGAGACTGAATAAAATGCTCCAGTCATGATACCTACAATGATAAAGAGAAAACTATCAACGTGCCATGTACGAGTTTATCAAGTGATATGGAGCACTCCGTGACAATTGTGAAAATACAATGTCTTCTTAGACAGTTGACAGAAAAAATTGAGACCTCTCACTACTCCCTTTCAAGATGTAGACTGATCAATGTTAACACCTAAACTTAGTAGGGATTGCGATTGTAGAATTCTGTCATTACATCATTTACTATTATTTAGATTCAGACACACGGGCCAGAAATCACAGTCCCATGCATAACACTATGTAATAGCAATCAAGCAACTGATTGCTTCCTAAGCACCTACGCAAGTTAATGAATGTTAAAGCATTAAGACAGAATCCCTGTTTCAGCCATCTCACCCCTACATCAAAGACGTACAAGGAAATTAGGAAGACAATGTTAATTAAAAAATACTTTAAAAGGGAAAGTTAAAAACAGCTGGTTATCAGGAAGCATGTGACTAGGTTTGAATCATGGAGTTTCTTTACATATGTTGTATCGCTTTAGGTCTACGTCTCTTAACCTAGCTGAAATTTAAGCTTATTATTTTTCTATTAAATAGTTCAAGCATACAAAATAGTACAGAGATTAATTTAACAAATACCCTTACTCATCACTCTCTTACAAACGTTAACATTTTGTTATCTTTGCTTCAGATTCATTTTTTCAGACCTTCCTTAATCCTATTCTTTCTCAGAGGTAATCCCTATCCTGACCTTCATATTTATCATGGCAGATATTATAACATATGTATATCAATAAACAATAGAATTATTCTGCTTGTATTTAAATTTGATATGAATAATATGGCATTGTATCCATCTGCAATTTGCTCATTTCACTCAATATCATGGTTTTGAGATTTAGCCATGTTGATACTTTTAGTTCTACCTCATCAGTTTTTTCTGGTGTATAATAGTTCACTGTGCAAATATACTTCAATTTAACTATCTCTTGTCCTAAGTCAATAGATACTTTAAGGCTTTTTCCAGTTTTTCACTATTTAAAACAACACTGCAATAAATATTGCTTTTGTTCTTATGTATATAAGGGTTTCTCTAAGCAAAAATCTAGAAGTAAAACTTCTACTTTCTGGATATAGCCAAATTGCTCTTCAAAACGGTTGTACCAGTTTACACTACCAACAGAGTTCCTTTACTCTACGTTCTTGATAATCATCAGATTTTTAAAACAAATTTTTTTGCCAATTTAAATGTGTGTGATATTGTATCTCACTCTGGTTTTGATTTGCATTTCCTTGATTCCTAATAAGGTTGAGCATCATAAATAAGCCACACACACCCACATATAAATGCCTTCCGATTTCCCTGGATGGTTTGCTCTTTTCTTAGTGATTAGCAGGAGTCACTTTTATATTGTCAGTGCAAAGCCTTTGTTGGTTACATGCATTGAAGACATTTTCTCATGGTTTATGTCTTGTCTTTCAGAAAATATCATTAGTTTAATTTAATCATAAATATCAATTTTTAAATTTAGGGCTTTTTTTCGGCATCAGAAAGTTCTTTTAAGAATACTAAAGATGGTTTCCTATATTTGCTTCTAAAACATTAAAGTTCTGGCAACTTCCCTGTGTTTAAGACTCTGCACTTTGACTGCAGGAGTGGGTTTGATCCCTGGTCAGGAAACAAAGATTCCACCTGCCAGGCCTCAAGGCCAAAAAATAAAAACCAAAAAAACATTCAAGTTCTGATTTTTACCCTTTAGTCTTCAATCCACAATTCATGTTCTAACTTCACATTATTTCTCCTCTAAAGATAATCGATTGTCCCAAGACAATTAACTATGTAGTTTCTTGTCTACCAACACCAAGTTTTCATATATGCATAATGTTCTAGTCATCACATTGCTGTTGTTCAGTCACTAAGTCGTGTGACTCTTTTGTGATCCCGTATAGCCTGCCAGGCTCCTCAGTCCATGGGATTTCCCAGGCAAGAATACTGGAGTGGATTGCCTTTTCCTTCTCCAGGGGATCGTCTGCTGTTTGCAAATATTCTAGTTTTTTTCCACGCAGGCACTTAGTGGCATGGCCATATGACTATAAAAGTTAGCAAAAGTGCTAGTTCTCCTTTTCTTAGTAATCATGGAAGCATGTTTTGAGGTATCAGCCTGGCTCTCTGAGCAACTTGCAGTCTGTTCACAGTGGACACACGGCATTGGCAGGCTGTGCCATTTGATGTGTTAGGCCACTAAGATTTTTTTGGTGGGGTTTCATTGCTAACCCAGCCTATGCCCACCGATACACAGCGGTAGGCCCCTGGGGTCCCTGTTGTGTTTCAGCTGATCTGTCTCAGTTCAGTTCCGTTGCTCAGTCGTGTCCAACTCTTTGTGACTAACTGTCTAACTAACTGTCTATCCCTTACTAATACACGGCATCTCATTTCCACTGCTCTAGAAACCTTGATATCTGAGAATTAGTTCCTCACTTTGTTCTTTATCAAAACTATCTTTGTTGCTCTTGGCCCTCACAGGAATCTTACAAATAGCCAAGTTCCATGACAAACCCTGTTTTAAGTTGGAGATTGCTAGCTGAGGCCTATGTCCAGAGATCTTATCAAAAGCCCCTGGGTAGTGAGCGTTTCTTACTCACTTCCCATTGAGTTCAGGAATGCACAGAGACCCAGCCAGGTTAGGCTGAGGAGGCCAAGGACAACAAAACAGGCCTGTGCTGAGGCTTGAGTGTACTCTACTGCCTGTACCCTACGGTGGTCTCACTCCTACTCCAGACTCAGTGAGGAGAGCCAGAGTCTGGATGAAGAAGTATAATAGCAACGAGTACTGCTACCTGAATCTAGAGTGAGATATTTGTCTGAGTTTCAGATAGCAAGTAGCTACAGTTGGGATATAAGTGATGATAAGTTTCTCCAAATAGTCCTAACGCCAAAAAAAAAAAAGATTTCTCAGTCTTTTTGGTTTCTTGAGTTTTGGACACTGAAAACCTGTCCTAGGAGTGTGGTACCTAGCCAAACTATCCTATGGGCAAGTCTGCCCCAGTCTTTTCTACATAATACTAGGCATGGATGGAGCAGACAAGTACACTTCTAAAAGGTGGGATATGACCCTTACTCAGTCAGACATTATGACCCCTTTGGCAATGAACATCAAGTCAACAAACTTCTCCAACTGTTCTAGGGAATATTATTGAACTCTCTGCAGGGTTTCCCAACTCCTTCTTTCTGATTCCTTCAACAAGTAAACTCTGTTCAGTTTCCAGAGCCTCTGTATGTGTCTGACCTTTCCATCAATCCAAATCTACAACTGGCATTTGTTCATACAGTAGTCCTGTAAGGTTAACTGGCATTATTACAATGTTGAGTCCTCCATAAACCTGGTATATCCCTCCACTTAAATTAGTCCTTCTCTTACATCTTTCAGTGTTTTATAATTTCTAAAGTTCTTCTTTTAAGTATAGCTGTTTGGGGGGCTTCCCAGGTGGCTCACTGGTAAAGAACCCACCTACCAATGCAGGAGATGCAGAAAACTCAGGATCGATCCCTGGGTTGGGAAGATCCTCTGGAGGAGGGCGTGGCAACCCACCCCAGTATTCTTGCCCAGAGAATCCCACGGACGAAGGAACCTGGTGGACTACAGTCCACGGGGTCGCAAAGAGTCGGACACGACTGGGCGACTGAGCAGGAGCACTAGCATAGTTGATTTACATGAAGTTCTTTTTAGTAGATTTATTCCCAGGCATCTTATACTTCTGGCTGCTATTATAAAAAGTATCTTTTTATAGGAATGCAGTTGATATTTTCACATTGTTAGGTATTTAATATTATTAATTCTAACAGAGAATGTAGGTTCTCTTGCATTATTTTGTAGACTGTGGGGTTAGCAAACATTTTCTGTAACAGGACAGACAGTAAATACTTTTAGCTTTGCAGGCTGTATGGTTTCTGATGTGGCTGCTCTCATAGTTCAAAAGCAGCCATAGCAGAAAATATGTAAGTGAATAAAATGTTATTTATAAAAACAGGCAATGGCCAGATTTGGCTCATAAGACAGTTTGCTGACCTCTGATATACATAGTCATGTTATCTGTGAATAAAGCATCTTTTTTCTTTCCAATTCATGTACTTTTAATCTTCCCTGTATTAGTGGGCCAGCCAGGACTTTCAGTTGGATGCTGAGCAGAAGTGATGACAATAAGCATCCTTGTTCTAAGGGATATTTCTTATTGATTCTCAAGGGTAATGCTTCTGAGCTTCTGTCTTTAGAAAGATGTTTGCTACAGGGTTTTTGTAGATAAACTTTGTCAGGTTCAGAAAGTTTATTTTTCTCACAGATGGCTAAGAGTCTTTAACCAATGGGTACTGTATTCTATTAAATGCTTCTTCCTCAGCTACTGGGTGAATTTTCCTCTAGTGCACCCCCCTACACCTGAAAATATAAAGACAATAACAGTGACATCTGAAGGCAGGTAAGACAGAAATAGGCGGTACTGGTTAACAAACAGTGTTAATATAAGAAATAAACAGAACAAATGCGTTGGTGCCTATAGTCAAAGCTACAGTGTTAGGAGGAATATCTGTCTGCTAGGCTGAAAGATCTAGAAGGATGAGATTTTGATAGAATACTCCAGTTAGATGACAGCTTGCATAAGGCCAAAGAAAGGAATTATTGATGAAATTTTCCTTACGGCGGTCAGAACTGTAATTCATAAAGGACCTAAAAATACCCTGGAAGTTTACCATCTTCTGCAATTCTCTGGAAGAGTTTGAGTAGGATAGGTGTTAGCTCTTCTCTAAATTTTTGGTAGAATTCCGCTGTGAAGCCGTCTGGTCCTGGGCTTTTGTTTGCTGGAAGATTTCTAATTACAGTTTCGATTTCCGTGCTTGTGATGGGTCTGTTAAGATCTTCTATTTCTTCCTGGTTCAATTTTGGAAAGTTATACTTTTCTAAGAATTTGTCCATTTCTTCCAAGTTGTCCATTTGAATCGGTTCTATTGAGATGGATGAAACTGGAGCCCATTATACAGAGTGAAGTGAGCCAGAAAGAAAAGCACCAATACAGTATACTAATGCATGTATATGGAATTTGAAAGATGGTAATGGTAACCCTATATGTGAGACAGAATAAGAGACACAGATGCATAGAACAGTCCTGTGGACTCTGAGGGAGAAGGTGAGGGTGGGACGTTCTGGGACAATAACATTGAAACATGTATATTGTCATATGTGAAGCGGAACACCATTCCATGTTTTATGCGTGGGACGGATGCTCAGGGATGGAGCGTTGGGATGACACGGAGGGATGGGAGGGGGAGGGAGGTGGGAGGAGGGTTCGGGAGGGGGAGCACATGTGAACCCATGGCTGATTCGTGTCAATGTTTGGCAAAAACTACTACAATATTGTAAAGTAATTAGCCCCCAACTAAAATAAATAAATAAATTAAAAAAAAAAAATACCCTGGAAGAACTCATGAAAGAAGAAAGTGCTTCTGTCTTTAACAGCTATAACTTGTTTTTATTGTTTTAAAAATATGTTAAAAAGCCCATTCTGAAGTTTTTGCTTTTAGTTCAAAATTTAAGTTTATGACTATGCTATTATCATAGAGTTAATAAACCTATTTCATTATCTCATTAATTAAAACTCAAACCACTAAAGGAAAAGAATCTGCACTGCTCAAAGGTTTACACAGACATCAACAAAAATAAAAGAAAACCACTTACCATAACTGACCAATAAAAGGACAAAAGGAATGTTTTTAAATAGGTTCCTTATTGATTTCACATAGGAGTACTCTCCCGGTGGACTGTCTTGGAGAACTGCTTGAGCCTGGCTTGGTGGATACTGAGGTTTTTCTTTGAATGCTGGAAACATACACGAAAAGGTAATTCAATACATGTGTCTTCCTTAGTGAGCAGACTAAATTTAGTTTAAGTTTAAAGAGGTAGTAAAAGCCTTTTATGGTAAGGCTTTTCATTTTCACTAATTTCTAAGTGAAGAATAGTTTGGTATTATCATCTCAACCCTCTGAGACTGACTAAAACTCAGAGATTTGGCCATTTCACATAACTGAACTATAAAACCATCAATAATACTATGTTAAAGTTTGCCCAGGGATTATTCCAGTTTTAGTTAAGCAAGATTAATTTTTATTATGTTAAGTATTCTATTTCTAAATTTGGTTCAATTTATAATTAGAGATAAGGTTAGATATGAGTAAGCCAATATCTTACTGAGCTTTTAGATGACTGGCTTGAGTTAGTACCTCTTTTTCTTCTGAAACCTGATATAAAGTTTATCTTTTCTAGGATTGAAAGGGTCCAAGATGATTCATTGGAACAAAGCTAGGTCCTGCTTGCTGACCCACCTTGGCTGCATATGGAAAATCCAGGGGTAGAGCTGAGAAAAATATAAGTATGATACATGGTTTCTGAGATCTTAAGTTCTAGTACTGCTCATTTCTATGGAGTTAGATCACACAACCTTCTCAGCCAGACATTTAGAGACTGCCCTTTTGCTGAGCAAGGGAGGATCTACCAACTTCCTGCAACAGATGGCAAAGGAGATATTTCTGTAGGGTTTCGCTAGCTGGGAATCAAGACTTTTTGCTAGAAGAGCTGATCTGCTAAGACTGGTACATCAGAAATTAAAATCTAGTTTTGGTATTGACTCAAATTTTTTTTTTTTTTTTTTTTTTTTTTTTCAGGAGAAGGAAGGATTTATTTCTTGCAGCAAGTAAGAACACTGGGTATCTTTCCCCAATCAGTGTCTCCCCAACAGCATAACTGGGGAAGTTTTAAGCTGAGGGTATATGCATGTTCATAGAGGGGCTTGAGCAGAGGACAATTCAGCAGAGAATCTTGGCAAAGGTACACAGAGTCCAAGCTTTGAAAGTGAAAGTGAAGTCGCTCAGACTGTCCGACTCTTTGCGACCCCATGGACTGTAGCCTACCAGGCTCCTCTGTCCATGGGATTTTCCAAGCAAGAGTACTGGAGTGGGTTGCCCTTTCCTTCTCCAGGATGACTCAAATTTTTAAATTAAAATAGATTCAGTATTTCACTGAATCTAAAATGGTCTGATGTTGGCACTCAATGATGTTGGCAGGCATCAACATGGTTATATAGTTTTCACATAATCATGTCTTGATTTCCACCAATGTTACTTGCCACTGGTATTTTTTTACTGATACAAGAATATTTAACTTGAAATCTGCCCTCTTAGCAAACTTTTAACTGTATAATAAGTATTGTTAACTATAGGCATAATGTTATACAGCAGATCTCTAGAACTTTTTCATCTTAGATGCCACTGATGGATTGAGAATAAAGTAATATTTTCTAAAATATTAGAACTTCCTCTTTCTCTTTAAATAGTGGCTATTTCTTTCTTCCAACAAAGAAGGCCTGCTTTGTAGTTTGACAGTGGGCTAGATCTGATGGACCTGACTGTCGATTGTAATCATGTAGAAATTTTTTAATACAGATTTTGAGAGTCTATCAAAGGCTCAATGAATCAGGACATTTAGAACAGAACCTTAGAATCTGTATTAAACACAAAACTCAACACCCAGCTGGGTTTGAAAATTACTGCAAGAGAAAAAAACTATTTTTAAACTTTTACACAATATTTTAAATCTCTAATTCTATCTGCTGCTAAAAAATTTAAAAATTACAGTTCTTTGCTCATCCAACCATGGATTAATTATGATACAAAGAAAACATCAAGCTAAAAGACTTCTATTATTTATAGGTCTTACAACTAATTCAAGAGGGGACATAACTCATAAATATTGAATTTTTAATATCCTTACATTGGAGGACTGGTGGACATAAAATGTTTAAGTGGTTGCAATCCCTCCTCTTCCTTTCACCCTATCTGCTCCTTGTACTGTTGAGGATGTCTGCTGTCTTTTCCTGAAAGACTCTTTGCATCCTAGTTAAGATAGGAGACATCTCTTTTTATTAATATTGGTAAAACAGAACTCACACGGTTTAAAACAACATTTCAGAATGTAAAAACTATGCTTATGATGTAGTCATGGGTGTTCAGTGAGACTTAAGTCTCTAAGATTTTTTATTTACAATGGTAAAATAAGTCTAAATGGCTCAGATTTGAACTCAAATGCAAAATGAAAACAAGTTCTGGTAGTCTATAATTCCATTAGACTTGTTTTCTTAACACAAGGGTTATCTCTTAGTTTCAGGAAGTTAGCTGCTCTCCTAGACAAAATCAAGCCTTTATCTATTAGCTACGCAATACAGTAAAGTCAGGCTTCAGTCTGTGAAGAAAAAGAAGAATCAAAAAACCATTGATCTAGCACCCTTTTTATGCTGCACTGCTCCTTTCAAAAGATAAAATATATGCCTTTTTCTTTCTCCTTTGAAAAATAGACTTCTACCTTTTCCCCACCAAAAAGTTGTGCAAATAAAATAATTACTTAATAAAACTGTTATTCTCCATCCTTGGCAATAGGCATGGAATAGGACAAAGGGTTTTCGGGCAACACATTCAAACTTTTTCTCCTATGATGAATAAGAAACAAATCTACTGTATTTAGGACCACTTCTATTTTTTTAAATCAGATTATAATATTACCTTTTGATTTCATTATTTGTACCTGTGTGATTCAAGCAGACATTACACATATTAACTTATTATAAGACAAACACAGGTTTTAATCCTGGCTCTGCCTCAACTTACTATATGACTCTGAAGAAATCAATTCCTGCTTCTCAGCTATATAGCTTTCTCATCCATAAAATGGAGATAATAAAAACAAGCTGGTATGAGGATTACAAGATATAAAATATGTAAAAGAACTTTGTAATTATTGAACATTGTCCTTCTGAGGAATATTTATTTTTAAAAATCAGAATTTTCAGGGAACTCCCTGGCAGTCCAATGGTTAGGACTCGGCACATCCACTGCAGAGGGCACTGGTTCGATCCCTGGTCAGGGAACTAAGTTACCACATGCCGCGCAGTGTGGCCATAAACAAATAAATAATTTTTAAAATAAAATAAAATCAGAGACTTTTCTCAGGATTTGAAATTCTTATAGACTATGTAAAATGTATTTCTATTAGAAGTTTATAATAGCAACCAATATATAAATATCTTGAATATAAGAATCAAAAGTAAAATTATGCATATATATTATATACTCATATATTTTAAAACCTTAATATTAAATATTTTGACTGCCGTTAACTTTTGATTTCTGTCATCTACTCATTTCAGTGAATCAGGATGATAAGGATTTTAACTGACATACTTAAGTGATACAGTTTACCGATCTGCATAAGAACAACTTTCAAATACAACAGCATTATCACTTACATAAAAGGAATCTGAATTGAAACAAAAAATTGGACTAAGTAAAAATTAAAATATGTTTGTAAAAGTAACATTTTATTAATGGAATTAGACTGCCTAGGCTCAAATTTTTGTCCTTAGCATTTACTAACTGTGACCATGGGTAAGTTAAATTTACTCAAATTCTGTGCCCCAGTTTCCTCATCTATAAAATACAAATGATAATACAGTACTGCCCTTCTAGGGCTGCGAAGATTAAATGAAGTATGCCATGCAGTACGCTTTTAAACATATTTAGGGCACATAAATCAAATGTTAGAGACTATAATAGTGTTCTCCCAATAAAAATGGGGTATTAATATGAAATTCAGTGGAAGGTTGGGGTTAATTCCTAGAAATGTTAGATGGATTACACTTACAGAGCGTAATAGGATTACATGGCATGAATCCTCAAGTTAGTACTTTAGGAAGAATGCTCAATACCAATTTGGTATATGTCACATTGCTGAAAAGCATCAGCAAAACTAAATTATTTTATAAGATTTGGTTGGGTTTCCAAAGTATTTATGGGTAGAATTTAGAAGGAAGTAGGATTGCCTCAATAATTGAGGAATTTTAAGAAAGTAGGTTTTTAAAGTAATCCAGATTTTTCTCAACAGGAATTATTTAGTTATAAGGAAAACAGGTACATTTTAAATTTAAATGTCACAATTTTAAACTAGACTTGCATAACACAACTGTATATTATCTTGCTTTTATATACTATGTTTAGTATCATAAGATTGCAGGTCACCAAACAAAACTGGACAATGAGCTTTTTTTTCCTACTATGTTTCCATTCCATTTTTTTCCATTCTTCCCTCCCATTTCCACTTCCACTGTCTATTCATAAGCCATAAGTATATAAATAAGTATATACATGAATAGCTCTCTTTTAATTTCTTAAATAACACGGGGTGATATGCCAATGGTCACAGCTATTATTATTTTTTGTCCCACTCACTTAACAAATAAAAATCTTACATTTGTAGCATCTCATATATATATATATATATATATGTGTTTAAATACATATGTGTCATGTATGATTTTATATCTAGGGATATCTTATATACAATCTATTACTCTCACTTCTTCCAAAGAGATAGGCAATTGAAGACAATAAAAAAGGAAAACCAGAATTTATGCAAAGATACATAGCAATCAAAGGGAAGAGGATTTTATATTTTAATAATTCCTATTGCTAATGGAAGATCCATTTATACAAAATGTATATAAACTATATTTCATCCAGCAAATCAAATATGGGTACCAGAAAAGTAGATAGAGGTATTTTTTTTTACAAAATATAGATTTCTTTTAAAATTTTGTTAGACTGCCAAAAGACTACAAGGCATAATTTGTCCTTTTTCAGTAGTCAGCACACAGCAGACATGCCACTTCCTAACTGGAACATAAAAACCAACCATAGGTAGCCTGGAGATGTCAAAATACTTCAAATGCTACCAAGAGAATATTTTGTTCATTATTTTAAGGGAAATTAAATATGTGGGCTGAGTTTCCTCTCCCTGGGTCCAGCAGTTCATCTCTAAAGGCAACCTCTATCAAAACATAAACTTTCTTTGAAAACTGAGGATTTTTTAATCTGGTGATCCTAAAACTTGTATTTTTCATCACTATTATAGCCATGGGTAAAAATTAATATGCAAAATTTAAAACTCCAGCTATAATGAAATTTAACTATAAATGTTCATGATTGAAAGCCTTTCAACTTCACGGTCCCTTTCTTCTTTAAATCCATTTAATGATATACTGAGTGCCCAAAAGCCACGCTAGCAGCTGTATCACTTTAAGCAAGCCTCACCTATTCTTTTCCCTGAAATCAAAACTGTTTCCCATGAAAAACAAACTTTAAAAAGCAGACCTTCCCAAACCGTCTTCCAAACTGATGATGGCTGCTTGCAGCTGATCCTGACTGACTGCTTCAAGAGCCAGGCCCGGACGGGAGGACTCGGGGGCGAGTGGTGACAACAGAGCTCTGCTGCAGCGGCCTAACAAGCAGATAGTTGCCACAGTTTGAAATCCTGCTGAATGGCTTGCTGCTGCCCAGGATCACTCTCTGGCCAACATTGTCAGATCCAGTTAATTGTTAAATTGGGGATCCCTGGAAGGACTTATCATTCAAAGGAAGGCGATGGCCTATTCGTATCATTGCAAAGCATGACAAGAACTTGTTCCTGGCGAGGTTAGTGTCTAAGATGCAGAACGTATAGACGGATATGCAAAGAGGAGGCAGGTGATATGCTTGAAACCAACAGTTACCAGGAAAGAAAAATTAGTAGGGAGATAAATGAGATGAATTAGTCTTCCAACCCTGTACAATATTTAAGACAGATGTAATGGACGACAGCATATCCCTAGGGTTGCAGCATTCATGATTTAATCAAGAAAGTAAACAGCGAGAATGAAATAGGCAAATAGCACTTGAGATATTATTAGTACAAGTTTTCAGGGTCGGTTATTTTTATTTTCCTATGTTTGTCATGCACTTATCTAGTTAGTTAAGCTTTAGGGAAAGTAACTCACTTACCAATTACTGTTAAAATAAATAAAAGTGTGGCGATAGCTGATGTTCCATAAAACATGGTGCTGATATTGCAAGCCAGCAGTTCTGTGTTATTCTGTGTATTGGGCACCAAAACTGGTGGCAGCAAAAAGCCAACTGCAGTTCCAAGCTGTAAAATAAACATATCTTTTAATTCTTCTTATAAGAGAAAAAAGTAATTAATAAAACATTAAAAAAAAAACCCACTAGTATGTGTAAGGTGCTTTCATAAGCTCTAAAGAACCATGTTCTGATGTGTTTTTACCATTCTACTATTAAAGGAAAATTGCTGACAAATGTCTTCCCTATTCAATAAACATTTACTAAGCTCTAGTCACTCAAATGACGCTCCCATAAAGTTGTTTAAGATACACTCCTTACCCTTTGGCTACTTAAATCACAAAAGAGAATAAAAATACACACACACACACACACAATGCTGAGAAAAGACAACCTACAGAATGCGAAAAAATATTTGTAAATCATATATTTGGTAAGGCTCTACTATGCAGAACATATAGAGAACTCTTACAGCCCAACAACACAAAAGACAAACATCCCAATTCAAAAATGGGCAAAGGACCTGAACAGACTTTTCTCCAAAGAGGATACACAAATGCCCAACAAGCACATAAAAAAATGCTCAATATTATTAGTTATTGGGGAAATGCAAATCAATACTATACCCACTCGAATGAACTGTGGTGTTGGAGAAGACTCTTGAGAGTCCTTTGGACTGCAAGAAGATCCAACCAGTCCATCCTAAAGGAGATCAGTCCTGGGTGTTCATTGGAAGGACTGATGTTGAAGCTGAAACTCCAATACTTTGGCCACCTCATGCAAAGAGTTGACTCATTGGAAAAGACCCTAATGCTGGGAAGGATTGGGGGCAGGAGGAGAAGGGGACGACAGAGGATGAGATGGTTGGATGGAATCACCGACTCGATGGACATGGGTTTGGGTGGACTCTGGGAGTTGGTGATGGACAGGAAGGCCTGGTGTGCTGTGATTCATGGGGTCGCAAAGAGTCAGACACAACTGAGTGACTGAACTGAACTGAGAATGGCTATAATAAAAAAAAAAAAAAAACAGAAAATAACAAATGTCATGATGTGGAGAAACGGGAACTCTTGTACAATGTTAATAAGATTGTAAACAGTGTGGTGACCATGGAAAACAATTTGGCAGTTCCTTTAAAAGTTAAACATAGAAGTACTATATGATCTAGTAATTCCTCTCAAACTGAAAACAGGCATTGAATATTGCACATGAATATCAAAAGCAGTCCTATTTGCAATAGCCAAAATGTGGAAACAGCCAAACTGTCCATCAATGAATGAATAAATAAAATGTGGTATATCATTCAGTGCAATATTACTTAGAGAATGAAATACTAACAGATGCTGCAGCATGGACGAACTTTGAAAACATGCCAAATGAAAAGAGGTCAGACCCAAAAGGTCACATACTGTATGCTTTTATTTATATGAAATATTAGGCTAGGGAAGTCCATGGGGAAAAAGCAAATTAGTGGTTGCCAGGGGCTAGAGAGAGGGGGGAAACGAGGAGTGCTTGCTTAGTGGAACTGGGTCTTCTTTGAGGGCAGATGAAAATGTTTGGGAACTAGACAGAGGTGATGGTTGTACAACATTGTGAATGGACTAAATGCCACAGAGATGTACACTTAAAAATGATTAATTTTATGTGAATTTCACCTCAGTAAAATAAAATTGGGCTGACTATGATAATCACAACAAGAGAAATAAAACCAAAATATTAAAGGAGCTTCAACAGAGCAAGAGATCCGATTCTTTGGAGGTGAGAAGGAAGGGCCCAAGATAGGTTTCAAAAAGGAGGCTGAGGCAGAGATAGTAACATTTACCAAATATTTCACTTTCTCCCTATAAAAAGCTGGATAGAGACAATTAAACGGGTAATTACGAGTGTGGTAAGTGCAGTACTGTGACGAGAAGGCGAAGCTGTCAAGACTGTGAGGATCGTGTAATTGATCATCCAAGCAAGACTAGCAGTGGGAGTGAAAGGGACTCCACGAGCAGCTGTGTTGGACAACAGGTGTACAACTGAAGTATTCTAGGCCAGCTGGAATATACAGTCACCTTAGTTAAGAGAGTACTTTGGAGGAACATCGTATATTGACTTGGGATTCTGGAAAATTTTCTGAAGGGGCAAAGATCTGGATAAGAAGTTAGAGTTGGCCAAGTGAACAAGAAATGTTCCCAGTCAAGGACATCACGTACACAGGAAAGAGAGCATGTCCTTGTGAGAAACTGATCGAACCCAGGTCTCCTGCATTGCAGCAAATTCTTGACTGTCTCAGCCACCAGGGAAGCCTCGAGAAACTCTACGTAGTGCACAACTTCCCTCAGAGCAGAGGAAGTCGTTCTATGTGAGAAACAGGGGCTGTGCAGACAGGTGACGCTGAGCAACTCGCTGAAGGCAGATCAGGAAGTCTCACTTTGTCACCTTCAGAGTTTGACTTTTTTCCCCTAAGGGCAACGGAAGCCAATGCAGGGGTGGCAATGGAGTGCCCAGGACAGATCTGCACATTAGGAAGACCACACTGAATGAATGTGGAGAATAGAGGGAAGAAAGCAAGAGCTGCAGATAGGAAAATCAGCAAAGCTCTAGGTGAGAGCTGCAGGTGGCCAAGGCTAAGATGCGGCCATAGAAATGAAGGGCAATGAGCTAGAAGACAAGGTAAATTTTGATTGGTGGGGTCATGTGGGAGAGTCAAGTGGAAATATCTGGCTGACCAGTATTTATATGAGTCTGAAGCTCATTAATTTATTGAATAAATTCTTATGGAGAAACTACAATGTGCCTGGCACTATAATAAATGCTGTACATTCAGACATGTGCCTACTCAATGAAACTGAGCATCTAATGGTGGGGATGGGAGATGAGTAATAATTAACAATTACTATGGCCCAGATGGTAAAGAATCTGCCTGCAATGTGGGAGATCTGGGTTTGATCCCTGGGTCAGGAAGATACCATGGAGAAGGAAATGGCAACCCACTTCAGTATTCTCGCTTGGAGAATTCCATGGACAGAGAAGCCTGGCAGGCTACAGTCCCTGGGGTCACAAAGAGCTGGACACGACCGAGCGACTGACACTTTCATAAATATATCAGACAGTGATAAGCACTACACAGAGGACTACAGAACAATGGTGTAATAATAGATCGACTGGACAACTTTAAATGGGATCCTCGAGAAACGCCACTGAATGATATTTAAAATGAATTTAAACTGAGAGCAGAGTGATAATAAGGTTGTAACAATGTAATCCTATGAGGAAGAACCTTCCAGGCAGAAAGAATGTTTTTGCAAAGGCCCTTTCGCAAAATGCAAGCTTAGTGTTGTTTAAGCAACCAAAAACATATTAGTAAAGTTTTGTGATCCCGAGTAAAGAATTTAGATTTTATTTTAACTACTATGGGAAATCACTGGAGAGTTCAAAGCACAACTATGACATGATCTGATCTATGTTTTACAAGGTCCCTGCTGGTCCAGTGGTTGATTCCAAGCTTCCAATGCAGAGGCAGGTTCCCTCCCTGCTCAGGGAACTAGATCTCACATGTCAGAGCTAAGATTAGCCAAATAAATAAATAAAAAAGGTTCTCTTGGGAATTCCCTGATAGTCCAGTGTTATGACTCCATGCTTTCACCGCTGGGGCAATCTCTGGTTGGGGAACTAAGATTCCGCGAGCTGTGCAATGTGGCTGACACATAAAAAGTTAAAGGAAAAAAATTTTTTTAAAACAGGTTTCTCTCAGGTTAGAGACTTGGCACTGTAGATGGATAGAAAAAAAATAGGATTCAGGAATCAGGCAGACCTGAGTGTGAATGCTGCCACTAATGAGGTGTGTGGCTTTTGGAAAATAATTTTATCCCTTCAAGTCTCAACTTCTGTATATATTAAAGGAGAAGACTAATAGTTCCTATCTTACAAAAGTAAATTAAATGAAACAGTGTGTGTAATGTACTTAGCATGGTACCAGGCTTAGTGAATGCTCAATAATGTTGAATATTATGATGAATGACCACTCTATAAATAGGCTAAAGATGCATAGCTGGGGGTCGTGAGCAAGTGCACAGCTACTAGAGATAAGAAAGGATGAGAACCCTTAGGGAGAATGTAGGAGGAAGGCCCAGAGCAATGCTAAGTGTCAGAGGGAAATCTACCTATAAGAAAACATTTCTATTTACTATTCATGAAATAGGTAATCCATAGGTAAGGAGTTGATATTTCTATCATGCTCAATGAAGTATTAATCTTGAATATGATTTTGTAAATGAAAAATATTTTAAAGAAACGGTTCCTATCCAAACATGCAGAAGCAATCAACTAAAATAATTCACACACACAAAAATAAAATGCCACAAATTATTTTGAATATACAACTATGTTTCAAACTATCACTTCTCCTGTATTTTTAAAAGAAATAAATAAAAGCAGTAGGCCCACATGTAGAGTTCCTCTTTATATGGATTTTAAATAGATTTTACTGTGATCTTGAAACAAGTGTCAGATCAGAAGTAAGAGAGTAACATTCTTTTGTTGCATAGCTGCTACTGCTGCTGCTTAGTCACTTCACTCTGTGCAACCCTACAGACTGTAGCCCGCCAGGCTCCTTTGTCCATGGAATTCTCCAGGCAAGAGTACTGGGGTGGGTTACATAGCTACATGTAGTGATATATGAATAGAGAGAGGTGATGTTTTTGTTATAGTTTTTTAACTTGATTCTTCTCAAGCTAAATGAACACTCAATATAATTTACATAAACTATCATAGGACTCCATATGCAAAATTTAAATTACATTAAAAGGACCATTTTGCAAATCACACACACACACACACACACACACACACACACACACATTCTGCCTAATAATGCTACTGGAATGCTAATGGAATTTGAACCTATGGTGTTGGTAAAGTCTTGGAAACACCTTAATGGAGTTTTGGCAAAATAAGCCACCTTTTTACAATGGATTCCATGATCTGTGATTTGTTTTGCATTTTCTCACCATCAAAAGTTGGTAACTGGACACAGTAATGCTGTGAGGTCCTTATCACTAGAACATCTGGCAATCGTTTATAAATGTCTGCTATGTACCAGGCACTCCACTGACTGCTAACACATAAAATTAAACAGAAGTTGTTCACATTGACCACTCAAACTAAGAACAAACTTCCTTGAATCCAACACCTTCCTTTTGCAAAGAATACACTGGTGACAAAAATAATATCTACCTTAGTCTCATTCACTTCTGCACTCACAAGTGTTAGGCATTTATGGGCATATACCATTAATTACTTTACAGGTAATTCTTAGAGATGACAAGGTAGTTTATTTTAAACTGGTTTTGAAAGTTCTGTTTCCACAAATAAACCAAAACCCCTCTTTCATCCAAGACTGCTTCCTATTTTATGACTACTCATCCCTCTCTTTCCTTTGTAGAATGCCTCCTAAGGGTTCATCCATATTCCTAGACCCCGCGGCCTAAACCGTTTTATCTGATCCTTAAGGATTCGATTTCCATCTATCACCCAGTCCTTACTTGATTCCCTAGCACAGCGGTGGCGCAAGCTGTGGACACCTCCTTGGGCCCAAACCACACTGAAGCGATGTGGGAGGGCAAGCCGAGGATGAACACCTGGGCCACGGAGCACAGGCACTGGCCCAACATGGTGACCCAGAAGAGATGCTGCTGCACGCTGCCGCACTTGATCCAGGCACCCAGGCAATTGAGGCCGGAGCCCAGCAGGGCAGTGAGCCGCAGGCCTCTGGTATCCAGCAGCCAGGTGGCCGGGAAGATGAGGGGCACGTAGGCCAGCATGTACACCATGGACAGCCAGTCGATGTGCAGTGAGGAGACGTTGTAGAAGCCCTCGAAGACGTTGCTGATGATGCTGTACTGGATCCACTGGAAGGCGTTCACCAGGGAGTAGGCGCTGAAAATCAGGAGCACCACAAAGCGCCTCGGGGAGAGCGCGATCCGGGGCACCAGGGTGCCCTCGCCCCCCGGGGTTTCCTCGCCCGGGTCCCTGGGTAGCAGCCGGGCCTGGGTCTCCTCCTCCGGGGCCAGCGGAGTCTTCGGCCCGTCCGGGGTTCCCGTGGCGGCGGCCTTGGAGCTGTCCCGAGAGATCCCGTTCAAGGCCAGGCAGCCGGCCGTGGGCCCGTTCTGCGTCTCCGCGCTCACCTTTTCGGCCGGGGCGTCCCCCGGGACCGGAAGGTATCCGTTCGCGGGCGGGTGTCCGTTCGCCACCGCGGTCCCCTCCTCATCGTCCGGCCGCGCCATGTCCCTGGGCTCCGCGGAGCCGCCGGGCGCCCCCGCTCTCCTCCCAGCCCTGCACCCCTCCCCCCAGCCGGGGCCCCGAGGCCCTCCCTGCACCCACTCCCCCGAAACCCCCTACCCCTCGGCCCGGCGCTCCTGCGACGGTCTCCCCAGCCGGGGGAGCCTGGGTGTGAACCGAGAGCCGCAAAGCCGCGCCGCCTGATAAACAGGCGAGCTTTCTGGTCCTCACCCGCAGCCCCGGCGGGCGTCCCGGCCAGGGCGCCTACCCGGAGAACTTAGCGTCACGCGCGGTGACGGCCCGCGGGCCAATCAGAGGGCGCCCTCACCCACGGGAACCAATCGGGGCGCTTCCGGAGGGGCGGGGCGAGGGCACGTTTTGCCGGGCGACGAGGAGGAAGGTCACGCTGGAGGTCGCGCGGCTGGGTGATCGCTCCCTGGAAGGATGCTGTGGGCAGAAGTCCTCAGACTCGGGGATGGGCGGACGGGCGGGCGAGAGGCGACCCTTGGATCGAGTAACTTGGGAGGGGAGCGAGGGGGTAGGAGAAACAGGGCAGAGACAAGGAGGCGGTCATCAGTCTCTCCGCTTAGAGGGGCTCCCCTAGAGCCAAGTCCGATACTGGCAGAGGACGAACCCTCCTTGGCCCAGTGCAGCTGTCTGTCGACGTCAGATCCTGCCTGTAGAGCTGACTGGACCACGTTTCATGAATTCGTGCTATCTCGGCATTGGAAAAACGCAAGAAAGCATTCTGTTCCAAGTAGAGAGATTTCTTCAGAAATCTGCCCTTGTGAAATTGGAATTTCCTGGGGATGTGTTGTGTCTGAGCAGGCCCAGTTGCTTAACGGCCTCCCTTGCACCAACACTTGCAGTTAGTAGTTAACTGAACTCATTCTTTGGCTTCCAGGCAACAAACTTAACTTTGAAAGGAATGTGCCCCACGCCGTCATGGACTCTGGGGAATGAAAAAATAAAAATCAGACATATTCCCTGCTCTCCAGCACACGTGGCCTTGTAAGTTTTTTTTTGGACAACAGAAAACGTCAGCCCGGCTACTTTTTGGGAAACTTAAATTTGAAGGAAAAAAGGAAAGACTCCAAGTGGCTTCCCTGGTAAAGAATCTGCCTGGAATGAGGGAGAGCTGGGGTTGATCCTTGGGTCAGAAAGAGCCCCTGAAGAAGGGAATGGCTATCAATTCCAGTATTCTTGCCTGGAGAATTCCATGGACAGAGGAGCTTGGAGGGCTACAGCCCATGGGATCAGAAAGAGTCAGAGTCGACTGAATGACTTTCACTTTCACTTTGTTTATTTATGTATTTTAATTGGAGTATAATTGCTTTACAATGTTGTGTTTGTGTCTGCTATACAACAATGTGAATCACCTATTTGTTGTTGTTCAGTCACTCAGTTGTGTCTGACCCTTTGCGACTCCATGGACTGCAGCAATACATATGTATATATCTCCTCTGTTTTGAGCCTACCGGGCAGCTCCCCATCTCACCCCTCTAGGTCATCACAGAGCACCAAGCTGAGCTCCCTGTGCTATACAGCAGCTTCCCACTAGCTAGCTATGGACCATTTCTCTAGACACGTATTCTAAAGTGAAATTGAAATTAGGGGTATTTCACAATGGATTTAATATTAAAAAGTGTTGCTACCTAGAATGCTAAAACCTGATACACTTTCTTTTTATTGCTTCTTAACATCATTATTTTGTTAGTGTATAAACCTATTATCAGATACTTCTCAGTGAAGGTGAAAACTACATAGTCCTAAACCTTAAGGAATTTTAGTGTCTTCCTTAGTCATCCTATGTAAATTGCACATTCCACCCTAACTGCATCCCCTGCTTTATTTTTCTCTTTAATGCTTAGCACACTCTAAAATGTCCTATATTTTACTTTTCTTTTCTTTTTTTGGTGATTTCCTCCTTCCCCACTAAAATGTAAGTTCCTTGAAGGCAGGGCTGAAAGTTTTGTTGCATTGCTGCTGTTGCTGTATACTGAGAACTTGAAACAGTACCTAGCAGTAGCTTTTCAATAAGTATTTACTGAATGATTGCAACTAACAAGCTTTGTATATTTTAAATAATTGCTTACTGTGTAAGTGAATCTATTTCTTTTTTTAAAAAAACTTGCAAATTTCTTCTACAAATAAGATTTTCTAAACATTGATTTTTATTATTAATAAAATTTTAATAATATATAATTATGTAACATGTAATACTATTATTAATAATAAAAGATATTATTTTAGATAACTTAGTGATGTCCCTGAGTGAACAAACAAATAACTAAATCCAAAGGACTTCATTCTGTTAAGAAGTGTATTTTATGGATTTCTGAGAAACGAACTAATTGCATTGCATGATATTCAGCACAACTTACTATTCATTATTCTGAGGCTTTTTAAATACCTTCATGTACTAGGAAATCTTCTACATAGTTCACGAAAAAAACACAAAAAACCAACTGTTCAAAAAGTGAATCTAGTGTATAGAATTCAATTTTAGATCCTTTTTTTTTTTTTGAAGTATAATGACCTACATGTTAATTCCAGGTGCACAATATAGTGTTCCCGTATTTCAATACATTTCAAAATGATCACCAGCAATGGGTAGAATTTTAAATGGACCTTTCTTTACTTGCCCCAGTAGTACCTCCAATCCACATGTTCACAGTAAACATTCAGGTATCTACAAACTTCTCACCCCCTTCCTTAAATCAAAAAGTAGCAAAGTACATTAGGGCCCCATTTCCCTATTATCCAGTGAAGGTCCCATTTCCCCTTTATTCAGTGAAGGTTGGAGATTGTCTTCTGCCAGATTGGAAAGATAACTCTCCTTTCAGCACAGAAGAGCTTCCTGAATGCCCTGCAGGGAGGCCCTTCTCTCTGATTGTTGAGGCTCCATCTGTTTAAAAATAACTTGTCTTTTCTATGGTCCTTAGCAAGAAGGAATGGGATTGGGAGTCCTCTGAGTGTAGTGGACACCAGTTAGCATGGTATCTAATTTCCCTCCATGGTGGAATTCCCTGGCAATCCAGTGGTTAAGACACCACGGTTCCACTGCAGGGAGCACAGGTTTGATTCCTGGCTGGGGAACTAAGATTCTACATGCCTGCACCCTGGCCATCAAAATAAAAAATTGCCCTCCACACTTTCACCAGCTCAAGCCTGTCTTATTCTTGCCCACCTTGTCTTTTGCCTTCCCTGCACTTAACGAAGTTCTGTATCTGACCCTGTCATCATCATGGAGCATAGCAGCAAGAGGATTTAGAATAGTAGAAAAGAGTATCAGACCTTGAGCCTGGCTACCTGGAGTTGAATTCCAACTTCAGTACTCACTTAACTGTGTGAACTTGGGCAAGTTACTGAGCTGATCTGTAATAGTACATGTCTTATAAGACTGTTAATATGAGGATTAAGTGAGTAAAGAACACCTGGCACATGATTTAAGTATTCTTAGCTACAGTTATTGAGATAGTCTACTATAGGTTTCTCAGGTGGTGCTAGGGGTAAAGAACCTGCCTGCCAATGCAGGAGACGTGAGAGACGTGGGTTCGATCCCTGGATCGGGAGGATTCCCTGGAGGAGGGCATGGTAACCTACTCCGGTATTCTTGCCTGGAGAATTCCATGGACAGAAGAGCCTGGAGGACTATAGTCCATAGGATTGCAAAGAATCGGACACGACGGAAGCAACTTAACATGGGCACACACTTAAGGCCCCAGGCTCCAGAGCCAAATGAACTGGACTCAAACCCTAGCTGTTTGAGTTACTAGTTGCATGATTGGATTAGTTACTCTGTGCCTCAGCTTCCACAGTGAAAGTGGGGACAATATTCTTTGTAAGATTGTTGTGAGAAATAAGTGGCTAATAAATATAAAGAACTTCAATGTGTCTTGACCCCTGATATATAGTAATACTCAGTAAAATGTTGTCCAGAGCCATTATTATCAACTCGTATCTCCTCAAAGTCATACCTCATTCTCACGTATTCTTAGATTTGATCCCATCTTGTCTTTTTTTTTTTTTTTTTAACGTGGACCATTTTAAAAGTCTTTATTGAATTAGTTACAATATTACTTCTGTTTTATGTTTTGTCTTCTGGTGATGAGGCATGTGGGATCTTAGCGCCCAAATCAGGGGTCAAACCCATATCCCTTGATTTAGAAAGTGAAGTCTATTTTTTAATTATTATTGTTTTTGTACTTAGAGGATGATTGCTTTACAATGTTGTATTGGTTTCTGCCACACAACAGTGTGAATCAGCCATAAGTATACATATGTGCCCTCCCTCTTGAACCTCCCACCCGCCCCCGCATGCCATCTCACCCCTCTAGGTTGTTACAGAGCATTGTTTTGAGCTTCTTATATTATACAGCAACTTCCCACTAGCTAGCTATTTTACGTATGGTAATACATATGTTTCAGTGCTACTCTTTCAATTCGTCCCACCCTCTCCTTCCCCTGCTGTGTCCACAAGTCCGTTCTCTATGTCTGCCCTACAAATATTCATCAGTATCATTGGTACTGGTTCATCAGTACCATTTTTCTAGATTCCATATATATACATTAATATACAATATTTGTTTTCTCTTTCTGACTTACTTCACTCTGTATAACAGGATCTTTAGACCAAATTTATGGTGGTAGACCTCCTCCCTGGAAGATGACCTGAGGATGTCCCTAAAGGGTAGCACGCAGTGGCATATACTAATTACACTTACCTCATAGGAGGGAGCCAACAATTGACACATCTAGACAACATGTGACATATCTAGACAACATGTGACATATCCAGACAAGAGTTAAAAAATTCAATCTGTGTTGGACTAGGTATGTCGTGGATAGAATTCCCAACTCCAAGGAAAAGTGAGCTATGTGAGATTTAAGATTTCTTCTGACTTTAAATTTCTTTGATTTATGAAAAGTAAGATATTTCCTATGAAAGGATTTGACAAAGTTCATATGCTCTTTCAACAAAGTTCCAGAAAGTAACGAATGAAGTACAGAAAGGAGAAAACTCAGTAGTATCTCTCTTTATTATCATTCTAATCTCTTAACCCTTGCCTCCTCTCTCTTGAGGCTTCAGTGGTAGGTACTTATTAATCAGTTTAGGTATGAATCATACTTTATACAATATTACATGTTTGGATATATAACATGACACGAACCTTCATCTCTTCCAGAGAGGACAGTACTGAGACTATCACTTGGTTGGGAGTCAAGAGGAGATTGAGCCACTTTATGGATGTAGAATGCCAAGTCTGAAACAGATCTGAATACGTAATAGTTCAGCAATGTGAGATCTGAATGATACCCAGGAGCCAAGGTCCAAGATACTATTAAGAGTGATGTGGCTGTTTCTGAGCAAAGGTTTCCTGAAGACTAAGAGGGTATGTTACAAACCAGAACAGAGTCACTAGATGTCAAATCCACGTGTCGTGGAGAGGGGGTAGATTTTAGCAGCATTGTTTTCAGTTGGCACCACTATCACCATGTCTGTTTCCCTGAGCAGCCAAGGCAATGCTGTTCTACTCTGCGGAAAGGTTAAGTTGGGAATAGAGAGGTGGAGAAGGTTGGAAATTAGAATCCCCCCAGATGTACTTTCCCCGATTGAAATGTACCCACCCCCCCACCCCCACTGAAGTGATTTATCTGCCTGTATATGCTATATTCCTAGAAAAAGAATCCTAGGATTTTCCCTTCTTTATGTTTTCACCTTTCTTCTTCTTCATCCATGATACCAGTTGAGTCCATCGGTACTGTAGGTCCCCTACACACGAAACATCAAGCTGTGAACTTTCAAAGAGGCAAGCGGGTGTTCCATCAGCACCAGGCATGAATGAAATTGCAGCTTGCCCTCCACCTCCTATTGCTGATAATCCTTCAATTTTACCATCTCCCATCTCCACTCCCTCCTCCAGTCAGTAACTCTTCTTGCTCAGTGCCAGCCCCTGAATGCCAGCTGTACTACTGTATTTTTCAAGGTACTGTACCATAAGATTAAAAATGTTTTCTTTATTTTTTGTTTGTTTTTATGCATTATTAGTATGAAAAGTATTATAAATCTGTTATAGTACAGTACTATATAGCTGACTATATTAGCTGGGTACTTTGGCTAATTTGTTTGGCTTATAAAAAAATTAGATTTATGAACGTGCTCTCGAAATGGAACTTGTTTGTATGTAGGGGACTTAGTGTACAATGAAGCCAAACAGGATAGAGCAGATTATTCTGCCATATTTCTAGATCTTTGAGTTGCACACCAAATCTAGGACTGATCACGCCACATTTGTTTAACCACCCATAAGGCTCACAATTTTCCCAGCTCTGTGATCATCAATGACTTCAAATTGACCAATGTAACCATACTTCAGCATCAGTTAGAAACCGGGCAATGACTTTGAAGCAATGCCTGATAAGAATTTGGCATTTGGGTCTCTTTTTGACATTATTGATGCTCTTGAGAGCATCAGCCAAGTAATTCATGCATATCATTGTAGTGGCATGGAAGGATGGTGGAAACTACGTGTACTTTTTTGTGTAGGTGGGCTAGAAATTCAGTGCTGCGGTAGGAAGAACATCCTGCCCTAACACCTCCCACAGATTTGCTAAATTTGGTCCTATGTTTCCTATCTTGCTTTAAATTTGCCTATTGAGTGATTTAAGTATAATCAACGTCAAATCACAGTAAATCGTCCATGTTACATCTTGTTCCTATTTCCTTTACCTGAATGAGTTGATCAGATTACCAGTTGGCATGTTGGTTTTAAAGATGGTGAGATTCAGAAAAACAAATTGAAAGTTTTCCATTCACACATTTATCTCTGGCTGACTGCTCCCCTACTCCAGCTGTATTCGTTTGAATTTATTTTTGTTTGTTTTTTAATGGTGAGGGAGGATTTTGTGCTCAAGAAAACAAAATGTGGTTACTTGTGTTTAAATCAATACATAATTTGTTGAAGTTGCTAATATTAGATTTCTACCTCAGCTTCAGTGACATCATGTAGGTAGCTTGAAATTGACCATAACGGGAGTATTCACACAATGAAAGTGATCAATCATGCCTATATGAGAAAGCCTCCATACAGAATCCCAAAAGTACTGGATTAGGAGAGTTTCTCTAACACCAGGCAAACACCTGAAGGTGTGAAAGAGTGGTGCTCCTGAGAAAGCATGGAAAATCCACATCTTTCCCCACATACCCTGCCCTGTGCATCTATTCCATCTTTATGTTCATCTGTATCCTTTATCTTATTCTTTTGCAATAAACCAGTAAATAGTAAGTAGACTGTGTACCTGAGTTCTGTGAGCTGCTCCAGCAAGTTAATCAAAACCAAGGAGGGGGTCATGTGAACCTCGATTTTAAAATTTAATCTGTATTACATGATAAATCATGTCCTCTCCCCCTTCTGAAATGTAACTAAAACAGTTTAATTTTACATAGTTGGCAACATGCCTAGTACTATATCTTATAACCTTAGAGTGGGAATGACCTTGGTAAGGTTTTGTGAAATGTGTGTCAACTGAAAAAATACCGCAACCTGATAGTTATGTTTTATTTGGTGGAAATTTTTAGAGGTAGCATTTTAAGTGATCCTGAGAGAGTGACTCTGAGAAGGCAGCGGTGGAGGGTGGGTAGCCTGGGAGAGTGGGGAGGGAGGTGTGTGTGTGTTGGGGGAGAGCCAGGTTATATAGATGTTTTGCAACAAAGGGCAGATTTTTTTGTAAATTAAAGAAAACCAGATAACCCAGGTTAAGGAACTTAGCGCATTTCTGTGTATGGGAGTGCAAGAGTCTGGGCTCATTGAAACCATTCCTTTGACATGCACCTCAGCTATTTGGGGCCAGTATCTAGTGTTTTTCACATCCTGAGTTTCTCAGGGCTCACTGTAGGGAATGGCTGCAGTCTAATGGCTGCTAGATTGCAGGTATGACTCTCCTTCCTGAGTTCCTTCGGGGATGACTAGCTCACTGTGGAGGACTGCAATGGCTGATGACTGTGACATCCTTGTTTACTGATATGGCAGGACATATTCCATTTCTCATGTGAAAGAAAATGAATTCACTCATAGCAAGGTGTTTTAAAATGGAGCCTGGAGGCCATTAACAAGGTGAACCTTACACATAGATGGAGCTATGACCTTTTGAACTGGGCCAAGCCACAAATATTCCAAGGACTCTGCAAGAACACCTGAAACCTGTCACAATCATGAGCTGAGCTTTCCCCTGCCTCTAGTGTTAGCCTTTGCACCCAAACCTGTTTAGCCTAGCTTCTGCCTCCAATTCCACTTAAAATTCTTTGTAATACGAACCTCTTTTCTTTGCCTTTAAAAGCTCCTGACTTTTACTTCCCACCAGGACACTGTTTGGGTTGCTACCAGAATCTATGCGACCTTAACTGCCATTCTTTGATCCCCAATCAGTTCTGTGAAGTGAGAGTCCCTCAGTCGTGTCTGACTCTTTGCGGCCCCGTGGACTATACAGTCCATGGAGTTCTCCACGCCAGAATACTGGAGTGGGTAGCCTATCCCTTCTCCAGGGGGTCTTCCCCACCCAGGAATCGAACCGCAGTCTCTTGCATTGCAGGCAGATTCTTTACCAACTGAGCTATCAGGGAAATCCCAATCTGTAGGGAAAGACCAAGCTAGCCAAGATGGCGGTGGTCAGGCTCTCACCCCACAGCCTCTCACTCTTGCCCCATGTTTGGTAAATAATGATTATGTAATGGCTGAGAGCGTTTGGGGCCACTTTTGTTCTGTGTACTTACAAAAGCTCCACCTGAAAAGCCCTTGAGGGTGCATTATGGCTGCATCTGCTGGGTCAACCACCAGAGAATACAGCGTTCTGCTGCTATGGCTGCTCTACCAGTCAGAAGAGAAAAAAATGTCTGCAGCTCCTTGAGTTTTCTTCCTGCTTCCTTGCTGGTGCCTTGCCTACCCTGGATTCAATGAACAGTGAGATACAGCAAAACAACTTCCTTCCAAGATACAAATTCTAAACTTTCTGAAAAGATTTCTCAATTACAAAAGACATAATTCTGTCACCCGTTCCTGCTCCTCGAGTCTGTCCTCTGCATCTACTCCCATCTCCCTTCTTTCCTCTTCCCTTGCTGAACTCCCATTTTATCCCCAAAACCTTGAGGCCCCCTTCTTCAGCCTCCTCCCCCAATCTCTTTCATTCAACCAATTCAAACTCAACGTTTAGGGAATTCCCTGGCAGTCCAGTAGTTAGGAGGCACTTCCATTGCAGGGGGCATGGGTTGCATCCCTGGGCAGAGAATTAAGATCCCGGAAGCTGTGTAGCGCAGCTGAAAAATAAATAGAAAACCCGCACGTTTAAATTGAAACCCAGTAATGAGGTCATTCCAATCCCAAAGGCAATGCCAAAGAATGCTCAAACTACCGCACAATTGCACTCATCTCACACGCTAGTAATGTAATGCTCAAAATTCTGCAAGCCAGGCTTCAGCAATACATGGACTGTGAACTTCCAGATGTTCAAGCTGGATTTAGAAAAGACGGAGGAACCAGAGATCAAATCGCCAACATCTGCTGGATCATTGAAAAAGCAAGAGAGTTCCAGAAAAACATCTATTTCTGCTTTATTGACTATGCCAAAGTCTTTGTCTGTGTGGATCACAATAAACTGTGGAAAATTCTGAAAGAGATGGGAATACCAGACCACCTGACCTGCCTCTTGAGAAACCCATATGCAGGTCAGGAAGCAACAGTTAGAACTGGACATGGAACAACAGACTGGTTCCAAATAGGAAAGGGAGTATATTGTCAAGGCTGTATATTGTCACCCTGCTTATTTAACTTATATGCAGAGGACATCATGATAAATGCTGGGCTGTAAGAAGCACAAGCTGGAGTCAAGATTGCCAGGAGAAGTATCAATAACCTCAGATATGCAGATGACACCACGCTTATGGCAGAAAGTGAAGAGGAACTAAAAAGCCTCTTGATGAAAGTGAGAGAGGACAGTGAAAAAGTTGGCTTAAAGCTCAACATTCAGAAAACTAAGATCATGGCATATGGTCCCATCACTTCATGGGAAATAGATGGGGAAACAGTGGAAACAGTGTCAGACTTTATTTTTTGGGGCTCCAAAATCACTGCAGATGGTGATTGAAGCCATGAAATTAAAAGATGCTTACTCCTTGGAAGGAAGGTTATGACCAACCTAGATAGCATATTAAAAAGCATTGACATTACTTTGCCAACAAAGGTCTGTCTAGTCAAGGCTATGGTTTTTCCAGTGGTCATGTATGGATGTGAGAGTTGGACGGTGAAGAAAGTTGAGTGCCGAAGAATTGATGCTTTTGAACTGTGGTGTTGGAGAAGACTCTTGAGAGTCCCTTGGACTGCAAGGAGATCCAACCAGTCCATCCTAAAGGAGATCAGTCCTGGGTGTTCATTGGAAGGGCTGATGTTGAAGCTGAAACTCCAATACTTTGGCCACCTCATGCGAAGAGTTGACTCATTGGAAAAGATGCTAATGCTGGGAAGGATTGGGGGCAGGAGGAGAAGGGGACGACAGAGGATAAGATGGTTGGATGGCATCACCGACTCGATGGACATGGGTTTGGATAAGCTCCAGGAGTTGGTGATGGACAGGGAGGCCTGTTGTGGTGAGATTCATGGGGTCGCAAAGAGTCGGACACAACTGAGCGACTGAATGAACTGAACTCTCATACCCTTTTAATGACAATACCTAGAGAGGGTAAATTTCTCACCATAGAAGACCTCTGTGTTGCCTTTTGCAGCATCCCTGTAGATTCTGAAAGTCAATTTTTATTTGCTTTCATGTGGGAAGAACAACAGTACACCTAGCTAGACCGAAAGCCCTTCCTACTTCTCACAGATCCTAAACATCGATTTAGTAGATGTCATTTTTTCCACAAGGGTCTATCTACCCTCTTACAACATGTTGGTAAACTTCTTCTCTGTTCCTTTTTTAAGGAAACAAGTAAGCAAAATGGCATCAGTCTCCTCAAGCCATTAGCAACTAAAGTTCATTAGGTTTCTAAAGAGAAATTACAAGTTGTTCAAATGCAGGTCAAATACCTAGGATACCTGGTCTCAGATCAAGGACTCCTTTTAGACCCTAATAGGATTCAGTGTCTTAAATTTCCAGCAGCCACAGACCAAAAGACAACACCAAGGATTTTGGAGTCTGGCTGGATACTATGGCAACTGGATACCTAATTTTTCCTTAATAGCCCACTCTCTTTATACGTTGCTCAAAGCTGAAAGACTAGATCCTTTAAAGTGGAAAGAAAACAGATCAGACTTCTCAAACCACCTGCTTTATTGTTTAAAATTATTTATTTATTTACTTTATTTTTGGTTGCTCGGACTTTCTCCAGTTGCAGTGAGCAGGGGCTACTCTTCTTTGCGGTGCACAGGCTTCCCTTTTCGGTGGCTTTTCTTGTTGGAGGGCACAGGCTCTAGGCTCAAAGGCTTCAGTGGTTGCAGCCCTTGGGCTCGGTAGTTGGGTTACAGGGGCTCATTAGCTGTGGCTCAAGGGCCCTAGAGCATGCGGGCTCTAGTAGTTGCGGCTCCCAGGCTCTAGAGAGCAGACTCAGTAGTTGTAGTGCATGGGCTTAATTGCTCTGACGCATGTGGAATCTTCCCATACCCAGGGATGAAACCCATGTCCCCTGAATTGGCAGGCAGATTCTTATCCGCTGTACCACCAGGGAAAGTCCTCAGAGCATCTGCTTTAAGGTCATTGAAGTAACTGAAGAAGCTCCACTGACCACTGCTCCTTCAGCCCAGCATGCAGGGCTCCATGCTTTAACCGAGCTTGCACACCCAAAAAGAAGGTAAAACTGTGAATATCTATACAGGCAGTCACTTTGTGGTAGTTTCTAACTTTGGCACTTTGGAAACAAAGATTCCAGGAAACCAGATTAAGAATGGAAATTGGGTGAATGATTTGTTGGAGTCAATCTGTCCTGTTCATGATTGAAGGTGCCTGGACATTCAAATTAAATTCAGATGAAACCAAAGGAAATAATCTGGTTGATTAGGCTGCAAGAACAGCCACTTTATGAGCCACCCAACCTGAAAGGTTTTATTAAATTTTGTCTACATTCTCAAAGGGGATCTAATGGAAGTGATCAAAGAAGCCCAATTGAAGGCAGTGCATAAAGGCTTTATTGGGCTAATAACAGCTGTATTTTTAGCCCATTAACTAATCTATGGTATGGCCCCCGAAGAAGACCTGTCTTGCCAGAGTTCATGTAAAGACTTCTGATGGCAATGACTCATCAGATGACTCACTGGGCTATGATAAATGAGACAGTACTGTTGGGGAATTTTTTTGGCTAGTTATTTTATTTTATTCATTTAACTGCTGGTCCCACCGTGTCTTTGTTGCTTTCCGCGTGGGCTTTCTCTAGTTGTGGCGAGCAGGGGCTACTCTTTGTTGCAGTGGGAGGGCTTCTCACTTCTGTGGCTTCTCTTGATGCAGAGCACAGGCTCTAGGCATGTGGGCTTCAGTAGTTGCAGCACTCGGGCTCTAGAACACAGGCTTATTAGTTGTGATGCTCAGGTTTAATTGCTCTGCGGCATATGGATCTTCCCGGAAAAAAGATCGAAATTCTGTACCCTGCATTGGCAGGCAGATTCTTATCTACTGCATCACCAGAGAAGTCCCAGGAAATATTTTTAAGGCCTTCAAGGAGGCACAATTAGCTTGTGCTGTACATCCTTAAAAAAAAACAGGGAAACTATCCAAACTGTCCCTGGATGTTTTGATTTGCACCCCAGTGGCTCAGGGGTAAAGAATCTGCCTGAATGCAGATTCAGGAGATGTAGGTCCATGGGTTCAATCCTGGGTCTGGAAGATCCTCTGGAGTAGGAAATGGCAACCACTCCAATATTCTTGCCTAGGAAATCCCATGGACAGAGGAGCCTGATGGTCTGTGGCATGGCAAGAGTTGGACACTATTTAGCAACTAAACCACCACCACCACAAAGGGCCTTTTAAGATATGGCAAATGGATTTAATTCCGTTGTCTTCTTCCCAAGGCTATAAATTTGTGCTTGTTATGATATGCATGTTTCCTCATTGGATTGAAGAAATATTATTTCTTCAATATTGTAGAAATATTGTTAGAAAAGGTTAGGCACTTCTCCAGTGGTACAGCGGATAAGAATCCACCTGCCAATGTAGAGAACATGGGTTCAATCCCTGGTCTGGGAAGATTCCACTGCCTCGGAGCAACGAAACTGGTGCACCATAACTACTGAAGCCCGTGCGCCCAGAGCCCGTGCTCCACAACAAGAGAAGCCACCGCCACGAGAAGCCCATTCACAGCTAGGGAGTAGCCCCTGCTTTGCTTTCTGAAACTGGAGAAAGCCCAAGTGTAGCAACAAAGACCCAGGACAACCAAAGATAAATGAATAAATATTTTTTAAAAAATGAGAAAAGGTTACACCTACGTGGGGTGTGCTCTCAAAACTGCACGGTGACCAGGGAATGCATTCTCCTGGTCATATTATGAAGCAAGTCTGTGGGGTTTGGCCTATTCTACACTTCCTTTGAGAGGCAGTCTGTCACCACTTGAAATCATCACCGGCAGACCTATGCGTTTGTCTCTCTCTGCTCTCTATATATTCAACTAATTAGAGGAGACATGCTTCAATACTGCAATGGACTAATCAGAGCCTTAGATAAAAAAACATACCCTCGTAGCACAATCTTTCCACAGGGTGCTCCTGGGAGATGAAACAGCACACAGCGCATTCACAGTCTATAAGCAGGTGGTTTTGTCTACTGGAAATGACATCTTCAAAAAGATTTTTTTTAATTAAAAAATTTTTTTCAAAAAGATTTTTACATCCTAGATGAAAAGAACCATAACAGGCACTCTTAACGAAGTCTTGTCCTACAACACTGGAAGGTGTTAATTGTTGGATTCACGTTTCTCTCTTTTTTGGCTGCACCACACACCTTGTGGGAATCTCAGTTCACCAACCAGGTATTGAACTCGGGCCCCAGCATTGAAAGTGTGAAGTCCTAACCACTGGGAATTCCCGTGTTTCTCAACTTAAGAAGGCTCCAATGCCCAACTGGACTTGTGAAGTGACTGGAGAAATAAAATGAAAATTAACTAGAAAGCGAAGCAGATAATGTCTGATGCTCGCAGCTTTCCCAATATTCAGAACCAGGCTGGTATATACATACACACTAAAGTGAAAAGTTAGTCTCTCAGTCGTGTCCAATTCTTTGTGATACCATGGACTATAGCCCACCAGGCTCCTCTGTTCATGGAATTCTCCAGGCAAGAATGCTGGAGTGGGGAGCCATTTCCTTATCCAGGGACATACACACTACTCTAACCTCATAACTGAGCCGTTTCATAAAAGAGCTGCTCTACTGTACTGATAAATTTACCGAGTTTAATGATACTACTTCAATATCCTTACTAAAGAAGGCCTGCTCAGTTGGCTGGTGGTCTCAGAATATCAGTTAGTGACTTTACTATGTCCAAGACGGTGACCAGTCGGCATTTTGTTGGAATTTGTTTAATATTAGCTGAATTTTTTTACCTTCCTCGAGGGCACTTTTCTGGCAAATAGGGAGATATTCTTCTAGTGATCTATTCTCAAGCTATAGAGGCTGGAGGACTTCTCTCTGAGGGTGGGATATGTTTCCATGACCTCAATCTTCCAGATTTAGGGACAGTCTACTTATGTGTGTTAGTCACGCAGTCATGTCCAACCCTTTCCAACATGATGGACTGCATCCCACCAGGCTCCTCTGTCCATGGAATTCTCCAGGCAAGAATGCTGGAGTGGGTAGCCATTCTCTTCTCCAGGGGATCTTCCCAACACAGGAGTTGAACTCGGGTCTCTTGCTTTGCAGGCAGATTCTTCACCGTCTGAGCCACCAGGGAAGCCTAGTTACACCTTATCACCAATTTCTCCTTAGTTCCCGGTGGTCCGGTAGATGTTAAGCACTTAGCCCTTAAGGTTGTCTACAGGGTCAAACGATAAGATCATGGTCTCTACTCTGTTTCTGTTGGACACTGTTGACACTGTTGCAAAACATTTTTCTAAAGTCCTGTTCCTCTAACATTTCACCTGCCTGGGTCTTCTTTTTTCCTTTACCTCTGGCAAGAAGCAAATGGCTGACCAAAATTTGTAAGAAACGTGACCTCACAAGTCTGTGTTAAGCATTTTGCTGTACCGGGGCCAGATGGTTGTTGGCTGGCCCCTTAATAGGCTGTAATGGCTGCATGATCCATGGCTAGAATGTATCCCTAAGTTCATAACCTGTCAATGGAAACGTGAATAATCATACCCTTGACTGGAGACTATGTACTGCTTCTGGGTCCACCTTTGTATGTGATTACAAAGGAGAACCAGGGGCTTATGAATGTTTAAACAGCTGGTATGTGACAGGATAATTCCTTTTTATACCATAGCATTTCACTTAACTTCAAGTTCTTGTTAGAGAAAGAAATCCAGCCAAAATCTCATTGGTGAGATGAGACTCAGCTGCCCACTTTTTATACCCTCACATACTCTCCATTGATTACCATGTCAAAGGATTTGTTCCTTGAACTGGTGCACTCCATACTGACCTGTTGGACCACGGCTAAATTAACAAACTCTACCACTTGAGGCTTAGCTCGATAACAAAGGGAATCCCTGGATTCCTCAGTGAGTGTTGTATTAGATCATCAAATACGGCTTCATTATCTCCTTGCAGCATGGGGCAGCCGTTGATAGAATGCCCTAGCCAACACCTCCTGCTGCACCTAGATTAACACTTGCAGTGAATTTCGGGACTTCCCTGTTGGTCCAGTGGCTATGACTCCATGCTCCCAATGCAGGAGGCCCACATTCAATCTCTGGTCAGGGAACTAGGTCCCACAGCTGCAATTAAGAGTTCGCATGCCTCAAGTAAAGATCCCAAGGGCCACCCCTAAGACCTGGTGCAGCCAAATAAATAAATATTAAACACATACACACACACAAACTTTCTAGTGAATCTGAAGTAGAACTTGAAACATTAGAAAAATAGCACAAAGCTTCTCTCTTCCCTATCCATGGTTTCAGCTGGCTGTCTTCAGCTCTGGGCACTTAGATAAGATCAGGACCTCAAATATTATTTATGATTATTAGAATTTGGCTATGTGTGCTTGTAGTTAGACTTATGCTGCTCCTCACTCAGACCTGCTCCAAAGCTTCTACAAACACCAAGACTGTGGTCCCTCAATGGATTGAAATGATAGTAAGGTTTATGGCATCTGGTCCCATCACTTCATGGCAAATAGATGGGGAAACAATGGAACCAGTGAGAGACTTTATTTTCTTGGGCTCCAAAATCACTGGAGATGGTGACTGCAGCCAGGAAATTAAAAGACAATTGCTCCTTGAAAGAAAAGCTATGACCAACCTAGACAGCATATTAAAAAGCAGAGACATTACTTTGCCAACAAAGGTCTGTCTAGTCAAAGCTATAGTTTTTCCAGTAGTCATGTATGGATGTGAGAGTTGGACCATAAAGAAAGTTGAGTGCTGAAGAATTGATACTTTTGAACTGTGGTGTTGGAGAAGACTCTTGAGAGTCCCTTGGATTCAAGGAGATCAAACCAGTAAATACTAAAGGAAATCAGTCATTGGAAGGACTGATGCTAAAGCTCCAATACTTTGGCCACCTGGCATGAAGAACTGACTTGTTGGAAAAAACCCTGATGCTGGGAAAGATTGAAAGCAGGAGGAGAAGGGGATGATAGAGGATGAGATGGTTGGATGGCATCACCGACTCAATGGACATCAGTTTGAGTAAACTCTGGGAGTTGGTGATGGACAGGGAGGCTTGGTGTGCTGCAGTCCATGGTGTTGCAAAGAGTTGGACACGACTGAACAACTGAACTGAACTGAAGGCTTATTCACTTGAACATTCAGGTAACAGTGAAATTGCCCAAGTCTTTTCCTGAGTACTTCCCTGTCAGTCAGATGTGGGCTAATCCTTATGACACTGACTCTCTGAAATAGCCAGCAGAAATTAAAAACTCCCCCAGGCATGGGATCTAATTTCCTGGGAGAGGTCCATCCCAGTGATGTGAGACAAAGTAGGTCTAGAAGTCAGTGATGCTTTCAGAGACAAATCTGGATCAAAAGGGGAAAACATGAAATGTGAAATAAAATGCATTTACTTATGTCAGTTCAGTTCAGTTGCTCAGTCGTGTCTGACTCTTTGCGACCCCATGAGTCGCAGCAGACCAGGCCTCCCTGTCCATCACTAATTCCCGGAGTTTACCCAAACCCATGTCCATCGAGTCAGTGATGCCATCCAACCATCTTATCCTCTGTTGTCCCCTTCTCCTCCTGCCCTCAATCCTTCCCAGCACTAGGGTCTTTTCCAATGAGTCAATTCTTTGCATGAGGTGGCCAAAGTATTGGAGTTTCAGCTTCAACATCAGTCCTTCCAATGAACACCCAGGACTGATCTCCTTTAGGATGGACTGGTTGGATCTCTTTGCAGTCCAAGGGACTCTCAAGAGTCTTCTCCAACACCACAGTTCAAAAGCATCAATTCTTCAGCACTCAACTTTCTTCACCGTCCAACTCTCACATCCATACATGACCACTGGAAAAACCATACCCTTAACTAGACGGACATTTGTTGGCAAAGTAATGTCTCTGCTTTTTAATATGCTGTCTAGGTTGGTCATAACCTTCCTTCCAAGGAGTAAGCATCTTTTAATTTCATGGTTGCAATCACCATCAGCAGTGATATTGGAGCCCCCAAAAATAAAGTCTGACACTGTTTCCACTGCTTCCCCATCTATTTCCAATGAAGTGATGGGACCAGATGCCGTAATCTTAGTTTTCTGAACGTTGAGCTTTAAGCCAACTTTTTCACTCTCCTCTTGCACTTTCATCAAGAGGCTCTTTAGTTCTTCTTCACTTTCTGCCATAAGGGTGGTGTCATCTGCATATCTGAGGTTATTGATATTTCTCCCGGCAATCTTGATTCCAGCTTGTGTTTCTTCCAGCCCAGCGTTTCTCATGATGTCCTCTGCATATAAGTTAAATAAGCAGGGTGACAATATACAGCCTTGATGTACTCCTTTTCCTATTTGGAACCAGTCTGTTGTTCCATGTCCAGTTCTAACTGTTGCTTCCTGACCTGCATACAGGTTTCTCAAGAGACAGGTCAGGTGGTCTGGTATTCCCATCTCTTTCAGAATTTTCCACAGTTTATTGTGATCCACACAGTCAAAGGCTTTGGCACAGTCAATAAGCAGAAATAGATGTTTTTCTGGAACTCTCTTGCTTTTTCGATGATCCAGCGGATGTTGGCAATTTGATCTCTGGTTCCTCTGCCTTTTCTAAAACTAGCTTGAACATCTGGAAGTTCACGGTTCACGTATTGCTGAAGCCTGCCTTGGAGAATTTTGAGCATTACTTTACTAACATGTGAGATGAGTGCAATTGTGTGGTAGTTTGAGCATTCTTTGGCATTGCCTCTCTTTGGGATTGGAATGAAAACTGACCTTTTCCAGTCCTGTGGCCACTGCTGAGTTTACTTATGTCAAGGAGTTTTTAAATGGAGCCAAGAGGCCATTAAGGAGGTGGATCTTATGCACATCCTTACCCAGTCACACCATGAACTGAGCCAAACCACAAGTACTCAAAGGACTCTGCAAGAGGACCTGAAACGTCACAGTAATGGACTTTTACCTCCCTCTGGTAATAGCCTCAGCAAATCACTAGAGGGAAAATCACTAATACAAACCTCCCCCTTTTTCCTTTAAAAGCCACTGACTTTTACTCCCCACAGGATACTGTTTGGGTTGCTACCTGAAACTGTGTGTCCCAAATTGCTATTCTTCTATCTCAAATAAACACTGTTTTTCTTGATTATTTCCTTCCAGGTTTATTTAGTTTGATAATTTAAAGAGGGCAGCAAACCCTAGCAAGTCTAAGAAAGTAAAAATGGGATACTCTAGAATATAACCTGAAACTTGCTGGGAGAGTAATCTTTGAGGAAGGAAAATGTGTTGGCTTAAGAATTATTCCAGGGACTTTCCTGGTGATCCAGTGGTTAAAAACCTGCTTTCCAATGCAGGGGATGCAAGTTTGATCCCTGGCTGGGGAACTAAGAATCCCTATGCCACATGGTACAGCCAGAAAAACAACAAAAAAAGAATTATTTCAGTTGGGTTTCTTTCCTTTTTAAAAAAAAATTATTTATTTTTGGTTGTGCTGGGTCCTTGTGGATATGCACAGGGTTTCTCTAGTTGAGATGAGCGAGGCAAGGAGGCGTGGGGGTTGCTATTTTTTGTTGTGATGCTGGGGCTTCTCATTGTGGTGGCTTCTCCTGTTGCAGGAGCACAGACTCGAGGGCGTGTGGGCTTCAGAAGTTTCCCATACGGGCTTCAGTTGCCCGGGGCATGTGTAATCTTCCCAGACCTGGGATGGAACCCATGTCCCCTGCATTGACAGGGGGATTCCCATCCACTCTACCATCAGGGAAGTCCACAATTGGGTTTCTTATGTTACAAATGACTGTGTTGTAGATAGAATGTTACTCTTGGGCACAGCATACATAACTTTATGAATTAAAAATCTAATCTATTATACATTTCAGAAGAACTCATGATGCTTGGATTGTACTTTATAGTTTATAAGTCCTTTCATCTGTTGTTTAATCCTCACAATACTGACATCCACCCCACTTAACAGCTAAGCAAGCTGAAGTTCAAAGACGTAGAAATCTTCCTCCAGGTTGCGCTCTGAGAATGGAGGATTTGAATATAGCCCCTGCCCTCAGGTACCAGGGTTGTGCCCAACTGGTGAGATCTCTTGATAAGTCTTTTGCATACCCGAGAGCTTTGTTTTTAAAAAAATGAAAAAACAAAACCACTTTCTTATCTTTAGCAACTGCCGTGTGTTGGTCTTCATGATTTTTGTACTCGAGTCTTATTACAGTTAGGGAATTTAGTTTCTTTTGCTGACCCTTGATATAGTTCATTAAGGAATTAATTTCTCTGGCATTGTGAACTGGTTTCTTCAACACCAATCTTCCTTCTATCACTAATTTCTGTAAACAGGTGAAGAAATGATTGCTTTTGGCCTGCAAATAACAAATGCTGGAGAGGATGTGGAGGAAAGGGAACCCTCCTACACTGTTGGTGCTGCCACTGTGGAAAACAGTATGGAGGTCCCTCAGAAAATTAAAAATAGAACTACCATATGATCCAGCAATCCCCACTTCTGGGAATATACCTGGACAAAACTGTAATTCAAAAAGATACACGCGCAACTATGTTCATGACAGCTCGACTCATAATAGCCAAAGCATGGAAACATCTCAAATGTCCACCGACAGAGGAATGGAAAAAGATGGTGTGGTGCATATATACAGCGCAATACTATGGGCCATGAAAGAGAGCAAAATAATGCCATTTGCAGCGACATGAATGCAACTAGAGGTTATCATACTAAGTGAAGAAAGTCAGAAAGAGGAAGAGAAATACATATGATATCACTTATACGTGGACTCTAAAACATGCCACAAATGAACCTATTTACAGAAAACAGACTCATAGAGATCAGACTTGTGGTTGCCAAAGGGATTGGGGTTGAGGGAGACGGATGGGCTGGGAGTGTGGAGTTGGTAGATACAAACTACTGTCTTTCGAATGGATAAACAACAAGGTCTTAATGTATAGCACAGGAATTATATGCAATACCCTGTAATGGAAAAGAATACAAAAAAGAATGTGTGTATATAACTGAGTCACTTTGCTGTACAGCAGAGATTGGCACAATATTGTGAATCAACTATATTTCAATTAAAAAAACATGATGACTTTTGTATTTCTGAAGGTTTTTTTTAGAAGCTGGAGACTTCCTCTTCTGAGAAAAAAGCATACAAATAAAATAATTACCCAAGTGAAACATGAAGTTTTAATAAAATCAATAAAAAATAGCAACAATTTACCATAAACCCGGAGAAGGCAATGGCACCCTACTCCAGTACTCTTGCCTGGAAAATCCCATGGACGGAGGAGCCTGGTAGGCTACAGTCCGTGGGGTCGCTAAGAGTCGGACACGACTGAGCGACTTCACTTTCACTTTTCCCGTTCATGCATTGGAGAAGGAAATGGCAACCCACTCCAGTATTCTTGCCTGGAGAATCCTAGGGACGGTGGAGCCTGGTGAGCTGCTGTCTAAGGGATCGCACAGAGTCGGACACGACTGAAGCGACTTAGCAGCAGCAACAGCAGCACCATAAACCATTAGACTATAAGCTCCTTGAGAGCAGGCACCTATTCGCCCTCAGTGCACAGAATTGTAACAGACCCAGAGTAGGTGCTCAAGAAATGTCAGTGCATTTAATTAATTGATGCTGGGCACATTGAAAAGAGCTTGATAAGCATATCTCATTTAACTCTGTTAAAAAACAAAATTTAGCTAAACAAATTTGAAGATGAAATTGGCTTTATTAGGCAGTTCACGAACTGGGAAGCATTCTATCTAGTAACTAGAAGGGCACTTGGGGGGTTGTACAAAATAGAAGGCTTTTATAGGAAGGAAGATGGGAAAGGGAGCTATTAGCAAAAGGAAAAAAAAAAAAAAAGGAGTTTCTTTAGACCAGGGGAGTGAGGGGAGAGAAAAGCAAGGGTTATCTTTTCCTCCTCTGGGGGATGGAGGGGGCCCCCGTGGCAGTTCACTTTATTGAAAATTCCAGACGAGTTGATTAAAATTGCATTTCTGATAGGGGTGGAAACTACCATTACATTAGGGATTAAATCTAGGTTTGGCATCATGGGCTTTAGCACAAGTGATGCCATTTAGGGTCTTTTTTTTTTTTTTTTTTTTTTTTTTTTTTTTTTTAACAATTCCAACTCCTCTCTCTTCCAACCACATACACAAAAACACAGCTTCATGATATAGATATCTTTATCTTATTTTACAGATGGAGAAACTGGTATTAAGAGAGATTGAGTAATTTATTCAAGGACACATGGATGATAACTAAATGGTCTCTCTGACTTTAAAACTTCTCTTAACCAGGTTTCTATGACTAGAACAAAGCCAGAATGGCACAAATCGTAATATTCCATTGCCAGGGTAACATATCAGTAGGCTGAGCCACACCAGTGGACTTCTAATAGACCCTGAGTTGCTGTATGTTGAAGGTAATTTATAATAATATACCTGTTGTTCTTGCTTAGTTGCTAAGTCAGACACGACCCCATGCAATCCCGTGGACTGTAGTCTGCCAGGCTCCTCTGTCCATGGGATTTTCCAGGCAAGAATACTGGAGTGGGTTGCCATTTCCTTCTCTAGGGAATCTTCCTGACCCAGGGATTGAACACACATCTCCTGTATTGGCAGGCAGATTCTTTACCACTGAGCCACCTGGGAAGCCCAATATACCTGTAGAAATAGTAACACGCTTTCAATATATACATATTTGATTCTTGGTATTTTGGTAGTTACATTCTAGAAAGTGCCCTGAACATTGATTTAGCAAATATTGAGCCATGGCTTTTAGAGGAAATACAAAAGCTCTGGTCACAGCATTTTTGTCAAGCAATCAAGGTATAGTTTTTTTTAAAGAGTGTTTCAATTTAGAGACACAAAATATGTTGTTGATTCATTGATGTTGAACTCACAGTTGACAGCACTATAATTCACTCTTAAGCAAGGTTAATCTAACACACATAAGGCACATCACAGCCTTCATGCTATCTAGGAACACCAGACAGTACTTTAGCGTGAAGTCCGTCTAGTCAAGGCTATGGTTTTTCCAGTGGTCATGTATGGATGTGAGAGTTGGACAGTGAAGAGAGCTGAGTGCAGAAGAATTGATGCTTTTGAACTGTGGTGTTGGAGAAGACTCTTGAGAGTCCCTTGGACTGCAAGGAGATCCAATCAATCCATCCTAAAGGAGATCAGTCCTGGGTGTTCATTGTAAGGACTGATGTTAAAGCTGAAACTCCAATACTTTGGCCACCTCATGCGAAGAGTTGACTCATTGGAAAAGACCCTAACACTGGGCAGGATTAGGGGCAGAAGGAGAAGGGGACGACAGAGGATGAGATGGTTGGATGGCATCACCGACTCGATGGACATGGATTTGGGTAGACTCCGGGAGTTGGTGATGGACAGAGAGGCCTGGCGTGCTGCAACTCATGGGGTCGCAAAGAGTTGGACACGACTGAGCGACTGAACTGAACTAAACTGAACTTAAACAGTGAAATCAATGCAAAGCACCAAAATGCAAGAAACACCACATGTGACCCTAAAAAGATGAGGAAAATGACACACTTGTGATATGAGAGCTGAAACAAGAAGGCAGAGAGAGAGCCTTGTTCTACCTTAGCTGGTGATGTGCACATCAAGGAGACCCAGGTTTTTCACTGCTATGTGCGTGTTTGGGGATGACTGTGAAAGCGCTACAGTACTGATTATCGGATAGCAAATTTTAGTGAGTAGGTAAATTTTCAAATATGGAGTCCATGAGTGGGACCTAGAGGGTCCCTAGAGTGGAATCTACAGAGGATCTACTGTATATGCATGATTTAGGTATGACCTAAATCAATTCCCTTATACAGTGAAAGTGTAATATTATACAGTGAAAGTGACAAACAGATTCAAGGGATTAGATCTGATAGGCAGAGTGCCTGAAGAACTATGGACAGAGGTTTGTGACATTGTACTAGAAGCAGTGATCAAGACCATCCCCAAGGAAAAGAAGTGCAAAAAGGCAAAATGGTTGCCTGAGGAGGACTTACAATAGCTGAGAAAAAGAGAAGCTAAAGGCAAAGAAGAAAAGGAAAGATATTCCCATTTGAATGCAGAGTTCCAAAGAATAGCAAGGAGAGATAAGAAAGCCTTCCTCAGTGATCAATGCAAAGAAATAGAGGAAAACAATAGAATGGGAAAGACTAGAGATCTCTTAGAGAAAATTAGAGATACCATGCAAAAATTAGAAATTCACGCAAAGATGGGCACAATAAAGGACAGAAATGGTATGGACCTAACAGAAGCAGAAGATATTAAGAAGAGGTGGCAAGAATACACAGAAGAACTACACAAAAAAGGTCTTCATGATCAAGATAATCATGATGGTGTAATCACTCATCTAGAGCCAGACATCCTGGAATGCGAAGTCATGTGGGCCTTAAGAAGCATCACTATGAACAAAGCTAGTAGAGGTGACGGAATTCCAGTTGAGCTATATCAAATTCTAAAAGATGATGCTGTGAAAGTGCTGCATTCAATATGCTAGCAAATTTGGAAAACTCAGCCTTGGCCACAGGACTGGAAAAGGTCAGTTTTCATTCCAATCCCAAAGAAAGGCAAAGCCAAAGAATAGTCAAACTACTGCACAGTTGCACTTATCTCACATGCTGGCAAAGTAATGCTCAAAATTCTCCAAGCCAGGCTTCAACAGTTCGTGAACTATGAACTGTGAACTTCCAGATATTCAAGCTGGATCCAGAAAAGGCAGACAAACCAGAGATCAAATTGCCAACATCTGCTGGATCATCGAAAAAGCAAGAGTTCCAGAAAAACATACTTCTGCTTTATTGACTACGTCAAAGCCTTCGACTGTGTGGATCGCAACAAACTGTGGAAAATTCTTCAAGAGATGGGTATACCAGACCACCTGACCTGCCTCCTGAGAAATCTGTATACAGGTCAAGAAGCAACAGTTAGAACTGGACTTGGAACAACAAACTGGTTCCACATCAGGAAAGGAGTGTACATCAAGGCTGTATATTGTCACCCTGCTTATTTAACTTATATGCAGAGTACATCATCTGAAATGCCAGGCTGGATGAAGCACAAACTGGAATCAAGATTGCTGGGAGAAATATCAATAACCTCAGATATGCAGATGACACCACCCTTATGGCAGAAAGCGAAGAAGAACTAAAGAGCCTCTTGATGAAAATGAAAGAGGAGAGTGAAAAAGTTGGCTTAAAACTCAACATTCAGAAAACTAAGATTATGGCACCTGGTCCCATCACTTCATGGCAAATGGATGGGAGAACAATGCAAACAGTGAGAGACTTTATTTTCTTGGGCTCCAAAATCACTGCAGATGGTGACTGCAGCCATGAAATTAAATGACGCTTGGTCCTTGGAAGAAAAGCTATGACCAAGCTAGACAGTATGTTAAAAAGCAGAGACATCACTTTGCCAACAAAGATCCATCTAGTCAAAGCTATGGTTTTTCCAATAGTCGTGTATGGATGTGAGAGTTGGACCATAAAGAAAGCTGAACGCCAAAGAATTGATGCTTTTGAACTGTGGTGTTGGAGAAGACTCTTGAGAGTGCCTTGGACTGCAAGGAGATCCAACAAGTCTATCCTAAAGGAAATCAGTCCTGAATATTCATTGGAAAGACTGATGCTGAAGCGGAAACTCCAATACTTTGGCCACCTGATACGATGAACTGACTCATTTGAAAAGACCCTGATGCTGGGAAAGATTGAAGACAGGAGGAGAAGGGGACAACAGAGAATGAGATGGATAGCATCACCAACTCAATGGACATGAGTTTGAATAAGCCCCGGGAGTTGGTGATGGACAGGTAAGCCTGGCGTGCAGCAGTCCATGGAGTCACAGAGTTGGACACGACTGAGCGACTGAACTGACTGACTGTATATGCATGCTTAAAAATGCATGCCTTTAAAAAGTCATCGGTTAGGCACATTACTTATCTCCATTTAAGACACTAAAATTAGGTGACTTAAGCATAGAAATTGACTTGTTCCTTTGTCACACATATAGCCAGTTTCATAGACATGTAACCTATCTCTACCATCACACAAGCGCCAGCCCCCACCCCTAAGAAGGAGCTCACTTGATTTAATGCTCTGCTCTTAAAATTCTCAGTGATTTTTCAACAAGGACCCTTGCCTTTTCATTTTGCTCTCTGGCCACCACAAATTATGTAGCTGAACCTGATCACATAGCAAATAAACAGATTCATAACTGAGGGGACAAAAATACTATTTATTTATCCAATTGAACAAAAATGTTTTTACAGTGACTAATAAATATTTTAAAGTTACCATTTCAGTTTTGGTTGTATTAAGTTCTTGATAATGTAAGCTCATTTAATCCCTATGGTTCTCTGTGATTTGGATATCATTTCCATTAAACATGTAATGTAACTGAGGGCCAGAGAATGTAACTTAACTGAGGCCACACAATTAGCATAGCTTGAACAGGAATCAAATCTTTTTTAATTCAAACTCCATGCTGTTACCATTAGACTCTTGCTGTTTCTAATTTTAGTTGGCTCCTGTGTTCATGTGACCTGTAATAAAAAAAGTTTTATTTTCCCATGCTGCTTTTAATAATTTTTCTTTGTATTTAATTTTTGTTAGTTTGATTAATATGTGTCTTGGCGTGTTTCTCCTTGGGTTTATACTATATGGGACTCTCTGTGCTTCCTGGACTTGATTGACTATTTCCTAATGCACTGTGGTGACCTGAATGGGAAGGAAGTCCAAAAGGGAGGGGATTGATGTATATGTATGGCTGATTCATTTTGCTGTACAGTAGAAACTAACACGTTGTAAAGAAACTATACTCCAATAAAAATTAGTTTAAAAATAATAAAATAAACCATGCTAGGTTGAGAATGCACAGTGATATCAAATAAATTAGTCTATTAATAAAAAAGTTTGAGTTCTGTGATCTTCTTAGTGAATTTGTGACTAAGACATTTACATTTCATTTGCAGTAAATCTATATAATGGGCTTTTAACAAAATATAAATTAGCTCAAAAGCCATGAGACAATGACCTTGTTTTCTACTTCCTTTAGTCATGTCCCCACTTGTTTTTCATTTGAACATCCTGCACAGAGGATGATAAACAGTAAAAGTAGTAAAGGAGATAGAATTCAAGGAGTTTAATTTCTAACGAATTAGTATCTCTAGTAAAAGTAACTTGAAATTAATGACAAAAAATGAGATATGGGAGCTATTTGTAGATTTATTTCATTCTTCTTGTTTTTACTACTTTGGATAATTAATGGATGATCAAAATAGAGTTAGCAAGATTGAGGCCAATTTAATTATTTAGTGTTAATTGAGTGCATTTAATTATTTAGTGTTAATCGCATAAACGGAGAAGGCAATGGCACCCCACTCCAGTACTCTTGCCTGGAAAATCCCATGGATGGCGAAGCCTGGTAGGCTGCAGTCCATGGGGTCGCGAAGAGTCGGACATGACTGAGAGACTTCACTTTCACTTTTCACTTTCACGCATTGGAGAAGGAAATGGCAACCCACTCCAGTGTTCTTGCCTGGAGAATCCCAGGGACAGAGGAGCCTGGTGGGCTTCCGTCTATGGGGTCGCACAGAGTCGGCCGTGACTGAAGCGACTTAGCAGCAGCAGCAGAGTGCATAAAATATTTTATCTCCCTTCAGTTTAAACTTGCTAGATCCAATGTTGAAAAGGTATCTTCTCTCTTCCCTGTTCACTTCTACAACTGACATCTTGCCTAAAGAATTGCTTACTTAAAAACCAAGGGATCATTTCTTGGTGGATTTTACATCTTTTATATTTGTGAGCTAACATTACTGGATTTATACTTTTAGGAAAGTCAACTGCTTTTTATTGAGCTCCTACGTTATACTGAGCTCCAACTCCATATTATTGTAAGCAATATGATGCCTGAAATCAAGGATTTTCCAACGGAGACAGAAAAGAAAAAGATAAAGCAGAAAGGCTCTACATGCCAGAGATGATGCAATACAATTGCCGTTTAGTAAAAAAGATTTTCTTCTCGTATTCTTAAAAAAGAGTTTATGTTCTTAAAATTCCCGGAAATGAAATGAGTATAGGAGAGTTAGATCCCATCTGAGATATTGGATTAGAGAAAAATAGCTTTACTTGTTTCTCTTAGTCCTAAAATCGTGGGAACTCAGCCCTCAGCTGGGAGCCAGTCCCAACCAAATTTGCCTGAATCTAAACAATCCACAACTGAGCACGAGAATAAATGTTTATTGTTGCATGCCTCTGAGTTTTGCATCTTTATTGTGGCAATAACTTCCTGAGACAATTCTTTATGATTGTTCAGAATATCCGAGTCTTCCTCATGGCTCTGGACAGAGGGGGGAAAAAGAGTCAGGAATTTCATTCTCCATTAAAGCATTTCCTTTTGTTCCGGCAACTATTTTCTTCAAGTAACTTTTTTCTTGTAAGATTTATTTGTTAGCCCAGAGAACTCTGAAACTGTACCTCTTATCCTCTTGTGTACTTAGGAATGGAAAACTGATGTCTTGTGGGTTTCCTAAAACGATATATGTTTGCAAGATTTTGGGCACTTGAAAGTGTTAAAATGTAAAAGATCTAAAAGTCTAACAGTAAAGGAACTAATCAATTAATTATTATAAATCCATATGATAGACTACTGTCATCAGAGAGTACCTTTTTTATCACGAATGACACATGTAGTGACATGAAAAATTCTCACAATGTTAATGTTAAGTGAATAGAAATTATCCGATAAATAATATGCTTTTTATTCATTCAACAAGTATTTATTAACCACTTGCTTTATGCAATGTGCTCAGTGCTAATCCCAATTTTATTCCTTTATTGTGATATAATTGACACACAATAAACTGCATGTTTAAAGTGCAGACAGTCCCTAACTTGCAATGATTTCATGTGCAATTTTTCAACTTCATGATGGTGCAAAAGCAATATGTATTCAGTATAAACTATATTTCAAATACTTCAAATTTTGAACTTTGATCTTTTCCCAGGCTAGTGACTCTTGGGACACTACTCCCAGCTCCCAGTCAGCCATGTGATCAAAAGTGAAAATGACTGATACAGTTACAACCATTCTGTTTTTCACTTTCAGTATAATGTTCAATTAACTACATTTGATAATCAGCACTTTATTATAAAATAAGTTTTATAATTGTTAGACGATTTTGCCCATCTGAAACCAATGTACATGTCCTTAGCATGCTAAAGCAGGCGAGGCTAAGCTATCATGTTTGGCAGATTAGGTGTATTAAATGCATTTTCAACTTAAGACATTTTCAATAAACAATGGGTTTATCAAGTTGAAACCCCACCCTAAGTCAAGGATGATCTATGTACAATTTGATTAGCTTTGATATATGCAAAAACATGAAACCATCACCACAATCCAGATAACAAGCATTCATCACCACTAAAAGCTTACTCATACTTTGTATTACTTTACAATCCTGCCTGCTGCCATTGTTCTTAAACCCTCCTCATTTCCAGACAACCACTTCTCTGCTTTCGGCCACTATAGAGTAGTTCATATTTCATAGAATTTTATACTAGTAGAATCATACAATACCATTTTTTTTGGTCTGACTTTTCTTCACTCAACCCAATTATTCTGAGAGTCAGCCATGTTATTATGTGTATCAATAGTACTATCTTTTTTTTTTCTTAATAACTGCATAGTATCCATTGTGTGGATATACCATGATTTATTTATCCACTCAGCTGTTGATGGACATTTGGGTTGGTAGGACTTTGGGGCTGATAATATTGATTTTCTAAAATGAAAACGTTGATTTCAACATGAGTTGTATTCTATTTATAAATTGTGGGCTTTTTTTTTTTAATTTGGCTATGCCACATGGCTTGTGGGATCTTAGTCCCCCAACAAGAGACTGAAAGACCACTGCCCCTGGCTGTAAAAGCATGAAGTGCTAACCTCTGGATTACCAGAAAATTCCCTAAATTGAGTTATTTTTATGTAAAGAATGATCATTCTTATTTTTTCTGAAATTAATATTCAGTTAACCCAAGTTGAAAAGACTAAACACCTCGAGTAGTATATTTACAAACTTAGTTAATACAAATCCTTTAAATGTTTTAAATTTCCTTTGTAAATTTAGCATATCTGATTTTTAAGTGCTTCAAATCCCTGAAAAGACAAATTTACTGGCCTAACAAGCAAAATCTTCCTAAATAGTTAAAAATAAATGTTTCAAATTTGTGTTTTAGTGTGACCAGTTTGATGTCTTCTTCTGTATTGGTTTTTTTTAATTTTTTGGCTGTAGTGCTAAGCCTGAGGGATCTTAGTTCCCTGAGCAGGGATCCAACGCAGCCTCGCCAGTGGTATCTCAGAGTTCTGACCACTAGAGAGCCAGGGAACCCCTTGTACTTTTTATAATGAAATATCTTTGGATATTTATTAGGAAAGAAACATCCAAAATCTTAATTTGGCTGTCTCTAGATTACAAGTGATTTTAGCTTTTCTACCTTATACTTTGCTGTGTTTTCTTCATTTCCTATAATAAATTCATATTATCTTTATAATCAGAATAAGCAATGAAAGTTCCTAAAAGCAAAAATCAATGCATAGTATTGCTTTAAAAACCAAAATATATTCTCTCACTGTATCCTCTTTCTCTGGTCTTTTCTTTCTCCTCAGGAAATATCAAGACCTTAGAAAGCACTAGTGAGAGATGCGGGGAGGTTGGGGAAGGGGCACAGTGGTGGTGGTATCTGCCGGAGGAGAAATACCTGACATGAGGTAATCACTTGATAAAATAACTGGAGATGCTGGTGAATACCTGATTGTGAATATTGGGTTTGAGGTGAAGCAAGAAATTGATAGTATTTTTTTTTTCTGCATTTGTTTGCAGGACAGCAAGAATCACTTGATGATTAGTTTGTCAGCATAATGGCATCTGTAAACAGAAACAGTGAAATAATTAAAAAACTTAAAACAGACAAACGTCTCCTGGAGGAGATAAACGAAAGGCGAGAATCCAACTGCCTGGTGGAAAGAAGCAATCAAGTCAGCTTATTGAGAGTTCAAAGGAGGCATTTCCATGGTGCCTACAAGTCCCTTACTCACGACCAGGTCAAAGAACCTGTTCCCAACAGTGACAGGAGCTCTTGGGTCAAACTGAGTCTCTTCGTTCACAAGGAGAAAAGGCACTTTCCACCAAAAAGTAAGATGCTGCGGTAGGATTCCTACCCAGTTAACAGGAGGGATCTATAAGTAAACTTACGGGTTATTTCTAGGATTGAAAGAGGTTCATACATGTTGCTCTGGGATAGTTAAAAGGCAATCTGTTTGAAGTTAAAATCATCAGTAAACTAGGCTAGTAAGATCTACTATAGACCAGAGATCCTCGTTTCCTCGTGTTTGCACGATTTGAGGGATCATCTCCACACGGGCTCACTCAATAGGCTCTAGTTTAGGTCCTGGAATATGCATTCTCAGGCAGGCAGAGGTGCTACTGAGCCTGATGGCCTAAGAACCATATTTTGAGAAGGGTCCAGAGGCCTCCTTGTTCATCATTTCTGTTACGTCTGCAAAAATGTCATACGCAAAATTGAGATGTGGTGGAAATTATTTTGATGACAAATATCAAACATAAAGACTTGAGACACAGTAATAAAATGTGGAGGAAGTTTGGGGTGAGGTGGTGTGTGGTGTTGGTGGTATTATTTTGCAGCGGGGAGGAAGAAGACCTGCTGGTAAATACTTTGTTAAACACTTGTTTCTAAGTCAAGACAAGTAACTGACGGTATTTTTCCGTTTATTTTGAAAAAAATAAAAAGAGTATAATTATGTTAAACATAATCAACAAATGATTAAGTTAGATCACAAACAAAATAATTGCCATACTGGAAATTTAACTTCTTTGATGACAAGGCTGTGACTATACACCTGACCCACTGTGGTTCCTAAGCAGAGCAGAGAGGGTGATGCAGTGTGGCCTGGAAACATGATATTCTTCATTGTGTTTTAAAGTTGATCTGTAACACTTATTTGTTAACTTTGCTCAAAAAATAACTCTTTTACAAGGAGGAAGTATTCCACTTCCCTGGTAGCTCAGTTGGTAAAGAATCCACCTGCAACGCAGGAGACCAGGGTTCTATCCCCAGGTCAGGAAGATCCCCTGGAGAAGGGAATGGCAACCCACTCTAGTATTCTTGCCAGGGAAATCCCATGGACAGAGGCACTTTTCGAGCTACAGTCCATGGCATCTCAAGAGTCAGACACAACTTAGTGACTGAACCACCACAATTCTAAGAGAACCCACACAATCTCAACCACAAAAAAGAATGAAATAATGCCATTTGCAGCAACATGGTGGACATAGAGATTACTATACTAAGTGAAGTAAGTCAGAAAGAGAAAGACAAATACCATATGACATCACTTACATGTGGAATCTAAAGTAAAATTCACATGAACAGAAACAGACTCACAGATATTTTGAAGCTCTCTCTTTAATTTTCCATTTGGAGATACGTCAGTCAAAAGAGGGAGAGCCTTACTTAACTATGTCTTAAAAATGGAAGACATGGTGTCTTACTCAGTTTGGGCTGCTGTAACAAATTACTATAGACTGAGTGGCTTAAACAACTAACTTTATTTCTCACAATTCTGGAGGCTGGAATCTGAGATCAGGTTGCCAGCATGACTGGGTTCTTGGAATTCCTTCTTCCTAGTTTTCAGAGAGCTGTTTTCTTGCCGTATTGTTACACAATAGAAACAGCTGGCTAGTTTTGGGGGCTCTTCCTATAAGGGCATGAATCCCTTTCATGAGGACTCCACTCTCATGACTTAATTACCTCCCAAAGGCCCCACCTCCAAATACCATCCCATTGGGATTAGGGTTTCAGCATAAGAATTTGGAGGAGCACAAACATTCAGCCCATTGCACTTGGGTTCAAGTTCTGCTTCTGTCATTGAGTAGTCTCACGCTTTTAGTCACGTAATGTCTCTAAACCTTATTCCCTGTATCTATGAAACAGTATTTCTCCTCTCTGCCTTCAGGGTTATTCTGGAACCATGAAATGTATTATAAGATATCTAATAGATATTTACTCTTTTATTTTTCAGATAATGCCATATTTGGATAAAGTCCATCTACAAAGATACATAGAAACACAATCTCTTTGATCCTTCTTCAGTGTCTGTCTAAATTATTTACAAATATTAATTATAAGAGAAGCCAGAGAAAACTATTCATTAGATCATCAAGAAACCATTGAGCCACACAAAATGTATTACATCTTCACTGCCTTCCATCATTTAGACTTAAACATTTTGAAGAGAGGATTTGAGTTATTAAAGATACTTTCAGAGATGGATGACCTAAACGTTCACTTCACAGCGATCTTCTCTTTACTAATTTAAAAGATTCAAATAGCTTATATTATTTCTTTTTTTTAGAGTTACAGGTGTTTTACTTTTATTAATTCTTTTTTAAAAAAGGTTTTGTTTTGTTTTGTTTTTTAATTTAGAAGAAAATGGCAACCCACTCCAGTATTCTTTTCTGGGAAATCCCCTGGACAGAGGAGAGCCTGGCAGGTTACAGTCCATGGGACCGAGAAAATGTCAGACACCACTTAGTGACTAAACAACAAATGTGTAGTTGATTTATAATATTATGTAAGTTTCAGATGTACAGCATAGCAATTCAAACATATATGTATAAAATATATATATATATATATATATATACTTTTCTCAGATTCTTTTCCCTTACAGGTTATTACATAATATTGAGTATAGTTCCCTGTGTCATACAGAAGGTCCTTGTTGGTTATCTATTTATATTTATACATAGTATAAATAGTAGTGTGTATATGTTAATTCCAGCCCCTAATTTATCCTTCTTCCCACACCCAGAGTTTATATTGTTTCTGCAAATCAGTGGAATGTGTTGACCAACCACACCAATCAAGTTGAAAGCTAAAGTTTCCCAAAGTTAACTTTTGCTTCTACTGATGACTTATATTACCTTACTCTGTTTGAGCAATGATTTTCATAACTTGAATAAGTACGTACTTGAGAAGGTAACAGAAGATTCCTGTAGAGGCTTTTGTTGTATATGATTGCTGTTGTTGTTCAGTTGCAGCCAAGTCATGTCTGACTCTTGAACCCCATGGACTGCAGCACTCCAGGCTTCCCTGTCCTTTACTATCTCCTGGGGTTTGCTCAGATTCATATCCATTGAGTTGGTGATGTTATTCAACCATCTCAGTCTCTGTCAACCCCTTCTCCTCCTGCCCTCAATCTTTCCCTTCATCAGGATCTTTTCCAGTGAGTCATCTCTTCTCATCAGATGGCCAAAGTATTGGAACTTCAGCTTTAGCATCAGTCCTTCCAAGGAATATTCAGGGTTGATTTCCTTTAGGTTTGACTCCAAGGGACTCTCAACAGTCTTCTCCAACACCACAGTTCAAAAGCATCAATTCTTTGGCACTCAGCCTTCTTTATGGTCCAACTCTCACATCTGTACATGACTCCTGGAAAACCATAGCTTGGCCTATACAGATTTTTGTCAGCAAAGTGATGTCTCTGCTTTTTAATATGCTGCCTAGGTTTATCATAGCTTTTCCCCCAAGGAGCAAGTGTCTCTTAACTTCATGGCTTCAAGTCACTGTCTACAGCGATTTTGGAGCCCAAGAAAATAACATTTGTCACTGCTTCCACTTTTTCCCCTTCTATTTTTCCATGAAGTGAGGGGACCAGATGCCATGATCTTAGTTTTTTGAATGTTGAGATTTAAGCCAGCTTTTTCACTCTCTTCTTTTGCCCTCATCAAGAGGCTCTTCAGTTTCTTTTCACTTTCTGCCATTAGAGTGGTATCATCTGCATATCTAAGGTTCTTGATATTTCTCCCAGCAATCTTCATTTCATTTTTTGATTCATCCAACCTAGCATTTCTCATGATGCGCTCTGCATATAGGTTAAAACAGGAGGGCAACGATATACAGGCTTGTGGGCCTCCTTTCCCAATTTTGAACCAGTCAGTTGTTGGCTTGTCTGGATCTAACTGCATACAGGTTTCTCAGGAGACGGGTGGTCTGTGTATCATTGCCCATCCTAAGTGGGCATTGCTTGAATCATCTCATGGTCAAATCCTATTTGGCTAGGGTCACCTATGTTTCACTGACACTTGGATAGCAGACTAATTTTCAAATTTTATCCTGGCTTATGTTCCTTATAGTAGTTTGAGTTAATTGCTATTCGATTTCTATTAAGAGCCTATTTCATATGGCAAGCTGAGCACGGCCTGGCCTGGACCACAGCTGTTTCTTGGCATATGTCTTTATATCAGTGAAATACTCACCTTTTATTTGGCTGCCCTTTGCCTCTATAGGAAGCTCAGATTCATAAGCCAAAGGATTTTAATATTGAAGGGAGAAGAATCAGGCAACTGGCCTACAACCCTACCTCAGCTAACACTGCACCAGGGCATAGTATGAGTAAGATCCATCAGATCTGAGGGCATGTGAAAAAAAACAGGCCCAAACCTAAGCTTTTGCTTTTCAAGAAGGCAAACACCTAGTGTCAGGAGCTGTGAAGGGTTAGCCTGACTCAGTTTCATGGGCATTGACAGATGACATAAGACTCCTAGTTCTGAGGCAAAGGACTCGTTATTTGGAGTCCAGCAAACAGCACAAACCTCACATACCTGTTGATTCCTCTTGCCCTCTCGTCCATCTTCCCCTTCCTCAAATCCACAGGACAATATGGAGCTGTTCAGATAGATGACCCACACAGAGAGCTTCTGCCTCACAGCTAAAGGCCGCTAAGTTCAAGAGAGGCAGTCTTTGCCGGGTGGAAGACATTCTCTTTATTATACTGGGCAGGACATACACCCTCCCTTTGATTCGGTGGGGACATTATCTCTGTCTACCGAGACCCGCGGTAATACAAACACCCTTGAAGAGAGGGTCCGGAACAAAAGCTTTGGTGCCTCTGGCACACAACTGCAGAAGTGTGAGGGGCCTGGGTATGGGGAGCGACCCCCCAAACCCTGGCAGCACAAGTACAGGCTGCAAGCACAGCGCCAATCTTTTTTTGGTTCAACCTAAGATTTTTCCAGTGGTCATGTGTAGATGTGAGAGTTGGACCATAAAGAAAACTGAGCACTGAAGCATTGATGCTTTTGAACTGTGGTGTTGGAGAAGACTCTTGAGAGTCCCTTGGACTGCAAGGAGATCCAACCAGTCCATCCTAAAGGAGATCAGTCCTGGGTGTTCATTGGAAGGACTGATGCTGAAGCTGAAACTCCAATACTTTGGCCACCTGATGCAAAGAGCTGACTCATTGGAAAAGACCCTGATGCTGGGAAAGATTGAAGAGGGATGACAGAGGATGAGATGGTTGGATGGCATCACCGACTCGATGGACATGAGTTTGAGCAAACTCTGGGAGATGGTGATGGACAGGGAAGCCTGGTGTGCTGCCATCCATGGGGTTGCAAAGAGTCGGACACGACTGAGTCACTGAACTGAACTGAAGATGAATTATAGGAGATAAACAAATAGTAAATGAGTGTCTGGTTGTGTACAATATAGTTAACTTTTCTAACCTCATTTCAGTCTCCTCTACCTCCTCCCCAACTACTTGTGGTTTTCTGCCTTTTTCTGTCACCACCCCCCTTCCACATATTCTGTTCACTTGGCCAGCTTTAACTTTACAGTAGTCCCCCCACCCCAATCCACAGTTTCAGTATCCGCAGTTTCAGTTACTTGTGGTCAACCATAGCCTGAAAATATTAAATAGAAAATTCCAGAAATAAGCAATTAATAATAAATTCTAAATTTTGCACTGTTCTGAATAGCATGATGAAATCTCACGCTGTCTTGCTCCATCCTGCCTGGGACATGAATCATCCATCCCTTTGTCCAGTATATGCTGCCCAGTAGTCTCTTGGTAGCTGACTTGATTAACAGACCAACTATCTCAGTATCACAGTGTTTATGCTTAAGTAACCCTTATTTGATAATGACCCCAGAGCACAAGAAGTGCTTCTGTTAAGTGAAAAGGTGAAAGTTCTAGACTTAATAAGGAAAAGAAAAAAATCTTTTGCTGGGGTTGCTAAGATCTACACTAAGATTGAATCTTCTATCTGTGAAATTGTGAAAAAGGAAAAAAATTTGTGCTACCTTTGCTGTTACACCTCGAACTGCAAAAGTTACAGCCACAGTATGTGATAAGTTGAGAAAGTATTAAATTTGTACAATAAGACATTTTGAGAGAGTCCACATTCACATAACTTTTATTACAGTATGCTGTTATAATTGTTCTATTTTATTATTAACTATTGTTAATCTCTTCCTGTGCCTAATTTATAAATTAAACTTTACCATAGGTATGTATGTGTCAAGGAGGAAGAAAATGTACTCTGGTCTTCTAGGCTCTTCTGGATGGCCTAAGAACTGACATGAGATAGATTAGCAGGAGAAAATCAAATAAAGTTTAATAACGTGTATTCATGACAGAGACCCAGGAAACTTCAGGAACTTTCCAGAATGGCTGAAACCCTTACCTTAAATACCATCTTCAGCTAAAGACTAAAGAGGACATTGGGGGTAGTGGTTTGGGACTTCAGCTGGGAGGAAGGCAATTCACATGAAGATGAGAAAAAGTCCTCTATCTAAATTCTTTTAGGCAGGTAGGACAAATGGTCTTCTTGAGTCCTCTGGAAATGGATTGTTTTCAGTTTGAATTAATCCGTGTGTTGCAGGAAGGGTGACCCCTTTCAGGGCTGGAAAAGGGGCTCTTGTCTAACACTCAGAAATGAATTGTCCAAGGAGACATATGTGCTTGCAAAGCAAGAGACGTTATTGAGAAGGGTCACCCGGGCGGAGAGCAGGAGGGTAGGGGAGGCCAGGAAAACTGCTCTGCCACGTGGCTCGCAGTCTCAGGGTTTATGGTGACAGGATTAGTTTCCAGGTTGTCTCTGGCCAGTCCTTCTGACTCAAGGTGCTTCCTGGCGGCACATGCATTGCTTGACTGAGACGGATGCCAGCAAGGAGGATTCTAGGAGGTGGAAGGACACAGGGCATCTCCTTTTGACCTTTCCCGAACTCTTTTGATTGGTGGTGGCTTGTAGTTCCATGTTCCTTCCCAGGGCCTCCTGTTGTAAAATCACTCACACTAATGGTTATATGGTGCCTGGCCAGGGTGGGCAGTTTCAGTTAGTGTGTTTCCCCTAACTCATGTGCCAAAGACACACATTTTAGGGTGGCAAATTTTGCTCCCCTGGTATGTATAGGGAGGATAGTATATATAAGGTTGTATGCTATCCTCAGTTTCAGTATCCACTGGGGGCTTGGAAATTGTCCCTGTAGATAAGGGGGAACTACCGTAATTTAAATACTACCTCCTTCAGTGGCTTCCCTGGTGGTCCAGTGGCTAAGACTCTGCATTTCCACTATAGCAGGCACGGGTTTGATCCTTGGTCAAAGAAGAAAGTTCTCGCATGCCACGCAGGCAATCAGTTCTTCTTCTGAAAGCCTTCCCTTCCTCACCCTCTTTCCTTTGTTAATGAAAAAATGTTTCCTGCCATAACAATAAACAAAGAATGTTGCAGCCATCAACTTGTCACATTACAGCTGCCCTTTGGTCAACCCTGAGGGAAAACCAGACAAAGACACTACAGTAGAAGAAAATTACAGGCCAATATCTTTGATAGAGATGTAAAAATCCTAAACAAAATACTAGTAAACTGAGTCCAACAAATAAAGAAGACCACACACCATGATAAAGTTGGATTAATTCCAGGGTCACAAGAATATTTTAACATATGAAAATCAATCACTGTGACACACCACATCAATAAAAGAAAAAAAAAGCACATGAAAAGACAAAAACCACATGATTTTCTTGAATTTAGTTTCAAAAAGAGGTACCTTGGTTACTCCTGTTGAAAAACACTGCTACTGCTAAATCACTTCAGTCGTGTCCGACTCTGTGCGACCCCATAGACGGCAGCCCACCAGGCTCCTCCGTCCCTGGGATTCTCCAGGCAAGAACACTGGAATGGGTTGCCATTTCCTTCTCCAATGTATGAAAGTGAAAAGGGAAAGTGAAGTCACTCAGTCGTTTCCGAATCTTTGTGACCCCGTGGACTGCAGCCTACCAGGCTCCTCCGTCCATGGGATTTTCCAGGCAAGAGTACTGGAGTGGGGTGCCATTGCCCTCTCCTAAGTGAAAAACACTGGGGCAATTTTACTCAGTTGAAAGAGATTGCGTAGATTTTGGCTGAGTGATTTGATAAGAGACCGGCCTGTCATTATTCCTTGAATCGGCTACTTTAATAGAGTTTGTCAGAATAAAAGTGAAAATGTCACATGAGAGAGGAAGGGCACATCTCCTTGCAGCCAGCAATGGCTTCCTCAGGCAACTGAGAAACTTGCAAGACTGGTGGAGGTAAATCCTCATATACTATGTAGTGATCCCATAGGAAACCTACTCATTTAACTTAAAAAAATGCAGGAATTCCCCAGGCATCCGCTGGTTAGGACTCGGCCCTTTTGCTGCCAAAGGTCTGGGTTCAATCCCCAGTCGGAGAACTAAGATACCACAAGCCGAGCGGTGTGGGGGAAAAACAAAAAAAAGAGGGAGTGGGGAAACTTCCTTATCCAGGGACTACAAAAGAGGGCTGGCCACTCAGTGATTCAAGCAGCCACAGTGGTTTTAGACTGACAAGAGAGTGGAGAGGACTCTAGGGTGACACCTAGAGAAGTTAGCCTCACAAGCAGCGCACTGGTTCACCATAAGATCGGCATCAGCAGTTTTAGCTCGGCAAACTGATATCTGAATAGAAAACAAAACTTTCAAAACAACAGAAAAAGGAGTGAAAGATTGCCACCCTCCAAACTATTAATAATACCCCAGTAAGGTTTGTCAACCAAGATCCATCTAGTCAAAGCTGTGGTTTTTCCAGTGGTCATGTATGGATGAGAGAGCTGGACTATAAAGAAAGCTGAGCACCGAAGAATTGATGCTTTTGAACTGTGGTGTTGGAGAAGACTCTTGAGAGGAGTCTCAAGAGGACTCTTGCAAGGAGATCCAACCAGTCCATCCTAAAGGAAATCAGTTCTGAATATTCATTGGAAGGACTGATGCTGAAGCTGAAACTCCAATACTTTGGCTACCTGATGTGAAGAACTGACTCATTTGAAAAGACCCTGATGCTGGGAAAGATTGAAGACAGGATGAGAAGGGGACAACAGAGGATAAGATGGTTGGATGGCATCACCGACTTGTTGAACACGAGTTTGAGTAAAATCCAGGAGTTGGCAATGGACAGGGACGCCTGGCATGCTGCAGACCATGGGGTCGCAAAGAGTCGGACATGACTGAGTGACTGAACTGAACTGATGGTTTATATACAGTCTTCCCAGAATCTGCCTGCAAATGCAGGAGACCCGGGTTCAGTCCCGGGGTCAGGAAGATCCTCTGTAGAAGGGAATGGCAGTCCACTCCAGTATTCTTGCCTGGAGAATCCCATGGACAAAGGAGCCTGGCAGGCTACAGTCCATGGGATCACAGAGTCGAACATGACTGAACGACTAACACTACTACTACTACAGTTTATATACATACAGAATTTATACTTACAAGTTATTGCTTAATTGAGAATTAAAGGAAATCTCACCCTGAAAATGGACTCTGTCCAAAACTGGTTAGAGAAAGCCAATTGGATAAAACACATTTTCAGAATTTTGACCTTAAAGAAACAAAAGGCCTTCCAGGAGAAACTTGTGTTTCTCCCCCTGATCCTTTGAAATGTAAATTTTTCTACCTGATTTTAGGCATTTCTATTGTGTTTTGAGAGCTTGATCTCTGCCATTCAGAATATATACGTATGATACACATATGGCAGCCAGTCAAATAACCTGGGATTCTGAGCAGCTGTTTCATTTGGCTGTGACAGCAAATTTGTCACAAATGGCCCCCGACCATAAGAGGCTTTGTCATCTCAACCTTTGTTGTGACTGTCTATATAATGGGGTCGCAAAGAGTCAGACATGACTGAGCGACTGAACAAATACAATGAAGGTCTTTATTTAAACTATTTTGATGAGTAAACTTTCTGGCTCTTGTGAAGGCTGCATCCTTTGTACTCTCTTGTGGGGACACATCTTGAATTTTATGGTTTGATTTGCTAACATACGGCTCATCAGTGGCCAGAAAATGAATGCTTTAAATTGGAAAAACTTCTAAATTGGTAAGTTTTTACAGAACTCTCATTATAAACAGCTGTTTTACTAGTGTCTATGAAAAGACCAAATTAGAAGGTGGATACAAAAAATATATATATAATAGTGGCTAACCTTAAGAACCCCTACCTGCCAATGCAGGAGATGCAAGAGATGTGGGCTTGATCCCTGGGTCGGGAAGAACCCCTGGAAGAAGAAATGGCAACCCACTCCAGCACTCTTGCCTGGAGAAATCCCATGTTCAGAGGAGCCTGGTGGACTACAGTCCATGGGGTCACCAAGAGGTGGACATGACGGAATTGACTGAGCATGCATGCATGCACAAGCCAACAGAGATCATCAGATTGAGAGGCTTTGTGACACTTGAAAGAAAGTGCTAAAATGGAAGTCAGGGGATTATAATTCTAAATGAGTCACACAGTAGCTGCAAGAATTTATACAATTTATTTAAATTACTTGGACTTTAGAAGTAATCCACAGAAAATTCCTGTACTGAGGATATTGGACTTCTAACACTTACTGTCCTTACATGCTATGCATGGTTCTCTAATACATTAAGTAACTGAACTGGGAGATGAGAAGTAATTTACACCATTCTTAACACCCAAGGTATCAATACCACTCAGGTTATTCATGAATTACTTGAATTGAGATGCTCACCAAAGAGGTCATCTTTTTTTTTTTCTTAAAGATATGCTTGTTTTGGAATTAGGCAAAGATAAGGGGGATAAGGGGGCTTCTCAGGTGGCTCAGTGGTAAAGAATCCACCTGTCAGCACAGGAGACATGGGTTTGATCTCTCAGTCGGGAAAATCCCCTGGAGAAGGAAATGGCAGCCCACTCCAGTATTCTTGCCTGGGAAACCCCATGGACAGAGGAGCCTGGGGGGCTACAGTCCGTGGGGTCACAGAAGAGTTGGAGGCAGCTTAGAGGCTAAACAACAAGGGGCATAAGGAGTATTAGGATGTTTCTCTTGTGATATTTGAAAAAAAAGGTCTGGAATGGAAGTCATTCCATGTTTAAACTTGTAACATTGATAATCCCTGAATTATCTAGTCTTTTCCCATTCTATATTTTTGACTGACTTTGTAATCTTAGCACAAACTTTGTCATAATTTTAAAAGGACAGTGAGGGAGTTCCCTGGTGGCCTGTGGTTAGGATTCTAGGCTTTCACTGCCTTGGCTTGGGTTCAGTCCCTGATGGCGAACGGATATCTTGCAAGCCATATGGCATGGTCAAACATTTAAATAAATAAATAGACTAAAAAAGACAGTGAGGTTTGCATATTCATGAAAAGCTAAGCTCTAAAAAGCATAGAACCAGTCTCTGGAAACCCTTTTTAAGTTACTCAGATCTTGTAAATGAAATGTCAGTTCACAATAAGCTGCTTTGAAGTATTCAATCAAAAGCATGAAAAGGGCAAGAAAGGCCAAAGCAAGAATTAAACTTTGAAGTATGACTGTAAAATCAAGACTCTTCTTTGTGTTTAGTTTAGAAGAGGGATCGGAGAGAGGGGAAGAAAACATGCAGTAGCGAAAGTAAAGAGGAGGACTAAGACGGACAAGCAGTGAGCAGGAGAGAGACTGAACTCCAAAGTGATAACGCGAACTCTTGGTTGCATCAGAATGAAAGAAAAGGACTGATATTTTTCTTATTTAAAGAATGATACTACTACATCTGTTTCTTACTAGAATAAAAAAAGATGACAGCTGGGATAAGAAATGCTTCCTCCAGTATGGCAGGTCACCATATATATAGAGAGGGCAAAAGCTCTTTTACCTTTCAGCTGGGGAACAGCTGCTAGATAAAGCAAAAACTTGCCTTTCCAGACCAAGCGAGTTTACTCCTATTTTTCAAAAGATTTAACATTAAAATATCTTTGAGTAACAGTTAATGCATTTATAGGTTAGAGGAGAAAAATAAGCATATTTTTAAAAAATCAACCCACTGAAGAGGTATTTAATATTCAATATCCATTTCAAAGAGTAGATTGAAAGATAAAATATTGACTTCTCAACTGCCATCGATTGGACTTACTGCCTCCATTCTTCTTCTTTATTTATTCATTTTCTTCCAGCTTTATTGAGATACCATTGACATACAGCACTAAGGTGACGGTTACAGCATAATGAGCTACATACGTCGTGAAAAGATCATCACAGTAAGTTCAATGAACATCCGTCATCTCATAGACACAAATTAAATAGAAAAACATTTTCTCTTGTGATGAGAACTTTCAGGATTTACTAAAAGACTAACATATGTATAACACACAATAGTGTTAATTGAATTTATCATGTTGTACGTTACATCCCTGGTACTTAGTTGTCTTACAACTGGAACTTTGTACCTTCACTTCGGCCTCCCCCCACACCCACCTCAGGGCACAAATACAATCTCTTTTTATGAGTTTGTTTGTGTTTAAAGTATAATTGACCTCCAACACTGTGTTGGTTCCTTTTACACACAGTGACGTCTATACATTTCAAACTGATCACCATGATGTCTAGTTATAATATGCCACAATACAAAGATATTACATAGTTACTGACTATATTCCCCACGTTGTACATCTTATAACTGTGACTCATTTATTTTGCAATTAGAAGTTGTACCTCTTAATCTCTCTAATTTATTTTTTTCCTCCCTCAACCCCCTTCCTTCTGGCAACCACCTGTTTGTTCTCTGTATCTAGAACTGTTTCTGTTTTATTATGTCTGTTGATTTTTCTTTTAAGATTCCACGTAAGAGTGAAATTATGCAGTCTTTCTTTCCTTGTGACTTGATGACTACCTTTATTGTTATGTTTGGATTCCTTTCTCTTTTCTTAATTTTTCTTCTTTTTTTATTATCTGTTTTTCTTTCTCTTTTTTGGTGTGTGTCTATTATAGATTTTTGGTTTGTGGTTATGATGAGGTTTATATATAGCAATCTCTCAATGTGATTGTTGTAATTTGTGGATTTCTTAAGTTCAAATTCATTTTAACAACCCAGAATTGTAACGCCACTCCCCCAATGTTTACTGTTTTTGACAACATATTTTATATCTCTTTGTTTTGTGTATCCCTTAACTGTTGTGTATATAGATAATTTTACTATTTCTGTCTTCTAATCTTCCTTTACACGTGGTTGGTATACCACTGTTACAGCATACTTGCCTTTACCAATGAGCTTTTCCCTCTTGTAACTTTCATGTTCCTGGTTGTGGCTTTTTCTTTTTCACTTAGAGATGTCCCTTTAGCATTTCTTGTAAAGCTGGTTTGCTGGTTCTGAACTCTTTCAGCTTTCACTTGTCTGCAATCAAATCTGAATAAAAGACTTGCCAGGTAGAGTCTTCTTGGTTATAGTATTTTCCCTTTCATTCTTCTGAATATATTATGCTACTCCCTTCTGGCGTCCAGAAGTGCTGGTCACTCAGTTGTGTCTGACTCTTTGTGACCCCATGGACTGTAGCCTACCAGGCTCCTTTGTCCATGGAATTCTCCAGGCAAGAATACTGGAGTGGGTAGCCATTCCCTTCTCCAGGGGATCTTCCCAAACCAGGGATCAAAAGTTTCTGGTAAAAAGTCAGCTGATATCTTTATGGGAGTTCCCTTGTAGTATGTAACTTGTAGATGTTTCCTTGCTGCTTTTAATATTTTACTTTTAATTTTTGTCATTTTAATTACAATGTGTCTTGGTGTGGTCCTGTTTGGGTTGATCTTGTTTGAGACCCTGTGCTTCCTGGACCTGGCTATGTGTTTCCTTTCTCAAGTTGGTGAAGTTTTTTTCTATTATGTCTTCAAATATGATCTTTACTCTCTCTCTTCTCATTCTGGGACCCCTGTAATGTGAATGTTAGTACACCTGATGTTGTCCCAGTGTCTCCTAAACTGTCCTCATTTCTTTTTTATTTGTTTTTCTGGTCAGTGTCAGTGATTTCCACTCTTCCTTCTAGCTCACTGATTCGTTCCTCCATATCATTTAATCTGTTGTTGATTCCTTCTAATGCATTTTCATCTCAGTTATTGTATTCTTCACCTCTGTTTGATTCTTTGTTACTTTTTCTAACTCTTTGTTAAAAACCTTGAATCTCTCATTCTGTTTGTACAATCCTCTCCTGAGTTCTTTGAACATCTTTATGATCATTACCTCGAACTTTTCATTAGGTAGACTGCCCATCTCCACCTCACTTGGCTCTGTTGGGGCTTCATCTTGCTCCTTTGGAACATATTCCTCTGTTACCTCCTTTTGCCTAACTTTCTGGGTTTTTTTTTCCTGTGTATTTGGTATATTGGTTACATTTCCTGACTTTGGATACTTGGCCTTTCATAGCTGCTGCTCAATCCCTTCTGGTCACCAGAGCTATGTGCTCTAGGGGTGCCCCCTCTGTGGGCTGTGTGTCCTTCTGTTGTGGGAAGTTGAGTACCGTGGAAGCTATGGTAAGGTGTGGCTGTCCCCTGGTCTGGTTGGCTGCCAGGCCCCGCCTTGTGTCGAGTCTACTAAGTGTTAATGAGCAGGACCAGACCATGAGGTGTCACTGCAGGGTCCTGGGGGGTCTCAGGGCTAGTGTTGGCCCACTGGTCAGTTCAGCCAGGTCTGGGATTGCTGGTGGTGGGGCTGGAGTTCCCTGATCTAGTGTCAGCCTGCTGGTGGGTGGGGCTGCTTCCACCCACCCACATGGCTGCTTGGGAGTTCCAGGGTGTCCCAACGCTGGTGCTGACCCGCTGATGAGTGGGACTAAATCTTGGGAGTGGCTGACTGAGGGGTCCAAGGAGTCTCTGAGCTGGTGTCAGCCTGCCGATGTGTGGGCTGGATCCTGACATGGCAGGTTATGGGGCTGCAGGGGTCCTGGGCCTGGTGTCTGCCTGCTGGTGAGTGAAGCCAGGTCCTGGGTCTAGTGCTGGCCCACTGCCGAGTGAAGCTGAGTCCCGGGATCTCTGGCCGCAGGGCCCTGGGGGTCTCATGGTTGCTAAGATGTTTTGCTGATGGACAGGGCCTGGACTTCAGCCCAGGTGATCATGAGGCTGGTGATTGCCCACCGGTGGATGAGGCTGGTGTTGGTGTCCTGGTGGGCAGGGGTGGGTCCCAGGGTAACTGTGGGTTCAAGGGGTCTTAAGACAGCAGGCCTTCTGGTGGGTGGGGCTATGTCTCCCCCTAGCTGGTTCTCAGGGGTGAGGTGTCCTGGTACTGGGGCCGACAGGCTGGTAGGCAGGACCAGGTCCTGGTGCTAATAAACTTGAAGGAGGATTCCAAACTGGCACTTGCCAGTACCAGTGTCCACCTGGTAGAAGCAGCTCTCTAAAATCTGCTACTGCCAGTTCCTGTGTCCCCAAAATGAGCTCCAGTTGCCTCCTGCCTCTCTGGGAGGCTTTCCAAGGTCAGCAGAGAGGTCTGACCCAGGCTCCCTTCAAACTACTGCTTCTGCCCTGGGTCCTGGAGTGTGTGAGATTTTGTGTGCGCCTTTTAAGAGTGAAGTCACTATTACCCACAGCCCCCCTGGGTTTCCAGAAAGTAAGCCCCCCTGGCCTTCAAAGCCAAACACTTTGGGAGCTTGTCTTCTTGGTGGAGGACCCCTGGGCCTGGGGAGCTTGATGTGGGGCTCAGACCCCTTATCCCTTGAGAAGAACCTCTGCAGTTGTAATTTTCTCTCATTCGTGAGTTGCCCACCTGGGTGTATGGGTCTTGACTATACCATGTCTCCACCCTTCCTACCTGTCTCATTGTGTTCCTTCTTTATATCTTTAGTTGTCGACGATCTTTTCTGCTAGTCTTCTGGTCTTTCTCCTCAATACTTGCTCTGTAAATAGTTGTAACCTGTGTGCCTTTGAGAGGAGGTGAGCTCCGGGTCTTCCTATTCTGCCACCCCGCCCTCTCATTGGAGACCATCTCTGTTCACTTATTTAAAAATTACGTGAGAACATATGATATTGCAAACCTTGCTTTGGGACATGTAGAAGATGCAAAAACAAAAAAAGTAGTTTTCCGTCAAAAGGTTTACAATCTCTGGAGATGAAAAACAAAGTAACCCTAGTAAAAAGGATTCATGTGTTAAATGTCATCAGACTGGTTTTCATAGCATTTCATTTTTCCTTTATCATAGTACTTCTCACATTGCTTTGAAATTTGGTCACTTGTCAATCTTCATTAAACTGAGAGCTGAAGGCAAGAACTGTACCGTGTTTGTCTCTGTAGCCTACTGACCTAAGACTAGTGGGCAACCTGTAGGAAGAGCTCAGTAACTATTTGTGTAACAAATGAAACCCATGAATACATGGAGAAAATGGCTAACAGTTTAGAGGGCAAACACGTCTGGCTGGGGTGACTGTGTAGGGTAAAGTCATGTAAGTTGGGTCTTAAAGGATTTAAAGGTGAGAAGACGTCTGACAAAGGCATTGTGAGCAGATGGTAGGAAACGGGCTAAAGAGAGTTAAAAGAGAACTCAGAAATCTAGTTTTAATACAACCTCCCACTAAATGTAGGAATTTCATCTGTCATCATGGTGATAAGTGGCTGAATCTCTCATAAAGGGCCCTGTCCTGCTTCTTAGATGGTCTAACTTGATTGGGGACCCTCTCCCCCGACTCCTCCATAAATGATTTCATTTCAAAACATTGAAGATTATGTAAAATCACTTTGATTTTTAGGAAGTTGTTTCTCTGGCAGGTACTTTTTCCAGTGTTTGCTGTTTATAAAATTTAACAAAATTAAATACTCAGGTTTTGGTATGAATCACAATACCTTGTAAACTACATTTAAGATTAAAAAAAAAAAAAGTTGTAGTAAAGTACACATAACAAAATTTACCATCTTAATAATTTTTACCGGTATAGTTTATTGGCATTAAGTACATTCATATTGGGAGAAGGCGATGGCAACCCACTCCAGTACTCTTGCCTGGAGAATCCCAGGGACAGGGGAGCCTGATGGGCTGCCGTCTATGGGGTCGCAGAGTCAGACACGACTGAAGCGACTTAGCAGCAGCACATTCATATTGTGCTACCATCAACACTACGTACAGGACTCTCCTCACTCCTGAGATTTTCAAAACTTAAAAATGTAAACTATTACTGCATGCAAAAATGTCAGATACATTTTTAATGAAGTTACTTACATTTTAAACATGTGACAAAATTCAGACTGGAACTTAAAATCAATTTATTAACTAAACTTTGGGGCTTGGTATTTAATGATGATTGTACAAGCCACTGGCTTCACAAGTCAGAATCTAAGATCAATATAAAGACCTTGATCATTTTTCTCTTAAAAAAAGAATTCAAAATGCAAAGTTCAGTTTTGCAAACCCAGAAAAGATAGGACTTTTGACAGGATAAGAAACTAGATACTCTCCTGTCACTGGATAAATTCTGTGAGAAGTCCAAGAGGTGGTAAAGAATCAAACTGTGGCCTGTTCCATGCCATCACAGTAACGCTTATTTCTTATCTGTGGGAGCCGCCCTCGCCAGAAGAAACGGTTTCAGGTCATTCGTTGGTTGTTCTTAATGGGCAAAGGAAGAGGCAGCAGTGTTCCCAATCCCCTGCTATGAGTTCATTAACTGAAAAGCAGTGCAAGGTAGAATCTGAACCCAGGGTTTCAGGATCTAAGCCCAGTTTTACTTCTGAGAGAAACTTCTCTCTAAAATTATAATCTTCTCTATCTTGATACTTCTCCGGTGGCTTCTCCAGTTGAGACTCGTCAGGACACTTATTTTTCTCAAACACTGCCCTCTGCCGGTGGTTTGGTTCAGAGGCTATTTTGGGAGCAGCCGCTGAAGCTTGGGAAACAGTCTCAATGCGTTCTGTGTTGTCACTTCTATAACTTCTTCCACTGAGACCCCTTTCACCTGGGCAATATATTCTGCTGAAATGGAAATGTTCCCAGGCTCGTTCCGTACCTGAAACAGAACAAAGAGACACTGAATCAAACATGACACCTGATGGAAGTATTCCTTGGAGACTGTAGATAAAAGAGATGAAAATGAGTAGGTAAAAACAACTGATGGGTTCTTTCTTTTTTTTTTTTTAATGGGGGTGGGAAGGCCCTGAACTTCAGCCTGAAAGCTAAGGCTACAACACTGATTGTAAGTCTATGTTGCTCTTGAAATACAGGGTTACAATACCCTAGGGCAGGGTGTTAACTATTGAGGTCCCAGAACCTAGCGCGTGAAGCAGTCTGCACAGGGGACACTCAGTGACCTGACTGACTGACTAACTGCTCCTTGGTCTGCTCCTCAAGCAAGTGCCTGAAAAGGCTGTGCTCTGCTGCGTGGCCACTTCACCCCACAGGCTGTAGTACAGTTTGATTCAAGTGATGCCATCGTGTGTCTGAAGACTAAATAGGTTATGCACCCGTATTTCACTGATTCTAAGATGCATTTCTCCCCTATCTTAACGTCTCTGAAACTGATAAATATTTTACTGACATTCCATGGCATGTGAAAGTATAATTGGTAGTGTTTTTTCCCTTAAGGGTCACAAAATAGTGGTACATCTACAATCACTGGCATTTAGATATGATGAAATATATTACTGTTGTTATTATTTACTCAGGATGATAATGTTCAGAGGAATAAGATAACTGTTAAGAGTAAAAAAAAAATAACCTTGATAATGTAGACTACTAAAAAAACAATGAAAAATGTGCACCCAGATTTAGGTTCAAGGACATTCTTTATATTGTTAACAACATAACTGTATTTGTACTGTGTGGGTCCACTTATACACAGATTTTTTTCAATAAAAATTATAGTACCGCACAATCCAAACTTGGGTTCAATCTGTGAATGCAGAACCATGTGAATGGGGGCTGGATCCAGGGATGTAAAACTGAAGACATGGAGGGCGGATAGATGCAGACTTTCCATGGTATGGAGCAGGGCTGGAGAAGGTGTCAGTACCCCTAACCGCTTCGGTATTCAAGAGTCGACTGTACTGTGTTGGAAACAAACAACCTACATGGCAATATCCAGTTAAATACACTCACACGCTAAAATTTATATAGTTATTAACCAGGAAGAGGAAAAGAGTTTATTTATTTATGAATACATATGTTTGCCACATAAAAGCAAGCTGTGAGATGATGTGTAAGGCTAATTCTATTTTTATGAAAAATATATTATGTGTACATATATGGATATAAAAAAGTGTGGAAGGACATAAGAACTTGCATTTATTTAGTGCTTATCGTAGGCAAGGTTTTGTTCTAAGTTTTTCATGGAATTTCTCATTTAATCCTCAAAATAACTCTGTGAGATAGGTACCATTATTATTACCATCCCTTTCTTACAGATAAGAGGGGATCCTAAACAGCTAGTAAACAGCCCAATTGAGGTTTCAACCTGAGCAATCTGACATCAGAGTACATACTTTTAACCACTATACTATAGTGGTAACCTTTCAGTAGTAAATGGTTCTATTTTCTTATTATTTCCTGTGTTTTCTATTTTTCTAAGGTAAACACTTTTTACTCAACAAAAAGCATATTCACTTTTAAAATTCATTTATTCAATAAATATTTTTGAGTACCTACTGTGTGCAAGGCATTATGCCAGAAACTCACAATTTTCATCAAATCATCAAAATACAAATATAAAACTGAATTATAATAGCATTTGAAATTCATTTTTAGGGTAAAAAAGCTAAGTCCTTTTCTCCTATTTCGACTAGTCAGGAAGGCAGTTTTGTACTATTTTGTTTAACACTCAAACAAAAAATAACTGCAGTTATGATCCTCCGTTTTCTCATTCCTCTTCAGTATTCTTATAAGAGCTGATTTATAAAATTATGTAGCTAATTGGACAGTAATAAGCAAAATAATCATAATGTAATCACAAATAATCATAGTTTATTAACAATATCATCACTACTGTTTCCAAACCTCTTACTCTGAAATGCCAGTCCTCTGAACCTCGGAGGCATGGGGACAGCTCTGATGGGCAATCAGGGGCATTCAGGAAGTTATGTAGTGGTAAGTGATAGTAACAGGCACTGTATAAAGCAAATAAAGCAGATACTGTGTCTTCCCTTCAGGTAAATATAATTTATAATGGTAGCAATATTTATTTATTTATTTAGGCTGTGCTGTGAGGCTTGTGGGATCTTAGTTTCTAGATCAGGAATTGAACCTGGGCCATGGCAGTGGAAGCACCAAGTCCTAACCACTGGGCCACCAGGGAATTCTTAGCAATATTTAAAATATGATTCTTTGTGGCCTATAATTACAAAATATACAGCAAAAATTACATAAATCTATGACTATATCAATACATACATGTACTGAAAGACATTGAGCGTAATTTTAGCATGCTAATTAAAAACAGAAAAATGAACATTTATTGAGCATCTACTACAGACCACCTGACCTGCCTCTTGAGAAACCTGTATGCAGGTCAGGAAGCAACAGTTAGAACTGGACATGGAGCAACAGACTGGTTCCAAATAGGAAAAGGAGTACGTCAAGGCTGTATATTGTCACCCTGCTTATTTAACTTATATTCAGGGTACATCGTGAGAAACGCTGGGCTGGAAGAAGCACAAGCTGGAATCAAGATTGCCAGGAGAAATATCAATAACCTCAGATATGCAGATGACACCACGCTTATGGCAGAAAGTGAAGAAGAACTTAAGAGCCTCTTGATGAAAGTGAAAGAGGAGGGTGAACAAGTTGGCTTAAAGCTCAACATTCAGAAAACTAAGATCATGGCATATGGTCCCATCACTTCATGGGAAATAGAAGGGGAAACAGTGCAAACAGTGTCAGACTTTATTTTTTGGGGCTCCAAAATCACTGCTGATGGTGATTGCAGCCATGAAATTAAAAGACACTTACTCCTTGGAAGGAAAGTTATGACCAACCTAGATAACATATTAAAAAGCAGAGACATTACTTTGCCAACAAAGGTCCGTCTAGTCAAGGCTATGGTTTTTCCAGTAGTCACGTATGAATGTGAGAGTTGGACCGTGAAGCAAGCTGAGTGCCGCAGAATTGATGCTTTTGAACTGTGGTGTTGGAGAAGACTCTTGAGAGTGCCTTGGACTGCAAGGAGATCCAACCAGTCCATCCTAAAGGAGATCAGTCCTGGATGTTCATTGGAAGGACTGATGTTGAAGCTGAAACTCCAATACTTTGGCTACCTCATTTGAAGAACTAACTCATTGGAAAAGACCCTGATGCTGAGAAGGATTGGGGGCAGGAGGAGAAGGGGACGACAGAGGATGAGATGGCTGGATGGCGTCACCGACTCGATGGACATGAGTTTGGGCAAACTCCAGGAGTTGGTGATGGACAGGGAGGCCTGGCGTGCTGCGATTCATGGGGTCGCAAAGAGTCGGACACGACTGAGCAACTGAACTGAACTATATAACAGACACACTAAGCACTTTCATATACATTACTTCATTTAATCCCCACTGTAATACTTCAAAGTATTTTATTATTATTTTACCCACATTTTATAAATGAGAAATAGTTTCAGAGAGATTAAGAAACTTGACCAAAGTCATACACCTAGTGGGTACCATCACACACCGGATCTGAATCCAGGTCTTTCCGACTCTATACACTGGGGCTTTTTTGTTAACTTTTTTTTGTATTGGAGTAGTTGATTAACAATATTGTGGTAGTTTCAGGTGTAGACACTAAGCTTTTCTACTATACTGGTCTGGAGTACATCCAGCAAGAAACCAAATATCTGGTATCACATGCTCACTGAAAGATACACGGAAGAGATTTCTATTGTTTCTCCACCACTACCATACTCAGGGCTTCTTTCTGCTATTCACTTTGAGTCAGTCAAGGTTTTATGTTTATAAACACAAGTTCATATGCACATTTTGAATTTTAGATTAGGAAATAGATGGTTTTATATTCTGTTTATGATCTTGCTTGGATTATAAAGACTTCAATTAACTCAGTGAGTTTTACACCAAGAGCAATTCTCTTGTTGCCACTGCTCTTTTTAAGGTAAAAAATGGAAAGGAGATACATGATGCAGAGTGGAACAATGATAAAATAAATTATTTTAAGAGTAAAATTTCAGGGTTTCCCTGGTGGCTCAGTGGTAAATAATACACCTGCCAATGCAGAAGACACCTGCGATCTCTGGTCCGGTAGGAACCCACATCCAAGGAGCAACTCCGCCCGTGCACCGCAACTAGGAGCCTGTGCTCTAGAGCCTGGGAACTGCAGCTGCTGAGCCTGCACACCCTAAAACCTGTGCTCCCCAACAAGACAAGCCACCGCAAGGGGAAGCCCACACACTCTAACAAACAGAAGTCCCCCATTCACAACAAGAGAAAAGCCAGCATAGCAACAAAGATCCAGCAGAGCCCAAAAAAAAAAGAGTAAAATTTCAAAAGCACAGGAATATGTATGCTCACGCACTGTTGGCAGATAAAAATTAAACTGGTATAAACTTCCTCAAAGGAAATGTGACAATTTTACAACATTTTAAAAAATACATACCCTTTTTCTTAATGGTTCCATTTATACACAGTAACTGCAAAAGTTATGTGAACAACTGTGGATGTACAAAGCTATTCACTGAAGTGCTGTTTGTAACAGTGAAAACTAGAAACAACGTAACCTTTACTTAAGGTAATGCTTAACTAAATTATGGTACATCCATATTGTGAAATATTATGTGATCATTTTAAAGAAGAAATAAGTCTATGTTTATAGATACAAAAAATATCCATGAAGCTAACTCAAAACAAAACAAAAAGAATATGATATTTTCATATTTATATGAATCAGATGTTAACAATGATTGTCTCAGTGGTAGGATGGTTTGGGTTGACCTGAAATTTGTCCTTTTCTGAAGTGTCTCAATTTTCTATAATGCACAAATATTATCTTTAAACTTAGAAAAAAATAATAGCATTTTAGTTTTGAAAAAGAAATGATACCACTGCTAAAGAGTACTATTAAGTAAGAAATTTCTCCATGAATGATAAAAGTAGGAAAAATAAAAATAATCTTGGATCAACTATACTTCAATAAAAATTAAAAAACAAAACTAAAATGCTAAATTGGTAAATAAAAAAATAATTTTGGACTATTAATTAACTTGACCTAATTGACATTTCTAGAACATCCCACCTGAAACTTTAGAACATTCCACCTGAAAATAAAGCCCAGTGTCCCAGTATTTTGAAATAAAGTGCTTCAGCTTTAGTCTCCCAGGCCTCCCCTGAGTCTTAAAAGGCTGGTTCAAGAGTTAATGGTAAGGAAATGTGAAGATATAGAAGTAATGAATAGCTGTTGGGTTGGAAAACTAGTAACAACTTAGACTACAAATCAGTCATATAGGAGAGTCACCAAATTTCCAGTTCCTTGAAAGATACAGACAGAAGTATGACACATATTCCTAAGTTGTTTTTACAGGAAGCAGACAGTCACCAGATGAAAACTGCTGACCTCAAGCATGTAGATCTCAGACCATTTGAAACCAGAAGATTGACTGATGATGCTTAAAACTTTATCTTGATGTCAACCAATTAGAGAACTGAGTACAAGCTGATCACATGCCCTGCAGCCTTCTCCTTCACACAGCCTTTAAAAATGCTTTTCTGAAAGCTATCAGGGAGTTCAGGTCTTTTGAGCATAAGATGCCCAATTTTTTGGGTGTGGATCCAATTTATCTATTTTTTTTCTTTGGTTGTTAGTGCTTTTGGTGTCATGGCAAAGAAAACCACTGCCTAATCTATGGTCATAAAGATTTAGATCTGTTTTCTTCTAAACGTTTTGTAATTTCAGCTCTTACATTTAGGTCTCTGATCCATTTATGAGTTACTCTTTCTGTAAGCATGAGGTAGGGACCTAAGATTAATTTTTGTGATCACCCAAGGTGATCACCCTTCTTTGCTTTGTGTTTCCTCTTTCTCATTCATCAGCTGGTTAAGCTGATTAAAAAATTAGAGCTGTCAATTTTTAAAATGAAGGCACTCAAGATTACTTGATCTAATTTAAAAAAAACTTTATTTATTTTACTTGATCTGATTTTTCATTCACTTTATCCTGCCCTGATGAACATTACAATCACACTGAAAACCTTGTATATAGTAGGCTGACTTGCAAAACCATCTTAATTGAAACCAGAACAGTACACAACAGTACAGTACTGCAGACAGTACTGAACAGTAAAAGTTCATATTTCAAAGTGTTATTTCACAAAGTGTAGAACGAAGTTTATGAAAGATTTTACCTGCCCACTTCTTATGATAGAAGGAGGAATTGAGAAGAAGTACCCAGCCTTTACTCCTTCCATGGCTACAGATGGCCGACCATCAAATGCATGCAGCAACACTTTGTCAGCACCTCTCAAAAATTAAATCAGAGTTCACTTTATTTCCTTAATGAAAGGTTTTCCCACTAATCAAATTGAACAACACAGATTTTAAGTAAATGTTGGTCACTAGAAGGTTCTGTGGTTTCTAAAGGGTAGATAACCGTACAGTGTTCAACCAGTAGAATAAAAACATAGTAAATTCTTAATCTGCAGAATAAGTAAATAAAATTGAAACAAAATTTAAACAATTATTTAAATTTCCCAAACCAAACCTTCTTGAAGTTTGTGAACTGTCAAATTATTGTTCCTAATAGGTTTTTAAGTGGTCAAACTGTCCTTAAGAAGGATGCTAGTGGGAATGAGGAGTTGAATGATTCACAAATTCAACAGTCAGAGTAGGTTTCCCCAAAACTACTTCCAGTTCTCAAAGCAAGGCTGCTCAGCCTCCACAAAAATCATGCTCTTAGTGATCCCAAGGGATTCAGTACTCACCACTAAGAAGTACAATGCTTTCAAGTTGTAGGCAATTACATTTACCTCACTATTTGATATTGTTTTTTCAAATGGCAGGTGTGACATTTAGTGGGTTACAACTGTGAGTTATGAAATCAACTTAGTGGGTCAGGACTGGCCAGTGTGTGCTTATATTCAATATACACATACACACATGCACATACACACACATATACACATACATACAGATGCACTGCTTCTTAAACTTCTGTCAGTTTTCTATATGAGTATATACCAAGTTTCAAAATAAACTACATTTCTTACTGTGGATGGCAACTTAAAAATTTGAAAAGTAATTCTATGAAAAGTGTTTTTCCTTCAAGAACAACTGGTGAAGATGACAGTGCATTTTATGTATGATGGCCACAATCTGAATAATACCACTTTCTGAAGCAGCAGCTATAAAACATGCAAAACAGTAACCCAAGGTGATCACCCTTCTTTGCTTTGTGTTTCCTCTTTCTCATTCATCAGCTGGTTAAGCTGATTAAAAAATTGGAGCTGCCAATTTTTAAAATGAAGGCACTAAAGATTACTTGATCTAATTTTAAAAAACTTTTATTTATTTATTTTACTTGATCTAATTTTTCATTCGCTTTATCCTGCCCTGATGAACATTACAATCACACTGAAAACCTTGTATATAGTAGGCTGACTTGCAAAACCATCTTAATTGATTTCCATATCTACCCTTGACCCATTCCCTTCCCTTTAAGAAAACAAATAAAGATGGCTTGTTCTATGAGAACATGGACTGGAATTGTCAAGTTTAAACATTAGGCACATTTTTCTCAGGAACCTACATACCTTGCTCATTTAAGAGGCTGATGGTAGGTCTTCCGGCTGAGCGTGAGTGAACATTTCTGTTTAACAACAAAAAAACCTCCTTTTAAGTATTTACTATGAACATATTATTTTTGATCTATTAAAGTAGTTAAGAGAAAAAGAAAAGTAGAGCTCCATTTCAGGAGAATCATTATTTATCAATAATGTGCTTTAAAACTTAATATAGAAAGATGATAATTAACCTACAAAGGCAAATTTAGTCTTTTGGCTAATTGGACCTGTCTGATTAGGACTTGTCTTTGTTCTTCCTTCTGTTCATCAGTGGCAGCAAATCTGGGGGAGAAATCCAGTCCAACCTATAACAGAAAAATAAAACAGAATCACGTTTACGGTTTAATGAATCCCAAAAGACAGATGATGGAGCAGTGCTGTCCAAGAGAAATATGAGTCATACACACAAGCCACATACACAACTTTACCGTTTGCAGTAGCCACATTAAAAACACTAACAAGACAGGTGAAATTAATTTTAATAATATACTTTAATGCACTATTCCTAAAACATTATCAATATTATTATAGTCATTCATATTATTATCTCAACACATAACCAATGCAAAATTATTGAGTTATTTTACATTCTTTTTTTGAGGTACTGAGACTTTGAAATCCTCTGTGCATTTTATCCTGATAGCACACATGAGTTTGGGCCAGTCACAATTCAAGTGCTCAACAGCTGCATGTGGTCACCATGCTGGACAGTAATGATTATAAAGGACTGCTTCCCTTGATACTATTTTGGCATGCACTGCTACAAGCTACATTCTGAATGTGTTACTCTTATCTTTTATCTTTACAAGTGGAATTGCCAAGTGATAAGATGTTTCACAACTGTAAATTATAAATCAATTGTAAATTAATTGTTATTGTAAATTAATTGTAAATTATAAATTAATAAAAAGGTTTTTAAATTATAAACTCTAACCTGTTAATATAAGTATGCTTATACATACTATTTCAACTAACCAGAAAGATGGCCTTATTTAAGCAAAAGAAAAAAAGCAAAGTATATTGAAATGTTAATAAAGCAGTTTTCTTCCATTAACAAGCCCATGGGGAGGCGTTCTATTGTTTTATCCCTACGTGCTTTTGCTTACTGAGGAGTACTGACAAGTTATTCAGCTGAGCAGGGTGAACATAATTATCCAAGTCTGTTACAATCACCGACACTGAATTAAGAACTGTTTTCATGTATCACATGGAGGTCTGGATTAGAAATCACTTGATCAGCTAGTTGATATTTACCTCTCCAATTGCCAACAATTGATCCTTATAATTCTCGATAACGGGCAAAGCTACATCCAAATCCTGGGATGAAAAACAAAAAAAGTAAATTCATTCAAATAGAAGGAGAGAGGAACTTCACAGATTTTGTATCAACACCTATTATATGTCAGGGACTATGCTATGCTGGGTCCTTTACATACAATCCTTTACCCAGTTGAGGAACTAGGAATGGTACTCCTTCTATAATGGTGAGTAATTCTAGCTGGAAATTTGAGCAGAAATGTCCCATACCCAATTAGTTATAAGAACATTACTTCTTATGAAGATTCCCACTTAAACACTTCCTTCTGTTTAGGAGGCATTCCCTGGTATTTAGGAGGAGTGATCTGGGTTTCCTGGAACAGTTGAGCAAGAAAGAACAAAGCCCCCAGGTGGTCACCTTGGTGGGTCTGGGAGTGCACTGTTATATTCTCCTCTTAGGGTATGAATGAATGACTTGTGAATGTAATAGTGATAATCCCAAACATCTTTTGCACTATTTTCACTGATCTCATCTCTATAGTTCTGCGTACCCTATTTTTGTCCTCAAGTTTCAACAATATAAATACTAACTATCACGTATATGGCTGTTTGTCAACTACTGAAGTTAACTGTGTACTACGAGCTTCCATATCACTATTTCCACGTAGAATTTCCCCTGTAAGGGTTTCCTTGTAAGGCAAGAGAAAAACAAATATATGGAAACTTTGCTTCTAGATATTTTCAATTACTTTGAGGATTTCAGTCTCATAGTATGAAATTCAAAGTACTTCTAGTGAGAATAATCAGAAAAAGGAGAATTAAGAAAAGAGAGGTAAAACAGATGGTCGAGGAACAGGAGATGTTATAATTATGCCTCAAGAGGGAGAAAAGATGAGGAAGGATAAATCAAGGCCTTACAATTCCAGTAGACTCAATGAAGAAGAAACGATATTGTCAAGAGGAGCTAAGAGTATATAACCCTACTACCAGAGAAGGTGTCTGCCAACAGCTGAGCAGGTCAGTGTCAGGAAAAGATCTTCTGTATCAAATGTTCAAAATAATCTGTGTGTCTGGGACCTCAAAGGGACTGGAGAGGTTGGAGAGATTACCCAGGAAATGTAGCACACTTAGAAAATCTTAAGACAAAGAAATTACACATTTGGATGAAGACCAGATATAGGGAAAAAATCTTTCTGGGTAGATGTATTATCTATAAAAACAAGGAAAACAAACTTACAATGAGATTATTTCAAATCCTTGTGAAATAATTTGGAAGTTTCTGGCAAGTCAAGGATAGTAAATTATTAATAAAAATAGTAATTCATAGCACTAATATGTATAAATATATGTGGTCTTTATCATTTTAATGTAAAAATATTTCAAAGGACATTCATAGGTCTATTTCTGACTTCAGTTCTAGTCCTACTTCCTCCATAAGGTCTCAAGTTCCTTAATAGCTAATGGTTCTAATGTGGAGTTTTTAAATATTCCACATCTTTAGACTCTATGACTGGGAATACTACAAATAATTAATTCACCATTTACAAATGAGGAAACTGAGACCTGGCAAAGTTAAGTGCCGTAGATCACAGAAGGCAGCAGGCCAACTCTCTGACTTCAAAGCTCACGATGCTTTCATTATGTGGTTCAAGGAAGAAGGGAGAGAGAAGGAAAGGAAGGGCAAAGGGGAGGGAGGAGAGATTTATTCTGACTGATTTAAAATAATTAGAAGTGATTTTTTTTTATTAAAGAAAATGTTTAGTCTTCAGAACCTTTAGAACAGGGGTCAGGCTTGTAACAGAAACGAGTGAAGTGAGTTAAGTAGGGATAGGAGCCCATGTACAGCTCAGTGGGTAAAGAATCCGCCCAAAATGCAGCAGATGCGGGTCCGATCCCTGGGTGGGGAAGATCCCCTGGAGGAAAGCATGGCAACCCACTCCAGGATTCTTGCTTGGAGAATCCCATGAAGAGAAGAGCCTGGCGGGCTACAGTCCATAGGATCACAAAGAGTTGAACACAATTGAAATGACTTGGCACTCATGTACCTTATAACCCACATTTTCTATAAAGTTATATTTAACATTATAGCACCATATTTAACACTGTATAAGTTAACTATTTATTTCTGAACCGCTAGGCTGTTCCCACTTTTTCTCTATTACAAACAATGCTCTAATAAACCTCTTTGTGAAAGAAGATAGAATTTCTTTCTTTTGGATTATTGCTTTAGGAAAAAAATCAGAAAGAGGAGGATTACTGAGTGAAAAGGTAGTACCATTTTTTATGGCTCTTGTTTTATAAAACTATTACCTTTAACGTGACACTTCTTTGGTCTTCTGGTGAAACTCCTTGAACTGGGTGAACACCCAAGCATGGCAGGACAAACCCAGTGTACCTAAAAATGTAGAATGAATTAAGAAAGCAGGATTATTAGACTAGGAGACAATGTTACTCTGAAGGACAAGTAGGAAAGAATTTTTTTAAGGCTGCTAATGTTTTTTTCTTCTCATTCTCTTTAAAAACAGATGATCTTTGATATTATAAACATGACACCATAAATGCATCCTTATTAGCAATTCTTTCTATTTCTTTATGAGAAGTAGCACCTTTCTGAAAGCTGCATAATCTTTTCAAACTCTCCTGAATGTTCAGCGACCACCACAAGAGCCATAACATTGGCCTAAAACGAAAATGAATAGAATTCAGTTAGAATCTCAAACAATATACATCCAATACAATTAAATAAATATTTAAAGTTTTTTGTGCTTTTAGTTATCCTTGCTCACTCACACTCTATTAATATAATCATAATGGCTATCATTAATTAGCTGCTATATTTTGGACATATGTTCAGTGAATATAAATATTACCCCATTTAATCTGCACACCCTTTTGACACAGGCATTGCTGTAATTCATTGTATGGGTCAAGAGACAGTTAAATAACTTGCCCCAGATCATTAGGCCTGTGTTACTCCAAATACCACACTCCTAATTAAACTGCAATAGTGAAAGATGGCTATATATAAAAATGGCAACCATTTCTGTAACTTTCAAGGAAGACCACAAAATGCTAGCTGTAATGAATTTCATAAATGCTTCCAAAAATGAACAATTTCCCCCAAACAAATCAAAATGTTTCAGAAAACTTACAATTTCTCCAACATCTCCAGAATAATGTTAATTTAAGAACTGACAGATGTACCAACTTGTTCTATATAGCTGGCATGCCTGGTGGCTGTGGGAATGTGTTTTGGATTCAGACTATCTTGTCTGTATCACTTTACTAGTGATGCGTCTTTGGACAAGTTAATGTAGGCCTTAATTTCCTCATCTATAAAACAGGTAACGGCTGGCTATAAACTAGTAGCTTCCTTAGAAGTTTGTTGAGAAACATTAAATGAGATAATGTACTGCTGCTGCTAAGTCGCTTTAGTCGTGTCCGACTCTGTGTGACCCCATAGATGGCAGCCCACCAGGCTCCCTCGTCCCTGGGATTCTCCAGGCAAGAACACTGGAGTGGGTTGCCATTTCCTTCTCCAATGCAGGAAAGTGAAAAGTGAAAGTGAAGTCGCTCAGTCGTGTCCGACTCTTCCCGACCCCACGGACTGCAGCCCACTAGGCTCCTCCATCCATGGGATTTTCCAGGCAAGAGTACTGGAGTGGGGTGCCATTGTTAACGCACAGAGTGGGCTTAGTTCAGTGCCTGGCACGTAGCAAACAATAGGTGCTCCTTACTGTTAATGTATTTTTTACTGGAGTAACATCAACATATTATATCTAAATTTCAAGCTATCTTAGCTCAAAATTAGTAGGAAAATAAAAACAACCAAAAAATAGCAAGTATAGCTATTGGCTTACTTTCTTGGCTTTCTCCAGCACATCATCCAGATCCTAAAATAAACATAAGTAATCATTATTATTTTAGATGCATAAGTAACTATCCTTTGCTTGTGTATACCAATGCAGTTGAAGCACCATAAAGACTGACATGATGGCAAGGAACAGGGTGGTGTGAAGAGCTTAGCTGACCCACCTTCCATTTACTCTCTCAGTAAATTCTGGCTTATGTTCCCACTCTACTGGAACAGAAACTGTTATTGTCAAATATCAAAGACACTTCTCTGTCCTACTCTACGCTTCAGCAGCATTAGAAACGCCTCACTTGTCTACTCTTTCCTTCCCCCAATATTTTCTACTCTTGGCTTCTGCAAATACTTTTCTCTAGCTGTCAGCTACTTATCAAGTTTCCTTGACTGGCTCTCTCTCCTTTGTTTGATTTCAGGACCGCAGGCTTCTCTCTGTGTAGGTCCCCTTAAGTGATCTCATTACTATACTCATTATGCTGGTGAGTCCCCAATTTTTATCTCCAGTCTATAATTCTCTCCTGAACCCAAGAGTCACATTTTAAAATGACCATATGACATCTCCACTTGGATGGACATCAGGTTTCAACATGTGCCAAGCATAACTATTTTCTCCCCAACAAATCTATTCCTTCTGGTTGCCTTCTCCCAACCCGTTTTCCCTCATCTCAGTAAACAGCACCACCATCTCTCTACAGCATCCTCAAGTTCTTCCTCTCCCCCTCTCTGCACATCCAATTCCTCTCAGTTTGTACTTTAGAATCTATCTCTAAAGTATAACTTGAATCCATCTGCTTCTCTCCCTTGCAACTCGCCTGCAACCTTTACCATCTTTAGTCTAAATACTGGAAAAGCCTCCAAACCGGTTTTCTAACTTCTAACCCTTGCTCTCCTCTATCCATTTACCACATATCAACAGGAAGGTTTTTAAATGGATTATCAGATCAGGTCTCTCTTCTTCAACCACCCAATCAACCAACCAACAAACCGTTTTACAGGATCCCCATTGTGATTCTAATGAAATGCGAATTCGTGCCTCACTTATCCTATGCAAACTTCTTCAGTCCAATTTTATGCTTCTCTCTTTTTAGCTCATCGGGCACCACCCAGCCTTTCGATAGCCTGAATGTGCCAAATTCTGTCCTGTCTGGAGGCCTGTAACCCGCCTGCTTTCCTCACCACCATGCACCCACCGCCTTGTCCTTCTTCCGCAACTTAAGCGTCACCTCTTGAGAGGTTCCCCCCAAAACAGAACCCCCTCTCTTTCTCTAATACTAGCCTCCGGCTTCCAAGGTAGCAGGTAAAACACGTTGACATTACGCGTGGAACTTCGCCCCACGGGAGGATAGCTCGAAGGGTAAAGGACGGGGGCCGCCCCGCTCCCACGGGCCCGACCTCGCCCTCACGTACGTGGTCAAAGTCCGGGGCGGAGAGGTGGCAGTGACAGTCCACCAGCCCTACGCCCACAGCCCCCATCGTCGTAGCCTCCGAAACCCCTGGACTCGCCGGCGGAGCCTCAGCCGGAACGCTAGTGCCGCGTGGGGCTGAGTTTCCGGCCGGACGTGGGCTCCTTCCTCCCGGGGATCCCGCCCTTCCGCCCTCCGAGTTCCCGCCCACAGTTCAAGTTGGAAAGATGGAGCGGGCCTGTGGGTCGGTGGCTCGTTCCTCTTCGCGAGACCTGGAGAGAGTGGCCGGGACAGAAGACAGGGCCTCGGTCCCTGCCACATACCGAAAAGATTTCCGTGTGCGCTGCACCTCGAAGCGGGCCGTGACGGAAATGCTAGAACTGTGCAGCAGCTTCGTGCAAAAGCTCGGGGACGCGCTGCCTGAGGAGATTCGGGAGCCCGCGCTGCGAGATGCGCAGTGGGTACGGGCCCAGTAGCTGTCTCTTGTCTTTTCCCCCGCTTTCTCCACACCCGGGTCTCAGTGGTCAGGAGGAGCCCACGGCCGGCTTTGGCAGAGTTTTAACGGTGCCCGGGGCACGCGAGGGAACGAGATAGATGCTGGAGGTAGCTGGGCGTTGTTAGTTAACTTAGACCAGTGCTGTCCGACAGAAAAATTCAAGGCGAGCCATGTATGTCACTTGAAATTAAAAGGAAGAAAATAGGTGAAATTAATCACTTGAAATTAAAAGGAAGAAAATAGGTGAAATTAATTTTAATGATACTTATTTAACCGACTGTGTTCAAGATACCATTTTAACTTGTAATAATTTTAAAAAAGGAACAGCTAGCTTACATTCTTTGTTTCATACCAAGCTTTTCACATCTGTCTTAACACCTCATGTCCTTTCCCACTAGCCACATTTTAAGGCTTCAACAGCCACAAAGTGGCTAGATTGTCCCCTGTTGGACGGTGTAGACAGACTCAGAAAGGAGAATCCTGGAAGTCAGTCACCAGCCTAGCTTTTGGTCTTTCTTTTTGCTTGTTTTTAGAATATCTTGTAAAGAGAGCGAAAACATTTTCCCTACGAGTCTAAAGTAGGTAAGGAAGCTTTCCATTATCACTAAGATCACACTGGCCCTTATAAACCATTTCCCCTTCCTTTCTCAAGTATTGTGCAAAGCTCTGTAGAAGACGGGCTTTTTGGGGGGTGGGGGGAAAGACACAACAAATTGAGGGGTATGTGCCAGTCTGAAGAAAGGACACAACCTATTTATATACAAGGGAAAATGTTAAAATGTTTGTAATGCAGTACAGTTTTATTGACCACAGTGCAAACAAAATAGAGGCTAAGTGGATGAAGAGAATATAGGAACACTCCCTGGGTTGTGATTCTGTGTTCCAGGATTGTATACACTGACTTTTATATCATTCCCCCCTTGCAAGCCACGGAAGGATAGAGACATACCCGAGGACATTTTTAGTAGTAATTTCATGGGAGAAGACTTGTTTCTTTGTGTAATGATCTTAGAATTTACCCCTTTCCAGGAAGTGCTAAGGCACTTAGAACATTAATTCTCCTTACAGAAAAAGAGGAACTTGGCTTAACCGATTATACCTTATTAATGGATGAGAAAGTAAATTAGAAGATGAAAGATGTGAAGACTTAAACTACCAAGGGAATTCATTTGTGTTTTAATTAAGAAAACAGATAAAAGGCTGAGGCTTCAGTAATGTTGACATCTCTTTATCTATATCACATCATAATATAGTAACATTTTTTTGTGATAGTTTTTTAAAAATTTTATTTTATTGAAGTATAGTTGATTTACAATGTTCTGTTAATTTCTACTGTATAGCAAAATGATTCAGTATATATGCTTTTTTTTCATTATGGTTTATCATAGAATATTGAATATAGTTCTCTGTGATGTACATTAGGACCTTGTTGTTTATCCATTTTACATGTAAAAGGTTGCATCTACTAATCTTAAATTTCTAATCCATCCTTCCCCCACCTACCTCCCCCTTTGTACCCGCAAGTGTTTTTTCTATGTCTGTGGCTTTGTTTCATAGACACGTCCTTCTGTGTCATATTTTAGATTCTACATGTAAATGATATCATACATCTTTTCTTGTCGGACTTCCTTCACTTTAATATGGTAATCTCCAGGTCCATCCATGTTGCGGCAAATGACTTTATTTCATCTTTTTTACGGTTGTGGAATATTCCATTGTATATGTGTACCACATCTTTATGCTTCACCTGTCGATGGACATTTAGGTTGTTTCCATGTCTTGGTTATTGTAAATAATGCTGCAGTGAACACTGGGATGCACATCTTTTTTTTTAAGTTAGTTATTTATTTTTGTATTTGGCTGGATCTTCGTTGCTGCACGAGGACTTTCTCTAGTTGTGGCGAGTGGGAGCTACTCTTGACTCGGAGCATACTCCATGCTTGGAGTTCTCTTTGAGGTGACTTCTCTTGTTGTGGAGCACTGGCTCTAGGGCCTGTGGGCTCAGTAGTTGCAGTTCCTCGATTCTGGAGCATAAGCTCAGTAGCTGTGGTGCACGGACTTAGTTGCGTCATGGCATGTGGGATCTTCCCAGACCAGGGATTGAACTCATGTCCCCTGCATTGGTGGGCAGATTTTTAACCACTGGACCACCAGGGAAGTCCTGCATATCTTTTCAAATTTTATTTAGTACTTTTCTCCAGATATATGCCCAGGAGTAGGATGCAGACCATATGGCAACTCTTAATTTTTTGAGGAAATTCCATACTGTTTTCCATAGTGGCTGTATCAATTTACATTCTCACCAACAATGAAACAAGGTAGCATTTATAATTTGTAGACTTTTTATTTAAGGCTTTAAAAAATTAATTAGTTAATTTTGGCTGCACTGAGTCTTCATTGCTGTGCTCAGGCTTTCTCTAGTTGTGGCAGGCGGGTTTCTCGTGGCAGTGGCTTCTCTTGTTGCAGAACACAGACTCAAGATGCACCGGCTTAGTTACCCCACAGCATGTGGAATCTTCCCAGACCAGGAATCAAATCTGTGTCCTCTGAATTGGCAGGCGGATTCTTATCCACTGGACCACCAGGAAAGTTCTGTGTATTTTTTTCTTTTAATATTTTAATTTGTTTATAATGGGTGTGGGTAGTGGGCTGGGGACAGAGGTTGAAAATAACAATCCAAAAACAACAGAGATAGAGGATGTGGACAGCGTATTCATTTCCTATTGTTGATGTAACAAGTTACCACACTGAGTGGCTTACAGTGATACAAAGGTATTATCTGACCCTCCAGTTCCCTTTCCCATCGGATCTAAACCCTGGTCTTGGTGGTCCTAAAAGGAGAAATAGTAGTACGGAAACTGTGCTCGTGGTGTGTGCTGTATAGCACGTGGGCTGGTTTCAGACAAGGTTGAATCTTCTTGGAACTTGTTTTCTCCACCCCTTAAAATGGGGTAATCTTAGGCTTAAAGGGAGCCTATATGTGAAACTGGCAGTTGGTATAGTAATTGCTGGCTAATATTTTTGTATTTGGGAGGGGTATACCAAGAGCTTTCTTGCCTCCTGATTGATACTTTTCTCCCCCTAAGACCTGTTGCCAGTAAAGCTGTCTTCATCTATGTGGATCTACAGAGTTAGGAGCGAAACAAAGAGGCAAATGAAGAGACAGGGGGCACTTTCAGGTGGAAACAGCTGTTTTGTTTTTGGTGATGCTGCTGACATATAAATGACCAATAAAAGACTCAGAGATAAAAAAAAAAAAGGTATTATCTGACAGTTCTGGAGGGCAGAAGTCCTAAAGTCAGGGTGCTGGCAGGGTTGCATTTCTTCTGGAGGCTTGCCTTTCCCAGCTTCTGGAGGCTGCGCTCCTTGACTCATGGCTCCTTCCTTCATCTTCAGTGCACATCACTCTGACTTCTGCTCACACATCCTTCCCTCTAGTTTTGACACTCCTGCCCTTTTTTTTTTCTTGTATGGACCCTTGTGATTACATTGGGCCCACCTGAATAATCAAACACACTGTGCACATCTCATAATCCTTTATCACATCCAGCAAAATCTCCCCTTTTTTCTGTATGAGATGACATATTCACAAGTTCTGGGAACTACAATGCAGACATCTCTGGGGGCCATTATTCAGCTACCACAGAATTTCTTTTTTTAATTGGAGGATAATTGCTTTACAATGTGGTGTTGGTTTCTGCTGTACAACAACGTGAATCAGCCATGCTGCTGCTGCTGCTGCTAAGTGTACATATATCCCCTCCCTCTCGAATCTCCCTCCCACCTCCTTACCCCACCACACCACACCCCTGCCTTCCCACCCCTCTCTGTAGTCACAGAGCACTAGGCTGAACTCTCTGTGTTACATAGCAGCTTCCAGGGCATGTGAGATCTTCCCAGACCAGGGATTGAACCCACGTTCCCTGCATTGGGCAGGTGGATTTTTAACCAGCTCTCGGTTTTACACATGGTAGTGTGTGCATGTCAGTGCTACTCTCTCAGTTCATCCCACCCTCTCCTTCCCTAGCAGTGTCCTCAGGTCCAATCTCTACATGTGTCTCTATTCCTGCCCTGCAGATAGGTTCATCAGGACCATTTTTCTAGATTCCATATATATGTGTTAATATATGATATTTATTTTTCTTTTCTGACTAGCTTCACTTGTATAACAGGCTCTAGGTTCATCCACCTCAATTCAGCTGACTCAAATTTATTTGGTTTTATGGCTGAGTAATATTCCATTGTATATATGTACCATAACTTCTTTTCTCCTTTTGTCTGTTGATGGACGCCTAAGTTGTTTCCATGTCCTGGCTACTGTAAATAGTGCTACAGTGAATATTGAGGTACATGTGTCATTTTGAATTATGGTTTACTCAGAGTATATGCCCAGTAGTGGGATTCCTGGGTCATATGGTAGTTTTATTCCTAGTTTTTTAAGAAACCTCCATATTGTTCTCCACAGTGTCTGTATTAATTTGCATTCCCACGAACAGTGCAGTACATTCTCTCCAGAATGTATTGTTTGTAGACTTTTTAATGATGGCCATTCTGACTGGTGTGAGGTTATACCTCACTGTATTTTTTTTTTTTAATTTTTAATAAATTTATTTATTTTAGTTGGGGGCTAATTACTTTACAATATTGTAGCAGTTTTTGCCATACATTGACATGAATCAGCCATGGGTTTACATGTGTTCCCCATCCTGAACCCCCCTCCCACCTCCCTCCCCATCCCATCCCTCTGGGTCATCCCATTGCCCCAGCCCTGAGCATTTGTCTCATGCATTGAACCTGGAATGGTGTTCTGTTTCACATATGATAATATACATGTTTCAATGCTATTGTCCCAGAACGTCCCACCCTCACCTTCTCCCTCAGAGTCCATAAGACTGTTCTATGCATCTGTGTCTCTTATTCTGTCTCGCATATAGGAAAAATATGGAACGCTTCACGAATTTGTGTGTCATCCTTGCGCAGGGGCCATGCTAATCTTCTCTGTATCGTTCCAATTTTAGTATATGTGCTGCCGAAGCGAGCACTCACTGTAGTTTTGATTTGCATTTCTCTAGTAATTAATAAAGTAACATTAAAAAAATTGATACAACTATGCAATGACTAATTAAAAATACAATTTATATTATTGGATAATTCTTGAATAGAATTGGATAGAGTAAGGATTTTACTTTATAAAAATCTTCAAAGTATAGAATACATACTCTACGCATAATTATCATAATTATTTAAGCTTATTTTTTTTAATTTATTTTAAATTGAAGGATAATTTTAAGCTTATTTTTAATTATATAAAATGTATTCTCATTATGAAAAATAGCATAAAGCAAAAATCTTTGAATTCCTCTCCACTATCCCTTTTCCTTCTTGGAAATAATTTACTATTTTAGAGGGTATAATCCTTCTCTTTTTTGGCTTTAAAGCTGTCTGTTTTAAAAAGTGTTCTTTTTTTTTTTATATATTAATAGTGTCATGCTGATGTATTGTTAACATCCTGCTTTTGTTTAAAAAACCTAATATGTCTTTGGCTATTACTTGTTAATGTTATATAGAGATGTACTTCATTCTTTTAGTATTGTATGATATGGGTAAATTGTATATTTAGCCATTCTCCTAATTTTGAATTTAGATATTTTCCCCTCAATATTTCATAATTTCAAACAGAACTGAAATAAGCATTCTCGGTTTATCTTCTTTATGTTTTTATGAGAATGATCCTTTAGGTTATATTGATAGATGTGAAATTTTTAGGCTTTAGGGAATGTACATTTAAAGTTTGGATGATACCATCAAATTTCTTTAGTTTTTTACTTTTTAATGTATTATGAACATTTTTAATGTTACAAAAAATAGACTATCACAGTGAACATCCATATGTCTATCACCAAATTTAGCAGTTACCAAAAATATGTTATACTTCTATTTTAAAGCAAATTGCATCTCTTATGTGAATTCATCATTACATACTTCAAAGTACGTCTCCAAAAAAAAGAGTCCTAGGACTTCCCTGGTGGTCCAGTGGTTAAGAATCTGCCTTGCAATGCAAGGGATGTGGGTTCAACCCCCAGTAGGGGAAGAACTCACATGCTGTAGAGTAACTAAGCCCGAGCACCGAAACACTGATCCCAAGTGCCACAACTAGAGTCTCTGTAAGTCCGTCTACCATAGTGAAAGATCTCCAGTGATGCAACGAAAATCCCGCGTGCTGCAACTAAGACCCAACGCAGTCCCCCCCCGCAAAAAAATACAGTCCGTTGTAAAGTAGGAATTAATTCCACTTTCTTTTAAGCCTGTGTGTTTTCCCGCTTGGTGACAGTGACCCTCATTCAGCAGCAAATGTATTACTTATACTCCTGAGATTTCATTTGAGCCCAATTTGTTAGCTTGTTCTCCTTTCATTTAAGAAGTAAATTTTTTTTGTTTGCACCAATATTCTAAAACTTGTGTCACATTTTCTCATGGGAAGCTTAATGGCTGTTGGCACTAAAATGTAGGTAGAATAAATGATTGAAGTGGAATCTCGCTTCATTGACAAGCATAAGCATACTAGTAATCTAGTCGTCTACTTTTTTTATATTCTCTATCACAAATCTGAATTGTCCAAATGTTTGAATTCATTTAAAGTTATTTTCAGTGACTTTATTTTTGTGACTTTATTGCAGACTTTTGAATCAGCTGTGCAAGAGAATGTCAGCATTAATGGGCAAGCATGGCACGAAGCTTCAGACAGTTGCTTTATGGGTATGTGACTTCACTTTGTCCCTTTGTCATTCATTTCGGAGTTATTTTTGTAGCCATTCCATTTCATTTCCTGCCATGTCACTTCCAGGATCTTAGTTCCCCAACCAGAGATCAAGCCCATGCGCCCTGTAGTGGAAGCTCGAAGTCCTAACCATTGGACTACCAGGGAATTCCTACCTGTTTTCAATGTCACCTCTTTACTGGCAGAGTTCCTTTACTGGAAGAAAAGAGAAAATTAATCTAGAAGACTATTAAGGTCATGTACTGAGGCAGACAACATAGAGGTTACTATATATGCTATCTGGCATTCCCACAAGACTTTCATCTGATCAGTCTTCAAAAGTACCCTTGTCAATAGCTTATTGGAAAATACTATAGAACTATCGTGAGATGAAGAAGCAGGCCCAGAGAATTTCTATGCTTAATATTTTATAAATCAAATTATATTTTTGTAAGTGAGCCTTTGAGTAGATCGTGAAATACTCTTAGAAATGTGAAGTGAAACTGTATAAGTACCATATAAAGGATGAGTTTAATATTTGCAGAAACCTCCTTAAAAATACAGAATATTTTGCTGGTCCAGGCAGACTAGATTGCACCCTACCTAATGAAAGGGACATATTTAAAGAAATCAAAGTTTTAATAGAAAGAAAATGGTCAGTGTAGGAAGGAAAAAAATGTAGTAGAAAAAGAATGATCAGCGTGGGAAGAGAAACAGTTCTCCAGCAACGTCCAGGAAAAGGGCTGTCCTGACAAGAGGACTGGAGTGCCTTGTTGGTCCCCATGGTGATAGTGCAGCGATCTGACCAGTGTAGACTGATGTCTCTGCTAGCTGTTAAGATTAACCATTTAAACCTTTGAGCTTATTCCAAGCCCTGTCAAGCAATTCTCTGTGGCTATAATTTTTCTTCTCAGCATTAAGATAATTCTTCGCCCAGATGATTTTATTCTGTACTCCTTGGTATTATTATAATTACCTATTCAAAGACACCAGAGTTCACTTTGTGGTTTACATATTAAAATGGAAAAAACAACGTCAGATTTTTCAACTATTATCAAAGTGATTGCCAATTAGTGAGGAAAGGCAGCATATCAGAATCACCTAGGAGTATTTTCAAACTAGACAGCCTTTACTGAGTGTTTATGTGATTCTTATTCTGTGAAGTCAGTTTGGAACTGCTGTGTTGTTCGGTCCAGACTGCCTTTAGCATATGATTCATCAATTTATAGATAAACGTGTATTTTCTGACAGGTTGGCAGCCTGAGTAGATGGCTGAAAACTGGATATTGTCTGTCCTCCAACCCCCCGCCTTATAACTTTGAGAGGAAATAGTTGAGAATACTACATTTTTGCCTTCTTTCATGGGCACTTGATAAATGTCAGACACCATACCAAGTTCCAGGAAATAAATGAAAAGATATGATTCTTACCATTTAGGAACTCATCATTAAAGGAAGGAAATAGACAAAAACACATTACTCTTCAGGAAGTGGGAGAAGAGAGTAGCTTGCTGTTAAATGCATTTAATAAATAAAAGTATAGACAGAAAGGAGGTTGGAAGAACATTTGAAGCAAAGAAAAAAGCACGTGCAAAGGCGCAAAGTGAAAGTTGCTCAGTCGTGTCCAACTCTGCGACCCCATGGACTGTACAGTCCATGGAATTCTCCAGGCCGGAATACTGGAGTGGGTAGCCTATCCCTTCTCCAGCGGATCTTCCCAACTCAGGAATCAAACCAGGGTCTCTCGCACTGCATGCGGATTCTTGACCAACTGAGCTATCAGGGAAGCCCTAAGGACAACAAAGGAGTGATATGTTTGGAAAATGTCAGAAGTGAATTGAGATAGATGAGGCCAAGTTGGGACCAAATCACATAAAGCCCTGTAGCATATGCAGAGGAATCTATACTTTGTCCTGTAGGTCAGGGGTCCCCAACCTCTGATGATCTGAGGTGGAACTGATGTAATAATAATGTAAATAAAGTGCACAGTAAATATAATGCTTTTGAATTATCCCAAAACTACTTCCCCATAGTCCCCTCTTACCTTAGGAGGATGTATCCAGGATGTTCAGTCAATGCCTGAAATCTCAGATAGTACTAAACCCTGTGTATACTATTTTTAAAAAAATTTTATTGAAGTATAGTTGGTTTACAATATACCTCCTTTCTGCTGTTCTTCTGTACAGCAGAGTGACTCAATAATATACATATATATATTCTTTTTCATTATGGTTTGTCACAGAATATTGAATATAGTTCCCAGTGCTAGTAGGACTTTGTTTATCCATCCTATATATAATTATGATCAAGTTTAGTTTAGAAATTAGGCTTAATGAGATTAACAACAATAACTAATAATAAAATAGAATGATTATAACAATATTCTGTAATGAAAGTTATGTGAATGTGGTCTCTTTCCCTCACTCTCAGAATATCTTCCTGTATAAATTTAATGCCTTTTCTGTCTGAACTACAGACTTACCATGTACTGTGACTGTAACCTTTGCAGTTTGAGGAATGACAACAAAGCTAACACAAATTTCTTTTTCCTTTTTCACAATTTCATGGATAGAAGATTTATTCTTACCATAGATCTTAGCAACCTCAGCTACAATTTTTTTCCTTATTAAGTTGCAGACTTTTGCCTTTTCACTTAATGGAAGCAACTTACAGCTTCTCTTTGCCATATTTGATTTTTTTTTTAATTCATTTATTATTTTTGACTGTGTTGGGTCTCCATTGCTCCACGGGTGAGCAGGGGCTACTCTAGTTGTGTGTGGGCTTCTCCTTGAGGTGGCTTCCCTTGTTGAAGAGCATGGGCTCTAGGGCACACAGGCTTCAGTCGTTGTGGCTCATGGACTCTAGAGCACAGGCTCAATAGTTGTGGGCTTAGTTGCTCCGCAGCATGTGGGATCTTCCTAGACAAGGGATTGAATCTGTGTCGCCTGCATTGGCAGGCAGATTCTTTACCACTGAGCCACCAGGGAAGCCCTTCTTTGCCCTATTTGAATTGCCAGCATCACAACTCTTGTGCTTTGGGGCCTTTATTAAGGAAATTAAGGGTTACTTGAACACAGACACAGAGATACTACAACAGTGGATCTGATAACCAAGGTGGGTACCAAATGACTAATGGGCAAGATAGGTTGGACAAAGGGATGATTCATGTCTTGGGTGGATGGAGCAGGACAGCCTGAGGCTTCATCACGCTACTCAGAATGGCACACAATTTAAAACTTATGAATTGTTTATTTCTGGAATTTTTCATTTAATATTTTCAGACTGTGGTTGACCATGGATAACTGAAACTGCAGAAAGTGAAACCACAGATAAGGGTGCACTACTATAACAAGAAAAAGTTTGTGTTTTAGAATCTAACTGCTGGCTGTGTTGGAGATGGATTGGAGAAGGGAGAAATTCAAGGGAGAACCTCCAAGACCTTAGGAAGTTATTGCAGTAATACAGCAAAAGACGGTGAAGACCACCCTAAGAGGAAAAAAAAGATGGGTTCGAGAGATGTTTAGAAGATAGAATTAATAGGGTTTGTATCTGATCTAATACATAGAATCAATTAGTAAGTTTCACAAGGGCAGAGGCTTTTGTGTTTTGTTCACTGAGATTATTGTGCAAATGAGTGAACAAATGAAAGAATGAATATACAAGTGAAACCAACTTTGTCCCTGCCCGTCTACTCTGAGAGGGCTACCCCCATGCCCGAATGAAGATCAAAGGTCTCGCATGCTGCAGCTCTGCCCTGGTGCAGCCAAATAAATATATTTTTTAAAAAGTAAGTTCCTTGAGAGCAGGGAATATATATATATTTTTCTCATCACTGTGTTTTCAGTACTTGGCACATAGTATGTGGTTGGCCAAAAGTTCCATTGGTTTTTTAAGTAAAAAATAAGACAGTCTTTCATTTTCACCAAGAACTTCACTGAACAACATATTCACTGTTTTGTTCCACTACCTTCTGCCATTTTTCAGGCAACTTCATAATTCCATCTTCCCAAAACTTTTTATCTTTTTAAGCAAAGAACTGTTCAGGTGCCTTTTACAGTCCTCCAAGAAACTGAAATTTTTTTCATTAAGAGAATTTTGTAAAAACTGAAATAAATGGACACCAGAAGGTGCAGTGTCTGGTAAATATAGCAGATGAAATCAGAACTTCCCAGCCAAGCTGTAATGGTTTTTGTGTGGTTATCAAAGAAGCATGTGGTCTTGTGTTATCTTGATGGAAGATGATGTGTTTTCTGTTGACTGATTCTAGACACTTTTCACCTTCCAGACACTTTTCACCTATTGCTGCCTTAAGTTGGTTTACTTGGAAGCAGCACTTGTTGGAATGAATCGTTTGGTTTTCTGGAAGGAGCTCATAATAGAAGACTCCCTTTCAGTCCCACTGTATATACAACATAACCTTCTTTGGATGCAGACCAACCTTCGGTGTGATTGGTGGTGGTTCATTTCACTTGCCTCATATTCTCTTCTATTCCACACCATTGTACAATATCTACTTTTCATTTCCCGTCACAATTTGCTTTAAAAACAGGACATTTTTCATTATGTTTCATTAGAGAATCACATATGGAAATATGCTGTATAAGGTTTTTTTCGCTTAACTTATGTAGAACCTAAACATCAAGTGATGAATGTAACCAAGCTGCTGCAAATGATCTGCAGTGCTAGATTTGGATATTTTGAGTATGTTGACTATCTTCTGCATGGTGTAACGTTGACTGTTCTCGATTAATGTCTCAGTTTGATCGCTCTCAACTTCAATTGGTCTGCCCACTCATGGAGCATTGTCCCTTTAGAAAACTCCAGCATGAAACTTTACAAACTACTTTTGACATGTTCAGTAGGTCACAGCATCTTCTCCATACACTGCACAAATTTTTCTTCTGTGTTTCAGTTGCGTTTTTATGTTTCTTGAAATAATAAAGCATAATATGCCAAAAATGTTGCTTTTTTCTTCCATGGTCAGTATTAAAATGGCTACTCAAAAATTCACCAATTGGTGAGCTTTTTTTTTTAAATACATACTGATGACAGCTGTCACAGTACGCTGTTAACAAAATTGTTATGAATGAAATTAAAGACAATTAAGCACTACTAGAGCCAGTTAGGAGAAGGCAATGGCATCCCACGCCAGTACTCTTGCCTGGAAAATCCCATGGACGGAGGAGCCTGGTAGGCTACAGTCCATGAGGTCGCTAAGAGTTGGACACGACTGAGCGACCTCACTTTCACTTTTCCCTTGCATGCACTGGAGAAGGAAATGGCAACCCACTCCAGTGTTCTTGCCTGGAAAATCCCAGGGACGGCAGAGCCTGGTGGGCTGCCATCTGTGGGGTTGTACAGAGTCGGACACGACTGAAGCAACTTCAGCAGCAGAAGCAGCAGAGCCAGTTACGGAAAAAACCAAACAAACCTTTTGGCCAACCCAGTACATACTTGTTTAGTCACTAAGTCGTGTCCAACTTTTTTATGACCCTATAGACTGTAGCCTGCCAGGTTCCTCTGTCCATGAGATTTCCCAGGCAAGAATACTGGAGTGGGTTGCCATTTCCTTCTCCAGGGGATCTTCCCGACCCAGGGGTTGAACCCACGTCTCCTGCATTGAGGTGAATTCCTTACCCCTGAGCCAGTGGGGACGCCAGAGTAATGACAAATTCTTCCCTGCTTAAATTTATGCCAGCATATTTGGAAAACTCAGCAGTGGCCACAGGACTGGAAGAGGTCAGTTTTCATTCCAATCCCAAAGAAAGGCAATGCCAAAGAATGCTCAAACTACCACACAGTTGCACTCATCTCACACACTAGCAAAGTAATGCTCAAAATTCTCCAAACCAGGCTTCAGCAATACATGAACCATGAACTTCCAGATGTTCAAGCTGGATTTAGAAACACAGAGGAACCAGAGATCAAATTGCCAACATCCGCTGGATCATCGAAAAAGCAAGAGAGCTCCAGAAAAACATCTATTTCTGCTTTATTGACTATGCCAAAGCCTTTGACTGTGTGGATCACAATACACTGTGGAAAATCCTGAAAGAGATGGGAATATCAGAGCACCTGACCTGCTTCTTGAGAAATCTGTATGCAGGTCAGGAAGCAACCTTTAGAACTGGACATGGAACAACAGACTGGTTCCAAATTGGGAAAGGAGTACATCAAGGCTGTATATTGTCACCCTGCTTATTTAACTTACATGCAGAGTACATCATGAGAAATGCTGGGCTGGAGGAAGCACAAGCTGGAATCGAGATTGCTGGGAGAAATATCAATAACCTCAGATATGCAGATGACACCACCCTTATGGCAGAAAGTGAAGAAGAACTAAAGAGCCTCGTGATGAAAGTGAAAGAGGAGAGTGAAAAAGTTGGTTAAAACTTAACATTCAGAAAACTAAGATCATGGCATCTGGTCCCATCACTTCATGGCAAATAGATGGGGAAACAGTGACAGACTATTTTGGGGAGCTCCAAAATCACTGCAGATGGTGACTGCAGCCGTGAAATTAAAAGATGCTTCTTGGAAGAAAAGTTATGACAAACCTAGACAACATATTAAAAAGCGGAGACATTACTTTACCCACAAAGGTCCATCTAGTCAAGGCTATGGTTTTTCCGGTAGTCATGTATGAATGTGAGAGTTGAACTGTAAAGAAAGCTGAGCTCCAAAGAATTGATGCTTTTGAACTGTGGTGTTGGAGAAGACTCCTGAGAGTCCCTTGGACAGCAAGGAGAATCCAACCAGTCCATCCTAAAGGAAATCAGTCCTGAATATTCATTGGAAGGACTGATGCTGAAGCTGAAACTCCAATACTTTTGCCACCTGATGCGAAGAACTGACTCACTGGAAAAGACCCTGATGCTGGGAAAGATTGAAGGCAGGAGAAGGGGATGACAGAGGATGAGATAGTTGGATGGCATCACCGACTCGATGGATATGAGTTTGAGTAAACTCCGGGAGTTGGTGATGGACCGGGAGGCCTGGCATGCTGCAGTCCATGGAGTCACAAAGAGTCAGACAGGGCTGAGTGACTGATCTGAACTGAACTAAATTTAAACATTTCAGTTTTCAGCTTTATCATTAGGTGGCACTAAGAAACCATTTTCTTCTCTACACAGAAGATTAAGCTGGGAGACTTGTTTTTGATAGCTGATTGTGAAATGGTGACAATATTTCTTTCAGGCTAGTGATTGAACTTTTTAAATAATGAATTAAAATATAGGGAAGGCTGCTCGTTTAAATGAGTACTCAAAGTAATAATGACTGTATCTCATAATGCTCTCAGAAGAAGTAATTTAGTTGGACTTAGCGAATATTTTTTTGATGAATGAAAGGCCATACATGACCTCATTAATCTTTACCTGATATGTACGTTTATGCTGATGTATGTCAGCAATGTCTCACAGTGTTCCCCTATATGTATTTAACATGTTTCAGACTTCTCCATAATGAAGCTCTCTACCCAGTAAGATAATAGATCTTTTTCTGCCATAGACTTTGATGTAGCAGAACACACAGGATGCAAAACCAGTTAAGCCGAGGACATAGCTTTTAAGTATTTTTAACTACTTAATGTTCGCTACTTTAAAAATAATTTCCAGGGACTTCCCTAGTGGTCCAGTGATAAGAATGTGGCTGCAATGCAGGGGACCAGGGTTCTTTCCCTGGTCAGGAACTTAGATCTCACATGCCCTGGGGTAACTAAGCCACAACTGGAGAGCCCCCATGCCATCTGATACAGCCAAATAAATAAGTAAAAATAAAAAATAATTTTCAAAATAAGGTTAATGTATTCCCTGCATTCATTTCATCTGAGGTGCTTAATTTCTGGGCCTCATTCCAGAGACCGCTGTTGAGAATCAAAATTGCTGCCCTTCTCCTTACAAAACAATGTATACTGTATGATTTCATTTATATAAAATTCTAGGAAACTAAAACTAGAATATAGTGATGAAAATTTGATGAGTGGTTGCTGGGATAGAGAGTCGTTTGGAAGGAGCTGGAAGGGGGACGTTACAAGGGAACATAAGGAAACTCAGGGTGATGGTTATGTTCATTATTTTGTCCATGGTGGTGGTTTCAAGGGCATACACATGTCAAAACTTATCAAATTGTATATTTTAAACATGTGCAGTTCACTGTATGACAGTTATACCTCAAAATAGCTGTTTTTTACTTCTGACACGTTCTCCAGGTGATTATTCATTCTCCAGGAGTTTGAGAATCAGTATAGTTGACTTTTGAACAACACAGGTTTGAACTGCAGGGATCCGCTTATATAGAGATTTTTTTTCCACCATATATATGCTACAGTACTACACTATTTGTAGTTGATTGAATCCATAGATGTGGAAACTATAAAGTTATGTTTGGATTTATGATGGGTTGGAGGGTTGGTACCCCTAACTCTCCCACATTGTTTAAGGGTCTACTCTATTTTAAAATATAGGAAAGCAACTGATAAGGTAGCTTTAGCCAAATCAAAGAAATACTAAAATCAAATGTTAAATGCTTTCAGTGTGGCTCTTTCATTATATTATCATCCTTCTTTCCTTATCCTTTATCCTGCAGTAATTTAGAACTTTTTCCTAAAGACTCCTGATCTTGCTGATGCTGTTTTCTCTGCCTCATGTGCTTCTCCGTATTATTTTTTCCCTACCTTTGTTTTATGCAATGGATTTACACTTATATCAATATTTCAAGATCCACCTCAAATGTTACTTTCTCTTTAAAGTCTCAGATTCGCAAGGCATAGTTATTGTTCAAGTTGTTCTTTGTCCTGGTAGCATTGTGTTCATACCGCTATTGCATTTGTGAAGTTGTTTTGCAGTTATCTGTCAGTTTCCTCCAGTGAACCATAAGCTCTTAGAGAACAGGGGTTGCGTTATGTTCATCTTTGTATTTTTCTCTTTTTTTTTTAGGTTATTTTTCTGTCTTGTCATTAAATTTTACTGTTACAGGATTAGTTTTATGTCATTTGTTATTTGATGCAGATTTTTAAATTGTATTTATCCTTATTTTTAATTTCATATTTACTAAACTTGACATTATAAACTGATAAAGCTTCCAGGTACAACTATATTTTTCATTTTTAATCAATAGTTCTTCAGAATATATTGTTACTATATTGTTTAGAACTGACATGTAATATTGTTAGATATTCTTTTATTTAATATGACTTCATGAAAATTTATTTAACATAATCATAACCTTATTAATTTGTCTTAGTTTTTTGCCATAATAGAAAACGCTAGATTTTTCCTTTTTGTATTTGCACAGATACTGCATGCTTGAAATTATTCTGTAGATTTTAGCCCACATATATTTTTGTGTGTCTTCTTTAGGCATTATATTGTTGGATTTTGTTTTAATGCCAATCAGTATGCTGTGCTTTATATTTGAGTTTAGTTCATTTGCTTTATACACTTTAATTGATAACTTTCTTCTAATTCCTTTGTCCTGTAAGTTTTTCCTCATTGTGTCTTTTTTTTTTTTTTAAATCATCTTTGTATTTCTCTGATTTGGGCTTGGATTCCCATAGGGGCTCAGTAAGTAATTGACTGTTAAATGAATAAATGAATCAGTCACCAAAGTGAGGCATCCATTAACTTGCCATATGTGTTTTCCTTAAATTTTGTGTTTTCTAAATTTAGTTTATTTATGTTGCATTTTCATACAGAATATAAATGGTGTTTTAAGGAATTTTTGATATTATTTTTTCACTTGAAATAGATTCTGATATCAAAGTCCTTGAGGACCAGTTTGATGAAATCATAGTTGATTTAGCCACAAAACGTAAGCAGTATCCCAGAAAGATCCTTGAATGTGTCATCAAAATCATAAAGGCACAACAAGAGATTCTGGTAAGATGATTTACCTCTAAAATAGTAAATTTTATGTTATGTCTCTTTTACTACAGTAAAAAAATAAAAAAGTTAAAGTGTAAAATCAAGTGGAGATAAATGACATTTTGTTTTCTTTGTTTTTCCTGCCTGAATTACTACTGATTGTCTATTATAAAACTTTCCCCTTCTAAGTCACACTAGGTTTTGAATACAGCTGATAATAAAATAAAGTAGAATTTGAAGATGGAAGACTGACAATAACTTAATTCTGAGTCCAGGAAGGAGAAAGAAATTTATTTTTTAACCCTCTTCTTTCTATTTATGATTTGTATTTGGCACACTATTTGTATACAGTTATGAATTTTGGGAGACCCTTGTCTTTGTTACATATTTTGGTGATGAAGATTGAGACTGCCTGTTTATAACGCCAAAATTTGCTTTCTGAATTGTGTGTAATTTCTTTTGCTCCAAAAATCATGATGAGGCAGAAGGCGGTTTGCTGGAATGACTTGCCTCTGGAGTGAGACATACATGTGGCTTTCAGCTTTGCTTAACGGTTTGTCCTTACTTTTTGAAATTAGCATACTGTCACATATACATTTTCCAGTTGCTTACTTTTAAGGAATTGTTTCAGAGAGTGAAAGCAGGTACTTTATCTAAAATATCTTACTTATAATTCTCTGAGAAAAAATAGTTATAAACAAAATTTTCCTTTTTTATTTCTTCCGTAGAAATGTCAGTTCTCCAAGAAATACCCCACTCCCGTCTCCCTCATCTACTTTTAAAGTTTCCTCAGGAAAAACATTCAAAATATATTTATTTTCCAGTATCTTTCTCCCTATTACTACCCTTCCTCCCTGCTCCCACCCCCCCAAAAAAAAAACCTGCAGTCAGTATTACATAAAAGAAAGTTTGCTGACGTAGGTGGGGTGTTGCTGTGGAAGTTTAAAAATTGATGCAAAAATGAATGGGGTGAGGATACTAAAGACAGCTTTAAAACAAACAAAAAAACTTTTTGGCTCCTGCTGCTTTGGGCACGAGAAAGGACATTTTCCACTTCCTTTTTGCCTGAATTATGAATCCTTTTCTTAGAGTTCTGCTACTGCAGTCCCAGTATATCACAGGTAGGCTTTAGTGTGCTGACACTTTTAAAAACAGATTTCTGTGTGAATATGAGTTCTGAGTTCTAACCACTTGTCTTAAAATGAACTTTTGAAAAACAGTCTGTTAATAGTTTGAAAACTACCTTATACTTTATATAAACACAAGATTCTATCACTGTGCCTTTAATTTGCCTTTATGCTTCTTTATGTTGCTGTATCTTAGTGTATGCAGTAGGTGGCAGTACTCTAAAAGGTATAATTCAGGCTTAATTTGATCTGTTCTTTTCTCCTCCCTCCACTACAGGATCTAATTTGGACATTTGTTTTGTTTTGGGTTTTTGTTTTTTTTTTTTTTTTTTTTTGGCAAAAGAATGGTACTACTGACTAATATTTGTTTATATTATCCAAAGAAAATGTTTCTGTAAGTCACCTAGTTGTTAATTTAAATCTGTTTTAATTTATTTTATGTTTAGAAGCAGTACCACCCTGTTGTACATCCATTGGACCTAAAATATGACCCTGATCCAGGTGAGCCAGTATTCATTTGTGGTAAAAATAAAGCATGAGCTTGCAATTTTTTGGAGTTCCTGATACTCTTACAGATTTTAGCATCAGAGGTATCTTCCCTTTGATGCTCTAACTCACTCCCAATCATAAGCGTTTAGGTCTTTTTCTCACTTAGGTTTATGAGAACTAGCTCTAAACCTGCCAACTCAGAATTTCTAGGGTCAGGACCCAGTAATCTGGACTTCTGTTAAGCAGTCTTCTGACCTAGAGTATTACACCTTCTCCATCTCTACCTTCTCCTATAATACCCTCCCGTCTTTAATGCTAGTATATTATTCATTCTTTTCATTACAGCTAAAGTTGTACTATTAAAGCACTCATAGTGTCTTTTCTTAGTGAGACAGCCATCATTGGTTTTTTATCATTTACAGAATAAAATCCAATAAAAACATAATATTGAACTTAAGAAGAGATATGTACACTTGTCACGCCTTTGAATTCAATTCTATTTTCCACTTAGGTGCATCCTGTAAAACACAAAGAAATAAAAAGAATATAAACTTTGTAAATCCAGCAACAGAACCAACATTGCTAAAAATGTGGATCATGCATATTTTTAAATGACTGTATTCTTACCTTTAAAAATTTGTAACAATTTTCCTCAGAGTCATTTTGCCTTTGGCACTCTAAAGTACCAATTTTGAAGTATTTATAAACCAGTTAAGATCTTGATTTATTTGTATGGGATTTCTGTATTTAACAGCTTTGAATACCTCACCCTTGTTGAATTCTGATTTACTTTCTAACATGTCCCCTGCCCTTCCAAAGTGTTCCAAGCCAATGGGATAAACTGAGAGGAGGAAGTAAATGTAGGCTGAAGTTGGTTAAAATCATAGCAGTCACTGTATTTGACAATAAACATTAACCGAGAAACCTGTATGCAGGTCAGGAAGCAACAGTTAGAACTGGACGTGGAACAACAGACTGGTTCCAAATAGGAAAAGGAGTACGTCAAGGCTGTATGTTGTCACCTTGCTTATTTAACTTACATGCAGAGGACATCATGAGAAACACTGGGCTGGAAGAAGCACAAGCTGGAATCAGTATTGCCAGGAGCAATATCAATAACCTCAGATATGCAGATGATACCACCCTTATGGCACAAAGTGAAGAAGAACTAAAGAGCCTCTTGAAAGTGAAAGAGGAGAGTGAAAAAGTTGGCTTAAAGCTCAACGTTCAGAAAACTAAGATCATGGCATCTGGTCTCATCACTTCATGGGAAATAGATGGGGAAACAGTGGAAACAGTGTCAGACTTTATTTTTTTGGGCTCCAAAATCACCGCTGATGGTGATTGCAGCCATGAAATTAAAAGACGCTTACTCCTTGGAAGGAAGGTTATGACCAACCTAGATAGCATATTTAAAAGCAGAGACATTACTTTGCCAACAAAGGTCTGTCTAGTCAAGACTATGGTTTTTCCAGTGGTCATATATGGATGTGAGAGTTGGATGGTGAAGAAAGCTAAGCGCCGAAGAATTGATGCTTTTGAACTGTGGTGTTGGAGAAGACTCTTGAGAGTCCCTTGGACTGCAAGGAGATCCAACCAGTCCATCCTAAAGGAGATCAGTCCTGGGTGTTCATTGGAAGGACTGATGTTGAAGCTGAAACGCCAATACTTTGGCCACCTCATTCGAAGAATTGACTCATTGGAAAAGACCCTAATGCTGGGAACGATTGGGGGCAGGAGGAGAAGGGGATGACAGAGGATGAGATGGTTGGATGGCATTACTGACTCGATGGACATGGGTTTGGGTAAACCGTGGGAGTTGATGATGGACAGGGAGGCCTGGTGTGCTGCGATTCATGGGGTCGCAAAGAGTCAGACATGACTGAGTGACTGAACTGAACTGAACTGAATAATACTTAATTGTCATCAGTTCGGTTCAGTTCAGTTCAGTTGCTCAGCTGTGTCTGACTCTGCAACCCCATGGACTGCAGCACGCCAGGCTTCCCTGTCCATCACCAACTCGCTGAAACTCATGTCCATCAAGTCGGTGATACCATCCAACCATCTCATTCTCTGTCGTCCCCTTCTCCTCCTGCCTTCAGTCTTTTCTCAGCATCAGGGTCTTTTCCAGTAAGTCAGTTTTTCTCATCAGGTGGCCAAAGTTTTGGAGCTTCAGCTTCAGCATCAGTGTGTCCAGTGAATATTCAGGACTGATTTCCTTTAGGATTGACTGGTTTGATCTCCTTGCAATCCAAGGAATTCTCAAGTGTCTTCTCCAACACCACAGTTCAAAAGCATCAATTCTTCAGTGCTCAGCTTTCTTTATGGTCCAAATCTCACATGCATTCATAACTCCTGGAAAAACCATAGCTTTGACTAGATGAACCTTTGTTGGTAAAGTAGTATCTCTGCTTTTTAATATATGTTCTAGGTTTGTCATAGCTTTTCTTCCAAGAAGCAAGTGTCTTTTAATTTCATGGCTGTGGTCACCATCTGCAGTGATTTTGGAGCCCAAGAAAATAAAGTCTGTCACTGTTTCCATTGTCTCCCCATCTTTTTGCCATGAAATGATGGGACTGGATGCCATGATCTTAGTTTTTTGAATGTTGAGTTTTAAGCCAGCTTTTTCACTCTCTTCTTTTCTGACATATGTAGAGTATGATAAATCAGAGAGATTGCATACCCATGTGTACGACAATGATTTGGCATAGTTATGTTAGGAACTTTGGGGGATATGGAGATAAAGAGGACAGATTCTCCCCATAAAGAGCTTATGTCTGAGTAGAAATAAGAGATAAACATAAAGCAATATTCCTTTGTGTCCTCCAGCTGATTCCTTTCCCGGTTTTCCCCATCTGAGTAAATAACACCTTCACCTCTGTATTGTTTTAGTCAGAAGTCAGCCTTGAATCTTTCCTCTCCTGAATTCTTCATATATAGTCCATCAATAAGTCCTACAAATTATTCCTTTGAAATATAATCTCACATTCATCCACTTTGATATTATTACCTCTAATCTAGGTCACCATCACTCTAGCTAAGATTTCTAGACATGCTTCCCTGAAGGTCTTCTATTTCACTCTTGTTCTCTTCCAGTCCATTGCATTTCCATCAGACAGAGTTGATATTTTTTAAAAGCCCTTTGAAATATTTCAAACATATAGAAAATAAGGAGTATAACGTAATGAACATCTTTGTAGCTACCACTAATTTTTAGTCAGTTCAGTTCAGTCGCTCAGTCTTGTCCAACTCCTTGCAACCCCATGGACTGCAACACGCCAGGCCTCCCTGTCCATCACCAACTCCCAGAGTTTACCCAAACTCATATCCATTGGGTCGGTGATGCCATCCAACTATCTCATCCTCTGTCGTCCCCTTCTCCTCCCGTCTTCAATCTTTCCCAGCATCAGGGTCATTTCCAGTGAGTCAGTTCTTCACATCAGGTGGCCAAAGTATTGGAGTTTCAGCTTCAACATCAGTCCTTCCAATGAACACTCAGGACTGATCTCCTTTAGGATGGACTGGTTGGATCTCCTTGCAGTCCAAGGGACTCTCAAGAGTCTTCTCCAACACCACAGTTCAAAAGCATCAATTCTTTGGAGCTCAGCTTTGTTTATAGTCCAACTCTCACATCCATACATGACTACTGGAAAAACCATAGCTTTGACTAGACGGACCTTTGTTGGCAAAGTAATGTCTCTGCTTTTAAATACTGTCTAGGTTGGCCATAAATTTCCTTCCAAGAAGTAAGTGTCTTTTAATTTCGCGGCTGCAGTCACCATCAGCAGTGATTTTGGAGCCCCCAAAAATAAGGTCTGCCATTGTTTCCACTGTTCCCCATCTATTTGCCTTGAAATGATGGGACCAGATGCCATGATCTTAGTTTTCTGAACGTTGAGCTTTAAGCCAACTTTTTCACTCTCCTCTTTCACTTTCATCAAGAGGCTCTTTAGTTCTTTTTCACTTTGTGCCATAAGGGTGGTGTCATCTGCATATCTGAGGTTATTGGTATTTCTCCCGGCAATCTTGATTCCAGCTTGTGCTTCCTCCAGCCCAGCGTTTCTCATGATGTCCTCTGCATATAAGTTAAATAAGCAGGGTGACAATATACAGCCTTGACGTACTCCTTTTCCTATTTGGAACCAGTCTGTTGTTCCATGTCCAGTTCTAACTGTTGCTTCCTGACCTGCATACAGATTTCTCAAGAAGCAGGTCAGGTGCTCTGGTATTCCCATCTCTTGAGGAATTTTCCACAGTGTATTGTGATCCACACAGTCAAAGGCTTTGGCATAGTCAGTAAAGCAGAAATAGATGTTTTTCTGGAACTCTCTTGCTTTTTCGATGATCCAGCAGATGTTGGCAATTTGATCTCTGGTTCCTCTGCCTTTTCTAAATCCAGCTTGAACGTCTGGAAGTTCACGGTTCACGTATTGTTGAAACCTGGCTTGGAGAATTTACTTATTTTTAAGGGCTATTCTTATTCTGTCAAACTTGGGTCAGATCTTCTTAGGAATTACAAGGTATGGATACAGTTGAAACTTTGTTTTTACCCTTTTATCATCCCATTCCACTCCCTCTTACTTCAGAGGTAACCGCTATGCTCAAGTTGAGAGGATCCTTCCTATCCATGTTTTTATGCTTTTACTTTATAGATGTATAGTCATAAAAAATAGTGTGGCATTTGTTTTAAAAATTTTACATAAGCTGTGTCATACCAATCATTCTGAAACTTGTTTTTCCCCATTAGTATTGTGTACACATTATCTGCATTCATTTAATTTCTATATTCCGAGCATGAATACTTCTCTGTAAGTCCATTCCTCTACTGAGGGACACTTGGTTTCTTTTTCTTTTTTTGGCTGTTATGAACAGTTTTACGATGAATATTTTTACACTTGTGTCCCTGTAAACTGTGGCATATTTAATGCCAAAGATTTTCTGAAGTAGATTTCTGAAAGTAGAATTTCTGGGTCCAGAGAGCTTGTCTCTGTTCAGCTTTATTACATTTGATCTTTACTACCCCTCCAAAGTAGTCGTATCAGTTTATGGTTCAACCAGCAGTGTTTGAAAGTTCTTGCTTTTCTGCAGTTTGCCAAAAATTAATTGCCATCAGATTTTCTGTACTTTTTTTTTTTTCCACCAGTGTGATGGGCATGTAGAAGTTTTTAAAGTGAGATTCTTCATCCTTGAGTTACCTATTTATATTCTTTGCCTGTTCTTTGGTTGGGAAGATACACACATGCACACACACATTATAGACATTAGTGTTATAAGCACTGTAAATATTTGCTCTCAGTTTTTGGCTTGTCTTGTAACTATTTATAATGACCTTATATATACATAAGTTTTTTTAAAAAATAGAACTTTATGAGATCTGCTGCTGCTGCTGCTAAGTTGCTTCAGTTGTGTCCAACCCCATGCGGCCCCACAGACAGCAGCCCACCAGGCTCCGCCGTCCCTGGGATTCTCCAGGCAAGAGTATTGGAGTGGGTTGTTATTGAGGTATAATTTACGTGTTATAAAAGTACGTCCGTTTTATGCATACAGTTTGAGTTTTGGCAAATGTATACAACTCTGTAACCATGACCACAATTCAGATACAGAATTTTTCATCACTCATGAAGTTCCCTTATGCCCCTAGATTTTATGCTTTTTGTCTCTAACTCTGCTAGTGTGGTGAATTAACACTGGCAGATTTTTCTGATGGTTATCTTTGCATTCACAGAGAAAACCCCACTTACTCATTAGTATATTTTTTCTTTTATATACTTGAATTAAATTTACCTGTATTTTATTTATATTTGTATACTGTATTAAATTATAGTATATTTGCATCTATCAGTTCAGTTCAGTTCAGTCGCTCAGTCGTGTCCTACTCTTTGCGACCCCATGAATCACAGCACACCAGGCCTCCCTGTCCATCACCAACTCCCAGAGTCCACCCAAACCCATGTCCATCGAGTTGGTGATGCCCTCCAGCCATCTCATCCTCTGTCGTCCCCTTCTCCTCCTGCCCCCAATCCTTCTCAGCATCAGGGTCTTTTCCACTGAGTCAACTTTTCGCATGAGGTGGCCAAAGTATTGGAGTTTCAGCTTCAACATCAGTCCTTCCAATGAACACCCAGGTCTGATCTCCTGTAGTCACACAAAAAAATAAACGTGTTTTAAAATGTTTCCAATTTTGTCACCAAGGTTATGCTGCCCTCAAAAAACAGTTTCTAAATGTTAGAGGGGTTTTGGTCTTTGAAGAGTTGGTAAGATTCATGTATAAAGCTGTCTGAGCTTAGTTATAAACTGGCTTACTATATCTGATGGTTATCGATTTCTTCAGGGGTTTTTTTTTTCTTAAATCAATTTTGGTAATATTTGTTTGAAAAACAGCCTGTTTCATCCATGTGTTCAGTATATTGGCATGAAACTTTATGGTAGTTGCTTATAATTTTAAAAATTTCTGTTCCTTCCACATATGCTTATTTCTTAATGTTGTTTGTTTTTGCTTTCTCTTTTTTCTTGATATCTTGCTCTAGATTTCTTTGTTTTTAATTGGTCTTTCCAGAGAGTCATCTTTTAGTTTTGCTGAGTTTCTCTATTGTTTTTCACTTTTCTGGTTCCTTGAGTTCTGATCTTATCTTTAGTGTGGTCTTCCTGCTTTCTTGAGTTTTATGTGTTATTTTTAACTTAGTGAGTTAAACACTACATTAGTTTACTGCAGTCTTAATTTTTAGTAAATACGTCTACAGATTTATCTCTAAGTCCTGCGTTAGCCATATCCTCAAGACTCAACATGTAGAACTTTCATAGTTTAACTCCAAATATTTTTTCATTTCCAAATGTAGGAGTCTTACTTATTTTTCTCTTTTTTTTGCCATCTGCCATGTTGATAGATTTTTCTTTATCTCTTATTTTCCTTTTTTTCTGGTTTGAAAGCTATCTGCTATGCTTCTTTTCCTTTAGTGTTACCTGTTAAAATTTTAGCATACTATAGTTCTAAAATTATCTGACACAGTCAGGAGTTATACAGTATTTCAGGTTCCCTCCTAGGCAAGAAAAGGACTTTATTATACTCTACCCACTGAAGAGCACATCCCTCCCTCAATTTTCCTTCTTATTTGTGTCTAGAACTTTATAGCACTCATCTGCTTTTTGTCTCTATAGATTTGACTATTCTAGACATTTCATATAAGTTAAATCATGTAATATGTCATCCTTTAAGAATGACTTCTTTGAATTAGCATAATGTTTCAAGGTCTGTGTTACAGCATGTATCAGTATTTTGTTGCTAATGTAAATGGAATTAAAAAATATTTTGTTTATTACTACTGTATAGAAATAGGATTGACGTTTATATCTTGATCTTGTATCTTTCAACCTTGCTGATCTCATTTATTAGTTCTAATAGTTTTTTAGTGGATTCTTTAGAGTTCTCTACATAAAAAATTATATCATGTGATCGACAAGTCAGATAGTTTTACTTCTTCCTTTCCAATCTGGAGGCCTGGTACTCATAGTTGATGATAAGTCTGCTCAGAGACTAATTGTCATTCTTTAATGGATAATCTGTATTTTCTCTCCTGATTTTTCATAATTTTTTGTGTGTATTCTTAATGTTCTACAGTTTTAGCACAATATAGTTAGGTGTTTATTTTCCTAACATGGTGCTTAGGGTACACTTTTTTTTAACAATGAAAATAACTTTCTTGCTTTTTCTTGATTATATTAAAATGCATTGACATTCCAAAAGTGTTACAAGCATAAGAAATGAGTTTAAATCACACAGAATCATGTACTCAAGATAACCACTATTAACATGTTTATAACCAGTGACTAGTATAATATATTGCTTATTGCTACCTCTTCAATCCACCTGCAAATCTGGCTGCCTTGACGTTGAAAACATTTCAATTTCAACTACTTCCTATCAAATCCATCTCTACTGCTGTTGTCATTGTCTCCATATTCTCTTAGTGGACTCCTATAGTAGTCTGCTGGTCTCCTTCCATTTCAGTTTGCCACATGGCATCCAGGGGATTCTTTCTGAAGCACAATCAGGGTGCATCAGTCCCTGCTTCAAAGTCTCCAGCGGCTCCTCATCATACTTCCCTTGGTCTGCAGGTCCCCTCTGACCTGGTCCCTGGCTACTCCTCAGATTTCAACCCTGACCCTAGTTTCTTAGCACTCTCACCTTTGTCTGCTGAGCTCCAGCCACACTAGCATTCTTGCTGTTTTACCCAGGATGTGCCAAACACACACTGGCCCTGTGGTTTTCACACTTGTTGCTCCCTGGTTCCTATCTAAAACTACCTGCCTGACTCTCACTTCATTCAGCTCTGTTCAAGTATCACCTCATCAGAGAGGTCTTCCCTGACAGTCTGGGTCAGATCCCTTCCTGAGCCCCTTGGTCATACTCTGTCACCTTAACCTGCTTTATTTCCCCCACTACTTACGGACATTATGTAATTTCTGTTTGTTTTATTGTCTTTCCTCACTGTGTTATAAACTCCCTGTGAACAAGGACTTTGTTTTGTCCACTTCTGTATCCCTTAGCTATAAGATCATTATCTGACATAGTACACTCAGGAAATATTTATGAAATAAGTACATAATTATACATGTTCTTTTAAAATTTTATAAATAAGGGTAGCGTTTAACTTTTATTTTTGGCCTCCTTCCTCGTTTCCCATCCACTGCTCCTTCAGAGATACAGCACTAATCTGGTGTGAATCCATTTATCCATTTTTCTCTTTTCGTATAATCATATTGAAATACATACATACTAGACATTTGGGGAGCATAATTTATTTTACAGAAAAGTGATGTATGTATTCAGACTATCTATACCGTACTCTTATAAATATATGGGAGAATCCTCCAATTCAACTACCATAGATCTCACATTATATTTTAAACTGTGGTTGTATTTTAAATTGTGTTATGTTTTTATAATTAGTTTTTGTTTTGTGCTCTTAATAAATGTAAGCTTAATATAAACTTAAATAATCAATGATGTATATATAGTAGAAAACGAAAATCCAACCTGCTTGTCTTCCCCAGTCTATCTGATGTCACACACCTTCAAATAGACAATTACTATAACTGCTTGATATGTCTAATCTTAGATCTTTATCAATACATTTGTATGTGGGCGGATAGGCATATGAAATTTGAGTTGTTTATATATATACAATATATACAATATGTTCTGTGATTTTTTTTTTTCATTCAACTCTGTAACATATGGTTCATCTCTGTGCTTATTGGTAATTTTTTTATGCTTTTGTACACATACACACAATTTTATTTAAATAGAGTACACACTTTTTTTTTTGGTTTTGAGTAGGGGGGATTTTTTTATTTGTTTTACTTGCTTCCTCTTCTCATCTTCTACTCACAACTCCGTGTATACTTTGTCTGAGGACTCCCATCTGCTAGAAAATCTTTAACTTAATCTTTCAACTTTGCTTCTTTATCATTTTGTCTATTTTTATACTATTCTTGTTTTATTTCATGATTTATTTTTCTTCTGTAATGTCTGTTATGATTTCCTTTAGCTATTGCATGCATGCTAAGTTGCTTCAATTGTGTCCAACTTTTTGTGACTCTCTGGACTGTAGCCCGCCAGGCTCCTCTGTCCATGGGATACTCCAGGCAAGAATACTGGAGTTGGTTGCCATTGTCTCCTCCAGGGGATCTTCCTGACCCAGGGATCAAAACCATGTCTCTTAAGTTTCCTGCATTGGCAGGTGGATTCTTTACCAGTAGCGCCTGGGAAGCCTTTCTTTAGCTATTGAAGGATCCTAAACCTTTAAAAATCATTTTCATATTGCTCTATTTTTATTTTATCTGCAGCAAATTCCTCTCCTTGACTTTGGTTACATTGGCTGTCTTTCATGGTTGTAATTTCTTCATGTATTTAAGAATTTTGCTTAGCAAGTGTTTCTTGACTGAGTTTTTCATGTGCTTATTTTCTTACTGCCGCTTCCCCTCTTGCTGTCTAGTAGTTTTGTGGTTGCCTTCTGTCTGGCCCTTGAACAGTCCCAGGCAAGAACCACATCTTAAGTTGACACTGGGAGGGCCCCTGTTCCACTGTAATATTGACGATAGTGAGTCTAGTCACTAAGTCAGCAGGCAGCTTAATATAGGCCCTGGCTTTGAGGAATTTTCTCCTTCCCATCAACTAGTGTAGCTTTAAGTATGCTGCAGCTCAGTAGCTCAGGTGGTTTTTTTTTCCCCCGCCTCCTTTCCAGGGTAGGAAAACTCCATTCGAGTCCTTGGTTTCATGTATGAGGCCAGCTCTCCCCATTTCCTGCCCCTCTGGTGCATGTTGATACCTTTTTATCTTGTGGGGAGCAAATTCCTGGTTACTTACTGCCTACCTTCCATCTGCCCTCCAGTGGATCTGTAACTTTAGCCTGACTTAACAGTTTTTTCTCTTCTACTTTTTTCTGGTTCATAGAAATTTACTTTGTACATGCTTTGAATTTGTCTTTAAAATTTTTCTGTATCCATTGGTACTTTGGACAAAAGTGGGGAGTTTATGAACTTCCAAGACCAGCTTGACTAGAAATTTAGGATACTCTTAAAAACACAAATCAACTTTCATTCCTCTCTGCTTAAAACCCTAAAGTCTTCCAATTTTAAAGAATACATAATAGACTTCAACCTTCTTAGCATTCCTTTATGTGACCTGGCCCTTTCAGATTCATTTCAAAAGCTTTCCTTATGTTCCAGCCCTCTATAGACCCCCTCTTTCAGCAAAGTGGTTCAGCTATGTGTGTGTGTATGTGTGTGTGTGTGTGTGTGTGTGTGTGTGTGTGTGTTTTAGTTTCTTTCCTATTGTAGGTTTTTACAAGATATTGAGTTCCCTATGCTATTAATATGTAGTGAATAGGTCCTTGTTGGTTATCCATTTTATATATAGTAGTGTGTGTATTTTAATCTCAGACTCCTGATTTATCCCTCTTACCCTTTGGTAACCATAAATTTGTTTTCTATGGCTGTAAGTCTATTTCTCTTTTGTCAGTAAGTTCATTTGTACCATTTTTTAAGATTCCACATGTAAGTAATATTGTATGATATTTGTCTTTCTCTGTCTAACTTCACTTAGTATGATAATCTTTAGGTCCATCAGTGTTGCTGCAAATGGCATTTCATTCTTTGTTGTGGTTGAGAAGTATTCCATTGTGTGTATGTACCACATCTTCTTTGTCTATTCATTTGTCAATGAACACCTAGTTTGTTTCCATGTCTTGATTGGCTATTGTAAATAGTGCTGCTGTGAACATAGTGTTGGTTATGTGTCTTTTCAAATTACAGTTTTCTCCAGATAAATGCCCAGGAGTGGAATTGCTGAGAGATCTGTTTTTAGTTTTTTAAGGAATTGCTTTGAAAGTTGCTCAGTCCTGTCCAACTCTTTGCAACCCCGTGAGCTATACAGTCCTTGGAATGCTCCAGGCCAGAATTCTGGAGTGAGTAGCCTTTCCCTTCCCCAGGGGATCTTCCCGACCCAGGAATCAAACCAGAGTCTCCTGCACTGCAGGCGGATTCATTACAACCTGAGCCACAAGGGAACCCCAAGAATACTGGAGTGGGTATCCTATCCCTTCTGCAGGGAATCTTCCCAACCCAGGAATCGAACCAGAGTCTCCTGCATTGCAGGTGGATTCTTTACCAACTGAGCTATCAGGGAAGCCCCAAGGAATTGGCATACCGTTCTCCATAGTGGCTGCACCAATTTACATTCCCATCAGTAGTGTGGGAGGGTTCCCTTTTCTCCACCCCCTTTCCAGGGTTTGTCATGTATAGCCTTTTTGATGATGGCCATTCTGACTGGTATGAGGTAATACCTCATTGTAGTTTTGATTTTCATTTCTTGAATAATTAGCAGTGTTGAGCATCTTTTCATGTGCCTGGAGGCCTTCTGTATGTCTTCTTTGGAGGAGTATCTATTTAGGTATTCTGCCCATTTTTTGATTTTTTTTTTTTTTTATTGAGCTATATGAGCTGATGGTGTATTTTGGAAATTAATCCTGCCAGTCATATAGTTTGCAAGTATTTTTTCCTCAGATTGTCTTTTTGTTTTGCTGATGGTCTCCTTTGCTGTACAAAAGCTTTTAAGTTTAATTATGTCCCATTTGTTTATTTTTGTTTTTGTTTCCATCACTCTAGGAGACAAATCCAAAAAAAATACTGCTGTGGTTTATGTCAGAGTGTTCTGCCCGTTTTTCTCTGGGAGTTTCATAGTATCCAGTCTTACATTTAGATTTTTAACCCATTTTAACAAAGTTTGCTTTTGTATATGGTGTTAGAGAATGTTCTGATTTCATTCTTTTACATGTAGCTGTCCAGTTTTTCCAGCACTGCTTGTTGAAGAGACTGTCTTTTCTTCAGTGTATATTTTTGCCTTCTTTGTCATAGATAAAATGATCATAAGTGTGTGAGTTTACTTCCTCCAGTACTTCTAAGGTTGACATCGTCTCCGTTTTTCTTATTTAAATGCTACCTCCGCAGAGAGGTCTTTCCTACCCACCCTGGTAAAAGTAATCTTTCCCCTCTTCTCTCATAATACTTGTTTATTTCCATAATACCATTTGTTACGGCATGTGCTTGTTTGTTTCTTTATGGTTTCTCACAGAACGGAAAGCTTCATGAGCTTTTTACTTTGCATTTTTGTTTGTATTATATGAAGCCAGCATATAGCATCATGCTCAGTAAATACTTACTGCATGACTATTATTCACCCATGCATTCGGCATAGTTATTGAGTGTCTACTATATGCCAGAACTGTTCTCACTATGGAGGATGTAATGGTGAACGACACAGACAGGGTTCTTGCTCTGTGGAGCTTATGTTCTAGTGGGAGAAGGAAAGTATCAACAAATAGAAAAATAAATAGTATCAGTGCTAGGGTGATGTGTTTAGGTGATGGGAAACACTTTTCTGAGGAAGTAGCAAGAAGGAATTTATCTTGTGACAATCAAGAGGAAGAACTTTTCAGTTAGAAGAGCTAGAACAAGGTTCCTAAGAATGAGCTTGAATATTCATAGAACAAGAGACTACTGAGGCTGTAGTGGAAGGAATAGAGGGACAGAGCATTATAGGAGAAAGTTAGAGTCTTGACTGAGACCACATAACACAAGCTAGGAGTTTGAAAATTTGTGGTACCTTAAGACAGATGCAGTTCTTGAGTACTGAAGGGGCTGGTGAGGTGCAGGTGGGAGTGGATGCCGAGGATACTAGCACGTGTGTTAAACAGATGGGTTTAAATTGTGGCAAAGTGTTATCATCCAGAAAGTCATAAATCACTGCTTAGTTTTTGGTTTCCTTTTCACCAGGGATGCTGCTTATTAACTCATGGTTCTTATTCATGCCTTTAGTTACCCTTTTTAGAAACTAGTACAAGCCAAACATCCTATGTTATGCATGCTTGCTCATATGTGTTCGTAAAATACAGTGGAAATGGAAAGGAAACATTAGTTAATGCTTTATTTTTCTTGCTGAATTTATGAATTTGTGCAGGCTTTTGGAATTGCATGTTTCCTAGTTTAGTCGGTGCAATGACCTAAAAGCAAACAAGGTTGATTACTCAATCTTTCATTTCCACTTTTTCATTTCCCTGTGTTTTAGAAAGCAAGTGACTAGGGAAGGCAGTGTACTCAAGGGTGCCTAACTTCCACATTTTTAAGAGCAAACTTTTATGTATATATATCTTTGCAGCAGTCTTCTAATTAACTCCCTACCAATAGGATGAGTTTTCACTTGTCATTTATAGCCTTTTGTGATCCTATTAGTGAAACTAATCATTCCTTCCATATCATCAACTTTTTAAAAAAGTTACTTGAAATTAATCGACGAGACTCCCTTTTTATTATTTCCTGTCCTTCACTAAACATGTAGTGATGACAAGGATCTATTTTAAGTTTCTCTGTAGTAGACTTTATGATAGTTCTTTTGCTGACCCTACAGGCAAAGGACTTAGAGTTCCTCTTTTTTCCAAATAATGAAGGCTTGCTTAAGCCATTGTTAGAAGATTTACAGGTAGTCACTCACTTATAAATGGTTATGTTTCAGACATTTATACTTAATCTGAACTTTGAAATTTGAACTGTATTTCCCGCCTGAAAAAATTTCCAAATGGTATTATAAATAAATAACTTTCTAGGCTACCCTTTATTTTTTTTTTTTTTGTTTTTGTTTTAACATCTGTTTTCATTTATTATATTCCCGTGAATGAAGCAGCATGATCATACTGTAATTCTGCGTTTAACTTATTGAGTGGGCTACCCTTTAAAGACCTGTGTAAACGTGTGTGTGCTCGGTCACTCAGTTGTGTCCGACTCTATGGACTGTAGCCCGCCAGGGCCCTCTGTCCATGGGATTTTCCAGGTAAGAATACTGGAGTGGGTTGCCATGCCCTCCTCCGGGGAATCTTCCCAACCCAGGGGTTGAACCCGTGTCTCCTGCATTGCAGAATTCTTTACCGCTAAGCTACCGGAGAAGCCCCATGTAACATATAGTGTAGCTGAAATACTACACATTTATGATGAAAAATGTTAGAAGAATCACACTTCAGATGCACGTTAGTTCTACTGCGTGACATTTAAATAGAATTTGGAGGTAATCATTTGGGTTCAGTGATACCTTTGTTTGTGGTGAGACGATGAATAATGATGCCATGAAGTTGTTCCCATTAAGGTGATGGAGAGAGCCGTTGGGAATGCTTCTGCAGGAAGCTCATCCATCTCCTGCATGGCAGGGACCAGCCATCTGGATGTGAGACATTCCTAAGTCAGATGTTTGTTTATCAGGAGTACCTGCATGCTCTTACTAGTTATAGCAAGTGAAACATTCATTTAAAGTAATCTTAAGTGAGGAATTGAAAAGTTTGTTTGTTTTGAATTCCTGAGCAGAGATGTTAATGTTGGTGAATGCTTTTCTGGTACATTTACAGACGACATATTTCATTTTTAGTGATCATATTTGTGTGTTTATTTTCCCCCCCGTTTTGGGTTTTTTTAAATCTTTGTGTGTTTGGTTTTATTCCTAAAATTATTGATGCTCCTTAGTTTTCAAAGAAAGGAATTTAATTTACTTAACTAAAAATAAAACAAAACAGTACTTATGTTAATAGTTGAAACAAACTTAACTCTAGACTTTTTAAAATTCTTTGCTAGGCATAATTTACTTTTATTGTAAGAGATTTTTATTGTAGCAAAATTTTTGACCGTTTGTTAACTTATATTCATATGAGTATACTATAATTCCTGGCAAAGTGGTATTTTGGAAAGTTACATACAGAATATAGAAGAGTGTGTGCTGTGAGTTTCTAACTCTTATTTAGTGTTTATTCAGTTATTCGTTTAGTTCAGATACATTTCTCAGCTCTCACAGCTTCTTTTTTCCCATCTAAAAAAAGAGGCTGACGAAACCTGCTTCCATCACAGAGTTGCTAAAGTTAATACATAAGATTGATTGGCATTGTATGACAGCCCATAATACTACAGAAATGCGCTATCAGAAGATCACGTGTAGGGAAAACTTTCATTCCTTTTGTTTCTTTTACCTGAACTCTCCTTTTCATAGCCAAGTTTCTCAAAAGAATAATCTACACTCATCAGCTTCACTTTTAATCTTTTATTTTTGTAAAAAATCATCAGTAGTATTAAGCATTGATATTGTTATGACTATGTAAATGTTCTTCAATATGAGTCAGGTAATCATACTATGAGTATATTTTCTTTCTTGAACATCTTTCTACCCCCCACTTTGGAATGCTTTATTTTTCTGTTTGCTTTGTTTGCTGATGTGTCTTTCACTAATTCTTTCCCAAACACTTCAATAGAACTGTAAAATTCCTCTCAATATAGTAAACACTTTCATCAAATCCACTTTTAAAACCCTTTCCTTCTTTCTTGGAGGGATTCCTCTGGGAGGCTTTTGTCTTCCTGTGCTAATTTGGACTGTTTGCTCTTTAGGCCTGCTGAAGAGCTTTCATTCCGTCTGTTTCTTTCCTCACCATGCTGGGAATTTCCTTTACTTCTTTTATGTTTTGCATCATGTTTCCTGGTTCCTGTGTTTTCTTCCTTCTTGATTTATTCCCTTGTTTTGGTATAGACATCCTCTACCACCTACCTCCTATTTCCCCTCACCCTCAGCCACCCAGTACGAAATCTTCTTAGTCTAGGCAGCTCTTATAACATCTATGAAGTTTTTACTCTCCTTTCAATTCCCTCGTTGGATTGACCTCACCTTTGTGCCTCCATGGCAAACTTTGTCATAGCCTTCATCCATCATACTTTTCAAGCACCCACTCTACAAGTCAGGCACTGTGTTCAGCAGGAGGGAGTCCAAGATTAAGAGAATAAGTTCTTGTTCCCAAGGAAATTCTGAAAAATAGGAGCACCATGGTTCTCACTGGGGGGCCGTACTGCCCCCTAGCGGTCCTTTGAGAAATAGGGGGAAATTTTTAGTTGGAGCACTAATGGGAGGCATAGCTGGCATTTTATAGTCAGGGGCCAAGAATACTAAACGCAGTGTAAGTCCAGCGCAACTTTAGAATGTTCCACCAAACATTCATGTATGAAGATCTGTTCGTAGTTATCCAAGCCTGGGACCTGACTCCATTTTACATGCAACCCCAAACTACTTGGCACTTTTACATTGTTATTGCTTGTGTAACAGATGGAAAACAGCTATTGTCCATTGGTGTGGGTTTATAGAAGAAAATTTTTGTGAAGTTACATGTGTTACTGCGTGCTGAGTGGCTGAACTGAAGGCAACTTCTAGAGTAATGTTGAAAAAGATTTTGTTCATTATTATGTGTATGTTTGTATAAAGTTACAATATACAGTACACAGCTTGATGTATTTGTACACATACATACATATTAAAGAATGTAACTGCCACTTGGATCTAGATATTGTCTGCAGAGTTGGGAAACAGGATAAACCTATTTTTATGTTTTTATATATATATATTTAATTTATTCATTTTTTAATTGAAGGATAATTGCTTTACAGAATTTTGTTGTTTGCTGTCAAACCTCAACCTGAATCAGCCATAGGTGTACATATATCCCCTCCTTCTTGAACCTCCCTCCCATCTCCCTCCCCATCCCATCCCTCTAGGTTGATGCAGAGCCCCTGTTTGAGTTTCCTGAGACATACAGCAAATTCCCATTGACTGTCTATTTTACATGGGGTAATGTAAGTTTCCATGTTACTTTCTCCATACCTCTCACCCTCTCCTCCCCTCTCCCCATGTACATAAGTCTGTTCTCTGTCTGTTTCTCTACCACTGCCCTGCAAATAAATTCTTCAGTAGTATCATTTGTCTAGATTCCATATATATACATTAATATACAGTATTTATCTTTCTCTTTCTGACTTACTTCATGCTGTATAATAGGCTCTAAGTTCATCCACCTCATTAGAATTGACTCAAATGTGTTCCTTTTTATGGCTGAGTAATATTCCATTGTGTATATGTACCACAACTTCTTTAACATAGGATAAAGCTATTTTTAAATAGTATATTACATTTTCAAATAATATGCCCATTATGTTTTCATATGTACAATAAATACAGTCACAGTGTCCAAAAATCTGGAAACATCAGGAAAACAGCCTATTTATTTCATTTTTTACATTTTAACAGTTAGATCCATTGCTTTAAATTTTACTTGAAAAGGTAACTTGAAGTTGAAGAAAATATTGACTATATTATTTGCAAATGTAACTAACACATATTTATCCTGCTTCCCAACTTTACAGACACTCTGTACCCAAAAAAGTTTCCTTACATTCCTTACTGGTCAGTATTCTGCTGCTGTCAGAGGTAGCCACAGTTCTGACTTAATCATCATATTTTTTCAAATATTCTTTCTATCTCTGTTAATTTACATATGCAGGAAAGGTAAATTGGACTAAAGTCTTTGCAACCAGAGATGCATTTTAACAGTCTGATTATGAAATGTTTTAGATCCATTTACAACTTTGATACTCCCTTTTTTCAAAAGATGAATTACTTAGAAATTTCCAACAACATTTTTACTTGCAAAGGATTTTGGTACAGTGTGTAGAACAAAGCTAATGGGAAATATGTAATGGAAGATTTGTCTTTTTAATAGAACCAAATGTTACTGAATTAACAGAAGCACACAAAATGTAGTAATCTCATTTTTATTAATAAAAATTATTTTTAAATACTTCCTATTATTACTACACTGTATATTTAAAACTTTTTGTACAGTGATAAATTATGTGAATATTAAATTTTTAATTCGATTGCTTGTCTTTATTCTTACTCTGAATCTGTCCACAAAGGTCAACCACTTATCTCTCTGTTGAGTCACGGAGTCATGTCTGAGTCTTTGCAACCCCATGGACTGTAGCTCGCCAGGCTCCTCTGTCCATGGGATTCTCTGGGCAAGAATACTGGAGTGGGTTGCCATTGTCTCCTCCAGGGGATCTTCCTGACCCAGGGATCGAACCCACGTCTCTTGCATCTCTTGCATTGGCAGGTGGATTCTTGACCACTGTGCCACCTAGGAAACGCCATCTTCTCTCTAGTTCTCATATTTCTGTTCTCATCTTATCCATTCTTTATTCCCCATCGCCTTTCAACAGTATGACTGTATGATCTCTGAATTCTTTTTAAGTGGATGTGATTACTGAATGTAATCTGAATTGTGGTAGAATTTCAAAGTAGGAGATAATGTTTTCTATTGGCTTTAATCCCTACACTTTCCAATATTTTAATGTAGGGAATTATTTTGACATAACACTTTTAATAAGGCCATCTCATCTGTAGATATATTGTGCTTCCTAATTTTCACCATTTCAACATCCTGTACTTTGTACTGGTATATTATCCACACTCTTTTAAGATTATTTCCTTCCCCCTTGTCATATTCAAATAAATAGAGTATGTTATTTCACTGATCTTCTGTTTTCTATATAGAATAACTTCTGATTTTCTTGTTAAGTAAAGGTGAAGAGTCCTCACAGTTTATTGTCCAGATAGCACCTGCATGTCTTTTATGACTTGGTATTAGATTAAAAAGCCTAAAATACTATTTGGTGGTTTCTTTGCAGCCCCTCGGATGGAAAACTTGAGGTGCAGAGGAGAAACAGTAGCTAAGGAGATCAGTGAAGCCATGAAGGTAACTACCTACTAAATTATAAGTGAATAACATGTGTAGCTAGGTATTTGCCTTTAGCATTCATATGTGCCTTAGTCTGTTGTAATAGGAATTCTCAGTATTTTAAATAGATCCTTAATGAAGTTATTAAATGACTGTAACATTCAGAATAATTACCATTTTTTAGGTACCTACTGTGTGCCGGTGTTATACCTGGCTTCTTTAGAGGTTGGGCTTCCCTGGTGACCCAGACGGTAAAGAATCTGCCTGTGATGCAGGAGACCTGGGTTCGATCCCTGCATAGGGAAGATCCCCTGGAGAAGGGAATGGCTAGCCACTGCAGTATTTTTGCCTGGAAAATTCCATGGACGGAGGAGCCTGGCAGGCTACAGTCCATGGGGTTGCAAAGAGTCAGACACGACTGAGCAACTAACACTTGAACTTAACTTTCTTTAAAGGTTGGTTATATTTTTTGAGTTCTGAGAGTTAGAAATCCATCAAACAATTTTGGATAATAATACTAACATTTAGTCAGCATTTAGTATGGATTAGGCCCCGTCTAACTGTTTTACATATATTGTATTACCTCATTTAATCCTTACTCTATCCCTCTGAGAGAAGTACTGCTACTTCCTTGTTTTACAGATAAGGAAATTAGAGGGGCTAAGTAGATTGCCCAAACAGATAATTGTGCCAGGATTTAAACCCTGAATGATTAGCTCCAGAACATGTACTGTTAACCACTGTATTATACTGTATTGATGCAAATAATCCGTAAATAAGATATAATAAGAATAGCAGAAGAGGTTTATTAGAGTCAAACTGAGGGTTATAGCCCAGGAAAGCTTCTTAGTAGCTTTGATGGGGTAGGGGTAGGGGAGGAGCCAGTATATATGAATTTTTTGGCTGGGAAAAAAATGTTGTCAAGATTGCAACTTGGTAAAAGAGTACTGCTAAGCACAAAGAACAGATATCTCAAGTTAATGATTTTAGTGTTTTTTTCCGTGTATGGGAAGATGCAAGAATCTGGGGTCATTGAGATCTGTCCTTAAATGTGCATCTTAACTGTCTGGGAGCCTGTGTATCCAAAGCACAGAATGCTTCACTTGGCTTTGCCATCCCGAGTTCCCCTTGAGGCTCCTTGCCTTGGGTGACTGCAGTGGGTCGTGCCTTAGCCCTTTGTGTAACTAGATGATGAGCACATTGTTTTTTTTTTTTTTTTTACATTCTTTTCTTTAATGGTGAAAGCAGAAGTACAAGGTATGTTTGACAGGCCATAGACAGGCTGTTTGAGTTAGCATGCAGTTCAAACTAAATCATGTATAAACCAGAGTGACTTCCCCATACCTCAATATGTGAAACTTTCTTCCATCAACTGCATTCCCAACTTGGAGTTTTAATATTATTATAATAAAATTGTCTATATTCTTGACATGTATTTTGCCCAAACAAAAAACATTTGGATTTCTAGTACATGAAAATTATTTTTAAACTGCTTCAGAATCTCCTCTGTTTTGATTACTTTCTATAACCTTCTTTTGTGATGTGTATTGATCCCATGATTTTCTGGTACTCACACTTCTCTCACAGCATGCTCTGAATCAGACGTTGGCGAACTGTGGTGGGCCAGGCTAAAACCCCGCCTGCCACCTGATTTTGTAAATAAAATTGTTTTGGAACCGAGCCATGTACTTTCATTTACTTATTGTATATGGCCTCTTTGGGGCTTCCCAGGTGGCATGGTGGTAAAAAATCTGCCTGCCAATGCAGGAGACACGGGTTCAATCCCTGGGTCTGGAAGATCCCTAGAGTAGGAAATGGCAACTCATTCCAATATTTTTGCCCAGAAAATTCCATGGACAGAGGAGCCTGGTGGGCTTTAGTTGCAAAGAGTGGGATGTGACTGAGCATGCATGCATGCATGGCCTCTTGACACTAGAATGGGAGAGTTGAATAATTGTGACAAATGTAAAGGCCCTCACAGCCTAAAATGTTTATTCTATGGGCCTTTATAGGAAAAATGCGCTGATCCCTCCTGTAAGATTTATAAAATACGTACTATCCTAAAATACGGAATTCCAGACATTAGATTTTTTAACTTTGAAATTCTGTTACCTCCTCTGTGTGTGTGTGTGTATTTTAATCTTTTCACCTTGCTGTGAGGCATGTTGGATCTTAGTTGCCCTACTAAGGATCGAACCTGAGCCTCCTGCATTGGAAGGACAAAGTCTTAACCACTGAACTGCCAGGGAAGTCCCTGTTACCTCTTGTTTTACTAGTTTTATTTTACTACCAGGCATTATAAAGTAGGAATAGAATATATCTTTTTAGCTTTAGCTTTTTGTTAAAATTCCTCAGCTAAAATTGGTATTTTAAAGTAATGTCAATTATCTATGACCTAAAAAATAAGGTTTTAGAAAAAGGCTTGACCTGAACAGTTTAAATACTTGAGTATTGTACTTATCTCTGTGTGTTTGTATTTCAGCCTGAGATTAATGTTAAGTATTACTGTTGTTTGTTTTTTAAGTTCTTACCTGCATTAATTGAACAAGGAGATGGATTTTCCCAAGTTTTAAAGATGCAACCTATTATCCAGCTCCAGAGAGTCCACCAGGAAGTCTTTTCCGGTTGCTGTAGGAAACCAGATGTTAAACCTGAGAGTCTTATAGCACAGATAGAAACCACACCAGCAGAGACTTCTACTAGGACAACTACTGACTTGGTACTGAGAAGAAAGCAAACTAAAGACTGCCCCCAGAGAAAATGGTATCCATTGCGGCCAAAGAGAATTAATCTTGATACATAAGCCCTTTTTGTTCATCTTAGGAGGTGAAATTAGGCACTGGCAACATTTAGATTACAGCCTAATGCCTGGACAGGACTTTGTTGAAAGCAGCATATAACTAGTGATTCCTTAATACAAATATAGTAGCGCTGTGCTGGGGTGTGATGTAATATTTTCATCCGTAGTCCATGAAAAGCATATTGTTTGAATATTGGCACAAAGCCTGTCAACAGTCATTAAGAGTGCAAACTTTTACTGTCCCTTAAATACCATGAACACTTGGCTGCCTTACCGCTTTTGTGGAATTTCAGAAGTAACATATTCCACTGGGTTTCCCAGATATACGTCTTTGTTTAAAAAAGAGCTGTAACAGTTATCTTTATTTAAGGGCTGAAAGTCATCATCATTTCTGCACAGTAGCAGATACAGTTGTTTTCTTGGGTACCTCCCCCAATGCAGTTTGATTTATCAAATTAACATGCAGATGATAAGACTGGCTTTGACTTTGTTACTCTAAGTTCCACTGATTTGAATTTGTGGGATTAATTTTAGAATTTTTTTGGTTTTGTTTTGTAAGACAAAGAAGATGATTATTTGTGTAAGAATTTCTCTTAGAAATAAAACTTGCCATGTAGCTGGTGTTTCTTACCCACACTTTTGTTTTCCATAGATTAACTTTTAAACATAAGTTGACTTGGAACTAATAATTTCTTTTCAGGACTTCTCATTATTTTTTGTAGATGAATCCAGTTCAAAAATATATATCAGATTAATACATTAAACAAATTGTCACTGTGGAAGAAATACAGATGCAATCATATTGAACTATTTTACATTTGAGAATGTTTACATATCAAGTATATAATCATTGGTAGAACGAAGTCTGAGAAAGCAGTATTGCCTATACTTCTAAACATTTAAGTAGAGTTTCTCTAGCTCTTATTGTTCCTCTTATTCACATTAATACAATGTAGGCAGGGCTGTCTAATTTGCCAGCTGTTTTCTTACAAACGATTATATACCTTCATTCCTTTACAGAGGAATTTACTAATCATGAGGCTGGAAAATAATGTACTTCTCTTGTTCATTATGTCTTAATAATCATGAATGAGAAAGTCTGTCTCAGTGAAGAAAATTTACAAAGCTACTTTATTGCATTCTGAATTTGAGTGTTACAACTTGAGATCTGTATATTTGTATGCAATAGTGTGTTTTTATTAAAATAATATACAAAGACTGCAGCCTTGATCCTGTGTATTTTTAAGACTTGTCTCAGGCCTTCTGGAGCTCAGCTTTAGTTGGATGGTAGGTCAACACCTTGCACATAACTAAATTTCACTGTAAAACTGTTTGGAGTCTACAGAATATTACTATACTAATGTCATGCTTTTTCATAATATCAGTACAAAAGTCTGCACGAATAGTTTCACTCAAAAGCATGCAAACAAAAGCGTTATTGTTAATTCTCCTAGATTAGGTAGCTGAATTGTGTTTCTGTAAGAAAATGTCTCCTTTTTAAGAGATTCATATTGAGATAGATGGAGTTTAATAACTTGATGTCTTAGATTTGCTTGCAATATGTTAGCCAAGAAAAAAGGAGAGGAATAGATGCAGTGAGAATGGCAAAAGTCTTGATAATGTTGGATCTGTGTGAAGCTGTAATCTTTCTACTCCTGGGTCTGGAAATTTTTATAATTAAAAAGTTTGTTCTTTTTAAAGCCCTCAGACAAACAGCTGAAACTTGAAATCTTTTAGAGAGCTAGAAGTATTACTCCACAGTTATAGCAGAGTTCCAAATGAAATACCATTAGGAAAGAAAATATATTAGCATTATTAACTAAGGTAAACATGGCTGATATCAGTAATTTATTATTGATAAGTATTTTTAAGAAGAGAAATTGAGGGACTTCCCTGGTGGTCCAGTGGCTAAGACTCAAGTACTCCCAGTGTAGGGGGCCCAGGTTTGATCCCTGGTCATGGAGCTGGATCCCATATGCCGCAACTAAAAAGATGCAGCATGCTGCAACTAAGACCTGGTACAGCCAAATAAATATTTTTTAAAAAAAGAAGAGAAATTGAATTTCTGCATAGACTGAGAATTAGCTAGCTAAGGTGGATGAAAAGTCAGAAAGTCTGTAGTTGCAAGGGATATTGAAGGAAAAAATAGAAAATCAAATAGTGACATACCTATGGAAAAAGAAGGCCAGATTGGATGGAGTCTTAAAATTTCCTTTCAACAGAAACCCAAGTCAAGACAAACAAGCAAAACACAGGAAGGTCAAATCCAGTTTCAAGGGAGAGAGAACATTTAAAGCAACTGGTTCCTGAAAACACTGAAGGAATATCAACATCAGGCATTAGAAACTGTATTAGTCAGCTTGAGTTGCTGTAACAGAATACACAGACTGGGTGAGTTAAACAACAGAAATTTAATTTCTCACAGTTCTGGAGATTTGAAGCCCACAATCAAGGCAAATTCAGTTTCTGTTCCTTCATGCATGCATTGGTGGTTGGGGAGGTATTGATGTCTTTTAAGAACATTAATCCTGTTAGAAAGCTATACCTATGACCTCATTTAACCTTAATTACTTCCTTAGAGGTCCTGTTTCCAAATACAGCCACACTTGGGGCAGGATTATGGGCTTCCCTGGTGGCTCAGACAGTAAAGAAGCCACCTGCAATGCAGGTGATCTGGGTTGGATCCCTGGATTGGGAAGATCCCCTGGAGAAGGGAATGGCTGCCCACTCCAGTATTCTGGCCTGGAGAGTTCGTCCATGGGGTCATGAAGAATTGGACATGACTGAGCAATTTTCGCTTTAGAGCTTCAACATATGGATTTTGAGGGGAAGCAAATGTTTGGTCCATAACACTAGACAACAGAAATCTTTTCCTAGACCTCTTTCCTTGGGCCTTCATGGCTTGGGCTGCATAGAGAACAAAGTCAATGAAATCAGACTTTTACTTTGCTTCAGAATGCAGCTATTTGTAAAACCGAGCTTGTCTGACTTCTATTGAAGGCCTTCGTTTTCCCCTATATACCTTCATTCATTCGTTTATTAATCCACTCAGCAGACACCTGGTAGTCACTACTTAGTTCAAAAGTCAGGTTCAGAGCATAGTCTCTGAGCCAGATCACCTGGATTCAGATTTCTGCTCTACTGTTATTAAATAGAATTGAGCAGGATACTTAACCTCTCTCTACCACAGTGTTCTCATATATAACATGGAGGTGACGATAATACCAACCTTATAGTGTTATGAGAAGTGAGTTCAGAAAATAAAGTCTTTAGTACTTGGCACATAGTATACATAGTGAGCATTGTATAAGCGCTATTATTACTTGGTTTGTCAAAGGAAGTGAAAACACTCATAGGATAAAACTTCAAGAGTCTCATATTCTAGTGAGGAGAACAGTGATCATGCAATGCAGCAAATGCTACATAGATGTATGTGGGGGAACTTTGGTGAGAAGTCATGGAAGTCTTTGGGGAGGAGGCGACATCTGAGCAGTCCTGACTATTTTAGGGAAATAATCAGGGAGGAAGGTTCCCGGCAGTGAGAGAATTCAACAGGGCAGGTGGTTGTGAGGGAGCACTGTGTACTAGAGGACCCCCAGGTAAGTCTCTCTATGTGGGTCGTCTAAAGAGGCTTGCCACAGGTGAACCTGAAGAAAGAAGCAGGAGCAACTGTTAAGAATTTTGTACTTCTTAGAATTGGTGGTGAGGCGCCATTAACGTCAACACAGGAGGGGCAAGGAGGTGGAAAATCCATTGAATCCATTGTTCCCCTTCTGTGGCATTTACCCCAAAATAGCAAGAACAAGAAAGAGAAACACACTCATCTTTTGAGGAAACCAGGAGGTAGATTGTCCCAAATCATAGCATATGAAGAAGGAAAGTGTATGGAGGAAAGAGAAATGAATTAACACATCAAAGGGATATCAAACCTAAGGGTCTGCAGAGTGATACATTGATAACAGAAACCCAATCCCCACCCCCCCACCCTCAGGATCACTTGACAATTGAATGGAGACTGAGGTGAGATGGAGGAGCCTGAAAATGAGGTGGTGACTTATCCCCTTCACTCACTGTTGGTAATTATGCCAAAGGAGTTTTCTGAAACACTGAAATAAAGACCTGGAGAGAAGAGTAAAACTCAGAACAAAAAATGGGCAAAGTGAAGTTCCGTAATGGAGTGGTAAGACTTGAAGTTCCAGGATACTGGCACCCTGGTTCACACATCTTAGCTGGGCCTTCGTTAGAGAAACTGAAAACCCCCAGAGAAAAGAGCTACAGTCAATGATACTTGGAGGTCCCAAGCCACATTTCCCGCTGACCAGTGCAATTGCTGTACTGTGTATCCATTTTGTCTCTTAAGACCCATTCATGCAGGGCTTCCAGAAACATTTTTGTATAGATTTTACTCTCAGAAATGAATAGAGAGTTCCCTTGCAGTTCAGTGGTTGTGACTTGTCACTTTTCACTGCCAGGATCCAGGTTTGATTCCTGGTCAGGGATCCCTCAACCTGCGCAGTGTGGAAGAAGAAAGAACAAGAAGAAACCCAAATATCCATCAATAGTCAAAAAACAAGTTGTGGCATATACACGTAATGAAATATTACACAGGAATTTTAAACTGAAATTACTGATACATGTGCAGTAAGTCCCTTACCTATGAACAAGTTCCCTTCTGAGAGCAGGTTCGAAAGTCCAATTTATTCATAAGACCAACAAAGTTAGCCTAGGTACCCAACTAACACAATTGGTTATAAAGTACTATTCTGTAGTAGGTTTATAATACTTTCATACCAAAAATACATAACAAACACAAAAAGATTCATACCAAAAATACATAATAAACACAAAAAACGACATTTTAAGTCTTACAGTACAGTATCTGGAGAAGTCCAGTAGTACAGTATAAGAGCTGGCATACAGGGACTGGCATCGAGTGAACAGGCAAGAATAGTCCCCAACTGGAGGAGGGAGAAGACGGGAGGTGGTGGAGATGAAGGATCCAAAACGATAAGAGGTGGAGGGTGAACTTCCGTTTCACTCATACTTGACGTTGATGGAACACACGTTTGCATCCTTGAAAGTTCGTATGCAGGGGACTTACTGTAATATGGATAAATCCAAAAGACATTATATTGAATGAAAGAAGCCAGGCCTGAAAGAGTACATACATACCGTGTGTGGAAATTACAGAAGAGGCAAAATGAATCTATGGTGGTTGCCTGTGTGGAGAGAGGAGATACTAACTGGGAATGGGCACAGGGAAGCTTTTTGGGTGACAGAAATGTTCGTGTATATTGATCTTAGTGGTGCTTATATTACTATTCAGTTCAGTTCAGTCGCTCAGTCGTGTCTGACTCTTTGCGACCCCATGAATTGCAGCATGCCAGGCCTCTGTCCATCACCAACTCCCGGAGTCTACCCAAACCCATGTCCATCGAGTCGGTGATGCCATCCAACCATCTCATCCTCTGTTGTCCCCTTCTCCTCCCGCCCCCAATCCTTCCCAGCATTAGGGTCTTTTCCAATGAGTCAACCCTTCGCATGAGGTGGCCAAAGTATTGGAGTTTCAGCTTCAACATCAGTCCTTCCAATGAACACCCAGGATTGATCTCTTTTAGGATGGATTGTTGGATCTCATACACATATGTAAAATTTCATTGACCTATGCACTTTTAATTTCTTCATTTTATTTTATGTAAGTTTTATTTTAAACAATAATAAGCACACAAGTGGAAATTCACTGGACATGTGAAGGAAGCCTCCAAATGCAGAGACCAAAAGACAGTAGGTCCCACGAAGTCAGGAATCTTTGTTCTGATGTACCAGAACTAGTGCCTGCAGGGCACATGGTTGTTTCTCAGTGAATATTGGTTAACTGAAAACAAGAACACAAAAACCAAAGGGAAATTAGGATCCCCAAACAAACAAAAAAACAGACAAATACAAGGCAGAGTTACAAAATAATTACTGCTCTCCCAGAGATGAGAAGATACTGCTTCCATTAAGAAAATTCCATTAAAGAATTTAGTAAACAAGAAAGAGTTCTCAAAAATTAAAAGTTGAAGTGCAAAGGTCAAAATAAATTCAGGAGAAGGGCTGGAAGATAATATGAGTATTTCCCAAAAGTAAAACAAAAAGATTAGGAGATGGCAAATTAGGAAGAAAAAGTAAGAATAAAGAGAATAAATTTAAAGGGCCAATGTTTACCTGATAGCCATTCCAGAAAGAAAGGGCAGAAAAAAACAAGGAGTCAGAATTATCAAAGAGATGATACAGTTGCCATATGATCCAGCAGTTCAATTCTGAGGTCAAAACCTAAGAGAATGAAAGGCATGTCTATGTAATAACGTGTGAATGAATGTTTGTAGCAGAAAACCAAATGTCTATCAACTGACAAATGGATAAATAAAACATGGTCTATCCAATTGATGGAATATTATTTGGCAATAAGAGGTACAGTACATGTTACAACTTGGATGAAACTTGAAAACATGCTAAGTGATAAGTCACTCATAAGATTGTCTTTGGTATGATCCCATTTATATGAAATGGGATAACAGGCAAATCTGTAGAAACAGAAAATAGATTAGTGGTTGCCCAGGACTAGACTGAGAGGGTGGGAAGAATCGGGAGTGACCACTAATGGGTATGAGGTTTCTCTCAGGGGTGATGACAATGTTCTAAAATTGATAGTGGTGATGGTTTTTTGGTGAATATACTAAAACCCATTGAACTGTACACTCTAAGTGGGTGAATTGTATGGTTTGTGAAGTGTATCTCAATTTTAAAAGACAGTAAAGAAAGAATAATGCAAAAACAAATGAACAAAAAAAAATTTTCAGACCCCAAGACTCCAGAAGATAAAACCTGAGTCTTCAACACAAGGAATGAAAAGACAAACTCGTCTCTACCGAGGCTGGTTACTGAGAAACGCTGGGTAAAGAGCAATTCCTAATAAACTCGTCTCTACCAAGGCTGGTCACTGAGAAACGCTGGGTAAAGAGCAATTCCTAACAGCTTCCATGAGAGGAGAAGATTATAAAGAAAAGGGAATTGGAATGGCATCAAATCACTAAATAAGAGTCCCTGAAGCAATACAATTTGGAAATTCTTAGTATAAATGATTTGAAACCTAGGCATCTACACTCAGTCAAACAATCAAGTGTGAGGTTAGCCAAAAATCATTCTCAGACATGCAAAATCCTCAAGAAAAATTATCTCCAAAGCATCTCTTTTGGGGACACTTCTAGAGCATGTGCTCCACTACAAACTATGAACCAAAAAAGCCCATGGGTCTAGGAAAGAGAGGCTCTAAGATAGCAGCAAATTCAGTTCCACAGGACACAGTCCAGCAGATTTGGAGAAGAGTGCAGTCAGGTCAGGTTGAAATATGAACATGTAAGACTCCAAAAGAGACATTAACAGAAGGAGAAAATAAAACTGACAGCATGGAAAATTATATACAGGAGATATTTTATAGTATTTGGATGTTCAAAGAAACATGTCAAAATACCAGGCAATTATTCACTACAATAAAAGCAGAAAGTTGTACAAGGAAAGAAACGTAATCATAGTTGGCCACACAGTGAACAATACATACACAGACATAATAATGAGCACCCCAAATCTGAATTAAGTAAAAAATTGAGACAGTTATATGGTGAGGGCAAGAAGATTGGAAATTAATAATGAGTACAGCAAGAGTACTGTACCTTCAGAACAGACAGTGGTCAAAGCACTGGAGTAGGGACTCTGGAGGGCCACCGCAGCTGCTGGGTCCTGGGGAAGTCCAGGGTTTCCCAGGACAGGAACTGGAGCATCCAGGGTGACAAGGATGGGATGCTGAGAAAGCTCCTGTACCAACCAGTATACCAAGAGTACTTTGCAGTATTGAAACAACTCGTACAGTTTTCACTCTGACCATCTGAATATCAACCACGATGTGGGAATGTTGGGGAGTGAAGTCTCTGCCACAACTGAAAGTAAATGCAAAGTCTCTGAAATTGCTGACTCAAGAGATAGCCCAAGATGGATATTATTCAGTAAATGACAGAAAAACGCAGCTAAGAGAATGGAAAGCGGTTATCTTTGTGGATGAATCTAGGTGGGAAAAGTGGGCTAAGGGACTGATATTTTTTGGTATAGGTTTTGTAGATTTGATTCTTTAAATTATGTGCATATAATACTTGCATAAAAATAGATTTGATTTTTAAATGATTTTAAAACTGGAACACATGCAAGTGCATATGAGTTATCTTCGCCACTATCTTCTCTTCATATCATTGAAAATTAAGAAATAAATTGTACTTCAGGGGTTTCTTTCAGTTGTTTCAGTTCCATTATTTCAGTATACTTCAGATAAGATTCTGTTTTTAGCTGACAGTTTTAGTTTTGGTTTCTTTGAAGTTTCTTTTTTTTTCTTCTCTCCCTGACGATTTGTTTTGCAAATAGATTCTATTATCAAGTCTCTATGTACGAAAATGAAGAAAAAAAAAATCTTTCTAGAGAACCACTAAAAGGTTACTGGGGATTTTATATGAACTGATTTGGGGAAATTAATACTATATTCATGTGAAGCTTCAAGTTCAAGGAGTCTTCCTATAATTCGTTGCTGTATCTCTAAGATGTTTGTAGCCCGTCGGCTCTCTTAATATTAGCCGAATGAATGAATGATTTCACACTGCAAGTTTCTAACTTGTCAGTCTCCCTAGACCACAATCAGAGGCATTAATAACTTGTGGTATTCATATTCTTTTTAAATGACTTTAAAAGATAGTCTTACTATTGCAGGAGGCAGAGGAGTACGGTGGGGAGTTGGGTGGCTGGGGAATTTAAAGCCCTGAGGGCAAATCACTGGGAAACTCTCCTGAATTGGAACTCTGGAGTCTTCATGCTACTACTGTTGAAGTCTAGTCCCTGTATCCCTGGGAGTGTCAGAGCAGAGAAAGGCATTCACACCCCTCAGACTGACTCCCTGGTGCTTGTTGTTCAGTTGCTCAGTCGTGTCTGATGCTTTGTGACCCCACGGACTGCAGCATGCCAGATTTCCCTGTCCTTCACTGTCTCCTGGAGTTTGCTCAGACTCACGTCCATTGAGTTGGTGATGCCATCCAACCATCTCATCCTCTGTCGTCCCCTTCTCCTCCTGCCCTCAATCTTTCCCAGCATCAGGGTCTTTTCCAATGAATCGGTTTTTTGAATCAGGTGGCCAAAGTACTGGAGCTTCAGCTTCAGCATCAGTCTTTCCAGTGAATATTCAGGACTGATTTCCTTTAGGATTGACTGGTTTGATCTCCTAGCAGTCCAAGGGACTCTCAAGAGTCTTCTCCAACACCACAGTTCGAAAGCATCAACTCTTCAGCCCTCAGCCTTCTTTGTGGTCCAACTCTCCCATCCATACATGACTACCGGGAAAACCATAGTTTTGACTATATGGACCTTTGTTGGCAAAGTGATGTCTCTGCTTTTTAATACGCTGACTAGGTTTGTCATAGCTTTCCTTCCAAGGAACAAGTGTCTTTTCATTTAGTAGATATATTTGCCCTCTGGTCCTCTTTTCCTTTGGCTACATTCCTTTGACTTCTAGGTGGCCTGGGTAAGAAAACCTGGCTCCTCTGGGTCTCTTGCTTCAGCTGATACTTCACTTGTGAGGGCTCAGGCCGTCTGTATTATCACTTGGATTAGCTTCATTTCAGAGAATGGTTCCCATGGCTTTGGGCTCATACCTAGTCATGGATTTTAAGGACTCCTCTGTGGCCCACATATGTGGCTCTGTGGCCCACATCTTCTGCCATGAAGGCACTGGAGCTTTCTGTCCATCTCTGCCCCTTGCATTACCTGGATGGGACTCCCCTTCACCAGTCCGTAAGTATCTGAGACTTGGACATTTCATTCTTTTGATTCCTTCAAACTCTTCTGACGTATAGTTCCTCCAAGAAGCAGCCGGGGATTACCCTCCCCCTTCAGGGCTCTTGCTGCCTGCATCATACCAACAGCCCTGGGTTCTCCCATCCCTGCCCTTTGCCGCACCAGCTAGTTCAGTGACTTTTCCTGGGTTAGACTTCCTTTGTTCCCACATTTATAGGAGAAATATTTATTTAATGTATTTATTTGGCTGTGTCAGGTCTTAGTAGCGGCATGCAGGATCTTTTTCGTTGGGGTGTACGGACTCTTTGGTTGTAACGTGTGAACTTAGTTGCCCCGAGGCATGTGGGATCTTAGTTCCCCCTCCATGGATGGAACCTGTGTCCCCTGCATTGCAAGGGGACATGCTTAACCACGGGACCGCCAGGGAAATCCCCTGTTCCTATATTTGAAGCTCCTTTTCTTTTGAGTCATTTAACACCTAAGCATCTCCACCACAGGAGAAGGTGGGAAAGAAGAGTAGCAAGGAGGCTTTGACTTGCATATCTTGCTTTAGTTCCTTCCCTGTTGAAAAGAACGTGGTGGGAAGAAGGTTCAAGTAAGCATGGGTATGCATTCTCTCTAATTTATCATACTATACATGTGTCATGTCTGCCGACCTCTGATCCTGTGACGGTGTGGACATTAGAAAATGAATGAAAGGTAGAGTAATATTAATAACATCTGACCAGCTTGTCGGATGCCTCATGGCCAGGTCCCACACATTCCATTTCCAGAGCCTTGTGAGCTTTCCCAATCACATTCCAAACAATATTTTAAAATCACTTTTCATAATCACACCTCCTTTTATCCTACAAATACTCAGTGAATCCAAACACTGTGCTAAGGTGTATGGCTACACACGTGTAAACAAGGCACAGACCTTGCCCACAAGCAATCTGCCTTTGGTTCCCAGAGACGTCAGTGGCAGCCGGAAATTCAACAAGTTGACAAAGGGGAGCAGAAGGAAAGGGGTCCCCAAGTTTGGGGGCAAAATTGTACTGTTGCTGGGTTCCAGACTCCCAGAGGGAAGAAGAAAGTAACACTCAAGGGTTGTGAAACTTCTGTGGAATTAGCTGCTTGCAAGACATTGCTTTGTCTGGCTTCAAAAGCCATGATGGAGCCCTAAGAAAGTCCTGTAATTTGCTGGCAAATCTTAATACTTATTTTGATTTCTCTTTGTTAGAAGCCCAACCCAAGAATTCCTCTTGGGAATTTTTCAGATATGACAAATGATTGCTTCTCTAGAAACAGTCTGTACTAAAATGAATCCTCATTTCTTTTGTCTCTCACACTCAAAAGGAACAAAAATCCAAAGACAGAAATCAGTATTGTGTTCTCTCTGTCTGAGTGATGGGCATGTGGATCCACATTGGAAGTGTGTGGCTCCACCAACTTCCAACACTCCCGAGATGGTCCTCCCTGAAACACAGGACTTGATCTGCTGGGCACTCTGCCCTGGACCCCATCCTGCCTCCCAGCTGTTTTCAGAGTCAGAGAGACGGGAAGCAGAGGAGGAACAAGATGAAGTGTGGCAACAAAGGGACCATGACCAAGTGTACCACGCATTATCAGTGAGGCTATCACACTCTCCAGAGATTTCCTTGAATGGTCTACATGATGTGTAGATAAGCTATTTAATACATCAGATCAGAGTCTCAGAATTCTCAGAAATCACTTTTTCCCCAACACAACCCCTTTTATCTTTCATATCTCCCTTTAAATACGATTTGAAAGAATTGTGTAAACCAACCCACAAAGTAATAGTGCAACAAAATTAGGTGAAAGGCCATTAATAGAATGAATTATACAATTGTTTAAGGCAACGTATTTTTGTTTGTTTTTAGTTTTTTTATTTTTTAAAAAATTTTAGTTTGTTTTTAAAACAAGCACATAAAGAAACCACTTGGAAATTCCCTTGCAGTCAAGTGGTTAGGACTTGGTCCTTTCACTGCCGGGGCTGGGTTCAATTCCTGGTCAGGGAACTAAGATTCTGCAAGCTGCACCACAAAAAGACAAAGCAAACAGAATTCACTATATGCCCAGAATGGTACAAAAATGCTTCCCTGTAAGTGTTGAAATATAACTGTATCAACTTATTTGCAGAAAGTAAAGTCGCTCAGTCATGTCCAACTCTTCACAACCCCATGAACTATATAGCCTACCACATTTCCTCCGTCCATGGGATTTTCCAGGCAAGAGTACTGGAGTGGTTTGCAAGATAATAGTAATAAAATACTAATATTTACTATGCCATCGAGTGCTTCCTATGTGCCAAGAACATGCTAAGAACTTCACGTGCATTGTCTCATTTTATCCTCAAAACCATGCATGAGGTGGGAGCTGTTATCATCTCCATTCTCAGGATGCAGACATAGAGGTAAGACAGTGTACATGCCCAGCCACCTTCCTGGGGGTCTGCAGAAAAAACTCAGTGAAGCGAGGTGGTGTGACTGCAAACTCCGCCTCCAGCCCCTCCACATCAGTTCAGTTCAGTTCAGTCGCTCAGTTGTGTCCGACTCTTTGTAACCCCATGGACTGCAGCATGCCAGGCCTCCCTGTCCATCACCAACTCCCGGAGCTTGTTCAAACTCATGTCCGTTGAGTCGGTGATGCCATCCAACCATCTCATCCTCTGTCATCCCCTTCTACTGCCTTCAATCATCCGTCCTTCCAATGAATATTCAGGACTGATTTCCTTTAGGACTGACTGGTTTGATCTCCTTGCAGTCCAAGGGACTCTCAAGAGTCTTCTCCAACACCACAGTTCAAAAGCCTCAACTCTTCAGCACTCAGCTTTCTTTATAGTTCAACTCTCACATCCATACATGACTACTGGAAAAACCATAGCCTTGACAGGATGGACCTTTTTTGGCAAAGTAATGTCTCTGCTTTTTAATATGCTGTCTAGGTTGGTCATAACTTTTCTTCCAGGAGTAAGCGTCTTTTAATTTCATGGCTGCAGTCACCATCTGCAGTGATTTTGGAGCCCAAAAAAATAAAGTCTGCCTCGCCCCATGACACAGAGCAAAGGCCCCTTGCCTTGGGTCGCAGTGTCCTTGCCATTACACCACAGCTCCCTCCTGCACTCTTTTTTTTTTTAATGACATATAGCAACATATAGTAACAACAAACATTTCTAAATTTCCCAGGAGTTATGAGCAGCATCTAAGAAATTGCTCAAAGTGGTTTAAAAAAGTTAATTATCTTAAGGAGATTGCGTATGTATTTCTGCTGTTACTTGAGAAATATAAATCATGATAGCCAACTATTACTTCATGGCAGGAAGTTAACAGTCCTGCCCATTCAAGATTACAGTTATAAATTCTGAATTGGCCAACTGTGAGTTAATAAGCTTTCAAACCAACTTCCAGACAACTGAGTCATCAAGTTTTTCAGAGAAGTATGTGGCACACATTTAAGTCATTGTCCTCTTTGGTGACATGTTTATGATGTTAATTTAAATTATAAAAGAGGGATTCCCTGGGAGTTCAGTGGTTAGGACTGTGCTCCCACTGCAGGTTGCACGGGTTCAATCCTTGGTCAGGGAACTAAGATCCCACAAGCTGCAAATAATAATAATAAAATAAATAATTTTAGTTGACTGCTGCTGAAAACTGTGTCAGTTTTCCAAATATATGTAGCATCTGTTACAAATATAGTGTTTGCAAAACATTAAACTGACTTAGTTTCATTTTCCCAGTTAAACTTGATTGCCTCCTTATCTTCCACATCTGAAGCTGAGTGCTGGGTCTTACTGCGCCCCAGTAATAAGGGGAGAGCACCAGCCCCACCTGGAACAAAGGACCATGGAACAGCTGCGTGTCTTTTTTTTTTTTTTTGGCTGTTCTTGTCTTCATTGCATTGCTGAAATTTCTCTAGTGTGGCTCATGGGCTCCAGGATTCCCAGGCTCAGTAGTTGTAGCTCATGGGCTTAGTTGCCCCAGGTATGTGGGATCTTAGGTCTCTGACGAGGGATCGAACCTGTGTCCCCTGCATCGCAAGGCAGATTCTTAACCACTGGACCACCAGGGATGTCCCCAGCTTGAGTAACAAGGCAAGTCCTGAACACCATATTTTTTGGGTAGAGAAAAGGATTTTCTAATTCCATTAGCCTCCATATACCGCATCAAGAGTCGGGTCTGGTGGGCTGGTTATAAGGCAGGTGAGGAAACTTGGTCCATTCTGTCCCCAGTGAACCCCAGAAAGATGAGGGTGAAGCTGGCAGGCTCAGAGCCCGACTTCTCCTCTCTGGGCAGTGGTCTCAGACTAGACTGATGGGACTCCAGGAGGACAGAGCCTGGAAGATGCTGTCTCTGTGCTCCTCACCCACTGAGATGAGACAGAAGGCCAAAATCAGTGCCAAGGTGGTGCTCCACAATTCAACCCCTGAGAACAACTCCATTGTCTCACAGAAGGCGTTTGGAGTTCTCTACATCCCAAGTGAAGGACTGTCGGAGCAGCCAGCCACTGGAGGCGGCTGGCAGCCTACTGGGGGACACCAGGCAGTCAGTCATACCAAACCGCCTTAATTTTTATAGTTTTATGATGCATTTATTTTCTATTGACTATTCCTCTGCCACTTATTATTTTTCCAGAAAGTTCTTGGCTACTTTTTTTTTTTTATCCCCACATGAACTTTAACATCAGATGCCCCCCCTCCAAAAAACAATCTTGTTGATATTTTGGGGGAACTGCATTAATTTTATAGCTTATTTTTTAAGGCAGATGGACAGATTAATTCTTATCTAAGAATTTGGTATGATTTTTTTAAGGCCTATTGCTACCATGACTCTGCTTGATTATTATATTTCAAAGCCCTTGGCCTATTAATCTGTCTAGAAGCCACTTTGGAACACCATATACTCCACTCTTATTTTTAGGAATTACAGGGTGTTATTGTGATTGTTTGTTTATGAGTTGCTATACAGTAAGTCCCCTACATATGAACCTTCAAGTTATGAACTTTTTTTTTTTAATAAATTTATTTATTTTAGTTGGGGGCTAATTACTTTACAATATTGTAGTGGTTTTTGCCATACATTGACATGAATCAGCCATGGGTTTACATGTGTTCCCCATCCTGAACCCCCCTCCCACCTCCCTCCCCATCCCATCCCTCTGGGTCATCCCATTGCCCCTGCCCTGAGCATTTGTCTCACGCATCGAACCTAGAATGGTGTTCTGTTTCCATGTATGATAATATACATGTCTCAATGCTATTCTCTCAGAACGTCCCACTCTCACCCTCTCCCTCAGAGTCCATAAGACTGTTCTATGCATCTGTGTCTCTTATTCTGTCTCGCATATAGGGTCATCATTCCCATCTTTCAAATTCCATATATATGCATTAGTATACTGTACTGGTGTTTTTCTTTCTGGCTTACTTCACTCTGTATAATGGGCTCCAGTTTCATCCATCTCAATAGAACTGATTCAAATGTATTCTTTTTAATGGCTGAGTAATATTCCATTGTGTATATGTAACACAGCTTCCTTATCCATTCATCTGTTTATGGACATCTAGGTTGCTTCTATGTCCTGGCTATTATAAACAGTGCTGCGATGAACATTGGGGTACACGTGTCTCTTTCAATTCTGTTTCCTCAGTGTGTACGCCCAGCAGTGGGATTGCTGAGTCGTATGTCAGTTCTATTCCCAGTTTTTTAAGGAATCTCCACACTGTTCTCCATAGTGGTTGTACTAGTTTGCATTCCCACCAACAGTGTAAGAGGGTTCCCTTTTCTCCACACCCTCTGCAGCATTTGTTTCTTGTAGACTTTTGTATAGCAGCCATTCTGACTGGTGTGAAATGGTACCTCATTGTGGTTTTGATTTGCATTTCTCTAATAATGAGTGATGTTGAGCATCTTTTCATGTGTTTGTTAGCCATCTGTATGTCTTCTTTGGAGAAATGTCTGTTTAGTTCTTAAGTTGTGAACTTTTAAGGATTCAAACTTATGTTTGCAAATCCAATCACATAAGTTAGTTCATGTGTCAGGCATACGTTGACATGTGCTTGGATCCTCTACATGCGGTTGTGCTTGTGTGTACTTTATTGTACTGTACTGTATAGAGTGCAGTAGTACAGTATCTTTATTTCAAGCTAGGTCTGCAAAAGAACGACTTCTCTGAACTTGCTGTGCAATGTGAGGAGCTTACTGATGAAGACCTGATGGAACTGGAAGCCCAGAGAAAGGATGAAGAGATACCAAGAGGAAGAAGAAGTAACTGAAGAACCAAAGAGATTCACGACGCAGGAAATGGAAGGGGATTTTCTTGAAGGCACTGTTAGTTGTTGAATCACAGGACCCAAATGTAGGACAGCACACAAAGTCTGCAGCAACTGTTCAGAATGCAATCCAGTGCTACTGTGTCATCTATGACGAGGGAAAAAGAGCTGCTACCCAGACATCACTGCATCGCTTTTCCAAGAGGATAGATAGAACTGAATCCAGCAAGAAGCCAGAACTTGTGCCATCAACATCAAATGAGAGTGAAACTGCAGCCTGCCCTCCATCTCCTATTGCTGCTGATGCTTCAGTTCTACCATCTCCCACCTCCTCTCTGACCCCAGTCAGTAACTCTTCTTGCCTGTTCACTCCATGCCAGCTCCTGTGTGCCACCTGTTGTACTCTACTGTGTACTTGATAAGGTATTGTACCGTAAGATTAAAAACACTTTATTTATTTTTGTGTTTGCTTTTTATGTATTATTTGTGTGAAAAGTATTACAAACCCATTACAGTACAGTACTATACAGCCAAATGTGTTAGTTGGGTACTTAGGCTAACTTTCTTGAACTTAGGAACAAATTGGACTTAAGAAATCACTCTCAGGATGAAACTCATTCGTATGTAGGGACTTATTGTATAACAAATCATCCCCCAAATAGTGGCTTAAAACAACCAAATGGTTACTTGCTCGCAGTTCTGCGATCTGAGCTGGGCTCAGCTGGATGGTTTTTCTGGTGTTCATGCTGGTGGTCACTCACGTGGCTGCCTTCAGCTGGCAGGTTGGCTGGAGGCTGGGTTCTTCGGGACTTGGGATGGTCAAGCGTCTCTCTCTTTCCCTATAGTCTCAGTGCCTCTCTCTTTCCAAATGGACTTCCCATGTGATTTCTCCAACAGCGTAGCTGGTCTCTTTACACAGTATCTCAAGGATCTTCAAACCACAAAAACAGAAGTGTCCAGGTCTTCTTGGGCTTAAGCCTGGAACTGGCAAAATATCACCTGTACTATATTCTTATTTTGGATAGATATAGGGACCATTGCAAAGGAAATTTTTTTTTTACTTTACAGTCTACTGTACAGTACTGTACTAGCTGTACTACTACTACTACTAGACTACTATTGCTAGACTGTACTAGACTATACTAGACTGTAATAGTACAGTCTACTGGACTGTACTGTAGGTGGGAGGAGAAGGGGCCGACAGAGGATGAGACGGTTGGATGGCATCACCGACTCAATGGACATGAGTTTGAGCAAGCTCCGGGAGCTGGTGATGGACAGGGAAGCCTGGTATGCTGCAGTCCATGGAGTCGCAAAGAGTTGGACATGACTGAGTGACTGAACTGAACTGAGACTGCACTATATTCTATTAGTTAAAGTAGGTCCTGGGCCAAGTCAGGTATAAGAAGGGGTTTGGGGGTGGCGGCTCTACAAGGGCATGAATGCAGGGAGACATGATTCATGATGGGGCACCAAAATGATGGGCTACCACAATAGTCTTAAAATTCTTCAGTAGGCACTAAATCCCCAGGATCTAATCCAGTGCTTGACATCTGTTGAATGAATACTGCTGAAGCATCTGGCTGATGCTGCATGTACAAGTAGCACCACTGGAATGTGGAAACTCAGGTTCTGAAGGCAAAGTCTGAGCAGCCACCTGCAAAATCACACTTACAGTAGCACCACTTGTTTGCTGATGCGTTGAGGTGTGTGGGGCCTCCCGCACATCTGTGAGACACCATCCTCTTTCTCAAAAGGCATCGCTGATTATTATATCCTTCTTGAGAATCTATTCAAAACACACACGAGACAGTAAATAAATTGCAGCACTTATATTCTGTGGAAACAAAGGGGAAGTTCTTTGAGGAGAGTGGTTAGCGCGGAAGGAGGCCAGAGATTTCACTGTTCTGGTTAGTCAAGGAAGATTTCCTGGAAGAGGTGGTTTCAGGAACTCTACGAATAATGGGAAAAGATTGAGGTTGACTGGGGGATATTCTGAACAAGTGATACGACCTCAAAAAACATCCAAGACACCAGAGTAAGATGGATGAGAGGAGTGACAAACAGCTGTTTGCAAAGAGCAAAAGGCCAATTGGGGAAGGAGTTTGGCGGAACAGTCCAGAAATGCCTGCAAAAGTTGGGCAGTGCCTGGAACATTTCTGCAAAGGTTGAGCATTTCTGCAAAGGTTGAGTCTGAGACATGTGTCACTACACTGGAACCCTCTTCCGCCTGGCTTCCCTGTTACTTCTAGAAGGATTCAGGTCAAGGCACAGAGGGGAATATGGCTGGATCTCTCAGGCTCATGGGTAGCAGGGTGCAGCAGTGCACAGCCTCAAAGAGTGTGTAAAACTGGCTTCCATGTAAAGAAAGGAGACCAGGAGGAGGCAACATGGGAGAGCCCCCAGTTAGCTAGAACTCTGTGCCACGTTGAGTAAAGCAGCCCCCCATGAAACCAGAGCTCCTTGAAGAATATAATCCTCTGGGCTAGCCTCCTGCCAGGAACACACTGTGAGGGGCAAAGTGAGGTCCCTCAGGCCTGTTCTTTGTGACCCTTCTTTACATGATGAATGTGGGGGGAAGTGACCGGGTAGTGGGCAGGAGGCCTGCATTCGTTTTCCTGCTCCGTCCACCACCGCTGAGTAACCAGCCAATTCCTAGAACTGCCTTTGCCATTTGTGGCTCGTATTAGCAACCACACTCTTGAGTCAGACAACCAGTAATGCTGTCTGACAGCCAGTAAATATTTGCTGTATGTAGAATCCTAAGCCAGGCTCCATGAGAAGGCACATAAAGTCAGAAGTGAGAGGAAGGCCCAAAGGTCATCTGAATTAGCCCTGTGCTCTCAGGAAGGAGAATAAGCAGGTCAACCACTTGTCAGGAAAAATAGCCTCTTAGAAGGTTCCAGGGAGACCTCAACTCTTTGAGATATAAATAAAATAACTGGAAAAGAGACTCAGCGCCAAAGAGAAAGAGCCTTATGATTCACTCCAGAAAAGAGCAGGTCGAGGGTGCAGTGTTTGTTTAGTTCTGTGGAAGATTCTCAGGCAGGGGAGACTTGCCAGCGCTTCTCTGCCTCTGCTGGGGAGAGAACAAGAGGAAATGAGTTTGAAGGACAGCATGTGGAACTGAAAATAAACATGAAGAACTGCTGACCATCAGCGGAATTAGGTCCTGGAACACTGAGGGTGGGTAGAGACTCTTCATAAAAAAAAAAAGAAATCTATCAGGTATACTTTGCCTAAACAGGAACCAAAAATGATCTAGAACAATCTTGCCAAGGTCTTTCAATGCTATCAGCAGTTCTTACTGAGTAAAGGGATTATGGACAAATTGATTACAATAAATTATTTTAGTTAATTATTAATTAAATATACAATAGTTTGTTATTGATTATCAGTGAATATTGCCATTGTTATTTTCTAATTTTCTATGATAATTGTTTCCTTTTTGTAATGAGATAAGAATTTTTATTAAAATTTTATTAAAATTCTGATCTTCTGTGACTTAAACATTTGCTCAATTTTTAATAAAAACTGGACTTGCTTGGTGTATGAAATTGCACACACATGAAATATAAAACTTCACAGTTACTTTTATGTAGGTAAGTGTCTGAAATTTGCCTGGAACTTCCTACTTTAACAATAACATAGTATAGTATCTAGATATTTTTTAAAGTTCGTTTGTATTACACAGTCCACTGAAATTTCCACTTTGCCTGAAGAAGTGAAAGGTTTTTTCCTTCCAGTTTTCTTGAGGTATAATTGAAATGCAGCACTGTATAAGTTTAAGGTGTAAGAGATAAATGTTTGAAACTTAGTGGAGAGTTGTCCATTTCCGTGCATAAGAAAATGCATCAGAATTTTAAAAATACACTTCTCAGCTGTTTTGCTACTGTGAGAATAGTTCATGTGTCATTGATGCAGAAATCACTTCGTAGCACGAGTTGATCGGTATTTTGAATAATTCATCCTTCCAATCTGTTGTGTAGAGGATATTTCTGCTCAACAAATTGGAAGTTTTTCTAATGTACCACTTTTGGTGAATTTGGTCATTCAAGATGGAATTTCAACAAATGTTCACTATGTGAGCTAGAATATTAATAAAGGAGAGGCGCACTGCCTACAAGTCAAGACACGGGTATAAAGAAACAGCAAGACAGTCCTGATCTGAATCACTGATGAGAGCCCATCCGCCCGTTTCTCAGATGTGTGCACTTTGATACCAAGCCACCCATCCTCTGACACGTTAGAGCACAGTGGAAGAAGGCCATCACTTCCAGTTGGAATGATTAAGAACGTCTCCACAGAGGATGCATTTGAGCCACATTTTATTTATTTATTTATGACTGTGCTGGGTCTTTGCTGTGCATGGGTTTTCTCTAGTTGCAGTACGCAGGTTGCTCATTGCAGTGACTTCTCTTGTTGCAGAGCACAGCTCTAGGCTAGCGGGCTTAGTTGCCCCACAGCATGTGGGATCTTCTTGGACCAGGAATTGAACCCATATCCCTTGCATTGGCAAGTGGACTCTTAACCATTGGACCACCAGGAAAGTCCCTGAGCCACATTTTAAATGTAAGTAGGATTTGGTTGACAAAGTACATTCTAGGCAGAAAGAATGGCATGGGCAAAGATGAGATGTGCCAGTAGAGACCATCTTAGCTGGGACGGACTCTGATAATGCCGAGCCACTGACATAGCTGGATTTGTTACATCAGAAGTATGCCATGAGCTTCAAACGTAAGGTTAAGGTTTAGGATGGTATTTGTCAGAAAGTGGGGCGTTATTAGAAGTTTTTGACCTAAGTATGTTTATAATTGCTTGTGGCACTCTGCTAGATGGAGATGTACAAGGAGATCTATCCAGAAACATATTCCTGGCTGCTCTGTTCAGAGGCATCAGCAGGGTTCACTTCATGTGTGAAAACAAACAAACAAAAAAAACCACAGAAATTAGTGGAAAAAAGCAATAGGTTTGAATAATTGGTAAAGTCTCAAAATGTTTTAAAGAGTACAATTTGAGAGGAAGGAAAATATTTAATTTGCTCCTCAATCTTACTATAACTCAGGGAAATGCAGTTCGAAACCACAATACAACAGCATTTCCCACCTCCTAGACAGGCAAAGATTTAGGTATCCGATGACTGATAGAACAACTAAACAAAAATCAACGAGGATATAGAACTCAACCAACATGGTCAAAGCAGTATTTATAGAACACCCTACCCAACAGCTACAGAATGCACATTCATTTCAAGTGCCCATGAAACATATACCAGGTTAGACTATATCTTGGGCCATAAAACAAACCTCTACAAATTAAAGAGAATTTGAACTATAGAGAGTATATTCTCTGACTACATTGGAATCAAACTAGAAAGCAATAGCAGAAAGATAACAGGAAAGTCTTCAACCACTTGGAGTAAACACTATTCTAAATAATTCATGAGTCAAATAGGAAATTGGAAGGGGAATTTAAAAAATGCCTTGAACTAAATGGAAATGAAAACATGATATATCAAAATTTGCTTGACGTAACCAAAGTAATGCCAATAGGGAAATTTAAGCACTAAATGTGTCAAACTTTCAACTAAAGAACATAGACAAGAGCAAAATAAGTCCAACCAAGCAGAGAGAAGGGAAAAGTTAAAAACAGAAAAATGATAGAGAAAACCACAAAAACAAAAAGATGATTCTTTGGAAAGATTAACAAAACTGACAAGTCTCTAACAAGACTGACCAAGAGGGAAAAATAAAAGAGAAAATACAGATGACCAGCATCAGGAATGAAGCAGGGAACATCACCTCCAGGCTCAAAAGAATAGTAAAGGAATATTGTGAAAAATGACGTACACAAAGATTTGACAACTTGGGTGAAGTAGACTCATTCCTCAAAAAATATGAACTACCACAACTCACCCAAAAAGCAAGAGATAATTTTAATAGCCTTATGACTATTGAAGGAATTGGCTTCATAATTTTAAAACTTATGAAAAGGAACCTCCACATCCAGATTGTTTCACCAGAGAATTCTATTAAACATTTAAGACAGAATTTTAGAAAAATTTTTAAAACAATTTTTTAAATTTATTTCTTGTTGAAATATAGTTGATATACAATGTTGTGTCGGTTTCAGGTGTACAATAAAGTGATCGGTTAACATACGTATGTATTCTTTTTACATGTATATAATAGGCTTTCTACATACATATGTTCTATTTTTAAGGTTCTTTTCCCACATGTGCTGTATTGTACTTAATTGCTCAGTCATATCTGCCTCTTTGTGACCCTATGGGCTGTAGCCTGCCACACTCCTCTGTCAATGGGATTTCCCACCAAAAATACTGGAGTGAGTTGCCATTTCCTTCTCCAGGGGCTCTTCCCAACCCAGGGGTGAAACCCATGTCTAATTGCATCTCCTGCACTGTAGGCAGATTTTTTACCACTGAGCCACCAGGGAAGCCCTTTTCCCATATAGGTTATTAGCAAATTATTCAGTATAGTTCCCTATGCTTACACTAGGTCCTTGTTGGTTATCTATTTTATATATAAGAGTGTGTATATGTTACTCCAAAATTCCTAATTTATTCCTCCCCCCACATTTCTCCTTTGGTAATCGTAAGTTTTTTTCTAAGTTTGTGGGGCTGTTTCTCTTTTGTAAATAAGTTCATTTGTATCATTTTTTTAGATTCCATGTATAAGTGATACAATATGACATTTGTCTTTGTCTGACTTACTTCACCTAGTATGATAATCTCTAAGTCTATCCATGGTGCTACAAATGGCATTATTTCATTCTTTTTTATGGCTGAGTAGTATTCCATTATATATATATTCCATTATATATATACCACACCTTTTTTTTTTTTTTGCCATGCTGAGCAGCTTGCAGGATTTTAGTTACCCCATCAGGAATTGAATTCAAGCCATCAGCAGTGAAAGCTTGGAGCCCTAGCCACTGCGCCACCAGGGAATTTTCTGTACCACATTTTCTTTATCCATTCTTCTTTTGATGGACATTTAGGTTACTTTCATGTCTTGGCTATTGGAAACAGTGCTGCAATGAACATTGAGGTACATGGATCTTTTTGAGTTATGGTTTTCTTCTGATATATGCCCAGGATTAAGGCAAAATTCATACCAATTCTATACAATATCTTCAAGAAAATAGAAGAGGGGACATTTTCCATTTTATCTTATGAAGCTAGTAATACTAATACTAAAACCAGACAAAGTCCATACAAAATAAAGAAAAATACAGACCAATATCCTCCATGAATACAGGAAAAAACAAAATATTAGCAAGTAGAAATCAGCAATACATATAAATGAATTACACGCCATGACTAAATAGAGGTTATTCCAGAGAAACAAGGTAGTTTCAGTCAGTACTTGAAGATCAACTGGTGTAATCCACCATTTTAATAGACTGAAAAAGAAAAATCTCATGATTATATCATTTGATGCAGAAAAAGTGCTTGACAAAATTCAACAACAATTCATGATAAAAACTCCCAGAAAAATTAGGAATAAAGGGCATGCATGCATGCATACTAAGTTGCTTCAGTCATGTCCATCTCTTTGGGACCCTATGGACTGTGCCCCACCAGGCTCCCCTGTCCATGGGATTCTCCAGGCAAGAATACTGGAGTGGGTTGCCATGCCCTCCCCCAGAGGATCGTCCCAGCCTAGGGGGACTTCCTCAGTTTGATAAAGAATATCTACAAAAAAAAAAAAGCTACAGTTAACATGATGAAAGACCAAAAACTTTGCCCTCTAGGATCTGGAACAAGGCAAGAAAGTTTGCTCTCACAGCTTTTATTAACGTAGTGCTGGAAACTTTTGAAGTGCAATAAGATAAGAAAAAAAAAAAAGCAGATCAGAAAGGAAGAAATGAAACTACCCTTATTGGAGATGACATGATTGTTTACATAGAAAATCCCAAAGAATCTACAAAAAATTCCTAAACTAATAGGTAAGTTCAGCAAGTTCATAGGACACAAGATAAATCTAGAAAGAGCAAATAAACACATGGACACTGAAGTTAAAAATATAATACCATTTATAACCACTCAAAGAAAAAAAGAGAAATACGTGTTAATCTAACAAAACATGTAGAGAACTTGTATGCTAAAAGTTATAAAATGATGATGAAAGAAATAAAAAGTCTAAATAAATGGAGAGACATACTGTACTCATGGATTGGAAGACCCAACCTAGTAAAGATATCAATTCTCCGCAAATTTATATGTAGGTATAATGCAATTCCTGTCAAGATCCCAGCAAGGTTTTTTGGTAAATATATACAAGATTGTTCTAAAATTTGTATGGGATGACAAAGAAACTAGAATAGCTAAAATAATCTTGAAAAAGAAGGAGAAAGTAAGAGGAATCAATTTATCAAACTTCAAGATTTATTATTAATATATAGTGATAATAATCAAGACGGTAGTACTGGCAGAGAAATAGATACATATGTAAGTAGAACAGAGAACCCAGAAATAGACTCATACAAATACAGCCGGCTGATTTTTTTTTTAAGTTTTTCAGCATCATATTTATTTATTATTTATTTGGCTGCACTGGGTCTTAGTGGCAGTACGTGTGATCTTTGTTGCATCATGTGGTATCTTGAACATGGAACACAGATTCTCTAGTTACAGTTGCTCTAAGTTATGTGGGATCTTAGTTCCCTGACCAGGGATCAAAGCTGCGTCCCTTGCATTGCAAGGCAGCTTCTTAACCACTGGACCACCAGGGAAGCCCCTTGGCCAGCTGATTTCTGATAGTGGTGCAAGAGCAATAGGACAGAAGAAAGATTGTCTTTCCAACAATGGTGCTGGAGCAATTGAACACCTATAGATTAAAAAGAAAGAATGAATATCAACCTAAGACTTCACCTAACAGAAAAATTAACATGGATCATACACTTAGATATAAAACATAAAACCATACAACATTTAGGAAAAAAATAAGAGAGAATCTTTAGGATCTAGGAATAAAGAGTTCTTAGACTCGATACCAATAGCATGATCCACAAAAAAGAAAAATTGATAAGTTTGCCTTCATAAAAATTAACAATTATATTCTTCAAAAGAACTTGCTAAAAAATGAAAAGACAAGATTCAGAGTGGGAGAAAATAGTTGCAAACCATATATCTGACTAAGGACTAGTATCTAGTATATATGTAGAACTCTCAAACATCAACAGCAAACCAACAACCCAATTATAAAATGGACAAAAGATGTAAAGAGAGAGTTTACTGAAGAATGTATAGAGATGGCAAATAAATACATGAAAAGATATTCAACATCATTAGCCATTAGGGAAACACAAATTAAAAACCACAGTGAGATATCATTACACATTTATCAGAATGGTTAAAATAAAAATTAATTACAACAACATGTGCTGGAGAACGTGCTGAGAAATAATATCACTCATACATTGCTGGTGGGAATTTAAAATGGTTCAGTTGTTTTGGAAAACACTTCATCAGTTTCTTTAAAAACTGGACATTCAACTGTGATATGACCCAGTGGTTGCACTCTTGGACATTTTCCCTGAAGAGTAAAGACTTATGTTCACACAAAACCCTGTATACAAATGTTTGTAGCAGCTTCATTTGCCATATCCAAGAACTGAAAGCAACCCAGGTACCTGTCAATGCATTAGTGGTTAAATAAACTGTAGTACATCCATACCATAAAATACTACTCAACCACAACAACTGCAAGAATGAACTATTACTGATCCAGGCAACAACTTGGATGAATCTCCAGAGAATTATGCTGAGTGAAAAAAGTGAATCTCAAAAGATTATATACTGCCTGACTACATTTATACAAGACTCTTGAAATGAAAAAGTTATAGAAATGGAGATTTCCATACCAAAAGGTATGGGTGATCCTTGTGGTGATAGAAATGTTCTATCTCTTGACTGTTTCAGTGTCAATATCTGCTTGCAATATTGTACTATAGTTTTATAAGATTTTAGGAGAAACTGTGTAAAGGGTACATGGCATCTCAGACTTCCCTGGTGTCCAGTGGTTAAGACTCTGTGCTTGGCTGGGGAACTAAGATCCTTCCTGCTGCATGACATGGCCAAAAAAAAAAAAAAAAAAGGCAAATCTACAAATATCTCAAAAATTTAAAGTTTAACCCCAAAAAAGCAATAAAATGATAAAATTTATGATATTTAAGGTAGGGAGGTGGTTGGAATAGGGGTGAACTTGAAAGTGAATGAAAGGGATTGTCAGTGCTTTGGTTTTTGGATTAGATAATGGGTTTAGAGGCGTTTGCTATATTATTGGGGTCTTCTCTGATGTCTCAGTGGTAAAGATTCTGCCTGCAGTGCAAGAGCTGCAGGAGACTCCAGTTTGATCCCTGGGTCTGAAAGATTCCCTGGAGGAGGGCATGGCAACCCACTCCAGTATTTTTGCCTAGAGAATCTCATGGACAGAGAAGCCTGGTGGGCTACAGTTCATGGGGTCGCAAAGAGTTGGACACGACTGAAGAGACTTAGTACACTGTATTATTAATATATAACTAAGTGACAAATAATTAAAAGAAGTCTATTCATGAACCGATGATGACAGAGTAAAAGGTACCAAGAATAAATGTTGATACAATTTTGTGTACCTGAGGTCTACTGGGGGGAAATAACAAATGAGTTCAGTTCCTTATGAGAAGCAGACTTTAGGCAGCTTTCTTACACATACCAGAGGCTCTTTCTGCCATAAACAAGTCAACAGCAAGGGCAGTTGTTAAGAGGGAAAAGAGATTTCTTGAAACAGCCACAGACACCTATCTTGAGAGTTTGGGGAAACAAAGGTATTATCCTCTTTCTAATGAACTGTACTGCTTGTTGGTGGAAAGTCATTCACAGTTTATTCATTCAGCGGCTATGTGACCAGTGCGTGCTAGGCACAAAAGGCTGGAGATGCCTTCGAGGAAATTACAAATTAGTCATGGAAACTGGTCAGTTCTATAGGAAATGAGTGAAATTATTTTTTTAAGTGAGTCACGAATGTCTTATTCATTGTTTTAAAGAGAATAATGAGAAATCTCTTCATATACTATGCTATTATAATTCCTACAGTATGCCATAATTTGGGGTTGCCTTAGATACTAGTATTTCACAACCTGTTAAAACATTATTCTACTAGATGTCTTTCTGTGGGAAGCAGAAGTGGAGGGGAAAGAAAAGAGAAAAATCAGTTACTTAATTTTTCTGCGACATATGCTAACAGGACGCTTCTGAAAGTCATTAAGCACACTCACATCTGCCATGATGGTCTGTGCTGGACCTTCTTTGGGGGCAGCTCTTCTAATCCAAGTGCTAGATGCCCCAGTGCAAATGTTCTTTATGTATTAATCAATTAAAGATTTATTAAGTGCGTGCTCTACCTGAGTTTGAATGCTAACTCTGCCATTTTCTTCTTGGTAATCTGGGCAAATTTCTTAAGCTCTCTGTGCCTCAATGCCTTCGTTTCTAGTGCTGGTTATTCCTACAACAAGGTGCTGAGTGGGAGAGGAGGGCAGAGGGGTACAGGAGACATTGCTTTTGCCTTCATGGGGCTTTTAATCTAGTAGGGGAAGACAGTAGGGCACTAATATATGAATAAAAATGTTCATTGGAAGGACCGATGCTGAAGTTGATGCTCCAATACTTTGGCCGCCTGATGTGAAGAGCTGACTCATTGGAAAAGACCCTGATGCTGGAAAAGATTGAAGGTGGGAGGAGAAGGGGACAACAGAGGATGAGATGGTTAGATAGCATCACTGACTCAATGGACATGAATTTGAATAAACTCTGGGAGATAGTGAAGGACAGGGAAGTCTGGTGTGCTGCAGTCCATGAGGTCGCAAAGAGTCAGACATGACTTAGCAACTAAACAACAAGAACTGGAAAGACACATCAAACTGCTGGTGGAACTGGAGGCGATGATCACTTTTCATTTATCTATAATAGTTGAATCCCTTCTTTTTAAAAAGAGAGTTCATTCGTGCATTTCATGAATATTTTTAAATGTTCACATTCGTGAATATTTTTTAAAAGGCTTCCTAGAGAAGTTGAGTACTGGAGAGAAAAAGGATGTGTAGTTAATTCTTTTTTTTTTTGGCTGTGCTGGGTCTTTGCTGCTGCTGGCACCCTTTCTCTAGTTTGGCAAGCGGGGTCTACTCTTCATTGCTGGACGTGGGCTTCTCATTGCAGAGCTTTCCCTTGTTGCAGAGCACAGGGCTTTAGAGACAGTGAGCTCAGTAGTTGGGGCCCTTTGGCGTGTGGAATTGTCCCGGACCAGGAATCAAACCGTGTCCCTTGCGTTGGCTAGTGGGTTCTTAACCACTGGACCACCAGGGAAGTCCTGTAGTTAATTCTGATCGTTAAGGAAAGTCTTCATGGAGGAAGAGATGATTAAGCTGTTTGTGGAAAGAGGAGATGTCCATCAGGTCAGCTGATCTAGGGGTAGGAAGGGGATGTGTATGGAAAAAGTAAGAGGGGAGCAGAAGGACAGCAGCCACAGAGAGTGGACATGCCTCGGGGTGGGGAGGACCCCAAGCATGCTGCTGCATAAGGGGTGAGGTGGGTCGGGGGGAAGAGAAGGTTGAAGAGGTGGAGAGAGCCCTGTGAGGCCAAGTGGGACTGCTGAGCTTCATCCTGGGGACAAAGGGGAGCCAAAGATCAGCCCTGATTGGTTGGGTGGAAGATACGGAAGATGTCCAGTGATTTCTGCTGGGCGGCTGGGCAGCTATTGGCACCAGACTGTGGGCCAGGACACAGAAAGGAGCATGCTTGGGTGAATGATAGACTTAGTGTGGATCTTGTGAGGCTCAGGTGTCTGTGGGATATCCCAGGAGAGAGGCCCAGGAGGGAGGTCTCGGTGCAAAAAGACAAACTGAAAAGACTCAGAATCAGAGGAGCCGGGCCAGGGATGGAGGGTGGAGCTCAGGGCAGCCATGACCAGAGGCAGCTAGAGCTGCAGAGATAGACAAAAGCAGATGGATACACAGAGAGACAGAACAAGGATATAAACCCAGTCCCTTAAATTCTCCAGCCACTGTTGCAGAACCTTCTTTGACATCTGGGCCAAAGCCACTCACTAGCATCCCACCACAAGTAACTTCTTTTCTTTTTCTGCCTCCTTCCCCCTGCCCCGTTTTCTCCTTTGGCCTTTTTCTTTTTTCCTCTCTGCTTTGGCAGGGCCAATTCTACTTGCGGGAGCAAGAAGATAACAAGTTAACATAATGAGATTAAGGATTCTTCCCAAATTTCTTCCCAACTTTTAGGGCCATTGAGCCTAAAATTTCACCATGTGGTATTTGCCCTCTGTGTAACTCACCTAGAGCTAGACATCCTGGAATGTGAAGTCAAGCTGGCTTTAGAAAGCATCACTACGAACAAAGCTAGTGGAGGTGATGGAATTCCAGTTGAGCTATTTCAAATCCTGAAACATGATCCTGTGAAAGTGCTGCACTCAATGTGCCAGCAAATTTGGAAAACTCATCAGTGGCCACGGGACTGGAAAAGGTCAGTTTTCATTCCAATCCCAAAGAAAGGCAATGCCAAAGAATGCTCAAACTGCCGCACAGTTGCACTCATCTCACACGCTAGCAAAGTAATTCTCAAAATTCTCCAAGCCAGGCTTCAGCAATATGTGAACCATGAAATACCACATGTTCAGGCTGGTTTTAGAAAAGGCAGAGGAACCAGAGATCAAATTGCCAACATCCGCTGGATCATCAAAAAAGCAAGAGAGTTCCAGAAAACATCTATTTCTGCTTTATTGACTATGCCAAAGCCTTTGACTGTGTGGATCACAATCAACTGTGGAAAATTCTGAAAGAGATGGGAATACCAGACTACCTGACCTGCCTCTTGAGAAATCTGTATGCAGGTCAGGAAGCAAAGGTTAGAACTGGATATGGAGCAACAGACTGGTTCCAAATAGGAAAAGGAGTTCATCAAGGCTGTATATTGTCACCCTGCTTATTTAACTTATATGCAGAGTACATCATGAGAAACGCTGGGCTGGAGGAAGCCCAAGCTGGAATCAAGATTGCTGGGAGAAATATCAATAACCTCAGATATGCAGATGACACCACCCTTATGGCAGAAAGCGAAGAAGAACTAAAGAGCCACTTGATGAAAGTGAAAGAGGAGAGTGAAAAAGTTGGCTTAAAGCTCAACATTCAGAAAACTAAGATCATGGCATCTGGTCCCATCACTTCATGGGAAATAGATGGGGAAACAGTGGAAACAGTGTCAGACTTTATTTTTCTGGGCTCCAAAATCACTGCAGATGGTGACTGCAGCCATGAAATTAAAAGACGCTTACTCCTTGGAAGGAAGGTTATGACCGACCTAGATGGCATATTGAAAAGCAGAGACATTACTCTACCAACAAAGGTCCGTCTAGTCAAGGCTATCATTTTTCCAGTAGTCATGTATGGATGTGAGAGTTGGACTGTGAAGAAAGCTGAGCGCCAAAGAATTGATGCTTTTGAACTGTGGTGTTGGAGAAGACTCTTGAGAGTCCCTTGGACTGCAAGGAGATCCAACCAGTCCATCCTAAAGGAGATCAGTCCTGGGTGTTCATTGGAAGGACTGATGTTGAAGCTGAAACTCCAATACTTTGGCCACCTCATGCGAAGAGTTGACTCATTGGAAAAGACCCTAATGCTGGGAAGGATTGGGGGCAGGAGGAGAAGGGGACGACAGAGGATGAGATGGCTGGAGGGCATCACCGACTCGATGGACATGGGTTTGGGTAGACTCTGGGAGTTGGTGATGGACAGGGAGGCCTGGCGTGCTGCAATTCATGGGGTCACAAAGAGTCGGACACGACTGAGCCACTGAACTGAACTGAACTGAACTAAATGCATCTTCAGTACTTTTTCATTTTATTAAGAAAAGTTCAAGTATCTTTAATAGACATAATACAAACCCTCACATTTGACTTGCTGTCTTTGTCTTTCTGGTCTGAGAGCTAAGGGAGAGAAAAACCTGAAGAGTGGGAAGATTGGGTGAAGAAAATGTGGTGATGGGTTTTGAATCAGGCTGCAGAGCATTGGCCTGTAGCCTGCATAGCCTGACCCTCGAGGAATCCTGGGCACAGGGAGGCAGTTCTGAGGAGTGGATATAGAAGGAGCAACCAAAGGAAAGTTGCTAAAAACAACCCTTTTTGTTGTTGTTCTTCAATTGAGTCACCTCTTTGTATCAGGTAGCCGAGGTACTGGAGCTTCAGCTTCAGCATCAGTCCTTCCAATGAATATTCGGGACTGATTTCCTTTAGGATTGACTGGCTTTATCTCCTGCAGTCCAAGGGACACTCAAGAGTTTTCTCCAGCACCAGAGTTGGAAAGCATCAATTCTTCAGTGCTCAGCCTTCCTTATGGATCAACTCTCACATCCGTACATGACTACTGGAAAGACCATAGCTTGGACTATATGGATCTTTGTCGGCAAAGTGATGTCTCTGCTTTTTAACAAGCTGTCTGTTTTGTCATAGCTTTTCTTCCAAGGAGCAAGCGTCTTTTAATTTCGTGGCTGCAGTCCCTGTCCACAGTGATTTTAGAGCCCAAGAAGATAAAAGCTGTCACTGTTTCCACTTTTTCTCCTTCTATTTGCCGTGAAGTCTTGGGACCAGATGCCATCATCTTAGTTTTTTGAATATTGAATTTTAAGCCTGCTCTTTCACTCTCCTCTTTCACCCTCATCAAGAGACTCTTTAGTTCCTCTTTACTTTCTGTCATCAGAGTGGTATCATCTGCATATCTGAGATTATTGATATTTCCCCTGGTATCTTGATCTCAGCTTGTGATTCATCCAGCCTGGCATTTATTACAGAGGTACTCTGCATAGAAGTTAATAAGCAAAGTGACAATACACAGCCTTGACATACTCCTTTCCCAATCTTGATCCAGTCAGTTGCTGCATGTTTAGTTCTAACCGTTGCTTCTAGACATGCATACAGGTTTCTCAGTAGACAGGTAAGGTGGTCTGATATTCCTATCTCTTTAAGAATTTTCCAGTTTTTCATCATCCACACAATCAGAGGCTTTGGCGTAGTCAATGAAACAGAAGTAGATGTTTTTCTGGAATTCCCTTGCTTTTTGTATGATCCAGCAGATGTTGGCGATTTGATCTCTGGTTCCTCTGCCTATTCTAAATCCAGCTTGTACATCTGGAAGTTCTCAGTTACCTAATTAACTAGTAGGATATTCATACACTGCTGGCAAGACTATCAAATTGCAAAGCCATTTTGTAATATGAGTCAAATACCTTGAAATATGTTATTTCCTTTTGATTAGCAATTCTTTTCCTAGGAATTAAACTTGAAGGCCATAATCAGATAAATGAAAAAATATGTTTATACCATGATTGCTATAAGCTTTATTATATGCCCTCCCTAAATTCATATGTGAACCCCAGTGTGACTATAACTGGAGATAGAATCTTTACAAGGTAACAGTTTAAGTGAGGTGATAAGGGTGGGGCCCAAGTCCAATGGACTGTGCCCTTAAAAGAAGAGGAAGATAGAGACAGATCTTTTCCTCTCTCTCTTCCTGCCATGTGAGGGCACAGTGAGAAGACAGCCTCTATAAGCCAAGAAGAGTCTTTACAGGAAACATAGTTGGCTAGCATCTTGATCTTGGACTTTTCAGCCTCTAGAATTGTGGGAAATACATTTTTGTTGTTCAAGCCACCCAGACTGTGTTATTTTCTTATGGCAACCAGAGTTGACTAATACAATGATATTTATAACAATGTTGTTTATACACATGGAAAAATTGAAAACAACAGAGTAATAGATTTTTCTTTTTTTGCATATGGAAAGATTGAAAACAGAGTAATAGGTGGGCTTCCCTGGTGGCTCAGATGGTAATGAATCTACCTGCAATGCAGGAGACCCCAGTTCAATTCCTGGGTTGGGAAGATCCACTGGAGAAGGGATAAGATACCCACTCCAGGATTCTTGGGCTTCCCTGGTGGCTCAGCTGGTTAAGAATCCACCTGCAATGTGGGAGACCTGGATTCGATCCCTGGATTGGGAAGATCCCGTGGAGATGGGAATGGCTACCCACTCCAATATTCTGGCCTGGAGAATTCCATGAACTATTCCATGGGGTCGCAAAGACCCGGACAAGATGGAGTGACTTTCACTTTCACTTTTTTCAAGTGAAAAGGAAGGTTAGAGTATGACTTCATGTATACACATACATATGTATATCAATATAAACTTTCATTTAAACATGTGGAAAAGCAATGTATGTGTATGTCAGTGTTCTCCAGAGAAACAGAACCAATAGGATGTGTTATACACAAATATATACCAGAAAACTCATCATCTGTGAGGCTGTTTCTCCTTTGCATAAGACAATGCTTCTGTAATTTCACTTTCTATAGAGAGACCAGAAGAATAATTCATTTTTTTCCATATAAAGGATAAAAATTTGATTAAAAATATTTAGGTAATTTCTTTCAGCCTCACAACCAATGACTGGTAATGACATAAAATTTTTTAGAATTATTGTCAGATTTGAAAAAATCTCTAAATTTTTCAATGTGTGAGTTGTAATATTTTAGGACATGTCGTGTTTTCTTTTCCAGTGATTCATCTTAAACATTCTTAGAACTGATGACCTTCATCAACTAATCTGTTACCAATGTCCTCATTGTACTGGTATAGTTTCCTTGTCAATGTCAGTATTTCAGATAAGAGCAGCAAGAATTGTAAATACTTTTCCATTGTGTTTATATAATATACTCTACCTCATTAGTGGGTCATCAGACAATCCAAGAGCTTGTTCATTGATTCCATTTGACATTGTATTTTCCTCTAAATGAATTACTGCTTCATTATAAGCTGAAATGTGTTGTTATAATTTGCTTATTTTTGTCAAAAATTTTCCATTGATTTTAATTGCTTATCTTATCCTTTACATTTCACTAATTTTATGTGTCTTTTTCTCTCAGCTCTTCTTTTTTCAGCAGTGCCATGCAGCTTGAGGGATCTTCTTTCTCCAACCAGGGATCAAACTCAGGGCTCCTGCAGTGGAAGCACAGGAGATAGGATTTGAACCTATTTGAACCATTGGACCACCAGGGAATTTCCTCTCAGTTCTTTAACACATAAATGAATTGATTTTCAATTTTTTTATTTATTGTAATTGAAATATAGTTGATGTACAATATTGTGTGTTTTGATGTACAACATGGTGATTCGTCACTTAAATACATTATAGAATGATTGTCATAAGTCCAGTGACCATCTGATACAAGTTACTAGAGTATTATTGTATATGTTTCTCATGCTGTAAATTACCTCCCTGTGACTTACCAACTTTATAATTGGAAGTTTGCACCTCTTATTCCCTTCACCTATTTCATCTAACTCCTTACCCTACACATAAATGAATTTGAAGAGAGAATGTTGTCCTCCCTATATGAAAAAATCAGAAGTCTGTACTTTTATTGAAAATGTTCCAGAACATATTTCCAAATAGCAGTTAGGGTCTCATAATCAAGCTTCATCAAATAAATCACTCCCATTAACAAAAAAATCCCTTGTGGTACATTTATTATTGTATAAGCTGTATGATCGATTTCATTCCTGGGAGGAGAGAATGCTATTTTGACTGGAACAATACACATGTGACAATCTAAGAATTTTCAGAGATTAGCTTCTGGGGCTGTACATTTCAAACCTTGTTTCTCTTCCACCACTGACATCAGTGTGGTGTCTGGCAGTGCAGCAATATTCACGTCTCAGTACAACCTACCTTGTTAGGTGAGTTAGTACAGAGGGCAGCAGGAATATTCCCGGGAGCCATACAAGTAGCAGTAATAGGACTTGACAGAAGAGACTGCAAACCACAACCCTGTATCCCAGTATATAAATATATCTCTGATTAAACCTTCCCCCAAATGCCCACAGCCACTTCAGCACCACCAGACCTGAGGGGACTGAGCAGAAGTTGGGGGTGGAAAAGAGACAGTGGTCTGAACCATCTGTGGCTGAAATATCCCAGTTGTGCAAATTTTATTATGCCCTGTCACCATATGAACACATTGCCAGGGCCCATTCTGGTCCAAGTGAGGGGCCTTGAAGCTGACGCCCATTGACTTCCTGGCAAATTGGCCTCAGGCTCCTCCACTCTCAACAACTTCCAAACCCTCACCCCCACTCTCCTGGTTTGTTGCCATCAACTCTTTTTTCCTTCCTTGCCCATTTCAATCTGTTCTTACCACAGTGGCCAATGAGATCCTGTAAAAACTGACAGATCATGTCACACCTCTGCTCAGAAGATTCCTATGTTTTCCCATTTCACTTCCAGTAAAAGCCAATAGTCCAGGTGGCCCTGCGTGACCTGGACCTTTGCCTTTCTGACCTCACCTCATGGTATCCAGCCCTTTCTCAGTCCACTCCAGTCTCCTACAGTTTCTGGAATGACCAGGCACAGTCCCATGAGGCTCTTGAACTTGCTGTTAATGCAGCCTGGACAACTATTCCATCTCCTTCAGAAAAACCTTGCTTGACCTACCCTTGTGCATGCATGGGTGCGTGTTCAGTCACTCAGTTGTGTCTGACTCTCTGACCCCACGGACTGCGGCCCGCCAGACTCCTCTGTCCACGCGATTTTCCCACTTGAGTGGGTTGCCATTTCCTCCTCCGGGGGATCTTCCTGACCCAGGGATCGAACCCACATCTCCTGTGTCTCCTGCATTGGCAGGCGGGTTCTTTACCGCTGAGCCACCTGGGAATCCTGACCTCCCTTCACCAGTCCCTATTTCTTATTCCCACTTTACGTTTCTCCATAGGCTGTATCACCATCTAAATAGATGTTTTGCTTTCCATCTGTCTCCCCACTCTAGAACTGAGCTCCATGATGTGTGGATCTTTGTTGAATCCATGGCTGTGTCCATTTCCTGGAACATGACTGATTTCTGGTAAACACAGGGGTCTCTGCCTTTAATGGACCTTTCTCTAGCCGCACCAGCAGCTCACAGGACCACCTTCTGAGAAACAGCAGTGAAAGTAGTTACTGGAAGTCCAGTTTCCCTGAAAGAGAAGAGCAAAGTTGACACAGTGGCAGGATTTTCTAGCATTTGAGCAACTTTGTTTTTATAATGAAATGTTTTCTTGTGAAGTGAATCACCAGAGGATTTGATCTCTGAGCTATAAACCTCTTGCGCCTCCTCCCTTTGTCCCCAAAAATGCAATCCGGAGTCACTGTGGTAGTAATAGGAAATTGCCAAATCATATAATCTTCCCAGTTCAAAGGAAAAAATGCAAATAAAAAGAAAAGGAGGAAGAAGCAGACACTTGAAATGTCTGTTCTTGTTTATCTTTTCTTCCTTTTCATTTTTATTTCTCCTTATTTCAAATAACATGAACTAGAAAATAGCACAGAAAAGCAAAAAGAAAACCAGGCTGTCATTAGAGCATCCCACTTGATCAGAGAGGTGTTGACATTCTGGTGTGACAAATGAGCTCAGGACTAGCACAGATAATATCACTTGTAAATATAAAACATTTAAAGTTGTTAATGTAATAAAACATTTTCCAAAATGTTTAAAAAAGACAAGTGAAAGTATTTATAATCCTACCACCACAATAGAAAAGCTAGAACTTTCGTATATTCCCTTCTAATTTTTCTCATATGCATACACTTTTTCGTTGTGGTAAAAAAATATACAACATAAAATTTACCATCTTAGCCATTTTTAAGTGTACAGTACAGTAGTGTTATGCATATATTTTTTATGTACATGTTACTGTTATACTTTTTGTATCCTGATTTTTTCCCCTCACTTTGCCCCATACCAAATAAATCTTCCATGTAGCAAATTTGTCTACATGCTTGTAATTTTAAAGATGCATAACATTCTATCCCGTGGTCAGAACACACTTGATTGAGCTGTTCACCTACAATGGGACATTTATGTTGTTTACCATTTTTCACTCTGACAATATTATTATGAATGTTTAGTTAATATAGTATTTTTCTCTTTAATATTTTCGATGATCTTCTTGAATGGCTGTCTAGAAGTTTTCTAGGGAAACTGAGTCAAAAGTAATGTCTTGCATGATTCTTGAAAATCACAATAGAACTGCTTTCCAATGTTTCCTACCAGTTCACAGTGATACTGGCGCAAAATGAGAGCACCGATGTCACCGCACTTTCACAACTGTTTCTTTTGATATTAAATCAATACTTTAAATATTAAAAGTTCAAAAGTCATGTTACTTTAACATGTATTTTTCCTATATCTCTTTTCCTTGATTGTTTTCTCTGTTGGAGAATGCCAGTTTGTGTCACTTGCTATTTACCTTTAGGGGCTTGTCACTTTGTCTTATCCCCAGGGCTTTGATAAAGGATTTAACTCTGCTTTATCTTCCTGATCTTATTTTCTACTATCATTATTTCATTCATTCCTTTTGATGTATGACATGTAGGTCAAATTAATCTGTTCGGTAAGTTCTCACTATTTAACCAGGACTCTTCCTTTTCATATATTTGAGGAAAGCCCTAAGTAACTGAAACAGTAGGTCTATGCCTGTGTGAAGAGTTCTTGTGTACTGGGGCAGGGGTCCAGGCTCCCTGGGGGAAGAGGAGGAAGGTAGAGCCCAAAGGACTTAGAAGGGGATGTGGTTCAGCGAGAACAGAAAAGGAGCAATATCTAGAATGAAGAGTGGGAGTGCACCTAAATGTCCTTGCGTTTTCACCTTGCTCTTCTGTCAAAAACAACACTGGGGCATGAAAGTGTTTCTAAACGTTAAAGACCATTTGACTTGAAGATTTCCCTGTCTTTATGGGACTCGTGCCGAGTTTTCCAAGTAGGAGCCCCTCTCAGTTGACCTACAACAATACGTTCGTTGATCGTTCGTGTTTGGAGCCTGTTCTATGCACACTGTGTGCATCTGGATGAGAGACAGAATAAGAGCCTCAGGGCAACCATGAGTTCTGCTGAGTGAAAAAAAGGATAAAAGGAGATGAGAAGAGAAATCCAGGTGGACGGAGAGAGGGCTCCGCCGCTGTGCAGCCCACCCTCTGTCCTCCCGTGGCCCGCGTGCACCTCCACCCTCCTCTCAGTTGGTCCAAGCCCCTGCACACACAGACAAGAATCACCACTTGCTTCTCTGCCCTCTAGCCGGTTGCATCTCAAAACTTTTGCAAGGGTCTTAAACCTGGCGGAGAGCCACTAGACCGGGAGTCAAAAGTGCCGGCCCCGCTACCCCCGACTCTCTACTGCCCCCCTCATTCCGCCTTCATCCCCACGGCTGCCTAGGAACCTGGAGCCTGAAAGCGTAAGCGACCACACTCGGAAGGCACGTCTGACCTCCTGATTCTGGTTCCCACCCGGCGGCCCAGGTTCGCGGTTATCTTTCCTTCCCGGTGCTCACAGAATGCAGACCACAAACCCATACCACTTGTTTTTTTTTTTTTTTTTTCCTTTGCTGGGATCACGTACAACATCACTTGACTTTGCATCTTTTAACTGGCATGCAGGTGGAAGGAGCAAGCCTTGGCTTCCGTCTGGCACGAAGTCCCGCATCTTAACCTTGCGGGCAGAGCATCCGCCACTTGAATCTTGGGAGAGCAAACGCATCTGGTCCATTTCACGTTAGTGCGCAGGGTCCAGATCCCCGAACCTGTGTACCAGGGACGTCCCCCGTGCCAGCCAGGCTCTGGGGAAGCCCAGCCACTGGGAAATCTCCAGGACAATCTCTTCCTCGCCACCCTCCCCGAGGGAATTCACCCACCGGGGCCGCCCCGCCTGGCTCCCTCCCACTGCCCAGCGGGACTGGCGAGAAGAGGAGAGAGAAGGTGCTCTTCTCAGAAAGGCCCCGGGGTGCCCCGTGGGTCTCAGGGTGCACAGGCCTGCGTCTCCCCGGTGGGGCCCCGGAGGGAGGGAGCGTGGCGCCAGCGTGACCGACCGCAGCGCAGAGAAAGTCCCCCGAGACTGTGACCCCTGCGCCCGGGGCGAGGGGTGGAAGGCGGGGCGGATGCGCAGGAAGATCCCGCGAAGGGACCGGGAAAAAAAACACCGACCACCCCCCAAACCACCCACCCCCAAACCGCCCACTGCAGTTTCTCAGCCCGAGTTCTCCGAGAGCGGCCGAGAGACGCCCCCCAGGGCTGCACCGCGCCTCCTCGACCGCAACCTGCCCCAGCCTCGCTTCTGGTGGGGGGGCTTCGCGCTCCCTTCTGGGTTTCGGAGCCACCACGTGACTTCCACGAAGAACGGGGGGCCCCCAGCGGAAAGCGGCGGCAGGGGTGGGATTTGGGACCCCGAGGTGCGGCGAGAGGGCGAGGGGAGGAGGAAACGGAGCGGGGGTGGGAGAAGGCGGGGCGAGGCGGACTCGGGGACGGGAAGGACGGCGCGCTGGGACCTGGTGGGGTGGGGAAACCCGGGCGCCGCGCGGCGGAGCCGGGGGAGCGGGAAGCCCGTGGGGGCGGGGCCGAGGCGGCGGCCCACAGGTGCGGGGGCGCGGGGATGCGTGCGGCCCGAGGGAGCCGGTAAGCAGCGCCCAGCGTGCAGGGCGCGCCGGGCCGCGCGGCCGCTCGTCCGCGAGGCTGCGCGGCGGGACGGGCCAGGCCGGAGCAGCGCCCGGCATGTCGCAAGGGCTCCCGGCGGCCGGCAGCGTCCTGCACAGGAGCGTCTCGGCGCCCGGGAACCAGGCGCGGCCACAGGTAGCGAGCTAGATAGAGGCTGCGGGGATGCCGGGGGTTGGAGGGGGGGGGCGCGCCACGGGGGGCGCGAGCAGGTGAGTGCTGGGGCTCCCGGCTGGGGACTGCTGGGAGCAGGGGTAGAGGGCAATGCGGGAGCCGGACGCGAGCGGCGTGGAGGGCGCGCGGGGACCCGGGTGTGCACCTCTGCCGGGCCGCCCCGGGCGCAAGCCAGGCGTCCGGGATGGTGACTGGGTTCCTGCGCCTGGGAGGAGCAGAGGTTAGAGGGCGCCGACGCCTGGTAGGGCTGGGCACTGTCCACGCTACCCGGCACGTGGGATCCGGGCCGCCCTGGGTGTCGCCATCCTTGCGCCGCTGCTGGCTGCCGCCCCGTCGCCGGAGCGCGTGGTCCTTCCCCGCCGCGCCGAGCTGGGGCCAAGGTGTGGAGAGGGGAAATTCCCCTCCGAGGGGCGGCTCGTGCCCAGGCACTCTCAGCGTGTACTCTCCTCCAGCGGCCTCCCGAATGGCCCAGGGACGCGAGATGGGGGCCCGAGGTGGGCGGACTCCAACCTCAGGGCGGCTGGAGAGCCCTGGGCGGGCGCCCGGTCCTCTGCGCTGTCCACCACAGTGTTTACAGCCGCGCACTCGGGGGAAACACACAAGGTTGCCGGCAGGGGCGGCAGACCGAGAACTCACTCAACTGCGTTAGGAGTCTTTTCAGGGTTATGCCCTGCTTCATAGTTAGGTGCCTGGCACAGAATGTCATCAGGTGACCCTAGAGAGTCACACAGCTGAGTCTGGGCCTCAGCGTTGCCACACACAGGCTGAGTAGCCTTGGGTAATCTGCTTCACCTCTCTGAGCTTTAGTTTCTGCACGTGTAAAAATCAATATAATATCAACTTCTTATGATTTTTATGAGGACTAATTGAGATATGGTTAGTAATATATGAATATCTCAACATTTTGCTGCTCTCTTTCCGCCTTGATTAAATGTTTCTGCTTGTTGTCAGGTCTGACCATGTGGTACGTGATAAATCCAGTTTGGAATGTCCACTTTTACAGGGCAGGATGCATGCTCCTCCCGTGTGCCTTATGAATCTCTGGTGATGACCAGAGAGGCATGATTTGATGATGAGTGCTAAAAGGGACTCAACAGAAAAGAACAGTCTTAACAGAGGTTATTGAAGACACACCATGTGGCGCTTTGGGATAAAATCTAGTTTTATCTTATACAGATCCAAGCGTTGGGCTGTTAGGATGATCATGGCAGAGATTACTGACCACTTGTTCAGGGCATGGGTCTCTAGTGCCCAGGACAGTGCCTGGCACATGGCAGGTACTCAGTTAGTACTTACTGAAAGAATGAGTGAATCACACTTACAACAAATGAGAAAACTGAAAAATCAGCGAGTGTAAGTCATTTACCCAAGGCCATACTGATAGTAAGAGACAAAACCAAGAACCTGTATTTCTAAAGCTAAAGTTCTGTTTGTCAGACTCCCTGCTGTGTTCTGGTTACCTCCACCAAGACTTCTTTGCCTCTTAAAGACGAGATCGTAATATCTTGTGTCTGGTCCCCTAAACACTGTCTTCAGGCCACTTCTCTATGTCATGCTCTTTCTTCTTTTCCTTTCATAGCTTTATATTCTTGCATATGCTGAAAATTCTCTACTCACTGTAACTTGGGGAGATATGTATCTTTCTTATTTGGAATATTAGACCAGATAAAATGATATCGGAAAACATCCGTTATCTCGTGTTATCAATATTTGCTTTCCATTAATAATAATAACTGAGTAGCTTTCCTATGTTTGTATCCCACTGATTTCTTGATCTCTAAACTCTTTAAAGGTAGTATTTCTATGGAATCTTCTCATAGGTCTCTGGGAAGCAAATACTATACCCCTCCTCTGTTTTCTATAACTGGATGAAGTGTTTTTACCATTGTAGGTGCGTTTGTCTGCCTGCCTTTTCAGGATAACTCTTGAAGGACTTGATTAAGTTTGGTTAAATCCTATATATAGCTAAGAGCTTTCAAGACACATCATCACTTTGCTTTCCGATTCAAATTGCTCTCACCTGTGAAGCACAATGTCAGTCAAGCATTGTTCAAAGGGATGAGCTGTCTGTGGCGTTTAGGACCACTTGGTGTGTTGGAGAGTTGCATGGCTGCAATCAGTAATCAGCGTAGTTGTGATTTATACACAGTGTCAAAAGTACCTGTTTGTGTGTGGTGGCGGAAGGCCTGGCCCACGGCAAGTCCCAGATAGCAGCCGCCTTCTGCCTTTCCCGTCCTCAGATGCACACCAGCACCACACCTCTTCCAGGCACACGCCCGGGGGTGGTGGTGGCGGGTAAAGGTTTGAGAACGTTGGTTTGGAGTCCAGCAGACCTGAGTTCCACTTCCCGTCGGGCCCCCCACTAGCTGTGATACCTGGAGCAAGTTCCTCAACCTCTCAGAGTTTCTTATTCCTCATCTTTTAGATGGCAGTCCCACCACACAGGTCTCGGGGGTGGCGAGGGCGGGGTAGCAGCTAACCCAGCCATAGCGCATGGCTAGTGCTCTCTCGACACGGGGCCCCTGTTCCCCCACTGATGGAGCAGCAAGTGCTGCTGTGACTGCAACGAACACGGTGACGGCCCACGAGCAGGGCTGGATGAAGAGAGCGGGCGGAGGAGGGGTGGCGAGGGGCCTCAGCATCCCACTTGACCAAGCCCTTTCCCCCAGAGCCCTGAGGATGACGACAGGAAGGTCCGGAGAAGGGAGAAAAACCGAGTTGCTGCTCAGAGAAGTCGGAAGAAGCAGACTCAGAAGGCTGACAAACTCCACGAGGTGAGCGGGTGTTTGGGGCAGAGCCATGTGAGGGCCACGGTGGGGAGCGGTCCTCCGCTGCTGCAGGGTGGTGGCCGCGCGGCCACCCCGGGTCAACACCACTTTGGCCACATGCACATCTAATCCCGCCGCGTCCCTCCAGCCCCGCGTTCCAAGTCCTCCCGCCCCGGTGTCTTCATTGCTCCCTCACTGGTTGTATCTCCCAGTTCTCTTTTAATTTTAAAGCAAGGAAACTTCCTTTTGATCCTGATTCCCTTTCAAGCTAGTGCTCCCTTTCTTCTCTTTCCCTCCTTCATTTACCTGCTTCTTTTTTAAAGAAAAAAAAAATTGAATTTATTTGGCAGACAGGATCAGGGCATGTGGGATCTAGTTCCCTGACCAGAGGTGGAACCTGGGCCCCCTGCATTGGGAGCACGGACCACCAGACCACCAGGGAAGTCCCTCCCTGCTTCTTAAAAAGAGACCTGCTGTCTCCATGTCCCCAGTTCCCATTTATTTCCCAGTCCACTGTGATATCCTTTATGCTCCCCAAACACCCGCACACACGCGCGCGCGCGCGCACACACACACACACATTTCCTACAGAAACTGCCCCGCTGAGGCCACTAGTGTTCTGACACTGCCCGATCCAGGGACCTCTTTCTAGTCTCCTCATCCTTGACCTTGCTGGGACCTGTGACACCACAAACCCTCAGCTTCTTGAAACATCCTTTCAAGGTCTTTAGCTTCTTTCATTTTTATAACTTTAGAAGAGTATTTATTTTTACTTATTCATTTCGCTGTGCCAGGTCTTAGTTGCAGCACTCAGGTTTTTCAATCTTCACTGCAGCATGCAGGATCTTATAGTTGCAGCATGTGGAATCTAGTTCCCTGACCAGGGATTGAACCTGGGACCCCTGCATTGGAAGCGTGCCGTCTTAGCCAGTGGACCACTGGGGAAGTCCCCCTCTGGGTCTTTAGCTTCCTATTTCTCCTGACCCTCTCAACCACTTTTTTCTGTTTCTTTGTTCACTTTTCTACTTGTCTGTTTTCTCAGATGTTGGTGCTGACCATGCTTTCAATCCAGTTCAGTTCAGTCGCTCAGTCGTGTCTGACTCTTTGCAACCCCATGAATCACAGCATGCCAGGCCTCCCTATCCATCACCAACTCCCGGAGTCCACCCAAATCTGTGTCCATTGAGTCGGTGATGCCCTCCAGCCATCTCATCCTCTGTCGTCCCCTTCTCCTCCTGCCCCCGATCCTTCCCAGCATTAGGGTCTTTTCCAATGAGTCAACTCTTCGCATGAGGTGGCCAAAGTATTGAAGTTTCAGCTTCAACTTCAATCCTTCCAATGAACACCCAGGACTGATCTCCTTTAGGATGGACTGGTTGGATCTCCTTGCAGTCCAAGGGACTCTCAAGAGTCTTCTCCAACACCACAGTTCAAAAGCATCAATTCTTCGGCACTCAGCTTTCTTCACCGTCCAACTCTCACATCCATACATGACTACTGGAAAAACCATAGCCTTGACTAGACGGACCTTTGTTGGCAAAGTAATGTCTCTGCTTTTCAATATGCTGTCTAGGTTGGTCATAACCTTCCTTCCAAGGAGTAAGCGTCTTTTAATTTCATGGCTGCAATCACCATCTGCAGTGATTTTGGATCCCCAAAATATAAAGTCTGACACTGTTTCCACTGTTCCCCATCTATTTCCCACAAGGTGGTGGGACCAGATGCCATGATCTTAGTTTTCTGAATGTTGAGCTTTAAGCCAACTTTTTCACTCTCCACTTTCATCAAGAGGCTCTTTAGTTCTTCTTCACTTTCTACCATAAGGGTGGTGTCATCTGCATATCTGAGGTAATTGATATTTCTCCTGGCAATCTTGATTCCAGCTTGTGTTTTTTCCAGCCCAGCATTTCTCATGTTGTACTCTGCATATAAGTTAAATAAGCACGGTGACAATATACAGCCTTGACATACTCCTTTTCCTGTTTGGAACCACTCTGTTGTTCCATGTCCAGTTCTAACTGTTGCTTCCTGACCTGCCTACAGGTTTCTCAAGAGGCAGGACAGATGGTCTGGTATTCCCATCTCTTTCAGAATTTTCCACAGTTGATTGTGATCCACACAGTCAAAGGCTTTGGCATAGTCAATAAAGCAGAAATAGATGTTTTCCTGAAACTCCCTTGCTTTTTCGATGATGCAGCGGATGTTGGCAATTTGATCTCTGGTTCCTCTGCCTTTTCTAAAACCAGCTTGAACATCTGGAAGTTCTCGGTTCACGTATTGCGGAAGCCTGGCTTGGAGAATTTTGAGCATTACTTTACTAGTGTGTGAGATGAGTGCAATTGTGTGGTAGTTTGAGCATTCTTTGGCATTGCCTTTCTTTGGGATTGGAATGAAAACTGACCTTTTCCAGTCCTGTGGCCACTGCTGAGTTTTCCAGATTTGCTGGCAATATTGAGTGCAGCACTTTCACAGCCTCATCTTTCAGGATTTGAAATAGCTCAACTGGAATTCCATCACCTCCACTAGCTTTGTTCAGACTCTACCCTTTTTTCCTCTCACCTGGAAGATTTAATCTGTTGATCTGTCAGATCCCAGCATCGCTTACCCTCAGGTAGGCATTGATCATTGCAACAAGACTTCTGTCCTGGCCCTAACCGCACATCTCCATTGTCTGCTTCGAGGCCTCCAAATGGGTCCCCACAGGCTCCTTGGTGGCAGCCTGGCCATAATAGTAGGATTATTCATCCTGAGTCTTCCTCTTCTCAACTGTCTTCAAATTGTAATATGAAGCTAATAAACTGTCGACCCATCACCCCAATCAGGAACCTGAGGGTGATGCTAGACTCTTTCCTTCCCTGTGATCCTGTGTATTATCCCACATAATCTCGCAGCCAGGATGCGGGAACCACTCCATGTCAGGAAGTGATGTAGAAGGCATCCCAGGATCTGTCCAAGGAATCGACGGCAGTTCTGTGCTCATCTTTGCACACGATTGATGTGAACATTAGGGGTTTTGGTTCAGCACTCCCCTGCCACTCTTTCTGGCCACAGATTGTTTCAGCACGGGCAATCTGAGGATGTTGACAGCATTGGAGACTGTGGGGTGTTATGAGGGGGAAATGACTGTCTCTAAAAACCCCTTCACAGTGAGCAGAGAACAGGTTTAGAATGCACAACCTCCAGGGAGAGGAGATCCACTGATGTAAATTCACGGAGGGCCATACATTATAAATGTTAGATTCTTTCTTGAAAGTAGGAAGTCTCGGTTGTAGAAAGAGACTAGGACCTTCAGACCAGGCTCAGGGAAAGCCTGTTCCAGACTGGATTGTTCTGTAAAATTCCTCAGAAGAATTGAGATGTCCTTTGCCTCCTTTCTTCCCTCCCCTTGCTCCTGAAGCAAGCCTGGTTCTAGCTTCATGTTACCAAACACCCCCCAGAGGGGATTTGTGGCTCAGTCAGTGCACAACCCTATGTTCAGAGCACAGCGCCAGCCTGACAGCTAGGCCCTTCCTCTCGAGGAGCTTCTAGTTGGAGATGGGTATATTAATATCAAAACACATCAGAGGATACTCAGTTTTAAGACCTCTGTGATTATGTGTGCAGAGGTGCCTAAATGACTTGGATAAGATCTTTCATGGAACCAGGTCAAGTAGATTCACTCAACAGATATATATTTTAAAATTTTTATTTGTATCTATTTGTCTACACCAGATCTTAGTTGCAGCACTTGGAATCTTCGATCTTTATTGCAGCATGCCAGCTCTTATTTGCAGCATACTGGATCTAGTTCCCTGACCGGGGATGGACCTGGGCCCCCTGCGTTGAGAGCATGGAGCCTTAGCCACTGGACCCCCAGGGAAATCCCTCAACAAATATTAATTAAGAACCACTGCCGGCAAGGACTACCACTGTGTCACAAGGAGAGGAATCAGATCTCATTCCCGTCCTGGGGAGGTATAAGAGTCTTAAAGTGAAACTGAAGTGAAAGTTGTTCAGTCGTGTCTGACTCTTTGAGACCACATGGGCTATACAGTCCTTGGAATTCTCCAGGCCAGAATACTGGAGTGGGTAGCCTTTCCCTTCTCCAGGGGATCTTCCCAACCCAGGGATCAAACCCAGGTCTCCGTCACTGCAGGCAGATTCTTTACCAGCTGAGCCACAAGGGAAGCTCATGAATACTGGAGTGGGTATCCTATCCCTTTTCCAGTGGATCTTCCCAACCCAGGAATCAAACTGGGGTCTCCTGCATTGTAGGTGGATTCTTTACCAACTGAGCTATCAGGGAAGCCCCAGTAAGAGTCTTAAGGAAAGTGTATTCATTTCCTACAGCTGCTGTAACAAATTATGACAAATTTTTTGTGGCGTAAAACAACACAGATGTATGTTATCTCACAGTTTTGGAGGTCAGGCATATGAAGTGGGTCTCAGTGGGGTAAAAATCAAAGGGTTGACAAGGCTTCATTCCTTCTGGAGGCTCTGCAGGGGAGTCGTTTCTTGCCTTTTCCAGCTTCTAGGGGCTTCTGTACTCTTTGGCTTGTGGTCCTCTTCCACTTTCAAAGCCAGCACCGGCCAGTTGAGTCTTTCTCATCCGGCATCACTCTGCCGCCGTTTCCATTGTTACATCTCCTTCTCTGACTCCTCTTTCCTTTATAATCTCATGTGACAGTGGGCTTTGTCTGCATAATCCGGGGTAATCTCTCTATTTTAAGATTCTCAACTTAAATCACATTGGCAAAGTCCCTTTTACCACACCAGGTAATACAGTCACAGGTTCCAGAGATGGGATGTAAACATCTTTGATGTGTGTGAGTGGGGCAGAGCGGGAGGGGAGCTTATTCTGTGTACCATGGAAGGTAACATGAATACTTTCAGTTCAGTTCAGTTCAGTCGCTCAGTCATGTCCGACTCTTTGCGACCCCATGAATCGCAGCACGCCAGACCTCCCTGTCCATCACCAACTCCCGGAGTTTACCCAAACCCATGTCCATCGAGTCAGTGATGCCATCCAGCCATCTCATCCTTTGTCATCCCCTTCTCCTCCTGCCCCCAATCCTTCCCAGCATCAGGGTCTTTTCCAGTGAATCAATTCTTCACATCAGGTGGCCAAAGTATTGGAGTTTCAGCTTCAACATCAGTCCTTCCAATGAACACCCAGGACTGATCTCCTTTAGGATGGACTGGTTGGATCTTCTTGCAGTCCGAGGAGCGTCAAAAAAAGAGATGGGTCTCTCTCAATTTCTGTCATTGTGGGATTTGATAACCAAATGAACTTGACATCTGAGAAACTTAAGGGTGGTTTGTCACATTTTCTCCTGCCTAATCCCTCTTAGAACAGTGAGTGGAGGGCCCTTCATAGCATTCTTAGCTTGTTCTGCTGTCCATAGACATAACTGTGCCAGCTGCCCTTTCCAGGAACGGTGCTGTTGCTCTGAAACCCAAGCCCTCCGCAGAAGACCACGGCCTCCCCCTCTTTCTCTGGGGAGCTGCCAGGATGGGTCAGGATCACGCACCACGCAGCAAGGCCAGTTTTGTTGGGAAACACAGTGTCGAGGTGGCCGGGACAGTGGTTCCATGCATACCACACAGATCCCTTTACTGTCACTAGCTACACACGAGTGTCATTGGTCGTTGGTGGCAGTAGCCACCTTGGTGACTAGTTTTTAAACTTTGAAAAACGTCTGCACGTTGAGAGTGAGATGTCTGGTTGTGTGGTGATGAATGATTTGACTGTGCTCCAGTGGGTTGCAGGCAGGGGACCTTGCACACTGCTGTGGGTCACAGCTGAAAGCCCCGCGGGCTCCCTGGGGCTCCCAAGCCACGTCTAGGTTGGGAGAAGTAAGAGGTGACTGGAAATCTCCTCCTCAGACTTGGAATGAGGCCAGCTCATTGGGAGACATCGAGGGGCTTAGAAAACCACCACCTGACAGCCACAACTGCCCTGCTATTCCCTGAGGAGAGGAGCCCACCCATCGTAAGAGTAAAGGAAAGGTTTTTTTTTTTTGAGCCATGCCAAAAATCCTGCAACCTGTGGGATTTTAAATTCCTGGACCAGTACTCGAACCCACACCACTCTGCAGTGGAAGCATGGAGTCTTAGCCAGTAGACCACCAGGGAAGTCCCCTTGAGTAAAGCCTTTATCCCATAAATTCCTCTATCCCATCTGGTGGGCTGCCATTGCTGAATATCTGCAAGTAACGCAAGCTCTTTGTTTGCCTTTCTTGAGCACCGTGAAGGGGAATATTAAGAGCAGGATGTGTTCAAAAATTCCCACCGTCCTCTCCCGTCCTCTCAGTTCTTGAGCCTCTCTCCCCTCCAATATCCAGAAAAATCTCTTCTAGTCCCGGCTGTTACAAGTCTCTCAGGTGCCCTTCTCCTTCCCCAGCTCTCCAGCCCCATGGATGGGGGAGCTATCCATCAGGGAGGGGCGCCTGGGCAGGCAGAGCCAGGGAGAGGCCAGGCTCGCTCTTCAGGGTGGTCTGAGTTCTCCCCGAGGGCGAGTGTTGCTGGAAGCCGCACTGCAGTGACGAGAAGCGGTTCCTAGTATGCATCTGTGCGCCTCGCTGTTCACCGTGGCTTTTCAAGTCATCCCGTCAAAGCACTTACCCTTCTCTTGGGGATTTTGAGCCCGTATTCATCTCTGAACACTAGGCACACGGCCTGGGTCCAGATTCACAGATGGGAACCCAAGAAGACAGTCTGGATCTCTAAGGCCAGTTGCAAATGTGTCAGAAGTGGGTCACACTGGTTCAAGCCAGGCACCCGAAGATGTAAGACTGAGAAAGAATTTTGAGTCAGAAAAGGAAGGCAGCAATGCCATCCTCGGGAGCCCTAAATGTCACAAACTGACAGTGGTCTTGGGCAATATGATTGTGGTGTGTGTTGCCCTGGTGTTTTCAGATATTGCATGTTCTAAGAGAATACTTCATGTCAGTCCTCACTGGGTTTAGAAACTGATGATGACACTAATTTGTACCGCCCTGGGCTGGTGACACAATTTTTCTGCTGGGAAGTGTATGAGCTTAAGGCTTGGGAAGGGAGTTATTGTAAAATCCTGCGTTCGAGTAGTCCTTTCCTGCTGGTAACCATCATGGGGGGAATTTGGGCCCAGGCATTGCCAAGCAAAAGCAGAATTGCTATCATTGTGTGAGAGCTGCGGCTGATCTTGGGGTCAGGGATCAGGTCCCAAGTGTGTATGACCTCGGAAGAGTCACTGTACCTCCGAGCCTCGGCTGCCTCGCTTGTGAAAGGGGTCTGTGTCCTCCTGATGGCCTTTCCCTTCCCCTCAATCCCTTCCCACCTTAGTTATCATCTCTGGACCCTGGTTCCCGCATTAGCTTCTTTACCAGTCTTTGCATCAAACGCATCTTAGACTCCAAATCTCTCCTCACCCGGACAGCATCTTAGTCCTCAGTCAACCTCTCTTAGCTGCTCAGACCAGGGTTTCTCAACCACAGTACTATTGACATTCGGGGTCAGCTACTTCCTCACTGGGGCGGGGGGGTGGGTATCCTGTGTACCCTAGGACATAGAGCAGCATCTGTGCTCAACCCTCGACCCCCTAGAGGCAGTGGTGCCCCCTTTGCAGCCGTCGCCACCCAGGCTGCCTCCAGCCACTCCCTGGGGACTGCCAAGATTGCCCCAGTTGGCAATCACTGCCCGAGACAGCTTAATTTCCGAGGCAGGACTGGGATCTGCAGTGATTTCGCCACCTCCCATCCTTGTCTCTGCTCTGTGACTGTGTCCTGCAAATACCCAGAGAAGGCAGCCTGGTGACCTCAAACCCTCCCGGGGCAGGAGACTCAAGAGTCAGCAAGATCGGAGCTAGACTGATCATCTCTTTGGAAATAACAAAGGGTCTAATGTTCTTGGCTTGTCTTACACACATATTAACCCCAGGTATTTCTCCCCAGGCTGAAGAGGGTATTCCCCTTTGTACCCACTCAATGTTCTCACCTCCTCTTCTTCCCCTTCCCCGCTCCCCTTTTTTGTGTGTGTGTGAAACTGGTCTTGCCTGAAGAAGATTTTGACTTTTCTTTTTATTCCCTCAGCTCAATAAAAGCCCCCTCTACAGATTTATGAATAAAACTTAAATCCCAGAAGAGAAAGTCCCCAGGGAGAAGGCATCCAGGGGACCTGCTGGGCACCCGCTCTGTGGCCTTTCTGAGCAGGGGTTTGGGGCAAGTAGCGGACTTGGGCAGCGTGGCCCCCGTGGCTTCCAGAGGGAAAGCCCAGACGCTCAAGGACATCTTGCCACATAGTTCAGCAACCACACAAAAGCATTTGAAATATTCTGCCACAGGAAGGCGTCTGTTCTTTGGAATCCAGTTAAAATCTTAGCTCACTGCACTGTGCTTAGTCGCTCAGTCGTATCCGACTCTTTGTGACCCTATGGACTGTAGCCCACCAGGCTTCTCTGTCCATGGGATTCTCCAGGCAAGAATACTGGAGCGGGTTGCCATGCCCTCCTCCAGGGGATCTTCCCAACCCAGGGATTGAACCCAGGTCTCCTGCATTGCAGGTGGATTCTTTACCATCTGAGCCACCAGGGATGGGACCATTCAAACGTGTTCTCCATTTTTACTTGGAGTGAAGAGAATTTCCAGTTGCAGGATGGCGTGTGTGTGTGTGTTTGTGTGTGTGTGTGTGTATGCGCGTGTGCATGCCTGCACACATGCATGTGTGAGCTACCCAGAACTATAATCTCTCTCAGCCCTCTGCTGTGGTCAGGCTCCCCGTGGTGCCTAGGCCCCCATGCCCTCCTCCCATCCAGACCCTTCCTGCCCATGGAGGGCCTCTTGCTGCATTAGGAGACTGACTTCTGACTCCAGGACTAGAGCTGGTCAAAGGCCAGAGGAGAGTGAGGGGAGGTGGGGTGGTAGCTCTGAGGGAGAGCTGCAGACAGATGTGGCCAGCCCCCTCGGGGGAGCCAGAGTGACCCCCGGACAGCCTGCGGGGATGTGGGTGAGGCCTGCTGCTGTGGTGAGTATTCCATACCACCCTGAGAGCCTGCCTTGGAAAGACAGGGGGCAGAGGGGTAGCTTCAATGGCCTCTGCATGGAACCCCTCTGGGGCCCTTGTTCTGAGTGGGAGGAAGGTGCCTAGAAGGGGGAGGAAGGGAGAAAGGAGGGTAAGAGGAGACCAAGGGCGAGAGTTGAGGAGTCACTGATATTGAGGAGTCGTAGATGTTGGCACCGGGGCCCGTCAGGCAGGGTTACAGGAGACGGTAGCAGAGGCCCCTGGTTGCTATACATTTCTAATCTTTGGGGAGACACTTTATTTACTATAAGTAAGATTGAACTGTGATACAAGACTGAAGAGAACAGATAATGAGAGATGTGGTTTCATTAGGTGCTGTGATCAGGGAAGCCTTCCTGGAGGTGGTGGACTTGAGCTGGGCCCACATTCGAAAGAAGGAAGATAGCTCTGTTGAGGAGAACAGCTTTAGCAAAGAGGCAGAGCTGAGAATTTGCATGTGTCTTCATGCTTGTAAGAAGATCAGGCTTTTTTCGTAATATTTCTTAAACATTACTGGTAAGATAATAAGGTTGGGTCCCCAGCTCAGAAAATGCATGGTACGACAAAGCCTAATCACATGAATCAACCTAGAAATGGTTGAAAACAGCTTTTCAACAAGATGCAAATGAGATTGTCAGCCTTAAGAAAGTCAGGCTCTGCAAGTGGCTGAATATTCTAGGACTTACTAATGAGTTGGATGAAGAAAAAGAAGACTTGCTTCATCAAATGAGGGGAAAACTTAGAGCTGTGTGGTATCACCAGTTCAGGAGCTGACACGATCAGTATTCAAAATGATTTTGCTGGGCTGGAAGGTGCCCAAGGAATAGGGTGAAATTCAGTAGAAGCGGATGTAGAGCCCACCCTTAAGCCAAAGTATCAAAAAATGGTCATTCAAGTATGAACGGAGATGCAGCAGATGCAGGCAGATCCTGCATTTCTCTGCAGGCCTGGGGAGAATCTCCAGAGCCAGGTAGCTTTGAACGTGGGTCCCACCCAGAGCAGACTACCTCTTAACAGCTGCCCTCCGCATGGCCAGGCCATCCCCAGACTCCCACACTGCGTTAGGGGAACGTTTACTCAGAGCCCCTGGTAAATGGAACGTACGTCGGTAATGGCCTCCAGGAGGGCAGAGGAAGCAGAAGTCCTAAAGCCCAAGGAGCCCGGAGGACCTGAGACAGTTGGGCTCAGAGAACACCTAAGGGGAAGTGGTATGGGGCCATCTCCTCACATTTCAAGAACTGTGATGTTGAGAAAGTATTGCACGTACTCTGTGTGGTTCCATAGGTGGAACCAAGCCCAGTAGGTGGGTGTGAAGGGGAGAAGGATTTTAGATCAGTACAAAGTGGAGCTTTCTAATAGAGTGGCTCAGAAACGTTGGCAGGAAGTGTCCTTGGAAGAAGGAGAGGGTGATGAAGGAAATGTTGGAGATGGGATTACACAGGCAGGGTTTCTACACTGGGTGGGTTGGGCTAAGGGCTCTCTGACACCACCACCCACCAAGTTCTAAGCCTTTGTAAACTCTCATATAGTGGAAACTTAACAGGTGAGTGTTGAAGCAAAGCCAAGGCAAGAGGTATTTTTCACTCATTTACTCAACATTCAACAAACATGCATTCTGTTCCAGACACTTTTCCGGGTGCTGGGGCTAGAAGAGTGAACCCAGCAAAGACCCTCAGAAGCAGATCAGCAGCTGGGGGGGGGGGGCAGGAGTGGCTGACTGCAGAGGGAGATTGAAGGAGGACACAGAACAGGCTCCATCTTGAAAGCAGGACTCCATCTTGGGCTGGACTGTGGACTTTGAGCTGTATGCCCAGTATCTATGGAAACAACATACCAATTGGAAAACCAGGCCCCTGGAAGGAAGAGCCCCAGGGCTCTCCCTTGCCTAAAAGAATACCCTGATTATCTGTGTAACTGAATAGAATCATACATTCTATTATGCTTATTGGGGTATGACCACAGGACTGTTGATAATTGTCCACTGTTAACTGCCTAGGCTTAAGGCATATGAATCACGGGTTAGCTTTGTATCTTCTTTTCCTTTGCTCAGACTAGTTTCAGGGAATTTGGGGAGGTGGGTTTGGGCACAAACACTTAGGGTATATAAGGTTTTCACAAAAACTGGTTGGGGTCCTTGTCTAAAAGGAGACTCTGCCCTGGGCCCGCCGGTGTATCTGCATTGTTCTGGGTGAGTTTGTTTCCCGGAAGCGTGGCTACAACACGATCAGGGAGCTTTCAGGTGGATGGAGACATTCTGCGTCTTGATCAACCCAGTTGTTTGTGCTTGTCAAAACTCATCAAACTAAACATGTAAAGTAGGTGCATTTTATTTTACATGAATTATACCTCAGTAAGTGCTTCCCCAGTGGCTCGGCAGGGAAAGAATTCAATGCAGGAGACACAGGAGATGGGGATTGAATCCATGGGTCTGGAAGATTCCCTGGGGGAGGGCATGGCAACCCACTCCAGTATTCTTGCCTGGAGAATCCCATGGACAGAGGAGCCTGGTGGGCTATGGTCCATGGGGTTGCAAAGAGTCGCACACGACTGAGCGAGTAAGCACACGCGCGCACACATACCCCTCAATAAAGATGATTCAAAAAAACAAAAGCCTCATAGAAGGAGTGCTCATAGAACCTTTCATCCCTGTGGGAGGGGAGAGACATGAAGCAGATGAACAAACACATCCGAGGGGTGGAGGCAGGCCTGGTTAAGGAGAAACTGCCAGGGAAGGAGGTGAGCTTCGTGGCCCGGGGTTAGAGCTGCAGGAGGATGGAGGAAGGGCACGTGGTTTCAGGGCCGATTTTGCACCTTTCCTGTCTTCCCAGGAATATGAGTGCCTGGAACAAGAAAACACAGGGCTGCGGAGAGAGATCGGGAAGCTGACAGAGGAGCTGAAGCACCTGAGCGAGGCCCTGAAGGAGCACGAGAAGGTGTGCCCGCTGCTGCTGTGCCCCCTGAACTTTGTGCCGTTGCCGCGGCCGGACCCTGTGGCTGGCTGCCTGCCCCGGTGAAGCCCATAGACGGCCCTCCTCAGCCCAACGAGGAACCCAACGAGTCGGTGTTTTTCACCCCCAGGAGGAGGCTTCTCGCCACTTCCGTGTGCCTGGGTCACCTCTTTGGAGCTCCGGGCTGGGTACTCAGTGGCCCAGGCTCAGTGTGACGCTCCCGCAGGAGTCTGACTCGGAGCCTCCAGCGGAGCCAGGCCGGAGTTGCTGTGCTTCCACTTTGGCAGCTAGTACCTTGCCTTGCAGAATCATTTCCCCTAGCATATACATAACAAAGGTGTTGTTGGGACTTCCTTGGTGGTCCAGTGGCTAAGACTCTGAGCTCCCAATGCACAGAGCCCCTGGTTCCATCCCTGGTCAGGGAACTAGATCCCACATGCCAGAACTAAAGATCCTGCATGCTGCAACTAAGACCCAGCTTGGCCAAATAAATAAATAAATAAAAATATTAAAAAAAAAAGAAAAAGGTGTTGTCTTCCCTCCTTTTGGCCAAGTTCTTGAAATTTAGAGACGCAATACCTTTCCTCTTTCTGAAGAGGTCATCTCCTGTTCCCTCAGGTGGTTTTGCAGCTCCTGGATCTGGTTTCCCCTCCTGGTCATCACCCCCAAGGACATATCCAAGCTAGATGGGGAGGCACCTGGTGGGCATGGGACTCCCTGCCCTCCCCCAGTAGGGTGGCACAGAGGTGTGCTGCGCCTGACTCCTGCTTGTCATATGCTCTGCGTGGCCCTCCACCCTGGTCAACCTCCCCACCCAGGCTGATTGTCATGGAAGATTTTCTATTCCAGGCTGATTTTCTCCTGAGTCTGTACACTGTACACTGAGTGTTTTCTCTGTACACTCATTAGTCACCTCCCATTCCGTTAGTACTCATAGGATCAGGCAGCAAGTTTCCTTTATAGAAGTCTGAATCACTATTGAATGGGAGAGGTGTTCAGTTGCTAAGTCATGTCCTACTATTTGTGACCCCATGGACTACAGCACACTAGGCTTCCCTGTCTTCCATTGTCTCCAGGAGTTTGCTCAAACTCAGGTCTGTTGAGTCGGTGATGCCATCCAACCATCTCATCTTCCGTCGCCCCCTTCTCCTCCTGCCCTCAGTCTTTCCCAGCATCAAGATCTTTTTCACTTTGTCGACTCTCTGCATCAGGTGGCCAAAGTATTGGAGCTTCAGCTTCAGCATCAGTCCTTCCAATGAATATTCAGGACTGGTTTCCCTTAGGATGGACTGGTTGGATCTTCTTGCAGTCCAAGGGACTCTCAAAAGTCTTCTCCAGCACCACAGTTCAATAAAGCATCAATTCTTGGTGCTCAGCCTTCTTTATGGACCAACTGTCACATCTGTACATGACTACTGGAAAAACCATAGCTTGGTCTATACGGACCTTTGTTGGCAAAGTGATGTCTCTGCTTTTGAATATGCTGACTAGGTTTGTCATAGCTTTCCTTCCAAGGAGCAAGTATCTTTTAATTTCATGGCTGCAGTCACCATTCACAGTGATTTTGGAGCCCAAGAAAATAAATTTGTCACTGTTTCCACTTTTTCCCCTTCTATTATGGGACCAGATACCATGATCTTAGTTTTTTGAATGTTGAGTTTTAAGCCAGCTCTTTCACTCTCCTTTCACTCTCATCAAGAGGCTCTTTAGTTCCTCTTTGCTTTCTGCCATTAGAGTGGTATCATCTGCATATCTAAGGTTGTTGATATTTCTCCCAGCAGTCTTGATTCTAGCTTGTGATTCATCCAGCCTGGCATTTCTCATGATGTACTCTGCATGTAAGTTAAATAAGCAAAGTGACAATATACAGCCTTGATGTACTCCTTTCCCAATTTTGAATCAGTCTGTTCTTCCATGTCTGGTTCTAACTGTTGCTTCTTGACCTGCATACAGGTTTCTTAGGAGACTGGTAAGGTGGTCTTGTATTCCCATCTCTTTAAAAATTTTCAACAGTTGTTGTGAGCCACACAGTCAAAGGCTTTAGCGTAGTTAATGAAGCAGAAGTAGATATTTTTCTGGAATTCCTTGCTTTTTGTAAGATCCAACGGATGTTGGCTATTTGATCTCTGGTTCCTTTGCCTTTTTTAAATCCAGCTTGTACATCTGGAAGTTAGTTCACCTACTACTGAAGCCTAGTTTGAAGGATTTTGAGCATAATCTTTGCTAGTGTGTGAAATGGGTGAAATTGTATGGTAGCTTGAGCATTCTTTGGCATTGCCTGTCTTTGGGATTGGAATGAAAGCTGACCTTTTCCAGTCCTGTGACCACTGCTGAGTTTTCCAAATTTGCTGATGTATTGAGTGCAGCACTTCTCCTATTTAAGCAAATATTAGAGTAGATGAGGAGAGGAGAGGCTATTTCCTTTCCAAGGTCCCAGTCAACTCTACTCTTTCAGAAAAATCAAAAGCAAGCCAAGTTGAAGGAGGCCCCAGTGAGTAAAGCAAAACAGGAGAGCAAGTCCCATCCCCTCCCAATTCTCTTTTATTCCTGGAACAAAGGAGTTGTAGAAGGTGGAGCCAGCCCACATAAGGGGAACAAGAAATAGGGACAGAAAATAAAGTGTACATGTAACCAACTGTGAATGCAGTTGGTTAAAAAAAGAAAGAAAAGAAATAGCAACCCTTCCAGGAGTGAAGAAATAGCTGATTTCCTACCAGGATCCTATTTGGTTGCTCCCCACAAGCCACTTTTTCTTCTCCTTTCTCTCTCTCTTCTCCTGCTTGCTGGAGTCTTGCCTGGTGTCTCTGACTCACACAGGCTGGCGGTGGCAAGATTTTCCTGGTCAGAGGCACTGGAAGGCTGCTGTTAGATAACAGGGCCTGTGGCTGCTGGCTTCTCAGCTGGCGCTAGTGGTAAGAACCCGCTTGCCAATGCAGCCGTAAGAGATGCGGGTTTGATCCCTGGGTCAGGAAGATCCCCTGGAGGAGGGCATGGCAATCCACTCCAGTATTCTTGCCTTGAGAATCCCGTGGACAGAGGAGCCTGGCGGCCTGCAGTTCATGGGGTTTCATAGAGTTGAACACGACTGAAGAAACTTAGCATATAGCACGTGCGTGTTGGCAGGACCAGGTCAAAGCATCCTGAATGCAGCTGTTTCAAGGGGATGGTGGCATTATCAAACTCACAGCTTGTGGGATCTTAGTTCCCTGACCAGGGATTGAACCTGGGCTTTTGGCAGCAAAAGCACCAAGTCCTAACAACTGGACTGCCAGGAAATTCCCAGCACAAGAAACTTTAAAATCATCCAGCCTCATCCCTTCACTTTGCAGATGAGGGGTGTGGCAGGGGGAGGGGATTGCTCACGGTCACCCATGGGTGCGAAGCAGAACCAGGTTGTGACCCTGGCGGATCTGACCGTGGATCCACTCTAGTTGATAGGGTCAGGCTGCTCTCATGCTACAGGGCAGTGATTCTGGGCAGGGTCCGGCTGAGCTGGTGGCTAAATGTGGCGTCACCATCTGTCAGCACCTCACCAGGCTGCCCTGTCCCGGCGAGTAGCCCTTCTGTGAAGGATGGACTCAGAGCCAGGGTCCCAGGGACCCAGGTAGCTGAGACATGACACGCAGAGCGTGCGTCTTGTACCTGCAGGCATTTTGCTGCAGTTGTCTTTCAACTCCAGCGCTTTCCTGAAGGGAGCATTTTACCCTCCGGCTGGGGCTCACCTGGCCCTGCAGTACTTCCAAGCTCCAGCTTGCAGACCCCTCTAGCTGTCCTGACTGCTGATCCGCTCCAATCACTGCTGTCCAGCTGGTTGATCACCCACTCTGCTGCTGATCTGGGGGCATCCGAGCCTGCCAGCCCCACTGGCCAGAGCCCCCTGGCTCCATGTAACAAGCCACGGCTCAGTCTCCTTCCATGTAGGTGCCCTGGGCCCCTGAGGCCTTGGGGTCCCCCAGGTCCTCTCCCCTGACTGGGAGAGTCAGAGGAAGGGTCCAGGAAGGACAGTGGGGAAGGCCTGTATCCTGGAGGTGAGAGGGCATCCTTTCCCACCCACAGTCCACGGGCCAGATCTCAGGCCTCACTCAGCCGCAAGGGAGGTTGGGAAATGAAATTCAGCCACATTCTTGGGAATTGGAGGAACAGGCTTAGGTGAATATCTGCAGTCTTTGCCATAAGAAGGCCCAGCTTTTGCTCCCCAAACCTCGCTGAAACTGCCCCCTTAAAGGTCCCCAGAAGGCTCCTTTTGTGCCAAATCTAACAGGCATGTCCCAGGCTTTATCTTCCTTTACTTCCTAACGGGCTGCAACACCAGCTTCTGTGCTGCTTGTGGGTATAAAGGGGTCTCCTGTTCTTGGAGCCTCGATCACCACCTATCCCTATACTGACAACTCCCACATCAGTACCCACAGCCCAGCTGTCTCTTCCGAGGGCAGACCTGTGTACCCAGAGGCCCTCTCACAAGCATTTTCCCCCTCAAACATGTTCAAAGCTGGACTCTCACTCTCATCATCTTCTCTTCAAATATGCTTCTCAGTCTGTTTTTACCTGTCTGTTAAAGGTTCCAACATCCACCTGGTCAGAAACCTATACCATATTTGATTCCTCCAAGTCCTTCAGTTATGTCTCCTGAATACCCCACTACCCCGATCCAGCCACTTGGCTCCAATGTGCCAGCCGCCTTATCCACTTACCAAGAACTTTATTCAGATTATCTGATGAACTCTGGGGCTTCCTCCCTAAGCTGTGTGCTCACTGAGTTTGAGCTCACATTTAGGGAGGGTTAGGCCCCCTAACGTTTGATGTCAACAGTAAATTTGGAGTTAGGGAACCAAAACTAGGGGAGCCCAAGGTAGTGAGTCAACGGTGATGGGGCCAAGTCCCCTCCGAGATAACTGGAGATGTGACGAGTGTTCTGAAAACCAAAGAGTCATCAACCTGGTTGCTAAGATTGTCTCTGTGAAGATCCCAGTAACATTAGGGGCTGTCTCAGCTCTCCAACTCCTACTCTGAAAAGGTAGAAAATCTGTATAAATTACTCCACAAGGGACAGGGTAAGTAGACCTGTTCTGGAGACTGGATTTGATTGGTTATGTTCACCCTGCCGCAGTGCGCCAGACACCGGGCCCTGCATGTGAATTAAATCTGCGAGTGGCTCTTTGTCGGGCTGGAAGGAAGGGAAGCAGGCTGCGAAAGGCGTCTTCAGAATAGAAAGTGTCAGCGAGGGAGGAAGTCCTTCCTTCTCACCCATGCAGCCACACCACTTCCTGTCCGCAATCTTGCCCTGTATTGCACCACTGCAGCCTTGAAACCTGGGGTTTCCATCACTGAATCAGGCCCCAGTTTGGGCCTCAAACCTCGGTTGAGAATGATGACTCTTAACGAACAGGAAAGTAAGAGACCCAAAAGCCCCTCTCTTCTTTCCCATCAGTGCTAGGGTTCCCACAGTCTGGGTGTACGCCCCAGCGCTGTGGGCTCTGCTCTAGCAGGAACTGGAGGAAAAGGGACAGCCCCGGAGCTCACTGACTTGTCTTCCTTCCGGGATGTGAAGGAAATCTGGCTGAGTCACCTGAGCCACAGCGGGAAGACTTGTCCCCGAAAGCCAGGGGAGCAGAAAGAAGGAAGAATGGAGTGGAGGAAGGAGGGAGGAAGGAGAGAAGGAGGGAGTAGGGAGGAAGGGGAGAGGGTGATGGGAATCCTTGAGCTCTGAACCTAAACCATCCCTGTTCCTGGGGAAGTTTTGCTGAAAGCCCAGGAGGGCATGCTGTTGGAAGGCCCCTAACAACACCACACGTCTTGAGGCATGAGAGTGGAGCTGGTCAAGGCCAGCTTCTGGAAACCTCGCTCTACTTGGAGGCAAGGGAAATTTCCTGGATCGCCCATTTAGAAACTGACCACCTTGATGAAACTGTTCCTCCCCAAATATTGGGAGCAAAGGATATCTGTGTGGTTACTACCGTCGCCATGGACATCATCACCATCAACGTGACGCACACTGAAAGTCTGCAGTGAGCCGGTGTAGGTACCCTTGACGTGGCGTGCTCGAGTTTGAGCCCCAGTCTGGGCCTGTGTTCAGGGCAGATTCTGTCCCTGGAGACAGCTCACCTGCTCTTCTGGGTGCTCTAGCATGACCTTTTCTGGTATGATGTTCTGAAGAAGATCAGAAATGTCACTGCAGATCAGACCAAAAGCCACTAGCTCAGGATTCCAACCACGACCTCTAGGGACAGAGCGAGGGAGAGTCCAGGGTTTGCTTTCTATGACCCTGTCCTGGAAGGCCTGAGGTGTACCTGGAACTTCCCTGACTTCCCACAATAACCCTGCTGCTTATCTGTGTGCTTGCTTAGTCGCTCAGTCGTGTCTGACTCTTTGTGACCTCATGGACTATATGTAGCCTGCCAGGCTCCTCTGTTCACAGGATTCTCCAGGCGAGAATACCGGAGTGGGTTGCCATTCCCTTTTCCAGGGAATCTTCTGAACCCAGGGATCGAGCCCACATCTCCTACATCTCCTGCATTGACAGGTGAATTCTTTACCACTGCTTCACTTGGGAAGCCCAGACGCTTATCTATTCATCCATTAATCAAGGGTCTTCTTGAACTGGTTTGAGTTCTCCATCACCTTGTACAGGGCGGCACTCTGTTCTGCATCCACCCTGTGTGCTTCCACATCCCAGAGGAAAACTCCTTGGTGAGCACTGGGATCTGGAAAGCCAGATTGTTTCCTGAGCATCCTGGGTTCACCAAGCTTCTTTGCAATCTTTCCTTTAGGCTGGCAGCAAGGCCAGAAAGTACCTTCCAAAATGTCAAAAACCCACAGAAGGGACAAATTGACAAACCCTCAGTTTGTCAGGCAGGACTTTTTGAAATTGAGAAAGTAAGAGAGTTCAAGAACCAACAGTGGTGGCCAGCATCCTGAGACCAAAGGGTGGAAAGAACCAGCAAATATTCCCCACAGCAGTTCTTCAGCTGTTGCAGCACATTTGCAAATTATAATCATTATGAAACTTTATTAGCAATTGATTCCTTATGTCAATTCATCTTAATTATTACAGTGAACAAATACATTTATTAATAAAAATAAATTATTTAATTTATTATTGTAGTATATCAATACATTTATGAAGTAACAAAAAATTATTGTAAAATGATAAAATAATGAATTATTAATAACTAGTTACTATTATGAATTTAGTCTTCCCTGGTGGCTCAGCAGTAAAGAATGCCTGCAATGCAGGAGTCGCAGGAGACAGTTTCAATCCCTGGGTCGGGAAGATCCCCTGGAAGAGGACATGGCAACCCACTCCAGTGTCCTTGCCTGGAGAATCTCCATGGACAGAAGAGCCTGGTTGGCTACAGTCCATTCTGTGGCAAAGAGTCGACACAACTGAAGTGACTTAGCATGCACATTTACTAATTAGCTATTGTTCAAACGATTGATTAGTAGTTAAGTACCCATTGTGTGTGTGGCAGGGTGGGGATGGGGAGCAGGACCAGCAAGGAAAAGATCCCCCAAACCCCAGAATACCTTAGAGGACCACCTTGTCATAGAGTTTCTGAAATCTTACCTCCAGACCTGTGTCAGATGGAGGAAACGTAATGATTTTCTCCATCTTGTTGGAACAGGGAATACCTCTCTTTAAAATGTAAGCAACTACAGGAGAAGAATTGTGTTTTATTTATTCATATATCCCTAGTTGCCTAACATGGTAACCAGCACATTTGCTTAGCAGTAAAAAGTCCTGTTTGATGGATGGATGGAGGATGAATGATGGATGGATTTTCCTAGTCTTCACCCCAATTAAGGCCTCACCCTCATTCCAACTCCCCCCCAAATATTTACTATTACTCTCTTTGTGATGTGAATTTCTCATTGTTATTTCCCCATTTAAGAGTGTGGACCTAAGCTACTTTTCTTGTTCCTGTAATTTATCATCTGGGTCAGCCTGCCTGTTGTAAATTAGGGATTCCCATAAACCACAGTGAAGTTGTTTTGTAAAGGCCTGGTAACAGTACTGTTGAAAGAGACTGTAGGCTGGTTGATGAGAATGGGGGAGGGGCAGAACTACACACAGAGAACAAATCTCAAGTGTCACCTTCAATTTTATTTAAAAGCTGAAATATGATTGTATTTTATTTGTCCTGCAATCCTTACTATTTAAGCCTTTAATATTTATTTAAGATTACTTAACTTGTCACCTGTGCACAGAGGAGTGGGATACATAAATCACCAATAACCCTCAACTAGAGAGAGAGGGGGAAAAAAAAAGAAATTTAACAGGATGCTTCCCTTGTGGCTCAGCTGGTAAAGAATCTGGCTGAAATGGGGAGACCTGGGTTCGATCCCTGGGTAGGAAAGATCCCCTGGAGGAGGGCATGGCAACCCACTCGAGTATTCTGGCCTGGAAAATCCCATGGACAGAGGAGCCTGGCGGGCTACGATACATGGGGTCACAAAGAGTCCAACATGACTGAGTGACTTCACTTCATTTCACTTCATAGGGGAAAAAAACACAGGCATCCCTGGGAGCTTGTCTGAGTTCAGTTCCAGACCCCTGCCTTAGAAGGATTATAGCAATGATGCAAGTCACATGAATTATTTGGTTTCCCAGCACATATGAAAGTTATGTTTACTATAACTACACTATAGTCTATTAATAAAGTATGCAGCAGTATTACATCTAAAACCCAATGTACATACCTTAATTAAAAAATACTTTACTACTAAAAAGTGCTATCATCTGAGCCTTTAATGAGTCATCATCTTTTTGCCAGTGGAGTGTTTCGCTCTTGGTGGATGGTGATGGCTGATGACTGATCTGATCAGAGTGGCAGTTGCTGAAGTTGGCTGTGGTGGTTTCTTAAGAGAGCAAGGAAGTTTGCCTAATCAATTGACTCTTACTTTCACAAGCAATTTCTTTGTGGCATAGAATGCTGTTCGATAGCGTTTTTACCTCCAGTAGAACTTCTTTCAAAATTGGAGTCAGTCTTTGCCACTGTTACTGAAGCAAACTTGGGGGTGCTCTACTTCTATGAAGAGTACATCATGGGAAATGCTGGGCTGGAGGAAGCACAGGCTGGAATCAAGATTGCCGGGAGAAATATTAATAACCTCAGATATGCGGATGACACCACCCTTATGGCAGAAAGTGAAGAAGAACTAAAGAGCCTCTTGATGAAAGTGAAAGAGGAGAGTGAAAAAGTTGGCTTAAAGCTCAACATCCAGAAAACTGAGATCATGGCATCTGGTCCCATCACTTCATGGCAAATAGACGGGGAAACAGTGAGAGACTTTATTTTTTTGGGCTCCAAAATCACTGCAGATGGTGATTGCAGCCATGAAATTAAGAGACGCTTACTCCTTGGAAGGAAAATTATGACCAACCTAGACAGCATATTAAAAAGCAGAGACATTACTTTGTCAACAAAAGTCCATCTAGTCAAGGCTATGGTTTTTCCAGTGGTCATGTATGGGTGTGAGAGTTGGACCATAAAGAAAGCTGAGTGCCGAAGAATTGATGCTTTTGAACTGTGGTGTTGGAGAAGACTCTTGAGGGTCCCTTGGACTTCAAGAAGATCCAACCAGTCCATCCTAAAGGAGATCAGTCCCGAGTGTTCATTGGAAGGACTGATGTTGAAGCCAAAATTCCAATACTTTGGCCACCTGATGCGAAGAGCTGACTCATTTGAAAAGACCCTGATGCTGGGAAAGATTGAGGGCAGGAGGAGAAGGGGACGACAGAGGGTGAGATGGTTGGATGGCATCACCGTCTCAAGGGGCATGAGTTTGGGTAGGCTCCAGGAGTTGGTGTTGGACAGGGAAGCCTGGTGTGCTGCAGCTCATGGGGTCTCAAAGAGTCGGACACGACTGAGCGACTGAACTGAACTGAACTGAACTCTAAATGCAGTTAAGCCAATCAACTAACACTGGATTGTGGTGAAGGAAAGTTCAGAGCTTATTGCAGGGCCAGGCAAGAAGGATGGGCAGATCATGCTCAAAAGACCAAACTCCTTGATGGTTTTCAGGGAAGGGTTTTTAAAGGCAAGATGATGGAGACAGACAGGGTACATGACCATCTGTGTACACTCTTCTGATTGGTTGGTGGTGAGGAAACAGGGTGATATTTCTGGAATCTCAATTATCAATTTTCTGGTTCTAAGTGGCCTGGGGTCTACATTCTGATGGTCAGCATACAGTTAACTTTTTCCACTTGGTGGAGGTTTTAGGATCTGCAAAACAACTCCAGGGTATGGCTCAGGACAGTATCTGTAAATCTTGAGGAGGAACTAAAGGTCCTTCCCTTTGTTTTCTGGCTAAACTACTATCCTTTTGTCTTGCTTGACTGCTTTCCTTTGTTTCTGTATTTTCTCACTTCTCTGATTAAATTTGTTCTTTGGAACTTGGGGAAGGCCTACCATAGGTAGGGGACACAAGGAAGGGGTGGGGTCTGTCTCTGGGAAGACCCCACGGCAGGGTCCTGATCAGTTTCATCGCTGCTTTAGCAACTAGGTTTATATAATATTGTAAATCCTATGTTGTCATTTTGGCAATCTTCACCCGATCTTCACCACGGGTAGATTCTATCTTAAGAAACCATTTTTTTTTTCCTCAAGAAGCAACTCCTCATCTGTTAAAGTTTTATCATAAGTTGCAGTGATTCAGTCATATCTTCAAGCTCCACTTTTAATTCTAGTTCTCTTGCTGTTTCTACCACATCTGCAATTACTTCCTCCAGTGAAGCCTTGAACCCCTCAAAGTCATCCATGAGGACTGGAATCAACCTCTTCCAAACTCCTGTTAATGTTTATATTTCTACCTCTTTCTATGAATCATAAATATTAATGGCATCTAGAAAGGGGAACCCTTTCCAGAAAGCTTTCAATTTACTTTGCCCAGATCAATCACAGGAATCACTATTTATGGCAGCTATAGCCTCATGAAATGTGTTTCTTACATACTGATAAGACTTGAAAGTAGAAGTTGCTCCTTGATCCAAGGACTACAGAGTGGACGTTGTGTTAGCAGGCATGAAAACAACATTAATCTCATACATCTCCATCAGAGCTCTTGGGTGACCAGGTGCATTGTCTATGAGCAGTAATATTTTGAAAGTCTTTTTTTCTGAGCAGTAGGTCTCAACAGTAGGCTTAAAATATTCACTAAACCATGTTGTAAATAGATACACTGTCATCTAGGCTTTGTTGTTCCATTTATACAGTACAGGCAGAGTAGATTTAGCATAATTCTTAAAAGCTCTAGGACTTTCAGAATGGTAAATGAATATTGGCTTCAACATCAAGTCACCAGTTGCATCAGCCCCTAAAAGAGAGGCATCTTGTGCTTTAAAGCTTTGAAGCGAGACACTGACTTCTCTCCAGCTATGAAATTCCTTGATGACATCTTCCAACAGAAGGCTGTTTCATCTACATTGAAAATCTGTTGTTTAGTGTGTAGCCACCATCATTAATTATCTAAGCTAGACTTCTGGATAACTTGCTGCAGCTTCTACATCAGCAATTGCGGCGTCATCTTGCACTTTTATATCATGGAGACAACTTATTTTCTGAAACCTCATGAACCAGCCTCTACTAGCTTCAAACCTTCTGCAGCCTCTTCACCTCTCTCCACCTTCATAGAATTGGAGAGAGTTAGGGCTTTGTTCTGGATTAGTCTTTGGCTGAAGGAAATGTTGTAGCTGATTTGATCCTCTATCCAGACCACTAAAGCTTTCTCCATATCCGCATAAAGCTGTTTTGCTTTCTTGTCAATTTGCGTATTCACTGAAGTAGCACTTTTAATTTCCTTTGAGAACTTTTCCTTTGCATCTACAAATTGGTTAACTGTTTATTGTCTAGCTTTTGGCCCATCCTGGCTTTTGACATGCCTTCCTCACTAAGCTTAATCATTTCTAGCTTTTGATTTAAAGCGAGAGATGTGTAACTCTTCCTTTCACTTGAGCACTTAGAGGCCATTGGAAGGTTACTAATTGGCCTAATTTCAGTATTATTGTGTCTCAGGGAATAGGGGAGGCATGAGAAAAGGGGCAGAGATGGGGGAATGGTTTGTCAGTGGAGAAGCAGGACACATACAGCATTTACTGATGAAGTTTGCCATTTTATACGGGCACAATTCATGGAGACCCAAAACAACTGCAATAGTAACACCAAAGATCGCTAACCACAGATCACCATAACAAATATAATAGCCATGAAATTTTGAAATATTGCAAGAATTACTACCAAAATGTGACACAGAGATATGGAGTTAACAAATTTGTTTGGAAAAATGGCACCTATAGACTTGCCAATGCAAGGTTGCCACAACCCTTCAATTTGTAAAAGAAACACAGTATCTGCAAAACCTAGTAAAGAAAAGAGCAATAAAATGAAGTGTCCCTTCAGGTTGTCCAGAAAACACCCTTCAGGTTACCTAATTACGGTCTTTCAGTGTCTTTGAGCTATTTTACAGTTCTATAAATTGTAGCAAACTGATAGCAATGCAAAGTAATTCTTACCTATAGACATGCAAATTATACCAAAAGATGATCATTTTCTTCCCTTCCTCTCCCTCCAAAAACCAGTTTGCCTGAATTTGCACAATCATTTCAATATTCCAAATCCATAAATATGACCAGCCTTTGCATTCTCTTCTGAACTAGTTGTAACTTCTCAGCTCCCCCGCTGATTAATAATCATTACTCTTTATAATCTAATTTAATCTTTAATTATTTCATCTTAAATGTGCATAAAAATTTTAACACATGTTCATTTTATATTCAAATAAGAGCTATGATTTTTTTTAAAAAAATTATTTTTAAACAGGTTCAAATGATCCTAGTATTGTTGCTTTGGAGATGTTCACTCCATGTGGATAGAGATATTGACACTAGTGTCACCTCCAAGGAGTAAAGTCTCCGGGGCCCTTTCTCCGGTTCTGCCGTCTTGGGCTGCATTATCCTGAATCAGGTCCTCATATTTTGCTGTTCCTCCTTCTCGTTTTTTTCTTCCAGTTCCAAAGCATCCTTTCCATGACAGGCTAAAGGCCATTTTTCCTGGAAGCTTTCTGGATTCCCAATGCATTGGATTGAATGCACTTATTCTGTGCTTACCTTTGACGGTACACTGAGTCACAGCATACACCCCAAGCTTTGTTACAGCTCGTTTAAATAGTCGAATATGCAAATGAATGGATCCTGATGTGAGAGATTTTGCAGCACCTTCTAACCACCCATTCTGGTGCCCGACTTCCATGAGAAAACTTTTTGGGTTTGAACGGAATCTCTGTGGAAATATTTCTCTTTCTTCATTTTCAGCAGACACATTGCCCTTTAAAATTTATTTTGTATTGAAATATCTTTGTGCTTAAAAACCATTACACCTATATATGTATGGCTGAGTCCCTTCGCCGTTCACCTGAGACTATCACAACATTGTTAATCAACTATACCCCAATACAAAAAAAAAACCCTTTACACCTGTTTCAATTTTTCCTATTTATATTTTCCTCTTTTTGTTCTTTTTTTTTCTCCTCTTTCCTCTTTAGTGAGCTACAGAGTCCACAAAACTGAGAACACAGGATTGAACCTGTCATTGCAAACAAATGCTTTGAAGGTGAGCACAAGCCAACGCATTTCACCGCAAGCTGTTCTCCAGCTGTCTAGACCTTCAAGGGCACAACAAAGGAGTAGGCTTCTCCCTGCGGCCACTCTTGGCATGACCCTGAAGGCGGACTGCACCATCTTCACACCTCCACAAGGAGATGATAGCCTGCCCTGGTCTGAGTCATCCCAGCCTGCAGAAAGCTAGAAGAGAGAAAGCCGCCCAAGAGGCACTCCGGGGCCCCAGAGCAGACTGAACAAATCTGTGCTCTTAATCCAGTCTAATTCTTTGCATTAATATGGAGATAGATGATGATGCATTTCAGAAATCTCTGGACCACCCTTTCAAATCAGGATTTCAGAAAAGCTTTGCGGTGTACTTGCATCTCACCCCAGGGCCACGCAGTGCGGTTGGTGGTCACCACAGCTTCTTTGCCTTCCAGCTTATTGGTGAGAAAATATGGAATCCTGTGTCTTTAAGAACTGAAACTGTCTAGAAACAGGATTTGATACCCAGTAGGAGCTGGGAGACTTCCCTTTTACTGTTCAAGTTTCACCTTCAGTTATCAGGAACTGAGCAGGGGGGCACCGGGCCGGAAGCTGCTGCAGCACAGGCCTGGGGAGCTGCTGCTCTCTGGGGATGAATATACTCTGCTTTCTTTTTGAATGTGCCTCGTCACAGTGAAAGCAAGTCCCTGGTCGACTCTGCACGTCCCAGGATTTCGCTGGAAGAGAGGAGCGCCAAGTGCAGCCCCAGAGGCCAGCGGCCCCAGGACCCCCTGGGCTGCCCTTTGTGGGGGGCCTGCGTCTTATCTGCAGCGGGTGGAGGCCGGGGAGGCAGCGACTGTGGGGCAGAGCCTAGTCTGTGCTGGTGAGGGAACTGCCGATTCACAGCTTCATCAAGGGACCCTGTGTTGGAGGGCTTTAAGGGTCACGTGGTCCAGCTTACTCACTTGACAGCTAAAGCTGCTGAAGCCCCAGAGGCCAGCCACGTGCCCCTCGGGACGCGTGGTGGGCGGCCGGGCCAGGACTGTCGGGAATCCTCCTATCTCCATATCTTGGGTGTCATTTTTCTGCCATTCCAGAGAATCGACTCACGCAACTGCCTTGCAGGGGCCGTGTGGGAGGATGTGGTTGTGCTGGTGCGCCTCGCTTGCTGCCCTGAGCCATTTTTCACCCTTCTCGGCCTCACTCTGTATCCAGGAAGCTGACCCCTCCGTCTTCCAGCCCCTTCAATCCTGTTGGCTGGTTTCCAACTTACATCAGCCAATGGGAAGCCCTGGTAGGAGACTGGAGCCGGCAAAGGCGGACCAGGCGGGCTGGGATGTGTCTTGCCTGTCCCTCTCGGATCTGGAACCTCAGATCTGACAGTGTCAGGTTCCTCTGTGACAACAGCTACCCCTGGAGCAACAGCCCCCTCCTCCACTGGGTGCCATCCTTTCCTGCTGCCTGTTCAGGCCTAGATGTGTTAACAGCTCTGCATCTTTTCTACCCCTTGGGTGCCTCAACATCTTAAGGTACCCTTAATCCTGCATGCCTCCCTCTAAATTGTCCCTTCACTAAAAGCTCTTCCATAGAGTAGAATCTTGGTACCTGATTGATATGTTGGTCAAACTTGGTCCAGCATTCTAAACCAAGGGCCAGGACTTCCCTGGCATACTGGATAAGAATCCATGGGCCAATGCAGGGGACACAGGTTCCATCCCTGGTTGCGGAGGATCCCACATACTACAGAGCAACTAAGCTCAAGCGCCACAATTACTGAGCCCGAGCTCTAGAGCCCCTGAGCCACAACTACTGAGCCCCCCGTGCTACAGCTACTGAAGCCCACTCACCTAGAGCCTGTGCTCTGCAACAAGAGAAGTCACCGCAAAGGGAAGCCCATGCACTGCAATGAAGAGTGGCCCCCGCTTAGGGCAACTAGAGGAAAGCAGTGAAGATGCAGCACAGTCAAAAAATAAATAAATATTTTTAAAAAATCACCAATGGCCAATGATTTTTAAAAACAAAATAAACCAAGGACCAGTTGGTTAGCAACAAACAAATCCGTGCTAAGGAACATCACCATCACCAAAACCTTGGATAAAATTGCTTTGTACTTACTCGCTCAGAGCCTTAAGACTCAGCATCTGTCTGACTAACTAATGCCCAGAGAACATGTTTATTGCCAGCAGGGTCTGCCCCATGAAGGAAAAATTAAAAGCCTGACTGGAGTCAGTCCATCTCCAGCTCTCTGCCTGCTGGACACAGTGGGACTGAATTCCTGAGCTCCCTGTGGTGTAATTCTTCCCTCAGCTTCTCTCACTCTCTACTCTTGTATGTAAACATACTCTGCTGTTCATTTCCCAAGTCCTGGAAAATGAAACCTTCATCCACTCAGATTCCTGAGGTAGAGACTGCACAGTTAAGTGGACTCCTTCCACCAAGTCCAATTCGTCTCCAAATCTACCCCTGTCTTCCATCTATTTCTCTCATCATGGATGTTTCTCTATCACCATGGGTGTCACTTTGGACCAGTAGTTCTCAGTCAAGATCAACTGGAGAGTTTTTCCAAAATGTAGATGATTTAACCCTCTTTGTCCTTGTCCCCTAAAGGGATATAAAATTGTTGACCGTAGTAGAATATATTTTGCTACTACCCAGTCCCCACATTCACCGAGTTCCATTGGTTTTGACCTTCATATACTTTCCTCTGGTCTGCCTGTCTCTAGCCTCTCTACATCTCTCTGCTCATTTCTTTCTCCTGCTTAAAAATCTTCAGAGGCTACAAAGATAAAAATGAACCTGTGGGTCCAAACAGGGTCTTTCACCATCTGCTTCTAACTTATCCTTCTAGTTTCATATCTGAAAGTACAGAGAATAAAGTAGATGGTAGGAGAAGGCAAGAAAAGATAGATAGACAGAAGACTACATTAAATATTTAGGGGTTCTGGCTGCTAAGGTCAGGAAAAGAACCTCAGATGCAGAACTGCCCTGTAAGTCCAGAATCTTTAGTCTCACCAAAAATTTTCATGAGACTTTTCCTGGACAGTTCCACATGGACAGTTATAGTTCTTTATGATCAACAAATCCTAAGTAAGTCGACAGCCTTCATGATTATCTCCACCTGGTAAGTCCTCAGCCATCTTTCAACTCACAGTTCAAATGGTACCTCCTTTGAGAGGCATCCCCTGAGTTACCTAGTCAGAGCTGGAATAATCAGAACTATTCTTCCGTCCTCTGTGCTGTTGTGGAACCTTGTATGTGTCTCTGTTATAGCACTGATCTTCTTTTATTCAATTTTAGTTTCACTGTATTATTTTTAAAATTTCATGTAAATTTAGAATACCTTGTCAATGTGTAGAAACCACAGTTGTTTTCAAACAGAGTTGCATTAAATTTATAGATCAATTTGGGAAGAAGAAGAAAAATTGACATTTTGATAATCTTGAATCTTCTAATCCATGCAGGTGATGTATCTATCTAGCCTTTTATTTATTAATAAGTATTTTAAATATCTCTCAGCTTATATAATCTATTATAAAAATTCACTGTAGACGTCTTACACATCTTTCATTAAATTTATCCCTAAATATTTGATGCTTGCTGATGTTAGTGTCAGTGGGATTTGTAAGATTATAATTTCCCAGGTGTTTGTTCTGGTTTATTGATTTTTGTGTATTGATCTTGTATATTTTCACCTTGTGAAATTCACTTACTAGTTCTAATTATAGTGTAGGTATTCTTATTTTTAAGATTTCTTGGAATTTTCTATGTAGATAATTATGTTGTCTGTAAATAAACAAAGTTTTACTTTTTCTTTCCTAACTGTGGAAAGGAAAATTCCGTTTCCTTGCTTTATGCCTAGTGCTTCAGCATAGTATTTAATACAGGTGTTAAGAGCAGTTATTGTCTCATTTTTCTCTCTCTTAGGGGAAATCATTCAGTCTTCCATCATTAAGTATGTTGTTAGCTGTAGTTTTTTTTAGAATTGCCCTTTGTCAAGTTTAAGAAATTCACTACTATTCTTGGATTGCTGGGCACTTTATTGTGAAGGATTACTGGATGTTTTCAAATGCTTATTCTGCATCTACTGAGCTTATTATTTGGTTTTTAATCCCTTATTCTGTTCTTGGAGGCAGTTACACTGATTGATTTTGATTTTTGAATGCTGTGTTGACCTTTCATTCCTGGGATAAACCCCATCTGGTCATAGTACGTTACTCTTTTTACAAATTGCTGAATTCAACTTGCCAAAGTTTTGTCAAGAATTTTTATTCCTATGTTCATGAGAGATATTGGTCTGTGATGTTTTTCTTGGACGGTTTTTGCCAGATTTGGGTATAAAAGTTTATTTTTTAATTAAAATTTATTTTTTAGTCAAACACACACAATTTTAAAACATCAGATAGTGCTAGAAGGCTTATGGAGTAAGTAGCATTAGTTTCAACTACAAAAACAGAAAACCCCCAAATATTTGTGCTTAAACAAGATATGCACGCAAGCCTGCTAAGTCGCTTCAGTCGTGTCCAACTCTTCGTGACCCTATGGACTGTAGTCCTCCAAGCTCCTCTGTCCATGGAATTTTCCAGTCAAGAAATATGTGTGTGTGTGTGTGTGTGTGTGTGTGTGTGTGTGTGTGTGTGTGCACGCGTGTGTTTCATTTACAAGCAATATGAGAGGACGGGAGTCAAGCTGGCATGGTATGACATTTCCACTGTGTCATCAGAGACCTAGGCTCGTTTTCTTTTCTTGATTATTCTTAACATCACTTCATATTCCAAGGTAGCTACTGGGGCACCATTCATCATATCCATATTTCAGGCCATCAGCAAGAGAAAGGGGAAGAAAAGAAAAAGGTTGTCTGTCTCTCACTTTTACAAAGCCCTCCAAAGTCCCACATGACCCTCCTACTTATGATTCTTTGGCCATCATTTTATCACATGACCACAGCTAGTTGCTGACTCTATAGAGCTTCTCCATCTCTGGCTGCAAAGAACATAATCAGTCTGATTTCAGTATTGACCATCTGCTGATGGCCACGTGTAGAGTTGTCTCTTGTGTTCTTTGCAGCCGAAGATGAAGAAGCTCTATACAGTCAGCAAAAACAAGACTGAGCTGACTGTGGCTCAGATCATGAACTCCTTATTGCCAAATTCAGACTTAAATTGAAGAAAGTAGGGAAAACCACTAGACCATTCAGGTATGACCTAAATCAAACCCCTTACGATTATACAGTGAAGTGAGTGAAGTGAAGTCACTCAGTCATGTCCGACTCTTTGTGACTCTATGGACTGTAGCCTACCAGGCTCCTCTGTCCATGGGATTTTCCAGGCAAGAGTACTGGAATGGGTTGCCATTTCCTTCTTCAGGGAATCTTCCTGACCCAGGGATCGAACTCAGGTCTCCCGTGTTGTAGGCAGACGCTTCACCATCTGAGCCATGAGGGAAGTCCTCGATTATACAGTGGAAGTGACAAATAGATTCAAGGGATTGGATCTGATAGACAGAGTGCCTGAAGAACTATGGATGGAGGTTTGTGACATTGAATGGGAGGTTGTGATCAAAACTATCCTCGAGAAAAAGAAATTCAGAAAGGTAAATGGCTGTCTGAGGAGGCCTTACAAATAGCCAAGAAAAGAAGAGAAGCGAAAGGAAAAGGAGAAAAGAGAAAGATAAATCCATCTGAATGCAGAGTTCCAAAGAATAGCAAGGAGAGATAAGAAAGCCTTCCTCATCGATCAATACAAAGAAATAGAGGAAAACAATAGAATGGGAAAGACTAGAGACTTCTTCAAGAAAATTAGAGATACCAAGGGAACATTTCATGCAAAGATGGGCACAATAAAGGACAGAAATGTTATGGACCTAACAGAAGCAGAAGACATTAAGAAGAGGTGGCAAGAATACACAGAAGAACTGTACAAAAAGGTCTTCATGACCCAGATAACCGTGATGGTGTGATCTCTCACCTAGAGCCAGACATCCTGGAATGCGAAGTCAAGTGGGCCTTAGGAAACATCACTACAAACAAAGCTAGTGGAGGTGATGGAATTCCAGCTGAGCTATTTCAAATCTGCTGTGAAAGTGCTACACTCAATATGCTAGCAAATTTGGAAAACTCAGAAGTGGCCACAGGACTGGAAGAGCTCAGTTTTCATCCCACTCCCAAAGAAAGGCAATGCCAAAGAATGTTCAAACTACCGCACAATTGCACTCATCTCACATGTTAGCAAAGTAATGCTCAAAATTCTCCAAGCTAAGCTTTAACAGTATGTGAACCAAGAACTTCCAGATGTTCAAGCTGGATTTAGAAAAGGCAGAGGTACCAGAGATCGAATTGCCAGCATCCACTGGATCACAGAAAAAGCAAGAGAATTCCAGAAAAATATCTACTTGTGCTTTATTGACTATTCCAAAGCCTTTGACTGTGTGGATCACAACAAACTGTGGAAAATTCTTCAAGAGATGGAATACCAGACCACCTTACCTGGCTCCTAAGAAATCTGTATGCAGGTCAAGAAGTAACAGTTAGAACCAGACATGGAACAACAGACTGGTTCAAAACTGGGAAAGGAGCACATAAAGGCTGTATATTGTCACCCTGCTTATTTAACTTATATGCCAAGTACATCATGAGAAATGTTCTGCTGGTTGAAGCACAAGCTGGAATCAAGATTGCCAGGAGAAATATCAATAACCTCAGATATGCAGATGACCCTACCCTTATGGCAGAAAGTGAAGAGGAACTAAAGAGCCTCTTGATGAAAGTGAAAGAGGAGAGTGAAAAGCTGGCTTAAAGCTCAACATTCAGAAAACTAAGATCATGGCATCTGGTCCCATAACTTCATGGCAAAAAATGGGGAAACAATCAAAACAGTGACAGACTTTATTTTCTTGGGCTCTAAAATCACTGTGTATGGGGACTATAGCCATGAAATTAAAAGATGCTTGCTCCTTGGAAGAAAATATATGACAAACCTAGACAGCATATTAAAAAGCAGAGACATTACTTTGCCAACAAAGGTCTGTCTAGTCAAAGCTATGGTTTTTCCAGTGGTCACGTATGGATGTGAGAGTTGGACCATAAAGAAAGCTGAGCATGGAAGAATTGATGCTTTTGAGCTGTGGCATTGGAAAAACTCTTGAGAGTCCCTTGGACTGCGAGGAGATCCAACCAGTCCATCCTAAGGGAAACCAGTCCTGAATATTCATTGGAAGGACTGATCCTGAAGCTGAAGCTCCAGTACTTTGGCCACCTGATGCAAAGAACTGACTCATTAGAAAAGACCCTGATGCTGGGAAAGATTGAAGACAGGAGGAGAAGGGGATGACAGAGGATGAGATGGTTGGATGGCATCACCGACTCAATGGACAATAGTTTGAACAAGCGGAGGGAGTTGGTGATGGACAGGGAGGCCTGGTGTGCTGCAGTCCATGGGGTCACAAAGAGTTGGACACGACTGAGTGACTGAACTGAACTGACAACTAGTTGCCAGGAAGGGTGGGAGTTATAATCTTTTAGCTTGCCTAGGATTTACTGAGAAAGAAGAAGTTGGATACAAACATTACCCTGAGCCACAAAAGCTAGGATACAAAAAGAATACACACTGTATGATTCTATTTGTATGAAACTCTGGAAAAGTCAAATCTAATTTCTAGTGACATTTTTGATTGCAGGCCAGGATTGAATAGGATGAAGTAAAAGGAAACTTTGGGGGATGAGGGAAGTGTTCCATAAGTTGATTACATGAGTGTATAAATTTGTCAAAATTCATCCAAGTGTATACTTAAAATGGATGTGCTTGTGTATATAAGCTATACCTCAATAAAGTTAATTTTTATAAGTATGGAAACTCCCAGAAGCCATAACAAAACTAACTTAAATGTTGTTCATGTCTGTCAACTCTTTATTAGCTTGGTTACCTCAACATGATTGAACTCAGAATGCACATAATGACTTTGAATCTTGCTTTTTTCACTTAACATTACGTCATAAAATTTTCCCTATTGCTCCATTAATTTTCATAATCACCATTTTAAATGACTCTATAATCCTTTGGGAATTGAATATGTAGTATACGCTTACAAAAAAAATTGAGAAACACCCTACACAGTAACAACTAAGTCTTCCCCCAAACTCTAACCTTTAAGATCCCTTACTTAGAAGCAGTGGACATCCAGTTTCTAGTATGTACATTCGGAAATATCCTATGCACAAAAAGACATAGATATGAACATCTTTCCCTCTCCCTTTAGACATAAATAAGATAATATGAGAAACTTCCTTTCCCCCACAATACAGCTTGGATACCATCTCCTGTTCACACATCAAAACAGGTCAAATTCTTTTTAACCCCTGCATGTGTTCTATCCAGTTGTTTCTGTTTAGTCACTAAGTTGTGTCTGACTCTTTGTGACCCCATGGACTGGAGCTCCTCTGTCCATGCGATTTCCCAGGTGAGAATACTGGAGTGGGTTGCCATTTCCTTATCCAGGGGATCCTCCTGACCCAGGGACTGAACCCATGCCTCCTGCTGGCAGGTGGATAGTTTACCACTGAGCCAACTGGAAAGTCCATTCTATATGGTACTGAACCAGTATTGATAAACATTTAGGGTTTTCCCAGGTTTTTTTTTTTTTTTCTATTTCCCATACCACAAGATACAATGTTGAAGTTTTGACTCAGCTGCCAAGTAAAAGTAGATGCTACCTTCCAAAGCAAGAGCTAGCCTGTATGTGAAATTTACCACAAAAGTAGCTGAAAGCTGGTGACATGACCATGGAAACCTCTGAACTACACTGAGAATATAGAAGGGTGGCGAGAGGAGAGAAGGTGAAAGGATTTGTGAGGGCGTCCTCCAACCCCTAAGGTCAAGAAAAACTTGATCCAACAGATAACTCAAAGGGCTCAGGATGCCCGTCCTGCAGCCTGGGGTCTGACCTCTGCCTGGGAGATGCTGAGGAGGAGAGAAATGCGAGAACGCTATCTTAAGGGTATAAAGTGGTGTGGCTGTTGCCTGCACTCCTCCCCGGGGGCTCAGGACTTTTCCAGAGAAACCTACATACGCAAGTTTCCCCGTGCAGCAGTTGCAGCTAAGCCAGGGCCATCACCCACCCCCTATCCTCCCCTCTTCCTCCCGTCTGTCAGCTGGAGGTTCAGAAGGCCAACTTTTATCTCCTTGCCCACGGATCACAGCTTGTTTCTCCCATATTCTCAGCACAAGACAGGCCAGGACCTCTGGATTAGGTCTGGCACCAATCCGCAGCCTGGCTCCTTGCCTTTGACCCTTCCTGGGCACCCAGCCCACTTACCCTGCACGTTGGGCTGAAGGGGCGCTAGTGGTAAAGAATCCACCTGCCAACACAACAGACACAAGAGACCCAGTTTTGGGTCTCTTTGGGTCCGGAAGATCCCCTGGAGAAGGAAATGGCAACCCACTCCAGTATTCTTGCCTGGAGAATCCCATGGACAGAGAAGCCTGGCAGGTTACAAGTCCATGAGGTTGCAAAGAGTCAGACACAACTGGCCACTTGTCAGCAGTGGGTCACTGTGCTGAGCCTAAAGGGCTTGTCTCCTCCTTCCTACCACCTGCATCAAGACAGGGGCTGCCTTTGGCCCCACTGCTGCTCTCCTGGGGGAGCCTGCTTTCTGGGCTTCTTCCCTCTCATTGCTCCTCCTGAACTTGGCCAACTGCCAAGGTCATGACCTGCACACACCCCCTACGTGGTCCTTCTTGCAGACCTCAGGTTGTTCTCTCTCTGCTCCTCTCACCTTCAAGTAAGCCCAGGGCTGGCTGCCCCCAGAACAAGGCACATGCTCAGAGAGGATCAGCCCCTGTTAGCATCCTTGGGAGCAAAGCGAAATTCCTCCAGGAGAGTCATTGCCCATGAAGACAATGCCCAGCAGGGTGCTTCTTGAACTTTAATGTGCTTTGGAAGGGCGTGAGGATCTTGCTGAAATGCACACTCTGATCCAGGAGACATGGATGCTGAAAGTCTGCATTTCCAACAAGCTCCTGAGTGACGCCAGTGCTCTGTGGACCGAACTTTGCATGGCAAAGGCTTAGCACATTCCAAAGCCAAAGTGAATTATTTAGGAAATCATTCTTTGGATTCATCTCATTAGGTAGGGAGAGCAGTCAGAATCAAAGATGAAAGTAAAAGTGAAATCGTTCAGTCGTGTCTGACTCTTTGCGACCCCCATGGGCTGTAGCCCATCAGGTTCTTCCATCCATGGGATTTTCCAGGCAAGAATACTGGAGTGGGTTGCCATTTCTTCCTCCAGGGGATCTTCCTGAGGTAGGGATCGAACCCAGGTCTCCCGGCATTGCAGGCAGACTCTTTACTGTCTGAGCCACAAGGGAATTAAAGATAAATTATTTAGATATTGTAAAGTACCAGGGCTTTTATTTCCTCCAAGGATATGTATTATCATGGAGTGGAGTGACAGGGGTTTAAAAAGAGTCCAGTGAATCTGCTGCAATAAAGAGGGAAGCGCTGGGATGCATAGGTGTGTAAGGACCTCAAAACAGCTTGAAAATGCCTGATTCTCAACAGGCCAGGGTGCTATGACTGACTCTCTTACCCATTGTTTTTGTTGCTGTTGATGACAAGGGCCACTTTTAGGCGATTTTCTAGCGCTCCTTGAGCGTGTTCTTATACATGCAATGAACAAATGAACAAATGATTGGGTTTGTTTCCTTAGCAATTAGTTTACTCATTGCACAAACGTAAACTCTGGTCCCATCATGGTGTTGTCGCAAAGTCTGTGCACGGCCCCAGTTAATGATACGTTCCCCAAACCTTAGCCGGGCTCCCACCAGGTGCCTTCTATTGCTCCTGCATGCCCAGGAATTCCTCAGGGTTACACAGATGTGTTTTCCTGAGCAAGGCTGAACCATCACTGTTGCTGCCTTGCAAGGACAGCCGGTAGCAGTTCTCTGCTGTTATCCTCATCTCCCTGGTCTGTATCGTGTGGGTGGAGGTGCAGGAGGACGGGCAGGGAAGCTAAGAGCTGCCTTGAGAGGCGGCCAAGTACACCGCTGCATGGCTTCCCTCGGAGTCATTAGGGCAGGGATGAGCTTGGAGAAGCGGGGTTTTCCTGCCAGGGTTCGATCTCTCTGGGTGTGAGTGGATGCAATTGGCTCTGCAGCCTGGCAACCAGTGCCCCCCCCACCCCCGTGGCTACTGCCTCATTTGCATCACGATTTACATGGCTGGGTCTTAGACAGTAGCGGGTAGGTCTTTTTCAGAAACATTTAGGCAGATACATGCTCTCTGCATACCTATGCAAGTGAAGAGTTCTTTGGAGTGAAGGCAGGATCAGGGAACCAGATTTGGGGCTGTTTTCTCATGCGGGCATTTCTACCAGCAGTGCTAGCTGCTCATGTGCTCAGAGCCACTAAGCTTCAGCGTCTCACTCGGGTCTGCCTTATGAAGCGCCTCAGGTGGGGCCCTTGGCGTTGGAGTGGAGGGGACGTATAATTGGTAAATACGGCCCTGGCTTTTGAGGAACAAATAGTCGGAGGCAGGAAGAGAAGGAAAGTAAGATCCTGAGAAGTCATGAAAGAACTTCTATGTAAATGAGTTTGGGAAGCATAAGGGCTCAGGGTGGTGACCACGGAGAGAATCGAGGTGCTGCAGCCCTGGGGAGGGGGCAGGGGAAGCAGAGGGAAGTTTGCTGTGTCCTCCAGGGAGTTACGTAACCTCTCTAGGCTTTAATGTCCCCCCTATAGTGGGTGAGACAGTTACACCCACCTGCTCAGCTGTTTTGAGGAGGAAATGATATAACGAATATAAAATGCCTGGAGCAGCCTCTGCTCTCAGTGACCAATGTCACAGTCATCATTGCTGTCAATAGGACAGAACTCCATGCCACTCCATCACCTGTCACAGGTGGACCAACTGTGACACGGTCTCGTGTATTTAGTTTTCCACTATAAGGAAAGCCTGCCCTGAGCCTCACATCCTCAAAGCTTGGGTTTTCTGTGGGCTCTACACCAACAATGAGTGAACAGCTGGGCAAAGTGCCATCTGTGGCCACCAAACAGGACAGACCAGAATGAGGCTGAGAGGTCCATTCGAGGGTAAACCTTGGGCCTGCAGCCTCAGGGGTAGAGAGTGTAACTTGCTTCCCACCCGCAGCCAGGTGGGGCTGGACCAGGTTGGCCGACGGAGAGGTGACATGGCGAGTAGTTAGGAGCGTGGGGCCAAACCAGGTTCAGCTCTCAGCACCATCACCCTTCCTATGCCCTTGGGAAAGGGACCTTAACCTTGCTGCGCCTCTGTTTCTTGATCCGTCCAAAGGAGATAATAATAGTGCCCACCTCAAAGTGTTGTGAGAATCGGAGGAGTTAACACATACAAAGGGGTGGGAACCGTGACAGGGAGTCAACATGATGTATTAGCAGTCTTATTCTTTTATTTATGTGTGTTAATCACTCAGTTGTGTCCGAGTCTTTGCTACCCCACAGACTGCAGCCTACCAGGCTCCTCTGTCTGTGAAATTCTCCAGGCCAGAATACTGGAGTGCGTTGCCATTCCCTTCTCCAGGGGATCTCCCTGACCCAGGGATCGAACCTGGGTCTCCTGCAGTGCAGGAAGATTCTTTACCGTCTGAGCCACCAGGGAATCCCAAAGAGCTGAAAGTGCGTTTTTGACGGGGCTGGGTCTTCACCACCTGCGGGCTTTCTCTGGTTGGGGCAAGTGGGAGCTACTCTCCATTGCGATGTGTGGGCTTCTGTTGTGGTGGCCTCTCCCGTTGCAGAGCCCAGGCTCTAGCACAGGCACGCTTCAGTAGCTGTGGCACTCAGGCTTGGTTGCTCCGTGGCACGTGGACTCTTCCCAGACCGGGGCTCGAACCCAGGACCCCTGCAGTAGCAGGTCACCATTGGACCACCAGGGAAGTCCCTTTGCTATTCTTATTTAGCAGAGATCCTTGATTATGACATTCTGGGTTTTGTCCCTGTCTGATCATTTTTTGGGAGGTGACTGACATGTGTAGGGTAGTGTGAGGGGGAATGTGTGGCCAGTGGACCATGGATGCCCAGGTGGGTGGGCAGAGCCCTCCCCTCAGCCAGATCTGTGGGCCTTCAGGGAAGCGGAGGATAGGATAGGATGTTTGCCAGGAGGGAGGAGGGGGTGCTTGTCCAAGGCCAAACAGTTCCTCTGATGGACTTTCACGGATTTGTTTTAGCAACATCCATGTGGAGCTTGGGTGATGCCTGCCCAAGGAGTCATCTCCTCCTTTGGCAGGTGGAGAATGGCTGTGTCTGCGTGACCCTTCCGGGGGACCTTGCCCACCCGCCACAGCTGTGCTTCCCCACCCCCAGCAGCCCCTCAGCCTGGCCTGGAGCCTAAACCTTACCATGCCGACATCTGACCTTCCTGACCACGATTTTTCCTTCTTTCCTTTTATTTCTTTACTTAAACAAAAAACCCTTGCCGTGTCATGCCTAGTGTTTTAATTTGCTTTAGGTCGCTCTCAGAATAAGCAGAGAATAAATAAATAAATTTACTCCTGAAGTTCTCATTTACCTGTCTTCAAGTTTTTACAGCAGTGATTTTCAAACTTTCTTTTTTCCAGAGAAATTCTTTTTTAAAAAATGAAATATTTCACAGACGCTCTACAAATGTATATTATACTTACCTTGGATATTGTGGGTTTGGCTCCAGACCACCATGGTAAAGTGAGTATCGCAATAAACCAAGTCTCACAATTTTGGGGGTTTCCCAATGTATATAAACGCTACGTTTACACTGTAGTGCCCCGTCTATTAAGTGTGCCATAGGATTATGTCCAAAAAAGGATCCTGAAAATACTTGACGGCTGAAAGCTGACCAAAGAACCACAAAAATAGCATCAGAGACCACGGATCACAGAGCACCATGACCAGTATTAACGCAACAGAACATTTAGAAATACTGTGAGAACTGCCAAAGTGTGACACAGAGAAATGAAGTGAGAAAACACTATTGAAAAAATGGTGCCGATAGACTTGCCCCACCCAGGGTTGCCACAAACCTTCAATTTATAAAAATAATAACAATAACAATAACATCTGCAAAGCACAATAAAGCGAAGTGCAATAAAAAATATGTGAATATATTTACGTCTTACTCAAGTTAAAGCAGGAAAAGGGCTCTGAGTCTTCAGGTTCTGGCTGTCCCCTTTCTCCTGAGCTCAGCTCCCCAGCCTTAGCTCTGGGGAGCCCTGTTTGTAAACCACCAGTTGTCTCCATGGAAACCATGCCGCAGCATTCAATATGTCATTTTGAGGCAAAAAAAATCAGGAAGTGAGATGACTATACGACCTTTTGGACAGTTTGCTGGTTACTGGTGGAATGCTAAAGAATGAATATTCATTCGTATCTAACAGAAAAGAACTAACAAATACAAAGTCTCGGTCACTCTTCTAGTATAAAAAAATAATCATTGTGAGTTTTAAGGGACAATTCAGTCTTAAACCTTACTGATGGAATGTCACTGATGAACTGTGGTTCCTTGGTGTGAAATAAACAAGGAAAAAAATTTCAAAAGTCATGCTGGAACAGAGTTTTTTTTTTTTTTTTTTTTCCTACCAGTTTATTGCTAACAACCCATCTCCCTCCACCCTCATGCACGCATGCTCAGTCATGTAACCCCATGGACTGCATCCCACCAGGCTCCTCTGTCCATGGACTTTTCCAGGCAAGAATACTGGAGTGGGCTGCCATTTCCTTCTCCATGGAACAGAGTTTTAATCGATCATCAACAAAAGCTGTATCAGCTATATCTGTATCAACTGCCTCTGTCTCCCACAAACCAGGGAATTCCTGAATGCCTCCACTTGTCTGTCTCCCCGCTTTCCTGTATAACACTCTTTCTCCTCAACTCCCAGCTCCATGAAGCCACTGTGATCTGTCTCGTCCAAACCCTGTAGCCCTACGAGGGCAGGCGCAGGCCGCTCTGGGTCAGGCAGCACACCTGGCTCCCCCAGGGAGGGGACAGTCTGGTGTCTGAGTCATTTTGCACTTAGTGGTCAGCCTCACTGCCACTATTAGGCTCTAATTCTTCCTGGTACCTAGCACAGCGTCTGCTTCTAAAATAATAAAAACCTTCATGGCCATGTTGGTATAGAGTCAAATATATTAATATTATATATGCAACATTTTCTTGAGACTTTCTTCTGATTAAAAAAAATTTTTGTAAGCCTCCCAAAGTTTTGTGGGCCCTTTGCACTATGCAGATATATAAGACTACACTTCTTGCTAGCTATGTGGGCTGGGCAATTTGCTTAACTTCTCTGGGCTTACTTTTCTCATTTCTAAAATGAGGATACTAATAGGACCCAATATGCAAAACTAAATGTTAGGTATTACTAGCTTTGTTTTGCACAGTTAAAAAGAGGGAAACACAAGGAATTGCTGTTGTTGTTCAGTTGCTCAGTCATGTCCAACTCTTGGCCACCCCATGGACTGCAGCACGCCAGGCTTCCCTGTCCTTCACTACTCCCAGAGCTTGCTCAAATTCATGTCCATCGAGTCAGTGATGCCATCCAACCATCTCATCTTCTGTCACCCCCTTCTCCTCCTACCTTCAATCTTTCCCAGCATCAGGATCTTTTCTAATGAGTCAGTTCTTTGCATCAGATGGCCAAAGCAGTGGAGCTTCAGCTTCAGGATCAGTCTTTCCAATGAATATTAAGGACTGGTTTCCCTTAGGATTGACTAGTTTGATCTCCTTGAAGTCCAAGGGACTCTTAAGAGTCTTCTCCAACACCACAGTTCAAAAGTATCAATTCTCTGGAGCTCAGCTTTCTTTATAGTCCAACTCTCACATCCATACATGACCACTGGAAAAACCATAGCTTTGACTAGACGGACCTTTATTGGCAAAGTAATGTCTCTGCTTTTTAATATGCTGTCTAGGTTTGTCACAGCTTTTCTTCCAAGGAGCAAGCATCTTTTAATTACATGGCTGCAGTCCCCATCTGCAATGATTTTGGAGCCCAAGAAAATAAAGTCTTGTGCTGTGATCCAACCTCAAATCTAGTGTTTCCTTTTATTCTTGGCAAAAAAAAAAAAAGACTTCCTATTTCAAAGGAAAAGCAAGCATCACACACAAACACACAAAATAATAAATGAAACCAAACCAAAAGCGCTTTCCGAGACATCCAAGAACTCTTGCCAAACACCAACTTGATGAGTTCACAGTAAATGAATCAGAGACACAAAGTTTAGATTTCCCTCTCAAAGTCCCAAGAGGAAAGCAGGAAGGCAAGAACTTCAGAGAGCAGCTGGCTGTGCCAGGCCAGCTCCGCCAGCTGAGCAAGGGATCAGAAGTCTAAGAGCCCCTCAGACATCCTTCCCCTGGGCTCAATTCACATTTCTCATTGAACATAGGCTATGGCTCAGATGGTAAAGAATCCACCTGCAATTCAGGAGACCCGGGCTTGATCCCTGGGTGGGGAAGATGCCCTGCAGGAGGGAATGAGTACCCACTCCACTATTCTTGCCTGGGAAAATTCCATGGACAGAGGAGCCTGGTGGGCTATGGTCCATGGGGTTGCAAAGAATTGGACACAACTGAACGACTAACACTCCCCCAGAGGGTAGATGCCATTAAGGGGCCCTGATGAGAAACTAGGTAGTAACCAGGGCCCTCCAAACCCAGTATTCGGTTTGGATTATTACGGCTTAATCCTCCATTTATTCTATTCCGCTCATTCCAAGATGCAGGCAGGATTTCTAAGAAAGATTTGAGGGGTGGCATGGAAGTGGTGGATTGGTTTTCCTTGGGGGAGGTTTTCCAGGAAACTCAGCTAGCTTCCTGAGAGATGTCATACACTGGAAGGTTCCCAGGGGCTGGCAGGGGAACTCTGGAATGACTCAAGTGCTGATCTGAACCAGGACAGGGTTGGTTATGGCCCCAAACCACACCCTCCTCTCACTTTGTCAAATTGCATCCGTTTTACTTACCGCTTCACCCCCATCCCTGTACCAATAACCAGGAAGCCTTCCTATAAGAACCAGGAGCCCTTTCTACCCCAAGTCACCCGCACCTCCAACACCCTCATTTTTATATGTGGTTAGATTTTATTGACATCTGAGGGTGCTCTGTGAACAGCTTCAGCAAGGTCCACTAATAGAATCAAATGAGTCAGATTACAGCTTTTTAAAAGATCTGCTAGAGGCCCAGCTTGGCTGAAGCCCTCTGGAGCCAGTTTGTCAGTCAGTCAATACACGTGGAGCGCTCAGGCACTGCTTGCAAGGCCTTTTACCAAGCACTGATTTCTGCAAGACTGAGAGAGATGTTAAAGACCTGACTTCTAGAGATGGTGAGGTCAGGAAGAATATGAAGAGAAACCCCGAAGAACTCCAGACACAAACATCTACAACCTGACCTGTTACCCCGTGTGGTCAAGCCCAGCAGAGGCAAGTGCACCACCCTGTCTTAACCTGGCTAAGGTTCTAGAAACCAAGGTTCTAGAGCCAGCTACTTCCTCTCTGTCCAAGCAAGCCTTTTATGGAACACGTAGTCTCTCAGATCCTGAGTGGAAACAAAACAAGTCTGACACCACTGCCAACGCACTCTATACATCTCCCCAGCCCCAGGGAGCAGGCGGGGCTTCCTGGCCTAGAGGAGAATACAAGTCTCTCATCAGGACTTCTGTTGTGGTCCAGTGGCTTAGACTCGGAGCTCCCAAGGCAGGCGGTGGCCCAGGTTTGATCCCTGGTCAGGACGCTAGACCCCACATGCCCAACTAAGAGGTTTTGTGCTTCAATTAAAGAGCCCACGTGCTGCAACTAAGACCCAGTGCAGCCAAGTAAATAAATAAAAATAAATATTAAAAAAGACTCTTGGGGCTTCCCTGGTGACTCAGTGGTTAAAGAATCCTTCTGCCAATGCAGGAGATACAGGCTCGATCCTTGGGCCGGGAAGATCCCACATGCATGGAGCAATTCAGCCTGTATGTCACAGCTATTGAGCCTGTGCTCTAGAGCCCGGGAGCCGACACTACTGAGGCCACGTGTCACAACTACTGAATCCCAAGTGCCCAAGAGCCCATGCTCCATAACAAGAGTGGCCACTGCAGTGAGAAGCTCACACACTGCAACTAGAGAATAGTGACCATTTTCCACACTAGAGAAAGCCTGCCTGCAGCAACAAAGACCCAGCATAGCCAAAAATAAATAAATAAACAAAATTATATATATATATATATATAAAAAGACTCTCATTACTTGTGTCTGACTCTTGTGACCCCATGGACTGTAGCCCGCCAGGCTCCTTTGTCCATGGGATTCTCCAGGCAAGAATACTGGAGTGGGTTGCCACGTCCTCCTCAAGGGGATCTTCCCGACCCAGGAACTGAGCCTAGGTCTCCTGCATTGCAGGCAGATTCTTTACCAACTGAACTACATGGGAAGCATAATAAATAAAATGATATATAAAAAAGACTCTCATTACTCAAAACTGGGCCCCATGTGCCCCACAGCAGACAATGGGAGCACTCAGCAATTGCACTGGCAGATTTATGTGAGAACCCACCGCCTGGAGGAGATGAGATAGATTCAGGGGTATAGCTGGAGGCTGTGGTTTGTGGCGACCCATGACCCACTCTAATTACATGCACCAGGCAAGGAGCACTCAGCACAGAACATGAAATTACATAAGAATGCCCCCTGGCCTTGGGACATCCTATATGAAAAGTCAACCAAAAGCCTGAGGCTGTCTGTATTCAGTGCCAAATCACTGATGTGCACAGTGTGTCAGAGGGAAATAATAATGGTAACATTTAATGAGTACTTCCTATGTGTCAGAGCACTACTCTAAATGGTTTATACATATTTAACTTTTCCAATAACCCATATGCCAAAGCCTTTGACTGTGTGGATCACAATAAACTGTGGAAAATTCTGAAAGAGATGGGAATACCAGACCACCTGACCTGTCTCTTGAGAAACCTGTATGCAGGTCAGGAAGCAACAGGTAGAACTGGACATGGAACAACAGACTGGTTCCAAATAGGAAAAGGAGTACGTCAAGGCTGTATATTGTCACCCTGCTTATTTAACTTATATGCAGAGTACATCATGAGAAACGCTGGGCTGGAGGAAGCACAAGCTGGAATCAAAATTGCCGGGAGAAATATCAGTAATTTCAGATATGCAGATGACACCACCCTTATGGCAGAAAGTAAAGAGGAACTGAAGAGCCTCTTGATGAAAGTGAAAGAGGAGAGTGAAAAAGTTGGCTTAAAGCTCAACATTCAGAAAACTAAGATCATGGCATCCAGTTCCATCACTTCATGGCAAATCAATGGGGAAACAGTGGAAACAGTGGCTGACTTTATTTTGGGGGGCTCCAAAGTCACTGCAGATGGTGACTGTAGCCATGAAATTAAAAGATGCTTACTCCTTGGAAGGAAAGTTATGACCAACCTAGACAGCATATTAGAAAGCAGAGACATTACTTTGCCAACAAAGGTCTGTCTAGTCAAGGCTATAGTTTTTCCAGTGGTCATGTATGGATGTGAGAGTTGAACTATAAAGAAAGCTGAGCGCTGAAGAATTGATGCTTTTGAACTGTGGTGTTGGAGAAGACTCTTAAGAGTCCTTTGGACTGCAAGGAGATCCAACCAGTTCATCCTAAAGGAGATCAGTCCTGGGTGTTCATTGGAAGGACTGATGTTGAAGCTGAAACTCCAATCCTTTGGCCACCTGATTCGAAGAGGTGACTCATTGGAAAAGACCCTGATGCTGGGAAAGATTGAAGGTGGGAGGAGAAGGGGATGACAGAGGATGAGATGGTTGGATGGCATCACCGACTCAATGGACATGAGTTTGGGTGGACTCTGGGGGTTGGTGATGGACAGGGAGGCCTGGTGTGCTGTGGTCCATGGGGTCGAAAAGAGTCAGACACGACTGAGCAACTGAACTGAACTGACTAACCCATAAGGTGGGTACTAGTATTATTCCCATTTTATTGATGCGAAAAGTGAGGCTCAAGGAGATGCAAGAACTCTTGGTGTCATGTCATTTTTATCCGCTGACCCAAGATTTGAACACAAAATGCCTCCTTCCCAAGAGGTGTTGTGTTTTTCACCTCGTTGGGAATGAGAGGTGACAGAAGGCACAGGACTCGGACTCCTACACTTGTTACTTATTTTGGGAAAGTCAGGGAAATTCGGTGGCTGAGTTTTAAAGTAAGCACCTGAATCTCAGTGACGAGATCATTTTTGATGCCTCCTTTTGCAATATTTAAAATCCTCAACTTGCGAGCATGCTTTTCAATTATACATTCAGTATCTTGAAATAGCCCATAATAGAAAATAATCTGAAAAAATATATGTGCATCACTCTGCTGTACACTTGAAACTCGCACGATATTGTAAATCAACTGTACTTCAATCACTAGAAAAGAAAAAAAGGTCGGGCTGAGAGCAGCTGGCTGGGACTGGCTGGCCGGGCAGGGGAGGAGCCGAGGGGGAAGCAGGAAGGGACGGCGGGGAGCGAGCAGCCGCGATCCTGGCCGCTGCCTGCTAGCCGGTGCGGAGTCCCGGGCTCGCCTCCGGGTGCTGCGCTCCCCGAGGAGGCTCCCGTGCCCCTGCCCGGATGGAGCAGGGAGGGGAGAGGGGTTCCGGTGGCATGGGCCTGGGAGAGCGTCCTCAGCAGCCCTTCTGCTCGCTCGGGGTCCAGTCCTTCTCGAGAGCCTGCTCTGTCGCGGTGGGCCCCGTCCCGCTGGGGTCCCAGGTCCTCGGAGCTGGTGTCGGGCAGCGCCCCGAGTCTCCTGAACCACAGCGCCATCGTGTGGCCACTCGCAGATCCCTCTGGGGCTCCTCTGGCCCAGGTGCTCCGCTCTTCCCCACCGGGGAGGCTTCCAGATGGCTCTCTTCTGGGGCAGGGAACCGAGAGGGGAAGTGGGCCTGCGTGCAGAGGCCGGGACAAGACTGCCTGGCTCTGAGAACCGGCTTCTCAAGAGGTCAGCATATCGGAAGGGATGCTCCTTAGAGCCAGGCAGACCAGAACGCTGCCCCCTTGCTTGTAAGCTTTTATCTTCGAGCCTCTTTCGGCCTCAGTATTCTCATCTGTTAAGGCGGCATAATAATACCTGGTGGAAGATAAACCACAAAGCCTCTAGGACACTTTCTTCAAGCTGTAGGAGCTCAGTGTGTCACTGATAGTGCCATCATCCTCGGTCACACCCACAGGTCTCAGCGCTGCTGAGATTCATGCTTGGCAGATGGTGTTCTGGGTGCATTGCAAACCTCTGGGGATGGCTTCTTAGTGTCGGTTTAATAGTGGGATAGCCCTAGGGCTAAATGTTTGCCTCTTTTCATAAAAGATAAGAATGCAATTGTTCTTACAAACCAAATATAATTAGCTAGGTAATCTTTTCACAGGGCTTCCCTGGTGGCTCAGTGGTAATCTGCCTGCCAATGCAGGAGACACAGGAGATGAGGGTTCGATCCCTGGGTTGGGAAGATCCCCTGGAGAAGGAAATGGCAACCCACTCAGGTATTCTTGCCTGGGAAATCCTATGGATAAAGGAGCCTGATGGGCTACAGCATATGGAGTCCCAAAAGAGTCAGGCACAACTCGGCAACTAAACAAGAACAGATCTATTCAGCAGCCTGGGGGAGTGCTCCATCTTTACCAGTTACTTCTGCCTCCCCGCATCTGCTTGAGGGCAAATACATTCCACTTCTGGGAGGTGTTGCAGTAGTGAGGGGAAGGCAATCATACAGGGGGTCCCACAGACCCAGAGTTCACTTGCCAGGTGAGGACCTGGGGCAAGTCACCAGCTTCTCCAAACTCCTTTTTCTCATCTGTAAGTCTGAGATCTTAATTCCCACTTCCTTAGTCTTTGTGGGATTAAATGAGGTATCTTGCAAACACTTAGCACACTGGACTTAGCATGTATTAACATCACCAGAGAATTTATTAAAAGACTAGTCAATGAGCCCTGCCCGGAGTTTCTAAATCAGTGTGTCTGGAGTGAGGCTCAAGAATTTGCATTTCTAATTTGCATTTCAAGAAATGGTGCCACAACTGTCCAGGGACCAAACTTTGAGAAGGACTCATCTAGCATATTCTAGACCTACAATTAATGTTCACTGTGACTTCCCAACCACCCAAAGTACAAATCAAAAGGGAGAATGAAGAGATATGGGGGAATATGAACCCAAACCCAATCAAGCAACAGCTGCAAACTCAACATCTAGTTAGTAAGTAATAAGAACGGTTCCGGCTTCCCTCGTGGCTCAGATGGTAGAGAATCTGCCTGCAATGCAAGAGACGTGGGTTTGATCACTGGGTTGGGAAGATCTCCTGGAAAAGGGAATGGCTACTGATGCCAGTCTTCTTGCCTGGAGAATTCCACGGATAGAGGAGCCTGGTGGGCAACAGTTCATGAGGTCACAAGAAGTAGGACAAGACTGAATGACTAACACTTACATTTTTTCAAGAACAGTTTCATTTAACAAGTATTAATTGAATATCTTCTCTCCGTTTCTTCCATGTGCTCTGGTGGGCTATGTTTTGCTCACATGCGCGATCTGATTTGATGCTTATCTTAGGCTTCTGAAGTGTGTGATGATCAGGAGGCAGGGGTTCTCAGAGACATCTGGCGACTGCTGAGGGTGCAAAACTCTGGAAGGCAGAGTCCAGGTGGTTGGAGTCAGCTGACTGTGACGGGGACCTTTTAAGCCCACTCCCAGGTGGTCCCTGCGAACCTGCCTTACGCCTTGCCCTCAGATGGCTTCTGTCCTGTCTGAATTCCCATCGCGAGCGCACTCTCTTAATCAATTGTCCTGCTCTGGGGTCAAGTGCTGAACCATCTCACCCTCGCTGGGTTCATTGGCCCTGACTCTCTTCTCACCCCTAGGAGACTCAGTCCTCTCAGAGCGTGGCTTGTGTCCTGACCCCCGGCTCTTTGCTCTGGGCCCGAGACTCTCAGCAAAGGAGGAAGTCCTCGGAGTTTGGGATAGAACCAGGGGGACCCCCCTTGGCAGTCAGACCCCACCCACGCCCTGTGGGTCTCAGAAAGAGTCCTCCCTTCCCCATCCGGGACACCTAGATGCTGCAGGGACCCAATCACGGGACCCTCAGTGGTGACCCCTTCCCCTGCTCAGCATGGGTCAGGGAAGGGGCACTAACGGCCCGGACTCTGGGATGCCAGGGTTCTCTCCTTCAGGCCCTAGATGCATTTGAGTTTTTATGGTTGCTGGAAGGAACAGGCCTTGAGAGCGAAAGGATGTGATCTAAACCTAGCCCTGGGTCTCTGCTACCAAAATAGCTGCGCCGCCTTAAGGAAGTCACAGCTTCTTCGCCTACGTTGGTTTCCTCATCTGCAAAGGGCTGAAGTGGACCTGCCTCACAGAACCACTGTGTGGCCTGAAAGATATCTGTGTGTTCAAGCTGCTGGCACCTAATGAGCAGCTAATAACCCCTTTGGTGAGCCTGTTCCTGGGGATACACAGGCCGTGAGACAAAGCCCCACCCTACGGCTTTGCCCTAAAAGGACAATGGCAGGAGGCCTAAGACTGGGACTGGCCAGAGGCATTGGGTTCGGGAGGCGAGGCTATTGGTCCAAGGGATGAGCACCCTGTGTGTGAACCCTGAAGCTGAGTGACTAAAGCCCACTCCTTGCCAGCTGGGCCTGAGTCAGAGCTAATGGCCTGCTAATGGTTTTCAGAGCCTTGCCTTAGAGGTGTGGAGAGCTGTGTGACTCACTGCCCTGCCAGCCCTAGAGACTGGAGGCTCCTCCATCCAGCAGTCTCTGCTCTGCTCCATGCTCCTTCCTTCATTTATTCATTCATTTGCAATGAATTAAATTGCATATTTCAATGAATTTGCATAAATTCATTCTGCAAACACTTTTCAGGAACCCAGGATGTGCTGGGCCCTGGGAACACAGGACTAGGTGAGGGAGACAGATTTGAAGGGGGAGAGACTGAAGGTGGGTGACCCACCACCCCCGCCATCCACTCCAATCAGGTTCTGAGTGAGAGTGGGGGTTGATGAGTCGGAGCTTTCCTCCAGGCTCTCAAAGCTCACTTCCTTTCTTGGGGGTTCTCAGTTCAGTTCAGTTGCTCAGTTGTGTCCGACTCTTTGCAACCCCATGGACTGCAGCACACCAGGCCTCCCTGTCCATCACCAACTCCCTCTGCTTGTTCAAACTCATGTCCATTCGGTATTGCCATCTAACCGTCTCATCCTCTGTCATCCCCTTCTCCTCCCACCTTCAATCTTTCCCAGCATCAGGGTCTTTCCCAATGAGTCAGTTCTTCATATCAGGTGGCCAAAGTGTGGGAGCTTCAGCTTCAGCATCAGTCCTTTCAATGAATATTCAGGACTGATTTCCTTTAGGATAGACTGGTTGGATCTCCTTGTAGTACAAAGGGGCTCTAAAGAGTCTTCTCCAATACCACAATTCAAAAGCATCAATTCTTCAGTGCTCAGCTTTCTTCATGGTCCAACTCTCACATCCATACATGACTACTGGAAAAACCATACCTTTGACTAGGTGGACTTTTGTTGGCAAAGTAAAGTCTCTGCTTTTTAATATGCTGTCTAGGTTGGTCATAGTTTTTCTTCCAAGGAGCAAGCGTCTTTTAACTACGTGGCTGAAATCACCATCTGCAGTGATTTTGGAGCCCAAGAAAATAAAGTCTCAGGGGGCATCTCAGGAAAGGCCTAATGAAGGATAAGTTTGAGGACTAGACTTGGCTCCTGCTGGAATGTGGGATGAGGAAGGAGGAGGCATGGAAAACAGTGCTGGGAGACCGAGAGAAGGGTACCACTGATAGTTGTGGCCATAGAATTGTCTTGGATGGGGCGGAGATCAATTTGGTTTCAGCTTAAGTGTTTTCTTGAGTTTCTTTTCTTTGAGAAGATGAAAAGAGTCAAGAAGCCCAGTGTGGGGACACTGGGAAATAAAAGCAAGGATGTAGGAAGGGCAAGTGCTTTTTCGGCCCCAGCTCCCTCGAGCCTTTCTTCCCTGTTTCTCTGTTTCCAGCAAAGAACGGTGACCCCCAAAGTGGCTTCCGTGACCTGTCCCCACCTCTGCACCTGATGTCCAGATTTTGCTTCAAAGTTCTGCCTGTGATTCAACCAGAAAAGTCTTGATTAGAAAATAAAAAGAAGCTGGGAATTTGAGTCAGAGAAAGGAAGGTAACGGTGCAGCCCTGCCCTGTGGCTAATAGCTGTTTTTTTTTTTTTTTTTTTAAGACAGTAAGTTCTAGGTGGTTTATTACACAACAAATACACAGCTGATCAGAAAGTAGGTCAAACGGGAATGAATCACTCAAACAAAAAACAAGAAGCTATGTGATTTTGAGAATTTTATTTTCTGAGAGTAAAAACTACAAAACAGAACAAAGGGGTAAAAAATCCTGAGAATCTGAATTCAGTCCTTTTAAAGTCATTATTTTAAATATAATTGCTCTAAGTTTGTGCTCACAAAACTAATTATCGGGTTGGCCAGAAACTTCATTTGGATTTTTCTGTAAGATGCTACAGAAAAGATGCTCCCCACCACTGTCCTGCCCTGAACACTCAGTCTCCTCGGGGTGCTGGAGCACCTGCTGAGGGGTAAGACTCAGGTGGCCCGGCTTCTCCTTCTGGTCTGTCTCTATATCTGCTTCAGGTTCTTCTATCACAAAGCAGCTCAAAGCAACTCAAAGCTAGTTGACCGCCCAGGTTTTCTTCTAACTTTAACAACATGTGATTAATGATTTCAAAAACAGTGAAATTCAGTGAATCGGTATATCAGGATGCTTCGGTTGCAAATAACAAAACTTTTGGAATAAAGAACTAAATGTTGGGACTCATTCATCATGACAAACCAGCAGAACAGAGGAGGTGGTTCTGGGATTGGGGTGATGTCTCTGAGAGATCATCGAGGACTCAAGCTCTTCCACCTTCTCTCCCTGCCTTCTTCATGGCTGCCACTGTCTTCCCTCATGGTGGTAAGATGGCTGCAGTGGCTCCAAGCTTCCTTTCTCATGTCGCAGCTTCTCAAGCAGGAAGAAAAGGGGTAACGATGCAGTCGGTGAGGAAAATCTTTCTCAGATGCTGCTAGCAACTTCTTCTTAGTTCCCTGGTCAGACCTAGGTCCCAGGTCTAATCTTAAACCAATCACCGGACAAAGGAATGGGACTGACCAATCATGATTTGTCCACTTGAGCCTCGTGGATGAACAAATGGAAACATGGGATTCTGTTAGCAAGAAAGAGTTGGAGCAGCTGTTTGGCAGGCTACTGATGGTTGTAGCCTGTCACAACTAGGGGAAGGCTTTCAGCAGCAAGAAACAGTTGTCTGGTTGTCGTAACCAAAAGGGGAATTTATTGGGAGCAAAGTATAGGGTGGGGCCTTGAGGAAATGGGCTGAAAATAGCAGAAGACTTTTGAAATAAATGCTTGTCAGCCAGAATGGCCTAGTTTGGACCCCTCATCACTGGGAAAGAATTCTAGCCCTCTGCGCTTTGCATCACTTGTTCAAAACTGAAGTCTTAGCCAAAGGATCATATTGAATCAGGCTGGGATTCAACCAGGACACCTGGGTACAGAGAAGGATCACCTGGCCTGTTCATTCTCCAAAGCAGCCATTTACCAAGACCTTGTACAATGGGAGCTGCTCATCCAATAGGAAAGAGGAGTTGCAGGCTGCACAGCCAATACAAAACCAGACAGCCCAGCTAAGATACAGGGATTAAAAAGCCTCTCTGAAAGCCGGGCTTCCCTGGTGGCTCAGACGGTAAAGAATCTGCCTGCAATGAGGGAGACCTGGGTTCAATCCCTGCATTGGGAGGACCCCTTGGAGAAGGGGATGGCTACCCACTCTAGTATTCTTGCCTGGAGAATTCCATGGACAGAAGCGCCATGAAATCATAAAATGCTTGCTCCTTGGAAAGAAAGCTATGGTACACCTAGACAGCGTATTGAAAAGCAAAGACATCACTTTGCTGACAAAGGTCCGTATAGTCAAAGCTATGGTTTTTCCAGTAGTCATGTATGGTTGTGAGAGCTGGACCATAAGGAAGGCTAACAGCCAAAGAATTGATGCTTTTGAATTGTGGTGTGGAGAAGATTCTTGAGAGTCCCTTGGACTGCAAGAAGGTCAAAGCAGTCAATCCTAAAGGAAATCAACCCTGAATATTCAGTGGAGGGACTGATGTTGAAGCTGAAGCTTCAATACTTCAGCCACCTGATGCAAAGAGCCAACTCACTGGAAAAGACCCTGATTCTGAGAAAGATCAGAGGCAAAAGGAGAAGAGGGTGGCAGAGGATGAGATGGTTAGATAGCATCATTAACTTGATGGGCATGAACTTGAGCAAACTCTGGGAAATAGTGAAGGACAGGGAAACCTGGCATGCTGCAGTCCATGGGATCACAAAGAGTCTGACACAACTTAGTGACTGAACAAGAAAATATAAAGAAATTGTGACAAGTCAATAAGATTTTATTCTCTCACATAAAAATTCCAGTGGTAGGCCATCCAGGGAGTTATCTGAACCCAAGATCCTTCCAACTTTCTGGTTCATCCTCCCCAGAGTGTGGCCTTCAGCTTCATGGTCCAAAGTGGAGTGGATACTCATGGTCCAACCATCATGTCCACACTCCAGCCAGGAGGGAGGAGGGTAGAAGAGCACACCCATCTCTTTAAAGAGACTTCCTAGAAGTTTCGCACCAGAAGTAATTGTCAAAGTGTTTACAACATGGATTTTGACTAACCAGAGTGGATGCCCTCTATCAACAACCGGTGCATCTGTACCTGTACATATGCATTAAGTCCTGATCACATCTTTCCACTTGCAAACCTCAATCAGCCAGATCTCAGTCACATGACCACACCTAGCTGCAAGGAACACTGGGAAATTCCAGGTGGCCAGGGGTCCACTTATCCACTATCAACGAAGGGGAGGACCTTTACACTGGAGCAGCTAGCATCTTTGTCACACCATGGAAAGTACTTAGAGCTCGGTCCACAAGCCATTTCCACAATTTGAAAAAAATTTCCAAATTTTTCTGAAAACAAGAGTTTTTCATACATCATTAGATGGCAAAATTTGACCTCAAGTATCCATATCTATTCATCCCACTTGTAAATATTCACATATTTGTTGCAGGAATATAATGTTTGATCATGAGGAGCTGCCCTAGACCCCTCTAGGGTATTTGTATGTGTAGGGGCTTCCTAGGTGGCGCTAGTGGTAAAGAACCCGCTTGCCAGTGCAGGAGATACAAGAAACGCGGGTTCGTTCCCTGGGTTGGGAAAACCCGCTGGAGGAGGGCCTGGAGTGGTCCAGAATTCTTGCCTGGAGAATCCCATGGACAGCGGAGCCTGGCGGGCTACAGTTCATAGGGTTGCAAAGAGTCAGACACAACTGAAGTGACTTACCATGCACATACACACACAGGTGATACACACACACACGGACACTGAGATGTACAGCATTATCTATAAAATCTTTGAAAAGTCTGAATCTGAAACCCATTTGTCCTCAGGGTTTTGGATACATTCCAGTGTGCTTGGGACATTCTGGTTTACCCTTGTCCTGGTGAAATTTTTAATAGCTTTCCCAGGTTTCACTTTTACAACTGCCCAGTTTGGATGGTAAATGATACGGTCAACCTATGGAAAAGGGATTGGAAACCTGTACAAACTAAGCTCTGGAAAAATAGCAGTAGAGCTCCTATAGTGCCTATTGATGTATGCAAATATGCTGAAGTGTTTCTCCAAGTAACCATTCAGTTCCTCTGGGCTAAACAATACCTGCCTGCTGTTTTGGGCTCCATTCTTCATGAATTGGCTTCCAAGATGGCATGGCGTCTGTTTCATTCCAGCACCTCTCAGAGCACAGTCTTGGACGCAATGAGCACTGAATCAAGGCAGTTTTCTGAATCAGGAGAATGACTAGCATTTTCTGAACCTCGACAGACCTTCCTTTCTTCATCTCTGGCAAAGTTAAAATAAAAAAGGTCTAGAGATGACTGTGCAACAGCATTCCACAGGCAAGATACCCTCTTCCCACGGTAGAGATGTAAGGAAAACAGCTGAGAAGAAAGGCCTTTTCTTGATTTCGTTAATTGTTCTCTGGGTCTCCCGGCCAGAATCATGACTATGAGCAGGGCCAGCCCTAGACAAAGCCATAGAAGGCCCTTCTCTGTTTCCTTCCCCCACTCCCTCGGTATCCATGTACCCTCTTAGTCTTCCCCATTGCAAGGCACAGAGTACTGGACCCCAACTTGGCTGGTCTTCACTTTTGTCTGGGATGTGCATGTGAAGAGAGACTGCTGAGGCCAGCCCCGGGTCAATGACTTGGGAGTCTGGCACCAAGCCCAGGAATCTGTATTTGAACTATTCCCCTGGTGATTCTGAAGAGCGGCCTGGCTTAAGAAACACAGGCGGAGTGCAGTGAGCGAGGACTTTGGAATCAGGCAAAGCTGAGTTCAAATTTAACTGCTGCCGCTGTGGCCTGGGGCCCTACCTAAGCTTCTATGAGTCTCAGTCTGCCCATCTGTAAAATGTGAAATTTCAGGAAAATAATGTATTTCGAATTTAAAAGATGTTTCTCAGTTGAAAGTCTATTCTCAAATATAAAATCAGACACTCCCCAGGCAGCTCACTGATGCAAAGGGTTCATTAACTTCATCTTTGTGAGAAAAAAAAAAAGAATCGGCTTATGCCCACTTCCCACCCTGTCCTCTGACCCACTCCCACCCAGGAGAGCAGAGGGCAGAGCTCATGACCTCAATAATTGTGTCTTGGCTTGGCAGGTAGTATGCCGTCAACAAATATTTGTCAATTACCTGCTTGATTTTATGTATTGGCTTACCCAGTTTCCTCTAAAGTCTTTAAGAATCTAGTTCTTGGGACTTCCGCTGGTGATCCAGTGGTTGAGAATCTACTTTGCAAGGCAGGGGACTTGGGTTTGATCCTGGGTCAAGGATCTAAGGTCCCACGTGCTGCAACCAGAGAGTTTGGGGACTGCAGTGAAAGATCCCACGGGCCACAGCCAAGACCTGATACAGTTGAATAATAAACAAATAAGAATAATAATAAGCAAAGAGTTGAATAATAATAAACAAGCAAAACAAGAATCTTGCTCTTAGTAGTGGGAGAGACATGGCGGGAGAGAGGTGAGCTGTGGGATTAGGTGATATTTTATAGTTGGATTTCTGTTCTTTCTGCAGGACTTGTGGCGGTATGGCTTAATGAGAGAGGAGAGTCTTTAGAATCTGATGGATTGGGCTTCAGATCTTAACCTTCCCCATGCTGTCAGGACAAACTAAACTCTCAATGGATTAACACAGTGAATGTTTACCTCGTCCGAGTCAGAGGGCAGGGTGAAGGGTGCTCTGCTCCATGTAGCCACTCAGGGAGCAAATTCCTCCCATTTTCACAGCTTCCCAGTGCCCTGGGTCATTCAGATAGTGATGGGAAAGGGCATGACAGGCCAAGGACCAGAAGTGGCAAAATCATTTCTGCCCCTATTTCACTGGCCAGAATTCAGTGATGTGGTCAGCCTAATTGCAAGATGACCAAGGAAAATAGTTGAAGACATACCTAGAAAGAAAAAGAGAAAATGGATACTCATGAGCAGTAGAAAGTTCTGCCAAAACCATTCATCAGCTGTGTGACCTTAGGCAAATGCCTTGAACTCTTAGCCTTAGTTTCCTCATCTGTACAATGGGACTGATACAAGTCCACTGGGACAGTTGAAGACTTAAAAGGTGCACATAACATGCTTGATACACAGTGTGCCCTTCTCTTTTAAATATATGGAAGAGCATGTTTTCTTTCCTCTGAGTAACCGCAAATACCAACTAGTTGAAAGCTGGCCTTCAAAAAACTTCCTACCTAGTTAGGAGCACAGAGAGAACACAGCTCTTCTCTCTGGAGTGGAGGGTTCAGTTTGGGTTATCTCCTTTCAGGGAAGCAGTGAAGTGGTCCCTGAATCTTGGGGAAGTTTGTTTTAAGGTCTTTTCACAACATTTGTTAAGAGTTTGCTGGAGTATTACCTTAATAACCAGAAGCATCTGTACTCGAGTTACCTGGAGGAAAGAACCAGAAGAAAATGACTTCTATGGCAGCATCAAACAGTTATGTTAATATACGGAAAAACATTCTCATGAAGCTTAGTAGACTGGTGGAAAGATTTTGGAAAAAAATCTTTTCTTTTCTTGAAATCTTCAAGAAGATGTCAGTTTCTACCTTTTGGAGTTACTCAGCACATCCCAGCCTAGGGACAGAAGAATGGAAACTGTTGCTTCTGGGGCCACTTTCTTCTCTCCTGTCCTTTCTTGGAGGGGTCTCCCTCTCCCTGTAAATGAGGTACCTAAGGCTTTGTGCCTGAGTTGACCTATCCCAGAGCTATCCTCTGAGGTCTTTTTTACCGGAACATCCAGACTGCTGCCTAACCCCCCTGGCCAGATTCCAGAACATTCTGTTCACTTGACCAGTCATACCCAACGAGGACAAGTAGAAGAGGGTCAAAGTAGGAGATGCAAGAAGAGAGGAGAATGTCAGAGTGTTGTCAGGGGGAGTGGGATGTAAATAATGCCTCATTTCAAAGATGCTGTAATGCCCTGGGTGCCCTGCCCTCTAGCATCCAGTGGCTTTGGCAGGGCATGGGGCTGAATCAGAGCTCGAAGCCAAGGGAGGAGAGGCGTGGAAGGCTTGGCAGCTAGATGCTTTCTCTTCCTCTGACTTTTGCTGGGTCACTTAGTAACAACATAGAACCCAAACTGCTCCTTCCTCCGAATGACTTCCAGCCTCACCCCTCCCCAAACCCCAACTCAGGACACTCTATTTTTAAATTTCTCTTGGGAAGTAGGTTCTAAAATTTCCCTACAGCCTTCTCGTCTTCTTGTCAGAGAGCCGCTGATTTCCAGTAAATCCGGGGTCACAGAGCTTTCTATATTCATTGGCATTTGGTTTGCATAAATTAGCATGCCACCAAAAGCAACCCAGGGAATTAACGCAGAAGGACTCCCACTCTGGAGTGGAGGAGGGCAAAGGCAGCCACTCCCCTGAGAGAGTGCAGCAGCTGACTTGTAGCAAGAAGTCCTGACATCCCGCAGGTCTGCAGATCCTCATCTTGGGCCCACGAGAGCTCTATCAGTGTTTTTCTCGTTTCCTAGACCTTGAAGCTTCATCCTCAAATGTGTTGGAGTCCAAAGGAGGGGGATTCAAGTCACATAAGGGGGGTGGCAGGCCAGTGGGAGGAGGGATTCTCAGATATGAGTAAAGGCAGAAGGGAATGAAGCTGGGGGCAGGAGCTGGGAGCAGAGAGACAAAGCTTCTCAGTGGAGATGGAGCCAGCCCACGGGGAGGGGATGAAGAGGAGAGGAAGAAGGAGCAAGAGTGGGTGAGTGAGCGCAGGCAGGTTGGTGGCAAGTACTGTACAGCCAGTCAGAATGGTGCACAGCGGACATTTGTTATCTAACAAGCGGATGGTCAGACACGACTGAGCGACTGAACTGAGCTGAGGTGAACGGTCCTAGGAGCATGTGGCCAGGCAGCTTTCCCAGGGGCCATTTCCATCCACTCTTGCTAGAAAGGTGTTCAGTTCAGTTCAGTTCAGTTGCTCAGTCGTGCCCGACTCTTTGTGATCCCATGGACTGCAGCACGCCAGGCTTCCCTGTTCATCACCAACTCCCGGAGCCTGTTCAAACTCATGTCCATCAAGTTGATGATGCCATCCAACCATCTCATCCTCTGTCATCCACTTCTCCTGCCTTCAATCTTTCCCAGCATCAGGGTCTTTTCCAACGAGTCAGTTTTTCGCATCAGGTGGCCAAAGTATTGGAGTTTCAGCTTCAGCATCAGTCCTTGCAATGAATATTCCCTTAGGAATATTTCCTAAATGATTTCCTTTAGGATTGGCTGCTTGGATCTCCTTGCGGTTCAAGGGACTCTCCAGAGTCTTCTCGTTGGACTGGGGTTTCTTGCTGGGGTCTGGAAAGTCATCCCTTGAGTGTCTGAGGTGTCACAGCCTGAAAATGCAGATGACAGCAGGACAGGACTTTGGGTTGTTTTTCTAGAAGAAGGAACATGCTACCCCACCCACTCACTTCCCCAGTGGTCCTAACACTCCTGAGCCTGAGTGAAGGGTGCTGCCTATGGCAGAGGAACGAAGGAGATGAAGTGTCCCCAAAGCCCGGAGGAGGCTGGGTCCTGGTGTAGTACTCACTGTTTTATGTACCATGGATGGTTCTAAGCCACAGAGCTCATTGACTGCTGGCTCTAGGCTGGCCACTCCACAGTGGAGGGTCTGATAGCTTCTAAGGCCATAGTTAGCCCATGGTGGAGTCCAGAATCAAACCCCTGGGGATTTAATCCTGGCTCCACCACTGGGGGTCTTGGGTAAATTATTTGAACTCATCTGTGCTTCAGCTTCTTCATCTGAAAAATGGGAATAACATTGCCTACTTCATAGAGTTGTGGATAAAGAACTAAATACAATAATCCCTAGAGTCCTTCAAACAGCAGCTGCCTGAGAGGAAGGACTCACTCGATCTTACCATTATTATCCATGGAAGCCCCAAGTAAGACGCAATGAGAAAGATTGCAGAACTTGGAGGGAAACATAGAGTGGGTTCCCAATTTCTTGGCCCTATGTCCAGGACAGCAGCTGCTTCTAAAAGTTCCACCCAGCCACAGCAGCAGACCTTGTGGACGCGGGCTAGGCACAGGCTTGGAAATGACACTGTTAGCTGACGGTGGGTCCCTTTTTCTCTCTCCAGGAGGTGGGTATGGAGGAAAGGAAACTGTTCCTTTATTTGTTGGACAGGAAGGAGACATGGACTGGAGAAAGGGACCCCAGCAAAAAAGAAATGCACGGGACCCTCCATGACTCGTGTCTTCCACTCTTAGTGGAGGGCCCCTGGGGAGGGTCTGGTGGTGTCTCTCCATGTCCTGGGCCTCCCATCAGTGAGAGCTGGCAGAGAGCTGCTGGGAGGAGGAGTGGAGGGACTATGGAAGGTCACCATTGTGCTTAGATGCAGGAAAATAATGAATGATTTTAAACTGTGGTGTTGGAGAAGACTCTTGAGAGTCCTTTTGACAACAAGGAGGTCAAACCAGTCCATCCTAAAGGAAATCAGCTCTGAATATTCATTGAAAGGACTGATGCTGAAGCTGAAGCTCCAATACTTTGGCCACCTGATGCGAAGAGCTGAATCGTTGGAAAAGACCCTGATGTTTGGAAAGATTGAAGACAGGAGGAGAAGGGGACGACAGAGGATGAGAAGGTTGGATGGCATTACTGACTCAATGGACATGAGTTTGAGCAACCTCTGGTAGATGGTGATGGACAGGGAAGCCTGGTGTGCTGCAAAGAGTTGGACATGACTTGGTGACTGAACAACAGCAACAAATGAATGGACTGGTGACTGTAAATCGTTATAACAAACATTTCTGGAGCCCTTCATATGAGCCAAGCTCTGTGCTGTACCTGGGGAGCCAGAAACAGTAAGACTGGCCACTCCCCTAAAGGAGGTTACAGGCTGTACCAATTAAAAGAATTAGTTCAATCCCTTTTTCTCAATGGGCTTTCCTGGTGGCTCAGACATTAAAGAATCTGCCTGGAATGTGGGAGACCCGAGTTTGACTCTTGAGTTGGGAAGACCCCCTGGAGAAGGAAATGGCAACCCACTCTAGTATTCTTCCCTGGAGAATCCCACTGACAGAGCAGCCTGGCAGGCTTCAGTCCATGGGGTTGCAAAGAGTCAGACATGACTGAGCAACTGACACTTCTTCTCCACACTGCACCAATACCATTTCTCCCTCCGGTCCAGGCATGCAGATGGCCTTGGGGGTGACTCACTGTTGACCTAGAGAGACTTAGGTCATAGATGTTACCTAAGGCGACTCCCTGACAGCACACCCGTTCTCATTCTCAGTTTCACCAACTCACCGATCTGCTCTCTGTGGCCAAAAGCACTGGACCGGCGGGTTACAAAAAGTCCCTAGCTGGCTGTTTTTCGTGTCGTTACTATTCAGAACCCAGAGCTGTGTGCCAGCCCCTTTTTTTCCAGTTCTTGCTCTTCTCTCAATATCCAGCTGCTAATATGCTATGGGATGTCTGGTGGTCCTACCTGAGATCCCTACTCCAGGCCCCAGACTCCTCTTGTTTGGAGTGAACAGAGGAAATTGACTTTAATGTAACAGAGTTGCTATCTCTCGGGCCTGGCCTTAAGAGTTGTGTCTTCTTGTTTTACGTCACTTCTGATTTATCCTCAGCCTGACTTCAGTCACCGCCAGCCTAAGTTAGATCTTGGGTGCCTAGAAAATTTCAAAACTGGCTGCTAGTTGATTCTTGAATTCAGGGAATTCTTGGACTTTGGGATCAAAAGGAGCTACTTATGTCTGAAGTACAAGGTGGTGGTTGGAAGGGGGCTGGTTGCGTGGATCCCAACTTGCTGTATCTGTGATCCCCTCTTCCCCATTCATCTCTAGAGACTGAGACCCAGGCCAGGGCTGGGACAGGTCTCTCTGGACACAGAAACCTGGCAGCATTGATTTCACTCCTGAACCAAGAGGCCAAAAGGACATTGTGATGGTGAGGCGCTGAACGTGAAACAGAAACCAGTGACTTTAGTTTCAGGAAGTTCAAAATGGAAAGCAAGTATTGCCATTCTTTGAGACCCATTGTAGGCTGTCTTTTGTGCTGTGCTAGCCAGAACTCTGCTATTTACTTGAAGTTGGATCTTGGGAAAGTCCCTTTCCTCTCTAGGCCTCAACTTCCTTATCTGTAAAGTGCACATGGGATTAGCCAAGATCCTTCTGGGCTTGACCTGCTGTGGTTCTAGGTGTTCCAGTAATCTGTCCCTCAGAGGTCAAAGAGCTTGAAGGTATGTGAAGAGAGATAGGGAGGAAGAGACTAAGAAAGGTCCAGCAGGAGTCCCTGTGAGTTTCATTAACTGAAAAGGGAAAGGAAGGGGGGGAGCGTAAAACAATAAAGTGAAAATGGGGAGGGGGAAGAGCATAAGAGGAGGGGGTAAGTGGTCTCACCACAGTCACCTCAGGGCTCCTCAGGCAGGTTTACTTTGTTAGGATGGGCATGGGGTGGGAGTGGCAAACTCTAATTTCCAAAGAGGGCCACGGTGATATTGCCACTCCCATGTTCTTTTTCACTGTGAGCTTCCCATTTCCCTATCAAGAGGTGGAGTCCAGTTAGTGAAGTGGCGCAGTCGTGTCTGACTCTTTGCGACCCCATGGACTGTAGGTTACCAGGCTTCTCCATCCATGGGATTTTCCAGGCAAGAGTACTGGAGTGGGTTGCCATTTCCTTCTCCAGGAGATCTTCCGAACCCAGGGATTGAACCCGGGTTTCCCGCGTTGCAGGCAGACGCTTTACCCTCTGAGCCGCCAGGGAAGCCTAGTTGCTCTCCCTTTAAATCTGGCCTGGCCTTATGACTTGGATGTAACCACAGAATGTAGAAGTTAGGTTGGGTTGTTTCTGAGGCTCATTCAGAAGTAGCTTCCACTTGGTTATCTTGGGTGCTTGATCTGAGGGAAGCCATCTGACTACCTGAGACCATCATGCTGGAGAGGCCACATGTAGACATTCCCATTGACCAGTTCCAGCTGAGTCCCACCTTCCAGCACATTCCTCAAGTCACCAGACTTGTGAGTGGTGCTGCCTTTGACTCTCCAGGCCAGACTACTTGTCAACTTCACTTGATACCACAAGGAGTGGAAGATTCACCCTGATAAGCCCTGCCCATATTCCTCATGTAGAAGAATCTGTGAGATATAATAAAATGACTGTTGTTTCAAGCCACAAAGATTTGGGATAGTTTGTTATAAGGCAAAAGGTACTAGAATGAGATGATAGGAGATGTTTAAAAATGCAAACTCCTGGACTTCTCTGGTGGTCCAGTGGTTAAGAATCCACCTGCCAACCCATGGAACATAGGTTCAATCCCTGGTCCAGGAAGATGCCACATGCCATGGAGCAACTAAGTGTATGCCCCACAACTATCGAACCTGCACTCTAGAGCCTGCATACTGCAACTTCTGAGCCCACGGGTCACAACTACTGAAGCCCGTACACCCTAGAGCCTGTGCTCTGCAACAAGAGAAGCCCCCACAAGGAGAAGGGTAGCCGCACCACAGTGAGGAGCAGGCCTGCTTGCTGCAACTAGAGAAAGCCCACAGACAGCCATGAAGGCCCAGCGCAGCCAAATGTAAATAAATAGGTAATAACTAAACACCCTCAAAATGAACAATCCTCTGAAATGTTTATACAAGATTTTTAATGTTTCAGATGTATGAAATTTCAAAATTAATTTGTAAACCAAGTTTAAATTTTGCCTATTAAGGACATTACAACAAAACTACCATGTTCTGTAGGTCACCATATTATATATTTTTAAGTATATTTTTATCATGAAAAAGGGAGAAAAGGCATTATATCCCACCTGGATGGCTAAAATGAAAGCAATAAAAGTATCCAACATCAGCAAGGATATGGGACAACCGGGACTTTCATACCATTCCTGGTAGAAATTGTTATTTCCATAGTTATTTCGGAGGGAAAATAGCTTGGCAGTACAATCAAAAGCTGAATGCATGCGTATATTCAATTCCATTCCCAAGTTTATGCCCAACAGAAGCTTATATTTTTACCAAAAGCTCTGTATATAAATGTTCATAGTAGCACTCTTTTCAATAGCTCAAAACTGATCGTAAATCAACACAAAATGAGTAAATTATGGTCACACAATGGAATACTGTGTAGCAGTGAAAATAAATGGATGATTGCCAGCAAAGTCATGGACAAACCTCATAAATATGATGTTAAGGGAAGGAAACCAGAATCAAAGAATACATAGTATGTGATTCTACTTAGGTAAAGTTGGAAGACAAATGACATTCATCTACAGTGTTAGAAGTTAGGGTAATGGTTACCCTTGAGTGACTGCAAGGCAGCATGTCCAGGGTTAGGGAGATGCTCTGATTCTTCATCAGGTGCTGGTTTCATGGGATTGTTCATCTAATGAAGCTTCATCCAGTGGATTGCTTACAATAACACACTTTTTTGTATGAATGTTACAAATTGATCTTTGAACAATAGGGGTTAGGAATCCCACCCTCCCTTTCCAGGTGAAAATCCACATATAACTTTATAGTCAGCCATCTGAATCCACAGTTCCATATCTGCGGGTTCAACCAACTGTGGATTGTGTCGTACTATAGTATGTATTCAGTAAAAAATTGAGTTGACCCGGGCAATTCAAACTCATGTTGTTTAAAGCTCAACTGCACTTCAAAATAAAATGTTAAAAAACAAGGAGGCAGGACATGATCTCAAAGCAAAGGATAGATCTTCAAAAAGCTAATTTAGCTTAATAGGAAGTTTTATGAAAAGCAGTGTATTTGTTCCTGTTTTTCTAATTTCTCCTTGAACCAGCATCTATTGTGTTATGGCAGAGTCCTGGGAATGTGACAGTGTCAGTAGGAAGAGGAAAGAGGGGTGACATGGTGAGCATCAACCAAAGCTGTGGGGAGCAGGTGAGCTCTCAGGGAAGGTACGTCTCAGCAGCTCCTGGCTGCTGTACTCACAGTCCACACTCAAGCTGTATCACTTACATGTGCGCGCTTATCTAGAAAGATGTCTCCCAGCCTTTCACAGGCCATGGCAAGTGTCGAAGATGACAACATTGGAAAGGCACACTGGGGTAGCAGGTGGGGCTCCTGGCAGCCAAAGCCGACTGGCCTGGTCCTCCACGTGCTCCCAGGAGGAGGGGTATCAATACCTCAGCACACCTGTGGAGGAGGTAACATCCTCTAGAGGGTGTGTGGGAAGCCATGGGCCTCCGTTATTCATTTCACATGCTCTGAACTGGCAAAAGGGGAGAGTCTGGGCTTCCCTGGTCCTTCTGCTCCTGAAGAAACTAGCTCTGCACAGCCCTCATCCCTGCACTTCAGGTCCCATTTGCAGTAACGAATATCATGGGGTTCAGAGGGGTTCTCCTCTATGCTGTGACCTCATGTCCCACTGCACCCTCACCCCACTCCTCACTCTCTTCCAAGCATATCACACCCTGGGCATGCTGTACTTGTCTGTCATCAGTGAACATCTCCTCTGTCCTCCTCTCAGTTCAGTTCTGTCACTTAGTCGTGTCTGACTCTTTCTGACCTCACGGACTACAGCATGCCAGGCTTCCCTGTCCATCACCAACTGCCGGAGCTTACTCAAATTCATGTCCATCATGTCGGTGATGCCATTTAACCATCTCATCCTCCGTCGTCCCCTTCTCCCGCCTTCAATCTTTCCCAGCATCAGGGTCTTTTCCAATAAGTCAGTTCTTCGCATCAGGTGGCCAAAGTATTGGAATTTCAGCTTCAGCATCAGTCCTTCCAATGAATATTCAGGACTGATTTCCTCTAGGATTCTTTCTTTCCATCACACTATTCCCTCCACCAGCGTGCTCAGCCTGTCATCTCTCTGCTAAGTCTTCCCCTTCTCTATGAAGCCTCTTTCTTTCATTCTTTTTTTAAAAAATTTTTATTGCAGTATAGTTGCCCTGGCTGGGAAAGATGGAAGGCAGGAGGAGAAGGGGACGAGAGAGGATGAGATGGTTGGATGGCATCACCAACTTGATGGACATGAGTTTGAGCAAGCTCTGGGAGCTGGTGATGGACAGGGAAGCCTGGTGTCCTGCAGTCCATGGGGTGGCAAAGAGTCAGACATGACTGAATGACTGAACTGATACTTGCTTTCCAATGCTGTGTTAGTTTCTGCTGTACAGAGAAGTGAATCACCTATACGTATACATATATCCCCTCTCTCTTGGATGTCCTTCCCCTTTAGGTCACCACACAGCACTGAGCAGAGGTCCCTGTGCTATACAGTGTTTCTCATAAAGCCTCTTTCTATACATTGAGGCCACTGCCATACTGTGATTTGTGTTTATAAGTGTGTGTGTGTGTCTTTGTGAACATCCTTGTGGTCTCTGATTTCCTATCTTGCCCCCAGTAGGTGATTAACAATTATTTCTCAAATGACTTCCAGGCTGAAGAGGACACTGACATGAACTCCACCCCTGTTTTTGGTGGCCACTCATTGTCTCCCTGAGTCCAGATTCCCAGCCTCTCAGACCTGTCTTTCAGCCATTTCACACTCTGCCCCTCTGCCCCTCCACTGGGCTTCCCTGGTAGCTCAGATGGTAAAGAATCCACCTGCAGTGCAGGAGACCACAGTTTGATTCCTGGGTCAGGAAGATCCCCTGGAGAAGGAATAGGCTACCCACTCCAGTATTCTTGGGCTTCCCTGGTGGCTTAGACGGTAAAGAATCCGCCTGCAGTGTGGGAGACCTGGGTTCGATCCTTGGGTCGGGAAGATCCCCTGGAGAAAGGCAATGGCAACCCACTACAGTATTCTTGCCTGGAGAATCCCATGGACAGAGAAGCCTGGTGGGCTACAGTCCATGGGGTTGCAAAGAGTTGGACACGATTGAGTGACCATGCACACAGCACAGCCCCTCCACTGCCAGGGGCCTGGAGCCATGCCACCTGGATGAGACACACCTTCACTGCCCAGGCCCCCTCACCTCCCCCAGCTCACAGCTCTGGGATTGGCATTAGGCTAATTGTGGTGTACAAAGGGAAAGGGTCCCAGTGACAGCCTCAGTCCCAGCTCCCTTCATTCAAGAGCCAGCCTGCAGTACCAGCAAGTGGCCACAAGGGGCTCTCTGGAGGTGCCTCTTTGCCCAGGGGAGGAGGTCACTCGTGGGCAGCTCTGCCCTGATGAAGGCTTAGGGGGTCTCCCTTCTCCAGGGTCTCCCAGTGCTGAAGCCCCACCGTCCCTCTTGGCTGCCTCATCCTGATGTTTTACCCTTAGCCATCTGTAAGCTGTTGTTTTCTATCTTAACCCAGCACTCCTTGCTTTCCCGTGAGCCTCTCTTCTGGCCAACCCCTCTACTGATCGCTGCCACAGGGAGAAGTCACCTCCACTTCTGTCAGTTCCTCTTCCTTTAAATGATGGCCAGACACCATGAGCTCCCTGTCTTTCAGGAGGTGGGCTAGGAAATTGTCCCATTCTCTCTCTTCAACACCTCCTGCCTGCCCACTTCTGTCTCCCCAAGTTTGGGGCTCCCCAACTCTGTCCAGGATAAGTGCAGTGGCTTCCTGGAGGATTTCCTGCCCCCTGCCCATCTGCTTTCCACCCTGGAGCCAGAAAGATCTCTCACCAGGCACTGGCTTTTTAGTGGTTCCCCAAGTCCTGGCCACTCAGACAATACCCCAGGGTACTGTCCCCAAGACCCAGCGGCCCGATTCTCCAGGCTCACCGCCCTTCTCTCTCGCCCTCCAACCAACTGCACTGAAATACTTGTGGTTGCTCAACACACGTGACGTTTCAAGCCTTTGTACTTTGCCCGCAATCTTTCCTGTGGCCTGATGGTCTACTCACCTCTCTCCCAGCCTCCCCCACCCTTACCTTTGCTCCTCATCCTTCTTCCACCTGGCAGAGCCCTGTTCATCCTCAAAGCTGCCAGTGCCTCTGTGAGGCCTGCCCTAAGCCCCAGCTCCTTCCCATGCCTCAGCACCCCTCCTCTGAGTAGATCCTGTCTCCCAAACACACATCTCTCGTCGTGTCTGTCGCTCAGAGTTGTGATAATTCCCTGTAGCTTGTCCAGCCTCTTTCTCCATCTCTGGACCTCCCTATGGGACTGGGGTGGCATGCTGCCTGAAAGCTGTTGCACCTAGGTAGCTGGCTCTCTGCACCATCACCTCCCAACTTGAACAAGTCCTTTAAATGCTCCTGAGCCTCCCCTTCGCTGATCTGCAAAATGAAGAGATGGGAGCTTCAAAAGGGGGCACACACGTGAAAGAAGCTAATAAACATTCAAGGGCTACACACGCGTTTTTGTTGCGTTTTCTTCCTCCAGACTAGTGTTTACCTGCACTTGCCTGTGTGGAAATCAGAAGATCAAAGGAATGTGGATGTGATCTTTTTTGTAGTTTCTCCACCTTGAGTCCAGGGGAAAGCTGGTGAAGAGTAAACCATTAATTCTGTCCCCTCCAGCAGCTCCTAGTCTTCTCAGAAGCCCTGGGTTAATGATTCCGAGGTTGTTTTCCTCACAGGGTCAACTCGTATCTAATCTTTGGCATGGCATGTCCTTTCTTTCTTCAGAATAACTTGACTCATCCTGGAGTCAGGAACCTCGTTTTGCATGTGTGTAGGTCTCAAGCCGTCTCCCTTTCTCATCGGTGGCCTCACCCTCACCAAGTACCCACCATCCCCCCGGCAAACTGAAGAGACCTCTCCTCCCCTGCCCCCCCACACTGCGATCTGTGGAAGTCACAGACTGAAGGTCCAGTCAACCAGGAAGCTGTCACCTAACAAATAATCTCCCTCATATGAAATTTAAGGATTTGGTGTTGGAACCCCAGGAAGAAAAACGTCCCTGAAGCTTCTGTATGGAGAAACCCTTCTGAGCCTAGCATTCAAGAGTTTAATTAGCAGCTCAGGAGCACTAGATTGCAGAAAGAGGCAGCTTCATTCAGGAGTGGACCCTGGAATTCCAGGCAAGAGCCTGTTTACAGCTACAATGCAGGTCATGCCAGAGGCTAGAAGCTTGGGAGCCAGACACAGCCGTGGAGATAAGGCCAGCTAAGTGCTGTGGGTTTACTGAAGTTCAAAAACTGATTCATAGGGTGTCCCCAGCCCCCACTTCTCAATCCAGTAAAATTGATGCTCCTCTCCATGGTTTTCGGCGGTAAGAATGCTGGTGCCTCAGGCTCCTGTGCTGGTCCTCTCTAAGGCTTGTTTGCTTGCCTCCTTCCCATACTTCAGACGGGACTTTGCGTAAAGAAGTGGGCCAGTGGATCACTGTTCTGCAAAGATCCTGTTGTGTGACTAGAGCAGGTTACCTTCTCCAAGCCTCAGTGTTCTCATCTGTAACATAGGCATATCGTTCCTTCTTTTCCTAATAACGAGAGTTCTTGTAATTTACCTTAAATAAATGTGAAGAGGCATTTCAGACAGATCACTTTTGTGCATATATAAAAGTGAAAATATGAGGGAAAGGCATCGGCAATAATTTCACAACTGCCACAGCTATTGTAGGACCTTCCAACTTCAGACATAGTACAATGTGAAAAACATACCTGTGTACCCCCTGTCTTGCTTAAGACAGAACAGTTCTCTGCAACACTGACAGCCTTGGACCCACCTCCTTGATCTAACCTGTCCACCCTAGAGAAAACTGTCCTGAATTTTGCATTTACTATTCCCTCACTTTTGGTACAGTTTTATGAAACCTACCCCCTATGCAAGAAGAAACACAAGCTGGAATCAAGATTGCCAGGAGAAATATCAATAACCTCAGATATGCAGATGACACCACCCTTATGGCAGAAAGCGAAGAAGAACTAAAGAGCCTCTTGATGGAAGTGAAAGAGGAGAGTGGGCTTAAGGCTCAACATTCAGAAAACTAAGATCATGGCATCTGGTCCCATCACCTCGTGGGAAATAGATGTGGAAACAGTGTCAGACTTTATTGTTTCGGGCTCCAAAATCACTGCTGATGGTGATTGCAGCCATGAAATTAAAAGACGCTTACTCCTTGGAAGGAAGGTTATGACCAATCTAGATAGCATATTGAAAAGCAGAGACATTACTCTGCCAACAAAGGTCCATGTATGGATGTGAGAGTTGGACGGTGAAGAAAGCTGAGCGCTGAAGAATTGATGCTTTTGAACTGTGGTGTTGGAGAAGACTCTTGAGAGTCCCTTGGACTCCAAGGAGATCCAACCAGTCCATCCTAAAGGAGATCAGTCCTGGGTGTTCATTGGAAGGACTGATGCTGAAGCTGAAACTCTAATACTTTGGCCAGCTGATGCGAAGAACTGACTCATTGGAAAAGACCCTAATGCTGGGAAAGATTGAGGGCAGGAGGAGAAGGGAACGACAGAGGATGAGATGGCTGGATGGCATCACCGACTCGATGGACTTGAGTTTGGGTAGACTCCAGGAGCTGGTGATGGACAGGGAGACCTGGCGTACTGCGATTCATGGGGTTGCAAAGAGTCGGACATGACTGAGCAACTGAACTGAACTGGAGTGAACTGAACCCCCTATGCAATACATTGATCTTATTTCTGAATGGTTCTGCAAGTAGACTACATCCCATTCTTTGATGTCTTTAAAAATCATGAGAAGTTGATCTGTGATAATGTGTATAGCTCCATTTCTCACTATTGAACATCCCACTCTCTTCCTATCCCACTGTATTAATCCTGTTGATGGAAATTTGGGCTGTTTCCAGTGTTTTGCTATTAAATTCTTTTGCTATAAACATGCTCAGAGTTGTTTCTTAGAACACGTGTGTTTCTCCTGGGTATATACCTGGGAGGGGAATGGCTAAATCTAGATGAGAGTGCTCGCTGTTCTGACTGCCAGCAAACACTGCTGCACCTTATTTCTGTCCACTGAACAGCCCGAGGGGACGGGATTTCTGTTCTCAATTTGTTTACAGACATGCAGGAGTAATAAGCATTTATAGAAAGGATAGGAGAGTTTCCCAGGCCACAGCCAGACTTTCAGCCACAGCCCTGAGGAGCAAAGCCAGAAAGGAGTGGAGGCTGGATGGGGCACCGCTGTTAGCACTGGGCATGTGTGTGAGGTGGGGCTGCCCTCGACTGGACACTCGGTCTCAGGCTGAGGCTCCGCTGACATCACAGAATCCACTGTGATGTCACGGCCGGGCTTTGGGACCTGGAAATGCAGAGAGAATGCTGCAGGCCATTCTCAGGTTGTATAGTTCTTTATTTAAACTGAAGTAAAGAAGCTGGCACACGCTCACCAGGGATATTTCCCTGAGCCCTGGTCCCCTTTGCAGCTTCCAGCTCTAGGTCCTATTGATGAGCTTCAATGGTCACTATCTCCGTGGCCTCGGATGTCACATTCCCAGCGATTTCCAGCCCCTGGCCACTCTCTGCCGTCTCCATGATGGCCTCCATTCTTTTCCTTTCCACTGCCTTCGCCAACATGTCCACATCTTTACCGTGTGACAAGGCCACTGTCTTTGTAGTGAGATTGGCTCGGACATTCCTCAAGAAAGAGCTGATCCTGCTGAGTCTCTTGTTGGAGGAAAGTGAACTCCCGGTAGATAAGCTCCTGGACGATTTGTGCGAGGTCCTGGACTCCTTGGTGATGGGAGCGTGGCTGATGCCTTTGTGCACAGTGCCCCGCTTGCTGTCCCCTGGGCTGCCGTGGCCTTTCTCCTTTTTGTCATCCCTCGTGGCTCTCCAGCCACCTGAGGACCGGCCGGCTGTCTTCCGGATCGCCTTGTCCCCCACGGCCTTGTGGCGGCTTTCGGCTGACCCGCGGGGACGCGAGCTCCTGAGAGCTCGCTCCTCATCCCGGTGTTCCCTTCTCTCCCTTCTTCCCCTGAGGGCCTGGAACACCCTCCTGGGCCTGTCTTCCTGTTCACTCTCTTGGTCTTCCTGTGGCAAGGCTGAGATGAGGGCCCCCTCATCCTCCTGATTGGCTTTTCCTTTGGCAGTCTTCCTGGTGGCCTCCACTCCAACCATAGTCATGCTGGCTTCCGGAGAGAAGCTGGTGGATGTGCTGGAAGGATACTCCAAGTTTTTGGCAGCATGTGCCAAGGACATTTTCCTGGTTCTCAGGGAGGTTTTGGCAGCGCCTGCCACGGCTATGTTGCTTTTGCTTCCTCCTGGGCCCTTGGTGATGGTGATTTCAATGGCCATGCTCTGCTCTTTAGAGGCATGGGACTTGGTCACATTCAGATCGCCCTCTGTGGCATCTGCTGCAGCCACCTGCATCATCGCCCCCGCTGCTGACTCTTGGTCAGGCTCCCTGGGTTTGGCATTTGCCTTTGCCCCGTCGGGCATGGGATCGGGATTCTAGAAGTCCAGCTGGAGGCCTTCCCCGCCGGCAAAAGCTGCAGAGGTGGCCCCGGCCACCTCGGAGCCCACGTGGAGGCTCCTGATGCTTACCTGGTCCTGATCGCCCCGGCCCTGGAAATCCACGGCCGTCAGGCTCCTCCTGTCCTCCTCGAACACGGGCATGCAGATCATGTCCCCAGCTGGGATGGCGTAGGTGCTGCTCTGACTGTCCACCGGCGGCCGCAGGAGGTAGATCAGCTTCTCCCAATAGGCGAAGAGGTCTTCCCGCGAGTCCAGCGGGGGGCACAGATGCAGGTAGCAGGAGCGGCCGGTGGCGAACTTCAGGCGCAGCTGTTGTTTCTCGCGGTCGTGAATGGAGATCCTCACGAACTTCAAGGGAAGGAGCCTCGTGAGCTCTAAGGTCTTTGCAGCCTTGCGGCTCTTGGCCTTGATGGTCTGGCCACGGCCCGCGTGGTCGTCGCAGCCAGAGGCTGGCCGGGCCAGCAGCATGACGTCTGGGAGGGGGAGGAGGGGGCTGGTGGACGCGATGCCCACGGTCACCATGCGGACGCGGTTGTGCACGTCGATCACTTCTCCCCTCTTAGTGATCTGGATAAAGTCACTCTCGAAGATCGGGGCATACTTGAATATGTCGTACTCACCCTTGTGCAGTTGCCACTGCAGTTTGCCCGTGGTGGTGTTGAACAGGCCCGCTCTGGTGCCGCTCTGGGCCGTGTGATACGGTAGCAGAGACTCCCGGATCATGGCTGGCTGTGATCACGACAAGCTGCTCTCGTGAGGCAGGCCCCTGGATCTTCCTTTCCTTGGCCTCCTTGGCAGAAGAGGGAGCCGCGGTCTCAGGCGTCACGCAGGCGGCTCCACAGCAGATCCCACAACCCCACCACACCCCACAGAGCCTCCCAGAGGCGGGGTGGGGGTAAGGGCAAGGGTGATCGCCGTGAGGATGCTGCAGGGCGCGTGGACCCCAGGCTGAGTCTCTTCAAGGGTGTTGCAGAGGTATGGTAGGCTCCCCTTCAGCCTCACCTTGCTTCTGCTTCTGGCTTTTTGTCTCTGCAAGAGGCTGTGAAACTGCAGTCCTAGTGAAAGGAGCGACCACTTTCTCAGCCTAAACCCCCTGTGCAGCCATATTTATCCTCACGGTCCTTTGTGACCTGTTACTGTCACATATGCCTTTGTCCCATCCCTCAGCCACCCTCTCTGGGCAGAGCCACCCCATTGCCCCCACAGAGGACAGGTCCACCCTGCCAGGGACTCAGGCAGGTACCAAAATAAAAATGTCTTCAAATGGGAAAGTTTTGTCTGGTTCTCTTTTACCCTCCCCCAAATTCAGCAACTGGATGAAGCCTATAGGAATGTCAGAGGATGGGATGCATTTGAACCACTGGAGCTCATGGTTTAATTGTATCGAACAATGTAGAATTGGCAGTCTCAGTCCTTAGTCTGTCCATTTATAAAATCTCAGTAAACGTTGATGGTGATTTTAATAATAACATTAAAATTTGCTTCTCCAAACCCATGCAGTGATCTTCACGTATACTCGTAAGAGTCCATTGAGTTTGGTACTGCTGCTACTGTTACCAGCTCACAGGTGAAGAAACTGAGGTGCTATCTCTTAGACCTGATGGTAACAGAGGCAGTATTTGAATGCAGGTCTACCTGATTCTAAAGCCTTTGTTCTGAACGCTACAGTACTTAGCCTCACAAAGAAAGCTTGGGCCCCCAAATGTATTCACACTGGACTGATTTAACTACCTTTACAAGAAGATCTGTTTCTAGAATTTGCATAATTCTATGTGTGTATATATATTATGGAGAGAATCCAAGGCAGCACAGGGGCTGGTTCGGGGATTGAATTATCCAAGAGATCACCTCAGATCCTCCCCACTTTCAGTTCAGTTGCTCAGTCGTGTCCGACTCTTTTTCGATCCCATGGACTGCAGCAGGCCGGGCTTCCCTGTCCATCACCAACTCCCAGAGCTTACTCAAACTCATGCCCACAGAGTCAGTGATGCCATCCAACCATCTCATCCTCTGTCATCCCCTTCTCCTCCTGCCTTCAATCTTTCCCAGCATCAGGGTCTTTTCCAGTGAGTCAGTTCTTCATATCAGGTGGCCAAAGGATTGGGTTTTCAGCTTCAACATCAGTCCTTCCAATGAATATTCAGGACTGATTTCCTTAAGGATTGACCAGTTTGATCTCCTTGCAGTCCAAGGGACTCTCAAGAGTTTTCTCTAACACCACAGCTCAAAAGCGTCAATTCTTCAGCACTCAGCTTTCTTTTTAGTCCAACTCTCACATCCATACATGACTACTGGAAAAACCATAGCTTTGACGAGACGGACCTTTGTTGGCAAAGTGATGTCTCTGCTTTTTAACATACTGTCTAGCTTGGTCATAGCTTTTCTTCCAAGGAGCAAGTGTCTTTTCATTTCACGGCTGCAGTCCTCCTCTGCAGTGATTTTGGAGCCCAAGAAAATAAAGTCTGACACTGTTTCCATTGTTTCCCCATCTATTTGCCATGAAATGATGGGACCGGATGCCATGACCTTAGTTTTTTGAATGTTGAGTTTTAAACCAGATTTTTCACTCTCCTCCTTCATTTTCATCAAGAGGCTCTTTAGTTCCTCTTCACCTTCTGCCGTAAGGGTGGTGTCATCTGCATTTCTGAGGTTATTGATATTTCTCCCAGCAATCTTGATTCCAGCTTGTGCTTCATCCAGCCCAGTATTTCACATGATGTACTCTGCATATAAGTTAAAAAAGCAGGGTGACAATATACAGCCTTGACGGACTCCTTTCCTGATTTGGAACCAGTCTGTTGTTCCATGTCCAATTCTAACTGTTGCTTCTTGACCTGCATACAGGTTTCTCAGGAGGCAGGTCAAGTGGTCTGGTATTCCCATCTCTTGAAGAATTTTCCACAGTTTGTTGTGATCTATACAATTAAGGGCTTTGGTGTAATCAATAAAGCAAAAGTAGATGTTTTTCTAGTATTCTCTTGCTTTTTTGATAATCCAACGGATGTTGGCAATTTGATCTCTGGTTCCTCTGCCTTTTCTAAAACCAGCTTGAACATCAGGAAGTTCACGGTTCACGTACTGTTGAAGCCTGGCTTGGAGAATTTTGAGCATTACTTTGCTGGTGTGTGAGATGAGAGCAATTGTGCAGTAATTTGAACATTCTTTGGCATTGCCTTTCTTTCTTTATGCTTGTGCAAACAGCCCCTGCATGGAAACCTACCTCTTCGCAGATGTCCTCCCACGGTGAGGTGGGGGACGGGCAGCCTGAAATGTAAGCTCCAGTTCCGAGGGTCTGCTAGGCACCCTCCTGGAGGGTAATGTCTCTCTACTGGGCAGAAATTGTTTGGAAGCCTTGACACCTACAGGGAACACGTGCTGTTAGACACCTTGCCTCACAGCCAGTCTCACAGAGCTAATCACAGAATATGAGATTTCTAAATTATGACTTGAAAGTTCTGAGAAAGACCCCTGTTCCCAACTCTCTTATCCGAAGTTTGATGCTAAGCCTGAGCCCTCACGTTAGGGAGTCATACCTTGAGGAAAAGGGCTCTCTTTCCATTAAAATACACACAACATGCCTATCAACAGATGATTGGATAAACAAAATGTAGTCTGTCTATGCCATGGAATACTATTCAGCCAAAGAAAGGAATGAAGTACTGATGCATTTTACGACACGGATGAACCTTGAAAACATGCTCAGTGAAAGAGGTCACATATTATAACGATTCTATTTCTATGAAATATCCAAGAGAGACAAATCCATAGAGACGGCTATTAGGTCAGTGGTTCCCTAGGGCTAGAAGGGGAGGAGAGAATAAGAAGTATTGGATTTTTTGAAGGGGTGAGGAAAAGTTCTGGAACTTGATCGTGGTGACAGTTACACAGTATTGTGAATGCCACTGAACTGTACACTTTAACATTATAGTTGTGAATTTTATGTGTATTTTACCACATACGCACACACACTTCTGCTCAGAACTTTATAGTTAAAAAATATAGCTTTCAGCTTTAGAAAGGGCACCTGTGTGACCTTGGGCACACTACTTAGCTCTCCACTTCCTCATCTGTAAAATGAGGATAATAGTTGCTGTGAGGGTTAAATGAGATAATGTAAAGTATTGAGTAGCATTTCTCAGTAAACGTCAGCTATTATTAACGTCAGTCTCAGCTGGCCCTTTAAGCCTCTGTGTGAATTCCTTCCTGACAGCAGTTTTCAGTAAGACAGAGAAGCTTCTGTGGTTAGAGCCATGGTGAGAACTGAGAAGGATCCTCACTGGGCAAACCTGGCCTCCTCGGAGGTTTTCCCTCAGGCAAATCCATGAAAACCCTACTCCACCGAGAAACTGCTTGAACCCCACCGAAGAGCATCGGATGCAGAAGACAGGGGACGCTTACTGTGGGTTTGGATTTCAGGTTTATTCAAAGCCCGTGGGAGAAATTAGGATCAAGATGGAAAATAGTTAGCATTTTAGCTTTTGGCAGAAAGTGGAAGCTTCGATCCCAGAAACCCTGTCCTGGGCCAGAGCCCTTACGGCTCTTATGTGTGTGTGTGTGTGTAGTTGCTCAGTCGTGTCATACTCTTTGCGACTCCGTGGTCTATAGCCTGCCAGGCTCCTCTGTCCACAGAATTCTCCAGGCACGAATAGTGGAGTGGGCTGCCATTTCCTTCTCCATATGGCTCTCATACTCGGAAGCAAGTGTCAGGCCAGATCTCAGGGAAAGACACGGGGCAGGATGAGGGCAGGAGACAGGGGGCAGAGCAGGCTCTCCGTGCCCGGCCAGTGTGACATTACCACCCCTGCAGGTGACGGCCCAAGGAAAAGACCTTGTCAACCAGGCGTCTGACTCTAGCAGAGGTCCCATCCAAGTTTATCCTCTCAGAACCCTCTCCTCCCCTCGCTGCTGAATGTGAAACAAGAGAACTAAGTAACTTGATTGTAAATACATAATCATCCTTTTTTTTAAAAGGTGGAAATGTAAACTTGGTGACAGACAACAAAACTATTTTTAATGCATTTGTTCAAAGAATTTACAGTTCCACTGATGATTTACAGTGCATTTCTCAGATCATTTTTTCTTGCAACAGCCACCTCCCCCTTCCTTCCGCTCTAATTCATTGTTGTCCATGGCAGCTTTAAAACTGTTTTGAGTTTCCTAACGACTGATTGGTAGCACAAGCAGGAGGTAAATGCAAGGAAATTCTTCCCCTTTCGCCAAGATAAGGAAAACAGATTATCTCCTGAAAGAAGCGGTGAATGGTACTTCCACCAGGAGCTCCATACAGATTAGGAGATGCTCCTGAGACGCAGTTAAAACAGCAAAATTGGGATACCTGTGTCTCAGGTGATAGTTTTGGAGAAGGCAATGGCACCCCACTCCAGTACTCTTGCCTGGAAATGTCCATGGACAGAGGAGCCTGACAGGCTGCAGTCCATGGGGTCGCTAGGAGTCGGACACAACTGAGTGACTTCTTTTTCACTTTTCGCTTTCATGCATTGGAGACAGAAATGGCACCCTTCTCCAGTGTTCTTGCCTGGAGAATCCCAGGGACGGGGGAGCCTGGTGGGCTGCCGTCTATGGGGTCGCACAGAGTCGGACACGACTGAAGCGAGTTAGCAGCAGCAGCAGCAGCAGGTGATAGTTTAAAGGAGACAAATCCAAGTTCAAAGGAGCAGGCTCCATCCACACGTGTGAACATTCAACAAAGTCAGGATCACTCTGTAAAATGGCACTGATGGCAGAGGAGCCGATTTTTATTACCAGCCTGTGAGTGTCAAGCGTGTGCACAGGGCAAGAGCAAGGGACCATGATTCTGTGGGAGACCTAAAGGAATCACATGCTCTGGAGATTCCAGAAAATTAGGTGGACTATTTCCTCTGAATTATCACACCTATCCTGTCTAAAATTCTACTCTCTCTTCCTCCCCACCACCCTTTTCCCAAATTTGAAATGCTTATTTGCAACCCTGAGACACATATTTGGACATTATAAGAGATGTAATTCAAGTGAAGGCTTCACGGAGAGTTCTGCCACAGATTGTAAGGTTCAAGTTGAACAACAGGTGTACATTTTAGGCCTTTGTATAAGGGGACGACAGAGGATGAGATGGTTGGATGGCATCACTGACTCGATGGACATGGGTTTGGGTAAACTCCGGGAGTTGGTGATGGACAGGGAGGCCTGGCGTGCTGCAATTCATGGGGTCGCAAAGAGTCGGACACGACTGAGCGACTGAACTGAACTGATATTCAGAGAAACAGGTAGTTCAGGTATTCAGATTTTATATAAAATTTCTATCTTAGTACCAAAAGTCTAAAGGATATACTTGCTGCTGTGTCCTAGTGTTTGTCAATGAGAGATTAAGCATTAGAAACCAGAAATTGAGGAATAGGATTGAAAGTCAAAAAGCCCACCTAGTGGCACCCCAGAGAACAAAGAACACTTGAAGCATAGTCAAAGCTCAAATCACCCCCTACCTCACCGTCTTCAAAGGGGAGGGAAGGAGAATGGTCAGAGCTCAATGAGCAACTGATTTAAAAGAACAGAAACCAGCACCACACTTTAGTTCACCATGTCTTGGTTCCAATATTTATTATATTGACAAGTTAAGAATACTAGGATAAATAAGTAATATTTTCTCTTACAGAAAATTGTAATGATACTACTGAGTAGGATTAAACACTCTGAGGATTTCACAGAAACGTCAGAATTTAAACAGATAGTAGCCAGAGACCTCCTGGCCAGTGTGAGTAGACTTTCTCACAGCTATAAATGCTCTGGGCCAGATTTCTACAAACATCTGCATGACAGAAACAATGCTATTAACATCTAATAATGCTAAGCCTAGGCATCACCTGGCTTCAAATGCGTGTCCACTGAATGTGGTTCTCAATTGCTAGAACAGGAAAAGTGGAATATTCTTTGGCTCTTTCGGCCTAGAAAAAAATTCCTGACCTAAGTCACTGAGCAGAGACTCCTAAGCCTTTGGAAGCTGGACTCTTGTTTCTGCTTTCTTCCTGTGACTTTATAACTGAGTTTGCAATAGAGGGCCCGCGTTAATGCCTGAGAGCCAAGCGGAAAAGGTCTTTTCTGTTGGCACAAAACTGCACTCAGTGCTGCCCGGCACAATTCTCTCCTCCCAGGGCTGGCAAGCCCTTCTGGCCACCTGAACCCTTAGCAAGACACTGCACATGGCGACAGCCCCCCAAACTCTCAGAAACCAGGTCTGAGCTAAGTCACGAAAAAGTCAGAGCGGTGTCGTGCGGCACAAACATCAGTAGAGCACAACGCCTAGTTTTGAAACGAACGCCTTGCACACAGCAATTCCTGCACAGAACAGCGTATTTGCTAGAAAGCACAACCCTGGCCATTGCACAACTTCACAAGATGCCATTCTCACTCCATGTCCCCTACAAGTGACAGTGGCAGCAGCAGCGGGAGGAGGTGGCCCCACCCCATCCACTCAAGGTTACAGACACTTCTTCTGTATGGATTCTAATGGTGGGAGTCCTGAATTTTGCAGAATCCAGATGCGAGGGAGGCAGGACCCTAACTGGGGGGTCATCTGGAGAATCCAAGGATGGCCGGGATGTTAAGGCTTAAATCCTGGAGTGGAGGCAAAAGATGCCCTTGCCCTGGTCCAAAGTCCACTCTGGAGTGGAGTGGAAAGGCCTGGCTGAGTCACGGAGGGCACTCCCACCTTGATGGTTCTTAGCTGCTGGGATTCAAGAGGTGCATAGGAAGTCAGATCTCCAATGGCTTCAGGGTTTCAGATGTAAAAGGAGGATTCGATGAGGACTCCCCAGTCGCCCCATACCATGGCTGCTTAGCTCTGCAATGTTCCCTCCTTTATCTGTTGGATAAAAAGGTTCCTCTCATCTTCTGGAGTCCGCCCGTTCTGAGCCCGGACAATACACGTGGGCCGGTGCAGGTTGAGCATGTATATCAAATGCTGCTTCTCGTTCTTGAGCTCCTCAATTTGCGCCTTCAGCTCAGCATTCACACTCTCTAGCTTCTCCGACTCCTGGGGCACAAGCAACAGAGGTATTAGGAGAGGAGCCAAGGGAACTTCCCTGGTGGTCCAGTGGTTAGGACTCTGTGCTTCCACTGCCGGGGCAAGGGTTCGATCCCTGGTTGGGGAACAAAAGTCCCACAAGCTGCCTGGTGCAGCCAAAAAAAACAAGGAAAGGAACCAAGGTCCAGTGAGGCAGGGCCCCTGCTGGTGGCCCCTGGATGGCAGGGGCAACGGCTGGAACACATTGGGGCTCATCAAGTAGGGAATGGCCTGCAGGGGAATGCCGTTGGCACCCTGCTATGAAGCACCACAAAGCTGGGAGAGCAGTGTTAGGTTTGAGAGAGTCCAGAGCTTGGAGAAGCCTTTGAACTTAGAGCTCCTTCAGAGATATCCTTGAGTTTCCGCTCAAGGTGGAGGCAGGTTGTGACCCTAATAGTAATGGAACAGCAGTGGAACCAACAGCAGAGACCTCCTTTGTAAGAATCAAATAGCCCATAGGCAGGTCATCTGGACCTGAAAGGACTTTGGGGGCAGGAAAGAAATCCAGACTCATGGTGTTTATAGCCTTATATGAGTCTCTGATTTCACTGAGAAGCTCATCTCCACAGAAAGAATGTACATAGAAATAAACAAAATGTCTTAATTTTCATTGACCCTCCCAACGCAACCTGTGGAACCTGGGACCTATGGAACCCAAGTGAAGACTCTGCCCTGGCCTGTCCTCACTTGGGGAAGGGGACACAGCCACTACAAAGACTGCACCAGGGCCCCGCTCCACCTGCCCGGAGACACCCCTCCCACGGGTGTTTCTCCCTTCTGGAAGGGGAGCCTGTTGAACGCAGCTGGGAGCACAAACTATCGGCTGCACCAAGGAGAACGGCTGCAGAGTTAAGAACCAAATAAGAATGCAAAGAAAGTGTAACCTCTGCCTGCGGATCAAGGAAATAACTTGTTTGAAGAGGTTAATTAAAGGCTTTTCATAGTGTGCCAAATGAAAGCTGGCAGCTTCCTTTTCTCAGGAAAATGGGCAAGCAAAGCCCCTTGAACTGGACGGACATATCTGACAGCCTGGAAGCTTCTGGACATGTATGGACTGGCTGAGGATGAGTGTGGGCATCAGATGATCTTGTTGTTTTTAATTCATACACCTGCATCTTATACATCCAGAGACATTTATCTTACTAACAGCTTTACTACTTCCTTGTTCTGCAACTGGCATTTCTGCCACCAGCTACAGTGTCCTCCTTGGGAAAGCACTTTTGGGTGGGGTCTTTCAAACTCCTTCTCCTCATGGCATGTGAGGTCGGAGGGGGCCAATGTGAGCAACAGGAGGGGCAAGGCAAACAGGCACTCACTTTCTGCAGGCACTCTGTCTTCTCCTTCTTCTTGTTTCGGCACTTGGCGGCTGCAATCTTATTTCTTTCCCGTCGCCTCTTTTTCCTTTCATCTTCTTCAGGTGCTATCTGTAAAATTCAAGAGGCACAAGCTTAAAGGGAGGCCAGAAATTCAACCCACCTCAAATACACTGTCTTTTATTTCCAGCTAAAACTGACAGACCTGGGCAGCCCTGAAGAATCCAGAAGAAGTAAAGCTCTAGACTTCTGCATGAAACCTTAACACAGGCGCACATACTCACACATGCATGCATACTCACACACTCACACTTAAGAATGAATAACAGAAATCAAAGAACTGTTAAAATTATATCGGCATTACTAGTAAACTAAAATTTACCTTTAAAAAGCATTTATTTGGATTTTAAAATAGGAGTTTGATACTCAAAGTGATAACTACTGGTAATAACTGTAATCAACTAGAGCAAGAAACAGATTTTGTTCAGTAAGTATGACCTTTCCCCTAGAATGACCTCAGGAGCATCACCTCGCCACCCACTCCCCCTGCCTCTTTTATTCATATTCTATTCATCTCCATGGCCACCTGGAGCATCATCATAGCACCTCCTTCCTAAATTCAGAGGAAGCCCAAGCAACTCCTAGAGAACAGGAACCCAAGCCTATTCCTCAGTCAAAGAGGCGTCATCAGCCCATGGCTCGGTGCCACCTGTGGGTGGAGAACTAGAACCATCCATTGACTCATCCAACAAGTATTGATGATATTGATCTCTCCCTCTGAGCCCCACCCTGAGTCAGCCCTGGGATCCTCGGAGAAGAAAATCCCGTCCGGCTTTAGGATCTGGTCGTCCATGGAGGATCACTCTGACTTTGTCTGAGGACTGATGGGGAATCAGCAAAGTCCAGTTGCTGGACTGACTCAGAGACCAGAGTCCAGCTGGAGTGAACTCACAGTGGGCAGAGCGGGTGATGGTTTAGGCCACTAATGTCGGGCCTTGCCATGTCACTTGTCACTGCTCCAGACAGCTGGAAAGGACATGGGAGCCCCACCTCAAACAGAAGAGATCTTGGACCACCATGATCATCTCATATCTGACCCTGGGTTAGATGATGCTGACTTAGCTTAGGCTCAGACAGAGGCTTCAGAATATAGGGAAACCAAGCCCAAGAGGGAAACACAATGGGAGGCACATCTACTACCCTTTATGTCTTATATCCTAGAACCACACAGGCAGACACTGGGTTTAGACTAAACTGCCTTTGAATCTCAGCTTCACCGCCCATCTGGTGTGAGCCCTTGTGCAAATTATTACGCTCTTCTGAGCTTCAGTTTCCTCATTTGTAAAATGGGATCAATCATCTTATCTACCTCATAGGGTTGTGATGAGGGTCAAATTAATGTCAATAAAGCCCCCTGCACAAGGTTTAGCTTATGGTCAGTGCTATGGAAGCTTCAGTTATCATCAGTAACTTCATCATAGATATCTTCATCAAGAAATCAGCAATTCTAGTATCTCCTTTGCAACTAACTCTACAGATATTTTTGTAGAGAGAGGAGTCAAAGTTTTCTCATAAGAGGAAGTACTGGAAAGTGGAGCAAATCTTCAGAGTCACACACTGTCAGACGTGGAAAAGCCTTCTAAAGGCCATTTAGTTCAACCCCCTCACTTTTTAAAAAGAATTTATTTATTAATTTGTTTATTTTTGGCTGTGCTGAGTCTTTCTTGCTGCAGGCGGGCTTTCTCTAGTTGCAGTGAGCAAGGGTCACTGTTTGTTGCAGTGTGTGGGCTTGCCTGTTGCAGAGCACGGGCTCCAGGCACTCAGCTTTGGAGTCTAGTTGCTCCACGGCACGTGGGATCCTCCGAGATCAGGGATCGAACTCGTGTCCCCTGCATTGGCAGGTGACTTCCTAACTACTAGACCACCAGGCAAGTCCCAATCCCCTGACTTTATGGACATGGAAGTAAGGCAAAGAGTGGCTGACAGTATTGTGCTCAAGGAGGTCCAGGTGTCACCAGCTCATGGCGACCAGACTAGCAGGCTGCAAAACCGGATGTAAACCCAGGCGTGTGTCTCTCTGTCCCACCTCCTCTCTGGGTCACATCTGCCTTGTCACCCCAAGCTGCCATCCCAGAGGGGACCGGGACCTGGGGAGGAGGCTCGCACTGCCCAGACACACAGGATGCCTACAGGGTTGTGATTTACAGTCACCACCAAGGAGACCAGAACACTCAACTAGGCCATTAGGTGCATCCTCTCCCCTATAGAAAAGTCTACTTGTTAAACTGTTCGAAGATCAGAAGATCACTGGATGAACACAGAAGCAGAGTGGATGAGTGGCTTTAAGGAGTGTTTCCATGAAGCAAGAGGCCTGCTTCTTCCTCAGGATAGCCCTCCACATATCCTTCCGAAATGCTTTCCTTCTTTCCATGGGCCCCACTACTTCCATGGCATCCTGTTATCTCCAGGTATTTTTTTTAAATTAATTTTTGTTGGAGTATAGCCGCTTCTGTTATCTCAAGATATTTAATTAGAAAAAATTTTTTTTTTAATTTTTTCCTTGAGGGTCCCATGTTTCACCCTACACTGTCCAGTGTTGAACTGGGCACCAGTGACCTCCTCTGAGGTTAATTAGAGTACAGCCAATGCCCCTAATGATGTCTTATGGATACAGCATCATATAGCATCATCCTGCCTACCATTCACTGAATGCTAACTCTCAGCCAGGCCCTCTGCTAGACTCTTAACAAATGCCATCTTTATTTAGCCCCTTGGATCAATTCTATGGAGGAGACATTATTACCCCTTTCACATCCCTTTTTAAAATCATAAAAGATTCCCCCCCAACGTCCCTTTAAACTCAGTTCTTTTCTGGCTAGGTCCTTTACCTCTTGCCCAAAGGCAGTGATCACGCCAGATAAGTGAGCCAGAAACACTCCCATCTTGCATCCAGGAGGGCAAGGCCAACAGAACAGCAGAGACCTCAGCTCTGAAGTCCTTGAGAGCTCCCCCAGCATCACCAGCAACCACCTCCCAAACTTCTCAGCACGCGTATTACCCCAGGTGTCTTATAAAAGGTTGCCAAGTGGAGAACCGCACAGGTGTTGAGACAGAAGTGAACTTTAGTCAGAACCTGTACCAAGGTGGTGAGCATGGCTGGCTGGTCCTTGCTCCACAGTCTGGCCACCTGGGTTCTTGTGGTGTTGGAAACCATCACCGCACTCTCTGCTTCTTCAGAACAACTGGGCACAGATGGTGATTTCATACAGATTCATGGTTTTCCATACCCTCCACACTCTGATGGCTTCCAACACTATCTCTAACCCTGACTCTCCTCTAAACTCCGAACACAGTATCCAACCGAGCCCCCTGCCTACATCAAGCCTGGCTCAGGCGAGCTGTGCGACGAGTAAGTACAGAAAGAACGGGAACCCCTGGGAGAACCCACCTCGGCTTTGGTGACTGACATCTCGAGGGGCCTGCCGCTGACAGTGACCGAGTCCAGCGCCGAGGACATCCGGTGGCAGAGGTGCTTGTTCTGGATGGCGAACCTCAGCTCTTCCTTGACAAAGGGTGTCAGGTTAGCAAAATCCTCAAACACCAGTGACCCAGGAGGGGACAGGCAGGGGACGATGGCAGAGGCACTGACTTCCGAGGCAGAGACCTGGCCTGGGTGTTGAAGCATCATTTTGCTGAAAGACACATGGAAACCCAAACTACTTCAGGGATCTGGGGGCTTGGGATCAAGTCCCCCCACCCTCACTCCCATCCTGCAACCTCCAATACCCAAGTCCCACCTCCCCACCTCCAGAGGAAGGTCCCATTAGCCCTCAGTCTTCTGCTTTGTGTTCATTTCATGCCATCCTGTCTTAAGTAAAACAGGTTCTTAAAATTCGCAGCTCAGTGATGTGGATAAAATGCCTGGTTGACGTTTATAAGGGGTGCCATTTCAGGCTACTCTGAATTCACAGGAGCTATTAGTGTTGGCTGGTGAACATATATGCAAATGTAGCCTCAAACAGTCCTGAAAGAGGAAGAGCATTTAAAAAAAAAAAAAATCAGAGAGACTCTTATGTAACCCCATCTGCAGTCTCTTTCAAAAAGAAACTCAAAGGGTATCTGAAATCAAGTAGAATCTATCTGTGAGTGGTAAATAAAAGCAAGGAGCGGGGACCCTTGAGTTTAGGAAATCTCTCTCTGAAGCCTCTCCCTTGGGAAGTCGGATCTGAGTCAGTGAGAGTGAGGACAGTCACAGCAGCAGTTTAAGAGGGACTGGGGCGTGGGAATTCAGGTCATCCCTCAAGGTTAAGGTTGGTGAAGCAAAAGCCCTCAGAGTAAAGGAAAGTGAGGTGCGCAGAATGTGGACTTTTTTTGAGGACGTGTTCAGCCCTGTGATGGTTGGAGGGGCTGGGGCTGGGGGCCCATGGGGCTAGGACTGGATCTGGCCTTAGGGAGGGGTCTGAGACCTGAGCTCAGCCTCCATCGGACAGTCGCGTGGGAGCTCCTGCCGCACCCGCTGTGGATCTTTCCAGAGCCTGACCCTGACTCTGGCTGCTCCCAGTGCCTGCTGACCGCTGGAGACCATCCAACTGGATACGTGAAATGGGTGAGAGGCAGTCAAATCAAATGGCCTCTGAGGCCCCATCAATATCATTCTACAGCCCAGGGAACCCCAAGGGAAAGGGTGTGGGGAGGGGGAGGAAATAATGATGGTTCCCCTGTTCCGGTTTGGAACAGCCTTCCGTAAATCTCTCCCTGCCGTATACTCTCTCCAGGAGTGGCCAAGCCCCTCATCCCGGCAGTCACTTTTCCAGGGGCCATGAATGTGGGAACTGTCAGGGTGGGCGGTCCCCTGGGAGTCTCCTCTCCGTGTGGGAAGCTTCGGTCGTTGGCCACATCTCCCCAGATGAGAAGCCCTCTGGCAAGCTGCTAGTTTCACCAGTGCCTCCTTCACACCAGAAACCTTATGTGCGCTATCTCACTTCATCAGCATGAGAATCCACTTAGGTCCCAGTCCCACTGTAGAGACGAAGTGACTACCATTTAGGCCAGCTAAATAATTTGTCCAAAGACACAGAGTTAGTAGGAGGCAGTATCAGGATTTAGAATAAAGTCTGACTCCAGAACTCATGCCCCCACCTGACAGAATATAGAATATGATTCTCTATGTTGCAAAAGCAAACACAAAGCCAGAGCACAGGTTTCTTGGGGGTTGGGAGCAGGTGTGGGGAGGGGGTGAGGGCCCTGGAACTGAAGAGGTGGAGGAGGAGATGAAGCAAAGAGCTATGGAAAGCTTGAACTGAGATGAATTCCTGAGCTTTCTCTGCCTGGGTGCACACTCGGGCTGCCCCTGCATTCAGGGAGTATGTGTTAGGGCATCTTTTATCCACAAAATTCCCAGACTGGGGGCAGAACGTCAAGACTAGAGGCCCATTTCCTCCTCTGTCATCATTATACCTCCCAGAGCTTTCTCTCTCCTCTGTGAGAAAGAAGGCTAGTAACAATCACCCTATTTTCCCAGAGAATTGGGCAAGGCGTTGACGAAAGAATACCTGAATATGCCCTGGAAAAACATAATGCAACTAGGAAATATGTTATTACCGGGCCTCCCAGGGATCTTTCCAGCCCAGGGCTGGCTCTGAGGGGGTCCAGGTAAATGGGTGGCTGGTCACTCTCTCTGATTTCAAACACTTAATGAATAGAACACCCTGACCTCTACATCCCCCAGTGGACCCAGAATCCACTGATGGAGGAAAGAATTCCAGGTCAACAAACACCACCATTGTTGACTATTCAAAGAAAGCCAGGAAATGTATGAATTGACTAATTCTCTCCCCAAAGCCATGTCATGAATCAGAACTGATGTTCTTCTGTCAATTTAATCCCATAATCTTAGGATGTTGGGAGACTTTTCTGGCAGGTACTAAACTCTGAGAAGCCAGCTTTCCAAAGCCAGAAAGACTTAAGACCCTCCCAGGCATTTGTGTTTTCCCTATCTTTCCAACTTTACTAAAAACCCAATAGTTCAGGAATGGAATTCAGAGCTACCACTGGGCTGGCCTTTGTTTGGGGGACTGCACAGCTCGCTTCTACTCAGGCAGTTTGAATTCCACTGCAGTTGAGTGTAGTTCCATTTCACTTCCCAGGTCTATTAATGAGCTTTCAGGGCTTGGCGTCTGCTGTTTGGGATTTTTTTCCCCCTTCTTAGTGTAAAGTCAGCAGTCCCGATGAAAGAAACTGAAGAATGCATACTGAAGTATGCAGTGTTTTTATGAAAAGTATTGGGTGGGCTTACTTGAAGATGCAAACTGGTTGTGAAAATGTTTAAAAGCTTTTCAGAAAGTAAAGCAATGGTATCTGTAGAGATTTGGGCTTTTCCTGCACTTGGCTAATATTCAGTTTCTTGAGATACTTTCTTTCAGTATCCTATCTTTTTGCCTTTTCATACTGTTCATGGGGTTCTCAAGGCAAGAATATTGACGTGGTTTGCCATTGCCTTCTCCAGTGGACCACATTTTGTCAGAACTCTACACCATGACCCATCCATCTTGGGTGGCCCTGATGCTGGGAAAGATTGAAGGTGAAGGGAGAAGGGGGTGACAGAGGATGAGATGGTTGGATGGCATCACCAACATGAGTTTGAGTAAACTCCAGGAGTTGGTGATGGACAGGGAAGCCTGGCATGCTGCAGTCCGTGGGGTCACAAAGAGTCGGACACAACTGAGAACTGACCTCAACTGAGATACTTTCTAGTTATTTGTTGCCTCGTTCTCTTAAAAATGTGATAAGCCTAGACTCAGGCTGTGTCCCTGAGAAGAAAAATGAAGGTAAAGCTTCAGTTTTTTCAGAAAGTTGAGACCTCTGTATATCTCCCTTTGGAGAAAAACATTTTAGAGGATTTTCTGAGCTGACTTTCTATATTGATCTTAAAATTGTCCAGACTTGTTACAAAGAACCTGCATTTGGCTTCTGCATCGTTATCTCTAGTCAGAAATCGTGTCATATCATCAGTAGTTTCATCATTTTCAAGAAAGTGAAACTTTACTCATCTATGTCTAACTGGAAATTCAGCTCCCAGATTTTATTTCCTAGTAGCTGCTACTACACTGAATTTTCACTTTTAATTTTCATCTTTTTTTCCACTAAGCACTACTCATAAAACCTAGTAGGAGCCAGTTCTTTCACTAACTTCCTATCTTGGTCTTTCTCCTAGCCCACTGGAAGTGGGTACATAGACACCCCGTTTGTAGGTGGAAGACTAGGCATCAGGACAGAAATGATGCTTGCAGGCCTAGCTACTACCACTCGCACGCTGAGCTCTCAGTGATATACCTGTCTCCTGGACCTCAGTCACCTTGTCTGTAAAGAGAGACCAGTATCGCCTGCCCCAGTCCTTTCACAGGGCTGTCAGGAAGATCAAACGTGAAGGTGGATTTACACACATCCTAGGAAGCCATTAGTACTGTGATCCACTTTCCCCCATTTCAGGGGGGTGGGGGTGGGGGCTCATAATGTTCCTGCTAATGAAATTAGGTCCTATTAATCAGAAATTAACTGGAGCCCTCAAGAAACTCAACTCAGTCACAGCTTCTTTTGCACTCTGACTGACCTCTGGGCTCTTGACACATCAGATCAATTCCACCCCACTCTTTGCTGGCACCAGCTTGTCTCCACTGGTCTTAAGTACTTGAGAAATAGCCAGCTCTCACACATGAAGCCATTTCTGGTTTCTGTGGTGTCCTGGCTGCGTACTTCCTCCTCCCTGGGCCGAGTAACATTTGGAACCACTGACCCTGTCCCCTGCCTAGCTCATCTGAAAAAGGAAGAAATCATGAGCTCTGTACAATGGGATAGAACACCCAAAACTAGTCATTTAGGTCAGATCTTCATTTTGCAACTGAGTAAAATGGGGTCCAGAAAGGTAAAGTGACTTGCTCAAGGTCACCATAAAGCTGGTGAGTGGCCTGGCCCAGGTCAAGCTGTTGACCATACACATGCTGTTCATTTTGCTCCATCACCAGCAGAAATTCAACATCATGAAGATCAACTAAGAAGGCAAACAGAGAACAGAGCCAATGGCCAGGTAGATGAAAGGTCAACAGTCCAAGAAGCCTGTGCCCACGAGAGAGGAGGCTTTGATAGAATTAAGACAGGGAAGGAGTATGGGGGAAAAAAAGAGAATAATGGAGAGAAAAGACCAAGAGGGAAAGAGAGAGTGGTGGGGTTAAGACAGGCAGGATCCAGAGGCTCTAACAGCTGCCACAGGTGCTGGGTGCTGTATTTTATTTACACTGTGTGCCTGGAGTGCTTCCTGCAGTGCTGTCTCTGAAACCATTCAGATAGTAACAACTGCAACCCACCCAGGTCTTCATTCAGATAATCCTTACAGCAACAGCTCACCTGTTGCAGCGTTATTCTACAACAAATGGGAACTGTAAAACAAGGGGACAGTCATACCAATTTCTCCTTCATTTAAACTGAAAGAGAGGGAGGCCCCCAAACAGATGTGACCGTCACCCACACTGAAATAGATGCATTCAGGGAACACCCACATTTTCTAGTGCCCAGTTTTTTTTTTTTCCTGGCTCTATTAAGGGGTGAGCAACTCCTTTACAGGAAAGGAAGCGTATGTGATTTGCTAATTAAATTAGGGAAAAGGAAACTTTTAGGAGGAAAGGAAGTAATTTGATGAGATGAAAATGGGGTGGGGGGAGCAGAGAAAGAGAACCATCCAATGGAAAGCACCTTGGGAAGGGAAGAGATGCCCCGTACAGAAGTCCCTTTCCCCTCACTGCCTCAGAGGCCGGCCAGCGACATCCAAGCCCCCTGATTCAAGTCCCCTCCTAGGTCGCTTTTCTTTCAGTTAACACCACTCTAGACTGGTGAGCTGCCGTCAGTGGGGTCGCACAGAGTCGGACACGACTGAAGCGACTTAGCAGCAGCAGCAGCAGAATCTGAAAACCTTTGTCCAGAAAGGACCGTAATGGTTATCTGGTCCAACCAGCACCTTGCGCTCGCAAACAGGCAGAGCGTCCAGGAGCCTCTGTATGTCCACACCTCCCAGCTGGGGATGCCGAGGCTCCAAGCCACTAAGGGCAGTGCAATTTCAGGGTCCCGGCCCCCTGGATCACAGATCCCGTCCCTCAAAGATCTCAACTGGCTTCGCACTCTCGCTTCCCTCCCCCAGCCCCCCCCCCCCGCCCCAGTGGGTCTCTCCGGATGATAAGCAGAGAAATCCTCGAGCCGCCAGAGGAAGAGCCCAGAGCTGGAGTCACAGGTACGAGAGAAAAGCGTGTGAGAAACTTGGGACGAGACGTCTCCGGCGCCTGTACCCGGTGCCCTCTCCGTCTTCTGCCCCAGGGCAGCGACAGGAGCGCGCGCCACCTCTTAAAACTTATCCCAACTAACTTTCGCCGCCGGCTATCGGCGCGGTCCTCCGCCCCGCGGCCCCGCGCTCGGGGGTGGGCAGGGCGACCCCCAGCGGCCGCGCCCGCGACCCCGGCTAGCCCATTCCTTCCCCATTCATTCCGTTCCGCCCCTGGGGCAGCCGCTCCGCGAGCCCCGGCCTCCGCGCGTCTCGGGAAAGCTGGGCTCGGGAGTAGCAAGTGCCCGCGCATCGAGCCAGGGATGGAGCCGGTTGGCGAGCCCGATTGGCTCGGCCACTCTGGGCACCCACCGATCTGAGAGCCCCTCGATCTCCCCCGGGGAGTAAGTAAACGCGAGGGCGGCGAGGAGCTGTGCTCCGACGCCAGCGGACGACCGCTCAGTTGCCAGGAACATTTCGCGCTCCAAGTCAAAAGAGAAAGTTCTTTGCGAGAAAGTTTCTAAAGCGCGGAGGAGCAGCGGTGGCTGGGAGAGAGATTCAGCCAGAGTTCTTTCGAAGCTGGAGGCTGCCGGTCAAGTGCCGGGGCGGGTGGGCGCGGGGGTCGGGGACTGGTTACTAGAGGGGCGCAAAGATAATCAAAGCAAGCCACCCTCGCCGCGCTCACCTCCTGTATCCACTCGGGGCGGCCAGGGTCCGGAGGGCGGGCAGGGTCGGGGTGGGGTCGGGCTGGCTGGCTGGCTGCGGGGTTGGATGGCGAGCACAAGGGGGCTCACGACCGGCGCGCGGGCTGGCGGGTCCGCTGGGGCGGCGGCGCGGGGGTGAGCGCTGTGCAGTGCGCGCCTCTCTGCGTGCGACTGTGGCTGGCAGCGCGTTGCATCACCCCTTTTATCGCACTCGGGCTGGCGGCGCGCCAGTATACTCTGGGTTACCAATCCCAGGCTGACGTAATGCTATTAATAGCTTCCCCGGCGAACCAGCAGAACTAGGCTGGGCCAGAGGGCGGGAGGGGAGAGCGGAGGGGGGGAGGGGCCAAAGAGGAGGAGGGGAGAAGGGGGATCGGTGATGCAAGCTCGGGGAGGAGCCGGCAGCGGAGAGTTCTGGGACGCACGCACCCGCCCGCCCTCTCGCTCCATATCAGGACCGGAGCCGCCCGGGCTGGCCGCCAGATGTGCGTACTCCAGGCATGAGCCAATGGTGCCCAAGCCAGCGGCATGACTCCACCGCGCTGGCATCTCTCCCTCCGCTAGGCTGGGGAGGTTGAAGGGGGTGGGGGGAGTGAGGTTGGAGAGGTGGGTCCTGGACGCTGCCCAGACTAGGTGAGACTGGGGAGCTAGAAACGACCTTTCTCTAAAATGCGTGGTCATTTTCTGGAGCTTCGGGAAAGTACACCCCCGCCTTCCGCTTCCCCGTCAAAAGCCTCCTTTTCAAGTAGCGGACGGGGTATGAAGAGAAGTGTCATTTCCCCGGTGTGGGAGAAGAGCTCAGAGTCATTCTACGGTGAATCCACACCGTTACCCGCCGGGGGTGACCTCTGCGGCCGGGACCGTGAGAAGACTTGTCAGCGATCTGCGGGCACGGTGCGCCCACGCCCGGGGCTCGCGCACACCCCACATGGGCGCACACGCGGAACCGCCTCCCGGCGGCTTGGGAACCCGACGCTGAGGCCAGGGCGAGCGGCAGGGAGAGAATTTTTTAACAGCCACAAAGCGTTTGAAATTGACAGTGAAACGAACAAGCCCATGAAAAGATGAGCGACCTGGAAAAATCAGAGTCAACTCAGAGAAGGGATAAAAGTAAGGTTGAAGCCTAGAGACTAGGAGGAAAAGTAAAGAGAAGGTGCTTTGGTCTCCGCGGGCCGGGCCGGGCTGGGGTCGCCCGGCTTTCTCGCAATGTTGCTGGAAAATACATCTTCGGCTTTCTCTTGTTTTCCTGCGCCCAGAGCGGGTAGTTCGGGGACCTGACCGCCCGGGCTGGAGACGCATTAACCGCATCGCAAATTAGGCCCCGCAGCAGAAATCTTTTTCTCCCTAAAGTCAGGGGGCTGGAAGGGCGGGATCTCGCGGCCCAGACTCGAGCCGAGTCTTCATCAGAACTGGATCTGAATCTTAAAATCGAGTTTCCAGTTCTGATTCCCCGACCCCAGCTGTTTAGGATCAGAGACCTTCTCAACTGCTCATGGACGAACGTGGGTGGACGCGAATGTGGCCAGTTCTGTTTGGCACCTGCGGGAGAGGGAGACCCGCGCGCCCATGGGGTTTAGGGGTACTTGCTTCCACCTGCCTTTAGGGAGACAGAGACGGTCCAGGGTCCTAGTGTGGCAATTTGGGGTAGGAACTAGAAGGCTCTGGGAGCCCAGATCTCTCCCACAGCCCCGCCCCGCTCGGCTGTTAACAGCCGTGATGGAAGGGCCTCTCTGTGACTGTCTCCCTCCCTTACACACCCAGAGTCCCGCACCCTAGGGGGCTCGGCCCATCTCCCCAGCCTCTCCGATTGCCCAGCAGCCTGGGATAGATACCTTCAGAGATACAGGTAAAGCTGAGTCCCCAGCACCCTGATTCCTCTCCCCAGAACCCGAGCCTCACCGGAACACACACCCGCCCCCCAAGCTTCGGGGCCCAAGACCCCGCGGAGAGCGGCCTTGGAAGTCGCCCCCCACCCCACCCCCACCCCTGGCCGGTCGGGTAGCCTGGAGGTCCTACGCAGGGTCCTAGGGGATGCCGCCGAGGACCTCAGCAAATTTCCAGCGAAGTCTCGCTGGAAGTGTGGGGCCGTTGTTTTTGCTTTACTTTTCACCCTGGTAACGGACTTCCCGGCCGCACCTCCACGCCCCCACACCCCGCCCTCCTGCCCACGCACCGGCAGGTAGACACGGGGCGGCCAGGTAAACCCCGGGCGTGTCCTCACAACCCGTAGAACACCGCGAGAGCAGGAGGAAGGGCGTTTGCAAATTTATGAAAGTCATTTGAACGTCTCTGCATATCTTTTCTAGCTGCCCGTCCACTGCCCTCGAGTAAACGCCACCCTTATAAAGCGAAACAAGGAGATGGGGAGAACACGTGAAATCTACCCGCTCCCTCCGTCCCCCGGCACCACCAGTTTTTTTTCCCCTTTGTGAAATGTCTACAGAACTCGAACCAGTTTACATTTTAAACTAGGAATCCATTAATACACCCGAGCCAGATTTGTGGAGGTTTATGTCCTGTCGTTAAGAGGAAATGCAGCTTGGAGCGTAGGTAAACAGCCAGACCAGCCTCCGCAACACAATACCACAGAAGGGTAATTAAGCCAGAGAAGTCCACAACTCCTGGTCGGTTTATTTTTATTACCATGGTACCTCCCGCTTCTCTCGCTAAACCTGCTTCATTCTAATAATTTGTGGTTCTGAATACCCAAGTCACACCTGGGTAGAAACGCTGTCAGCTGTTCGCAGAAGTCTGAGCGTCGCCCTCCCACGGAAACTCGAAAAGCGATAAGAATCTTGACAGAGAAGTCAGTCCACCCCCTTGTGAATGAAGCTCTTATCCAAGGAAAACAAAAACGACTGCTGCGTGCCTCCCTGCCCCCAGCCCCCAGGAGGACTGTGAAACCTGCCTGGTCGGAGAGAGACACTGGGGAAAGAGCCGGGGAAGGGGACAGCCCCAGGGTGTGTGCCCCGGTGGGGTGATCAATACCTGAGTTCTGTGCGTCCTCAGTTTACCCTGACTTTGAACCTCAACCCGAGTATCATCTAGGGGAGGGGCAGGAGATGATTCCCAGACCACAGGGCTTCTCTGCACAAGGCAAAGAAGCCTGTCCCCTCCCTGAGAAGGAAGCCTGGTCAGAGTTATTTCAGGGGTTAATCCTCAATGAAAGAGGGTTAAGCAGAGACTTGAATACTGCTGAGGTTTTACGCTGGAGAACACGCCTGGGGAATCCACATTCAGAACCAGCCCCAGTATGTTTTGCTGAGTGAGATAAGAATTGGAAACTTCATGTTGGGACAAGTGCAAAAGGAAGGGGAAAAAGTTAAAAGGGGAGGGGATGGACTAGGCAGCTAAAAACAGCCCACTGTGGCAACCGAATCTAAACATCAAAACATTTGCAGGGAGCCAAAAGAGGGGGGGGGGAAGTTCAAGGGATATTTAAAGGTTTTAGCCATTTCTTTAGTCCAGGGAATAGTCCCTTCCCACTCCTTCCCCACCCTCCATTATTCTTCTTCAAACCTCCAGATTATATCTGCTCACAGCTCTAGAGAGCCAAGTGAAACGCCAGGGAAAGAGCACTCGGAGCCCTCTCCTCCCGGCTCAGCCGACTTCTGCACCTCTGGAAGGGAGTTCTGTTCTTCTCTCTTCTGCTTTCCAAAACCCACACTTCTTATCAAGTGGATATGCATGGAAAATTACTAATACAAGAGTCTTCTCCCTCAGGAAACACGAGGAGGCATCATATCGTGGGCTCTGAAATGTGGCAGGTGGCGCTTTGATTCGGGATTCAGCCCATCATCTTGTGACACGTCTTCAGCTCTGTCGTCTTGGATAAGTCATTTCACTCTCTGCCTAAGTTTCCTCAGCTGAAAAATGGCCCTCATAATGGCATCTAACACATAAGGATTCCCCGAGGATGGGACACACAGCCAGTAATGATACCAGTAGTGGCATCATTAATTACCAATCAAGGGAGGCATTCTGGGAAACCCCCGAGTCTCTCCCAGAGCCCATTCGGTCTCGCTGTGTGTGTGCTCAGTCGCTTCAGTCATGTCCAAGTCTTTGCTACCCCATGGGCTGTAGCCCGCCAGGCTCCTCTCTCCATGGGATTCTGCAGGCAAGAATACTGGAGTGGGTTGCCATGCCCTCCTCCAGGGGATCTTCCCGACCCAGGGATCGAACCCAGGTCTCAACATTGCAGGCAGATTCTTTTACCATCTGAGCTACCAGGGAAGCTCAAGAACTCTGGAGAGGGTAGCCTATGCCTTCTCCAGGGGATCTTCGCGACCCAGGAATTGAACCGGGGTCTCCTGCCTTGCAGGCAGATTCTTTACCAGTTGAGCTACTAGGGGAGCCCTCTGTCTGCCTAGTCAGTGGCAGAATTGTGGATGAAGTTGAGCTACATCCAGGAACGACCATCTTCAGGGGAGCGGGAATAGGACGCCACAAAGAAAACAGTGAGAGCAATCCCCACTTTCCATCCACACATTTTCCTTCCTTTCTCCTCCTCCTCCTCCTCCTCTTTCTCTCTCTTAACATTTCCAAGGAGTATTTCCAAGGAGTTTTATCCATGGACTTGGTGCCTTCCTAGGTAAGACGGGCTGTGAGAGGAGTAGGCAAGGCAGAGATTGCATCTTTGGGGACCTTCTGGTGTGTAGTCCATCTTCTGAGTCATGGACACCCACTGTGGACCACAGGACCAGAGCCTAGGTAGCAGCTTTTCGCACCTAAGAGTGGGGATCCTGGAGCCCCCGGACACCTGAGTCCCCAAAGTCAGGGGATTATCAGGACTTGGGAGACCTGGGACCCAGTCGAAGTTTCCCATCCAGCCAATGGCGTGACTTAGTGCAAGCCATAAACACTTCTTCCATGTTCCAGTCTATAAAATTTATTTCATATTTATTATCAGCTGAAGGAGGAAATGGCAACCCGCTCCAGTATTCTTGCTTGGAGAATCCCATGAACAGAGGAGCCTGGTGGGTTACAGTTTGTGGGGTAGCACAGAGTTGGACATGACTAAAGCGGCTTAACACACACTCATTGACTCTTTAATATAGACTCCCTCCAAACTGTTGTTAAGAAGCAGTAAGATAGGGCTTCTCTGATGACACAGTGGTAAAGAATCCGCTTGCCAATGCAGGAGACACGGGTTTGACCCCTGGGCCAGGAAGATCCCACATGCCGCAGGACAGCTGAGCCCATGTGCTGCAACTCCTGAAGCCTGGATGCTCTAGAGCCTGTGCTTCGCAATCATAGACGGCACCGCAATGAGAAGCCCCTGCACCTCAACTAGAGAATAGCCCCTCTCGCCACAACTAGAGAAAAGCCCGCACAGCAATGAAGACCCAGCACAGCCAAAAATAAATAAATATTTTACAAAAGAAGCAGTGAGATAGTAGATGTGAAAGTCATTTGAAAATAATTTTAAAAATCATACTTTTAAAGATTCCTTTGGGGGATTTAGTATAATTTTTTTTAATCATTATGAAAATGCGGGAAATGAGCAACAGAAAAAGATTACCCATAATCTCAGCATTATTAGCATTTTGGTGTGTTTCCCTCTGGTCTTTTTTCTCATGCATATGATTTTTAAAAACAGAATTGTGATTGGGATTGCAAGCAATGTTGAAATTTGCTCTTTTGCTTATTACTCTGAATTGAATATGGTCTTTATTACCATAATTATTTCTTTTCAAAAGTGTTGCTCATTTTGTTGTGGAATGTAGCACACATACAGATGATTATAGAACATATGTACTCATTTTAAGAGTAAAATTTCAAGGACCTACCATTTGAGTGAAGAAGTAGCCCACCAGATCAAGTCCTTAGAAGCTCCTATGCCACCATTCCTGATTACGCCTGCCTCTCTCTACCTCCCAGAGGTCACTGCTATCTTGTTACCATGATGGTAACTCTAGTTAACCATAATTTTTGATGGCCGGTGGTGGTGATATGATTTATTTAGTCATTCCTCTACCTTTAGCAGACTGCTGCTAGAGTGCTGTACACATTTAGCAGTAGATTTAAATTTTTATTACAGGGAGAGGCGTCAGATTCCATCATTGTCCAGGTTGCTTGCACGGAGTTAGAGAAGGGTCTTCATTTGTATCTTCAAGTGCTACACGGGGTGTAGTGGAAGATGGAAGGATCCCGAATGATCGTGATTACCAGTGCATTTTTCTTGGTTCTTAAGCATCCAAACAAAAAATTCCTGCAAGCACTTTTCCCATGAAGCATCTCCTTTAATCCTTCCACTCACTACTTTGGGCTTCCCAGGTGGTACTTGTGGTAAAGAACCCAGCTGCCAATGCAGGAGACGTAAGAGACTCAGGTTCGATCCCTGGGTCGGGAAGATCCCCTGGAGGAGGGCATGGCAACCCACTCCAGTATTCTTGCCTGGAGAATCCCATGGACAGAGGAGCCTGGCAGGCTATGGTCCATGGGGTCATAAAGAGTCAGACATGACTGAAACGACTTGACACGCTCGCACGCTCACTTCTTTGCCAGCCTCCTTTATTTTCTGTGTGTCCACCTTAGGATAGACAATCGGGTCTGTGGCACGGGTGAGTGGCACAGAGGCAGAACAGCTGGAGCAACTGTGCCTTCCTATGGCACAGATCGCACCTCAGCTCTGGCGTCTCTATGCCAGCTCGGCAGCATGGGAGACATGGGTGATGCCAGGTAGGCGGCCACTGGGGCAGGTTCCCAGAGCCTGGCGGCACTGATTTTCTAAACTACAAAACACCAGTGCCAAAAAGACCTTGGAAATCATCTGCTTCCATCAAACTGGGCATGAGCTTGTTTGTGGCTTCACTGTTGGGCACCAGAGCCAGGCAGTAGATAGAGGGCATTTTGCTGGAGGGCATCTGTCTTAATTAATACGTGCCTTAAATATTGTTTTATATGAAACAAATGTGGGTACATTGAATTTAAATATGTTGCACAACAATTTTTAAGGAAAGGAAGAAGACATCAAATACATTTTGGGCTTTGGATAGGCTACCAAAAGTTAAACTCCTAGGACCCTGGAGGGGATTAGTTCCCTCTCTTAAGTGCCTTTAACTATAAAGTAATGTGAGCAAAGGCTGTTGTGTAGCGCTCACAGTGTTCCGGACTATGGGCTAAGCCCTTTACATGTAGTTAACAACTGTCATTCTCATAACAGCCCTATTAGGTAATTACTGTGGACATCTCCATTTTGTAGATGAGGAAACTGAAGCACAGAGAGGGTAAATAATTGACAGAGGCTGCACAGCTAGTGAGTGGTAGAGCAGGATTTCAGCTCAAGTAGGCTGGCTCCCAAGTGGGCTTCCCTTGTGGCTCAGTTGATAAAGAATCTGCCTGCAATGAGAGAGACCTGAGTTGGATCCCTGGGTTGGGAAGATCCCCTGGAGAAGGGAAAGACTACCCACTCCAGAATTCTGGCCTGGAGAATTCTGTGGACTGTATAGTCCATGGGTCACAAAGAGTCGGACACGACTGAACGACTTTCACTTAACTTAGGCTGGCTCCCAAGTCGGGGTGCTTGACCGTGACACCTACTGCCTCTCAGCAAATGCTCGCAGACACACTTGGGGAGCTCTGACAAGGTTCAGTGCCCTGATTGGATGCGGTGGGATGTTGACTCACAGAGGAAATGTGGCTCTCGTACGAACCATAGTTTTTATTTTATTGAAATATAGTTGATTTACAGTGTTGTGTGAATATCTGCTGTACAGCTGTGATCCAGTTATATATATTCTTTTTCATATTCTTTTCCATTATGGTTTACCACAGGACATTGAATGTAGTTCCCTGTGCTATACGGTGAAGTGAAAGTGAAAGTCCCTCAGTCGTGTCTGACTATTTGCGATCCCATGGACTATAAAGTCCATGGAATTCTACAAGCCAGAGTACTGGAGTGGGGAGCCGTTCCCTTCTCCAGGAGATCTTCCCAACCCAGGAATCAAACCCTGGTCTCCCACACTGCAGACGGATTCTTTTACCACCTGAGCCAACGTACAGTAGGACCTTGTTTATCCGTCCTATATATAATAGTTTGACTCTGCTAATCCCAAAAGCCTCACCCTTCCCTACCCCCCCCCACCCCCTCGGCAACCACAAGTCTATTCTCTGTGTCTGTGAGTCTGTTTCTGTTCTGTAGACATGTTCATTTGTGTCATATTTTATATTCCACATATAAGTGATATCATATGACATTTGTCTTTCTCGGAATTATTTCACTTAGTGTGCAGAATCATAAATTCTTACACTGAAAGGAAGCTTAACAGAAGACCTTTGAGCTCCCCTCTTGCCCTTTGCCCCAGAAGATGCTCCATTTGCTAAGATGGGGTCAAGGTAAAGAATAGCTGCTTGTGAGAGGGACAGGCAACCTTTTGGGGACATCCTGTGTGTGTGACTGACCACGTGCAACATCCTCAGAGCTGAAAGGTGAGTGGCAGAGGAGTGGGAGGCAAGGATGGTGGAGAGAACCTTGGACCTGCACTGTTTTCCTTCCCTTGCCTTACTCTTGAAGCCTACACGTCATAAAGAACCCTGATACATCAGAAATGTCTAGAGCCCAATGAAAAATGCCATCTGTCGGGTCGACTTACTGACTGATTTTAAAGGAAATAAAAAATCAATGGGAGGCTAGGTCATATTTAGCAATTACTAAATACTGAGCACATGCCACACGCCAGACACAATGGTAAGCACTTTAAAAAATATCCAGTATCTTATTTCATCCTTGTAATAACCCCGTGAGGCAGGTATTATTATTTCAGTTTTATCGATGAGGAAACCAAAGCTCAGAAAGGTTGAATCTTAGGCACTTGACCCAAACACGGGTCTAATTCCCTTCAAAACTTCTATTAAGTTCCACTACCCCCCAAATCTTAGAGAGTTTTAAAATATGTTCATTTTCCTTTAGCCTCGCCTCTCTTGTTGAAAAGCGCCCCCCCACACCCAAATCTTGTTGAATGCCTGGAACCTTCTAGTGGTGACCTTACTGCACTCCTAAAGTCTCAGAAGTCTCCCATGTGACAAATTCCAGATCCCTGTGCTCTCGTGATACTATCCCGTCTGCCAAATTTGCAATTATTCCATAATTTGCTTTAACCACAAACATAAGCCCGGCTATTGACTGAGTAAACTGAGTAGGGCTTTTCGGACTTTTGTTCCGTTTCCCAAAATATGATGAACTGAAATCATCTGATGATGAACCTGTATTTGAAACTGGAGTGGCTGAGGGTGGAGTGAGTCACTCCGGTGAGTTTTATACCTACAAGTCAATCCTTCAGATTCTGTCCTATTGCCAAATCATGTGCTCAGCAGTATGTTTAGACATCTTGGGATTACAAGGGCAATGCCAGAGTATCCTTTGCCCTTGAGGAGTTTAAAATCTTGTTTAGGTGGCAAACGAAGATGCCTGAAACAGTATCCAGCACATAACGGTTGTTTATTTCAGCAGACGTTTAATGGGTACTTAACGATGTGCTGGGTGGTATGATGAGAGCTGCAGCTTCCCTGCGTGGAAGATGCTCACAGCTCATGGAGAGACAGACTTTGATAACAGGTAAAGCTGATGTCATAAGGGCTAAAGTGGGGCAGGAAAGCTCTGCCCAGGAGAGCTGGCAAAGGCTGATGGACAAAGTGACTTTTGAGCTCAGATGTTGAAGCTGAGCATTTTCTGGGCAGGGGAGGAGGGCAGCATTCCAGGCATAGAGAGAAGCATAGGCAGAGGCAGCGGGTGCCAGGAAGTCAGAGACTGTGCCCTGCTCATTTGTCTATTCATCCCCAGCTCCTTGCCTTGTTCCAGACACGGACTTGGCACACAATAGATGTGTATGCCATGAGTGAAAACACAGAATTGTGAAAACCCATAGCAGGTCTGGAGAATGGTGAAGCAGCTGTTGAGCAGGCATGTGCGTGGAGGGGAAGGGGATTGGGAGCTAGTGGGTGGGGAACAGTGTGACTGGCTTGAAGGTTGTAATAATCAGTTCGGATTGTGTCCCAGGACAAAGCGGGAGAGGTGGGTCACGGGATCGTTCGGCAGTGGATGGACATGGCAAATGCTGTTTAGGAAAACTGCTGGTACAGGACTGAGGGGGGACTGGATGGGAGAGGAGGCTGCAGGCAGAGGAGTCAGAAAGCCACAACTGGTCAGGATGGAAGGCCAGATGAACCAAGGAGATGGTGGTACCCCACTCTCATGTGTTGTTCATCCAAAATAAAAATTATCCATGAACCATAATGTGCTCTTATGTGTACTGAAAGTGAAGTCACTGCTTGTCCCCTCTTTCCATTGCACAGTTGAAGTTCTTTCATTAATGTGGAACTTATCCCATTTGGAACGGGCTTCCCTGGTAGCTCTGACGGTAAAGCGTCTGCCTACAATGTGGAAGACCTGGGTTCAATCCCTGGGTCGGGAAGATCCTCTGGAGAAGGCAATGGCACCCCACTCCAGTATTCTTGCCTGGAAAATCCCATGGATGGAGGAGCCTGGTAGGCTACAGTGCATGGGGTCGCAAAGAGTCGGACACAACTGAGAGGCATCACTTTCACTTTCACTATCCCATTTGGAGGGCTGTCCCTCACTTGCACGTGCTCAGCTGCTAAGTCCTGTCTGACTCTTTGTGACCCCATGGACTGTAGCCACCAGGCTCCTCGGTCCAGGGGATTCTCTAGGCAAAAATACTGGAGGGAGTTGCCATTTCCTTCTCCAGGGGATCTTCCCCATCCAGGGACTGAACCCAGGTCTCTTACCTCACTTATATAAATATAGTGGTATAAATTTTGAATTTTTCCCTGGAGAAGGAAATGGCAACCCACTCCAGTACTCTTGCCTGGAAAAGTCCATGGACAGAGGAACTTGGTGGGCTGCAGTCCATGGGGTTACATGACTGAGCATGCGTGCATGAGGGTGGAGGGAGAGGGGTTGGTAGCAATAAACTGGTAGAACTAAAAAAAAAAAATTTTTTTTTGAATTTTTTTACGGTTCTTCAATTCTCTGATCTTAAGCTCTATGTCCACAGTCAATGATGATGATGATGACCACGATGGGGATGTGATGCTTTAAAAGCCCCTTTTCTCCTTATGTCATTTTCTATTGACCGAGGATTCTACGGAAGAGACACCTACCTGGCTGCATAAAAGTTAATCATCAAGGAAGCTCCATATTATCTCTGCCAGCCTGGGACACACCCCCGGCCCAGACAGATTATCTTTCCCTCAATTTCCAGCACATAGTCTCGGCCTCCGTTTTCTGACCTGAAAAGTTGCCACAGCCCCATAAGTTTACTGTGGGCAATAAATTCATTGACTTATCCATCAAATATTTCTCAAATGCCTGCTTCATGCCATCTATTGTTCAAGGTGCTAGGAAGACAAGAAAGAACAAAGCAGACAAAGGCACCACATTTGGCACTTAGCAGATACCTGAACATTGATTTATCTTCTTACATTTAATTTAAACTAAAATAAGGCTGGTTTGGAAACTCAAAAGGATTCTCAGTTCAGAAGAACCAATGTTGTCTCCGTCACACTTTTTTAAAGCATTAGGCAACAAAATACCGACCTTTACCAGCTCATTGTCTATGTGTTGGAAGGAAGCCAACACCTTTTTTTCCCCTTTCATTTTGGCCTCGAAAGGGGAGAGAGAGGCTGGGAGAATGCGGACCATGTACTTCCATTCTTCCATAGAAAGCTTTAGTTTTAATTTTCACATTCCCCACAGCGCACCTCTGCTTTGCCTCTGCTACATGTCCTGACATGCAGAACCAAAGGAAACACAAAATGAAAATGTAACTGCTCTACCTGAGTCACTGTCTGTGTTTCTCCTTTATCACCGAAGCAATGCACGCCCACACAATTGAGACTGGTTCTATTCAGGTTTAAAAACGTCATCTTTGTAATTAAAGCACACTATTATTGCTATAAAGTAAACAATTGGAAAACACGTTCTTAGAAACATCTCTCTGATTCATAAATACTTGGATTGTGAAGTCACAGAGGTGGAATGCTAACCTTGCTAACACGCTGATGATAAGATCAGTAGATGCTAATGTTACACAGTGAACTTAGCCTTAGTCTGGAGCAGAAGAATAAGGTGGAAAACTGGGCAGTTATTTTGTAAGGATCATTTGGAATAATATAGGTTTTAAAAATACTTTTTCTCTAAGGTTGCAATTCACTTGACTTGTATCTATTAATTCATTTAAGGAATACTTATTGAGACCCAACCTCCTGACTTGCCACTCCAGGTCCTTCTCTGCCCCTCTTTCCAGCTCAGCTGGGGTCACTCCCACCAGCACTGTCGGTCCCAACCACTTGAGGTGCTAGTAGTTTCAGCTTTTCACTGAACCTTTCACATCACTACGTTGTTGCTTTGCTGACCCTTCTACCTGGAATTTCCTCCTTTTTCCCACAACCCAGACCTCTCTTCCTGGAAAATAGCTATTGTGTTTTATCTTTCAAAATCCAGTTCCAAAGTCACTTTCTCATGTATGCATTTTTAGTCCCAACCAGGATGAGCTGTGAATTTGTAATTTAAATGAAAGCATGGATCTCCTTGTTCAAAAATGGTTAAGAATTTCAAACTGTGGCAGCGGAGCTTTAAGCGTGGAAACTTTAAAGAGTGGTATGGCAAATCACATATTCATGGAGCCAGTCCTGATAACATTTATTCTGTGTTCCCATAATTCTTAGTCGATATTGTTGTTTCTTGGCCATTCAACATCTATCCACCCCAATTTAGGTCTCCCAGTTTTCCTCTGCGAAAGCCACGCCCTTTGCCAGGGGCCATGGTGATTGGTCCAGGAACCCACTCAGGACCCAATCAGAGCTAAGGAGCTGCTGGGACCAGTTGACTGAGGCAACTGGGGACTCTCTCCCTTTCCTGCCAGACTTGAATGTATCAGTGAGGGGCGTGGGGGCCTGCTGTGAGCCAGAGGTTGCTGGGGTTGTCACATGGAGCAGGAGATAGAGAATGTGAGAGGATCTGCAGCAAGGTGGGCCTGCAGTCACAGGTACCCAGCACTTTTCAGTTAACTGAGCCTGTAGATCCCTCCTTTTTGCGTAAGCCATTTGGAATTGGGTTTTCTGACACCTGCAAACAAGAATCCCAGGGAAACACATCTATTTGATTCTTATACATTTTTGTGTGTGTTCCCTCACTGTTTATGAGTTCCTTGGGAGCACGAAGCTCGTTTGTTTCATCTTACCATCCCTAAGTGCTTGGGATAGTATTGAAATACCCTTTCAGCTTGAAACAAATAGAATGATTGTGATAGTGGACTGAGAAACAACAGTTGATCCCCTCATCTTTATTACTCTGATTTTTGTTGTGAAATCTAAGTGAAATGAAAGTTGCTCGGTCGTGTCTGACTCTTTGCGAGTCCGTGGAATTCTCCAGACCAGAATACTGGAGTGGTAGCCTTTCCCTTGTCCAGGGAATCTTCCCAACCGATGGATCGGATCCAGGTCTCCCACATTGCAGGCCAATCCTTTACCAGCTGAGCCACAAAGGAAGCCCAAGAATACTGGAGTGGGTAGCCTATCCCTTCTCCAGGGGATCTTCCCGACCCAGGGATTGAACTGGGGTCTCCTGCACTGCAGGCAGATTCTTTACCAACTGAGCTATCAGGGAAGCCTATGTTTGTGGCACTGCCACACTTCCACTCAGTTTAGTGCATGCTGGGTCCAGATGACCCAGTGATAGGTTGATGGGTTAATTCTGCTCACAAATGCAGACCACACTGTCTTCTTTCTCCTCAGGTGGGGACCTGTGAAGGACCTACACCCATTAGCCCCTGTGTATCCCAAAAATCCCTGGGAAGGGATCAGGGCAAGGAGAGTTATCCCCGTTGTACAGACTGGAAGTTGAAGGAAGAGTCTGGGCAGTTTTGTCAAAATCTAGAGCATCACTGTCCAATACGATAGCCGCAGGTGGCCATTGACCACTTTCAATGTGTCTAATTCAAATAAAGATGTGCCAAAAGTGTAAAATGCCCACTGGGTTTTGAGGACTTTGGACACACACACACAAAAGAATGTAGAACAGCACATTAATTTTTACATTAATTGCATGTCAAAATGATACTTTAAATATATTGAGTGAAATTAAATGCATTGTTGAAATGAATGTAATTCATCTAATTTTACTTTTATTAATGTGGCTACTAGAAAATTAAAAATCATCTATGTGGCTCACATTCATGGTTCGTATTTTATTTCTTTTGGATAGCTGATCTAGAGCTAGCATCCTGGCTCCTGCTCTGTTTCTATCTATAGACTCAAGCTCTCCTCTTCCTTGTGGCCACCCTCATCTGAGGCTCCTCTGCCCCACTGTCTCTCCTCTGCCTTTTCCCTCCTTGATCCTCCATTCTTCCTCCCTAATGGGACAGAATGTGTAAGAGGCAGACTGACTCTTAAGCCTGATGCTTGTTGCTTTCTAATAATTTTTAAGGGCACAGAATAAGCACTACATCAACTTTGAAAGTTATCAAGGTTTTTTTTTTTTTTTTTTTTTTTTTTTTTTTAGTTTAAGAATATTCTCTGGATATTTACTTTGAAAAAAATAACTTACCTGTATTTAATTTTAAAAGAAAAATAACAAATGCAAGCTGGGAAGTTACAATAAAACGTATTCTGATCCTTGCCATTCTTTCCTTAAATTTGTGAAGCATGTAGGCTACCTGCGATGGGTCTTAGCCCAGGGCATCATTTCCCCAGCTCCCGTCTGCAAGGTCTGTTGGCCACCTGCTCTTCAATGCCACTGAGCCCTAAACTAGAGGAAACAGAATTCAACTCCGGGAAGAGGGCTAGAATAGACAGAAGAAACATTTACTCTCAGGAGAGCTTGGCCATTAGAACAGGCTATCAAGACGGTTGAGAGAGGACTCCTTTCAGGTAGATCTGTGTGGCTCTGAGTGGGTACCCATTTGTAGGCAACTCAAGGACTAACGGGAAATAGAGAGCTGTCTTGGGTGTAATCTGAGAGCTCAAGAGTTCCAGGAGTGGCTATTCAGTATCAGACTGAGCAGGACTATGGGGAGCTTTGAGAATCTACGGAACAAATAAACGACAGCTCTAGGCTGAGCCTGGTGACTAAAACCACATACTCAGAGAGACAAATACGCATGCTTGAGATCACTTACAAAGACTTGAGAACACTAACTTTTTTGAGAGGGAAACACTAATTTTTAAATGCCATATTATCAATGAGTGGGTCAGGCTGGCAGCACCTGAACCCACTGCTCTTAGGGGTATCCCTCGAAGTGGGACCACCAGACACCATGGACCTCTTGCTGTGGTGTACTAGGAAGCACACAGCACATCAAGGGAACTGAACGGGAATCTAATACCCTAGATCCCATCACTGGTTTTCAGGATAGGGGACAGAGGAACTGATGAAATGAGGCTATGAGGATGCAATCAGCAAAATTCAGAATGGAGGAAATTCTATGAGTCAAATGACCTTGTTTCTTCAACAAATAAATAGCATAAAAAAAACAAAGGAGGAATTATCATAGATTAAAAGAGACTGAAGAGACTTATCAGCAACACGTTGACTTTTGACTCCTGATTCAAACTGTAAACAACAGTTCAAGAGATAATTTTGGAACCAGGAACATAACACAGCCTAGCTCATCAGATGACTGTTGAAATCAGTGTTCGTTTTGTTAGGTGTGTTGTGATTATTATTTTAAAAGTCCTCATCAGTCTGAAAAAGTAATGAAATTCTGATACATGTTGTAGCATGGATGAACCCTGAAAACATTATGCTAAGTGAAATGAGCCAGACACAAAAGGACAAATATTGTTTGATTTCAATCATATGAGCTATGTAGAATAGGTAAATTCACAGGGACAAAAAGTAGAACAGAAGTTACCAGGGGCTCTGGAGAAGGGAGCATGAGCTGTTGTTTAATGGATGTGAAATTTCAGTGTAGGACGATAGTGTTCTGCAGATGGATGCTGGTGATGTTTCCACAGCAATGTGAATGCCAATGGATTGTCTGCTTAAAATGGATAACATGGCAAAGTTATGTGTTGTGTATTTTACCACACTTTTTAAAAAGTACTTATTTATTAAAGATATACCCTGAGGGATTTCCTTAGTGATCTAGTGTTTAACACCCAGTGCTTCCACTGCAGGGGGTGTGGGTTCCATCCCTGGTGGGGGAACCAAGATCCCACATGCCATGTGGCATGTCCAAAAGATTTAAAAAAAAAGATATACCCTGAGATACCCATGATTTGCTTTAAGATGCTCCTACTCTCCCCCTCCCCCATTAAAAACATGTGGAAGGATGGATAAATAAGACTGGCAAAATATTAATCATTGTTAAAGCTGGATAATGGGATGTATGAGGATCTGTAAGTACATATTTGAAAAAATCCCACCATTAATTTTTTTTTTTTAAATGTCTAGCTCTCAAGCGGAGAAGGCAATGGCACCCCACTCCAGTACTCTTGCCTGGAAAATCCCATGGACGGAGGAGCCTGGTAGGCTGCAGTCCATGGGGTCGCTAAGATTCGGACACGACTGAGCGACTTCACTTTCACGTTTCACTTTCATGCATTGGAGAAGGAAATGGCAACCCACTCCAGTGTTCTTGTCTGGAAAGTCCCAGGGACGGGGGAGCCTGGTGGGCTGCCGTCTATGGGGTCGCACAGAGTCAGACACGACTGAAGCAGCTTAGCAGCAGCAGCAGCAGCAGCAGCTCTCAAGAGTAAAAGAATGCAGTGCAAATCTGTCAGCAAATGTAACTGGGCCCAGCTTGATTGGAAAGGCACCTGCCCTGGACCGGGAGCAGGGCTGTGGAAAGCCTCTTCTGCCAAATCCCCTGTGAGCCTCCATCGGCTGTCGCTGTCTAAGGAGTGCTGACTTTTTCAAGGCTGCATCCCTCAGTGACACTGGTTTCCTGACCTCTGCCCTTGGGGGAACACCTAATACCTTTCTCAACCAGTTTGATGAGCTTCTAAATTCTATTTTTTCCAAAGCATAAGGCAAGATATTGCTTTAGATTTTTGCTTGCCATAGTGGCCTGGTGATAATTGCTGAGTATAAAGAACCTCTATTGAGCAACAGGATCTGCTGCTGCTGCTGCTGCTGCTGCTGCTGCTGCTGCTGCTGCTGCTAAGTCGTTTCAGTCGTGTCCGACTCTGTGCGACCCCATAGACGGCAGCCCACCAGGCTCCTCCGTCCCTGGGATTCTTCAGGCAAGAATACTGGAGTGGGTTGCCATTTCCTTCTCCAATGCATGAAAGTGAAAAGTGAAAGTGAAATCGCTCAGTCGTGTCCGACTCTTGGCGACCCCATGGACTGCAGCCTACCAGGCTCCTCCGTCCATGGGATTTTCCAGGCAAGAGTACTGGAGTGGGGTGCCATTGCCTTCTCTGCAACAGGATGATACCAGCTGTTAAAAACACTTGGGAGGAGCCCTTGTTGCCTAAGATCCCTGAAGAGGCTTCACGGGAGAGGTTGCCTTAAAGAAAGTGAGTCTTGAAAACATACCCTTAAGACAATGGAGAAAGGCATTCCAGATAGAGGAATCAAGATCTACTAAGGCCTGGGGGCCCAAAGGAGAATGTCTCCAGGTGCAGGGACCCAGGAGGGAAGAAGAGGCTGCAAAAGCTAGCTGGCATCAGATGGTGGATGCTTTTATATGTCTTGCTAGGAATTTCATCCTTTCAATAAACTGAGAGCCTGCTAAGGGGCACATTCTTTGCAAAGACAAGCAGTGCCCCTTTCCTCCTAAGAAGTTTGATTGAGAAGAAAGATGATGAAGGGAAGTGATTACCCACTGTACAACCTGATACATCTGGCCATAGGGTCCAGAGTGATATGTTACACATTGACTCTCTAATTCTCCTTCACCCATCTTTGCAAGTATGGGTGGGATCAGGGCAAGTAAGAGACACCTGCTTAGGAATTAAAAGATTCCAGACTATAAATAGAGCTTGATACAAGGAACCAGGTTCATAATAAAGAGAAGTTTCTCACTCTGTGCAGCCTCTGCTTCTTATATAAGTGGTCAGCTCTTGCAGCCAGAAGTAAGAGCAACGAAAATCATTATCCTGCTCCCTGAATGTTGCCCATAGCCAATGGCAACTTCCTAAGCCTCTCAACAAGAGGCCCATTAAGCTTATATTACCATTTAAAGAAGTGCCTGGGAAGTGTGTGGTTTTTGAAGGAGTAGTGACACATGGCCATTGCAAAATGAACGTTTGTAGTTTGGGCTCCTGTGTCCACACTGAATTCAACTTTTAAAAATGTGCGCTTCTTCCATTAAAAAGAATGAAATAATGCCATTTGCAACAACATGGATGGAAAACCATGCTGTCATGCTGAATGAAGTAAGTCAGACAGAGAAGGAGAAATATCACATGACATCCCTTATATGTGGAATCTAAAAAGAAATGATACAAATGAACTTACAAAACAGAAACAGGCTCACAGACTTAGAGAAGGAACTTACGGTTGCCTGGAGGGGAAGGATGGAGGGAAGAGATAGTTAGGGAGTTTGGGATGGATATGTACACTGCTGTATTTAAAACAGATAACCATCGAGAACCTACTGTATAGCACATGGAACTCTGCTAGATATTATGTGGTAGCCTGGATTGGAGGGGAGTTTGGGGGAGAATAGATACATGTAAATATACAGCTGAGTCCCTTAGCTGTTCAGCTGAACCTATTACAACATTGTTAATCAGCCATACCCCAATACAAAATAAAAAAGTTTAAAAACCTTAAAAAAAGGTGTACTTCTACAAGGCATTTCCCTCTTTTACATTTTTAACATTGAAGTAACATATGCACAATATGGAAAATTTTTCCAATAGTTTGGGAGCTTTTTTAAAGAAAAGCAACAGTGTTCACCCTGATATTCATGCCATTTTTCAGAGACTACTATTTTCACTTGCCTGTCTTAAAAATTATTTTTAAAAATCATTCAGATTTTTTAAAAAGCCAATTTCTTGGTCAGTTTAAGACACTGACTCTTGTTGACTCATCTCCATAAAATATGAGGACGTAAGCTTCCTACTCCCTGCCCCCCGCTTTCTGATTTATAATTTAATTCTATTGGTCCCCTTTGTACACTGATACATGCTTACTCCTCCAGTTTCTCTTCCACCTATGCAGTACCTTTTAACTCTCTGCAGCGTAAGCTGAGGACATTAACCCAGTTCCCATCTTTCAGTCTCTCTCTTCTGCTTCCCATTATCTGCTATCTGTGCCTTTACCTTTACATCTGGAAGGAAAGCATCTGTAGTCAGCTCTGTCACCATCATAAGTCATCCTTGCCTTGTGGGTAGTTTGACTTCAAGAGTGAAAAGCTAATAGACAGAGTTTGAATCATTGCAAGTATGTAAATTGGGATTACAGATCTTCCTCAATTTATGCTAGGGTTACATCCCAATAAACCCCATCATTAGTTGAAAATATCCTAAGTCAAAACTGCATTTAATACACCTCATTGCCCCTCCCTAGCATTAGGACAGAGTATATGCTGTGTATCACTAGCTGGAGGAAAGATCACTGTTTAAACTTTGAAGTATTTTTAAAAAATATAACTATGTCTACACGCTTTTGAAAAGGAAGCTATCAATCAACTTTGAAGACAACTAAAATGTGGCGTTATTTTGAGCATTTGAAGGAGGGATTATGCGGATGGTGGAGGAAGAGAGCCACATCCAAAATGTCCAGAGCTGGAATCAATACATAACGTCCCAAAACGGAAAAATAGGGAAGTTAGCAGCATAAGCATATTATTTATAAATACAGAGAAGAAATGGCTAAAAGAATGGAAAATAATTGCCTTTGGGGAATAGAAATCAAGGATGGGGCTGCCTGAGCTGGGAGACTTGCGTTTTTCATTTTGGAGCCTTGTAGTGTTGCTGGACTTTTAAAACTGTGTACATGTATTACTTTGATAAGAATTACAATTAAATTTGTAAAAAGAGTAATTATGCCTCTCATCTTACTTTCAAAATACTCACCACTGACCCAATCTAGCAGGTGAGAGTGAGGTTCTATAAAGAGGATGTAGGGGCTCTTTTGTGTGGGGGTGAGCCGCATGGCCTGGTGGCGATGCCCCAGGGTGATGCGATGGGTTCTTCACTGGAAGACCTCGATGTCTGCAACCCTGTCTTTTCTCCAACTTCCCTCTGATGGGGGCTGTCTGTGAGCAGGGTAGGAAGTGGTACTGAGCATCCCGAAGTTCAGAATGTGCAGAGCCTCATTGAAGCTGCTAGTTTTCATCCAAGTCCACACCCTGCCTGGAATCTTCATGTCCTGAACCTCCTCAGTTTCTATTTTCCTTTAAAAGAAGCTTCTCAGGGGTGGGAAGGTAGTCACCTGGCTGCTGGGGGTAGGATAAGCTACTTAGGGGGTGATCCTCTTGATTCAGATTTGTAACTTATCTCCCTGGTTTCAGCCTCACCCCTCACTCTTACTCCATCTAACTGGTGCCTCCAGATGCTGAGCCCCACAGGGGTCTGTGGAGAGACCTCCACCCCCACACCTGCCACTTCCCCTGTCACCCTCTACAATAAGCACCTCACTTGGGCTCCTTCTGCTCTGCTAAGTTAATTACATGTGCCAAAAAAATGTCCCATCCCATGTCCCATCCCACGCCCACTTTCTGCTTCCACAGTTCTGCTGGTATCTCTGTTGTTATCTATTATCCTGTCCTTTCTGTCCTTATAAGTTAATGCAATTTTTAAAAATCCCTTTGGTGTTATTTTTCAAAGCGTCTGTGGAGAGAGAGAATGGAGATTACCCAGTTATTTTTGAATGAGCAATGAGTGAAGAATGGTTAATGGTTAACTAAGTTGCAATTGACTTTAAAGCAGAAAGGCTGGGTTTTATTTGCAATTTTCCCTCTCTCTGTTGTGAGTTTACATCCTAGAGTATCACCCTGTAAGCAATACTTTGTCCCTCAGGCAATGGCTACTTCCCTGAGCCAGCCCTGTAGGCTTCTAAATGTGTGGGTTGGTCACAAGAAGCCCAGGCTAGAGACTGTGGTTTGTGTCATGTAACCCACCCCCATGGCAGCAACCCCAACTTCTGCAAAAATCCAGTTAAAGTCAGTTGTTTGGAATGCAAAACACATTTTTCTATAGAAACAATATAATAAAGGAATATTTTAGCTCTCAGGCCAGCTTTCTTAAGCTCATAGGTATGAATATTCATTATTTATTAATGTACTCATGCCCAAAATTTATTGAACACCAGTCATGTGTGATTTGAGAACTATATTATCATCATAAGATCTTGTAAAACACAGTCTTTTAAATATATCACTTTGTTCAATTTTTGGCTCTCACTGTCTTTAACTTCCAGATGGTCACCCCTTTCCCAAACATAACCCTCTTCCTCTGTCCTTCCCCCAACTCACCCACCTCACCTTAAGAGAAACAAGTGAAGCCGGAGTCAGAGTCAGTGCAAATGTTCATTTGTCAGATGGAAGGTCCCCAGCGATGCTCGCTGCACCCAGAGGGCTCCTGTGCCCAGGGAGGGCCCTTCTAGAAAGTAAACATCATGCTTTCTCCAGGGTATTGCAGGGACTTGGGTGAAACTGGGAATCAGCTTTTTATCAGCTATCTTTGAGATTTCTGAGTCTGTAGCACTGACACGATCAGAGTCTGTTTTTTTAAGGCTTATGGCTGATAACTGATGGTTATTTTTTGCCTTCCCATAAAATTCAAAGGTGACTGGAGCTTGTGGCCAGTGTGGCACTTTGCGTGTTTATTTCACTCCTGGCTCACAGAGAGCAGCACTCTCACTCAGAAGGAGAGGGGACGGCCTCTTCGCAGGGGACATTTGAAACTCTCACCAAACTAAGTTCTTTGGCACTTTCTCCAAGGTTATTCTGGGCAGAAGTTATCCTCCAAGATAGAAAACTCATACTGATATGAGTACCATCTGAAACCTTGTACCACCAACTCTGTATCATCAGCTCTGCACCATCAGCTATGTACCATGGTCCAAGAAGAATATTCCCGCCCACTGACCTCCCCCTACCCCAGATAAAGCTCTGCCAGCTTGGGACAGAAGAGAGAATCAGGAGAGGGAGAAATGAGGATGCTGCCTTGTGGGTCTCCCTCCATCTCCAGTCAGGTTCCAGGCTTAGCAAATCAGGGAAACCCAATGAAAAATTGGGTAACCTCAGAAGAGAGGAGACTTGTACTCCCTACCATAAGTAACTTCCCAGCGAAGCCTGTGTGTGAAGGTGAAGAGGTGTGGCTGAGTGAGGCACACAGCACGGGCCCAGAACAGACTCATGGTGTGGTGCAGAGAGAGTAGCCAAGACCCCGCTGTCCACAGGCAGGACCCAGGAGAGTTGAGAGAGGCTGGAGAACCAGGAAGTTTGGGAAAAGGAAGATGCCAGAGACCATGGGAGGCTACAAGACCTGGATCATTTGCGAGGAAGCCAGGGCGATGAATGTCAGTGATCAAAGGCTAAGGGGACCCTGCTGCTGCTACTGGTGCTAAGTTGCTTCAGTCGTGTCCGACTCTGTGCAACCCCATAGACAGCAGCCCACCAGGCTTCCCCGTCCCTGGGATTCTCCAGGCAAGAACACTGGAGTGGGTTGCCATTTTCTTCTCCAATGCATGAAAGTGAAAAGTAAAAGTGAAATTGCTCAGTCATGTCCAACTCTTAGCGACCCCGTGGACTGCAGCCTACCAGGCTCCTCTGTCCATGGGATTTTCCAGGCAAGAGTACTGGAGTGGGGTGTCATTGCCTTCTCCAAGGGGGATCCTACACCTTAGCAAAATCAATATTTTGAGAAAGAGACACAAGGGTAGAATGCAAAATTTGACTGAATGGATAATCTGAAATTTTTCCATAGTCATTAAGCTGAGCAAGTTTATCCCAAGAAGACTAGATTATGTTTCTTATGACAAAGAAATTAATAATTACAAAATATAATTGGCTACATTTAACACCTATAAGTGCGTAGCCTATACAATTTGCTCCTGCTTCACAAACAAGTAGATTTTAAAAATCACATATCTTCATAAATTCTCCGGGGGAAACAAGTGGGTAGTACAACGGAGGCTGAGAGGGAGAATCCGTGTTGAAGAGGGTGGGACGCTGAGGGCCCTTTAGAGAAGGCTCTCTCTAAGGTGAAGCGTGAAGGATGAGAAGGAGCCAGCCACACGGAAAGGTGTGAGAGTGCTCTAGGCAAAGGAAACAGCACAAACCAAGGTCCTGTGGCAGGAAAGAGGTTGGCTATGTGAGGAACCACAGGAAGTTCGGTGTGACCAGCATAGTGAGCAAGGGAGGGAGCAGAGGTGAGTTTGGAGTGGTGGAGAAGTAGGCGGATCCAGTTGGGCCTTCAAGTGCTTCTGTTGTTAGCAGCCCCAAAGCCACCGCAAACGGAAGAAGTCCTTCTTCAACCCATGGCTTCATTCAGAAGCCTCCTTCTCTCCCCACTCTGCTTGCGCTTATGCTTCACTTCAGAGGCCCTTCTCCCCTGTGCCTCTGGAGGCCTCCCTGGTCCTCAGAACAGACCTTCCCCTGGAGAGTTTTCTTCACCTCCCCTTGTTGGAATCTGTCAGGTCAGAGAGGGGACACCATTAGATGGTCAAAGGGCTTAAAAATGGGCCGATTCCTCAGTCTCCCTCCCAGGCATTCTCATGCAGGAGGCCTGGCTGGGCCCTGCAATTTGTACAATTAACAAACTCCTACAAGAGTTTGATGCAGGTGACCTGGAAGCTGCAACTGGAGAAACTCCAGGTGAAAGACAGAGGTCAAATTTAGGCAGGAAGAAGACAGAGGGGCAACTTAAAGAATTTTTGACTCTAGAGCAATGAGTAGTTAATTTTCTGTGTCAACTTGACCGGGCTGCAAGGTGCCGAGATGTTTGGTCAAAACATTATTCTGGATGTTGTTAGATGAACTTAACATTTTAATCAACAAACTGAGTAAAGCAGATTGCTCTACTAATGTGGGTGGGCCTTATCCAATCAGTTGAAATCCTTTGAGTTAAGACTTGAACAGAAACATCAGCTCTTCCTGGGTCTCAAGCCTATTGGCCTTTAGACTGGAACCATACCATCAGCTCTCCTGGGTCTTCAGCTTGTTGACTGTTGATCTGAGAACTTGCCAGTGTCCATAATTGCACAAGTCAATTCCTTATAATAAATCTTTCTCTCTTGCTCCCTCTCTCTCCCTCCTATAGGTTCTGTTTCACTAGAGAACCCCAACTAATACAGATAGTAATAGCTGTTTTCTCTTTTTAGGGTGCTCAGAACTTTGTAATACAGTGGGGAAAACTCGCCTGATGGTAAAAGTTGTTAATACATTTTGTTGTGAGAAATTGAAAAGTATAATGTGACATGAGACTTGAAAAAATAATTACAGCTACTATTTATTTATGAGTACCCTCTGGTAATGTTTTATCTCCTCCTGCTTGTACTTCTGTAACATCTGGCTTTCTTGTGTGTATAATCGCCATGAGGGCAGAAATACTGTTTCGGTCACCACTGAGTCTGAGAGAGAGAGCCTGGCACACAGTAGGTGCTTGCTAAATACTTGTTGACTATGTCGATTTATTCCTCATCTTCACAACGCCACATGCTCAGGACTGCGATTTCCATTTTTAAAAAAGCAAACTGATGCTCAGCTTGAGCTCTCTGATTACAACACCCCACCCCCACCCCTTCCATCCATGTCCGCCTGCTCTGGGCCCAGTGAAGATGACCTCTGCAGAGAGATAACCTGGGCTTCTGGCCAGAGAAGGAGAGGCCACGGTTAGGACCTCTGTTCCAGCGTATAGTTCTGACAGTGACTGTGTCCTCCAGGGCCTTGGCTCCTGTCAGGCCTATTTTATGGTCTTGACTTTCAACAGGATCCAGTAAACTCTTCCCTCCCTTGCCCTGCAGGCCTGGGTGGGGGGAGGGGGGATCGGGCTTCCTGCTAGTACCATTTCTCTGTCCTTCGTCCTCCCCCGTTGGCTGCCTTAATGCTGCCAGGGCCTCAGGTAATATTGCCTCCATTAAACTCTCCTCAGTTAAATCCCTTGTCTGCGCATTCATTTTCCTGCTGGGATCCTGACTGATGAAGAGAAATTAGGTAACAAAACTAAAAGGTGGTGGAGGCAGGATTTGAACCCAGGTGTGTCTAGCTCAGAAATCTGTTTTCATCTTGTTTCACCTCACAACCGCTACTCCCCTCTCAGAAATGGATTAGGGATGAGCCTACCCCATGACATCCTATAATCTCTCCTAGAACAGTCTATGAACCTGGCATTCTTTAGACCTCCCTCTTCCCAGAGAGGAATACTGGTGGTGTGGAAACAGGGCTTAGCCTTCTGTGGCCCCAGAACCCTGAATTTGAATCCAAGCTCTGCTAGGAGCTATGTGACTCTGAGCAAGGGGGCTTCAGTTCTCTGAGCCTCTGTTTCCCAATTTGCAAAGTGGGGCCATGCACAGCAGGAGGGAGTGAGGAGTGAATCCACCCGTGTATTTACACCACCAGCTCAGTAAAGTAGGTGTCTCCTATCTCTCCCCAGTCCCTGGTCTTGTGGCAGTGTCTGAACACCTCCCTGAAATCACTCAGTCTCTTTTTTAGGTTAAAAAAAAAAATGCTGCTCAATCTCTGTGCAGGGAAGCTGTCAGGGGTCTTGACTGCCAACAGAATACGGGACTGTTTCAGACGGAGGAGTCCAGAGACTCCGGCTCAGGAGACAGATCTTTTCTCCCAAGCTTTCTTTCAGGCATTTAGTTTTGCCTCTCTTGTGACATGGTCCAAGGTGAATCTCATGACCAGTGTGTTTCTTCTCCAGCACTAATGACAGTGACTAAAATAGGGCGTTATGGGGCCAGCCCACACAGCCCTCCCCCTGGAGAAGTTCTACAGGCTGCGTTGCTTTACAAGGGTGCAGTGGGTTTGAGACCCATTGGTTGGTGATCCTGTTCTCTTTATAAGCCTCACAATGTGTAATTGAAAACACATTCATGCAAGCTCACTAGTATCAAGTATGGGGCAGAAGCTGGCCAACTGTCCTGGTGACAGTGCAGAATGAGGGTTAAAAAAAAGTGAAGTGAGGTGGGTAAGGGCTGCCAGGTAAAGTACAGGATGCCCAGGTAAACCTGAATTTCAGATAAACAGCAAAAAAATTTTAGTATAAGTATAAGTATATGCTATATGCTATGGCAACCCACTCCAGTATTTCTTGCCTGGATAATCCCCATGGACAGAGGAGCCTGGCGGGCTGCAGTCCATGGAGTTGCAAAGAGTCAGACATGACTGAGCGACTCAGCACGCATGCCTGCGCTATGTGGGATACACTAAAAAGTCTTCATTTGTATCTCAAATTCCCATTTACGTGGGCGTTGTGTATTTTTATTCACTAAATCAGGAAGCCCTATGGGGTGGGGAAGAGAGACGTTTCACTGGCCTAAGAGAACATTGTTTTCTGGCTCCTCATACACATTCTAGAATCTCTCTTTTACTCAAAAATCACTGCTTTTTATAACTTGCTCCACTGAAAGATGACTCTATATAACATTTTATTAGCTGAGTATCTCAAATTCCCATTTGAGTATCTCAAAATTCCATAGAATTTTCCAGGCAAGAATACTGCAGTGGGTTGCCATTTCCTTCTCCAGGGGATCTTACCAACCCAGGGATGGAACCCCTATCTCTGGTGTCTTCTGCATTAGCAGGCAGATTCTTTACCACTGAGCCACTTAGGAAGCCCATATAAGCAGAGAATCACAATGAGGAAGACTTTTGTGACTTGAACAGGAAAGCAGGCCACATTTTGTTTATGTTGGTTATTTCCCTTAAATCATTAACAATTATATCATGAAGTTTAATATTTATAACAGAGCAAACATCTGTGGAATCACAAATACTTTTTGCCTTTTAAATTCAATGAGGCATGCTTCCATTGGTAAAAAGAACAACAGAGATAACAGCAAAGAAACAAAAATCCACCACACCCAGAAGAGATGCCTTGGGCAGTATACACTTTTCCCAGGGCACTGCTAAACCTTTTGTAGATATAGACTCAGAACTGAATTGTGTAGTCATTGTCCTTCTGCATTCTTAGCTTTCTTGTTTTCCACCTTGAGAGAACGTTGGGGAACAAGCTAGGAAGGTGGCTGGGTTTTCCACCCCAGGCCACACACCACCACCAGCAGCGTGAGTAGGAGCAGAAGCTCCCCAGGAACCCAGGACCGAGCATCACCCTCAGAGGGCATTTCCTGTCGGGGCCAGCAGACCCACACATTGTGTCGATCCCTGCTGGCATCACTGAGTCACCGAGGCATGTGATAATGTTGCATGTCATCGTGCAAAAATTAAATTATGTTCAGGTCAAAAGTTTTGTCTTCCGTTTCCATGGAGAGCACCATGACACTTCTGAAAATAGTATTAGTGTCCTAAGGATTCTAGACAAATGTCACAGTTTTCTCAGAAAGTTGGAAGACTGCAACTGTGGGATAATTACTGGCTTTTAATGTGCCTGTCCTTAGTAGTGAAAATAAAGTACAATTATCATATTTACATACTAAACTGAATATTGGGGAACAGTAGGGCATAAAAAAAGATCCTCCCCCAACAGTTCAAAATCTGTGGAGAGGAAGGATTCAGGTAAGTAATTATGTCATCGGGATAGCCTGGGTTACTTAGGTAACAAACAACTCTAAACATCTCGGTGCCTTAAAAACAACTGATTTGTTTCTCATTCACACTCCATATCCATCAATTGCAGATCTGCTCTGTTCTTCTCACTCTGGAACCCAGGCTGACAAAGCTGGACACCAGCTGCACAGAGTGCTGCCATCCAACCATGGATGTTCATTTTATAAAAGAGGAATTCTGGGCTTAAGATGATTAACTGATTTAGCTAGGCAAGGAGCAGAGGCATCCTGAAACCAAGGTCTTTAAACTCTTACACCAGTGTCCCTTCTCTTCTATAGATGCAAGTTATCCTCTGTATTAGATTGACCATGCTCCAGGGGGGCTGGGGGTAAACAAAGTCCCAGGTTCAACCCCAAAATTTTAGTCATGTTTACAGTACACTGGGGCTTCCCCAGTGGCTAAGGGGTAAAGAATCTGCCTGCAACGCAGGAGCCACAGGCAGACGTGGGTTTGATCCCTGGGCCAGGAAGATCCCCTGGAGAAGGACATGGCAACCCACTCCAGTATTCTTGCCTGGAGAATCCCATGGACAAAGGAGCCTGGCAGGCTACAGTCCATAGGGTCGCAAAGAGTAGGACACAACTGAAGTGACTTAGCATGCACACATGCACAACTTGTTAGTCATCATTCATTCAGGTTACCGTATGTTTGCATTATCTCATGCACTAGGTATACAGTGGCGATCAAAATATATACAGTCCCTCTCCTTATGGAGCTTATGATTTTATGATGGGAAGTACATGGAGTCCCTGATGCTGGGAAAGATTGAGGGCAGAAGGAGAAGAAGGTGTCAGAGGATGAGATGACTGGATGGCATGACCGATGCAATGGCCATGAACTTGGGCAAACACCCAGAGGTGGTGAGGGACAGGGAGACTTGGCGTACGTGAGGTTGCAAAGAGTCAGACACAACTGGCGATTGAACAGCAACAAGTACATGGAATTCAGTTTCCCAAACTTGGGAAGAGAGGCTGAGGTTGCAGGGAGTTGCCTGGGCTCTAAATGCTAGAAGTTGCAGGCCCAGGGGTGTAGGAGGATGCAGACACGGCCTGCTGCTTGGGAATGAGTCAGTGATTGGATCTGCTGTGTCCTCATCACTGCCATATAGTAGTGACCCTGAAATGCCAGGAGAAACTCTGGTTTGAAGTCGAGAAGTGGAGGACTGAGTGGGAGAACTGTGATCGTGGAAGAAAAGGGAGGGATGAATGAGGAAGAGAGAGAAAGAAAATGCAAACAAAACAAACATGACTTCCACCTGAAATGAGCCTGCACATTCAATTCCAAAATACATGGAGAAATTTAATGCTAAGAAAGACAGTCAATAAAGTCAATAATCAGGACAAGATTTTACTCCACATTGAAACTAACTTTATAAATCAGCCTAACAAAGACTTTAGAATAAGTACATCTACGGTATCTAAAGAGAAGGATAAAAAATATTAGAAATTATAAAACAAACTAGATAAAAATACCAGGTTTTATTATTATTTTTAAAGACTCAACTAGAAATCTCAGAAATGAATAATGCAATCATTGAAATTTAAGATGCCCTGGATGAGAAAGTGTATGGTCTGAGTCAAGTTGAAGAGCACAGTAGTAAGGTGGAAAGGGTGGCAGGAACACACCCAGAGTCCAGGCAGAGAAAGAGAAAGTATTCAGAGATGTGGAGGATTGATTTAGAGGCACTCATTGACCATTATCTAAGGGGAATTCTGAAGGAAGGGCAAGGAGAGGACAGTCACGTAATATTTAAAGAGATCATTCTGAGACATCTTCAGACTTCAAGATTTCAAATCAAAATTACATTTGAGTACCAAGCATGGAAATAAGAATAAATTCATACCTAAACACATGGTAGCAAAATTTCAGAACATTAATGAAAAAAAAGATAGTCTGAAGTTAATAGAGATAAAAGATGAATTACCTGCAAAGGAATGAAAATTAGTCTGATGGCAGCCTTCTCATGACAACAATAGATACTAGAAGACAACAAATATGTTCCAAGTGAAGAGAGAAAGTAATTGTCAATTCAGAATTCAATATCCTGAGAAAGACATTTCAGACATGCCAAGACCAAGACCAGTCACTGACTGTCACTAAAAGAACTACTAAACTAAACTTTAGTAAATATAGCCAGCTATTGATTGCAAAAAAAACCCCACCTTTTTTTAATATTTAAAAAGAGAGAAATTACAACTCTGAAACAAAAATAACAAGATAGGAAGCAGAGTTCACCGGTTAACTAAAAAGTGCTGGGATATGAATGGAAATCTAGAAAGATGATACAGATGAGCCTGTTTGCCGGGCAGGAATAGAGACACAGACTTGGAGAATGGACATGTGGACACAGAGAGGGAGCAAGAGGGTGGGACAAATTGGGAGAATAGGATTGACATATATACACTACCATGTGTAAAATAGCTGGTGGGAAGCTTCTGTATATATGGCTCCGGAGCTCAGCTCATCCCACCTAGAGGGTGGGATGGTGTGGGGATAGGTTCAAAGGGAGGAGCTGTGTGTATACATACAGCTGATTCATGTTGTTGTACAGCAGAAACTAACACAATATTGTAAAGCAATTATCCTCCAATAAAAAAAAAAAAGAGGAAAAAAAAATGGTGCTGGGGCCTTTGTTGTAGTCAAAAGAACAACGGATACATAATACCTTAAAAATATATTCAGTAAATAAAGTGATCAACTTAGGAAAATAGGAACAGCAGAAAAACCTAAACTAGAAATAGGAAAATCATAAATATAAGAGGAAAAATTAAATAAAGATTACTTAGGGAGGATGAATAAAACCCAAAGTTGATTTCTTGAAAGAACTTACAGAAACAGACAAACCTTGAGCAAAATTGAAAAATGGGGAAAAAAAAAAAAATCAAACCCCACAAGCAGAAAATTGGAATAAAAAGATGTTAGAAATAGATTCAGTGGAGATGGAGAAATATGTAAAAGAATGCTATTAAAAACGTAATGTCAATAAATATGGAAATGTGGAAGAAATGGGTAATTTTTAAGAAAGAACAAATAAATTTTGGTAATTTATTCAGATGAAATCAGAATAAAGCCTTAGCCAATAAATAAATTGTTAATCAAAAGGTCTCCTTCTTTCAAAGAAACAAGGCCCAAATAGTTTTACCAGATCTTCAAAAATATAAACACTGTTTAGAAACAAAAAAAATAAACTGTTTCAGATAATGAGGGGAAAAAAGGAAGAGCATTATTTAACTTGTTTGTTGAGATACTAAAGTCAGACAAGTAAAGAAAAATTTATTTAATCTCACTTTTCATGTAGCTTTAAAATCTTAAGGAAAACATCATGACCAAATAGGACTTAGTCTGAAATTGAAAGTATAATTTGAAATTACAAATCCCACTAAAGGTTAAAAGAGACAAAAAGCCTTTTCCTTTATTTTTCATATTTTAGTGTCGTTTTGATAAATGCAGAAAAGATATTTCATGGAATGCAGAATTCATTTGTGGTTAAAGAAAAATGTTTGCAAACCAGGTATAGAAGTTAACTTTCTTTATCTGACAAGGGCTATATATGAAAATTTTACAAATATTCTACCAACTGGTTATATTTTAGAGGCATGTCCACTAAGTCAGGAATAACGTAAGGATACCAGTTATAAGCCTGTATTCAGCATAGTACTAAGGGTCTTGACTGGTCTCCTTTGAAATAGCAAAGAAAGGAGGGAGACAGAGACCAAAAGAGAAAGAAAACTGTTCTTGTTTGTAGAAAATGTAATTGTCTACATAAAGAATTCAAGAAGATTCACAGAGAAATTCTTAGAGTTAAAAGTTGTTCAGCAAGGATACTAGATAAAAAGATCACAAAAAATTAATATCATTCTTAGCAGTAGTTACTAGTTAGAAAATATAATAGCAAAAAAAGAATTCTATCCACCGTAGTAGAAATTATGTGACACTTAGCATTGAATTTATTAAAACAAGTGCAAGACCTCTGTGAAAAAAATTATAAAAGCATTCTTGAACAATATAAAGACCTAAATAAATTTAGAGAAACACCATGTTCATTGTTTAGAGTATTCAGTAACATAAAAATGTCAATTTTCTCCATATAGACTTATAGGCTTACAGCAATTTTAATTTTAAAAATCCTCAGAATGTGTGTGTATCTGTCTGTGTGATTCTTAATAATTCTGAAATTCTTGTGAAAGGGACAAGAAGAGTCAAGATAACTTTGAAGAAGAGGGTACAGAGATTTGTCTTATTAGATATTTTGATATTTTTAAAGACCGTGGTGGTATTGACCCAGGGGACAGATAAATAGATGAATGGAACAGAACAAAATCCCAGAAATAACCTATACACATGAGGAAACTCTCTGTACATCACAAAACAATGGGGGGAAATGGTGGGACTGAGAAAACTGGTTACCCATGTGGGAAAAAGGAGAAAACAGACTCCTACTCACCCAGCCATAAAGACTAAAGACTTGAATGTGAAAGCAAGCTTGCAACTTTGAGAAGAAAATATAGGAAAATACATTTATTATCACCAAGAAGGAAAGATTTCTTATATAATATACAAACATACAAACAACCAAATAAGAGGCATATATTTGATTACATTAAATCAAAAGATTATGCACAAGAAAAAAAGACATATAAACACAATAGAAAGAAATTATAAAACAGGAGAAGGTATTTGCGTGCATACAACCATAAATAGGAGATAGTCTAAGAAGCAGTAATCACACAAGCTGAATTCTTTGATCACAGGGCAATAACACTATTCATAAACAGAAATTAAAACAAAATAACAATTAAAGTATAAGATCATGGCAGTTAGAAGATAATTAAAATAAGAACACACCATATTAAAATTTATGAAATGTTATTAAAGTATCCTGAAAGATGAAATCATGGTCTTCAAGTTTTCATTATCTTTAAGGAAAGGTAAAATGAAAGCTTTCAGTCCAAGGATTTGATAACAACAACAACAAAAATAAAATCCCTCAAAAGCCAAGAGAAAGGAAAAAATAACAAGATTAAATGAGTTAGAATATAGGAAAATCTATAAAATTAATTCGAGGGCTTATTTAAAAAACAATAAAAGAGACAAACTTTAGAGAAAGTAAAGAAAGGAAAAACCTGCAAATAATGAAATAGAAAAATAAAGAAGGGATTCAACGCCAGATGAGGAAATAGTTTAAACATAAGATAACACTTAGCAAAATTGTAAGTTATGAATTTTAACTTAGATGAAGCATCTTCTGTAAATATGCATATTGCAAAAATTGGAAATATTAAGCCTAAATACATTAATCACACTGAAGAAACTAAGGGAAGAAAAGATGGAGAGAATTCCCTCCTGGGAAAAACCACGTAGGCCTAGAAAACTGTATAGGGAAAATCTTTCAGATCTTAAGGACTAGGTAATTACTATGCTTCAGTAATTATTTAAAAACATTGAAAGACTTGGAACGTGTATCTATTTACTTCACAAAGATAACCCTGATGTCAAAACCTAAAAAAGACAGCTCAAAAAAAGAAAATAATGAATAGAGAACAAATCCAAACACAGATAACAGAGGATCAAGAGAATAACCCCTAAAGGATTTAACCTTTAGAGTGAAAAGGTTTTATGTCTTAATATTTGCAAAATCCAACAGTATAATATATCACATCCACCAGTTTAAAAAGAAAATCCAAATGAGATTCTCAACAGATGCAGAAAAGACAACTAGTCCTTATTTTAAAATGATCAGAAATTTACGAACTCCACAGCTAGTCCTTATTTTAAAATGACCAGAAATTTACTAACTCCACAGCTAGTCCTTATTTTAAAATGACCAGAAATTTAAGAACTCCTTAACAATAGCAAAATATTTATTTCAAACAGTCAAAACTACCTGTGAGAATCAAATACTAAGGTAATAGTATTAAAATCAGGAACAAAGCAGGGATACAACTCATTGCCAATTTTATTTGATTTTTAACTGGAAGGACGTTCTCACCAGTTAAACAGTATACATCCTAGCAGAAAACTGCTAAATGTACAAAAGAGACACAGAAGCCATAGCTTTTCTACATAGAAATACTATCCAGTTAGAAGGTATAATTTTAAAAAAACAAACTACAGTAGTAAAAATGAGCAATGATGACATTGAAAACCTCTATTAAATTCCTTGGGATAGTTTTAATGAGAAAGTAAAGGATCTATATAATAAAAACTACAAAATGTTACTGACAAATACAGAAGAGAATTTGGATATTGTTCCATGGCAACAATGTCAGCATTTTTCAAATTAGTTTGTATCTCAATATACTTTCAATAAAAATTTCATAAGATTCTTTTCAGAATTGGATATTATCACTATAATGTTTACTGAAAGAATAACTAGGTATAAACACCAAAGAAAATGTTGAACATGGAAAGGAATGATGAGACAGTGGCCCTATCATGTATTAAACAATTTTAAAAAGCAGGTGTAAAGAAAATGGTGTGGAACTGACAAAAGAACAAATATATAAATGTACAAATCAATTGCACAGAATAGATATTCTGAAGCTATATTAACCACAAGAGCTTAATCTACAATAAACACGGCATTGCAAGTCAGTAGGGAAAAATTATTATTTAATAAACTATGCTGGGTTAACTATTAAGAAAAAATAAATATAGAGATTCAGATGGCTCAGTGGTGAAGAATCCACCTGCAAAGCAGGAGACATGGCAGAAGCCATGGGTTTGATCCCTGGATCAGGAAGATACCTTGGAGAAGGTAATAGCAACCCACTTCTGTAGTCTTGCCTGGGAAATCCCATGGACAGAGGGGCCTGGTGGGCTACAGTCCATGGAGCTGCAAAGAGTAGGGCACAACTTAGCAACTGAGCACATAATAAAAATAACATTAGCTGGATAAATAGGTGTAAATATATATAAATACAAAACCATTAAAACTTAAAACACTAGAAACACGTAAAAAAAGTTTAGTAATTTAAGTTACCAAGGAAATGTAAATTGTAACTATAATAAGCCACCACTGCACACAAAACAGAAAATGGCTAAAATGGAAAAGACTGACAACATCAAAAGTTAACGAGAATACAGAGCAACTGAAACTCTGATGCATTGTTGGTGGGAGTATAAGATGATACAACTACTTTGGAAAAAAGTCTGGCAGTTTCTTATAAAACTAAGTATATGTATATATATATATATATATATATATATATATGTCCTCTGACTCAGCAATTCCACCCCTAGGTATTTCCCGCAAAGAAATGAAAGCATATATTCACACTGTGTGCTGTGTTTGGTCACTCAGTCATGTCTGACTCTTTGTGATCCCATTGATTGTAATCCACCAGGCTCCTCTGCCCATGGAATTCTCCAGGCAAGATACTAGAGTGGGTTGCCATGCCCTCCTCCAGGAGATCTTCCCAACCCAGGACTTGAGCCCAGGTCTCCCGCATCACAGGCAGATTCTTTACCGTCTGAGCTACCAGGGAAGCCCATATTCACATTATGACTCAGCAATTCCACCTCTAGGTATTTCCCCAAAGAAAAGGAAAGCATATGCCCATAAAAGCGCATGTACAAGAATTTTCATAATGGCCTCAAACTGGAAATATTTCAGATGTCCATCAGTAGAGGATGGATACTCAAACTGTAATACAGACACATAATGAAATATTACTCTTGACAACCAAAAGAAACTCTTGGAACACACCAACACAGATGAATTTTTTTAATATCATGTTGAGTGAAACAAACTTTACACAAAAGAGTTCATGCTGTATTATTCCATTTATATAAAGTTCTAAACCAGGCAAAACTAACTGACAGAGAAGAAACTAAACACGGTGGTTGCCTTTGGTGTAAAGTGGGAGTAAGGATTTATGGGGGAGGGACACTGGGGGACTTTCTGGGATGAAATTAATTTCTTTCTATACATATTTTAATAGTTTTATTTGGATAAAATTCACATGCCATACAATTCACCCATTTGAAGTGTACAATCCACCGATTAATATATTATGTGAATATGTTAATGATTAACATATATTCATCAATATGTGCAACCACCAGCTTAAAGAGAAATTGTACCCTTTGAATTTTTAAATCTTCATAGATTTATGCATTTTCATTTGTCAAAACTCAATGAATAATCCACTTAAGATTTGAGAATTTCACTGTAAATATATATGTAAACTTTATCTTTAAAACTTTTTTATTAGAGGGAAATATGAAATAAATTTCAAAGTTCTATGTGGAAAGGGTTATTCTTCAGAAAAGAAAATATTGATAGATCTGAGCCACTAGGGAAGCCCTGATTACTTTAAACCCCAAAATCTTTGTGTGTCAAAAATATATAAATATAACCAACACTAAATGCAAATATCAAGCCAGAGATTAATTATCTTTTTAAAAAATATTAGAAAAGGAGGGTTTTGTCTATGTATTTGATATATGTGTAAAACATTCTAAATCATTGCAAATATTAAGCTACCAACAGATATGAGGGCAAAGACTCTGAACACAAAGTTCATAAATTGTAAATAAAACTTAATAAACATGGGGGAAATTTCTTCTTGTTTATAGAAATTTAAAATTATATCAGGAGCAATATACACATCAAAGGCCCTAGGACTTGCATGCCTTTTGATTTATTTTCCTTTGAGAAATATATTTATTCTCCTTTGAGAAGAGCTATTTAATGTGAACCAGAACAGTTATGCACAAAGATTTAGCTACAAGAATGTTTATTGCAGCATCATTTGTAACACTGACAAATCTGGTGTTACACAACTGTTTAATACAGTGTTAATTAAATAAATTACAGTACAAGACATTAAAATAACTTAGCACTCCTGCACAACCATGTGAAATGAAGTCGTAAAATACTTAACGATGTAGAAATATATTTACATTTTGAGTTAGAAAAAAAGGAAAAAAGGCCAAAACTTCCCTGATCCTGTTAGGCTAACCCATTCCCTTGTATCCATGCTGTGGACACATAGGCATTTGGCTCCTATCAACTTTCCTTGTTCCCCATTTCCCTTTGGAAGCTGTTCTGGGAAGAAGAAATAGGCTAGTCTCAGAATTGCGGGGAGGAAAGACACTTAAAAATATAAAAAGAGAAAGTGTAAAGTACTGTTTCGGTTAACTTTTTTTTTTTAATTGGGGAAAAGTATATAGGCACATGATCAGAAACTGAAACCGTCAAAAAGTGCATATGATGAAAATTCTCTGTCCAGTCCCAGGAGACTTAATTAGCTTCTCTTATCTTCTTCTAGATATATATTTTTAGGAAGACATCTACTAAAAGGAACAAAGAAAACATAAGAGAGAAAAGAAGGAAGGGAGGGAAGGAAAGAAGGGGAAAAGATATAAAGGGAGAATATGGGGGGAATTAGAATGAATTTATTCTATAAGGGGTCTAAACAGCCCAAGTTTATTTTAGAATATATGTTAAACATTTGGACCTCAAATGTTCAGCAACTTGCTATGCTACTAACTTAACAACACTACTACATGAACATTAAATCATTTACAAATATTTATAAAATACATCAAGATCAAAAGTGAAGATTCTTTTCACTTGAGAACCCTTAATGTATAGGGACTGTGTCATCCAACCCCACATTAGGGTTCCCAGCCTGGCAAGAACTAGTGTACGGAACAATGGAGTAGGAGGTGTGAAATCAAGACTGTCTTGGACATGTGGCTCTGATTGAAACAGCAGTGGGGGTTCAGAACCTTAGAAGCACCCCGCAACCTGGATTTACCCTGTTGGAGAGCATGCCTAAGGCAGCAAGCACCAAATGATAGGCACTGGGTTTCCTTCCTGGCATCATCTTCAGATGTTTGGGACAGGACCATATGTCCTGACCCTCTTTTACAACCATTTTTGGATTGATTAGTCATGAATAAATTGGTTTATATTTACTGCTTGAAGTAAGCCTAAGAATATTACTTCCATGGGTGGGGAGAGGAGAAATCAGTTAATGCAGATAGTCCACAAAAAACACAGCTGGGCCTCTCAGTTGAGGGCAGGTTAGGGTTCTTAGTGTGAGTTCTTCCCTGGGGGCCACCCCCTTTTATTCCATGATGCAAATGTAGAACATTCAAAGGTAGTGTAGTCAAGGGATGAGATTTGATAGAATTGATTTTTACTGCTTCATCAAAGACATTCCGAGGTGAACGGGAGCATTTCTGTGTATGATTAAGCTTGCTAGCTTAACAATAATTAACAATTTATTTGCAAACAATTTATTTATACGTGAGTTTATAATTAGTTTAAGATGTGTTCTTTTTTACATTAAAAACAACAACAGCAACCTTTATTGACCACTTACCACGTGACTGACACTTGGTTAGAAACCCTTAGACATTTTAAAGGATGAGACGAAATGTTTTGGAGAGAAAGCAACATGGGAGCCAGAACAGAAGGAAAGAATTAACTGAGGGATGGCGACAAGGGGGAAAAGAAGGAGACAAGGCCAAGAAGCTGAAGCAGGAATGGAGAGAACAAGAGAACGAGCTATCCTTGAAGCCCGAACAGAATCTGGAGATCTGTTCTTGCCTTATGAACAGGCAAGTGAATGTTTTCCCCATTGGGAAAAAAAAAAAATAGCAGAATTAATCTTTCCTAAAAATTTCTTCTTTTATATCTTCAAGCATGTATCTGAGTGGAACTTGTATTTTCCAAGAGTTTATCCAGTCCAACTATGTATCTTTCACCTGCCATCACAATGCCTAAGACTAAGTTGGCTCCATTGTTCTTACGCCTGCAGTGATGACCTCAGTTCAAGATTCAGCAGGTGAAATTAAACCTGAGAGTTCTCCTGATGCAGGTCTAATACAGAAACAAAATGACTGCCGTATTTTTGAGAGAGCCTTTTCCAAAAGAATTTCTGAGTGGAGTGTTGTACTTCCATCTGATTTTAGTGGGTAGCCCCGAGGATGTGAGCAGTTACTTTTCCTTATTAGTGCTGGTACCTCAGTAGACGAGTCTATTTGCTGAGCCCCCCAGCCCTGGGCAGAAGGAACTAAAGGCAGGAAGATCAAGGCAAGAAGACCACATAAACAGAAGAGCAGAGCTCTGAGGTTGAAAGCTCTTATTCATTAATTCTGCAAACACTTACTGAGCACTTACTATGGGCAATTTCCCGTCAGACATGGGGTGGGGGAGGGGGAACAGTAGACAGACACTGCCTGCCCTCCCAGAGCGCAGGGTTCATCCTCTCCAGAAGGCAGAACACGTGTAATTAACTTTCCCATTATGAGACCAGGAAACTGAGGCACAGGACAGACAGAGCTCTGGATCACAACTGGAGCTCAGCTTTTCTCTCCGGAGGTCTAAACAGTTGGCTAAGGAACTCAACTGGCTGTCAAACTTTTCTCTTACTAATTACACAAAGCTGCTTTAAGAAAGTATTCACTTCACCACGGGCTTCTGGTCTGCATCTTTAACATTCAGGAAATTATTTGTGCCCCATTCCTGTCTTAGAAGAACTAGCCTATTTTTCACCCAACTTTAGAATTGTTATTATTATTAATGCTGGTAATAAATCAGCTTTAAGAAATAATTTGCTGGAATCTTTAAATCCATCTTTCCCTCGAGTCGGTCATATGCAAACTAAGACTGTGAAAAAGCTTTTTTTAATTTTTAATACAAAATGATCAGGCATCCAGGTATTCGCATAAAAAATGCTCCATCTGGACTCTTCTTTGGGGGAACTCTGCGTTCACCTGCCTTTCAAGAAATCTGAATCCTTTCCAAGGAAGACGAACCCAGAAAGAAAGGCTCTTTTTCCTGAAAGCATTTTCTTTATTCCTTTACTCCTTTCGAACGGAGGACGCAGGACCATCATCACGGGGCAGCCAGAGGGAATCAGGGGCGGGGGGCTCGTTCGCACGGGGACCGCGGGCACTGCCCGGCTCCCCTGGGCCTTTTAGCTTTGGCGATTGCCCACTGGGGAAGCGCGACCCCCCTCAGACTAGAGCTTGCAGCCACTCTCGTGGGCTGTGTTCAGCATCCCTTACAAGCTCTCGATGGTTTCCCGTCCCCTAGCTGCTGGGAAATGAAGAGGAACCGAGTAGCACTGGGTTGGAGGTTTTTCGGGGTCTCGGTAACCACACTGCCACCTCCCCCTGCTCTAGTCCTGGTCACAGCCCAGCCCCACAGCAACCCCAGCCGTCCCCTCTCAGCCTGCCTTCCCCCTCCGAACTCAGGAAATCATTTAAATACATGTTTATGGTGCCTCCCTCCCAAAAAGGCTTCCAGGTTCCTTATCTCACCCATGTCTCATGATAATGCCTATTATATAAGTCGGGAAACAGAGGTCAGGGAAGGGGTGTCCTTGTGCAAGGTCACACAGTGAGGGACAGAGTCACACACTCAGACCGTGGGGCCCTTTCTGCTCTGCCAACAGATAGCCGGGAGTCCATACCTAGAGGACTGGACAATGCCAGTTAGGGTTAAAGCACCCTAAGAGTATATATATAAAAACAGTATATATGTAAAAACAGCCATTAAGATTCTTAGTTGGCTGTAATCTATAGAGAGGTGGTGACCTGCCCAAGGTCACGGGCTCAGAAAGTGACAGAAGCTGCCAAACAGGGTCTCCTGACCCCTGATCCAGGGCTTTTCCCCTCTGGCCTCATTATTTCCTCACTCTGGACTTACCCCAGGTTAGACATGGGAAGAGTCTGTTTTCCACAGTTAATCTAGGCATCTACACTGCTGATTAAAAAAAAAAATAAAAGCATTCTATTCCCAAAGCACAAGGCCCCACAGGAGGCAGAGATGTTGAGGAGAATTTACTGGAAGGAAAGGGTTAACCGCAGTCGGTGGCTTCCCATCATGGTATGACTGATCAGTACCCCTGATTAACTACAGCAGTGGTCGGTGGTACCCTCAAACCGTGGCTTCATCCAGGCTCATTTCAAAGACATTTCAACATTACCTTCATTTGACCCCACTGTGGTTATGTAACCTATGAGGGGTAAAGTGCCCAATCCAACCTAGAGATTCTTCAGCACCCCTACTCTAGGCCCTCTGATCCCCTTACCCTTGGACCACTCCTTTGGGTGACGTAGAGGTATCACGGGGCTGGTGCATGGAACTCACTTTCCCACTCCTCTCCAGGGTGAGGCTGACCTTGGCCATACTGGGTATGACCCCCTAGCTAGAGGTTTCCGGACCAAACACCTTTCTGCCATGGCATTTCCCCTGCTTGGCCCCAAAGACAAAGAAATGTCAAGACTCACATTTTGAAGTGGGTGCCGAAAATCCTTAGGGAGCTGCGGAACACCCTGTTTAGAGGAGGAGTTCTCCTCGGCATGTCTCCCCTTCTGGTCCCATCCAATTTATCCTTGAGGCATGGTTGGTCGAGAAGAGCTAACTCCGCCCTCTGCCCCCCAAAGCAACCAACAGCTGTTACTATATTGAGTGGCAATATGATGTCATATCATAGGTGACTAACTCATCGAGCCTTCTCTGCGAGCCATCAGCTAAATATGACAGACTTCCATCATCCTGACCTTTTCACAGGAGAAAGCTGAGTGAGGGGCTCGAGACTGCCTCTCGGGGCTCAAGTCCATGCCTGGCACTCTGTGGCCAGCATCTGTGACCGAGCATATGAGCACACACATGTCCAGTCCCATACACAGGTGCCCTTCCTGGGAGAAAGTCACTTTCACCCCAGACGACTTTCCTCCACTGGCCTGACTTTGAAATTAGTAGCCATCAGGATGTTTAATAGTCAGAGTCATTAAGTGAGGAATTAGAGAGGGGTTTGTATATATTTACTTGTATATCCTAAGTACTGAGTTAGACATTTTACATATAGTTTTTTATTTAATTTTCCAAATGCTCTGAGGAAGACAATACAATCCTGTGGAGTTAGAGAAACTGAGGTCAGAGGGGTTAAGGACTTTCCCAAAGTTGCAGAACTGATCGTGTTGGTGCTCAGACTCCAGCCCAAGTCTCTGTGACCCCAGGATGGACTGAACTCTACATACAGAAGAGTGTCATCACCTCACTTGAATTTTTTTTTAAAAAGACTTTATTTTGTAGAGCAGTTATAGATTTACAGCAAAACTGAGCAGAAGTACAGAGTTTTTCCCATGTGCCCATTATCCACCCCCACCTACACTCTCCTCAACTTAGATGGACCAGAATGGTATATTTGTTACAACTGATGAACCTACACTGATACATCATAATCCCCAAAGTCCAGTTTGCATTACAGTTCACTCTTGGGGATGCACATTCTGTGGGTTTGGACAAATGTATGATGACATGTATACATCACTGGATATCATAGAATAGGTTCACTGCCCTAAAAATCCTCTGTGCTCCCCCAATTCACCCATCTCTCCCTTCTAACCCTTTGCAAGCACTCACATTTTTACTGTCTTCATAGGTTTGTCTTTTCCAGAATGTCATATGATTGGAATCACACAGTATGTAGCCTTTGGGAGTCTTTTCATGGCTCTCTTTATTTATTTTTGGTGCTGAATAATATTCCATTGTCTGGAAGTACCACCATTTATCTGTCCATTCACCTACTGAATCACCTAGTTTTTAAAATTTCATTCTACTATGTGTGCGTGCTTAGCCGCTCAGACTCTTTGCAACCCTTTGGACTATAGCCTGCCAGGCTCCTCTGTCCATGGGATTCTCCAGGAAAGAATACTGCAGTGGGTTGCCCTTTCCTTCTCCACAGAATCATCTTGACCTAAAAATCGAACCCGAGTCTCCTGTGTCTCCCGCACTGCAGGCAGATTCTTTACCCGCTGAACCATTCATTCTGTTGTGGTTCACATTTAAAACAGAGATAGCCACAGAAATTGGTCATTCTCTCCTGGACCTCATACCTGCCTCCTCACTACTGCCACCCACATGGCATCTGTCGGGGGGGGGTGTGCCACTTTGGTCTCCCTTGCTATGCATCATTTCGCATCCTGGGAACCAGCTATTCCTCCAGAACAAGCACTAAGGCAATCCGAGGAGAGCTCATACATGCACATGGCCAAACCATCTCACATTCCCTTTTCCCTCCAGGCCAATGTTTACCCTCCAGCCCCCAACACAGTCATTTCTAACATGTCTCACCAGTTACCACATGGTTTTTCTTTTCTTTTTTTAATTCCAACCATCCAACTACCCAAAATTATTTACTGAGCACCTCCTATATGTCGGTCTTAGATGGAAAGTCTCTAGAGGACACTGAATGTGTTTATGTAAATTTGCATGCAGTCACATCTATCACAGCACCCTCCATGAATAAAGACTTTTTGCTGGGGTGTGTTTGTGTGAGTGTGGAGACAAAAACAAAGGCAAACACAGTGACTAAAAATAAGCCTGTGAGACCATCTGAATTAGCATCATCCAATTATACTTATTACATTTAACATTATAATCAAAAAATTATTGGTATGATTACAATAGAAGCCCTTACATAGCACTTTCTGTGTTTTGGTGCGTTTTTGTTGTTGTTGTTTAATTGCTAAGTCGTGTCCGACTCATTTGTGACCCCGATGGGCTGTAGCTCGCCAGGCTCCTCTGTCCATGAGATTTCCCAGGCCAGGATACTGGAGTGGGTTGACATTTCCTTCTCCAAGGGGTCTTCCCGACCCACAGATTGAACCCATCTCTCCTGCACTGAGAGAAGGCGATGGCACCCCACTCCAGTACTCTTGCTTGGAAAATCCCATGGATGGAGGAGCCTAGTAGGCTGCAGTCCACAGGGTCGATAAGAGTCGGACACGACTGAGCGACTTCACTTTCACTTTTCACTTGCACGCATTGGAGAGGGAAATGGCAACCCCTCCAGTGTTCCTGCCTGGAAAATCCCAGGGACGGCAGAGCCTGGTGGGCTGCCGTCTATGGGGTCGCACAGAGTCGGACACGACTGAAGTGACTTAGCAGCAGCAGCTCCTGCATCGGCAGGCGGGTTCTTTACCACTGAACCACCAGGGAAGCCCTTTGGTGCTTTTACATAGATGGTAAACCTCCTTGTTACCTGAAAACGCTGTACAAGCTGAAATAAAAATAGATTAAAGAAAGTTTCAAATAAATTCCTGGAGGGCAGATCTATAACACGTTATTAAAGTGGAGTTAGGAATAACCAGGGTGCATTCTTAACCAATGAGGATGACATCACGAAGGGCAAGTGCCATAATCCCTCCCAACCATCTTAGTGGCTCCACTGGAGGCTGGTGCTCAAGCGAGACAGAGCTCAGGGTCAACCCCGCAGCCACTGCTAAGGGGTCATCGAGGACCTGGGTGTACCCAGAGACCCCTGGGCTTCCGCTATGCTGGGAGCCTGAAAACGGCTCTCTACACCACTACCCCCACTTCCGTCAGGCAAGTAGCTGTGTGTGCCATTCTCTGTTTCTCCCCCACACAAAAGAAGCGCTTTGCTGTGTATCATCCAGTGAGTCACCGGCACGGTTGGGAACAGACCCAGGATCCCTGCTTCTTTCTTTGCTGGGGCTGTCTGCTGGAGATCACAGTCCTTCCAGGTTAGTGGCCAATTACACTGATGGTTCTTAACAACATTTAATGGGGTTTGGGGGGATAGGAAAATGACGGAAAGTAAAGGCTGGGAGATAAAATAATCAAAACCTGAAATGACACACATCTTGATTACCGAAGGTTTAAAAATGGCAGTCCAACTCACTGTTGTTCTCATTTCACTGGGAAATGAGCCTAAGTTGGCTCCAATGGTAAAGAATCTGCCTGCAGTGTGGGAGACCCAGGTGTGATCCCCGGGTTGGGAAGGTCCCCATGCACATTAATGCTGTTTCACCTGAGACTCCTAACAGAGGTGTGATCTGTGAAAGAAGCAGTGAGCTGCTAATCAAGTGATGCTGCTGCTGCTGCTAAGTCGCTTCAGTCGTGTCCGACTCTGTGTGACCCCACAGACGGCAGCCCACCAGGCTCCCCCGTCCCTGGGATTCTCCAGGTGAGAACACTGGAGTGGGATGCCATTTCTTTCTCCAATGCATGAAAGTGAAAAGCGAAAGTGAAGTCGCTCAGTCGTGTTCGACTCTTAGCGACCCCATGGACTGCAGCCTACCAGGCTTCTCCATCCATGGGATTTTCCAGGCAAGAGTACTGGAGTGGGGTGCCATTGCCTTCTCTGAATCAAGTGATGAGGACTCTCTAAATAATAGGCCACGTGGCCCCGAGCAGGTCGCTTAACCTGGACCTCAGTTCCCTAGTTGTAAAACAGGGGCTGGCCCGGTTGGCCTGAAGGTCCCCTACTACTCTAAGCTTCCATGTCTGCGTGTCCAGCCCCAATACAGAGGGAGAGCCTCTGGCCACAGCTGAGGCTGCCTGTGGTTTTCTCCATCTTCTCCCAAGGCTGCCATGGGAGACACACAAGGTGTTCGGTCAGAGGCTCCAGAAAACCCGGAGAACAGGAAGAGCAGTGGGCAGTGATTTCATTAGCCTGATGGAGGGGCCAGGAGCAGGGCACACAAAGAAGAGAGCTTGGTGGTGGCTAGAGACTGGGTAAGAGGGGAGAGGGGTCAGTTCTAAACGTCTCTGGGGGGTGAGCCGGGGGAGGAAGGTACCCCTGATAGACCTGGCAGATGCGACCTGAGGATGGGCTTGTGATGCTCAGCCAAGGACCAGTAACGACTGTCAGACAATACCAGTGACAGCGGCTCACCGCCCACTTCGACTTCCAGTACACAGGCAGCAGCGTTTTGCTCAAAACTGTAAGAAGCTGTTGTCTCATTTCGTCTTATCATGATGATGCTGTTTCAATAGGAAATCGCTGCTTTACAAAGAGGAGATTATGATGCAGGAAAAATAAGGTATTTCTTCAGCACTGGGGCAGAACTGGACGCTGGTATGCCAGACCAGGACGCATTAAGCGGAATGTCCTCTCTAGTTTCCAGAGAGAAAACAGAGCCAAGGATAGGCGTGGCAAGGCTGGGACTAGGGTGTGGTGAGTGATGTGCTTAGAGTGCAAACCTCAAGGAGGTGCCCGCTCTCGGGGCCCCGCAAGCACAGGAAGGGCACCCGAGAGGAAGCGCCTCTTCACTCACCTTACCCTCATCCAGGCCAGGCCCTGAGGTCTCACCCTCCTGTATCCACAGGCTGGGGTTACTTGTGGGTTACCTGTTCAGAGGCACTGGAACTTCATTAAAGGGGAAAAACTACTCTCCAGGACTCAATACACCCAGAATAAAACATACCTATCACAGCCCACCTTCATCACCAAAAACACTGACTTGGAGTCCAACTGACTTGGAAGTGACTTTCAGGTTGCTGTTCCTTAAGCTGTGTAACCTAGGGAAACATGCTTAATCCTGCGGTGCCTGAATTTCCTTCCTCATCCGTAAAATGGGGATAATAACAACCACCTCAGAGAGAAGAGCGAATTAGAGAGAGCGGAGGGAGGATAAGGAACAAACCTGCCACACGGTAAACCTCCGTGGACTGTTAGCCCACTGTGAGATTGTGATCAAGCTCAATGACGAAGCACGGGGCGGGGTTCCGGCCTCCGGGACCGTCCACAAGCAACATTAGCCTAACGGAGGGTTGGATACCAGCTCACAAAGTTCACATCCAGAGAGTTTCTTGTTCCAGGTCACACACCTAACAAGAGAATTTGGATACAGTCAAAAAATACTGATAAAAGGGCCAAGGTGGGCCAAGTTGATGAATTATATACAGACATTCAAACCACAGCCTTTCTCTGTCAGCAGAGGTGTAAGTGAAGGGGTAGGCAGTCAAGGGCCATGGAAAACTTCCTGACTTTTGGGTCAAGAGCAGATTCTGGTTAATCAAGGAGGGCTTCCAGGAGGAGGTTCTTGGGGTTTCTGGGCGCCTCCAATGAGGCTCAGTTGCTTTCCTTTTTTTCATTCCTATCTCAGCAATCACCTTCTCTCAGTACAGAGGGATATAAAACGGGCTCCGACTCTACAGGTGGGTGAGCGGGGGTCATCGCCCCACATCTTTCACGATCCGAGGCCTGGTCCCTTTAAGGCATCGAAACTCAGTGAACATTCTAGGCTGGCCCCGCGGCCTTCCTGAGGCGCGCTGACGTCACCCTTCGGGGAAGCGGCTGACGTCAGCGCGTCCTCTGCGGGTGGGGGCGGGGCCGTGACTCATTCGGGCCGCGCCCCTGGCCCCCGTGTGCCGGGTGCACGTGAGCGCGCCCCGCGCTCGCCTAATTTTAGCTCCGGCAGCCCCTGTGGGGTCGGGCGAGGTAAAGGCCGGCAGAGGGGACGCGGGGGGCTGGAGGCGCGGTTCTGCCGGTTTCTTGCTGCCCCGCCGTCGGTTCTTCTGGAGGGCGGGTCCCGGCCCGAGCTGCTGGAGTGCGGGCGATTGCAAGCCCAGTCCTGAGCTTGGCGTAGGGGCTCAGTAAAGAGAATCGGGGTTCCCTCCTGGATGCGACTCGGGACTTCCCATAGAGGGCCAGGGTTCTGGAAGGTTCCCTGGGGGCTGAAGTCAGAGCAGGAGCGGGGCTCTGGCGTCAGCCCTCGGTGACCGCCCCGGGCGATCGCCTGGCCTCTCTGAGTGGACCCTGGGATTGGCCGGTGCGGCCCACCGCTGGGAGCGGTGGGGGGGCGGTGCTCAGGGAGGGAAGGTGGCCGGGACCCTCAGTGACAGCGGTAGGGGCTGGTGCCCTCACTGCTGGGGAGGCCGTCCAGCGGTTGGGCTAAGTACAGAGGCCTCAAGTTGAGGAGGCAGCAGAGATGCTCAAAAACCCAGACGCTCCATCCCGAGCCCCGGGAGTACCCAGGTGACCTTCCAGGAATCAGATGAAAGTTTCATTTTAAAGAAAGCAGTGCCCGACACCTTGTGAAATTGATACTCTCCTGTTCTTTGGGAGGTGGGGGACCGACGCGATGGACATGAGTTTGAGTAAGCTCAGGCGTTGGTGATGGACAGGGAAGCCTGGTATGCTGCAGTCCATGGGGTTGCAGAGTCGGACACAACTGAGGGACTGAACTGAACTGGGGGGTAGTTCTGGAAAGAGGCTGTATCATCATAAAGTGAACAGCAATTTTGACTTGACCTAGTGGTCTGCCGTTCCTCAGTGGACCTGCATTCTTGTTGGCGCGGCATCCTCGGATTTCACAGGGATTGTCTCTTGTTCAATCGCCAAGTCGCAAGTCGTGTCTGACTCTTTGAGACCCTGTGGACTGCAGCACGCCAGGCTTCCCTGCGTCCTTCACCATCTTCTGGAGTTTGTAGGCAGCTTGTAAAACAATATTCAAGGTTCCTTTGACCTTGTTAGGTGAAGGGTCTTAGATGTTACAAAAGAATATTAAATAGAATGATAAACTGGAAATGTCAAATGGTGGTAGTGGAACTTTTTCTAATTGTTGGATCATTCAGATTTACATGTCAAGTTGTTGAATGCTATGACCTTAAAAAAACTTTGCATATGTCCTTTGCTTAGAAAGAAATGGTGGAAAGTTCAGTTCAGTTCAGTCACTCAGTCGTGTCCCATTCTTTGCGACTCCATGAAGTGCAGCACGCCAGGCCTCCCTGTCCATCACTAACTCCCAGAGTCTACCCAAACCCGTGTCCATCGAGTCGGTGATGCCCTCCAGCCATCTCATCCTCTGTCGTCCCCTTCTCCTCCTGCCCCCAATCCTTCCCAGCATTAGGGTCTTTTCCAGTGAGTCAACTCTTTGCGTGAGGTGGCCAAAGTATTGGAGTTTCAGCTTCAACATCAGTCCTTCCAATGAACACCCAGGACTGATCTCCTTTAGGATGGACTGGTTGGATCTCCTTGCAGTCCAAGGGACTCTCAAGAGTCTTCTCCAGCACCACAGTTCAGAAGCATCAATTCTTTGGCGCTCAGCTTTCTTCACCGTCCAGCTCTCACATCCATACATGACTACTAGAAAAACCATAGCCTTGACTAGATGGACTTTGGTTGTCAGAGTAATGTCTCTGCTTTTCAATATGCTATCTAGGTTGGTCATAACCTTCCTTCTAAGGAGTAAGCGTCTTTTAATTTCATGGCTGCAGTCACCATCTGCAGTGATTTTGGAGCCCCCAAAATTAAAGTCTGACACTGTTTCCACTGTTTCCCCATCTATTTCCCATGAGGTGATGGGACCAGATGCCATGATCTTAGTTTTCTGAATGTTGAGCTTTAAGCCAACTTTTTCACTCTCCTCTTTCACTTTCATCAAGAGGCTCTTTAGTTCTTCTTCGCTGTAGTTGTGGAATAAAGGTAGCCTTGAGGATTGTAACATGAATGAATGACAAATCTGTAAATCAGGTATGTAATTTTCATTTTTTTCCCTAAGAAATACCACATTGGCTTTGGTAAGTTGGAGATTTTTTCAGATATAAATATGGAAACTGCAAGTGTTTATTCCCATTCACTATCCATCTTAACAGTTTAGAAGGGACTAGCAGTTTACAGTCTTCACAACTGAATACATCCAGAAGTATGCATAGTGTTTTATATTGTTCTTCTAGCAACAGAAGGTTCTTTGTCCTAATTTTGGACGGTTGCTACCACATATTCCTCAATGGTGCCTATTTGGGACTTCAGTTGAGCAGGTGTCAGCGTTGATGAATCATGGTCTCAGACTGAGCTAATTTCCCTTTGTGTGAGGTTACTGTTGTGTGTGTATATAATATATAAGAACCTGAACGTCAAGTTTTTCATGTTCAGAAGTTAAGATTTTTTAGTCCAGAAACTGAGTTCTTGCTTTAAAAATACTTCACCTTGAAATGGGCCGTGTGCATCCTGAAGACAGCCTGCTAGTGTCTCTGTGAGGTCTTCTCTGCCCCCACATTGTCCTTGCTTTCTTTGAGTCATCTGCTCTTCAGTTGTTCCCTGTGCCCTGATTGTTCACTTACTGGTTTGTTTCTCCTGCTAGACTAAACTCTTGGGCCCACGAAATAGTGTCTGTCTTTGTATCTCTGGCATCTAGAATAGGGCTGGCATGTAGTAAGACCTACATTGGTGGTGTTTTGTTTCATTGAATAAACGTGAGTTTTCCAAATCAAATTGCACATTTTGGGAAGGGAGAGTTTTGTTTTTTTAATAGCTGAGAGGATGTGGCGATGGACCTATATTGCTGTTGTAGAGGAGTCAGTTCCTTTCTTTTCCAGGTCCGCTCTAACCTCTCCCCTAGTACCACCACCACCACCCATGAGCAAGAAGCCAAGGAAAATAAAACCAGCAACCAGACTCTGCATTATTTTGGGATCGCAATAGTGTGCTGTACTTTCAGAGTCAAGATGATAGAACCTGGCTCTCCTGGCCAGGATTAATCCACACACTGGCATTAGTCAGGTTCTTTTCACAGAGGAGTTGGGAATTTTAGGACCATCTTAAAAAAATGGGAATTTTAGGACCTCCGCTGTGACTGTGGACAGTTAAGACTGGTTGGTGAATGGAATGTTTACATTTGAAATAGAATGGGTTTCTGCACTATGATGTTTAATGCTTACCCTGAGAAAGGATTTAAGAATATAAAATGAAGATAATGTGCTTATTCTCTTCCTTAAACTGGTCAAAGGGAGGGGATTTTTACAGTAAAGTTTTGCTAGCCAAAACTCTTAGCAAACTGGAATTGATGTCAGACACTGAATTTTACAGAAGGCTGACAGCAAAATAAGTTGCTATCAGAAATTTCATTTTGAAAATACATACACAGTACATAACAGTGATTACTAATATTTTCTGTAATAACTCAGTACCTCAGCAACATTCGAAATCAGATGTTCCGCACTTTTACACTGGCTATGTTTAAGTCAAGAAAGGGTGATGTATATTTGGAAGATTTTCTAACAAGATTTTAATTAGGGTTTTAGAAAGTGGTTCAGCTGAATTTTGCCATACAAAGAGTCACATGAGAGAGATGAAACAGAAAAGTAGCTTTTTGTTGAAAACAGAAGAGAAAAAGGGACTCTGCTGGCAACGAGGTAAAACTTTAACAGTTCCTACTCACTTGCCTACCGTCCTTCTCACCGAGAATGCATCTTCAGGCCCTGTTTTACCTGTGTTTTCTCCTCAAAAGAGAATCTTCTATAATAGTAATAAAAATAAAATGGACAACAGCTTTCAGTTACTGAGCACTGTGTGTCAGACACTGTGCTCAATGCTTCATGAAGTTCTTTCAGCTAATCTTTGTTACAATCCTGTGCGAAATGGATGTTTAATTATTTCCATTTTATAGGCTCAGGGACGTTCAAGGGCTTACTTAAGGTCATATAGCTATTAAGAAACAACTGTGATTTGAACCGAGGTTGTATTAGGGTTCTCTGAAGAAACAGAGCCAATAGGATGTGTGTGTGTGTGTGTGTGTGTATGTAATATATGTTGTTGGTCAATCGGTAAGTCGTGTCCAACTCTTTGCAACCCATGGATTGCAGCACACCAGGCTTCCCTGTCCTCCACTGTCTCCCAGAGTTTGCTCATATTCATGTCCATTGAGTCGGATGCTGTCTAACCATCTCATCCTCTGCCACTCCCTTCTCCTTTTGACTTCAATATTTCCCAGCATCAGGGTCTTTTCAATGAGTTGGCTCTTCACATCAGGTGGCCAAAATATCGGAGCTTCAGCATCAGTCCTTCCAATGAATATTCTGGGTTGATTTCCTTTAAGATTGACTGGTTTGAATTGAAAGAGATGCGTGTACCCCAATGTTCATCGCAGCACTGTTTACAATAGCCAGGACATGGAAGCAACCTAGATGTCCATCGGCAGACGAATGGATAAGGAAGCTGTGGTACATATACACAATGGAATATTACTCAGCCATTAAAAAAAATATATTTGAATCAGTTCTATTGAGATGGATGAAACTGGAGCCCATTATACAGAGTGAAGTGAGCCAGAAAGAAAAGCACCAATACAGTATACTAATGCATGTATATGGAATTTGAAAGATGGTAATGGTAACCCTATATGTGAGACAGAATAAGAGACACAGATGCATAGAACAGTCCTGTGGACTCTGAGGGAGAAGGTGAGGGTGGGACGTTCTGGGACAATAACATTGAAACATGTATATTGTCATATGTGAAGCGGAACACCATTCCATGTTTTATGCATGGGACGGATGCTCAGGGATGGAGCGTTGGGATGACACGGAGGGATGGGAGGGGGAGGGAGGTGGGAGGAGGGTTCGGGAGGGGGAGTACATGTGAACCCATGGCTGATTCATGTCAATGTATGGCAAAAGCTATTACAATATTGTAAAGTAATTAGCCCCCAACTAAAATAAATAAATTAAAAAAAAAAAAAGATTGACTGGTTTGAGCTCCTTGCAGTCCAAGGGACTCTCAAGAGTCTTCTCCAAACATACATGTGTAATATATATGCAGGTGCAGAGTCACTTCAGTTATGTTTGACTCTTTGCGACCCTTTGGACTGTATAGCCCGCCAGGCTCCTCTGTCCGTGGGATTCTCCAGGTAAGAATACTGGAGTGGGTTGCCGTGTCCTCCTCCAGAGGATCTTCCCAAACCAGGGATCAAACCTGTGCCTCTTTATGTCTCCTGCATTGGCAGATGGGTTCTTTACCACTAGCGCCACCTGGGAAGCCCGGGTAATATGTATAACATATACATATATTGAGAGATTTAGTATAAGGATATAAGGAATTGGCTCATGGCAAGTCCCCAAATCTGCAGGGTGAGTTGGCAATCTGGAGACCCAAGAGAGCCAAAAGTATCATTCCTTTCTGGGTCCAAAAGGCAGGAAAAAGCTGATGTTCCAGTTTGAAGGCCATGAGGCAGAAGAATTCCCTTTTACTCTGAAGAGAGTCAGCCTTTTTGTTTCTTCAGGCCTTCAACTGATTGAGGGCCATCTACATCACACAGGGCAATCTGCTTTACTTGGCTGCCAATTCAAGGGTTAATCTTTTCCCAAAGCCCCCTCAAAGAAACACCCAGGAAAATATTTGATCAAATAGCTGGTTAATAAGTTGTTATTCAGATCCATTTGATTTCCAAAGCCCTTGCTTTTAATGTTATTTCACAATGTCTCCCTCCCACTCTAGGTTTCACAAAGCTGCTTTAACCCTGAGTCTTTCCCCCTCACCTGGAATACCTGTCACAATCCCTGCCCCTCTTTACTAGATAAAAACACCTAATTAGTGCAGGTGTTTGAATATCAGTCACCAACTCAGAATCCTTTTCTGAAGAGCACGTGCGACACAACCATTTGCTTCCTTTAGAAGAACTTCCCAGCCTTCAAATAACACTCCAAGCTTTCTGATTGTCTCTGCACGGAACCTTCAAACTAACTCCCACCACACCAGCAAGTCTTACCTGACTCCAGGTTCATCCTCTTCCTTGGTGTCTTTAAAGACACCAAGCCCTGGTGGTACAGCCCAATGAGCCCTTGAGCTTCCCTTCTCTCAGCCACCTCCTTCGAACCAACCTTTCTTATTGTTGACTCTTGTCTGCCATCACTGTCACTGTCATTTTGGTTCTCTAACCTCTTTACCTCTCCCCCCAAAAGAAGGCACCGTCACCGCAGGGGTTTCACTTGGTCGAGTTCAGTCTTGTGAACCCACAGCCTGCAGATTGGATATTTAAAAGTATTTCCATGATCTATTGTATGTACTTTTAATAAATACTGTTTATAAAATTTGTTATCATGCTGAAAAGAATAAAAACATTAATTTTTGCCTGATTGGCACTATTCTGCTGCATCCTAGGACACTTTATACAGTTTTCATGGATATTGTTATGCTAGTTTTCCATCACTTGTTCATGAATAGTCTTAGAAGCATTTGTGTTTGGCTTTTTTTAGTTTTGTATTAGCTTTATTCAAATATAATTCACATACCTTTCAACTTATCCACTTTCAAAGGGTAGGCGTTAATAGTTTTAATACATTCATAGAGTTGAGCAACAGTCACCAGGATTCATTCATTTTAGTACATTTTCATCACTGTCTCAAAAAATCTTGCACCCATTCCCTCTAAACCCTCCATCTGTGGGCAGCTGTTTTCTAAAGTGGCTGTACTAGCTTATAATCCCACCAGAAGTATATGAGATTCTGATTTCTCCATGTCCTTACCAACACTTGCTAGTCAGAACATATGTTTTTAGCAAGTTAATTGTCCTTTAATATACAGAGCATGGTCTTTCCTAAAAAGTAGTACTTTCTCAGAGGTATTTATACCGTATTCCATTGTTACTCAAGATAAAAACATTAGAAAACATTTTTAATGGAAAAAATCAGATTTTTATTGATATTTAAGAGATATGGTCAAGCCTGACAAGTTTTTAAAGACTGAAAATTTTAAGATAGATTTTGGAAGATGAGCTTCTTTGAGAGGGGACACTTGTTAACAGATAGTTGTCACATATTTTCACTTAAGGGATATTTCATTCTTCCAAAAGTTAATTGACCAAGCACAATGCACTTAAAGGGTATTTTTATCAAAGCCACAAATAAAAATATTGATACATCCTTCTCCCATATTTGAAAAAAATCAAGTATGTATGTTTTGATTGACAAATGACATCTGCCACAAGTATATTACTTTAATCAAAAATTCCTCTTCCTGTTACCGTCTATTCTAGGGTTTCCAGAGCTTGGAATTGCATTACTCCTCCTAATTTAAATTGACTTGGTGGTCTTTGGTATGTCTGGGAGAATAAAAACAGAGGGTATTAAAGTAGGAATCATAAAACTCTGAGAAGTCTGATGTGTAGTTGTGTACTATTTCACAAGTAAATTCCAGTGGCAAGGGAGTGACTTTGGTCTCTAACACAATTCTGAGGCTAGGTCCTTTGTAAATGGTTTCTTGGGCATATTTGTTTCTAGTGAAGCCTTAGTAAAGAAGAAACATCACTTATTTACCCTTTCTTGTGTTTTTTTTTTTTTAATATTTATTTAGTTGAGCCAAGTCTTAGTTACGGCACACAGGATCTTCAGTCTTCATTGCGGCATGCAGGATCTGCAGGTGCAGCATGTGGGTTCCAGTTCCCTGACCAGGGATTGAACCCTGGTCCCCTGCATTGGGAGCACAGAGTCTTAGCCACTGGACCATCAGGGAAGTCCCTCCTGTGTTCTTAATAGTGTTTTGTTTTTGTGTTTTTCTTTTTAACCCATTTTTGTTTGGAAATAGTCATTTCTTTTTCTTTGCCTTTCTTGGAAGCTGAGCTACCATTATGTTTTAGAATGCAATTGAATCTATCAAGGAATGAAGCTAGCTGGTAATTCTTTGTCCTTAACTGTTATATGAGGGGTTTTCAGCATACTATGTAAGCAGAATTTATGGTAGTATTCTAGAAGTTTAAATCTTTGAAATTTTTAACAGACTTAGATTATTATTTTCTGAGATTTTTTTTAATAGCATTGCTTTAGCAACATTATGGTTATAATAAATGTTTTGCAATCCAAATCCTTATTTCTTAAAATACAATATTTTAATATCCAATTTAAAAATACTGGTATATTTATTGAATTATATTGGATTATTAGCATTATAAATAAATACCAAAAAGTTACTAGCCCTCCTTCATTTGTAAAATTGATTTTGTACCTATATTGTAGATTGTACTTTAAATTTTATTTTATTTTAGTTGGCTAGTTAAGAGTTCAACCTTTTTAAAAAATCAGGTGTACTTAGGTAACTTACATGCAGTAAAATTCATCCTTTTAGGTATAAAATTATAAGAATTTTGTAAAACACAGTCATTTAATCACTCCCACAATAAAGGCATAACATTTCCACTACTCTAGAAAGCTCACTTACGCCTCTTTGTAGTCAATCCTTTCCCTGAAAATAGAATTCTATATTAAATTAATGAAACAATACTTTAAAAAAACATACCTGGTACACTGGTTTGGGGGCCATTATTATTGTAACTGGATAATAACTTTAGTGGGAAGGAAGATGTAATTGGAATAAACCAAATTTTGAATATATGACTCTAAAGTGATTGGCTAGAAGTGTTCCAAACAAAACATAAAGCAAAAGATTGATTTTATTGTGTTTTATTCATCTCCCTGATGTATGTTTACTTTTTTCACCCTATGTCCATCTCACCAAATGTCTCAATATGCCAAAATCCTTAAGACATTTTCTCTTGCTAGCTTGGGTTTTAGTCTATTCCATGAATATTACAAGTGGAATATTATTTCTGCTCTCCTGAAATAAACAACTTATTGGCAAGGACCGTGTCATCTTCATGTTTATTCCCATCTCTTCCATAGAAAAGAAGCTGAAATATTTGTTAAATGGTGAATGAAATTTTCCTTTAACTTGGATGATTTCAAGCTGAGCAGAGAGTGATCTGAGAATTACTTGGATTTTCTCAAGTAAATATTGAAAGTATTGTTAATACTAGGTTAAAATGTAAAACTCAGCTAAAGATATAGGTGGTAGAGTTGGATCTAAATTTGAATACTGCCTTTATCATTTAATTGTGGAACTTCAGGCAAATTCATTTCTCATAATATCAGTTTTTCTATCTACAAAAATCACAATAAAAAATGAAACAAAATACATGTCTCAGAACTCTATGAGGAGGAACTTGAGATTAAAACCCTTGGCACAGTGTCTTGCTCATAGCCCAAGTCTTTAAAAAAGTTTTTTGTGTAAATCAACTATGAAGTATAGTTGATTTACAAAATTGTGTCAGTTTCAGGTATACAATGAGGGATTCAGCTCTCTCTCTCTCTATATATATATATATGTACAGATACAGCTTTCATATATGTATATATATGAAAAACTGAAAGACGCTCAGTCGTGTCTGACTATTTGCAATGGCATGGACTGTAGCCCGCCAGGCTCCTCTGTCCGTGGAATTCCCCAGGCAGGAACACTGGAGTGGGTAGTCATTCCCTTCTTCAGGGTATCTTTCTGACCCAAGGATCAAACCTGGGTCTCCTGCATTGCAGGTGGATTCTTTACCATCTGAGCCACCAGGGAAGCCAATATATATATATATACTTTTCAGATTCTTTTTCAAATTCTTTTCCATTATAGGTTATTACAAGATATTGAATACAGTTCCCTCTGCTATACAGTAGGTCTTTGTGGATTATCTATTTTATATGTAGTAGTATCTGTTAGTCCCAAACTTCTAATTTATCCCTCACCCACCTTTCCCTGTGTAACCATGTTTGTTTTCTATGTGAGTCTATTTCTGTTTTTAAATAAGTTCATTTGTATCATATTTTAAATTCCACATATAAGTGATATCATATGTTATTTGTCTTTGACTTACTTAGTATGATTAGGTTCATCCATGTTGCTGCAAATGGCACTATTTCATTATTTTTACAGCTGAGTCATATTCCATTGTGTATATGTGCATATAGTATTAGTCACTCAGTCATGTCTGACTCTTTGTGATCCCATAGACAGTAGTCTGTCAGGCTCCTCTGTCCATGGAATTTTCCAGGCAAGAATACTGGAATGGGTAGTTATTCCTTTCTTCAGGGAATCTTCCCAACCCAGGGATTGAACCCAGGTCTCCCACACTAAAGGCAGATTCTTTACCATCTGAGCCACCAGGGAAGCCCCTGTGTGCATAGGTGTGTGTGTATACATATATATATATATATATGTATATATATATATACACATACATATGTATATGTATACACACGTGTGTATATATACATACATATATACACATATATATGTATATATATATCATGTATTCTTTATGCATTCATCTGTTGATGGACATTTAGGTTGCTTCCATGTCTTGGCTATGAACATGGCTGCTATAAACATTGGGGGTACATGTATCTTTTCAAATTAGAGTTTTTGTCTTTTCTGGATATATGCTCAGGAGTGGGATTGCTGGGTCATATAGTAACTCTATTTTCAGTTTTTTAATTAATCTCCATACGGTTTTCCATAGTGACTGCACAAATTTACATTCCCACCAACAGTGTAGAAGGGTCCCTTTTCTCCATACCCTCTCCAGGACTTACTGTTTGTAGACTTTTTGATGATGTCCATTCTGACTGGTGTGAGGTGATACCACACATAGTTTTGACTTGCATTTCTCTAATAATTAGCAATGTTGGGCCCACATGTAGAGGAGAGAAATGTCTTTAAGAACTCAGATGCAGGTGGCTGGAGCTGGCCTATGGGCTCAAGGGAATAATTACTCTCCTAATTTGTCTTTTGCAAGCTTTAGGAGTTGGTGATGGACAGGGAAGCCTGGCGTACTGTGGTCCCTGGGGTCGCAAAGAGTCGGACTCTACTGAGCGACTGAACTGAACTGACTGAATTTGTCTTTTGGTTAATTACAGGCCTTCATTTTTTTTTTTTCTCAGAGAGAAGAAAGCCAAAGGGAAAACGTGCTCAGCTGCAAGTTGCGTAATGTCTTTAAGATAAAAAAAGGAGTTGTCTCCCAAGTGACTTGTTGCCGATCTTATGAAAGGATCCTTTGCTCTTAATTTTGCAATAGAGTACTGTGTTTCATGTGGCTGTTTCTTATAGTATACCTATGGCTCCAAACAGTTATTAAATAAATACAGTTCTGGAAGGACTAAATAATGCTTTTTGAGGTGAACCAAGGGCATGTGAACGGCTCGTCAGGTTACATTAATTGGTTCCCCATTAAATTTCCTAGGAGGCTAGGAGGAAGTTGGCAGGTTAGTTTGTTAGCTCTTTTATCCTGAACAGTTTAACTCTTGGCCCGCACTGCCTCCTCGATGCAAAATACACTCTTTTAACTTTACTTACCCTCCTTCAGAGGCAGTTTAGCAAGTGTCTGGTTACTAGAGCACATTCATCTGGAGTTCATGTCCCACATCAAATGGTTCTTCAAAGTATGCCTTTTACCTTATTTTCTGAGCGAAATTTTGGTGAATACAATTTCTTCTAATGCATCACATTCCCAATAATGTCTTAGAACCTTTAGACTGGATCTTATGGTCTACTCATCAATCTGACTCTAAAGACAATCTAGATAGAAAATTTTCTGATGGCCCTGTTCCTGCAACAGGTAATATTCAGGTTACTATATCTCTCAAGTAATCTTCCATTTATTTACTTGAGCATTTATTTCCTGTAGTCGGGGCTTATATTAATAATTAAGATTGCATTTAGTTAGAAGCTACAAAGTTTGAACAGCTAACTAGAATTTTCAGTTATCTGTCATGTATTATCCCCTAACCGCTGCTGAGAATTTACTGTACCAGCTCTATTGTTCTTGATTTGGAAAAATTTAACCCTTTATCTTTCCATTTGATATTATTTCCCATTAATGATCATTCTTAATGAAAAATCAAGTGCAATTTTGATAGTGCACTGGGTGATTGCCAGTATTTTAAAAAGATTATTTATTTGTTTATTTTATTTTTGGTTGCACTGGGTCTTCTGTGCTCCACGAGGGATTTCTCTAGTTGTGGCGAGCACAGGCTTCTCATTGCGGTGACTTCTCTTGTTGCGGAGCACAGACTCTAGGCGCACAGGCTTTAGTTGTTGCGGCTCACGGGCTCAGTAGTGGAGGCATGTGGGCACTAGGGCACTCAGACTTCACTAGTTGTGGCACATGGTCTTAGTTGCCCTGTGGCACATGGAATCTTCCTGGACCAGGGATCGAACAGTGTCCCTTGTGTTGGCAGGCAGACTCTTTACTGCTGAGCCACCAATTTCTTCCAGTCACTGGAAGATCCAGTGATTGCCTTTCTTTAACCTATAGTTCACTAGTTGTCAACTGAGCATTAGGAAGAAATATATTTTTTGTTTATTTTATTTCATCTCTGTGCTCAGTCGTGTCTGACTCTTTGCTACTCCATGGACTGTATCTCGCCTGGCTCCTCTGTCCATGGAATTTTCCAGGCACGAATATTGGACTGGCTTGCCATTTCTTACTCCAGGGGGATCTTCTCGACCCAGGGATCAAACCTGTGTCTCCTGTATTGGCAGGCAGATTCTTTACCGCTGTGCCACCTGGGAAGGCCCTAAAGTGTAGTTAATTTACAATGTTAGTTTCTAGTGGACAGCAAAATGATGCAGTTATATACACACACATATTCATATATATACATGTATACATATTTTCTCTTTCATATTCTTTTCCTTTATAGTTTATTATAAGATATGGAATATAGTTCCCTGTGCTATACAGGAGGACCGCATTGTTTATTTTTACATAGTACTTTACATCTGCCCATCCAAAACTCCTAATATATCTCCTTCTTTCCCCATTGGTAACCATAAATTTATTTTCTATGTCTATGAGTCAATTTCTGTTTTATACATAAGTTTATTTGGATCATATTTTAGATTTCCTGTTGTTGTTGTTGTTCAGTCTCTCAGTCATGTCTGACTCTTTGCTACCCCATGGACTGCAGCCCGCCAGGATTCCCTGTCCTTCACTGTCTCTCAGAGTTTGCTCAAACTTATGTCCATTGAGTCAATGATGCCATCCAATCATCTCATCCTCTGTCACCCCCTTCTCCATCTACCCTCAATTTTTCCTAGCATTAAGGTCTTTTCTAATGAGTCAACTCTTCACATCAGATGGCCAAAGAATTGGAGCTTCAACTTCAGCATCAGTCCTTCCAATGAATATTCAGGATTGGTTTCCTTTAGGATTGACTGCTTTGATCTCCTTGCTGTCCAAGGAACTCTCAAAAGTCTCCAGCACGGACACAACAAATGATTTTCACTTTTCTTTGAGAAAGGAATGAAAACTGACCTTTTCCAGTCCTGTGGCCACTGATGAGTTTTCCAAATTTGCTGGCATATTGAGTGCAGCACTCTAACAGCATTATGTTTTAGGATTTGAAATAGCTCAACTGGAATTCCATCACCTCCACTAGCTTTGTTTGTAGTGATGTTTCCTAAGGCCCACTTGGCTTCACATTCTAGGAAGTCTGATTCTAGGTGAGTGATCACGCCATTGTGGTTATCCAGGTCATTAAGACCTTTTTTGTACAGTTCTTCTGTGTGTTCTTGCCACCTCTTTTTAATCTCTTCTGCTTCTGTTAGGTCCTTACTGTTTCTGTCCTTTATTGAGCCCATCTTTGCATGAAATGTTCCCTTGGTGTCTCTAATTTTCTTGAAGAGATCTCTAGTCTTTCCCCATTCTATTGTTTTCCTTTATTTCTTTGCATTGTTCACTGAGGAAGGCTTTCTTATCCCTCCTTGCTATTCTTTCAGTTCAGCTCAGTCACTTAGTCGTGTCCAATTCTTTGTGACCCCATGGTATGCAGCATGCCAGGCTTCCCTGTCCATCACCAACTCCCAAAGCTTACTCAAACTCATGTCCATTGCATCGGTGATGCCATCCAGCCATCTCATCCTCTGTCATCCCCTTCTCCTCCCGCCTTCATTCTTTCCCAGCATCAGGGTCTTTCCAAGGAGTCACTTCTTTGCATCAGGTGGCCAAAGTATTGGAGTTTCAGCTTCAGCATCAGTCCTTCCAATGAATATTCAGGACTGATTTCCTTTAGGATGGACTGGTTGGATCTCCTTGCAGTCCAAGGGACTCTCAAAAGTCTTCTCCAACACCACAGTTCAAAAACATCAGTTCTTCAGTGCTCAGCTTTCTTTATAGTCCAACTCTTACATCCAAACATGACTACTGGAAAAACCATAGCCTTGACTAGACGGATCTTTGCTGGCAAAGTAATGTCTCTGCTTTTTAATATGCTGTCTAGGTTGGTCATAACTTTTCTTCCAAGGAGCAAGCATCTTTTAATTTCATGGCTGCAGTCACCATCTGCAGTGATTTTGGAGCCCAAAAAAATAAAGTCTCTCACTGTTTCCACTGTTTCCCCATCTATTTGCCATGAAGTGATGGGACCGGATGCCATGATCTTAGTTTTCTGAATGTTGAGTTTTAAGCCAACTTTTTTATTTTTTTGCTATTCTTTGGAACTCTGCATTCAGATGGATATATCTTTCCCTTTTCTCCCTTGCCTTTTGCTTCTCTTTTTTTCTCAACTATTTGTAGAGCCTCCTCAGACAACTGCTTTGTCTTCCTGCATTCCTTTTTCTTTGAGATGGTTTTGGCCACTACCTCATGTACAATGTTACAAACCTCCATCCATAGTTCTTCTTCTGCCTCTATAATGGCTCACTGCAAAACAAGTGCTGAATGCTATTTTTTCTTTTTATCTTTTTTTTTTTGGTAAAAATGAAAATGCCCTTTAGATTTCTTTAGGTTAGTAAAAAACAAGTACTAATGTAAGTCTTTAATAAAAGCAAAATTGTGTAAAGCAAATTTCAAAAAGTAGGGGATACTAGTATGTGGAAATTAAACAACACATTTTTGAACATCCATTTGGCCAAAGAAGAAATCTAAAAAGGAAATTAGAAATACCCTAAGATAGAGACTTCCCTGAGGGGTCCAGTGGTTAAGACACCATGCTCCCAATGCAGGGGGCATAGGTTTGATCCCTGGTTGAGGAGCTAACGTGCTGCAGTCCATGGGGTTTCAGAGAGTTGGACACAACTGAGTGACTGAGCTGAAGTGAACTGGGGCAGTAAGATCCCACATGCTTTACAGCATGGCCAAAAAAGAGAGAAAGAAATGCGCTAAGAAAAATGAAAATAATATACGAAATCTTATGGGATGCAGCAAAATCAGTACTAAGAGAGGAATTCATAGCAACAAATACTTACATTAAAAAAGCAGAAAGATCTCAAATAAATGACCTAGCTTTACACTTCAAGGAGCCAGAAAGATAACAGACTAAGCCCAAAGTTAACATAAAGAAGGGACTGGCAAAAATTTTAGCAGAAATAAACAAAACAGAAAATAGGGGAAAAGAGAAAAATCATGAAACTGAGGATTGAATTTTTTTTGAAGATAAAACTGATGAATCCTTAGACTAAAGAAAAAAAAATGGAAGTGAAAGTTGCTCAGTCATATCTGACTCTTTGCGGCCCCATGGCCTATACAATCCGTGGAATTCTCCAGGCCAGAATACTGGAGTGGGTAGCTGTTCCCTTCTCCAGAGGATCCTCCCAACCTGGGGATCGAACCAGGTCTCCCACAATGCAGGCGGATTCTTTATCGTCTGAGCCTCCAGGGAAGCCCAGGAAGAAAAAAAAAAGGGAAGACTCAAACAGATTTGTTTTTTAAAAAGATAAAATCAAAAATGAAAGAAATGTTACAACTGATGCTACAGAAATAAAAGAACTATGAGAGACTACTGTGGACAGTTATGTGCCAGCAAACTGGATTACCTAGAAGACATGGATAAATTCCTGGAAATGGACAATATACCAAGACTACATCATGAATAGAAAGTCTGAACAAACTTATGAATGGTATGGAGACTGGATCAATAATCAAAAGTCTCCTAGGAAGTTTGATTTCACTGGTGAATTCTACCAAACATTTAAAGAAATGAATACCAATCCTTTTCAAACTCTCCAGAAAATTGAAGGTTAGGGAACACTTCCAAACTCATTTTATGAGGTGAGCATTACCCTGATGCCAAAGCCAGATGAAGACACCACAAGAAAAACAAAACTAAATGAAAATTTCCTAATAAATATAGATGCAAAAAATCCTCAATAAAATACTAGCAAATCAGATACAGCAGCGCAAAAACACATCGACACATATACAGTGAACTGAACTTGAACAATGCCAAGAATAGACAATAGCAAAGGGATAGTCCCTTCAATAAATGATGCTGGGGAAACTGGATATCCACCTGTGAAAGAATGAAACTAGACCTGTCTCTTACCCCGTACACAGAAATCAACTCTAAGTTCAGTTGCTCAGTCGTGTCCGACTCTTTGCAACCCCATGGACTGTAGCATGCCAGGCCTGCCTGTCCATCACCAACTCCCGGAGTTTACTCAAACTCATCTCCATTGAGTCGGTGATGCCGTCCAACCATCTCATCCTCTGTTGTCCCTTTTTCCTGCCCTCAATCTTTCCCAGCATCAGGGTCTTTTCAAATGAGTCAGTTCTTCACATCAGGTAGTCAAAGTATTGGAGTTTCAGCTTCAACATCAGTCCTTCCAATGAATACCCAGGACTGATCTTCTTTAGGATGGACTAGTTGGATCTCCTTGTAGTCCAAGGGACTCTCAAGAGTCTTCTCCAACACCACGGTTCAAAAGCATCAATTCTTCGGCACTCAGCTTTCTTAATAGTCCAACTCTCATATCCATACATGACCACTGGAAAAACCATAGCTTTGACTAGATGGACCTTTGTTGGCAAAGTAATGTCTCTGCTTTTTAATATGCTATCTAGGTTGGTCATAACTTTCCTTCCAAGGAGTAAGTGTCTTTTAATTTCATGGCTGCAGTCACCATCTGCAGTGATTTTGGAGCCCCCAAAAATAAAGTCAGCCACTGTTTCCATTGCTTCCCCATCTATTTGCCATGAAGTGATGGGACCAGATGTCATGATCTTAGTTTTCTGAATGTTGAGCTTTAAGCCAACTTTTTCACTCTCCTCTTTCACTTTCATCAAGAGGCTCTTTAGTTCTTCTTCACTTTCTGCCATAAGGGTGGTGTCATCTGCATATCTGAGGTTATTGATATTTCTCCCGGCAATCTTGATTCCAGCTTGGGCTTCATCCAGCCCAGCGTTTCTCATGATGTGCTCTGCATATAAGTTAAATAAGCAGGGTGACAATATACAGCCTTGACGTACTCCTTTTCCTATTTGGAACCAGTCTGTTGCTCCATGTCCAGTTCTAACTTTTGCTTCCTGACCTGCATACAGATTTCTCAAGAGGCAGATCAGGTGGTCTGGTATTCCCATCTCTTTCAGAATTTTCCACAGTTTATTATGATCCACACAGTCAAAGGCTTTGGCATAGTCAATAAAGCAGAAATAGACGTTTTTCTGGAACTCTCTTGCTTTTTTGATGATCCAGCGGATGTTGGCAATTTGATCTCTGGTTCCTCTGCCTTTTCTAAAACCAGCTTGAACATCTGGAAGTTCACGGTTCACGTATTGCTGAAGCCTGGCTTGGAGAATTTTGACCATTACTTTACTAGCATGTGAGATGAGTGCAACTGTGCAGTAGTTTGAGCATTCTTTGGCATTGCCTTTCTTTGGGATTGGAATGAAAACTGAGCTTTTCCAGTCCCGTGGCCACTGCTGAGTTTTCCAAATTTGCTGGCACATTGAGTGCAGCACTTTCACAGCATCATCTTTTAGGATTTGAAATAGCTCAGTGGCTGAGTGGCGCTGGAGTGGTGAGCGGCCGAGAGGAGGTACCCAATATCAACTCCAAAGGAAATAAATATGTAAACGTAAGACCCTAAACTGTAAAACACCTAGAAGAAAACAGAGGGGGTAAGCTTCATGACATCGGTCTTGGCAATGATTTCATGGATATGACACCAGAAGCACAGGCAGCAAAAACATACTTATATACAACTACATGTATCAAACTAAAAAGCTTCTTCACAGCAAAGGAAACAATCAAGAGAGTAAAAAGGCAACCTACAGCATGGGGGAAAATATCTGCAAACCATACATCTGATAAGAGGTTAATCTGTAAAACATGTGTGATAGTTACTTGTGTCCACTTGACTGGGCTAAGAGATATCTAGATAACTGGTAAAATGCCATTTTCTGAGTGTGTCTGTGAGAGTGTCTCTGGGAGAAATTAGTATTAGAATCAGTAGAGTGAGTAAAGAAAATTCACTCTTACCAATCTGGGCAGGCATCATGCAAACCATAGAGGGCCTGATTAGATCAAAAATATGGACGAGTGACTTCTCTCTCTTCTTGAGCTAGGACACCCATTTTCTCCTGCCCTTTGACTTCAGAGCTCCTGGTTCTCAGACCTTTGGACTCAGAGTCAATTATACACCAGCTTTACTGGTTCTCCAACTTGCAGATGGCAGATTGTGAGATTTCTTGGCTTCCATAACCATGCGAGTCAATTTGTATAATAAATCTCCTCTTATATACATATCTTTATATCTATTGGTGCTGTTTCCTTGGAGAATCCTAATACAACGTATAAAGAATTCCTAAAACTCAATGTTGAAAAAACTAATAACCTGATTAAAAAGTAGTCTAAGGATTTGAATAAACATTCTTCTAAAGAAGACATAAAAATAGCCAACAGATATGAAAAAATGCTCAATATCACCAACCATTAAGGAAACACAAATTGAAACTATAATAAGCTATCCCCTCACGCCTTTCTGAATGGTTATTATTTTTTTAAAAAAGACAAATGTTGGTGAGGGTGTGGGATAATTGAAACTCTTGCATATTGTTGGTAGGAATGCCAAATGGTACAGCTGCTATGGAAAACAGCATGGAGGTGCCTCAAAAAATTCACAATAGAACTACCATATGATCCAGCAATCCCACCTCTGGGTCTCCTAAAGAACCAAAATTAGGATCTCAAAGAGCTATTAGTACTCCTACGTTCACTGGAGAACTATTCACGGTAACCAAGATGAGGAAACAACCTAACTTTGCTCACAGACAGATAAATGGATGAAGAAAATGTGACCCATACACATATGTAACGGAATACGGTTCAACCTTGAGAGAAATTTTCTGCAATCTGCAACAGCATGGATGAACCTTAAAACGCTATGCTGAGTGAAATGTCAGTCACAGAAAGACAAATACTGCATGACCTTCATTAATATGAGGTATCTAAAATAGTCATACTTACAGAATCTAAGAGTGGAGTGACGCTTGCCAGCAGTTGGGGAAAGGGAAAGTGAGGTGTTATGTATCAACAGACATAAAGTTTGTTAAACAAGATGAATAGAATCTAGAGATCCACTGTCCAATAAAAAGAACTGACTCATTGGAAAAGACCCTGATGCTGGGAAAGACTGAAGGCAGGAGGAGAAGGGGATGACAGAGGATGAGATGGTTGGATGGCATCACCGACTCGATGGACATGAGTTTGAGTAAGCTCCGGGAGTTGGTGATGGACAGGGAGGCCTGGCGTGCTGCAGTCCATGGGGTTGCAAAGAGTCGGACACGACTGAGCGACTGAACTGGCTGACGGTACAGTACTGTGCCTATAGTCATTCATAATGTATGCTCAGACTTTTGTTAAGAGCATAGGTTTCATGTTGTGTTCTTACCACAATAAAAATGGTAAATGGCCTTTTTTCTGGCTGTGCCAGGTCTTGTTGCTGCGTGAGGGCTTTCTCCAGCTGTGGTGAGAGGAGGCGCCTCTCTACTTACAGTCTGAAGGCTGCTCACAGCGGTGGCGTCTCTTGTTGCGGAGCACAGTCTCTGGAGCCCAGGCTCAACAGTCGTGGCAAACGGGCTTAGCTGCTCTGAGGCACGTGGGATCCTCCTGACCCAGGGGTTGAACCCACGTCTCTTTCACTGGCAGACAAATTCTTTACCACTGAGCCACCAGGGAAGCCCTAAACGACTTTTTAAATGTAACTTTCAGTTGTTGGAATCTTGTACTTTCTCAATCCAAAAGTTCTGAAGCTCTCTGTTACATAAAAATAGCACTTAAAACAATGGAAAAGTAGTTAACTTGGATGTGAGGAGAAAAATCTATAGCCATAGGAGCTTACAGCTAATAACTGTGACTCATTGCTCTCCAAAATTCCATCAAATTCAAAAGCATATATTAAAACTTCAGTTAAACTGGCTAAAGCCTCTCCTGTGTGTCATCAGAACCAATAATAGTCTTTGTTGAACTGACTGAAGCTTCTCAGTGTTATATTCATTTTGTGAATAGAGTAGAAATAAAATATTCTTAAACACTTTAGAAACTGACAAACAGAAAAGCTGTTCAAGGCCAATGCTTTTTTTAGATCTTTGCTTTCTAAAAATCAACTGACCAGCTAACTGAAATGTTAGCATGTGAAACCAGTTCTGCCTGCTGCTTCTACTTCTCTTACAGATCGTGAGCTCCATCAGTGAGAAATTGTGTCGTTTCCCATCTGAAACCTTGGAGCTTATGAAACAAAGATAGCACCCAATAAATTCTTGAATGGATTTGAATGACTAGCAAATAGATACAATGAATTATTGTCACCAGTATTTTGGAGTCAATCAAATAAGGTTGTCTACTCCTATCCTCTCTCCTACAATCTCTATCTCATGCCTTGAATAAGATGGTTTGATTTTGCCTATATGCTTGGTGTGTGTGTGTGTATATAGCACGAATGTTTCCATGGGGTACACACCTTACAAACTCACCTTCTCTTCCATCTCTAGTTTAAGATCAGAAAGATGTAAAAGGCAGTCATAACTTTCCCGCTCCTTCCATATAGGTAGTGTTTTACATAATTTATATGTCCATTAAATATTTTCCTCAGGATATATGATTCCTTTATGTTGAATTTATAATTTCATACAATTAATTAGTAGAGGGAAAAGATAAACATAAAAGTACTTTTAAAAGAGGGCATTGGTGGGACTCCCCTAGTGGTCCAGTGGTTAAGAGTATACCTGCCAATGCAGGGGACACGGGTTCGATCCCTGGTCCAGAAAGATTCCACATTCTGCAGGGCATCTAAGCCCATACACCACAACTACTGAGTGTCCACGCCCAGAGCCTGTGCTCCGCAGCAAGAGACGCCATTGCAGTGAGAATCCCACGCACCGCAACCAGAGAGTAGCCGTTGCTCACCGCAGACAGAAAGTCTGCAGGCAGCAAAGAAGACCCAGCTCAGTCACAAATAAAGAAATTAACATGATTTCTTAAAAAAAGAGGGTAGTGGCATAGGATGGGCAAATATCAGACCACCAGCAATAAACATTCTACGGGAGTCGAGGCAGGAACTCAACGTGAGCATGGACTTGGGAAACCTGAGTTCTAGGCCAGCTGCCCCTCTGACTAGCGGGGAGAACAACACTGGTCCCTGGGTCCTTGTTTGTGTCCTCATCTGGAAAATGAGGGGGCTCAGTGACCTTTAAGATTCCATCCAATTTTGTGGTTCCATGTGTCACGTGACTTTTAAATAACAGAGTACTTGAATTGCCAAAACTTAAGCCTTAAGCCTTTTTTGTTTTGTTCTATTGTGCCTTCACCACATCGTTGTGATGTAAACATGAGTTTTCAGAATTTCCATTTTTCAGATGGGAGTCTGAGCCGGGTAACTTTGGGTCATATGATAGATTGCCTAACCTCATTTTAGACAGCTTCCTTAGATCATCAGATGTTTAAGAGAAAAACAATCTAGTCTCTTCAAGACAAGAGAGCTTATTCTATACCACTGTTTTGTTGGTCTCATCAGTTATCCCCTAGTTTTTCCAGCCACATTAAATTGAGTAACCCCACTTTTCACAGTTCCCCTACCAGCCTCTGTTATTTGCAGTGATCTCTAGAACAACTGCCAAGTGAAAATCCCCGTGCATGCTTCATGGGATAAGTTCCTATCATAATCCCTTTTTTCCTTCACGAGGAACTCCCCAGTTTTGTCCCCTTGCCAATATTAGAGCACTCTTCTAGATTCTTAAAGTTTACCTACTTCTTCTCCACGCTGAATCCACCTGCAATGCAGGAGACACCGGTTTGATTCCTGGGTCAGGAAGATCCCCTGGAGAAGGGATAGGCTACCCATTCCAGATTCTTGGGCTTCTCTTGTGGCTCAGCTGGTAAAGAATCCACCTGCAATACAGGAGACCTAGGTTCCATCCCTGGATTGGGAAGATCCCCTGAAGAAGGGAAAGCCTACCCGCTCCAGTATTCCAGCCTGGAGAATTCCATGGGATGTATAGACCATGGGTCTCAAAGAGTCAGACACGACTGAGCGACTTTCACTTTCACTTTCTCCACCCTAAACACTGGATCACTACTCCTTCCATTAGCATTTTAAAAGTTTTGAGAGATGGACCATTCATGGGGTTCCCAAGGCAAGAGTACTGAAGTGGTTTGCCATTCTCTTCTCCAGTGGACCACGTTTTGTCAGAACTCCCCACCATGACCCGTCCGTCTTGGGTGGCCCTACACGGCATGGCTCATAGTTTCACTGAGTTAGACAAGGCTGTGGTCCATGTGATCAGATTGGTTAGTTTTCTGTGATTGTGGTTTTCATTCTGTCTTCCCTATGATGGACAAGGATAAGAGGCTTATGGAAGCTTCCTGATGGGAGAGACTGACTGAGGGGGAAACTGGGTCTTGTTCTGATGGGCGGGGCCTTGCTCAGTAAATCTTTAATCCAATTTTCTGTTGATGGGCAGGGCTGTTGTTTGACCTGAGGCCAAACTATGGTGGAGGTAATGAGGATAATGGTGACCTCCTTCAAAAGGTCCCATGCATGCACTGCTACACTCAGTGCCCCCAACTCTGCAGCAGGCCACCACCGACCCACGCCTCCACTAGAGAATCCTGGACACTCTTGGGCAAGTCTGGGTCAGTCTCTTGTGGAGTCACTGCTCCTTTCTCCTGGGTCCTGGTGCACACAAGCTTTTGTTTGTGCCCTCCAAGAGTCTGTTTCCCCAGTCCTGTGTAAGTTCTGATGGCTCTAATGTGGGGTTAATGGTGACCTCCTCCAAGAGGGGTTATGCCATATCCAGGTCTACTGCACCCAGAGCCCCTGCCCCTGCAGCAGGCCACTGCTGACCCGTACCGCCTCAGGAGACACTCAAACACAGTTCTGTCTCAGTCTCTGTGAGGTCTCTGGGTCCTGGTGCACACGAGGTTTCTTTGAGTCCTCTGAGCATCTCTGGCAGGTATGGGGTTTGATTCTAAATGTGATTTTGCCACTCCTACCATCTTGCTGGGGCTTCTCCTTTGTTTTTGGACTTGAAGCATCTTCTTTTGGTGGGGCCCAACATTCTCCTGTCTATGGTTGTTCAGCAGTCAGTCGTAATTTTGGAGTTCTCACAGGAGAAGATGAGCACACATCCTTCTACTCTGCCATCTTGGAGTCAACCAAGTTGTGACAAAATGTGGCCCACTGAAAGAGGGCATGGCAAACCACTTCAGTATTCTTGCCATGAGAACCCCATGGACAGTATGAAAAGGCAAAAAGATAGGACACTGTAAGATGAACTCCCCAGGTCGGTAGGTGCCCAATATGCTACTGGAGATCAGTGGATAAATAACTCCAGAAAGAATGAAGAGATAGAGCCAAAGCAAAAACAACACCGAGTTGTGGATATGACTGGTGATGGAAATAAAATCTGATGCTGTAAAGAGCAATACTGCATAGGAATCTGGAATGCTAGGCCCATGAATCAAGGCAAATTGGAAGTGGTCAAACAGGAGATGACAAGAGTGAACATTGACATTTTAGGAATCAGTGAACTAAAATGGACTGGAATGGGTGAATTTAACTCAGATGACTGTTATATCTACTACTGTGGGCAAGAATCCCTTAGAAGAAATGGAGTAGCCATTATAGTCAACAAAAGAGTCCGAAATGCAGTACTTGGATGCAATCTCAAAAACGACAGAATGATCTCTGTTCGAAATTCCAAGGCAAACCATTCAATATCACGGTAATCCAAGTCTATGGCCCGACCAGTAACGCTGAAGAAGCTGAAGTTGAACGGTTCTATGAAGACCTACAAGACCTTCTAGAACTAACACCCAAAAAAGATGTCCTTTTCATTATAGGGGACTGGAATGCAAAAGTAGGAAGTCAAGAAACACCTGGAGTGACAGGCAAATTTGGCCTTGGAGTACAAAACGAAGCAGGTCAAAGGCTATAGAGTTTTGCCAAGATAATGCACTGGTCATAGCAAACACCCTCTTCCAACAGCACAAGAGACATCACCAGATGGACATCACCAGATGGTCAATACCGAAATCAGATTGATTATATTCTTTGCAGCCAAAGATGAAGAAGCTCTACACAGTTAGCAAAAACAAGACCAGCAGCAGACTGTGGCTCAAATCATGAACTCCTTATTGCCAAATTCGGACTTAAATTGAAGAAAGTAGGAAAAAACATTAGACGATTCACATATGACCTAAATCAATTCCCTTATGATAATACAGTGGAAGTGACAAATAGATTCAAAGGATTAGATCTGATAGACAGAGTGCCTGAAGAACTATGGGCAGAAATTCGTGACATTGTACAGGAGGTAGTGATCAAGACCATCCCCAAGAAAAAGAAATGCCAAAAGGCAAAATGGTTGTCTGAGGAGGCCTTACAAATAGCTGTGAAAAGAAGCAAAAAGCAAAGGAGAAAAGGAAAGATATACCCACTTGAATGCACAGTTCCAAAGAATAGCAAAGAGAGATAAGAAAGTTTTCCTCAGTGATCAATGCAAAGAAACAGAGGAAAACAATAGAATGGGAAAGACTAGAGATCGCCTCAAGAAAATTAGAGATACCAAGGGAACATTTCATGCAAAGATGGGCACAATAAAGGACAGAAATGTTATGGACCTAACAGAAGCAGAAGATATTAAGAAGAGGTGGCAACAATACACAGAAGAACTGTCCAAAAAAAGATCTTCATGACCTAGATAACCGTAATGGTGTGATCACTCACCTAGAGCCAGACATCCTGGAATGCAAAATCAAGTTGGCCTTGGGAAGCATCACTAAAAACAAAGCTAGTGGAGGTGATGAAATTCCAGTTGAGCTATTTCAAATCCTACAAAATGATGCTGTGAAAGTGCTGCACTCAATATGCCAGCATATTTGGAAAACTCAGCAGTGGCCACGGGACTGGAAAATTCAGTTTTCATTCCAATCCCAAAGAAAGGCAATGCCAAAGAATGCTCAAACTACCACACAATTGTACTCATCTCACACACTAGCAAAGTAATGCTCAAAATTCTCCAAGCCAAGCTTCAACAGTACGTGAACCATGAACTTCCCGATGTTCAAGCTGGATTTAGAAAAGGCAGAGGAACCAGAGATCAAATTGCCAACATCTGCTGGATCATCAAAAAAGCAGAAGAGTTCTAGAAAAACATCTACTTCTGCTTTATTGACTATGCCAAAGCCTTTGACTGTGTGGATCACAACAAACCATGGAAAATTCTTCAAGAGATGGAATACCAGACCACCTGACCTGCCTCCTGAGAAATCTGTATGCAGGTTAAGAAGCAACAGTTAGAACTAGACATGGAACAACAAACTGGTTCCAAATCAGGAAAGGAGTCCATCAAGGCTGTATATTGTCACCCTGCTTATTTAACTTATATGCAGAGTACATCATGAGAAACGCTGGGCTGGAAGAAACACAAGCTGGAATGGAGATTGCCGGGAGAAATATCAATAACCTCAGAGATGCAGATGACACCACCCTTATGGCAGAAAGTGAAGAAGAACTAAAGAGTCTCTTGATGAAAGTGAAAGAGGAGAATGAAAAAGTTGGCTTAAAGCTCATCATTCAGAAAACTAAGATCATGGTATCCAGTCCCATCACTTCATGGCAAATAGATGGGGAAGCAATGGAAACAGTGAGAGACTTAATTTTGGGGGGCTCCAAAATCACTGCAGATGGTGACTGCAGCCATGAAATTAAAAGATGCTTGCTCCTCGGAAGAAAAGCTATGACCAACTTAGACATCACATTAAAAAGTAGAGACATTACTTTGCCAACAAAGGTCCATCTAGTCAAAGCTATGGTTTTTCCAGTAGTCATGTATGGATCTGAGAGTTGGAGTATAAAGAAAGCTGAGCACCAAAGAATTGATGCTTTTGAACTGTGGTGTTGGAGAAGACTCTTGAGAGTCCCTTGGACAGCAAGGAGATCCAACCAGTCCATCCTAAAGGAAATCAGTCCTGAATATTCTTTGGAGGGACTGATGCTGAAGCTGAAACTCCAATACTTTAGGCACCTGATGGGAAGAACTGACTCATTGGAAAAGACCCTGATGCTGGGAAAGATTGAAGGCGGGAGGAGAAGGCGACGACAGAAGATGAGATGGTTGGATGGCATCACCGACTCCATGGACATGAGTTTGAGTAAACTCCGGGAGTTGGCGATGGACAGGGAGGCCTGGCGTGCTGCAGTCCATGGGGTCGCAAAGATTCAGACACAACTGAGCAACTGAACTGAACTAAACTGAAGCCAATAATCCAAATACAGAGTTGTCTAAGAGATGTAGTATGTTACTACAGGTTTTGTTTTAAATAAAATGGCACTCTCCTCCTTAGTCCCAGCCAAGAGAGGCCTCCACCCTGGATCCTAGGTTTTAGAGGGTGTTGCAAACACACACTGTGCTACAGAATACCCCAGCACCTCTATCTTAATATCTGTTGCTCAGCATGACCTACTGTAGCCTATAACCCTACATATCTGCTCTAGTGACTAACACAATCCCAGGGAAACACCTCATCTCATCTCCTGCTAGAAATTTTGTAAGTTACACTGCCTCGAACATCGGAGTCAGGTATTCAGTTGGGTATGAGGAAGATTTGAGCACAAGCAGTAAATTCATTAGGTAATAGAGAAGACAAGGAGAAGGCAACAGCACCCCTCTCCAGTACTCTTGCCTGGGAAACCCCATGGATGGAGGAGCCTGGTAGGCTGCAGCCCATGGGGTCACGAAGAGTCGGACACGACTAAGCGACTTCACTTTCACTTTTCACTTTCATGCACCGGAGGAGGAAATGGCAACCCACTCCAGTACTCTTGCCTGGAGAATCCCAGGGACGGAGGAGCCTGGTAGGCTGCCATCTATGGGGTCGCACAGAGTCGGACACAACTGACGTGGCTTAGCAGCAGAGAAGACAAATTCACTTGTCAAATCCTTCTCAAATATCATGAATACAATAGTTTGTGGTTTTTTGGCTGCACTGGGTCTTCATTTTAGTACTAGGGCTTTCTCTAGTTGCAGCGCCTGGGCTCCAGAGCACACAGACTCAGTAGTTACAGTACACATGGGCTTAATTGCCCTGAGGCATGTGGAATCTTAGTTCCCTGACTAGGAGTCGAACCCGCAACCCCTGCATTGGAAAGTGGATTCTTGATCATCAGACCACCAGGGAAGTCCCTACAATAGATTCTTACAGAAGAAATACTCCATCTTCCACTCCAGATCCTGAATCCTCCTTTCCAGAGGTAATGCTTTTGAATTTTTGCCACAATTTCTCTTTTTCATATAAGCCATATACAGCCATATACATAGCGTTTATATTGTAGTTATTATTATAAGTAATCTTGAGATGATGTAAAGAACACGGGAGGATATACATAGGTTGTATGCAAATACTACACCACATAATATCCACGAATTTTGGTATCTACGGGCAGCCCTGGAACCAGTCAGCATGGATACTTAGGGATGAGTGTATGTCTTTATTACTCATCCAGCATTGTCAGCTCATCAACAGAACACCTAGGTATATCCCTAATCAGGAAATTCTGTTGTCTTTCATACTTTGCCCTTATGAAAACCACAGCTTTCACCTACTTTTTCAACTTGGATGTTGTATTAGTCAGCTTGGGTTGTCATAAGATACCACAGACTAGGTGGCTTAGACAATGTTTATCTTCTCCTGGTTTTGGAGGCTGAAAGTCTAAGGTCAAGATGCCATGGGATTGGTTTCTGAGGAGGCTTTCCTTCTTGGTTTGCATAGAGCTTCCTTCTTGCTGTGTCCTCACGTGGCCTTTCTTCTGTGCCCTTGCAGAAAGATTTCTGGTGTCTCTTCCTCTTATAAGCACACCAGTCTTAGATTAGGACCTCATTCTTTTTACCTGTTTAATTACCTCCTTAAAGGCCCTATCTCCAAATACAGTCATACTGAGGGTTAGTGCTTCAAAATGTGAATTTAGTAGGGCACACAATTCAGTCCATTAGAGGTGTGATATATGAAGGTGCATTTGTCAAGCTAGAAACATAAAACATGATTTACTTAACAGTTTTTTAGCTTAATTTACATTTAGATACTTAGACATATGGCTTGTGGTTCTCCATTTGTACTTTTGACCTTGATCGTACAAATGTAAGGAACAGGCCTACAACAAAGAATATGCTACAATCTGTGGCTAAGAGTGGCTTTCATCAAACCCAAGGGGTATTTCCAGAAGAATTTGTCAATGAATAAAGCTGTCTTTCTGTGGGATGAGCTATATTATGATATAGTAAACTCCTTGTTGGGGCTTCCTGGTAGCTCATCTGCCTGCAGTGTTGGAGACCTGGGGTCAGTCTCTGGATGGGAAGATCCCCATAGAAGGGAATGGCAACCCACTCCAGTATTCTTGCCTGGAGAATTTCCATGGACAGAGGAGCCTGGAGAGTTATAGCCAGTTATAGTTATGGGTGGCAAAGAGTTGAACATGACTGAGCGACTAACACCTTCACTTTCAAACTCCCTGTCACAGGACCTATTAAAGCAGGCGATGGGTGACTAAATGGCAGAAATATTGGGAATTGATGCCCACACAGAGTAGAAGGTTAACTAGTTGATTGCCAAGACCCCTCCCAACTTTAAAATCCTGCGCAGACTCTTTTTTCTAGAAATACAGGCTCTATATTTTTTCGAAAACATTAGCTTTCTAATGCTGAAATCAGAGAAGTTTTTCTACGGTTGCTAGTTTCTTCAGAACATTTGGCTTAATGTCAGCCACAGTTTTTGAGTTGCATGCCCTTTCAAAGACAAGAAGATTTTTGGCATCAAATATTTCAGGTTAAGTAGTAAAACTGTGGCTTAACAAAAACAAAACAAAATGCATTGCTTTGTGTAAGGTAACTCAGATATCTAACATCTAAATAAGGTATTTGCTTCTGATAAAGTGACCATCATGAGAGGACATTACAACAGAAAATACCATTCTCCAGAAAATAGCTCATAAACACATATGTGGGGAACTTGACTGTATTATTTAGCAAGAACTAACTATGGAAAGGCTGGAATTACTGATGGTCTTTGCTTCCCCAGAGAGGTTTTTTTATTAATGAGAATTTTCCTAATTTGTACAGGAAAGGGGAAAACAATTGTGTTGTACTAAGAACTGTAAAGTATGAAAAGACCTTAATGGTAGGTCCCCTAATCCTTTCAACTCATTGTACTAGTAAGGAAACATACTTGGAGAGGAGTCACACAGCTAGTTACTAGCGAAACCAAGACTAGATCGCTGGTCTCCTACTCCCAGTCCAGCATGTGTTCCATATATACTACACAGGCATGGCCAGGTCATTAAACAATTTTGAACCTGAAGTGAAAGTGTTAGTCGCTCTGTCATGTCTGACTCTTTGTGACCCCATGGACTGTAGCCCACCAGGCTCCTCTGTCCATGGAATTCTCCAGGCAAGAATACTGGAGTAGGTTGCCATTTCCTTCTTCAGTGGATCTTCCCAACCCAGGGATAGAACCTGGGTCTTCTGCATTGCAGCCAGATTCTTTACCACTGAGCCACCAGGAAAGCCCATTTTGAACCTGGACTCCCAATATTAGGGATCAAAAGCATACTGGATAGGAAAATGGCCTTTTTTTAAGCAAAATAAAACAAAATTTACCTAACAAAGTACCTAATGTTGTGATGATCATTTCTGTTTCTGAGTTCTATTATTCTAGGTATTGAATCATATGATAGTCCAGAATTCTCTGACTAGAGGACCATCCATTTCTCTCTCTCTTTCAACAAGTTGATGTTCAAATTCTTCCATCCCTCTTCTTTCAGTCACTGTTCATTTTTTCTTTATAAAAACACAGAAGCAAAAAAAAAAAAACCTGTAGACATATATAACCCTTTTCAACAAAGTGTTCTAATACATCACAGCACTTAAATCAGAAAATTCTGTTTGATGTTTAATATAGAGGGCTCCAAAGGAAATCCCTCGAAGATAAATATATACATATCCAAAAATATAGGAAAACTACAAAACTTCCAGTGAAAAAACAAGAGTTGGAAGCCATAAAAGGTAACTTCATTTGCGAAACACAGACTATGGAAGGAACCGAAACACAAAGGAAAAAGCACCAAAAACTGGAACTTAAGTTAAATCCTCCTAGAAGGGGAATGAGGCAGACCAATACTGAAGGCTCAGAGTGATAAAAGCAGAAAACCCCAAACAGGAAATGAAAGTCAAATGACAAAAGACAAAGGGAAATTGAGAATTCTTTATATAAGGAACTAGAGGAATAAAAGGAAAATATTACCTTATTCGGTGTTGGAGGGGGAAAACGCACACTCACTGGCCCATCAACACAGAGATTCCGAGGGAGTCAGTGCTGCTCCATGGGAACACGCCTGCTGCCCGGCTCCCAAGAGGCCTCCGGCCTGGCATTTGTTGCTCAAGGGGAATTATCTCCAAAAGCCCCAATTTCCTGAATTGTGAGTTGAAGTTAGTAACAGTGGTTCCTAAAAGATTAATTCAGACAATGTTCATAAAGCACTAAGCATAATACCGGTTCCTAGTAAATACTGGCTGTGTGGTAGCTGTTATTAACATCATTCCAAACTTATTTCTCCAAATTTTACTCTTTCTTTATATGATTATTTATTATAGATAATACTATGGTAGTTATAGGACCTTGAAATATACAGGTAACGACCCTGCCAGGTCATCATTTGTAATATGTTTTCATCAGCACCCTTGACAATGGACCATTAGTGACAAATTTTACTAACTCAAATTTATAATAACAAAACAGAAGCAGCTTAAGCAGTATTACCAACGTGATAACAGTAAACGAGTGACTTATCTGAAGAAAAGACCTACACTTCTGAGTCCTGTACTCTAGCCAGGATGTCCTGCTAAGACAAAATAGCTACTTAGTTATTTTACATTGTTATTTATAACTAATATCAACAGGCATAATCTTAACGATGATTTAGACTGATTTAATTTGTAGAAAGAAGTCTACATTTGCTTGTCAGTACTAAATACTTCTTAAAAGGAATGCCTAAAGCACCATTTATATTTGCAAACTGAGGACGACAAACACTGAAGGTACAGAATCCTTTAATAATTAATTATCACGTGTTATAACAAAAATATTACTATAAGAATTTCACAAGTTGATACACTCATTAGAAAAGCCTCCTGATCTCCCATACCCTAGAAATGTATATGTTTTATTTATCTGGGCTCATTTTCTGCCCCTCCAATATACTAATATAAATACTAGTGATGTTAATAGCTAATCTTATTCCTTTTTCATTACACTTTCCCTTCCTTGCAAGTCTCTGGCTTTCAGTTATAAGACATTACATAGAAGAAGGATGTAAACTGGTGATGGGTCTACTGAATGAGCATCTGTCTACCCCAAATACTATAGTGGGGACCAGAAAAGCCAGACAACTAAAGGTGATAAACATCCAGACTTGGGGTTCCCAGATTTAGGGTTCTGGGCTCAGTAAATTTTCAAAAAATTGAGGGAATGGGCATCAAGATGCTACCATCTAATCTGCCAAGTAAGGACGTTTAAAACAACTACTACCATATACTACCATTCTTTACTAAAAAATGTGAACTTTGAGACACACCTAGAAAGCAGGACAAAAACATCAGAGTAAAGGCAATCAACAAGAAATGATAAGTGATAACCTTAAAACTTTTCCTCATTTTGTTGGAGACCAGTAAAAGTGGACTGGTCTAGTTCTGTGGACTGGTCTCTGAGAGCTGCTCCAGAGACTTCCCAAGAATCATTTTGGGGACAAATAAATGTAAAATAGCTTCCCCGGTGACTCAGCGGTAAAAGAGTCCACCTGCAATACAGGAGATGTAGGAGACACAGGTTCGATCTCTGGGTCAGGAAGATCTCCTGGAGGAGGAAACGGCAACCCACTCCACTATTCTTGCCTGGAGAATCCCATGGACAGAGGAGCTTGGTGGGCTGTAGTCCATGGGGTCGCTAAGAGTCGGACACGACCAAAGCGACTGAGCACATGCGCACACACACACAAATGTAAGATACAAACCTAATCAGATGACACTTATTGAGAGGTCAGTGTGCTCCAGGCCCTGTGCTAGGGAGAGATGACCTTCCGATGTCTGAGCAGGGGAGTGTGCCCGTGCTGCTTCTGAGTCTAATCACCATGAAAACCAGGACGACCAGAAAGATCTCACTGGTGAGCTGCTCTTTCCAAAAACGTGATCTCTGTATGAAATTTTAAAACTCCAATGTAACAAAGACTTGAGCAGCTCTTGGGAGGCCATTGTAGCAGGATCTAGCTACAACTAGGATTTTAAGTTCTTTCACAAAGGGACAGAAACTTACCCCATTTTTTGCGGCAAGCTTCTGTGCTGTGATAAAGCACTGCTTTGACCAGTGTACCAGGCCTGGTCTGAGGCCACAACAGCCAGACCGTTGTGACAAACCAAAAATAGCCCCATAATCTAAATCAAGACACATGGAGAGTGACCCCCCTGAGTCACCCAGACCCATTTGTTACATACTTTATTTTTGGATAGCTTCAGTGGGTACTGAAAGTGTTTCATTTGCTGCTTTTTCCTCTCCAAATAAGAGGAGGAAGAAAGGAACTAAGTCATGTGGTTTTCTTTAACTTAGTATGAAGGTTGCAACCAGTATAGATGATGTGATTCCTCAGTTTTGGAAAGCCCACGGCTAATTGGTTGGGATGATGTGTCTCTCTGGCCTCAGTAAACTGCCAAAAAAGATCTCGGCTCACAATCTGTTGCATAAAAAGTTTTTGCTTCCAGGAATACATGTTTATCGGTCCAAGATTTTTGTTGCCACTCAGGGTGAGAAAGTACAAGTGAATGAGACTGTCAGTGTGGAACAGAATGTAGTGGAGAGCTTATTTGCCTTATTTAGGTTTATTTCAGATTTAAGATTTGAATTAGTTGTCCAAGTGTTTATAATTTGTCTTGTAAATCTTCAAAATGTTTCATTTTAGTGAATGTGTTATACTATTCTCTCAGATTGTAAAGCGTCTGCCTGCATACAGGAGACCCGGGTTCAATCTCTGTGTCAGGAAGATCCCCTGGAGAATGAAATGGCAACCCACTCCGGTACTCTTTCCTGGAAAATTCCATGGATGGAGGAGCCTGGTAGGCTACAGTCCATGGGGTCGCAAAGAGTCGGACATGACTGAGCAACTTCACTTTCATCCTTTAAAGTGATTTCCCTGATTCTTCACCATCGCCTGGTCCTCCTACCACTGCAGATGTATATCCTAGCGTTCTCCTTCCATTCACTGCCCCTCGGCCTTCTCTTTGTTCTTCCAAAACATCAAGGTCCTTGTCACCTCAAAAACTTTGCATTTGCTGTTTCCTCCACCAGCAGTACCCTCAGTATCATCGGTACATAGATGGCTCCTTGTCACTTAAGTCTCTATTCAATATTATTCCTTGGAGCAGCCTTCCCTGACCACCTTGGCTAAATAAACCCAGCCCTCTGAGTTCCTCTCTAGTGCCTCACCTTGTCTTGCTGTCTTTACAGAATATCTGAAAAGACCTTGCTCACTATTTGTTAACTTACAGTTTACCTTCTCTATAATGAAAGCCCTGTGAGAAGCGGGAGTCTGTCTTGTTCATTCCTACAACCCAGCACTGAAACAGCGTCTGGCACAGAACAGCACTCAGCAAATATTTGTTGAACAAATGGATGAATGAAAGGATAGAAGGATTCACCAGCGTTTCCATATTTTGTGACCCTTACCCCACAGAGTTCATGACAAGATAGCACAAAGGCTAAAGTACGTTCCTTGATTCTCTTGATAATTGTATCAATAAATATAGTCCAAATGACTCATGATGTAAGTTTTCTGGCATGGCTGCCTGTGATTGCCACATCTCTACTTCACTGAAGTTATATCGACTTCACTGAAGTTATATCGCTCACTCAGAGAGAGCAATCAGATAAGAACACAAATAAAATTTTAATATGAAAAGGAAAGGTTAGGTGTAGTGATTTAGAATAGGGTAAAGACTTCTTTCTTCCTTCTTCTATGTGGCATGTAAGATCTTAGTTTCCTGGCCAGGGACGGAATCCATGCCTCCTGCAGTGGAGGCTTGAAGTCCTAACCGCTGGACCACCAGGGAATTCTCAAAACTTCTTAAAGTACAAATATCTAATTTAAATCAACAGCTAACCTGATTATTATTTGTAGGGGAAAAAAACCCACTAGAAGCAAAAGGCCCATCTTTTTTCATTTCTAAAATATTAATATTGGAAGTTCCAACCAATTGGAAAGATAAGAAAAGGAAATAAATGATATAGCTGTTTTAAAGTAAAGACAAAACTATCTTTATAGATAATAATTATCTACCAGGAAAACTTAAGCTAATTTTCTAAAGGGAATAATAATGCATTTCAGTTAGGTACAGTTAAGAAATTATAATCAGAAATATAGAAAACATGAAGGAAAAAAATAGCTAAAGAATGTTATAGGTGCTAATATACTAGAGTTTTTTCCTTTTCCTAGTGTCCAAACATGGTACTAATCTTCGACTGTAGAATATGACTGTGGATTCTAATATAATATTGTGCTTTCCTATGAAAAAGCATAACATCATTTGTTCATTCTGCTAATATTTATACTTCTACTCTATTTATAATTCTGTAAATAAGAGTTTAAGAACTATGTAGAAAATAAAAGAAAAGGAAGAAAATTTGGTCCCTGCTATTGAAGACTTTATAATCATGTTGGAAAGAAATAATGTATGCATGTGAAATTATTAGAAAATTGCTTCTGGTAACATTTATTTAGTAAATACTCATTCAGCATCTGTAATGAAAAGATCTTTTTGCAAGTTGTATGTTGGACAGTGGGAAGACTTACCATAAATACGATTAGAACTCAATCATTGCCATCTTGCAAGCCATTAGGGGGAATAAGGCATAAATCTTTATATTGATAAAGCAATTAAGCTGAACCTGGAAAGAGAAAGGAAGGCTTTCAGTGAATAGAGATAGACCAGATGGCATTCCAAGGGGAGGGCATGACTTTGGGTAAGAAGAGAACGTTTAGGACATGTTTGTGAATGCTGAGCAGTCCTGCTTGACTGGAAGACAGCTATACAAGAAAGGGACTGGGAGGTAAGACCAGAAGGAGAGATTGGAGCCCAGATTTCAGGATGGGGGCTGTTGCATTCACAATTGCAGAGTTTAGATTATAATTCTGAGCCTTCAAACATTTCAAAATAAGGGAGGATTGGGACTTCCCTGGTGGTCCAGTGATTAAGAATCCACCATGCAATGCAGGGGATGCAGGTTCAGTCCCTGGTCAGGGAACTGAGATGTCACATGCCATGGAGCAACTAAGTCTGTGAGCTGCAGCTTCTGAGCCCTCATAGTCTGAAGCTCATGTGTTGCAACTACTGAAGCCCATTCACTCTGGAGCCCGTGCATCGCAACTATAGAGCCTGCATGCCACAACTAGAGAGTCTGTGCTCCACAACAAATACCCTGCATGCTGCAACTAAGACCTGCTATATAAATAAATATTTAAAAAATAAAAAATGACCTTATAGCTTAGTTTCAGCACTATTTGTCTGATGGCAGCATATGGGTTGAGTCGAAGCATGAAGAGACAGAGGATGGAAGGTCTGTTAGGAAACTTTGGAAAAATGAAAGAACAAAATGAAATGTTCACATATAAAGGGGAAAATTAGTCATATGATTTAAGATAGGCAAACACATCTTTAAAGTATCTACTTTAAACTAACAGCTAACGTGATAATTACTAGTAGGAAAAAAAAATACGATACCAAAGGCAAGAAACCCATTTTTCCCATTCGAAAAATATTGATCTGGAAGTTCTAACCAGACCTGAGTTAGTATGGAGTAGATTTGAGAGACACTACAATGGTGACATTGAAGGACTGTGGCACCCAGAACAGTGGCTGGCTTTTAAAAGGTATTCGATAAAAATTCAGCAAATGAAAGTTTTTCTGTCCTCCTATGTAAGTTCTCAGGAGTAAGACCAATCTCCTCTCCCCTTCCCTTCCCTTCCCTCTCTCTCTCTCTTCCCCCTTTATTTTTTCCATACTACATCCCCAGACTTTGCCATTCGATGAATGCCCCCTCATTAGAGATGTCACCTCATTAGAGCTGTGTCCTCAGTGAAAGTCACTTCACTGGGTGTGGGATTGAGAGAAAGAGAGGAGTGCAGAATTATTCACTTTTGAACTTTTTTCAGTGTTAGAGGCATGTTTTCTTTCACAAATATTCATAGGGAAGTTAGGAGACGGGGCTGGTTTGGGGGAGATGATTCACTTTTGAAATGAATCACAATGGTGTGATCCCTCACCTAGAGCCAGACACCCTGGAATGCAAACTCAAGTGGGCCTTAGGAAGCATCACTACGAACAAAGCTAGTGGAGGTGATGAAATTCCAGTTGAGCTATTTCAAATCCTACAAGATGATGCTGTGAAAGTGCTGCACTCAATATGCCAGCATATTTGGAAAACTCAGCAGTGGCCACGGGACTGGAAAAGCTCAGTTTTCATTCCAATCCCAAAGAAAGGCAATGCCAAAGAATGCTCAAACTACCACACAATTGCACTCACCTCACACACTAGCAAAGTAATGCTCAAAATTCTCCAAGCCAAGCTTCAACAGTACGTGAACCATGAACTTCCCGATGTTCAAGCTGGATTTAGAAAAGGCAGAGGAACCAGAGATCAAATTGCCAACATCTGCTGGATCATCAAAAAAGCAAGAGAGTTCTAGAAAAACATCTACTTCTGCTTTATTGACTATGCCAAAGCCTTTGACTGTGTGGATCACAACAAACCATGGAAAATTCTTCAAGAGATGGAATACCAGACCACCTGACCTGCCTCCTGAGAAATCTGTATGCAGGTCAAGAAGCAACAGTTAGAACTAGACATGGAACAACAAACTGGTTCCAAATCAGGAAAGGAGTCCATCAAGGCTGTATATTGTCACCCTGCTTATTTAACTTATATGCAGAGTACATCATGAGAAACGCTGGGCTGGAAGAAACACAAGCTGGAATGGAGATTGCCAGGAGAAATATCAATAACCTCAGAGATGCAGATGACACCACCCTTATGGCAGAAAGTGAAGAAGAACTAAAGAGTCTCTTGATGAAAGTGAAAGAGGAGAATGAAAAAGTTGGCTTAAAGCTCATCATTCAGAAAACTAAGATCATGGCATCCAGTCCCATCACTTCATGGCAAATAGATGGGGAAGCAATGGAAACAGTGAGAGACTTAATTTTGGGGGGCTCCACAATCACTGCAGATGGTGACTGCAGCCATGAAATTAAAAGATGCTTGCTCCTCGGAAGAAAAGCTATGACCAAGCTAGACAGCATATTAAAAAGCAGAGACATTACTTTGCCAACAAACGTCTGTCTAGTCAAAGCTGTGGTTTTTCCAGTAGTCATGTATGGTGTGAGAGTTGGACTGTGAAGAAAGCTGAGCGCTGAAGAATTGATGCTTTTGAAGTGTGATGTTGAAGAAGACTCTTGAGAGTCCCTTGGACTGCAAAGAGATGCAACCAGCCCATCCTAAAGGAAATCAGCCCTGAATATTCATTGGAAGGACTGATGTTGAAGCTGAAACTCCAATACTTTGGCCACCTGATGCGAATAACTGACTCATTGGAAAGACCCTGATGCTGGGAAAGATTGAAGGTGGAAGGAGAAGGGGATGACAGAGGATGAGATGGTTGGATGGCATCACTGACTCAATGGACATGAGTTTGTGTAAACTCCGGGAGTTGGTGATGGACAGGGAAGCCTGGTGTGGTGCAGTCCCTGGGGTCGCAAAGAGTCGGACACAACTGAGCGACTGAACTGAACTGATACATTTGAAAGACTAGGAGAATTATCTCTGTGATGCACCCCAGCAGATGGTTGAACATATGAAGACAGAACTCTGTAGATAAGCTGGACTAGGGGTGAGGATCTGGGACCATCTGCAAAGAGATGTTAACTGAGATACTAGGACAATCTGAGGCCACCAGAAAGGAAGAATAGAGAAGGAAGAGAAACTGAGTTGAGGAGGAATTTGGGGACATACCTGTGTTTTAAATGAGGCAAAAGAGGAGCCAACTGAGGAGACAGAAGTAAGTTAAAGTTGGGAGGCAAAGTATTCCAGTCATCCCAAAGGGAAGGGAAGAAAATTTCCAAGAAAGTAGTTCAGAGCTGCATCAAATTCATTAGGAAGATAAGTGAGGCTAGAATTCAAGGGAACCTATTACTGGGTTCACCAATGAGTTCCTTCTGTATTTAAGTGAAAATAAAAGATGCATTTTTTAAATTTTCACCAAGAACTTTATTGAACAGTGTATTCATCATTTTGTTTTACTAGCTTCTGCCATTTTTCAGGCAACCTCATAATTTATTCCTATAAGTTTTTTATCTTTTTGAGCAAAGATCTGTTTCAGGTGTCTTCCAGGGGACTAATTCTGGATGCTTTTCTTCAAGTGCTACTTTTAGTTGGTCTAACTGAGAGCAGTACTATTGGAATTAATCGTTTGGTTTTCTGAAAGGACCTTGTAATAGAGGACTCCCTTCCAAGCCCACCATATACACAACATCACCTTCTTTGGATGAAGACCGGCCTTTGGTGTGGTTGGCAGTGGTTCATTTCATTTGCCCCATGATATCTTCCATTCCACCTTACTCTACAGTATCCAGTTTTCATTGCCTGTCACAATTTGTTTTAAAAACAGAATGCTTTCATTATGTTTAAGTAGAGAATCACATGCAGAAATAGAGTCAAGGAGGTTTTTTTTCACTTATGTGGAACCCAAACATTAAAGCAATTAATATAACCAAGCTGGTGCAAATGATTTTCAGTGCTGGATTTGGATATTCTGAGTATGTTGGTTATCTCCCGTGTGGTATAATATTGGTTGTTCTCTATTAATGTCTTGACTTGACTGCTGTCAACTTCAACAAGTCTACCCAACTGTGGAGCATTGTCCATTTAGAAATCTTCAGCCTGAAACTTCACAAACCACTTTTGACACATTCAGTCAGGCATAGCACCTTCTCCATACACTGCACAAAACATTTTTTGCATTTCAGTTACGTTCTTACCTTTCTTGAAATAATAAAGCATAATATGCCAAAAAGTTTGCTTTTTTCTTCCATCTTCAACATTCAAATGGCTACGGAATAATTCACCACTTTTGAGTTTTTAAAAAATGCACAATGATATGAAAACTGTCACAATATGGTCTAACAAAATTGCTTCAAATGAAGTTAAAGACAGTTAAGTGCTACTAGAGCCATCTTATGGAAAAAAACTGATGCATTGGCCAACCCAACGCATCTGGCAGAGTGAACATTTCGGAGTTTGCATATGTGTGGAGGGAGTGTAGGAAGGGAAGTCAGATTCGAATGGACAAGGTATGAGATAAAGGAAATAAAGGTTATTCTCTCAAGAAATTCAGTGGGAAAGGGAGGGAGGACCAAACTAGATGGCATATTAAAAAGCAGAGACATTACTTTGCCAACAAAGGTCCGTCTAGTCAAGGCTATAGTTTTTCCAGTAGTCATGTATGGATGTGAGAGTTGGACTATAAAGAAAGCTGAGCGCTGAAGAATTGATGCTTTTGAACTGTTGTGTTGGAAAAGATTCTTGAGAGTCCCTTGGATAGCAAAGAGACCCAACCAGTCCATCCTAAAGGAAATAAGTCCTGAATATTCACTGGAAGGACTGATGCTGAAGCTGACTCCAATACTTTGGCCACCTAATGCAAAGAAGCGACTCCTTGGAAAAGACCCTGATGCTGGAAAAGATTGAAGGCAGAAGGAAAAGGGGACGACAGAGAATGAGATGGTTGGATGGCATCACCGACTCAATGGACATGAGTTTGAGCAAGCTGCAGGAGTTGGTAATGGACAGGGAAGCTTGGTGTGCTGCAGTCCATGGGGTTGCAAAGTGTTGGACACGACTGAGCAACTGAACTGAACTGAACTGAACTGGGAGGGAGAGAAAAGACAGAGGTGTCTGACCAGTATCTTTGTAGATGTCTCACCATTAAGTGGATAACTTGCCCAAATTTTCAAATTACACACCAGTGCTATTTAGGATCTGTCTATAAAGACTCGTGATATATTACATTGCCAACAAATAGTTCCTGCTGACCTCGTGAAGCAGCAGCATGGACTGGGTTCTGTGGAAGAATATGCAGAAGTGTAAATATAAGGACGGCAAGAGACGGCAGGTTGAGAGAAACTACTGTGAAGCAGCAAAGAACCACACAAAGCACAGAGCCAGAAGTAATCATCCTGGTTCCTTGACATCATTGACCCCATGTTCTGTGCCAGCCATCAGGATCTGGTAAAGGGATGAATGTGGAGGGTGAGTATGGCCTCTGCTTCATGGTGAGATGTCTACTAATAGCTTCCAACCTGAAATATTGTGGGGGTGGAACAGCAGGATATCCCCAACTGGCTGGCTTTTATGAGTCCAAGGGGAAAGAGAAGGCAGCCTTCAACCTGTGTGACACCAGCATAAGGATGGCCTTCCTGTGCGTGCGTGCCAAGGTGGTTCAGTCGTGTCCAACTCTTTGCGATCCTATGGGCTGTAGCCTTCCAGGCTTCTCTGTTCATGGGATTCTCTGTCCACGGGATTCTCCAGGCAAGAAGACTGGAGTGGGTTGCCATGCCCTCCTCCAGGGGATCTTCTCCACTCAGGAATCGAACCTATGTCTCTTATGTCTCCTGCATTAGCAGGCAGCTTCTTTACCACTAGTGCCAACCTAGTAAGCCTCCCTGTGGGCCAGAGTAATTCCCTCCTAACTACAGTGGATGTGCAGGGCTTAAGGGTGAATACAATCAGAAAGGTGATCCTGAAAGCTATTCATCAATCATGGAGGTAGCTACCCCTCCTTAAAACCTGAAGAAAAAAAAAATTTTTTTTTCTGCTTGTTTTTTGGTCACTCCACCATTATTTCTCTGAGTTGAAAGCAGAACTATTCTTCTGTGTCATGATCACACCACTGATTAGGAAAAATATTTTCTGCCAAAATCAAAAATAAATACATGTTCCCAATCTCTGATTTTCACATGAAAGTCCCTCTCAAGGCCAGGCAATGCTTGGCCACTCACCTTTCTGGAATAGGAAGGAGGAAGAGCTCACCGTAGTCATCAGAACCAACCCACTCTTTACCCACAGACTGCAAGGAGGACACAGCAGCCTCCCCAGATGCCCTGTCATCTTGTCATCTTTGTCATGAGACCAAGACGGTGCTTCTGGAAGAATCCATGTGATTCAGAAAAGCTGGTTGAACTTCACCCTTCTTAATACCATTTGATATCCAGCTTTTTTCTTAAAAGCCATTTCATTTTTCATATCAGGGTTAATTAAGCAAAATAACCTGTAAGATCCCTTCTAAGTTTAAAGATATTACAGGCTGGGAGTTAGCTGGTGAACTCTCTTGGGGGTGGGGGACACTATTAGCTCGCTTACTTCACTAAGGAAAGTCTCAAATACAGGGACATGAGGCTTCCAAGATTCAGGAGAACATGGTTGTAAGGAAGTGACAATATAATGTTCTACCACAGGCCCCTGTTTCCTCGGGATAAATGGGAAACAGCAATGTCCACTGAGACTGAAGGCTGCGGGTCTAGGCAGTAACTGAGTGAACTCATGGGAGTTCTTCCATGTGTGGTATTCCAGAATGACATCCTTGAGTTTAATGCAATGTTTTACACATCTTCTTTTTCTGGAAAGTTTTGAAGGCTTGGAAACTGTGGAATTAGTATGAGATACTCAGTGAAGAGTGGTAAAGAATCCTGTCATCCAGCGAGTCTTTAATATGCATGAAATGGATGTGCTAACAGCTGTTGTCAAGAAAATCACAGCCTTCCCCACAAAGGTACTGGGTTAACGAGTTTGGAAGAATCCACGGTATGACATTTCTATTCAGTATGGATCAGATAACTAACTTTTAGAATTTCTCCGGGGTCACCTGGGACTTTTAGCGTATAAACTCAAGGGGGTGGATTTAGGAAAAGACCTACTGCCCAGGAGCAGAAACAACACAATCTTCTTAGGCATCTGAGCTTAATCCTCTCACCTCTGGAGAAGGGACCAGCTAGGTGAGTGTGCGTTTCTGGACTTCAAGTTTTACCTTAGAATTTGTATCAAAGACTCAAAAGCAAATGATGCCGTTGTGCTCTGGTGATGAGCACCCCAGAGATAGACACAGAGAGATTTCTTTTGCCTTTGGTGTTTCTGGCAGCTCTGGGCTCATGGCTCAGGGATTCAGGTTGCTGTCAAAGAGATGAACCAAAACCATACACTTTCTGAAAAGCAGTCTCTGTTCCTGAGTGGCATCTAGACTCGCTTAGCAGAGGCTGAAGCCGGGAAGAATTCTCACTCTCACTTATAGTGGGGCGCTTCCTGGCTCCTTTCCTTTTTTTTCTTCCTTCTTTTATGTCCTTTGGCCACCTGATGTGAAGAGCCGACTCACTGGAAAAAAACCCCGAAGCTGGGAAAGATTAGGGGCAGGGGGAGAAGGAGGTGATAGTGGATGAGACGGTTGGATGTCGTCCTCGACTCAGTGGACATAGTTTGAGCAAACTCCGGGAGATAGTGAAGGACAGGGAAGCCAGGAGTGCTGCAGTCCATGGGGTTGCAAAGAGTCGGACACGACTTAGAGACTGAGCAACAACAACAAAGCCATAGTGTAGAGACTCAGAGGTCCCCCTCGCCGTGAGCTACAGGCTTCTCACGGGCTCTCTCTCCACGCTTTACAGAGAAAGCAGTCACCGCTTCGGACGTTACCCCTCCCACTCCAGACTACCTGCTGATCTTTGTGTTGTTTCTTTTCTCCTCCATATTGCTGCGTGAAGCTTATTTTAATTCAGGTTCACCTGGGTGCAAATATTAACAGGACTAAAGCCCTATGTCTGGACTTGAGAACATGGGTCTTTCCCTCTGTCCAGATCTAGAACGTGAGGACCAGTGGAGACGCAGCAGGGGGCGGCTTGCTCTGACTGAGCTTTCCCTAGCGACTCCCGGGTTTGCTCCGGCCACCTGATCAAGTCTGGAGTTCCAGGGTTTCTCTTTGCCACCCATTTCAGCGTCAGTTTGATAAATCCACATGAATTCTGAGAGATGACTGTTTGTCTCAGGTATCCTGTTACTACCAGGGCAAAAGGGGGGAATAATGTTCCTCTACTCTCAGAGTTGCTATGAGAATCACAAGCTGAGACATGGGAAAGTGCCTGACACAGTGCTTCTGAAGAGTTTGGCTTTTGTCAGCTTCCCTTTGAGCTGCTGAAAGCACTCTTTCTCCTGAAAAATGCCCGAGGATACAAGTTAGAGTGACACATTCTCTTAGTATCATGAGGAATACGATTAATGGGAAATGATTTCAGTTTACTGCATCTTCTAGTAATCCTGTGATGCCATCGCAAAACAAAAAGCACATGACTACTCGTAAGCCCGTGGTACCTGAAAAAGAAATTGGATTTGACTCAGAAAATCAGGCCGTATAGCTAATCGCTCTGATCCAATAATGCTGCCCTGCAGAATGGCATCATCAGCCCTGAGACACGGGGATGAGGAGGGGGAGGGCAAGAAGGGAGAGTGAGCCCTCAGGGAGGCAGCTGCCCAGACACTCAAGCCAATGAAAAATTCATAAGGAGATGTTTTATAGCCAATGTCTGATCCCACTGCTGGGTCACAAACTGGTCTGAGCCAATCAATAGTGTCCATCATCCCGAAAGGAACTAGTGATTGTATGTTTATGAGAACTGGGAGGTTTCCCAAGCCAAGACCAGTTTCTGGTTACTTGCTATGTGTCACCCTTAAAAATATAGAACTTATTTTGCAAATGGAACCCTAGATCTTTAAGAAATTATACAGAGAGGAGGCGGAGAGGTACTTGTCAAATCTGGGTGGGGGAAATGCTTGAATTCTTTTATAAGTCAAACTAAGGACTGGTTTTTAACTTGAAGCTACTTTTTTGGGTTACCATTCTTTGTATACAGTTTCTTTATACTTAGATCTAGAATTCTGAAAATAATACTTTCCCATACGTGTTAAACTCCTTCAAATACAAATGGAAATGTATGAAAATGAAATCATAAAAAGAAAAATAAGTGGAGTTAACTTTATCCTTACACATCACTAAGTTCCAGGTTGTTTTGATTTTAAAATGATTTTAAGGATCATAGAAACTTCAACTTCAGTTTGAGGGTTTGCTTTGTACACAGGCAATGGTGTAAAGGCAGAAGTATAAAGGTGTAGAGACAGCAAGAGGAGTCTTAAAGGTTATGTGCTCACAAGTCTGCTAAGGATTTCAGGGGAACCACACCACAGTCTGGTTAGATGGGAAACCCTCTAAGAAGAGCAGGGCTTCCAGGTGTGGCTAGATCAGAGCCCTCCCTGAGGTCTTCAAACCAGATCCCACTGAATACCATCCCGCCCATCCTCACTCACAGGTGCATGAAACGTCAAGCGCTCACAAAGGAAAAGTCTCAGAAAACCAACTGGTGAAGTAGGAAGGCAGGAGACGGAGAGGATCAGAATGGGATAAGGAGTTTCCTCCTCTCCCCGGTGATGGTGTCAGGAGAGAAGCTGCACTCTGGCATCCATGTAAAGAAAAAAATGTTTCTTTTAATGGCCATGAAAGTAGTACCACATCATTGTAAAACACAGAAAGTAAAAAATAAGAAAATAAAAATCATCCATAATCCTGCCATCCTAAAGTGTCTATTTAACAAGATGGAGTATTTTCTTCCAGGGTGTTATATCTCTCTGCTGCTGCTGCTGCGAAGTTGCTCCAGTCTCTCTAGATATAGACATAAAGATATAGTATGTTGGAATCTTACTGTAAAGCGTTTCATATCCTGAGTTTTCATTGTATGTTTATTTGTAATCATGTCACATGTCAGAATTTTCAGATGTGGTATTTTATTGTTCCGTTGTTTAGTGGCTCTGTCATGTCCGACTCTTTGCGACCCCATGGACTGTGGCCCGCCAGTCTCCCTGCCATGGGATTCTCCAGGCAAGAACACTGGAATGGGTTGTCATTTCCTTCTCCCATTGTTCTGTTAGAAATCTGTTAAAAGTAAGTGCCATTATTCTATTTTTTAATTTGATTTTTTAAAATTGGAGTGTAATTGCTTTACAACGTTGTATTAGTTTCTGCTGTGGAACAATATGAATTAGCTATATGTATACATATACCCCCTCCCTGTCGAGCTTCCCTTCCACCCCCGCCCCACTCCACCCCTCAGCCATTCCTCTATTGACAGATGGGTCATGCACTCTCAGGTCTCTGGAGTTAGTTCCTGCAGGTGAATACAGCCTGTTCATCGATGTGCACTGAACCCTTACTTTATTGTTTAGCTCCAATACCATCTATGCTGAAGCCAGCCCCTCTCCCCACTTATCCTTAATCCCTCCCAGGAGGCAGAGTGGCAGAGTGGGAAGAGTTTGGGCTTTTGGGTCTGCCAACCTGGGCTCCATACGTGGGCTATGACCCAGTATTGCTTACCATGTGGCCCCGGGAAGCTTGTTAACAAAGCTTTAGTCTCCTCACCTATAAACTGAGAATAACTTTATAGAGTGTTAAGATAATGATAGAATAAAAGCATGTATGTGTCAGTTTCCTCCCCTCTGCCCTTTTTCGGTTATCTAGCTTCTCCCAGAAGCAGCTATAGAGTAGTGTTTAAGAGCCTGAGCAAGTGATCTCGCCTCTCTGTGCCTCAACTTCTTCATATGTATTTTGGGAATAATGGTACCGATCGCTGCAGTTGTAGGTTTTTAGGGAGGATTCACTCCCTTTTAGGGAGGCACTTCCTGCCTGCACAAGTAGGAGCTCAATAAATGTTGGTTCTTCTTCTGTTATAATCTTTCAGGACCTGCCACGAACGTCACTTCATTGTTTTCACCAGAGCATGAGCTCCCCTATGGCGTCACAGGGGATGCTAAGTTCGCCCTGTTAGCTGCCTCTTTGAGTCACTGTCTGGTGAGCCTCCCAACAGCCCAGCACCAGGCCTGGGCCCCGCCTCTCTGCAGCCACACCCTGCAGTGGGCTCTGGCCCCAGACACCCCTAGCAATCTCCGAGTGACCAGTACTGGAACCGAGGAGCCTTTGGAGTGAGTGGCCTGAGAGGGAGAGAATACCTTAGCCACAGCTTGGCATCCAGGTATCAGTCAGAGGGAAGAAAGTTGGGCTGTGAGAGAACTTCCTCAGAACTGACTGAGTCAATTTTCAGAAAAAAGGCCCTGAGGGAGAGAGAGAGACTCAGGGAAAGACCAACACGACCTTGTTCCTATCTTGGGCCTTTCTTGGGAAAGCCTCTCCTTTTTACAGGAAATGGTAACACTCTTGCCTTGGTGCCACCATGCAGGATTACAATGAGGATAGAATTCACCCAGAAACCAGGGCGTGGTAGCCACCTTGTAGCGTGTCTGCCCTGCCCCCAGCCCGTCCGCTGTACTCCAGCAGAGGGTCTCAAAGCGTGGTCCCTGGACCACCAGCATCAGCATCACCTGGGAACACAGGAGGAATGCAAGCTCTCAGTCCCACCCCAGATCTACTCAGTCAGAATCTGGGGGATGGGCTTCCCAGAAATCAGAGTTTTCAGCGTGGTTTGTCCCTCAGAATTGAGCCCAATGAAAAGATCAAGTATGGGCACAAATATTTATGTATTATTACAAAGATGTTCATCTCAGTATTATTTATATAGGACAAAACAGAAGAGTGGAACAACCCAAACAGCCAAGAGTATAGGTTGAACAAATCATGGTATATCCACATAATGGAATATTATACAGCCACAGAAAATGACATTTTAATAAAACACTCGGTGTCAAGGGAGAAATGGTACCAAATAATGTTAAGTGATAAAAGATGAATACAAAACAGTATGTACAGATTAAACCCATATGTGTGCATAGAAAAAAAATCTAGAAGTAAATACAAAATGTTAGCAGTGGTTATCATCTCTGGGTAATAGTACTGGCTGCTGCTGCTGCTAAGTCGCTTCAGTCATGTCCGACTCTGTGTGACCCCATAGACGGCAGCCCACCAGGCTCCCCCGTCCCTGGGATTCTCCAGGCAAGAACACTGGAGAGTGTTTTTATTTTTTATTTTTCTTTGTACTATCTGGTATTTTCAAATATTCCACAATGAACATGTATTACTTTTACAAAAAGGAAAAAAAAAAAAAGCGGAATGACAGTATGTGAACTTGGTTGGTCATTTTACTTCTCCAAGTCTCCGTTTCTTGTACCTCCGATAGCACCTGCATAGGCCCCCTTCTTCCGAGCCCAGTGGAGAGAGTGTGATCGTTGGCAGCTCCTCTCCAACAAAATATATTCTCCTGTGATCTCCACTTTCACCATATTGTTTATCATGAATCAGAAGGATCTAAGGGCTGTTTCATTTATTTCCCATCCTCTGACAGCCTGACTTTGGGCACAGCAGTGACTAAGATGTCATAACTGGAACAGGCTCAGAGGTGACCATGCCAGGCTCAAACTGCAAACAGATCTGGCAGAAGATGACAAGAAGCAGGCCATGAGGGGCCCATTAATGTGCAGGGGAAATGGAGAGGGGTTCAGCTGTGCACTGGGGCTGGTCTGAGTTGGCCACAGGCAGCTCTGCCATGGTACCCTGAGGACAGAGCGGGCTCTGGCAGCCAGTGATCCTTGGAGGTCAGCAGGCCTGGCCATGGGCTGTGGGCAGATTCAGGAAAACAGAAAATAACACCACAGCCCAGCGCAATGCCTGGCAGATACAGGATACTCAATAAACATCTGTTGAGTGGAGGAATAAATGAAACTTCATCATGGTCTCTTTCAAGACCCTCTATCATAGATGCCTTCAGGGCCTGGGGTCCAGGCACAGAAGAGCTTGCAGGGAACGGGGCTCGGAGAGAGAGCTCAGCTGAGTGTAGAGAAATGGTGTCGGTGGGGAAGGCAGGAGCCTTGGAGTCCAACCCAGGTTTGAATCCCACCTCCATCACTAAGTGACGAGGTGATCCAGGGGAGTTTGCCTAACCTTCCTGGCCTCACTTCGTCTCTGGCTTCCTGGGGAGGACTCCTGCACCTTGAAGGACTGTTTCTGGATGTTTCCATGAGATGATGGAAGGCCTGTGAAGGACAGTTACAGGTCTGCTCCCGTGGCTGGCGGCAGCATGAACACAGATTAAACCGGGAGCTGGGACCCAGGCGAGCACCGGTTGGGCAGGGCAGGCTGCCACTCGCCCAGGAACCCAGGCAGGTCTCCGGCACCGGCATCAGCTCTGGTTGGCAACAGAGGCCACGGCCTCTGCACCGCCTGGCTCAGAGGCTGGTCAGTGCAGTCTGGAGAAGGATCCAGCGATGGGCTGGGGGAGACAGAAGCTGGGAAGTGAAGGGTGGGGGGAGCTGGCTTCCGAGGCCCAGAGGGGTAGGAAGCTGGAGTAAGGTGAGGGTGTGGCCACCCAACAGGATCCTCAAGGCCGAGGATATAAATTTGGGTTTCTCCTTCTCAAGGGCGGGTTTGGGATCTCATTTACTTGAGGTGACCTGTCTCTGTGAGGAGTTGGTGCAGCTCTTTGCTGGGTGCGCTCAAAGGCTCCTCAGACCCCCTCCCTCACACACACCGTTTTCAGAATGGCTTCCCAATGGCGTCACAATGACCTGAGGTAACCCATCTTCAGAGACGAGAGGCCCTTCCCCCTACACAGGCATGCCTCCTTCTCACACCCTCTGGCTCTTCTTCCTGGAGCTGTTTCGTGGCCAAGACCTGCCCTCACATCTCTGGGTTTACGTTTACTTGGAAAGCACACTGTATTCATTATTACGAGGATAACCCACCACCCTGTCATTCCCATGCGGGTCTTGGGCAAGATTTGCTGGCAAAGCACTCTCCGCCCTCTCCTGACTGCCTCTGACATAATCACCTCTGTGTCGTGTCAGCCTGGGGCCACACCGTGAGCTTACCTGGCGGGGGGCTACTCTTACAGCTAGGGGTGGCCAAGTGAAACAGCTCAATGAGGTGTAAGGGCAAGTCTTCAGGGAAGACTTGCCCAGATAAGAAGCACACCTCTCTAACAGAAAGCCTTTGATCCCTTTGCCCTTCCGTTTTCTTCCTACCTGGAATGAAGACATGATGCCTGGAGGCTCAATAGCCATCTTGCAACCATGAGGCAACAAGCAACAGTCAGAATGGCCAAGTGAAAAAGAATAAAGTACTGTGTGGTTCTTGATGGTACTGTTATGGGAAACACATTGACTGAAACCACCCACCCTGGTCAGGCACCATATTAACCATTTGCGTGAATTATTTTACAACAAGAGGTCCTGAGAAGGAACATGGAACTGACAAGCCACCACCAACTGGAAGAGTTCAGGAAACATCGAAAGGAGATGCCAGGTGTCCTTCCACCTCCCAGAATCCTCCTCGCTGGCATCCATCTTGGCTGAGCAATGCGTGCACCACCACCAGGAAGGATCCTGAGTCAGAATGATTGGCCAAAGACAACCCAGAAACGAATCCCATCACCATAAAACTTAAGACCGCAAGCCACATGACAGAACAGTTCTCCTGGGTTCCCTTACCCTCCTGTTCTCCTCTTGGGCGCCCCTTCCCAATAAAGTCTCTTGCTTTGTCAGCATATGTGTCTCCTCAGACAATTCATTTCCACATGTTAGACAAAAGCCCACTCTCGGGCCCTTCCTGCAACAACAGCATCATTGATGACCATTATTCCTGGGTGTACCAACCTCATGACTTGTTTAGGACCAAGAAGTATCTAGAAATGAAGGACTTTTGACGCTGAAACAGAAATGGTCCTGGACAAACATGGACTTTGGTCACCTATCCTGTTCTATCTGAGCCCTGAACTGCTTATTTCCAGAGATTTCTTACTATACAGTGCTCCCCGTCCTTCACCTGCCTGCCGCCTGCTCTCCCTCCCTCTGAGAGTGTATCCTTGCTTAAATAAGCTTTCACTTTATTTTCTTAACCTCTCTGCTTTGTCTCCGAATTCCCTTGCATGGAAGAAAAAAACCTCAAATTCATCGGCAATACTACCTGCTTTCACAGAGCTTATCTCAATTGAGTTTGATAATGATCGTTCATGGTAGGTTTTGTTATACCCATTTTAGAGATGAAAAAACTGAGGCACCTGGTAGCTCAGACGGTAAACTGTCTGCCTGCAATGCAGGAGACCCAGGTTCGATCCCTGGGTTTGGAAGATCCCCTGGAGAAGGAACTGGCAACCCACTCCAGTATTCTTGCCTGGAAAATCCCATGGACAGAGGAGCCTGACAGGCTAGAGTCAATGGGGTTGCAAAGAGTTGGACATGACTGAGCAATTAACACAACTAACACCAAGAAGTTTAGCCCAACTGGAATCCACGTCCTGTACATTAATGTCATATGTCCTTTTCCCCCATAGCCACTCTAGCTCATTTTCTTTTAACTCAGTTTGTGATCACTTAATGTTATTCAGGAGTGGGCAACATTCTTTTTGAATGAATGAGGTCACTGTGCATTGCCTTCTCTTTACGGTTTCTTCCTGGACAAGTCAAAAAATCCTGGCGATTTGACTTATTTCTCTATCACTACTGTTAATGGATAAGAGAGAATTGGTTTACATAGATTAAAAGATGTTGTTTAAGTTATTGTTGAATGATTCAAAAGGCACAAAGGGGAATGTCGTAAAAAGTCTCCTTTCCACCCCTGTTGCTTTATAGATGAGTATTAGAAAAGCTTCCATCAGTTTTAAATTCATGGTTTTCAGTGTGGACCATAATGAATAGCCCCTTAAATTTGTATTCAGCTTTAGAAATTACAAAATAATTTCAAAGGCAAAGTCTCTCTCTCTCTCTTCTTTTTTTCTTTCCAGCTGATTGGGGGAGTTTTCTTTAGATTCCATTCATAGTCACAGCTCTTGGCAGATCTTACCTCCCCCCAACCCTACCCACGCCCTTCCCCTTTCCCAGAGGCCAAGACTTCCCTCTGGGTCCCTCACAGCATGGCTGGTACTGAGTCTCCTGAGTCCTCCTGGGCACAACCATAGGCTCTTCATATATTCTTTGTATCACTCGGTGCACCAGGAAAAAGTCTTTCCCAGAAAGATGCTCTGAAGATGCTGTTGATGGGCCCACTGGCTGGCTAACCTACTCTTGCACATGTGTGGCCTATGATATACCTTCTTCAATCAGCACATCTGACTCATTTTCTCTGATGGTTTGCATATCTATTAATAGTTTGTCCCTTACTAACAGTTTTGCCTATGAAGAGTCTGTAATATAATGGGAAGATATTATCATACTTATTGAAAAAACATAATATATCTATATCTATGTACACCTACAACTTTGTGTACCATATAATGAAGACTCTCATTACAAAATCTATGTATAGAGCAATTTCTGGAAATAACTCATTATTTCCTTTCTCTCTTAGCTCAATTGCACCTCTCCCCCAAGGTTTCCTCATCTCAGTTCGGATGCACCAGTTTCCCAAGCCAGGTTCCTCAGCGTTGTCGTCCTCCACTCTTTTTGCTCCAGCCCCACCACCAGCACAGCTGGCTGCCTGTCAATCCCAGCTGTCAGTAAGTCCTGTCTATTCTTCTCTTTAGCTCTCTCACATCTCCTTGCTTTTCTCCATCCCCTCAGCCACCTTCCTAGTTTAGCCCCCACCGTCTGATATCCAGGTGGGGCTAGTGGTGAAGAACCCACCTGCTAGTGCAGGAGACATAAGATTCGATCCCTGGGTCTGGAAGATGCCCTGGAGGAGGGCATGTGAACCTGTCTTTGATCCCTGGTAGGGCAGTGCTTCCTCTTCATGGCACTGACCATGTGACATGATGATGTGTTTGTGAGTCTATGTTCTCCACCCCATCACAACCCTTGAGAACAAGGTCCAGAATACCCACTCCAGTATTCTTGCCTGGAGAATCCCATGGATGGAGGAGCCTAGTAGGCTACAGCCCATAGGGTCACATAGAGTCGGACACGACTGAAGTGACTTACCATGTACTACCACACATCTCATGCCCAAATTTTGGTAACATCCTTACAAACAGGCTCCTGCCTTCTCTCTCTTGCTCTACCTTGATCCATTCTCTACATTTCAGCCAGGGTCCTTTTGCTTTAAAAAAGGGGGAAAAAAAGTCTTGCAACACACCCCGCTTACAGGTCTACTTGTGTTCCATTATCCTCAGGAAGTTGTTGAATTCCCTTCTCAGCCTGGCTCCGGCTCTTCTCCACCCCCTCTCGCCTTTGCAGACACTGCTTATCACCCACGAGCTGTTCCTGAGCCCCTCACCTCCTGGCCCCACCCTCCCTTACCTCCAGGCCTCACGGGGCTGTTCTGGGCGCCAGGCGCCCTCCCCTGCACTGACTCCTGCTGGTCCTTCAGGTCTCAGTCTCACCAACAAATAAGGTTAAGATGTAAAAAGTCAACCTAGTTAGCTGTATAATGATCCTGGGTTTTCCTCATCATGTATATATGACCTGGTCACTCCATCAGCCATTCATCCACCGAAGCATCATTCATTCTGCTCAGATTTATGAGACATAGTACATCTACAAGCCCAGGGCAGCCCTGGTCCTAGGTGTCAGCGAATACGTGTCTCTCTGCAGATTCGTTCACGCAGTCAGTCTGCATTTCCATCTCTCATTTGTCTTTACTCAACAGATAGCCATGAAAAAATGAACAGAAGAGAGGCCCTGTCCTCAAGGGTTGTGATGGGGTGGAGAACATAGACTAACGAACACATCATCATGTCACATGGTCAGTGCCGTGGGGAGGAAGGTCTGCCCTGCCTGGGATCAAAGACAGGTTCACAGCAGAAGTGAGGTTGAACCGACAGGTGTTGACAGGTAGACAGGGCACCAGAGATCAGGAGACAAGGAAGCAGGAAAGGGAGGTTCTTTCCGGAAGAGGAAATAGTGCATACAAGTCTTTGAGATTCACTAAAACCTGGCTATACCAGGACCCAGTTAATGTGCCCAGAATGACCAGAGTGCTGGAAACACACACCCCTGCATCCTGCCTGCTGCTCATACCTCATCCTCCGCCAGAAGTAAACCCTTTCCCCTTCCTCCTTCTCTCAGTCCTACGCATTCTCAACCCACTCGAGACCTGCTTCCTACACAAAGCCTTCTGGGATTATAAACTGAACAGACAGGGACTTAATTCCATCCTGTTTTTGTACATTGCCATTCAAAGATTCCATAATAGATCTCAGCTTCCTACCAAATCGTAAAGTCCTGGAAGACAGGGATTATGATTTACACTTACTTTGAAATTTCTCTGGGCATCTGGGCAAGACACCTGGGGCTGCTCCATGAATGCTCGTTGAAGCAACGTTCGAGGCCTGGAAAGGCGGTGCCCGTATCCCTAACCTCAAATCATCCCCAGTGAGTCTCTTAATATATCTCTTCCATCTTCATTCATCATCTGCTATGGTATCAGTTTACAGTCTTGTGCTGAGAACAGATTAGATGCCATTAGCTTGGGTTTATGATTCTCGGAGAAGAGGTAAGTTATGATGCTACCAGGAATGTAAGGGGATTCCCATTAGAAGTCTCTAGTTCTAATCAACCTTTGAATTTACTGTTAATTAACTTCTCACCCGTAGAAAGTAAAAAATGTCATCTGTGAAGCCCCGTGAACTTGTAGATAGAAGAAGCCAGTCTTTGTTTCATCTCTACCATGGATCAGCCTTATGATGTTGGACAAGTCGCCTACACATTTTTTAAACCTCAGTTTCCCCATCTTTAAAATGGGAATGATAATACATCACAGGATTACAACTGCTCTCACAGGGCTACCATAAGGATTAAAGGGGGTCATGAATGTGAACCTGATTGGTAATATGTGAAGTGCCATTTAAAACTCAGAGAGCACTTTTAACTTTATTACAAATGAAACTTCTCTCCCTTCTGTTTCATTCTCAGCATTCACAATCCAGACACAAGCTCTCCACGGGAAAGTGAACTGTATGATTTTAAGAAGAGAGCGTGTCCTTCATCTCCTATCTAGGAGATCTATTGCAACTACCTTCTCAGACCCCCATAGATGTTGGGATAGTCATGTCTACCTCCCTCAGGACTGCAGGTCCTCTGGCAGGCATGCTGTGCGCCATGGGAGCTGCCCCATCATGCTCAGAGCCCAGGGAATGGCACCCACTGAGGAAGCTGCCCAGGCTCAGCTCTTTCTGGGGAGAATGACCTATTGCTGGCTGTCCTCTTCAGAGAGCTCTGCTTAGATTTGTCAGGGAAGGGGGTTAAAAAATGCAAACAAAGAAAGCGGGCCCTGAACCTAAGATCCTAAAAGAGAAAGGGAGAAGGGGACTCTGGTAGGAGAGACAATCATGTCTACACAACCGGCAAGAATCTCACCAGTTATCAGAGTCCATCTGTGCTAAGTTACTTCAGTCGTGTCCAACTCTGAGACTCTATGGAGTCCACCAGGCTCCTCTTGGAGAAATTCACCCAACCTCTCTGAGTCTCTAAAATTACATCTTGTAAAATGAGTATAGTAATGTCTATATTTTGATGTTATTTAAGGATTAAGTTTGTATGAACTTTACCAAAGGGAGAGTGCCAAGTGACTATGAACCAACCATAAATGTATCTGCCTAAAGGAATTGTTCATAATAGCCCAGATGAATTGTGCATCTACTCCATGGGATTGTCCATTAAGAGACTTTAAAAGCGATTCCAAGAATCACCTCAAGGTGTGAGAAGGCATCTCCTGCAGGTGAGGGGTGTGCCAGGAGCGCCAGTTGGTTTCCACAGGTACCCGAAGGCCACCTCCGCTGCCTTGGTTCCCTATGCACCCCCGTCCCTGAGAGGGCCCAGTGGCATCCCCCCATGCCTAGATGCACTCCAGGCTTTGTGGTTCCCAAGGCCTTCTACTCTTTTATCCTCCCAGTAAACCTGTTAGGCTAGCAGAACAGGTAAACCTTCCTTCACCCACACACGCATTTTATGGATGACTCGCCTAAGGCCACAAAGCTCAGAAAAACTGTTCCTCTGCAGACTGAAACCACCAGCCTGAAGGGTCAGCTGGGATTTGAACCCAGGTTTCTAACATCCTTGCTGCCCACAGCCCAGGCCATGAGCTCAAGCTTAACGAAGTCCCTCTGGGCTGCAGTCTTGCAAGTACACAGACCCTCCTCCCCTGCATTGACACAGAACTCCTTGGCAACCCCGGCTAGACCTGGGCACCTGTTTCTACCCACGGGTTTTTATGTTCTTGCATTTGTTTCCAAGGGGACCAGTAGGCACTTGCACTCCCCTCTTTGGTCCCCTCGCCCCGTGGAATTTGGCAGCGCCCTGTTGGCCTCGCGCCATGATGAATGGGCTTCCTCAGGCAAGTGGGCAGTGACTGAAGCCTTGCCAGCCTGTGGGCCCTCGTCTGCAACAGCGCACTCAGATGCGATTAGCCCGAGTGTCACAATGCTTGGCAACGGTTCTGGGAGGCAGCGAGGGCCTTTGTTCATGCCACCATCCTGTCAACTGGCTACAGTTCATTTGGCTGCCAGCCTGCTTGGCCTTTTGCATCATCCCCACTCCTTCCTCCCTCAACTAGTGGTTAGTCCATCATCCCAGATTTTTCAGGGAAGATTTGGAGTGTGTGGGTCAAGTTGCTGTGTCTTTTCCTAAAGCAGCTCTGGCACTATCTAGACATGAACAAATGCTGCACGGTTTAAGAGGGCTGCTCCCAGGGGAATCTTTCTTGTTAGTTGGTGCAGAGGAGAAGGACCATGTGTGGCAGAATTTGGCCTAACACCCAGGCACTTGGGTCTGTCCCAGAAAGTGTTGTATTTGGGGTGGGGGGGGAGGTTTCAGCATTTGTTGCTTCAACACTTTCTAATGGAACACATATTATGTGCCTGCACTCTTCTCAGTTCAGTTCAGTCACTCAGTCATGCCCGACTCTTTGCGACCCCATGGACTGCAGCACACCAGGCTTCCCTGTCCATCACCAACTCCTAGAGCTTGCACAAACTCACGTCCATCGAGTTGGTGATGCCATCCAACTATCTCATCCTCTGTCATCCCCTTCTCCTCCTGCCTTTAATCTTTCCCAGCTTCTTTTTCAATGAGTCGGTTCTTCGCATCAGGTGGATAAAGTATAGGAGTTTCAGCTTCAGCATCAGTCCTTCCAATGAATATTCAGGACTGATTTCCTTTAGAATTGACTGGTTTGATCTCTTTGCAGTCCAAGGGACTCTCAAGAATCTTCTCCAACACCACAGTTCAAAAGCATCAATTCTAGCACTGTTCTATACCCTGGGAATAAAGCAGTGAACAATACAGATGAAAGTCCCTGCCTTACGGGGCCAACATTCTGGGGTGGGAAGGAGAGTGAACAGGAGAGCCAGGCAAACAAACCTAAAAACAGCTGTGTTAAAGGATGCTAGAAGAAAATGAAAACAGGCAAGAAGAACCTGGCCACAGGGGATGCTCTTCTCAGCTCCCATAGTGCATTCGGCACACAGTGGGTCCCTGACTGATCCATCCAGCTCTGCTGGGCTGGGTCTGACTCCCATACCCTCTAGCTGCAGCTGATGGGGGCTGCTAGGATGGGGGAACCTCCTAGAATGGCCTCCTGCTGGCAGGAGTATCCCCCAGGAGCCAGACTCCACCCAGTGCGGCCCCCTCCACCCACCCCAGCCAGGACGTCCTCTTCTCCTGGATGTTTTCCTCCTCCCTCCCCCAAATGTAACCTGGTGAGCAGAGCGAGCTTCAGCTCGGTAACACAGATACTGACCATCTGAACTCAGCCATTCAGACATGCATAATCTAGAGGAGATCTAGTGTAAGGACTAGTGGAGAGACTATTGGTAACAAAGAGATCACAGACGTCTAGAGAGCTGGAGATCCAACCTATGTAGGGCCAGGACAGAGCTTTCTGTAAGCTTTCTGTGTGTTATAGCATGGCCAGCAGCATCCTAGGCCTCAAAAATATCTCCAGAAAAGGAAAGAAATGTTGCCTTTATCCAATCACCCTTCACTTGAGAACCACTAGCTTCACTCAACATCACTCAACTTAGTGGACCTAGAAGCACCTTTTATCTGGGGAGGGCTCTGAACACCGCACAAAACTGGGTTATTCTGAACACTCCGGAAAGTGGTGCATCCAGCTGAAGCCCAGGTTCCCTACTACAAGGTCAAGGCCTTGGGATCTGGGTCCCTCTGGCCATACTCCACACCACTTCGGTCTCTACCTTTTACTTCAGCCAAGCCCAACAGTTTGCACCAGTCTATATCCACTCTGCATTGAATGTCCTGGGCCTTTGCTTAGGCTACTCCAACTGTCTGGAATGCCCTCCCTGCTGGCCTCGCTGTTACCAAGTCCAAGCTCACTCTGCTTGCCACAAGACAAGTCAGTGAATCCGAGATGCTGGGATAAGGAAGGGACTTTACTCAGGGGCTGGCGGATGGAGAATATGGCAGGCTAGTGCCTCAAAATAACCATCTTGTTAGGTTGCCAGGTTTTTCCATGGATCCGAGATGGGGTGGGAGAGTAGGGAGGTGAGGAAATCAAGTTCAAAGACTATTCAGTCCTTGCAAATGTCCCTTAGAAGGGCGAGCCTCAGACAGGGGGATGTATCAGTTTTCCCCTCCTTACAGCCCTTCACAGGTGGGCAGCTCAGGTTATCTCCCTGAGGCAAGCCATTAGGTATGTTTATAAAAACAAAAAAGGGTGAAAGGCACAGAAGCAGATCCAGTGTAAACTGAAAATGAACCCTTCCCAGTTACAGTGCCTGGCTCACTGTGTTCTTCTTCACGGTGCACTTGGAGGGGCTTCCCTGGTGGCTCAGATGGTGAAGACTGCACTTGGGGGTCATTCCCTGCAGGAAGCCTTCCCTGATGTCCAGACAGGACTGAGAACCCACTTTGCTCACGAGCTCCCTTTGCACCTGACGCTTAGGCCTTCCCTCCTAGACAGGACCTGAAGCCCTCTAGCCCAACCAGTCCTATAGTGTCAGTAATTTGGGGTTATGGGCCCACTTCTCCCACTTGACCTTCAAGGCAGAGACTCTGTGTTTTCATCTCCAGAACCTAGCAAAGTGCCTGATACAGAGTCGATGCTCCATAGACGGCGAAACGAATGGACAAGTGAACAGAGCACAGAGATGAATGAGATTCAGAGTGAGCACAAGAGAATACCAGCTTGGAGGAGGAACAGAATCAAGGGGGAATCGTGTTTCTACAACAGAGGAGGGAATGATTAAGCAGCCTGCCCTTCACTCCTCTTCGCTTCAGGCTAAATACTTCAATTGCCTTAACCTTTCATCCCACATCCATCTCATTTCCCAGCCCTCTAATCATCTTTGTCGTTCACATTCCTCCATGCCTTCCTCGTGATTTCCAGGGGCCGCTTTTGCGTTTGATGTGCTGTGTTCAGAGCAGCAGGAACAAGAGCCTGGTTCCCCCAAGAGCATCACTTCCACCTAATTAGCTCGGGATTCCACAATTCCCGAAACCTCACCACTGCTGGGCCTGCTGGCTTCAGGAGAAGCCCTGCCTCCGGGCACCAGCAAATGATTTTCACAGAGAAGTGAGGAGAGACAATTGAACTGGTGATTATGTTAATGATTTCCTTTTCTGTGTCTGGACTGCTCCACAGGGAGGCGGAGCTTCTAGGACGGGAGGATGGGCCAGGTTGAGGTACGGGATGCGGAGGAGCAGGTACCAGGACTGGAGAGGCTCAGTGCTCTGGGCTGGGATGTGGACAGTTCGGGCTAGAGGAGGCACCGAGGGACGTGGCGCCTTGGTGGAGTTACTGCCTTCAGCTGTGACGGTCGGGGGCAGAGCAGGGTCCAGGGCCTTCTCAGATTCAAGCCTCTCGGATCCACCACTGTCCTGGGGAGCTGCGATAGACAGACAGAAGGACAGGCCCGGGGTCACCAGGAGTGGCTCGCAGAGAGATTCCAAACCCAGATCTTGTAACTCCCAGTCCGGAGGGCTTCCGGGACCCCACAGCCCCTTCTCCTGGGTCAGAGACAGAGGAGGCAGTGCTGGGGACAGGAGCCCTTTAGCGGCCTGATGTCTCATGACACAGGCCCAGTGCATGGCCAGGCAGCCCTCGACTCCCAGACGGCCACTCCCCGGCCGGACTGTTGACCCTTCCCGTTAACAGCAGCCTCGGCCAGTTTGAAACCGTGCTTTCTGGAGTCCCCCTCACGCTCCTTCCGTCCAGCCCGCCTCAGCTCTCCACACGGCGGCCGCCCAAGGAGCCCTGTGAACCCCGTCAGCCTTCAGTGGCCCAGCAAGTTCCTGCCACGCTGGCTCCTGTTTATCGCTGGGGAAAGCTGGTTTTCGTCCATCAGACCGTCACCGGTCAGTCAGCGAAGGCCTGTTGAGGGCTGGGCACTGTTCCAGGTGATGGAGATGCAGAGGTGAAGGAGGCAGTGCTCCACTCTCGGGGGGCTTGCTCCTGTCCTCGTGGGGAGGCCCGAGCAGTTTACTGCAGAAAGAGGCGGGGGACCCCGGGGCTCCAAGGGTGCCTCGCTCTTTAATCAAGTCCAGCTCCACCGCAGACACTCTACCACAGTCCAGCTTCAAGGGAGCCATCCTGAAGAGGCTGCCTAGCCAATGCCACCTCTGCCCCCTGCTGCCCCCTGGGAGGCATGGAAACAGCAGGAGTTGCCCCTCACTCACACTCACACATCCATCCATCCACACATATACACACTCACACATCCATACACTACACACTCATGCACATACACACACACATACACACACATCCATACATCCACATGCACATACATGCACACATCCATACACACACATGCACACATCCATACACATACACACACATGCACACATCCATACACACACACACTCAGGGATGCTTAGTGAGAGGCCTGGGGGCTCCTGAAGGAACACAGGGCCCACCATTCCTGCCCCTGGTGGTGGGTTGAGGTCTTTAGCCTGGATGTGGTTTCCAAAATTGACTGCTCTGGTCGAACTTTGTGCCACACTGATGGGAGGCCCTGGGTGGAGAGATGCAGCACAGCAGAACACCCAGGTGCAGGCTGTGAAGCAGGGACTGCACCAGGCCTGGCTCACAGGAGCGGGCAGCATCAAAGATGCACCCTGTCAGCGCGGAGGGCACACGGCAAGGGCTCGGTAAACTGCAGCTCCGTTGCCCCCCTGCCGCCGCCACAGGAAGTCTTCCTTCTGCCTTGTCGCGCACACCTCCTTGGCGACTGTCCAGAGTCCGAAGAGTGAGCTGCCTGGGAAGAATGCAGTGACAGAAATACTCGGCCGCGTCCGCGCGTCCCTGCTGGCAGCTGCTCTCGGGTCCTGGGCCTCCCTCCCCCAAGAGCTGCTGGGCCGTGTGCTGCCCACTCTGCCGCGCCCCTAGTGGTGGGCTTGGGGAAGTCACCTGAACTCGCCCAGCCTCAGCTTCCGGCCTCTGTTAACTGGGGATGAGAAGACCTCCCTCGAACACCAGTTGAGAGTATTAAGGGAGGAGTGGCCATCTTTCTTCATTCTAAAGAAAGAATGAGGGATTTCCCTGGTGGTCCAGAGGCTAAGACTCTGCACTCCCCACACAGGGGGGCCGCGGACTCGATCCCCGGTCAGGGAACAAGATCCCTCATGCTGCGACTAAAGAGTCCCCAGGTCACAGTGAAGATGGAAGATCCGTGAGTGGCAACCAAAGCCGGCACAGTCAAATAAATAAATATAAATATGGGGGGCGGGGGAGAAATTTAAAAAGAAAAGAATGAGAGGACCGAGTGCCAAAGGAGAGAACGGCAGGAAGCCAGGCGGAGCTGGTGGTGGGCTGAGGGAGGCGCGTGGCACCTGGCCCGGGTCGGCCCAGAATCCTAACAGCCGCAGCCCGCACTGCCTGCTGGCTGTTCTTAAAGCTCTGAACCCAGCGCGCCTCACCGAACCTTCACAAAAGCCTCTCGAGTCGAGTAGTATCCCATTTCACAGATGAGGAAAAGAGAGGCCAGCGAGATGAAGGAAGCTGCCTAAGGTCATTGCCCAGCTTGGAATAGACAGAGGTGAGATTCACCCCCCTCCACTGTGGTCCTCCACCTGCGGGGCCTGGGCTGCCTGAGAGCCTGAGTCACTCCAGCCCTCATCTGTGAAGTGGGTGTGAGCATTCCAGCTCTAAATGGAATGTGTGACATTGACTGGAGGGTCCTTGCCCCTCTCCAGCCCTGAGAGGGAAACACTTTATAAACAGGGGATTACCTATTGGCCCCACTGCCCTGAGCCAGATCTCCGGTCCTGCCAAATTGTTGGAATGGTTCAGTGACAAGTGTGTTCTTAGGAAGAAATTTATGGTGCCTTATTCAGAGTGAGTCACCAAATCCCTGCGGTGAGAGGCACGGGGGAAGGGCTGTCTGCAGACACAGGCTAACTCACCCTGGTCCCAGCTGCCCTGGGCCTGGTGGCCTCCCCGGGGCCCAACCAGAGACTGAGTGCTGTCCAGTGAGCTTGTGAGCAAGGGGGCAGAGGGAGACAGCCTTCAGCCGGGCAAAGTTGATGCCCTATGGTGAATCTGTACATGCCCCAAAAGGCTCCAAAATTCACTTTCTGCCTGCCACCAAATTTCCTAGGGTGTTGTTGAGAGTCAGGGTCTGGCTCACTCCTTGAGTCCTTTCCAAAGGCCTTGAATAACCCTCTTAGAACTGGATCAGCCAGAGAATATTTCAGTTTGGGTGAATCCTCTTCTCTGCCTTTGAATTCTAAGAGAAGAAAGGTAATTAAAAAATTAAACTTGAGAGGAAGATTTAGCTTAGTGATTGCAGTTCTGTTGGGATTTTTTTTTTTTTTTTTTCCTTTAAAGACTACACAGAGCCATGTTCATGAGGGAAGTCCCACCCTTAAACGTCGACGTTTTTGGTCGTACATGTGACTGTTAGAAGGACCAGGATGAGAAAACGTCCGTCGAGGAATAGCAGGTGATCTCCCTAGACAGATGTCACTAGAGGTCACCAGACAAGGCTGACCCTCCCCTGTCTGCTCCTGGGGGCAGCATGAGAATTTCTCTGATGCACCCAAACCCACAGGTTAGGATAGGGCATCACACAGGGCCCAGGATTCATGGTGTGCAGACCCGGCATGGACCCCGCATGAAGTGAAAACCAGCTCACTTCACGGGTGGCCATTTGCGTAGTCATCCAGATTTTGCAAACAGCTAAAGGCCAGGATGCAAAAGCAGACCACCGGGCAGCAAACAGCGGAGTCCACGGGGTTGTTCATCCTAAAGCTCATCCCCTCTGCAAAAGGACAGCCCATCAGGCCTTTTCAGGTACTGCTGACTCCTACTTTAATCGTAATGCTAACATGGTACACACGTTTATCTCTCAACCCAAACCGCATGAGGAGGAGATCAACTGGAAGGACAGGAGAGCCTCTAGAGCTGAGATGTTCCGTATTTTGAGGGGGAGTGACCTCTCTGAGGATCTAACCTGTGAACGCTCGCCCCAGAGAGGCTTTCACACCCCGTGTACTCTGTACCTTATCAGGTGGCTCTTAGTCCCTGAGGATCAACCTCAACACCCAGATTAAGATCCCCCCCCCGAAGAGATTGGGCAGATCTGTGAGCTGACTGCTCGGACCCTGGAGAGCAGACACAGTGACTTTAACCCGCTGCCAGCCCCTACCTGATGGAACAAAGGCCCCCGTCCCTGACAGGTGGGGATGGTCCTCCCAGTGGCCCTGACAGAGCCCAGGTATGCTTGACACGTCCACCAAAGCAAGCAGGGATGCACGTAAACACTGGTTGAGCACAATAACTGCTATCAAAGGGTTTACAAATGATGTGTCAGGCACTCTTCTGGTGCTTTGTTTTAATATATTGAATCCTTGCAAAAGCCCTGGAAGGTGTTTCTGTAAGAGCCTGGACTTAAGCTCTGTTTCTCAAATTCCATCTCCAGTGGTTAAATTACTAGAAATGTAATATTTTCCCAGAAAAAAACACCCACTGGTACTATTGAACACTTGCTTTGTGTCAAGCATTGTGCTAAGGATGGGTTTCCCATGTATTCATTTATTTTACACAAACCATACTGTACAGATGAGGTTCAGAGAGACTAAGTGATGTTCCTGAGGTAACAAGGCTGCAAGCTGTGGAACTGGGATTTGATCCAAGTTTCTCCATTTCTAAACCCTTTGATAGCAGTTATTGTACTCTATGGGGCTCCCAGGTGGAGCTAGTCGTCAACAATCTGCCTGCCAGTGCAGGAGACGTGGGTTTAATCTCTGGGTCGGGAAGATCCCCTGAAGGAGGAAAACAGCAACCCAATCCAGTATTCTTGCCTGGAGAATCCCCATGGACAGAGGAGCCTGGCGGGCAACAGTCTACAGAGTCACAAAGAATTGAACACGACTGAGGACATTGTGCCCTACTCCTCTCTGCAGGTTGGGATTACAGTCTACATACTGACATATACCTAGAACAATGGAGGTTTGGTTAGCAAAGTTCTGAAAAGATCTTATGTTTATGTCCAGGACACAGACCCTGGTGGTGTGGGTGATATTTGTATCACTTCTAGTTAAACACGGACGCTTGATCTCCTGCATTTATTTTTCTCTCCCTTGATCATAGATTTTTTTTCCTCTTGTAAAGATGGCTACAACAATTTTTTATTCCTGAATACACATCCCTTTACAATGCAGCTTTGCTACTCTTCTCATCAAGAGAAAAGGTCTTGAATCTGGGTTGACTTGTTTTGACCAGTAGAATTTGGTGGAATTCTACATGACTTCTAAAACTTGGCCTTACGAGACCTTGCAGCTTCTGCCTTGAGTCTTTTGGAACATTGCCCTGAGATCAAGAGGGAGGGGATATGTGTATACATACAGCTATTGCACTTTGTTGTACAGAAAATAACACACCATTGTAAAGCAACCATACCTCAATAATTTTTTTTAATGAAAAGAAAAGAAAACCCCAGAAAGAGAAAAACCCCTAACAGACAAAGGAGTGGTAATTAGAAGGGCATCAAAATTCTCTCCAGATACACTGAATAGAACATAATAGAAAAATGCTTTTACAACTCTGAAGGAAAATGATTTTCCACCCAGAATTCTATAATCACCTGAATGATCAATCAAGTGTGAGGAAAATAAAGATGTTTTTAGACAAGCAGCTCTCAAAACCTGGGCTCATCATGAAAGAGGGAGCCGTGGCACCCAGGAACAGGCATGAACGTGTGCTCAAGAAGTCCTAGATCATTTATTCTTGAAAAATGAAAATGTATTATAAAAAAGGCATTTAGGTGAAAGTTTTAATCTAGAGTAAAGAGAAGGAAAGAAAGCAGCTACTGAGTTGGCGGGGGGAGGGGGGGGCGGTGCTTCCCAGGTGGCTCAGTGATAAAGAATCCACTTGCCAATACAAGAGATGCCAGAGACGCAGGTTCGATCCCTGGGTCGGGACGATCCCCTGGAGAAGGAAATGGCTACCCACTCCAGTATTCTTGCCTGGAGAATTTCACAGACAGAGAAGCCTACAGTCTATGGGGTCACAAAGAGTCAGACATGCCTGAGCACGAAGGCACTGTGCACCGAGCTGGGGAGCAGGGCAGAGCGATAAAGAGGGTGAGCTATGGGCCCCTGGATTTCACTATCCCTTTTAGCCCTATTTGATTTAACTATGGGACTAGGTCACTTTAATAAAAATTACTTTTTATGCAAAACTAAACAGCATGGGCTCTAGAGTCCGATTACCCGGCTTCAGATCTCCATTTACTCTATTACTGGTGGCAGGGCCTGGTTCAAGCCACTGGCCTTCCTGTTCCCTATCTATCTTGTAAAATTGAGGTAAGGGTTAAACATACTTTCTGTAAAGGGCCTGGCACAGAACATATGCTCAATAAATCACAGCCAGTATGATTTTTAAGACTGCTGAGAAATTCTATGGTAGAGTGAAAGCAAACTCTGCTGCCCCAGAGGTGGGAAGAATTGAGAAAGCCTGAACAATATCTCCCTTGCATTTGCCAGTAAGTTCTCCAGCCGTTGTAAAGCCGTTCCCACCCCCCACCCCCTCCCTATCTTGATCATTAGCGATGTCCTAGTCTACCTTGCAGAGTGACTTAGGAGGCGCTGGACACGCAGCAGAGAGTGGCTTTTCACATAAAGGCCCAATTCATTTCCAGGGGCCTGCTTGCAGGTTTTCCTTCTGATACAATCGTCCCACACAAGCTGTCTCTGTAGGAGGGGTCACAAAGCAGCTCCAGGATGGGGCATTGGTGCAGGGCAGGGAGAAGGCAGCTCCAGGCTCAGCTGGGGGAGGGGAGCACATTGCATCAAGCAGAAAGTCCAGCCCCTGGCCTGCCAGGGTCCCGGGCTCAGAACCTCCACAGTGATCGGGGCCCTGCCCAAATAAGGGGGCCTCCAAAGAGGGCTTGGGGATGAGGATGCTGACTCCTTGACCCAAATATATACACACACTTATTTAAACAAGCATATGAATGGGGCAAATTCCAGAGAGAGACAGGTACCCTAACATGTTAACCAGAGTTCTCTGAATGGTGGGATTTGAAGTGATTTTCATTTCTTCTTGCTTATCTATATGTTTCAACTTTGGTAAAAAAAAAAAAAGATCATACATTCTGTTTGTAGTTTTAATTAATAATGATGATAATGAAGAACGAGGTGATGAATCCCTGAAAGGGAGTGGGTACACGAGGAGGGAAATTCCATGGCCCCTAAAACTGGGGACTGAGGGCCTTCAGTCAGAGAGACTGGGTAACAGTGGAAAAGTGCCGGTCCTCTGCCAGTCACTGTTCCAAGAATTCAGAGACCTCCATTTGGGAGAGGTGCCGATGTCGGGGCGGGGGTGGGGGTGGTAGAAAACAGGTAAAACGTCAGTAAGCTGCAACGTGTGCCAAGTGCTGTCTATGCTAGAACTCACTGAATCCCCGGAGAGACCTCATGAGATAGGGTTGCTTGTCATCCAAGCTGAGTTTCTCCAGTCAAACAGCATGATTTTCTGTCTCCCATACATGACCCTTGGTTTCCACTTCCTTGGAATTTTGTCTCCATGCCTTCTTTCAAGTTCTTTCCTCTTCCTAATTGCTTTCGTGTGTGTGTGTGTGTGTGTGTGTGTGTGTGTGTGTGTGTGTGTGCGCGCGCGCGCGCACGCACATGTACTCAGTTGCATCCAAATCTTTGCGACCCCATAGACTATAGGGAATGGGGGCTCTGAGCCCAGGACCCTGGCAGGCCAGGGGCTTTCAGGGATTCATCACCTCATTCTTTATTATCATCATTATTAATTAATACTACAAAGGGAATGTATGATCTTTTTACCAAATTTGAAACATATAGATAAGCAAGAAGAAATGCAAATCACTTCAAATCCCACCATTCAGTGACCCCAGGCTCCTCTGTCCATGGGATTTTCAAGGCAAGACAACTGGAGCGGGTTGCCATTTCCTCTTCCAGGGGATATTCCCGATCCAGGGATTGATATGTCTTATGTCTCCTGCATAGGCAGGCATATTCTTTACCACTGAGCCACCTGGAAAGCCCATGCTAATATATATAAAATGCTAAACAAAGTAGTGTGCAGTGGAAGTGCCTAGCAGTAGTAAAACAAGAGCTCCCCCGCTGGGCTATGTGCAGGCTCACTGAAAAAGGACCCGTGGGCTGGCTGGGAGTGTGTGAAGGTCAGAGTCTGTCTAGGATGCTTGTCCTCAAGGCCAGGGATCCCCACACCTTAGCTGCTTCCAGAGCTGGTTCTGTTAGATCCTAGAGATCCCAGGAAAAATGCAGACTTGGCCATTACCTCTGGGCAGCCAAGAAAGAAATGTTTTTCAAGTTCCCAAGAGATAACTGGAGGATGACAGAGATGTCAATTAGGGACCACGCTCGCCTTTCTCAAAATCATGTGTGTCATTAGTATTCTAGGCACTTACTCCCCTGTTAGCATCTATGACAGAGGAAAGTTAAGCTTCTCTTTGCCCACAGAAGGAAAACCAGTGGGAGAGGAAAGCCAGCCACCATCTCTCCAGCCCAGTGAGGACCTCTGGGCCTCCTCTTTCCCTGGGCGGGGCCTGCAGAAGGCTTGCTGGGGCAGGGCTGACAGCCTCCCCAGCCCCTCTCCTCACTGGCACCAGCTGCCTCAGGCCACCTGCAGAAAACCCCATGCCAGTGGCAGCTCAGGTAGGAGCCTGGATTCCACGTGCATCCTGGACAAGAGCTGGGACAGGGTTTCCTGCTGCGATCCGAGCGCAGCTCCATTCTGCATCTGATAAGCACAGGTACCAGAGTGGAGGGCTTCCCAGGTGGCTCAGTGGTAAAGAATCCGCTTGCCAGGCAGGAGATGCAGCTCCATCCCCGGGTCCGGAAGATCCCCTGGAGAAGGAAATGGCAATCCACTCCAGTATTCTTTGCCTGGAGAATCCCATGGACAGAGGAGCCTGGCTGGCTATAGTCCATGGGCTCTCGAAAGAGTCGGACATGACTGAGTGACAACAATAAATCAACCTCCAGACTCATACTCAATTGCCCACTCAGCTCCTCTACTGGGCTGTGTAATGGGCATCTCTCTCCTCACGGGTCCAAAACTAATAAGTTCTTTTTTTTTTTTTTTTTAATAAGTTCTTGATCTTTTCTCCTCCTATAGTCTTCTTCATTTGAATTCATGAATGAATTCATGGATTCATGATGAATCCATCATTGTTCAAGCTAAAACCCTTGGAGTCACTCCTGACTTCTGTCTCTCTCATACTCGCACCCACTCCATCAGCAAACCCTTCCACACACGTGCAGAGTCTGACTGCTTCTCCCCACGTCTCCCTCACCCTGCTCCAAGCCCCCGTCAGCCCTTGCGTGGTTTGCAGTAGTCTCTTCAATGGTCTCCCTGCCTCCACTCTTGTACCCTGTAGTCTGTTGTGAACATCCCAGGAGGTAGACTATCCCGTGAAGACAGAGGTCAGGGCAGTGCCCTTCAGCGGGGTCCCATCCTATCTGGAGCCATGGTCCATACTACCTTTCCACCTGCACTCCTAGGGTTCACTCCCACACTCACCCCTCTCCAGCCACAGTGGCCTCAAACTCACCAGGCACGCTCCCAACCTGAGGGCTTGGTGTTTGCAGCTCCTCTGCCTGGACACCTTTCCAAGTTTCCACGTGCTCACTGCCTTTCCTCCTGGGCACAGCCTCATTCCTGTCTTTGTACAAAAACCTCCTTTTCAGTGAGGTCTTCCCCAGCCTCCTTGCACCACCCTCCTCCAATTTCTGTCCTGTGTTTACTTTCTTTTTCTGCATGATACCTATCACCAAACATACTATAATATTTATTTATTTTATTTTTATTAATTTTTAAATATTTTTATGTCTTTATTTTTTTAATAATAGTCTTTATTGAATTTGTTACAATGTTATTTCTGGTCTATGTTTTTGGTCCCAAGGTATGTGGGGTCTTAGCTCCCCGACCAGGGATCGAACTCTCACCTCCTGCACTGGAAGGTGGAGTCTTAACCACTGGACCACCGGGGAAGCTCTGTAATCTTTATTTATTTGGTTTACTATTTGTCACCTCTACTGGGTAGTCAGTATTAAAGAAGCAGCCTGCAATGCAGGAGATACAGGAGACACGGGTTTTATCCCTGGGTCGGGAAGATCCCCTGGAGAAGGAAATGGCAATGCACTCCAGTATTCTTGCCTGGAAAACTCCATGGATGGAGGAGCCTGGAGGACTACAGTCCGGGGGATCTCAAAGAGTCAGAGGAGACTGAGCACGAATGGGAATTCAAGTCCCTAAGGTTAGAGATTTTTACCAGACACACAGTTAAGTGCTCAACAAATACTTGTCAACTGAGTGAATAAACAGGAATCAGTTGTTCTGGTGTGTCCGTGTCAGCTTTTGCACTTAGCCAATGAAAGGAAGAGCAAGAAGACACCTTAGACCGTCAAGTTCAGGTCTTCCTTCAGCTGAAGGACACTGAGCTCTAGCGAAGAGGCGGATATTCCAAACATCACAGCTCACTGGCTTTAGAGCTGGGCTGGGAATGGATACCCTCAGCTCTCAAACAGAGCCTGTCCTCTGGCCCTCCCACCACCCACGGAGGACACTCCATTCTGACAGCAATTTCCAGTCTCCTGAGCTGTAAAATTAGAACAAGGAACCTACAGAAAAGAAAGAAATGAGCTGTGGGGCAGGGTATTTTTAGGCTCGCTGGCTTCTAAGTGCACACATATAGAAAGGTCTACCCATATGGCTATATATAGTGGCCAAATCAGGAAGTCAGTTGAGTGGTGGGTCAGCTTTTCTGGGGGTGGCTGAGTGGGGCTGTTGCCACATTATCAGTTTCCAGCCAGAGTGGCCGATTCCAAGGAAACTGACCCTGTTGAGTCATCTGGAATCTGCATACCTCACATGGGGTGCTCAGAAAGACTCTGAGGAGTCAGATCCTCCTTTTTCTTCTCCTCAATCAGCCAGAAGTTACCAGTGAAACTCCAAGGCCCACCCGGCATCTTATGGTCAAAGTCTCCCCAGTTCTGGCTTGCTATCTTGGGGGCAGATGGGGATTCTGAAGGGGGAGACTGAGCGGTAACCTGGAGCCTCTGTGTGCCCAGTTGACCGCAGAGGCCTCCTGGGCTCTGGTCCCTTTGTCTACCAAGGACTTCCTAAGACCTCAGACCAGTCTAAAAGATGAGACCTGGATTAGCATAAAGCACTTCCTAATGGTCAAACATTCTGTTCGTCACGTATGGATCTCATTTTATACAACTTACTAGGGAGGTACATGTAAAATTGTCTCCAGTCAAAAAAAAAAAAAATTGTCTCCATTTTACAGTTGGAGAAACTGAGGTAAAGTGTGGGTAAGTGACCACCCAGGTCTCAGCTTAAGTGGTGGAGCCAAGCCATCTAGTTCCACAGCCATCAAGCTAAGCTTCACTGGCTGGAGGGCAGGAAACCTGGGTGTGGGGAGAGCACTTCTGGGGCTTTGAGATTCGTGGCTGGATCTAGGTATTGGTGCTGCAGACCTTTGACTGGACTTCGAGCTAAGTGATGAATGTGTAGCAAGCACATCGGTTGCTTATGAAAAGGAATGAGGGTAAGTTTGTTCCTCTTATCTAGGACAAGCCAAGGGACGGATCCAGAAACTTCATGGAACATGCTGGAAATGGGTTTTATACTAGCTGTAACGGGAAACTGCTTGACAGGGTGACATGCTGTGGAAATAGGGGCTAGTGTCCCTCTGCAAGGACCAAACACTGGAGCTGGGGTAGATCCTTGCCCTCACGCAGCTTATGTTGTAGTGGAGGGGCACAGACGACGACCACAAACAAGTGAGATAACTAAGATGGTTATAAAGGGGCTAACCAAAATAAAACAAGGCAATGCAATGGCTACAGGATGAGCTGTGTTCCCCCAAAAGCAACTGAAGTCCTAAGCCCCAGAGTATGACCTTATTTGGAGGTAGAGTCTTTATGGAGGTAATTGGGTTAAAAAGAGATCATTAGGGTGGGCTCTGATCCAATATGACTGGTATTCTTACAAAAGGGAAAATGTGGAGACAGGCACACTGGGAGCATGCCACGTGAAGAGGAAGAGAGCTTAGAGTCAAGAACACCGAAGTCAAGAACACCAAAGATGGCCCCATCCTCTGGAAGCTAGGAGAGAGCATGGAGCAAGCTCTCCCCAGAGCCCTCAGAAGGAACCAACCCTGCCGGCACCTTGATCTTAGAAACTTCTAGCCTCCAGAATAGAAGAGAGTAAATCTCTGCTGTTTAAGCCACTGGTCTGTGGTGCTTTGGAAGCAACAGTTAGAACTGGACATGGAACAACAGACTGGTTCCAAATAGGAAAAGGCGTACGTCAAGGCTGTATATTGTCACCCTGCTTATTTAACTTATATGCAGAGTACATCGTGAGAAACGCTGTGCTGGAAGAAACACAAGCTGGAGTCAAGATTGCCGGGAGAAATATCAATAACCTCAGACATGCAGATGACAGCACCCTTATGGCAGAAATTGTAGAAGAACCAAAGAGCCTCTTGATGAAAGTGAAAGAGGAGAGTGAAAAAGTTGGCTTAAAGCTCAACATTCAGAAAACTAAGATCATGGCATCCGGTCCCATCACTTCATGGCAAATAGATGGGGAAACAGTGGAAACAGTGTCAGACTTTATTTTTTGGGGCTCCAAAATCACTGCAGATGGTGATTGCAGCCATGAAATTAAAAGATGCTTACTCCTTGGAAGGAAGGTTATGACCAACCTAGATAGTATATTTAAAAGCAGGGACATTACTTTGCCTACAAAGGTCCGTCTAGTCAAGGCTATGGTTTTTCCAGTAGTCATGTATAGATGTGAGAGTTGGACGGTGAAGAAAGATGAGCGCTGAAGAATTGATGCTTTTGAACTGTGGTGTTGGAGAAGACTCTTGAGAGTCCCTTGGACTGCAAGGAGATCCAACCAGTCCATCCTAAAGGAGATCAGTCCTGGGTGTTCATTGGAAGGACTGATGTTGAAGCTGAAACTCCAATACTTCGGCCACCTCATGTGAAGAGTTGACTCACTGGAAAAGACCCTAATGCTGGGAAGGATTGGGGGCAGGAGGAGAAGGGGACGACAGAGGATGAGATGGTTGGATGGCATCACTGACTCGATGGACAAGGGTTTGGGTAGACTCCGGGAGTTGGTGATGGAGAGGGAGGCCTGGCGTGCTGCGATTCATGGGGTTGCAAAGAGTGGGACACAACTGAGCAACTGAACTGACTGAACTGAACAAACTAATGGGCTTCCCTGGTGGCTCGGATGGTAAAGAGTGCAATAATTACTGCCTGCAATAAAACAAGATAAGGAAATGGGAGATGAACCCCGGGTCAGGAAGATCCCCTGGAGGAGGAAAATGGCAACCCACTCCAATATTCTTGCCTGGAGAATCCCATGGACAGAGGAGCCTGGTGGGCTATAGTACATGAGGTCTCAAAGAGCTGGACAGGACTGAGTGACTAACACTTTCACTTTCCATAAGCTTAACACTCAAAGAGGATTAATTTAGCTAATAGATTGGGTTAGGTCTATCTGAGGAGGTGACAACTGGGCTGAAGCCTGCCTGAATGTTGAGAAGGAAAAGCAGCAGAAGATCCACACCCCAGATGCGGGAACTAACTCGGCATATCTATGGAAAGGCCTGTGTGGCTGGAGCAGAGCGAGTGAGGGCAGAGAGGATAGAACTTTCATGGAATATGCTGGAAATTGGGGTTTTACACCAACTGCAACGGGAAACCACACGATGGAGTGACGTGAGGCCCGACTTTTCCCTTTAAAAGATGCCTCTGGCTGCTCTGTGGAAAACAAGCTTGAGGATCGGGTAAGGGGAGACCAGTTAGGAGGGCAAGGTTCACATTCAGAGGAGAAATGAGAACCCCTGGCTGAGAGCACTGGCAGAGGAGAGGGGAGAAGTGCTCTGGTTCATGATGAACTTCGGAGAATTCCAACAGGACTTGCTAGTCCTGGGGCGAGAGCAAAAGGGAGGTATGGAAGACGACCCCAGGACTTTGGCGTCCAAGCAGCTGAAAGGACCGTGGTGCTTTTTACAGGTGGGAGTGGATAGAGGAGGGAGTTTCCTGATGAGAAATAGCCAGTCAGCTCCCACCCAAATAAGATTTATAAGATGAGGCCCAAGGAAAAATTAGTGAGACATAGACCCCCTCCTAGAACTCAGGGCTTGAAGGAGGCAGACACATAAATAAATCATACGTATACACCACGTCCAGCAGCTGGCTACGCACAGCTAGGAGTGACTGGGGAAGTTGGCCAAAGGAGGAAAACGTTTCTGTTTTACCTTTTCAGAATAACTTCAGACTTCTATAAACATTGCCAAAACAGTACAAAGAATTCCCAAATACCCTCCACCTAGTTTCCACATGTTAACACTGTACAAATCTACGATACAGTCATCCAAACCAGGAAATTAGCATTAGCTACAAACCTAATTCAGATTTCATCAAGTTCCCCATCTGGTCCAGGAGCCAATCCAGGATCACCCGTCGCACTCAGCTGTCATGCTTCCTTTGTCCCTCCAGCTGGGACAGCACCTTCATCTTTCTCGGTCATGGCCTTCATGCTCTTGAGGAGTGCTAGCCAGCTGTTTGGAGAATGTGCCTCCATGGGAGCTGGTCTGCTGTCCTCAGGTTGTGCATTTTTTTTCAAATTTATTTATTTTTAATTTTTGGTTGCGCTGGATCTTTTTGCTGCACAGGCTTTTCTCTCGTTGCGGCGAGCAGGGTCTACTCTCTAGTTGTGATGTGCGGGCTTCTCGTTGCAGTGGCTTCTCTTGTTTGCCCTAGAGCTCACAGACTTCAGGAGTTGCAGCATTCAGGCTCAGCAGTTGTGGGCACATGGGCTCAGTTGCTGCGAGGCACGTGGGATCTTCCCAGACCGGGGATCAAAGCTGTGCCTCCTGCATTAGCAGGCTAAATTATTAACCACTGAGCCACCTGGGAAGCCCCAGGTTGCGCATTTTGACAAGAACACTGCAGAAGTGATGCTGTGCCCTTCTCAGTCGTCATGTCAGGCAGCACACGAGGCCAATAAGCTGTTACCTGTTGATTCTGATCACCCGAGTCAGCTGGGGTCTGCAGGTTTTTCAACTGTAAAGTTATTCTTTTCCACTTTGAGTTAACAGGCATCTCATGGGGAACTACTTTGTGATGATGTAAACATCCTGTTTCTCATCTTATTTTCACCCGCAAATGTTTGTTTCCGCTGATGAGTCTTGCTTAAAACAATCACGACCGTGGGTGTCTGCCAAGAAGTGGTTTTCTATTTCCTTCACGCCTTCAAATGTTCAACAGTTGGAATTTTTTTCTGTAAGAAGGCTGTCCCTTTTCCCTTATTTGTTTACTCAAATATTTACTATATCATTACAGACGCATTATTTCCTATTTTTTTCCTCTTATTCTATAAGTTATAATCTATTGTGATCTTTTTTGTTGTTGTTGCTCAATCTCAAGTTTGGGAGTCAGGAGCCCCTCCACGTTGGCTTCTGTGTTCAAGAGGAAAATTTTGGAGCAAAACTTAGGACAAAGTTGTGACGGGGAGGCAGAGGGAGAAGAGAGAGGAGAGGCTTCCCGGCCTGGAGGGCAACTATGGGCTCCACACCCAGTCCTCTCTGAGGATGCTGGCCACCCTCCGGGCTGGCTGTTCCTGACCAGGAGGGCCAGGAAGAAGCAGCCACACACCTAGCTCAGGGGGAGAGCCCTCCACTGAAGGTGCCCTGCCTCTAGCAGGACCTCCCCAGGGACCAACCAGCAGGCTGCAGCACTTGGGCTGTTAAGGCATCTGCCTGCTCGAGAGGAGCCTTCCACCGTGTGTACTGACACCATCCTCCTAGTTGCCACTTCCTGCCTGACGCTGCTTTGTCAGAAAAGCCACCACCCAGAGCTCTGGGGGTCCCCACTACTCAGCCTGTGACTGAAGGGTGTTCCTTTGACCTCCCCGCCTGAAGGGATTGTATCTGGCGAGGTGGTTTGACCCTCAGAGCTATGGAGTGAAGAAGCCACTTGGCCTGGAGACCATCTAAGCGAGACTGGCTCTCGTTGGGACTGGCTTGCTGTGGTTTTTTTCAACCCAGGGCCTCGGTAAAGTCTCGCGGGGATGCCCAATAGGGAGAGTAGGTGGGAGCAGGCGAAGGGGGTGGGGGAATGGCAGTTGGATTTCCATCAGTCTGGCCTAGGCCCCTGTTGACAGAGATGGAGCTGGGCCCCAAAGGGAAACGGTTTATCTAAGGTCACGGGGGCAGTGGGTGGCTAGGCAGGACCAGGACTCAGTGTCCGGAATCCTTGTGTCCTTCTCACCGCTGCACGTTCCCAATCCACTGGTTTCTTGTTTATCGATGACTGATGAGGCCACAGCCTGGGTTTCCTTGTCCATTTCCCTTGTTCTCAGGGCAGGCAAAGAGACAGAGACCAGTCTTCCAGGCCCTTCTGTGGCAGGGCCTCTTGGCATGTGAGCAGCACTGACCCTTCACCCCCAGGGAAGGGGAGCTGTCCCGGGTGGTTTAGCAAGTCAAGGCCAAACTCACCTGACAGTCTCTCCTGGCTGGAGGCCCATGACCTCACCCAGACCCATCGCTAAAGGGCTAGAATCTGGGTACCATTTCTTCCTTTCCTCCCTTCTCTTCCTTCAGGATGGGAAGTATCCTTTTTTCCTCTTTTAAATTTCAAATTAAAAGCTTTAAGATAGGTTAAACATTCACATGACTCAAAATTCAAAAACTACAAAATTATACTGTAAGAAGTTTCCTTTCCAATTCTGCCCTTTGGACTTCCCTCCCCTGGGCAGTCACTGTGGTTCATTTCTTGTGCAACTTTCCAGAGACCTATGTCAGGATAGCAACCTTTTTCTGTAAAGGATCAGATAGTAAAATATCTTTGGCTTTGCAGGTCATAGGGTATCCTTCAACTCTGCCATTTGTGGGAAAGCAGACACAGATGACACAGAAATGAATAAACGTGGCTGTGTTCCAATGAACATTTATGGACCCTGAAATTTGAATATCATGTAATTTTCACATATCACAAAATATTATTCTCCATTTTTTCCAAACATTTAGAAATGTGTAAACCATATCACCTCACATGCAATACAAAAATGTAGTATTTCAATGTTCAGATAAACCGTAATATATTCAAACACTATCCTGTTGGTGGACTTTCAGCCTAGTTCCAGGCCTTTGCTATCACAGAAAATACTGCAGGTAGGCACCTGCCCATACATCATGCCACATACAGGTGATGTCTCTGTAGGATACATCTGGGGACAAGTTCGATCAAATCTGAACAGGCTTTCTTCTCCTCCCAGGCTCCTCCACTCCTTTCCTCCTCTCTTTAAAGTCTTCATCTTGCTCCCTGAGTACTAATCAGTTAACATCACATATACTCAGAGCTTCACAAGCTCGAGCCCTGGCATGTTTCTGTAGAGATGCTCTAACCACCTGGCCCTGCCCCAGGCCAGTCCCTGAAGTAGTTCTCACCTGACCTCTGGACTCCTAGTGGGATCCTGACTTGACTCTCTCCCTGCTCCAGCCCTTCCTCAGGGAGGCCCCGGGGGATGCATCAAAGTCACCAGACTATTTCTGATGACTTCTTGTTGGCTTCTCCAAGGGAGGCCAGCATTCACTGCGCAAGAAAAGCCACAACCCTTAGAGGGGCATTTAAGACCACCACCCCACCTATGGTCTGAACCCTTCCTATGACAGCTTCCCTAGTGGCTCAGATGGTAAAGAATCTGCCTGCAATGCAGGAGACCTGGGTTCAGTTCCTAGGTCTGGAAGATCCCCCGGAGAAGGGCATGGCAACCCACTCCAGTATTCTTGCCTGGAGAATCCCCATGGACAGAGGAGCCTGGAGGGCTGCAGCCCATGGGGTCACAGAGTCAGAGACAACCGAGCAACTAAGGACCGCACCGGACGACAGCTTAGCGGCTAAGAGAGTAGACCATGGAGCCAGGCTGGGCTCTATCCTGGCTCTTCTCAGAGGTCTGACTTTGAGAAACAAACTTGTCCTTGGTGAAACCTCAGTTTCCTGACCGGTGAAATGGGCAGAGCAATAGTCCTCACCTTCGAGGGTGGTTGTGAATTAATCCACAGAAAGCACTTAGAACCGTGGCTGGCACATATTGCACACACAGTGTGTGCTGTGTCATTGTTTTATTTTTAAACTCGATCATAGCTTTCTCTCCCACACTCAGCACCCACGTTTCACCTCCTCAGGCTCCCGCCTCTGTACCCCTACTAGATTGTGGCCATTTTGAACTCACCCCACGCCCAGTGACCTTTCTACATTTTATCCCTGCTGCTCCTTCAGGCTGGGCAAGCCCTCCCCACTCTGCTCCCTGCTGAAATGCTACTGTTTTTCCAAAGCCCAGCTCAGATGCATTTTCCTTTCAAGGCCTCAGTCTCCTCCTCTCTTGTATTTCCCCTTCCTTCTCAACATGTATGATTGCCTTTTCACAGCCTCCTGCATTTGTGTGAGAATCGTATATGATTTTGCCATCCCTCAAACTCAACTGCCAACTGCCTGAGGGCAAAGCTAGGATCTTATTCATCTCCGAGTTCCCTGTAGCACTTAGCACAGAAACTTGCATGTGGGAGTACATAAATGCCTTTAAATTTAATTGCAAACTTGAACTCATTGGGGATGCAGAATGTAGACATATGAAGAAATACTTACGCTGCCCAAGGTAGGACTCATTACTTCTCCATGGTCTAGAAGTCACACTCATATAATCAGAAGGCATCAAGTTTTCCCCAAACCCCACAGGCAGGTTGGAGACCTGTAGGCTTCTGCTCACTCATTCCCTGTCATTCTGCCTTTGATTCAACAGATCCTACAGTTCTGCAAGGGCTTTCCTGATGGCTCAGTGGTAAAGAATCTGCCTGCCAATGCTGGAGATGCGGGTTTGATTTCTGGTCCAGGAAGATCCCCTGGAGGAGGAAATGGCAACCTACTCCAGTATTCCTGCCTGGGAAATTCCATGGACAGAGGAGCCTGGCAGGCTATTGTCCATGGGGTCACAAAAGAGTGGGACATGACTTAGTAACTGACCAACAACCACTAAACAACAGTCCTGCGAACAGTGTTTGCTTTGCAATCAGCATCCAACTGTCTTTCATTCCTCCCATAAGGACCAGGTGAAAGAGAACCAAGCTGCGTGCAGGTCCTCATTAGCTTTGGGGTGCAGATACCAGACATGAATCAGAAACTTTCTACTCCTCATATAATGGGGCTCCAAAAAAATCTAGATTGGTAGGCTACTTCGCTTATAACCAAAAATCTCTCTGAATACAGTTGTGACCGTGTGTGCGACTGGAGCTCAGAGAAGAGATCAAGGTCACCAAGCCACATATCTACGGGGACCACGTTGGGTTACATGTAATAGAAATCCTAAATACCTGGTTTCTTCTCCCCTCATGTAACATAAATCCTGAAGTCTCGTGGACCATGCCCTCCGTGGCCCAGGCTCTTTCTGCTCTTCTGCTCTGCCATAAGATGTGACTTCCATCTTCAAGGTTGCCATATGGTCATAACATGATCGCTGTGGCTCCAGATATCATACTCACTCCAGACAAGAGAAAGGAGAAAGGGTGCAAGGGGCAAAATGGCACAGTTGAGTCAACTTCCTTTAAAAAGCTTTCTCAGAGCCCCTTCAAGCAACTTTACTTATTGGACTGCCCCCAAAATTCTTGTTTTTTGGTAAGATGGCTCTAGTAGCATTTAGTTGTCTTTAACTTCATTCAGACGGAGAAGGCAGTGGCACCCCACTCCAGTACTCTTGCCTGGAAAATCCCATGGATAGAAGAGCCTGGTAGGCTGCAGTCTATGGGGTTGCGAAGAGTTGGACATGACTGAGCGACTTCACTTTCACTTTTCACTTTCATGCATTGGAGAAGGAAATGGCAACCCACTCCAGTGTTCTTGCCTGGAGAATCCCAGGGACGGGAGAGCCTGGTGCCTGGTGGGCTGCCATCTATGGGGTCGCACAGAGTCGGACGCTACTGAAGCGACTTAGCAGCAGCAGCAGCAACTTCATTCAGAACAATTTTGTTATATTGTGATAGCTTTCATATTAGCATGCATTTAAAAAAATCAACATTGGTCAATTTTTGTGTAGCCATTTTAATACTGAAGATGGAAGAAAAACATTTTTGGCATATTATCTTTATTACTTCAAGAAAGGTAAAAATGCAATGGAAATGCAAAAAAAATTGTTCAGTGTATGGAGAATGTACTGTAACTCATCAAAAGTGTCAGAAGTGATTTGCAAAGTTTCATGCTGAAGTTTTCTTGCTGGATGATGCTCCACAGTCTGGTAGACCCGCTGGAGTTGACAGTAATCAAATCGAGGCATTAGTTGAAAACAGTCAACCACAATACACCCCGAGGGAGATAGCCAACATACTCAGAATATCCAAATCAAGCACTGAAAATCATTTACTCCAGCTTGGTTATGTTAATTGCTCTAATATTTGGAGTCAACATAAGCGAAAAAAAGCTTCTTGATTGTGTCTCCACATGCAATTCTCTACTTAAACGTAACAAAAACATTCCATTTTTAAAACAAATTGTGATGAGCGATGAAAAGTGGATACTGTGTAATAATGTGGAATAGAAGAGATCATGAAGCAAGTGAAATGAACCACTACCAACCACACCAAAGTCCGGTCTTCATCCAGTTAAGGTGATGTTGTGTATATCGTGGGATTGGAAGGCAGTCCTCAATTATGAACTCCTGGAAAACCAAATGATTGATTCCAACAAGTACCACTCCCGATCAGACCAACTGAAAGCAGTACTCAATGACAAGCATCCAGAATTAGTCAACAGAAAACAATCTTCCACCAGGATAATGCAAGGCCGCATGTTTCTTTGATGACCAGGCAAAAACTGTCACAGCTTGGCTGGGAAGCTCTGATTCATCCCCTGTATTTACCAACCATTGCACCCTCAAATATTACATTTATTTTGGTCTTTACAAAATTCTCTTAATGGAAAAAATTTCAATCCCCTGGAAGATTGTAAAAGGCACCTAGGAACAGTTCGTTGCTCAAAAAAAGATAAAAAGTTTTTGGAAGATGGAATTATGAAACTGCCTGGAAAATGGCAGAAGGTAGTGAAACAAAATGGGGAATACATTGTTCAATAAAGTTCTTGGTGAAAAAGAAAAAAAATGTGTCTTTTATTTTTCTTTAAAACTGAAGAAAGTTTTTGGCCAACCCAATACATCTCCTTGGCCATACCTGTGTCCCATATATACCACAAAACGTTTCTTAGCTGGGAAACGTAGTTTCTTAGCTGGGCACTTTGCTCCCCCAAATAAACTTGGGGTTTTGTTAGTAATGGAAAAGGGGGGAGTAGAGATGGGGTTGGGAGTTAGCTCTCTCTGCCAAAATTGGGACAATCAAGGAAGACTTCCTGGAAGAAACAGGCCACAGTAGGATCCAATAAGAACTTACCTCATGCCAGGCACTTCAAGTACAGGTGGGGGAGGGGAGGCTTCTGTTATCTTCCCGTGGGAGGGAGCAGTTCCAGTTTCCCTTTTAGAGATAAGGAAAATGAAAGCTAAAGCTGTTCAATAACTCATCCAGGGTCATGGAAATGGCAGTTCAGACTCAAAATCCAGAATCCGCCAGGCTCCCTTGTCCCTGCCAGGCTCCGTGTGGATGCGAGAGGAAGGAAAGAAGTGGGTTCAGGGATGGGGAGGCTCTCGGTGTTTTTCCAGAACAGAACTCTGACGGGGTTAGGAGGAAAAGGGAGTAGAGAGGCCCAGATTGCTCCAATTGGGTATTTCCAAACAGAGGGGTTATCTTACTTATCTATGGGCTAATTGCCAGAATAGTTGAATCTGTTTTACACTTAAAAAAAAAAAGCATTAGCATGAAATAAAAATCAAAAATCAAATGGAAGACTGCGGAGACACGTGAGAGATGCAAGCACCTTTCGATGCGATCCCAGAGACAGGGTCAGAGAGAGGTGGGGAGGACCAGCGGGGCAAGGGGTCTCCCCTCTTGCCAAGTTCCTCCTGCCACCCGCCAGGAGCTGGGGAGGTGAGTCCTGGCAACATTCTCGCCTGGGCTGGCGGCCAGCAGTGAAGCACTGGGAGCCCTCCTCCTGGGGCCTCGTTCCTGTCCCCCCCAGTCCCTGCAAAGCTCACAAGTGGAAAGGGAACTCGACCCCTCCCTCTTCCACAGAGGTGTCTCTAGACCAGGGAAAGCCTAGGGCCTCGTTGGAACCCTTAGGAGTCGACTCTGACTCTCACCTTCTGCATCTGAGAACCAAAATAATCCTACCTTGTGGGACTAAGGGAGGAAAAAGACAAAGTGTTGTATCAATACATAGCCTTGTATCAACACACATGTAACCTGCTAATTTCATTAATGTAATTGTTATTACTGCTTTTGTCATGTTGTCTAGTAAATGATGGTGACCTTGCCAAAACCTTGATGATGGAAAAGATTGAAGGCAGGAGGAGAAGGGGATGACAGAGGATGAGAGGGTTGGATGGCATCACCAACTCGATGGACATGAGTTTGAACAAGCTCTAGGAGTTGGTGATGGACAGGGAGACCTGGCGCGCTGCAGTCCATGGGGTCGCAAAGAGCCAGACACGACTGAGCGACTGAACTGAACTGAGCTGGAGACTGTGGAGTAAGGGTGGCTGTTTATTCCACCCTTATGGTCCCTGGGCACCACTCTATTTTTACACCTGCATTTATACTTTTTCTAGGTAGTCTTTCACTGTCAGCCTTTCATGTGTTGATTTTCCCGTCTCTTTTTGAGCCTCCCTCTGATGCTTTCACTTTATTGCTTTTAATCTTCTCTAAGTTTGGAGACCAGGCACAAACGGTTCATCCTTCACAGCTCATCCCAGTCCAGGTATGGGAAATATTACAATTTATCAAATACCTACTATGGGGCTTGTATAGCCAGCCAGGTGGCTTAGTGGTAAAGAATCCGCCAATGCAGGAGACACAGGAGAGGCAGCTTCAATCCCTGGGTCAAGAAGACCCCCTGGAGGATGGCAACCCAATCCAGTATTCTTGCCTGGAAAATCCCATGGGCGGAGGAGCCTGGTCACAACGAGTCGAACACAACCTAGTGACTGAGCACTATGTGCTGAGCATTTTACCAGCTGTTTTGCAGCCATTATTTCATTTTTCACAACAGCTCTGTGAGTTGGACATTTTTATCTCCATTTTATAGATGTGTGGACTGGGGCTCAGAGAATGTAAGCAACTTGCCCAAGGTCACACTGCGGCAGGTGAGTGGCCAGGTTAGAATTCAGATGCAGTGTGTCCGACACAGGGACCATCCAAACAGCTCCTGCTATGCGTCACTGCACTATGTCTGTGGTAAATCACATGCTGTTGCCTATCGCTTGTTATTTTGTTGGGCTATGAGAGCTTCGTCTTCCTAAGTAGAAAGTGAGCCCCTTGAGGGCAATGACCTGGCTGCCCACTTACTGCCCATACCATTGCCTAGTGCCAGGATCCAGGTGATCAACAGTTGCTTTGCAAAGAGCAGGAGCCTGGAAGACAGGACAAGAGAAGGAAGCAGGCCGTTGCCCCTTGGCAAGCAGCCCCTCATACCTCCCTGCGGCCTAAAAATTCAATTTGCCCCAGGCATTCACTCAGCCTCTGTGGGCCACTCTGGGGTGGGGAGGGAGGAGAGGCTGCCCAGGCCACTGGCGTCTCCCTGGGGACTGACCGAGGACTCGGAGGCTGAGCCGGGTGAGACACCACGCGGAGGAGGCCGTCCAGTAGGGAAGGCGGGTGTTGGGTCCAGGGTTTCTGCTAAAGAAATTCTAGAGCAGGTGCCTCTGGGGAAACTTTCTTACACAGCTTCTTTCCTGAAAGAAGAGTGAGTGGAATTCCAGTGGACCCCGGTTTCCAGCCCGAGCAAACCAGGCCAGCACCCCAGCAGGGCCCGATTTTGCTAAGTAACTCTGGCTCTGAATCTTCGCCTCTGTGACTCCAACTTTGAGGCGGAAAAACAGCCCCACCACGTGACTTACGGATTTCGCCCTGACAGGACACTTTCTGTTTGTGTTTTGGTTCTCTGGCGGTGGCTCTGAGCTCAGAGGGGAGCCCCTCCCCACCGCACCCCGCCGTGTGACCGGGGCGCGCGCGCGCGCGCGCGCGCGCGCGCGCGGGCCGTGTCACGTGACCGCCCCGCGAGCCAAGCATTTCTCCAGGTGACATCATGGCCATGCTGATTGCCCAGGTGTTTCAGGGCCTCCCGGGGCTGACACGGAATTTGCATCACTTCTGATGCTTGGCTCCCGATTTGTTTGTCTTTGGTTAATGGTAAATCTGGATTGGGGTCGGGGGAAGTTGTTGAGACGACCAGACGGTAAACACGTCTCACAAAAGCCGGGACCTCTGGCCCCCCGCCCCTCCCCCACGCCGGGAGTCATCGCGGGTCTTCCCGGCCCTGCCTGAGGCCCAGAGATTGTGATTGGGACACTGTGGCACCGTCCTGGGACTTACTGCAGTTTGGGGACCTCTGTGCACCAGCCTCCCAGACCCAGAGCCAGGCGTTTCTGAGCCCTAGGCTTTTCCATGGCTCTTTCCTCACTTCCCCCTGGGTGTCTCTCCTCTCTGCTCAGGCCTTTTACCTGGAACCCCCCTCCCACTAACCTTGGGCAATCCATGGGCAATCCCTTCAGACCAGCGGAGGGCCAGGGCTGAGGGAATCTGCACTGACCCCTACCCTCATTACCTTATGGGGGAGGAGACCCAGGCTACAGGGCTTCTTAATCCGTTTTTCTCACCGACCCATTTCCAGCAAGTTTCACCTCGCTGGCATCAGTTTGCCCATCAGCTGAGGACTGGGAAACAAGCCCCGTTCTTCCAACCAGAAAATGAAGAACGGGACCAGCTGGATTTGCAAGAGGGCCTGTTACCCCATCGCTCCAGAGCTTCCCAAACTTGAATGTGCATCCGCACTCCCAGAGGGCTTGAAGTCAGAGAGCTGTTCCTCCCCCCTACCCCAGGGATTCCAAGTCAGTAGGTAGGTCTGGGATGAGTTCAGAAAATTTGCACATTTTTAGACAAAGCCGATTCAGCTGGTTCACGGACCACACTCTGAGAAGCACTGCTCTAAATCTCCAGAACTCACCCAAAAGAGAGGCCATATGTGTGGAGGGACTTCCCTGGTGGCTCAGACAGTAAAGAATCTGCCTACAGTGCAGGAGACCTGAGTTCGATCCCTGGGTTGGGAAGATCCCCTGGAGAATGGAATGGCAACCCACTCCAGTACTATTGCCTGGAGAATTCCATGGACAGAGGAGCTTGGTGGGCTACAGTCCATGGGATCGCAAAGAGTCAGACACAGCTGAGTAACACACACATGTGTGGGAGCCTTCAAACTGGCTGAGGAAGCTGGCAGCTTGAAAGCAGCCATGATGGGAGTAAATGCTACAAACCAGAGCATTTTTTTTTTTTTTTTGACAGGGATCTGGTTGGTAAACATTTACTGGGGCACCACTGGGTAAGAGGGCAGTCTTTCTCCTCCTCCTTGCTCCAAGACTGGCATGCTGTGACTCAGGAACAGGACAGGAAAACTCAATTAGAATTCTTTGTGCCTCCCTTTCATTTTCTGTAAACTGGAAATAACAGCGTCTATCTCACTGGGTCATAAGAATGAAGCAAGAAAATAACCTCCAATCACTTAGCAAAGTCCTCAGCATAGAGTAAGTGCTCAAAAACATTAGCTATTATTATTGTTACAATCCTTTGGATTATAGGGAATCTGTCCTTTGTCCCTACAAGATTATTAAGTTCTATATAACTGTACACCCGGGAAGGGTGGAAACTGTGCCATTCGGGACCTCACAGGCTTGGGGGGCCTGCTGGCAAACAGTCCTCCTTCTCTGGGGACCCCCCCACATTGCACACAGTGAGCCCCACCCAGCCCCTGGCTTTGTGCATGCGACACCCTTGGCCACGGCTTCTTACAACAGAAGCGCTCTTTCCTGGGAGCTTGGACCTGGAACCCAGAGTTGGCCCATAACTCACCACCTCAAGGTCAGTGGGGCAAGCAGGCAGTGCCAGCAGCCAGAGGGCCCAAGGAAGGGCTGCAGAGAGGAGGGTGGAGCAGGTGGGAGGAGGCAGGCACGGGAGTGAGGTGGGGAAAGAGTCCTGGGGACGTCCGCCTCTGAACCAGGGCTGCTCTGCAAGTTCTCTCAGCCTGCGCTGAGCCTGTATCCTCTCAGCCAAGGTCCACTGTAGCTTAAATCAGATCAAGGTGGCTTCTGTTAGTTGAACCTGAGAGTCCCAACTTCTCCCCTCACCGCCCTCTCTGTATGCCCCCACCTGCCCCACACAGGGCCAGCTCGGCCCTGCCCACCACAGCCCTGGGCAGAGCTCAAGGCCTTTCTTCTTCCATCTATTCATTGCATGTGAACCTGGACGGGAGCAAGCCTCCTTCTGATTTTTCCACATTGTGTGAATAGAAATGAATATTCCCAGCGACACCTACTCAGTCAGATTACCTATTCATTCCCTGCTTAAGACCCTTCAGCACCTTCAGGGGCTCATCCAGCTGCCTTTTCTGCCCTGGAGTCGCTGCCTGTGGCTCCCAGGCCCACCTCCACTCTCACCCCTGGACGCTGAGTGGTAAGACCCGCTGGCAGTTCCCTAAGACCCCCGTGTTCTCTCTGACTTCCCTCTGCATAAAACAGAATTTCCCCAAGGCTACGGCCAACTACCTACCATTCTTCAAGTCCCCTGCCCCTCTGATGTCGCTTCCCCTGGGCCATCTTTCCCCTTGCAACCCTGGCTGTCCACCCCGCCCCGGGCCTCTCAGCCTTGTTCACCTCCCGAGCGTCATAGCCCTCACAATGGCCTGCTGGCGTGCCCACCTCCTCTGCCACTCCGCAAGTTCCCAAGTGCAGACGCCAGGGGCCAGCCCCTCCGTGTCCCCAGCTTCCACACTGTACGTGCTCGGCGGGTATTTCAGTTCATGTGGTGTCCTGAAGAGAGTGGGCTTCAGAAACTCAGGGGTCATCACCGTTGTCCGTGGCACCCCTCCAGAAAAGCAAATTTTCCAGAGGGGAGGAAAGCAGAGGAAGAGGGCAAGGCAGCCCTGAAATGGGTCAGGCAGAGGTCGCTGAGGAATCTGCCTGTGAGGCAATCAGATAGAGAGCTCTCTCGCCCGGAAGAGAAGCTGTAGGTTGAAGAAAAGGAAGTCGGCAGGAAGGAGACAATGTGAGGGGTAGGGGGTAGAAGCACAGCATCTGGAGGTGACAGAGGAACACGAGCCCTGGGCCCTGGACTCCCCTTCCTAGACCCTGGGCTCACGCCGTGAGTGCTCCCTGGCGTCTCGGACCCCAACGCTCGCGGACTTGCTGGTGGCTCAGCCACATGATGGACACATGTGTCTAACTTGAAGGAAGTCCCCCGTAACCTAACCTAAGGAAAGCTGCTGGCAAGTTGCTGCAAATACAGTTCTCCAGGGGTTCCCCTGCCCTACTCGGCCTGCTACATATGGTGCGTGCGTGCTAAGTCACTTCAGTCATGTCCAACTCTGTGCCACCCTATGGACTGTAACCCACCAGGCTGAAAATTCTGTCCATGGAATCTTCCAGGCAAGAATACTGGAGTAGGTTGCCATTTCTTCCTCCAGGGAATCTTCCCCACCAGGGATCAAACCTGTATTTCTTACATCTCCAGCATTGGCAGACAGGTTCGTTACCACACACCTTGGACTCCCCTGGTGGCTTAGACAGTAGAGTCCACCTGCAGTGAAGGAGACCTGGGTTCGATCCGTGGGTGAGGAACATCCCCTGCAGAAGGGAATGGCTACCCACTGCAGTATTCTTGCCTGGAGAATTCCATGGACAGAGGAGCCTGACGGGCTATAATCCATGAGGTCACAAAGAGTTGGACACAACTGAGTGACTTGCATCTCACTTCACGTCTGAGCTTGGTAAAGCCCCTCTCTAAAGCCAGCCCCGCTTGAAGGCCCTGGAGAGGGAATGGTCACGGTGCCCAATGCCGGCAGGACGTCACAAGGCCCTTGGCTTCGCCCCCTGGCTCCAGGCAGGCTCCTCTGCGAAGCCAGCCAGAGGGCCGGGTGGCTCACCTCCCTTGGGCACGGGTCCCATCACAGCATTGCTCCAGGCACAGACGTCATTCCCCAGTGACCGCAAAGTCAGGCTACAATTTCTCCTACAGTATGGAAACCCTAGTCTCTCTAACCCCTGGGGAAGCTCTCCCAACCAGCTGGACTGAATGCTGAAGTTGGGTCACTAGTCCATTAAATTCCCAGTCCAGGAAGCCTACAGTGTGAGGCTTCCGTGTAATCTGTGATCTATTCTCAGGGCTGCCCAAGAAAGATTTTTTATCGGTTAGACATTAGGACTTTAACAGATGATTCTACTGAAGTTGGGTATACAAGAAGCTACCAGAGTTTAGAGACAGCCTACACTCACTTGCCTTCTCCAGCGACTTAGAACTAGTTTTACCGTTGAGAGCTTATCGTCTAGGTGGGCAAAGAAAATGGATGTGCATTAAATAAAATTGTGGAGGACAATTAAACATCAACTGGTGCGGTGCATGCTCATTGTAACAGGACTATAATGTAGCACACGGAGCCAGTTCTCCGTCAGAGACTTCATGGAGTAGGGAGACCAGGGCCGGGCCTGCAGTGGGGAAGATTCGGGTCAGTGGGAAAGAGCAGGGAGGTGCTCGGGGAAGGGGAATTGCAGCCATAATTGCCTGTCGAGTACGCAGAACAGGAGGCCTGGATCAACCAGAGACTGTACATTAAAGACAGGAATATAAGATTCGAGACAGGGTCAGGGGTGTGTGTATCAGGAGGCAGAAGTGGGGGCAGTTAGGAGGCATCTGTGTGCCCAGCTCCAGGAATTTGGGCTGATGGAAATGATGGAAGGAAGGTATGGTAAGGGAGGCAGAGGACTGAGGGGCCGGGAGGCAACTGAGGAAATTTCCAGCCATTGCTGGCCACCAGCAGGCCTGGGAGGCTGATTGGAAGCCTGAGGGAGCGCTCTTCCCTCTGGGCCCGCATCCTGCTGTGGTGGCAGGCACCCCAGCAGCCCCGCTAATCTGGGAGGCAGACAGGTCACGTGCTGCCCTGTGTGCCCGAGGTGACAGCCTGTGGGAGCCACTGAAGGGCTGTGCACAGGGAATCGCGAGTTTCAGCACTTCCACAAGCGTCCTGAGGATCGCTGCTGGGTGCAGAGCACCTCCGGGGAACAGAGACACGTGAGGTGGGCTTCTTGCCCTCCAGGGATCCCGTGCAGGGGAAGAAAACAGGATGTGGTGAACAGCACTGAAGGAAGGCGGGGGTGGGCTGCGTTCAGGGGCTGTGGGGGAAGCAGGGAGTTCAGTCCTGACTGGAGAAGTCACCTCCCAGGAGGGGCTGGGGTTTGCACACCTCAGAGAGTGAGTAAGAGGCGTTCGCTGCCTGGTAGAGAAGACGGGCAAGAGGACAGACAGGGAGGGAGAGACTCCGGTCAGAGAGCAAAGGGAGGTCAGGCAAGGGGGTGCAGACCTTCCGACCTTCCCACAGGAGGGTCCAGGGAGGCTGGGGATGGGACCAGGGGTTGAGGCAGATGCTGGGTCAGGTCGGGGAAAGTAGGGCTGTGCGCACCCAGCTGGAGCCAGATGTCAGGGCACAAAGGGGAGCTGCGGGCCCGCGGATGAGGCTGCAAACGGGAACCTCTGCTCCCAGTGTGGAGCATGCTCCAACTCTGTGGGTGCACAGGGGAAGGTGTGGTGAACTCTGCCCCGGGACCTGAGGTGCAGGGTGTTGGGAAGATATGTAGGCTCAGCTGGGCACCTTGGGGAGGCGTGGGGGTTCCTTTGGTTGAGGAAGAGGGGCTTTCAGGCTGAGGAGCCAGCATGATGCAGAGGTCGAAGCTGGAAAAGAGCAAGGCACGGGGAACAGCGGGGTGGTGTAGCCGGAGCTGTGGCTGTGTGTGTGTGAGACAGACAGACACAGAGAGGGATAGAATAGAAATATAAGAAGGTCTGTGGGGGCAGGGCTTGAGTTCTGTCTCAGACATTTTGAGTCTGAATTTTGTGGGGCGATGGCCAACAAGAAGCTGAAAGTGCTGGAAATTCGGGCAGAGGTCAAACCCCTGAGGAACACAGATTCCAAGGCCGAAGGGGACAAGGAAAACCTCTAGGGGTTTCTACAGCGGTCATGAGCAGGGGGGCCTTGGGGGAGGAGAGGCGGAGCCCTCGGGAGAGACTCAGGAGGAAGGAGGGTCATTGGTGAGGACACAGAATGTCGCTAAACCTGGAATAATGTCGGTGTTTTAGTGTCAGAGACGTGGAGGAGGGGTGGGTGTGGATACTGCTGAGTCTTGGGTGGCGGGGGGACATGGTGGGCAGGATGTCCGAGCCACGTGCCCATGCTAAGGGCCGAGAGGAAAGACGGGGAGGCTGAGCCTCTGAGGGGGCACCCAGCCCCCTGCCCCTGCTGTCACTGTGACCCCGTGTGTAAGCAAGTGAGCAAAGGTCACACTCAGCAGGTCCTGCTGGGGACGGAGGACTCGTTCTCATCACCAAACCCCATCCCCCAGCATGGAAGCCCCTTTCCCGAGAGCCTCCCTCACTGTTTGCTGGTGATTCCTGGAAATAACCAGGAATAACACGGGCTGGGACCTGGCAGGACTTCCAGGTGTGTGTCCTGCCGCCCCCAGGCCGGGAGGTCTCTCTGAGCAGGGGGGACCTATGTCTCCCCTCTTCCTGTTCCCCTGTGTGGGACAGGCCCACACGTGCCGAGGAGGGGGGCGGAGGGCAGGCCATGTGGCACTCCGTCTCTCTAGCGGACAGGGGGTGTCCCAGATCCCATTTCTTCCCGGTAGGAATTGGGGCCCGACCTCACAGGCACGCAGACCTGTGACTGCCGCAGACTTCCTGGTTGGACGCAGGCCCTCGGTCCAGGTGGCCCTGCAGCTCCCTGCTGCCTGTTTTCCTAATCTGCTCCAAACAGATGACATTCCCCGGGGAGGGGGGGGTGGTGGGTCGAGGTGAAGGGACAGGAAAGGGTTGTTTTTATCCAGACCCGCTCAGCCCACCTGTCCCAGAGTCTCTTGCATTATCAAATGTTTTCTGGTTCCTATGGTAACCGAATCCACACAACCCAGATTTGTTATTGTTCCAGGGGAAAAAAAAGGGAAGGGCCACAGCGAGGACTGACGTTGGTGCGCCGTCCATCAGCCAGGCAGCTGAGTCACTACCACGGTCTGGTGAGTCCACGGAGTCACCTCCCTGTGGTCTGAGACGCCCGCTTGCCTTCTGGCTTTGGCAAGAGCCTGGTCCCCTGTCTGCGTGTGTCAGCAGGCGTGGGTAACTGGGCACCCTGGCGTGCTGAGTCCTGCCTTGGGCACCGCGGTGACTAGCAGGGGTAGGGAGAGGGAATTTACCGACGGAGGAAGAGTCCTGGCCTCCGCGGTGAGAGCTCATGGGGCTGGGGACACATTCTCCGTCCGTGTGGAGCACTCACATTCACCGTATTTAGTTTCTAGGGCCACCTAGGAGTTGATTTATATCACAACCTTAGCCAAGTTGCTTGGTCGCTCTGTGCCTCAGTCTCCTTATGTACCATAGGCGGAAGCAGGTTCTTGCTCATGGGTTGATAAGGGAGAGAAATGAGACAGCTTCAAGTCCTCCAGGACTTAAAGTCCTCTAGGAGCCCCTGGTGGCTCAGATGGTAAGGAGTCCGTCTTCAGTGCGGGACACCTGGGTTTGATCCCTGGGTCTGGAAGACCCAGGAAGATCCTGTGTCGGGAAGATCCCCTGGAGAAGGCAATGGCAACCCACTCCAGTACTCTTGCCTGGAGAACCCCATAGACGGAGGAGCTTGGTGGGCTGCAGTCCATGGGGTTGCAGAGTCAGTCACGACAGAGTGACTTCACTTTCACTTTCAAAGTTCTCCAGACCAGCCTAGTTTCCACAAAGGAATCGAGAAATGTGCAGTTTGCCTACTGCTGATCAGCCAGATGCTGGCCGCACATCTCGGAGGAAGCACCCCGACTCCCTGAAAACAGATATCAGCCCCCACCATCAGGCAGCCATGGGTGCAGCCACCTCCACCCGCCCCCTCCAAGGATTGGAATGAGCAGCTTCACTAGCTTAGACCCAGAAGGGAACAGAACAAGAAAGTGAGCGGGTGAGCCAGAGGGGATGGGTCAGCAAGGGTGTGGGCACAAAGGAGGAGCCGAGAGGCAGGCACCCCAGAGAGACTGCCCTGGCCACCCAGACCCGCTCCAGTCTTCGAAGAATGCCCTCGCTCTAAGGCCATGCTGGCCAGGAGCCTTCTGATGACAGCCTGGCCTTCTGGATAGAATTTCCCTCCAGAGAAAAGGTGTCGATGGGTGAACATGGCTCTCGGGCCCCCCTGGATGGTTGCATCCTCACTGGGGGTGGCTGAATCAGGACGTCTGTTGTATTTATTTATGCTTGTCTTGGCATGCAGGTCAGCCCTGAGCCCCATCACCTCACAATGTCTCACCAGTACAGATTTTCAGCTTACAAAGTGGAAATTCAGCCCTTGGAATGGGATAACCACAGAAAGGAACTACTACCCAAGAGGCATGCAGCCTTCCCCTCAGGGAGTCCCGTAAGACACCCACTCTGCAGAGTCATCTGACAACCCCCCCTCTTCCTTGGCATGTTCCACGTTGACCTCTGCCAGGTGCCACAGCCAGGGCAGCTGACAGCTGCATCCCCTGGGCTGGCCCTACACAAGGCTTTCCAAACTGGGGAGCAAGACCATAAATGAGTCATGGAATTAATTGAGTGGGTGAGATGAGCATCCTTAATAATTAGCCAGAATTGGGTCACATGTATCAGAATGCCTCATGGGGAGTCAGGGCGAGTATTATTACATGCATATGGTGTGTGTGTTGTATGTATGAACACACGTGTGCTACATGGACACAGCAATAGAAAGGTGGCACATTTTGACTGGGTCACTGGTGGGCATTTAATAAAGGAACGATTTACAAAGACATGGGTAGTCACAAGAGCTAAAGTAGGGCCAGGTCTAAGAGTTGTGGGGCTTGGTTATCACCCTCAGGCTTGAAGGCAGAAGTGGTTCCAGGACTTGGAGACAGAGAGAGTGGTGTGGCAAAGGCTCAGACAGGAGCTGTGGTCACTGGCCCAGGGAGAAGGCCAGCCAGCCAGCGGCAGTCGATGGAGGATGAATAATTAGCCTCACTGCCCTGCCTCCTTCCCAGGTCCTGCCGGGTGGCCCATCAGCTGGGCCCAGCAAAGCCTGAGTGCCAGGCCCATCCACTTGTGGAAGAGGCCAGTACACAAGGCGTGCATAGGGTGCAGTGTAAAATGCATAGCACTTCTTACTGAGTCTCAGTGAATGAAGTCTTAAAGTCTTAAAGACTCTGGAAGCATCACTTCCAGGAAGAGGTGAAAGGCTTCTGAATGGCCCTGGGTCAGGGCTCTGGGCGGCAGCTAAGTCCCTTGAGTAAGGGGTTGCCCTGTTCTTCCCTGCAGCTGGGATCACACCGGCCTCCCACCCCCTGGATGTGCCAGGTTGGAGATGCCCAGCAGTGGGGCTGAGCACAGCGTCCACAGGCTGGGGCAAAGGTCACGGAAGAGGAAGGGCGGGTGAGAGGAATGGCGGGGAGAGAGGAACAGAGGGCCCTGTGGTCGGGACACCCACGCCAGGCAGTGGCTCAGCCCCTCAAGGCCAAAGGGCAGTTTTATTTCTGGCTTCCGTGGGAGCAGGAGACAACGGTTGTCTTGCTTTCCACACGCCTGCGGTCGGCTCGCTGCTCCTCAGCTCCGTGTGGTTGTTCTGGACTCACACAAAACCGCCTCTGAGCCTTGTTTCCACGGGCCACACCACTGGGGGTGTCACATGCTGACCCACACAGTGGGGTCACGTGCTGGGGACTTCACACCGTCATCACCAAGTGTGACCGGACTCCAAGGCCGATTCTCCTGACCCCTAGACCGTCCTCCAGGAGCCTGCCTGACACCTACCTTCGGGTACCCAGTTCCCAGAAGACAGACTCTTCCGGAAAGAAAATAGTTTCCTCTAATGATTTTTTTTTTAAAGATGACAACACGGTCTATAATAACAGAATTCTTACCTCAGCCTTGCTGTTTCCTTAGGCAATAGAAAGCCAATCTGCCTTCCCAGAGCTGGGTCCCTCCCGGCTTACTCATTAACACAGGGAGCAAGGTGTTTACCTGAGAGTTAATAAGGTGGAGAGCGTTTTGCCCTTTGAACAGCCCTCCTCCTACAGAATTTCATTTCCCTCTGCCATGTTCCTGGTACTGGTCAAGGTTGGACCGGAGTCTCAAGAACACAGTGAAGGTGGTTCCTGCCCAAACCAGCAGGACCTTGGGCCAGACCCTGGGGTGAGATCCTGAAAGCACCTCCCCAAGGAAACGGCTTGCCAATGTCATCCTTTTAAGTCAACCAAACAGAAAGTGGCTGCTTGACTATGTCATCAGTCCTAACCGAGTCATTATTAAACCATAAGTTAGAGGAAAAGGAAGGAAAGTGCAAGAGGATCAGGGTTTTCCCAACACGATGCTCATCAGTTTGGACCATGACCTGTGGAAAGCAGAGGGCCAGTGGCAATGCCTGGTTAGCATCCCTTTCAGTTCAGTTCAGTCGCTCAGTCATGTGTGACTCTTTGCGACCCCATGGACTGCAGCACACCAGGCTTCCCTGTCCATCACCAACTTCTGGAGCTTGCTCAAACTCATGTCCACCGAGTCGTTGAGGCCATCCAACCATCTGGTCCTCTATAATCCCTTTCTCCTCCTACCTTCAGTCTTTCCCAGCATCAAGGTCTTTTCTAACGAGTCGGTTCTTGGTGTCAGGTGGCCAAAGTATTAGAGCTTCAGCATCAGTCCTTCCAATGAATATTCAGGACTGATTTCCTTTAGGATGGATGGTTGGATCTCCATGCAGTCCAAGGGACTCTCAAGAGTCTTCTCCAACACCACAGTTCAAAAGCATCAATTCTTCAGTGCTCAGCTTTCTTTATAGTCTAACACTCATATCCACACACGACTACTGGAAAAACCATAGCTTTGACTAGATGAACATTTGTTGGGAAAGTAACATTTCTGCTTTTTAATAAGCATCCCTTTACTGTGTCTCTTTATTCTTCACGGCTCTGCCATGGTCCCCACGATACTAACTCCCTCTCCATGTTCTGCACTTCCAACCACAGGTGGTCAGTGGTTGACTCTCTCCCTCAATAACTCGAGAGCACAGCTCTGTCTTATTCACCTCATGTTTTCCCCACTGGCTGCACCAGAGTTTGCGAAACTCTCCATGAAATATGTCTGGGGTGAAAGAATGCATTAAACATTCATTACAGCTTAGTTTAATGATGTGGAAAAAAAGTTAAAGAGCTTTCTAAACTTATTTTTTGGCACTAAATACTTTGATACCAAAAAAAAAATCTAACCTAAGCCCCCCAAATAAATAAAAGCAAAGCAGGACACCCAAATAACTTTTCCAGGTCTAACAAATAGATAGAAATGACAGATGTACAGTTAAGATAGAATTTTAGAAAAATAAATAACTTCAAAAGGATAAGTATATCCCCAATACTGCAAATATACTAAATTTTTTGTTTTGTTTGTTGTTTGCCTGATTTTCAGACTTAATAGCGTGCCCTGGTTGTGACTGGTGGCCCTCCATTCAAGCCCGTGCATACCCAAGGGCTCCCTGGGGCTGTGCAGGCTGGTTGAGGACCCCTTTGTTAGGAAACATTGTCTTTCTCTCACGCCACTGTCCTTCTCTTGCTTCCGGACCTCCTCTCCCTCTGAGCAGGACCAACGTCTCCTTCCCAGCCCCTCTGCCTGCAGTCCAGGTGTTTCCGTGGCCCTGGGCTGTGACAAAAGACTGCTCTAAAAACGCTTCGGTGAAGCATCAGAGTGCTAAGTGTCAGAATCATCGGAGAGGTAGGCAATACTAGTGACAAACAGCGATGCCAGTTCACACAACCGTTCTGAGCCCAACATATATTTCTTCAAACCTGGTTTTCACCCAGATCCTGACTTTCCCTGAGACACTGCCGCCTGTTCTGGGAAGGCAAACGATGGAGCTGGGGTGGTTCTACTTCCCGCTCCTTCCTGGGTGAACAGACAGGCCACCGCATCCAAACCCGTCACCCCAGCTCTGCCAGGTGGACACGGGTAGCCTCTGGGAGCCCAGCGCAGAGCTGATCAGGGAAATGGTGCGCCTCCCTCTCTTCAACAACCCCCTCATTAAAAAAAAATGGAGTGAAGGGGCTCCTTGGAGAGTCGCGTGAACTCCTGAATGCCTTCCAGAACTAGCTCCCTCTGGAGAGGGAACAGGGGGACCTCAGTGGACGCTGCCTGCTGAATTTTGCCTGCCCACCTTGAGCCCTCTTCTCGGGTAGCTAGTACAGCGAGTGGTCTTGGTGCGGGGCAGACAGTCCTCCAGCCCTGGTGTGACCCAGAGTCGGCCCATGAGATGCTCTGCCTTGGGGCCTTGACCACTGGGGGAGAGAAGGGCAGTTAGAAATGATGCTAAAGGACATCACTGGATGTCCCTCTGCAGCTCTTTGGCCCCATGCTTCCCAAACCCACAGTGCTTTCTGAAAACAGAGACACGGGCACCTCTTCTCCTTCCAGGGAAAGGTCACATAGGATCACAGGCCCCCCATGGCATGTGCGGCGGCCAGAGAAATGGGGGCAGAAGTCATGAGCGTCACTTCTGGGTGGAAATGGTATTAAAATCCAGCTCCTAATCCACCACGCTTCCCACCTTCTGTCACAGGAACCAGCAACTTTCCAGGTGGTAGCCACTCCATCAGCCTGGGTCCTGGCTTGAGGACCACTCAGAGGGGAGGCCCAGATAACTCCAGGTGACCTTTTGGAGTAAACACTTAAGAAACGTTTGTTGTATCAAGCCACTGAGAGGTTGAGGTTGTTTGTTACTGTAGCATAACCTCCGACCCTGACTGATGGCCAGGCAATGTCCCAAACCTCCTGAATCTCAATCACCAAGCGAGCCAACACTGAGGCATTTTTCCAAGTCCCACTCACAGGCATGATTTTGGAGATCAGCCGGGTTTGGGGTTTCACTCCACACTGGCCCCAAGGCACAGCTCTGAATGTAGTGGCTTGAATGGCAGCCCCCTAATATATAGCTACACCTGAATCCCTGGAACCTGTGAAGGTTACATTATTACAAAGAAACATCTTTGTAGATGTAATTAAGTTAAGAATCTTGAAAGAGAAGATCATGCTGGATTATCCAACAAGTAAGACAAGTGTCCTTATGAGGGGGAGGCGGAGGGAGATTTTAAGACAAGGAGAGAGAAGGTCCTGTGAGACAGGCAGAGAATGCTGTGATGCAGCCGCAGCCAAGGAATGCTGGCCGCCACCAGAAGCAGGACAAGGCGAGGAATGATTCTCCCCTAGAACCTCAGAAGAGGATGTGGCCCTGGGGACACCGTGACTTTGGACTTCTGGATTCCAGAACAGTGAGAGAATGCATGTCTGTTGTTTCAAGCCAGCAAGTCTGCAGCACATTGTTACAGCTGTCAGTGGACAGACAGTGCCCACGAATCCTCAGGGAGCTTCCAGTCTCACAAGGGGAAATGGGGCCGCAACAGAGAGGGCCGGGCAGCAGGAGCAAGGCTGCCAGAGCTGGGCTGACCGCTGGGGAAACGAGCTCTGGTGGAGGGAGGGTTTGAGCAGAGGTCTGGGGGGATCTGTAACCAGGTTAGTAGGGAGGGGGTGGGGTTCGGAAAGGGACTGGGAAAGGTGAGGACCCCAGGATGGGCGCCTGGCAGGTTCTCCAGCACAGAAGAGCAGCCCAGTCCGTGCTGGGGATCCTGAATGAAACAGGCGAGCTGGCAAACTTGACCTGGAAACCCGAGCTGGCCTTCCTTCATAGCAATATTTATAAAGCCAGAATGGTAATTTGAAAAAGTGTCTCTGATTTCAAAATAAGCCAAAATAGTTAAATTCAAAATTGTATCTTTGCCCTGACCACAACCACAAATATATATATTGTGTATATACACACAAACACACATATATATATTTGCATATGTGCAGGCGTGCTAAGTCATTTCAGTTGTGTCCAACTCTTTGTGACCCTTTCGACTGTAGCCCATCAGGCTCCTCTGTCCATGGGATTCTCCAGGCAAAAATACTGGAATGAGTTGCTATGCCCTCTTCCAGGGGATCTTCCTGACCCAGAGATAAAACCCGGACCTCTTACTTCTCCAGATTTGGCAGGCAGGTTCTTTACTACTAGCGCCCCCTGGGAAGTCCATTTGTATTTGTATATATGTATTTATGTACAGCCAACTCATTGAAAAAGACCCTGATGCTGGGAAAGATTGAAGACAAAAGGAGAAAAGGGAGGTAGAAGTTGAGATGGTTGGATAGCATCACTGATTCAATGAACTTGGGCAAACTCCAGGAGATAGTGAGGGACAGGGTGTGTCCATGGGGTCACAAAGAGTCGGACACAACTTAGTGACTGAACAATAACAGCAACGTGTTTCTATATGCAGAGAAAAAGAGACCAAAAATAAGAAAATTGTGGGATAGACTTAGGACTTTTTTCTTTCATTTTTTTTAAAATTGTTATTGAAGTTTCAACATTTTAAAAAACAAAATAAACCCAAGATGACCAATTTGGGGTTAATAGAGAATTAATGAGCTACTGAGTGTTCTTGAGAAAGGGTGGGGTGGTTGAGGGACGAGAAAAGGTGATAAAATTTATGGTTAAAGAAGGAAACCTGGGCAGTTCTGTGCATGAGGGAGTAGACGCTCGCTACACTCGACTGCCCTCTAGTGGCCAAATCTGGGAACCCGGTCAAGCCTTTCCAAACTGCCTCCCAGACAAGGTTGGGGTCAGAGCATGGTGGGAGCGCGCAGAAGGAGCCCTCCGGCGCTCCGGGGCCAGGGAAAGCCTCCCAGAGGACAGGACGCTTCCACTGAGCCTGGTGATTCTTTACAAGGGGCCAGTCCAGCTGTTAGGGCCCTGACAGGGCGTAAGGAAGGGTATGGCTTGAGCCTATAATGCATCATCAGGGAACGAAAAGCATTGGTAGGACGGAGAGCAGGCTCCCACAGGATGGAGAAAGGCAAGGCTGGGGAGGGGAGCGGAGGCTGTGCCTCGGGGAGGGTTTGAAACGCGTCATACACAGTGTGTGTATGTATTTATATACAGCCAACTCATTGGAAGAGACCCTGATGCTGGGAAAGATTGAAGGCAAAAGGAGAAAAGGACGGTAGAAGATGAGAGGGTAGAGATGAGAGGGGAAGGCGTGCAAGCGTTTGAGCAGGGGTGTGATACAGGGACGAAGGTTGGGAACATCTTCAAATCTGCCCTTTAGACCATCACTCTAGCAAAGGTGTGGAAGGGAGTTACCGGAGGACGGAACGCACACCGAGGGTGGAGAAGCCCCATCTGAAGCTCTTTGCTGTCCACCCCTTCACCCCCTGGGCTCTCTCTCCTACGGGTTTGCGGGACTGGAGATGTGATAAAGCAACAGAGAACTGAAGAACAGTTGACTTGTGAAGATAAGCACGGGAGACTGGTGACCCAGCAGAAATGTGCTCTAGAGCAGCGGTCCCCTACGCTTTTGGCACCAGGGACCAGTTTCGGGGAAGACAATTTTTCCACGGACCCAGGGTGGGCGGTGGTGGGTGCCCTGGAATACATCCTCCTAAGAGGGGACTATGGGGGAAGTGGTTTCGGGATGATTGAAGCGCAGTACATTTATTGTGCTCTTCATTTCTATTATTATTACATCAGGTCCTCCTCAGATCATTAGGCATTTGATCCCGGAGTTGGGCACCCCTGGCACCCCTGCTCTGGACAATGACAGGTCTTATATTAATCTATTGAGCGCTGTTGAGCCTGAGGACCAGCCTGCTGACTCTGGATGGAAGCGTTCGATCTCTCCTGGTGCAGAGCTCTTTGTTGCCACGTGGCATCGCTAGGGTTTTAACACTTGCCTTCCATTACACCCCACTTAATAGGAGTTGCTCTCCGCTTTCTCCTGCCTGTTGCCAGCTGATGGTTGTTGTCATTGTTTAGTTGTTGTTGTCTAGTCACTAAGTCATGTCTGACTCTTTACTGACCCCGTGGATGTAGCCTGCCAGGCTCCTCTGCCCGTGGGATTTCCCAGGCAAGAATACCAGAGTGGGTTGCCATCCCCTGCCATCTTCCAGGGGATCTTCCTGACCCAGGGCTTGAACCTGCGTCTCCTGCTTGGAAGGCAGATTCTTTCACACTGAACAACCAGAGAAGCTGGCTGGAGTTGGAGCCTAACTTGCGAGGCTAAGTCAGCTGCCTTCCTGGGTAGCGTCAACAACTGGCGTATTGATTAGGTCACAACCCATTTAACGACTAAATACTATGATATTCTAATTTTGCAGATGAGGAAATCAAGGCACAGAGAGGCGGAGGGACTCAGCCCGAGTCACACAGCTGAGGTGACAGAATCAGAAGTGGGAGGCTGGCTCCTGAGGCTCTGCTCTGAACCACATGCCCTTTAACCCTCTTTGTGCTGGTCGCCAGTGACACACAGGACCATACTGAAGAGTGTTTTGCCTTTAACTGTTTTCTTTCCTGTTCTCCACCCTCTTCAACCTGTTTCACACTCCCTGAAGGTTATTTAATGGCTAAGTGAATCCTAATGAGATATTAACTAGATGAGAAACACCTGTGCCTTCTCCCCTGAAACCTTCCCTTCTGCTCCAAGTCCCAGTGTTTGCCCCAGCGTCCGTGTTTGCAGAAGGTTCATGGATGCAGACTCCCCAGTGAGATTAATGGGAGGGCACAGCCTCTGATCAGGGGAAATTTATGTTCAAAGGAAGTCGAGGTGGATGAACTATTCAGTTTGCTGCTTTTGCTCACTATCAGCATGAGCAATAAAAAACTAGTTTAAAAAACTAGTGTTTTTTAAAGCGTGAGTGGTCACACATTAGTGAATCATGACCAATTTAGCGCATCTCAGGTCATGCTATATTTAAATGAAATGAACAGAGAGGCCTGGCGTGCTGCAGTCCATGGGGTCGCAAAGAGTTGGACATGACTGAGCACCTGAACTGAAATTACGATTTACAGTATCATGTGCATTTCATGTGGTATAGTTAAGTATTGTCTTGGGAAATTTTGTTTTAGTTGTGTGCATCTGTGTGTGAAGGCATGCACACACTTGATTACGATATAAAATATACTCTTTCTTTTAAAAGATTTTTTGATGTGGACCATTTTTAAAGTCTTTATTGAATTTGTTATAATATCACTTCTGTCATTTATGTTCTGTTTTTTTTGGCCCCAAGGCATGCGGATCTTAGCTTCCCGACAAGGGGTTAAACCCACACCCCCTACTTTGAAAGGTGAAGTCATCACAGATGCATAGAACAGTCTTATGGACTCTGAGGGAGAAGGTGAGGGTGGGACGTTCTGGGACGATAGCATTGAAACATGTATATTATCATATGTGAAACAGAACACCATTCCATGTTCGATGCATGAGACAAATGCTCAGGGCTGGGGCAATGGGATGACCCAGAGGGAAGGGATGGGGAGGGAGGTGGGAGGGGGGTTCAGGATGGGGAACACATGTAAACCCATGGCTGATTCATGTTAATGTATGGCAAAAACTACTACAATATTGTAAAGTAATTAGCCCCCAACTAAAATAAATAAATTTATTAAAAAAAAAAAAAAAAGGTGAAGTCGTAACCACTGGCTCACCAGGGAAGTTCCTAAAATGTGTTTCTTACTGTGAGTTCAGTCAAAAATGTTTAAGAACCACGTATATATTACCAAACATTTTTCTCCTCTGGTTTCACAATGCTTGTTTACAAGAGTTTTACGACCCATGTTTTGCTCGAGTTAATATGAAAGTGAGTTCCCATCAGCCAGTCTACACCACATAATGGACCGGAGGCAGGGTGGGGGGTGGTTGCTAATGAGCACGTGGAGGGAACCTGTTGGCCACAGAGCCAGGTTGTGCCCCTCGGCCTCCAGAAGCACCATTCAGATGACAACCCAGCACCTCACCTGCCTTAACTTAACTCACCAGAGCCTCATCAAAACTCTGAGGCCTGTGAGCCTGGTACTTGTTTGAATTAACACAACTTGTTTGGAGCCAAACTTAAGCTATGTTTTCCTAGTGCATGTTTGTTGTTAAAATCCTGGAGTGGATTGCCATTCCCTTCTTCAGAGAATTTTCCCAACCCAGGGACTGAAGCTGGGTCTCCTGCATCACAGGCCGATTCTTTACCTTCCCTAAGCTACAGGGGAGTCCTCAAATCCTACTATAAGATCCATATTTTAAAAATCCAGTTGATGAATTTATCATTTAGTCTTCCCTGCGTCTCATCAACCAGTCCTGACCCATGTGTAGGACTTCCTTCTTGCGTCCCAGGCAGGCGCTGACCCCCACAGATGAGTGGACGGAAGGGTGGTCCAGCCAGCCTGGGTTCAGCAGGCCTGCTTTGGCTGCTTCTTGGAGGCCCCTCCCCTGCCCCTGTCCCACCCTACTAAGCCCCCACCCCGGTGCACCACGGGGCCCTGAAACTGGGTCTTCATTCAGGGAAGACAGCCTTCTCCTGTTGGGCGCCCAGACCCTGGGGTCATGGGGATTCCCTGTGCTGAAGCCAGGTAAGTGCTCACTCATTTGTCATGCATTCACCTTCTCTCAACGAACTGACAGTCCTGACCCACCTTCTGGGAAGGGTGGATCAGTATCAAAGTTAGAACATGAAATCAGACAGCCGTGATGCTCCTCTCAGACCTTCCACTGACGACAGAATGCCTTTGGGCACGTAGTTCAACCAAACCAATATTCAGCCGCCACACCTGAGAGACGGAAGCTGCTAACAGCACCTGCTTCATCATGTTGCTGGGAGGGTAAAATGATGTAATACAGGTAAGGCATTTGAGCCCCATGCTTAGCAAACAGTAAGTGTTCACTGTGTGCTGCCTGCCATTACCGTAATGGTTATGATTGTTACAGTAGTCATCCGGGCAGCCTCAGGGTAGCTGTGTGTCTGAGAGCCACACAAGGCCCCTCCTGGTTAGTTCCCAATATCTGTTACGCGGTCACCCACTGACTTTGACACTATAAACCTCTTGCTTCCCACAGGGCCCCTTGTCCTCCACTGCTTTCTCACCTCTTGGTGGCCCACACCCACCTCTCAGCTTCACTTCCTCCGTACCCAGGCCAGCTTTGAGAGATGCTGGCTCCTCTGTCTTTCTGTGGTCTGAACAAGACCATGTGGGGTGTGGTTGTCAGAGGCCCTGGGTTTGAGTCCTTGCTTTGCTACTTCCAGTCAGGAAGCATGGCTGTTTGGTTCAAGTAAATCAGAATGGGCTGGAGAGGGGTCTTGAGTCTGAGACTCTACCAATAGGGAAGGTCCCGCTGTTCAGGCAAGGCCCACGGCCGAGTTTGTGTGACGAGGGCTCCCGGCTGCAGGGCGTCCAGCAAACAGAAGGAACCCTGCCTCAGGGAGGGAGTAGACTGGAGGCAGGTGGTCAGTCCCTGTCATCTCCTGGATGGGGCTCAAGGGAGCTTGAAAGGGTCAGGGGACCCACCATGGGAACAGGGCCTCCATAGGAGAATGGAGGTCAACGCCCAGACACATGAACTGGGAAGGTCTTGTTTTTGTGGAAAAAACTTGAATGTACACCCAGGATCACCATCTCCAGAATCCATTTGGGGACTGTCTGTGAGCAGAGGTGCCTAGGGACGTAATGTGGGATTGATTGGCTGTAGTGGTCTGTGCTGGGCCCCGCTCTGGGGAGCCATGTGGAGAGGGCCTCGCTGGCCCCGGGGCTTCCTGCCGCTGGACTAAACAGGTGTGAACCAGGAGAGACAGGGTCAGAACTGGTTTGGCTCTGGGGGTTGGGGGGGGGGGAGACAGAGGCCTGGGGAAACAGAGTCACAAGGAAATACCATGTTATTCAGAGACACGTGTCCCCTGAGCCTCCTTTAGCTCAATTCTGTGAGATGAGAATGGCGATAATCCCAATAACCTAAGCCCTTTTAGTGTGTTACAGAGGTGAATGTAAGAAGTAGTTTGGAGGGGCTTCCCTGGTGGGCCCGTGGTTAAGAATCCACCTTGCAGTGCAAGGGACATGGGTTTGATCCCTGGTCCAGGAGGATCCCATATTCTGCGGAACAACAAAACCTGTGTGCCGTAACCACTGAGGCTGCTCTCCACAACAAGAGAAGTCACCGCAATGAGAAGCCCACACACAGTGATGAAGTGAGGCCCCCGCTCACCGCAACTAGAGAAAGCCCAAGTATAGCAACGAAGGAAGACCCAGCACAGCCAAATACATAAATAAACAGATCTTTAAAAAAAAAAAAAAGTAGTTTGGAAATAGCCGGTCTAATGGTCTTATATTTTCATTACTGTCCCTCCATAAGAGCACAAGGATTTTACTACAATTCACTACAGTGTAAACTGATACAACACACTTGGGCATTCACAAAGTCCCTGAAATCAAACAAGGGTTCTGAGCAGCAATGGCTCTGAGAATGGGCCCAGCTGGGGTGACAGTGAGTATCTGTGAGGGAGATAAAGGAAGAGAGTTACCTGGATGCGAAACTGGTAACATAACAAGGTTTTGAAGCTTTCTGAACCACGTGCTTGCCCTCTCTGGTGCTCAACTTGTGTTCAGAGGTGGTACTGCCGTGACTGGGGATCTCAACCTGAGGCTCCCTGCTCTGAGCCAGTCCAGGGTTGGGGGAAAGGCCTTTGGTCAGCATGGGCAGACCAATTTCTGCTGTGGAGTAGGAGAGCTGATCCAAGGCTGCCCCTGGGATTAAGGAGCCTCATCAAGAGAATGGGCATCATGCAGGCCCGTCCCTTCCATTTGAAGAGATTCTGTGGGTTTACAGTTTTCATATCCCCTCATATGTCTCATCCTCTGGACAAACCAGCCCAATTCTTATCCTATTTTTTAAAATATTTGTTTTATTTATCTACTCGGCTGCCCTGGGTCTAGAATCTACCTGCAATGCGGGAGACCTGGGTTTGATCCCAGGGTTGAGAAGATCCCCTGGAGAAAAGGGAAAGGCTACCCACTCCAGTATTCTGGCCTGGAGAATTCCATGGACAGTAGAGTCCATGGGATCACAAAGAGTCGGGGTGGTGTATAGCCGAGTGAGGGCCCTTCATCCAGCAGCAGCTGCTCTTGTGAGCAGGTCTCTGGCCTCATCACACCTGAGTCCCCTGATGCTCTTTTCCTGATGACGGTCTCACCAGCTCCAGTTTCCAGTTCTCTCAGCTCAGTCCCCTTTCTGGCAACCACAGCTGCCCTCCCCTGTCCTTTGAGGGTTTCCCAGCAAACCTCTGTGCTCAGTTCCTTGGTGGAAGATGAGGGAATCACATGGCTGAGTGACTGATGTTTTCTGAATCATGGAATGGAAAGAAACACTATACACCCAGCCAGCACACAGGGCCTCTGTTACAAGCCCAGTAATAGCACAGTGTGGACATGATTCATCCGAGACTGCCTGGCGTGTGCACATGTGTTGGAGTGAGGGCAGTGCAATGCTTGCCTTCTCTGGTGACAACGGGGCTACTCAGACAGAGGGCAGCCCCAGGTCCCTCCCAGGCACACCACGGAGCCCAGTGGCCCTGCAACCCCCCGGCTCGGGGGCTACCAGAGAGGTGTCTGAGGAACGTCACAGTCAGCAGCTGGGGGCAGGAGATGAAGAGGGTGGAAGATTTGAAGGTGGGGTGAGGGTTGGGGGAAGGAACTAGACAGACAGGTGTGGGTAGAATGTGGTCAGCTTCTCCTGACAACCAGGGAACAGGCTCCGACTTCTCCACTTCACATCCCAGAAACACATGCCAGGGCCCCCCAGGTACGGGAGACACACACCTACCAATGTCAGAACACAGCTAGTAAATAATTCGTGGACTCACGGAGTCCTTACGAAGTCCAGACAGGGTCTCAAGTCCTTGACCTCATCCTCCCAACAGCCCTATGAGAACACCAGTGAATCCGTGTGGGAGATGAGAACTCCTCATAGGACATGAAGTAACTTGCCAAGGTCACGCAACCACTAAAGGGAGTTCTAACCCAAGTCGTCCGGGTCCGGAGTCTGGGCAGAGTCCCTCCTGTAGGCCAGGCACCACCGCTGACATACATTATTTGATTTAATTCTCACAGCAACAGTGCAAAGAGGTATTATTAATGTTATTCCAATTTTAAAGATGTGACAACTGAGGCTCAGAATGGTCAAATATGTTTCCTGAAGCCACACAGCTGGTATGTGGTGAAGTGGGGACTCATCCAGGTCTGTCTGACTCCAAAACTCATGATCTCTACCAGGACATCTTTGTTCTAGTCATTTTGGGGGGACAGTGCCCCTCTTTTCTGTGTCTCCTACTCCCCGACCTGTGGTTTAGATTGGTTACAGCTTGAGCCAACAGTAGTAGACTTTTGGCTATTCCACACGAGGTCTTCCCATGCTGGAGAGGGAGGAGAGAGCTTGTGCCCCAGGGCTAATGGACTGACTTCTCCAGGGGGCACCGTGAGAGTTTTGTGCGGGTGGGGAAGGATGGACGTGAGGTGATGCCAGCGAGCCAGCGGGTCCAGTGGCTCTCACCAGACTCTGTATCAAAATCCCCTTTTAGGAAACAGAGGTGAGATGTGGTAGAGGTCTGGGGTGGGGGGAGGGTGACTCCAAGGGGCAGCCAGGGATTGCCCTCATACATTCAGGGCCTTTCCCTACCCTGTGGAGCACCTCCCCTTGGAATCACCGTGAAACTAGAAGGTGAATCTGGGATCCCAAAGTCCTAGTCCATAAGCCACGTAGACAGATAAGACTTTGATTTTGTTTGGCTGGATTTATTGCTCTTACTGTCACTTAGAGTGGATATCTTTTTTTTTTAATTAATCATTTATCTGGCTGTGTTGGGTCTGTGCTGTTGTGCGTGGGCTTTGTCTAATTCTGGTGCGTGTGCTCTAGAGCGAGCAGACTTCAGTCATTGAAACTCTCAGGCTCTAGAGCGTGGGATCAGTAGTTGGGGTGCACAGGCCCAGCTGCCTCGCGGGTCTTCCCTGACCAGGGATCGAATCTATGTCCACTCCATTGGCAAGTGGATTCTCAACCACTGGGCCACCAGGGAAGTCCTAAAGCGAAAGTGAAGTCACTCAGTCATGTCCGACTCTTTGTAACCCCATGGACTGTAGCCTACCAGGCTCCTCTGTCCATGGAATTTTCCAGGCAAGAGTACTACAGTGGTTGCCATTTCCTTCTCCAGGGGATCTTCTAGACCCAGGGATCGAACCCAGGTCTCTCGCATTGCAGGCAGACACTTTACCATCTGAGCCACCAGGGAAGCCGGGGAAGTCCTAAAGTTGATGTCTTTAAGCAAGGTGTGAGTTCTCCAGTTTGCCACAGGCCCCACCATTCCCCACTGCTTCACACCATCCCACTCACTCAGGTGAGTTGCCATGTTACTCAGGCTCCTGGTAACACTGGAGTCTGAAACCCTTGAGACATAATTTGTTGTCAGCATTTCACCCAGGCGGAAAAAAAACACATGTGCCTCCTAGGCCAAAATGAAGACACTGAGGTGCTGGGAGGTCACGGTCAGGTTGCCCCTGAGCAGCTGCTCCTGGAATGTTCAGCTGGAGCTGGGGAAGAGCCCAGAATTTATTACAGTCATGGCTTATCTGGGGCCTGGACCCATGTAGCAGTATCCTGTGGCCGCTGTAACAAATGACCGCCAATGTAGTGGCTTAAAACAACGGAAGTTTATCATCTTACAGCCCGGAGGTCAGATCTCCAAAATCAGTGTGTCTGGGCTAAACCAAGGTGTCGACAGAGCAGCGTTCCTTCACGTCGCTCTAGGAGAGAATCCGTCTCCTCGTCTCTTCCAGCTTCTAGAGGCAGATGTCGTCATGGTCCCCAACATAAGGATGGGGAAACAAGCTCAGTGGGTTCAGTGGTGTTGCAGGCAGCTGAACAGGGGCTGATGAAAAGACAATGTACGGAAGTGTGAGCAGACTTGGGGGACCCACAAGGGCCGGTGGGCACCCAGAGCCTGCAAAGCAGGGGGCTGTTGCCGCCCTAGGCCTCTGGGATCCGGTGTGTGCTGTGACCGGAGGAGATGGCTGCCCACGAGGAGCCGAGGGCCTCTGGGAGAGACATCAGCCACTGCCAAGCCCCAGTCCAGCAGGGAGGGCATCCAGGCCACACTCTTCTCTCGTCCAACTGAAGCCAGAGGTGAAGGGAGCCCACCAGTGCAGCTTTAGACCAGCTTCCGGGGCCAGCGGGGAAAGCCCAGCATCTTCCCTGAAGTCACACAGTCTGCGCAGAACTGGCGCTGTTGTTGTTGCTTAGTTGCTAAGTCACATCCAACTCTTTTGCAACCACATGGACTATAGCCCGCTGGGCTCCTCTGTCCATGGGATTCTCCAGGCAAGAATACTGCAGTGGGTTGCAATTTCCTTCTCCAGGGGATCTTCCCAATCCAGGGATCGAACCCACGTCTCCTGCATTGCAGGCAGATTCTTTACCACTGAACCACCTGGGAAGCCCAGAGCTGGCTCTACGCTGGTTCTTGTTGACTCCAAGGAGGTGGTATCTGGTAGGGGCAGAGACACCTGGGGAGAGTTTGGCCTTTTGACTTTCAAATCATTTCATGCTTCTGAGTCTCCACTCCAACTACTCTGCTAATTCTCCCCACCCCTCAAAAAACACTTCTGGGTTCAGGTCATCCACCCAACTCCACTGATTGGTTTGGGCTCAGTTATTCCCAAGCGGACTCCATGTCACCAGAACTAGGCATAACTAGAAAGCAAACTCTGTAGCAAGAACAAATTTATAAAACCAAATAGGCAGCCCACACCGAAGAGAACTGGCTTGAGATGCCCCGTTGCTTTCGGGTGCTTCAGTCATTGATGCCCACATGTGTGGAAAACCACGCTCCGAGTTTGTTATGACACATGCTTGGACTTAGAACTGGGGACTGTCACACGGAAGGACATGTCAACGGACACACCCACAGAAATATAGACAGGTCAATGCGTATACTTAGTTTTGCCAAGTTAGGAATTATTTTATTGGGCCTAGCTTCAAAGGGGGCCAGGAGCCTTTGGCAGGCAGGGAGGAAAAGCTTCCTTTTCTTCATTTATTTGTTTATCCCTTGCATGGTTTTTTCATGCAAGCACCAATGACCTCTGTAACACAAAAATGTTTCCAAGACGCCTGACGGTCCAGGCAGCCCTGGGGACACGTGCAGCTTGGGACTCTCTGCTCTCCTGCCTCCCTGGTTCTGTGTAAGTTTGACAGGCCTTCTCTGAGTGGACAGGTGAGGATGCGGGCTAGCATGGGGAGAGAAACAGGCTACAAAAGGACTTGCACGTCCGCAGCTCCTTTTCTGGGCTGCAAACCTGTTATCTTGCATTCTTTCGGCAGCTACTCAAACGGCCCCGTGCGGCTCCTGGTCCCACACCCGCGTCTTTCCCACCCCACCACCTCTCCTTTGTCCTAGCTTCCCCCCATTTCCAGCCTCCGGCTCAGCTGACAGTCCTGGCCAGGCAGCCCACATCCTGCCCCACCTCCCCTGGGATGAAGGCTGGGTCTCACAACCACCCTGGATTAGGACAGGCAGGTGGGTTAGCACCGCAGGTTGGAGGGTGGAGATAAAGGGATCCATGTCCTGGGGCTGACTCTGGAAGACCCAGTGTTATGCCCAACAGAAAAACTCTGCTGTCCCTAAAGCCCCTTAGGGTGGCCAGGGACACCCACTCCCTTCCCAACAAAAGCCCTGAAACCCACACTGTAACAAGCACGGTGGGTCTGGCTGCGACCTCCCAAATAAACCCCTGCCCACGACTGAGTTGGTGACTCCCCGGTTACTGTCAAACTCAGCTCAGGAATAGGGGGGTGACCCTAATGCCCCAGGACCCCCCTAGCCTTCATTCTCACCTGGGGACAGCGCCCGGAGTCACAGAAGCACCTTGTATGTGAACAACACCAGACAACATTCAAAACACCCTGAGCTCCACAGGTAACCCCACAAGAAAGAATGTTCAGAGGCACCACCTCCATCTGCAAGGTGAAGGGGCTGAGTCACTTACCTGGGTCCCCGGGGTCCCAGGCCGCTGAGTGGGACTGAAGCCCATACCTTTGGACTCCTAGCAAGGGCTCTTTCCCTCAGAAAGCAACACTTCCTGGTGTATGTGGTGCTCCTAGGGCCCCCCAGCACCCCCGGTGTCTGAGGGCCGGGGAAGCCTGATCCACGTCTCCTCACCCTTCTGATCTGGTGCTCGGGACACTGTGCACGCAGCTCTGGGCTCCCTGGGCACTGTCCTCTCCAGCTGACCACATGCGGTAGTCTCAGGGCTGCAGTCATGCTGTGACGTGGCCACTGTGGGCACCTGCCTCCAGCCCACAGCCCTGGGTGAGGACCTCGAAGGTCATTTGAACAGAGGAGAGCTGTGGGCTTAGGATAGGCAGAAGGTTTGCCAAGTTTTGAGACTGCAGAAGCATGTTCTTCCACTGCAAGCCCATTAAAACAGGAGGACCTACACTGACCGCCGTGAGGCCGGGTCCCGCCTCCCCCACCCCACCCAGGCCTCCCCTTGTTCCCCAGGCCCTGGGGCCACCTGCCAGGAACACGTAGGTCACATTGCACGGGTTTAAACACCATCCCAGAGCCCTGCTTGTTGGGTGCTCCCTGCCTTGGGGAAGCCTTGCCTGTTCTGGTTCAACGAAACCCACCTCTCTGCCCACCAGAGTCCCAGAAACCCATCCGGGGTGACCTCCCTGGGTGTGCCAGGCTGCAGGGGAGGGTGACAAGGAGGAAGGGACAGCTTTTGGATTCTTATCCCTTAGAAATGCTACCTGGAGCCCTAAGGTCCAGAGGAAGGAAGAAGAGAAAGGATTCTGCCCTTGGGTAGGTGAGCTCCCAATCTGCTGGGGAGTGTGTAGAAGGTGCAAACACACACAGGTGCAGAAGCAAGTCCAAAAGAGAAATCCCGCAAAAGCAAACCCAGGCTCCTCTGGGCATGCGATCACGAACCTCAGTGAGGGGCCGCTGGAGTGAAGGCAGGACGAAGACCCCGTGAGGCAACGGAAAAGTCCTCCCACAGGAGGCCTGGGGGGAGAAAGGGAGACCCCTGAGGGCAGCGAGGTCACATTCCTCAGCCAGGAGGAGAATGCCAGGCAGCCTGTGCTTGGTGCCTGGGGTGAGAGGGGAACACTTCTCCCAGGTGTCCCCTGAGCTCGGGGGTTCAGTTGGGGTGAGTGAGAGGCACAGTGGGGGCAGGGCAGCCAGTCAGAGGGGACCCACAGCAAAGGCATCAGTTGGGGAAGAAACCGGCTTGTATTCAGCCCCAGTACAGAAGGAGAGAAGGAGGAAGGAGGAGACGGAAGGAATGGATCCATTTAGCTGGATCATTCTTGTTACAGAGGAAGGATAAGAAGAAATAAGACGGTCATCAATGAGAATTATTTTTTACTGAACAATTGATTTCAAGCTTGTAAACATTCAGTTCAGTTCAGTTGCTCAGTCCTGTCCGACTCTTTGCGACCCCATGAACTGCAGCACGCCAAGCCTCCCTGTCCTTCATTTTCTCCCAAAATTTACTCAAACTCTTGTCCATTGAGTCGGTGATGCCACCCAACCATCTCATCCTCTGTTGTCCCCTTCTCCTCCTGCCTTCAATCTTTCCCAGCATCAGGCTCTTTTCCAATGAGTCGGTTCTTCACATCAGGTGCCCAAAGTATTGGAGTTTCAGCTTCAACATCAGTCCTTCCAATGAATATTCAGGACTGATTTCCTTTAGGTTGGACTGGTCTGATCTCCTTACAGTCCAAGGGACTCTCAAGAGTCTTCTCCAACTCCACAGTTCAAAGGCATCAATTCTTCAGTGCTCAGCCTTCTTTATAGTCCAACTCTCACATCCATACATGACCACTGGAAAAACCATAGCCTTGACTAGACAGACCTTTGTTGGCAAAGTAATGTCTCTGCTTTTTAATATGCTGTCTAGGTTGGTCATAGCTTGTAAATATTAAACCCTCTGAAAAGAAGCAGTGACACGAACTCTGAGAGAGATGAAATCAAGGAGTTTCCTGAGAGGTTCTGAGTAAGAATTCCACCCCTGAGACCCCCTCAACCCCTGGAGCTGCAGTAACCCAGTGACAAGGGCTTTCCCAGAAGGGCCACCACCCTGCCCCACCCTGAGAGGTGGTCGGGAGCCTGAGCCTCTCGCCGAGGCCCAGCTGGGGCCCAGGGGTCTGTGGGGCAGGCCTGACTCTCACACCTGGAGTGCAATGCTCATCTCAGAACACAAGCTTGGCTCCAAGATCCTCCAACCCTCACATCCTGCTCATCCCCTGGGCCCCTGGAGCCACCTGAGGCCACTCCCCAGCACAGCAGGCTCCTCGGAGCCTGGACTCAGAGCTCCCAGGAGTGAGCCAGTTCCAGCGTGAACTCTTCCTGAACCGGCTGGTGAGGCCTCCACCCTGTTTGTGTCAGGCAGTGAGTAAGGGGCAGGGCAGACGGGTGGCCTGAGCGCACGAGGGCTGTGATGGGCCTTGTGGAAAATATACGTGCGCGAGATGAGCTTCGCCCTCACAGAGAACAAGATGGCATGTTTATCGGTATCTCCTGGGCCCTACCCAGGGCCTGCACTCCTTCTGCTCACACCCACCCTCGCTTCAGCTGGACCTGAGGGACACGGCCACCCAGAGTGTCTGAGGCAGGCGTGCATGTTCTGTCCTGTGTAGGCTCCAGGTAGGAGGTGGGGGTCCCCACGGAACCAGCGCTGAGAGCTCAGCCTCTGGCCTACCACAGGCCCAACTCCATAGTTTTCTCTTTGAAAACCAGGCACCTTCTGCACAACTGCCAGGCCTGTGACCTTGGAGGATGTCCATGACAGCGGAGGGGAGCTGGTGGCTGCAGAACACCCCTTCCCTGGCCTGTCCGCCTGGCCTTTCTCTTCCCAGCCCCAGATACCCACCCCTCTTCCCCTCTGAAAACATCATCCCTGGCTGTTACCCCACCTCACACAAGGCAGATGTCTCCACTGCCTGCCCAGTGTACTGTCCTGGCCCTCCACCTGAGACTGCCTTTGAAGACCCCTCCATTTCAGGGCCCCCCCTGTTCTTACAGCTCAAAGCCCTGAGCCCTGTGGGGAGGCTTCTTGGGGTGCCTGGGGGCTGGGTGAGGGCCTGAGCCTGGCCCCACAAAGCCACCACTTTGTCTAATCAGGTGTGAAGGGGGCCTCTGTGACCCAGGCTGGGGAGCAACCCAGCAAATGTGATTACTGTAGGGAAACCAATTCTGAATACTGAGCCACTGTGGGGAGGCGCAAAAGTTCAGGCTTCATGGTGACTTAGGTGCCGAGTGGAGGGCAAAAGCCACAGCCCAGGCCCAGGGTACCTGCTCTCCATGGGCCCCGGCCCACGCTGCTCTCCCGACCCCCCAGGGCTGCACCCTCACCCTCAGTCTGTATCCTCTGTGCCTCCCGCCACTCCCTTCCAACTTCCACTGCAGGTCACCAAGAGATCCTGCACCTCACTGGGCCAACAGAACTTTGAAAACACAATCGATCCTCACTACTTATAGATTGATCACTTGCAAATTCACCTTCTTTCTAAAACATGTTTCCCCCAAAATCAACACTCAGGGCTCTTTCATGGTCCTTCACGAATGCATGCAAAGTGGTAGAAATTGGAACCGCCTGACGGGGAAACATTCCCAGCCAAGGTCACAAGGAGATGCCCTGCCCTCTCGTTTCAACTCCCATACTGGAAAGAAGAATCCTTTTAGTGTCTCATCAGTGTGGTGTTTTTAGAGTTTTTGTGCTTTTGTGTTGGTGATTTCTCCAGGAAGCTGCTGAAGTGCCAGCAGGTGTTCCTAAGCATAAGAGAGCTGTGATGGGCTTTACAGAGGAAATATGAGCATTAGATAAGCTTGCTTCCCTGATAGCTCGGTTGGTAAAGAATCCGCCTGCAACGCGGGAGACCTGGGTTTGATCCCTGGGTTGGGAAGATCCCCTGGAGAAGGGAAAGGCTACCCACTCCAGTATTCTGGCCTGGAGAATTCCATGGATTGTAGTCCATGGGGTCGCAAAGAGTCGGACACGACTGAGCAACTTTCACTTTCAGACAAACTTTTGTCAGGTTCCAGTTATAGTGCTGCCTGTATTTCTTCTAGCGGCAAAGGATCCAGGCATGGCGGGAGCGGCATGCCCGGATGTCCCCATTCTCTCAGAAGCCTGATGCCACACCACCTGGTCTTTCTGTCCACAGAGTTATAGTTCCAGCAGTGCTTCTTCATTTACTTTTGGTTGAGAAACTGCATTTCCCCCGGCTTCAAAACTGGAAGAGCTAGACCAAAGGAAAGAATATATGAGGGCAGACAGTTGCTCCTGCCTGTGGCCCAGCGTCCTGCCACCGGTCCCACCCGTTCTGTGCGGTCCTGTTGTCTGGCTCTGGGCCACCCTTTCATCTGAGACTGTCCTCCCCTCCCCGCCATCAGCCGGAGATGCTAACCAGACCTCAGGTGTCACACGTGGGCCCAGGCCCCCAGCGCGGTGCCTATCACATAGAGGACCTTGGTACATGTTGGGTGTCTTGTCTTTTTAAGTATTTATTTGGCTGCTCTGGGTCTTCGTTGCAGCACGCAGGATATTTGACCTTCATCTCCATGTGTGGGAGCTTTAGTTGCAGCATGTGAGGTTAGTTCCCCAACCAGGGATTGAACCCGGAACCCCTGCATGGGGAGCTGGAGTCTTAGCCACTGGACCCCCAGGGAAATTTCTCTTCCCTTCCCCTTAGGTTCCACCTCCTGGGCTTTTCTGGAAGCAAGAAACAAAGACTCAGCCAAGTAACTGCAGCAAAAGAGGTTTTCTGGGAAAGAAAGTCTTTCCTGGAAAAGGAAACAGAAAGGCCCAGGATTCCAGGAGCCAGTCTCTGTCCCTTCCCCAAAGGCACCGGAGTGCCCTGCCCCCATCTCGCCTCTGCCCAGCTTCCACTTCGGTTCCCTCACACTTGGAGGTTATCTCAGGCATGCTCCCCGCGGTGCCCTCAGCTAGCTCAGTTTCTGGAATTTTCCAAGGCAGGAACAGATGGGTCTCTACCTAGTCCGGGCACAGCTGCTGGCTGGCCAGCCCTATGGGTCAGCCGCAGGGGTGGGTGACCGCGCGGGGCCGGCGGCCACCCTGTGCCTCTGTCCTGCGGTGGTCCTCCCACCCAGGTCGGAGTGACACGGGGACCTTCGGGAGGAGCCCGGGCCTCAGAGCGCTCTGTGGGCGGAACAGGCCAGCCGGCAGGAGGGTGGGATGGGGTGGGTGTGAGAGGCTGGAGCAGGGGTGGCACGTGTCCCCTCTCTCCTCCCTGTCCTTCCTCCCTGACACGTGGAGGTCCTCGCAGGGAGGAGCTGAGAACAGACCCCGTGACCTCTCCGGGACAAGCTGGCCCGTCTTTCTCAACGGGGAGCAATTAATAACCACCTGCAGGGGGCACAAAACCTTTTGATCTTTCCTGGGCCCCGCGCTCCATGGCAGAGAGGCCCCCAGAGGCCAGGACAGGGGCTGGGCCCCCTGAGTCCGGTGAGGAGACCCTAACCGTGTATCAGGGAGGTGGCGGCCGCGGGACGCCCAGGGAGGGCAGCGTGCGGGACTGTTAGAACCCAGGAGCAGGGGTGCCCGGGCAGGGTTGGGCCCAGACGTCTGAAGCGGGGGCGGGTCGGCTGGTGGGCCTTCTCTGGGGTGGCGGACAGGGGGACGACGCGGGCCCTGCAGCCTGGACTCGCTGCGGCGGCGGGGAGGAGCCCGGCTCCCGCGGAGAGAAGGCGGGGCAGCCGCGCGGCGCGCGGGCAGGACCCGGGGCAAGGCGAGCCGGGCTCCCTCCAGCGCCTCCGACCGGCAGAGAGGCGAATCGCGAGCCGCCGCCAGAGCCAGAAGCTGCGTGCCAGTCCCAGCCCCGGCGCCTCAGAAGGCGGACAGAGAGGAGACCAGAGCACCGAGAGGGGAAGCCTGTTCTCCTGCACGCGTGTGTGTGCACACATCGATATACACGCACACCACACACATTGATACATGCATAGATATACATACACACAGCTACACATGTAGATATACACAGATATGCACGTATACACACACCACACAGAGATACACGCATAGATGTACATACACACATAGATACACACACAGATATGCACACACAGAGAAATATGCACACCCAGATATGCAGATATACACACACCACACACACACATGCATAGATATACATGCACACAGCTACACATGTAGATATACACACAGATAAGCACATATACACACACCACACAGAGATACACACATAGATATACAAACACACTACACACACTGATATGCACACACTATACACGGAGATATATACATTCACACAGATACAGACAGGTACACACAGACAGGCACACACATCACACACACACAGATGTACACAGACACACCACACACACAGATGTACACAGACACAGACACACAGATACACACACACATATACACTCACCACAAACACAGATACACACCACACACAGAGCTGTGTACATACACAGAAACAGATATACACACAGATACACAAATACACACATGTAGGTACACACCACACAAATACACACACACTGAAACCACAAGCTCCCTCCCTGCAGGCTGGATTGTGGGTCATGCCCCTTGAGTGCCGGAACCAAGTCAGCCAATCTCATGGCCTTGACCCCGGTGGGGGGTACTTTTCTGATTCTGAACTGTCTGCTCCTGGACCCATTACCTCCCCACCCCCAAACAGCCCCCTGGTTTGAGATACTGTATTAAAAGGAAGCTCAACATTTCCATCTCTGGAGGGACATCTTGGCCAATGGGGGGAACTGCCCACCCCTGTCTTGGGACAGAATCCTCTGCATTTAAAATGCTCATTACACAGGAAACACAGTGAGACTCCTCTACCAATAGAAAGTGAAAGTCACTCAGTCGTGTCTGATTCTTTGCAACCCCATGGGCTATACTGTCCATGGAATTCTCCAGGCCAGAATACTGAAGTGGGGCGCCTTTCCCTTCTCCAGTGGATCTTCCCAACCCAGGGATTGAACCCAGGTCTCCTGCATTGCAGGCAGGATTCTTTACCAGTTGAGCCACAAGGGAAGCCCAAGAATCCTGGAGTGGGTAGCCTATCCCTTCTCCAGTGGATCTTCCCGACCCAGGAATCAAACCGGGGTCTCCTGCATTGGAGGCAGATTCTTTACCAACTGAGCTCTCAGGGAAGCCCCTACCGATAGGAGGTATGGGCTAAAAGCATTCTTCTGGACTCCGTTTAAACATCACCTCCTCCTGGAGGCCTGCCCAGCCTGTTCTGCCTAATTGGGTCCCTCTGCCACCCTGCCGTCCACCACCCCCTTCGGAGCACGGTCATGGGGGGAATTCTGCTTTTTGAGGTGTGTTGCCCGTCTCCTCCTCTAGACAGCAGACCACCAAGGGCAGGGTCATGCCACCCCTTCACCTCTGCAGACTCAAGACCAGGCCCAGTGCCCGGCACAGAGTAGGTCTCTGTAAGTGTCTGTCAAGTGACTCGACTTCACAATATCAAATGGTTCTAGATGAACTGCGATAAACTGATGGATGACGGATCTACGAATTAGCAGCGTGTGTGGCATCACCAATTCTGAGAAGAATGTCGTGAGAGGCAATTCCTCTCCTCTCCCACACACCATTTCCAGATTGAGAGGACGGTGGGCAGAGGACTGTCCTGCTCTCTGCGGCATTTCTGCCAGGCTTGTGGTACACCTGTACTCCCACAGGGATGAGGACCTAACCTAGGCTTCTTCCACATCACCGCCTCACCTCCTGACCCTCCAAAGGCATTGGACTCCTTGAATATTAGAACTGATGGGACCCCATAGATTCCAAAGACGGCGCCACAACACAATTCCCTGGGGGACATTTAAAAGCACCACTCTGGGGACTGCCCTGCTGGTCCTGTAGTTAAGACTTCACCTTCCAATGCAGGGGATGCAGGTTCAATCCTTGGTCAGGGAACTAAGATCCCACATGCTTCATGGCCAAAAAACCAGAACATAAAACAGAAGCAGTATTATAACAAATCCAATAAAGACTTTAAAAATGGCCCACATCAAAAATATTGGTTAAATAAAGAGTAAATAAGACAAAAATAAAAAGACCAATTTGTGGATCCTGCCAGGAGCTTAAGTCCTGACTCTGCCACACACTCTGTGAGCTTGGGGAAGTTACTTAACCTCTCTGTGCCTTGATTTATTCACTTATAAAATGGAAATAATAATAATCCCAACCTCAGAGGTTTGTTGTACGGATCAGTCAGCTCTTGGTGCAACACCTGACTCAGTAAATACTGAATAAAGGTATCTATTATTGTCTTGATTATCTCATCACTAGTTAGCGACTGACGTGGGGCGAGCATCCAAGCCTCCTGATCCCGGATCCAGTGTTCTTTCCAACACGTCACTCTGAATGTGCACACGGTCTTCCCTCTGAGGCCAGGCTCACACTCGGCAAAGTGGACATATGGCCGCTGCCCCAGGACACTTTAGTCAAACTGAATGGAAGGGAGAAATTGGACCTGGGAATGAAGGACAGCTCTAACCCCCGGGGAGCAGGCAGTTGGAGAATGTGGGGCTTCAGCAGGCAGCTTCTGAGTCCTTTGGGAAGCCTTTTGGCTGATCCTGTTAGCATTTCATTATGGAAAAATTGGGAACCAAAAATAGATGTTCTTGAGGGGAGCTTAATCCTCAGAGCTTGACAAAACAGCTGGTGATGAGTTCCCCAAATCAACCACTAGGAGGCACTACCATCACATGCAAGTGGTGGCCGGTTGGGCCAGAACTGGTGCATAAGAAGCCCAACACCTCTGCACAACCTCATGCCCTAGCTGTCCTGTTCAGGACCCTGTGGCTAGGGTCCCGGAAGATCACGCACTCCCGGTCCTCTTTGCAAATGAGCCCACCGCTCTCCTCCTCGGGGGCCTGTAAGAGCAGGGTCTTGCCTGTTTTCCTGGCTTCGTCCCTTCACTTCATCCCGCCCCCAGCCTATCCCCAGGCCCAGCACAGCACTGGATACATAGAAGGCGTGTGTTGGCCGGTAGATGGATGTGTGAAGTCCAGTGTCATTAATAAATTGTGGAAAGGAAACTGCCTATGCCCTGTGGGAATAGTGAGAGTGTGGAGTGATACGGAGCAGAGAGAGGGTTACGGCTGATGGTCAGGGGGAGGGTTATGGCTATTTGGGAAAAAAAGGATGGAAGGCTTAGGCAAGGAGTCAACAGAGGTAGCTCAGAGATCTGATCATCAGAGGCTGCTCACTTCCCAGCTCAAATCCTTACCTCAGAGCCCCGGGCGACAGCACTAGGATTCGGGGGTGATGAACCCAAGCAGCCCAGCACCGCTTAGCTGACCTCCAGGTGGGCATCACTGGCCCCACGACCATCGTTAGCCTCTCCTGTCTTTGGAGTGGTTTGCAGCGGCCACCATCAGGCTGGGAGCTCCTGCAGGTGGCCTGGCTCCCCTTGCCTCCCTCTGTGTGAAGCCCCGGGCCTCAGCACCCTGGACCTGTAACACGTGTCAGTAGTCCACAAGTGTCATTCAAGAGACCCTCAAGGATTTAAGAATCTCTGTCTCCAGCCAATCATGTGTGTGCATGCTAAGTCACTCAGTAGTGTCCGACTCTTTGTGACCCTATGGATGGTAGCCCGCCAGGCTTCTCTGTCCATGGGATTCTCCAGGCAAGACTACTGGAGTAGGTTGCCATGCCCTCCTCCAGGGGAGCTTCCTGACCCAGGGATGAACCATCATCTCCTGCATTGCAGGCGGATTCTTTACCCACTGAGCCACCTGGGAAGCCCCCAGCCTAGCATTTTGCATCCTAATTCCAAAGGTCAGCCCAAAGGTCAGCCATCTCTGGAAGACTTGATTTTCAGGTAGAATGAGGCTGAGTGGAAAGAGCATAGGATGGAAATAAAACTTGCGTTGGAATCTCAGTTCTCGACCTGTTAGTTGTCTGTCAGAGGTGTGGTTTCCCTGACAGGTTCCTTAGCCTTCCTGAGACCCAGTTCATCACCCAGGACATGTTACTACCTCCTTGCAGAGGATCAGACAAAGGAGCGAATACCCAGCGTCAGCGCATAGCTTGCACCTGGCTCAGTGAAGTGCCACTCACAATTGTCATCGACACAGCAATGAACAGGAGGCATGCAGGTCCTCAGCATCAGTGACCAACGGGGTGAGTGTGCAGAAGAGGCGTGAAGCCGGGTCCAGCTGGGAGAGGCAAGCAGAAGGTGGGCTTATCTGTGTGGAGGTAACCGAAGCCCAGAAGATGCAGCAAACTCAATACCCCAGGAGGGAGGGGAAAGGGGGGTGGGGGGAGTCTTGCTCAGGAGTGGGGAGAAGGGGCAGCAGCGTGATTGACAAGCCACACACCCCAGTGCACTCCTCGGTCTAACAGCGTCCGCTTTCCCACCTCCAGCCACACTCCACGCTCTGCCTCTCACCCTCCCCTCTCAGCTGCCCTTCCTCTTCCCTCTCTTGGTTCCACCACAGCCCAGCTTCCCTCAGTCAGTCCGCCACACATGCTGCTTCACCCTTCGGCCGTGTTTTTCCAGATCTTTCCCGGCACCCTCTGCAGCTCCTGCCTCTGACTCCCACACCCCAGGGGCTTCCAGAACCTCAAGCCTGCGGGAGCCCCAAGTCCTCTAGTCACCCTGGAGGGGTCACCCGAGAGCGGTGGGGTCACAGGCAGGACCTAGACTGAGCTGTGAGGAGGATTGGCAGAAACAAGATCATGGACCTGGCCGGAGGGTGGGCTTTGAAGACCTGGACAGAGACCTGAACAGTGCAGGTGAGGCCTGGGGCGAGCTCAGCAAGCGATGGGCACATGTAATCTTAGGGCTCCCGCTGGCAGTCTCCAATGTGAGGTCCTGGACGGGGGTGGGGGACAGCTGATGGAGGACCCCCAGGGACCCACGGGGCAAGGATGGGGCAGCCGCGTGGGGACTGACTGGAGGGGTAATCTGGGCAGAGGGGCAGCTCCTTTATGCATTTTTCCCTTTGGGCATCAAAGTGGGTGGTCCCTAGGAAGCCCTGAGAGGAGGGGCAGCTCGACGGGCCCTGCCCGGCCCACACTGGACACCAACTCTCAGGGCACGGCTTCTCCCCTCCATCCTCAGGCTTTCTGAGACTGTCCACGCTGGTTTCCATCTGCTGCGGTGGTTGCCAGGGGAACCACTTACTATTTTTACATGTTTCCACATGACAAGGCTGTGGACAGGCACAGGTGTGGTGGGTCGAGGAGGGACCCCGGGAAGCAGCGATGCCCAGTGGGCTCTTGAGACCTTGACGGGAGGCAGGAGCTATCGTGAGGCCTCAGGAGAGGGTCTGGGATTCAAATCTACATCCCCCGGGGGAGGGGCATGCCAAGGGGAGGGGTGCCCCCAGTGTGGGAACACCAACCCACTCACTCACCTGCTCATTTCATCAAACACAGAAGGAGTTGCGTGGTGGGCCAGGTGGGGGAGAGAGCTGAGAACGGGGTGAGTGCATCTCAGCCTGGTGGAGAGATGGACAAACTAAACACAAATGCTTCCACAGGGTACCATGGGTACCATCTTGGCAGAGAGGGATCCAGGAAAACTTCCTTGATGAGAGGACATCTCAGCCAGGATAAGGCTTTGCAGGCGATGTGGACAAGGGGTAAGAGTATTCCAGGCAGAGGAACCAGCATGGGCAAGGGGCCAGGGGAGACTGTGAATGAGGCATCTTCGAGAACTGAAGTCACTTAACTTCTGCAGTGTGGCATAGGGTGGAAGCTGGGCAGGGCCCCAAAGCATCAGGTGGAGGTGGGGTGGGACAGCTGCACCACAGCAGGTACCCCCAGGCACACCTGATATCAGGCCTCTGGCAGCAAGCCCGCAGTCTACACAATGCCCTGGCAGGAGGGGGTGGGGAGGGGCACGACTCCCCATTGCCCTTGGGACTCTGGGAGAATCTCCAGGGCTTCCGGGGAACCAGAGAGTCTGAGCTCTTGGAGGCAGATTCCACCAGTGCAGCTGGGTTACTGCTCATAGTTCTGGGCTGAGCAACTAGTGTCCCGGGAAAGGGGAGACAGACAGATAGAAAGTGCCATAGCTGGTCACCCTGACTTCTTCAACCCCAGCCTGTTCCCAAGACCCCAGACACACAACTAAACGTTTCTCTCACCTTGGTCCATGACTCTTCCAGGAAGTCCAAGAAGTCATCCGTCCTTAAGGTGGGAGTAGAAGGGGATGGACATGGGGAGACAAAGTGACACCACCGAGTATCAGGAGTCCACGCTCACATACGCGCACACCTCATGCACATATGCAATCGAGCCTAATCCTAGCACCAGCCTTGTGAAATGGGTATTTTGACCGCCCCCCGCCCCCACCATTTTAAAGGTTAGGAAACTGAGGCTCAGAGAAGCTGAATAACTCCTCCAGGATCATACAGGTAGGAAGTCATGAAACCAGGATTCAAACCAGGTCAGTCTGATGCTAAACCCTGTCTCTCCACAAGATGATTTACTCCAAAATGTGATTTACTGCTACTTGCCAGGCACCAAGCTAAGTACTGCAAACCGAAAGGCAAGACACCATCTCATCTTGGAAAATCTAATGAGATCATGTGGGAGGAATGATCGCAGACTGTATTTTTCCTGAAATGGCCCATTGCCCCTGGAGCCAGGGTGGAACTCTGTGTCTGCCTTGGCAAGTAGAAGTCACACTGTCTGGCGCTGAGGCTGGTAATAAAAGGAGGCACAACCTGTGTGAGAAGTTACACGTGGAGAGGACTGGAGCTCCTGCCGGCAGCCAGGCTCACCACGGGCCCTGTTGTTCCCACTGCGCTCTCTCAGAGTTCCTCACACACTGTCTCTGAGCGCTAAGAATACCCAGATCATGCTACTAAGTTCTGGGAGTGATTTGTAAGCCATGGTCACTGGCACGAGAGATTCGTCAACTGTAAAGTGCTATACAAGGGTCAGATGTAGTTAGTAAACCTGAGTTTGGCATAAGGGGATTGTGTTAACATCTTAGGAAGGAAATTTTGTCTTAACCAGGGCTCTCCCCCAAAAGCAAAGACGGAGTAGGGGCTTGTGTGCAGGGACCCATGTTTTGGAAAGGATCCATGGGTTCGGACAGTTCAAGGAAGTGTTATGGGGGACTTCCATAGCAGTCCAGTGGTTAAGACTGGACTTCCGGCAGTGGAAGCATGGGTTCGATCCCTGGTCAGAGAATTAAGATCTGGAATGCTTCGCAGTGTGGCAGAAAAAAAAAAAAAATGTATTATGGAGTGGATTCCCGCACAGCTGGGGCTCAGCATCTCCTAGGACCCTTGAAGAATGGGCCTCAGAGGGTGGGATTTGTCTACTGGTTTCAGCCCTGTTGGTGGAAGGTTGCTCCCCGGATGTTAAGTCCTTGCGCTTGCTGTTGGGAATGGCTTGGAGCAGCTTTCCTGGCCAGGAGCCAAGGGGAGAGAGCTGAGTCTGCGCTGAGAGCTGACAGCACATGTGCTGGGCTGACAGACTGTGAAATGAAGCATAAGAAGTGAGCAACACACCGAAGCCTCAAGGCAGTGATTACCTCCGCTGCCCCGGACGGAGGCCGGCAGGACCAACCTCTGCCTGGACGGTTTCCCAACCGGCCGTGGGGCAGCCTGCTCGCCTGTGCAGCTGCAGGCCCATGTGAGGCCTGGAAGCCGCTGTCCCCCAGAAGCCTCTCTCTGCTGACAGAGCCACGGCAGGCCATGCTTGCCAGAGCCTGGAGATTTGAGGAGCGGCCTTTTGAAGGAAATCAGTGTAGAGGGTGAGGCTGCTCTATTCAGACCCTTAGTTTTTCTCCAGGAAGCTTATGGGGTGGTGAGCAGACGCCTGAAGGACACTAGGTGTCTGAGTCTGGAGGTCATCTGTCCAGGCTGGGACCGGGGGAGGGTGCCCTCTGCATGACCCCACCTCTAGGAGCTGGCTTGCTGGTCAGACCCCTCTGCCAGCTCCTCTTTGGGCCGGTCAGCTCCACTGATCTCTGTTATGGGACATTCAATACTTAGTGGTCTTCCAAATGGAGAATGAGTTTCCCTGCTCCAGGGCCTTGCTTCCGGCCTTTACAGCTTTAAGCTTCTTCATCTCTGTTATGGGCCAGGAGCCGGCTCCTCACTACCTGCAGGAGAGGCCTGGGCAGCCAGGGGCACATGGAGGGAGGACCTGACTGTGCTCCCCCTGGGCGCCTGTGAAGGGGCTGCAGCTTGCTGGAGGAACTTCGATTTGGGGAAGGACTTCACGAATTACACCAACGCCACCTAGCATAGGCAAGGGACTGAGTGTCCCATCTGAGAGGTTGAACTTGAACCTGTGTGCTTAACAGCCCAGCTCCTATGCACTCTCCCATCACTTCCTTTACCTTCACTTCTCCTCGGGCTTCCCTGGTGGCTCAGACAGTAATGAATCTGCCAGCAATATGGGAGACCCAGGTTCAGCCCCTGGGTTGGGAAGATCCCCCGGAGAAGGGAATGGCAACCCACTCCAGTATTGTTGCCTGGAGAATCCCATGGACAGAGGAGCCTGGTGGGCTACAGTCCACGGGGTCACAAAGAGTCAGAGACGACTGAGCGGCTAACACTTTCCACTTTCACACTCCTGGGTATAGGTCATGGCTCCTTTCCTCCTGCTTCATTCCAGGGTGATGCGTGACCTCCCCACTAGACCCGGAGTCCTCAGCTGGGAGGAGTCCTCGCCTCGGAGGCTGGGGCAGCTCTGTCCCTCAGATCCACTTAGGACTGAGGGATTTCCTGGGATGCGAGAGTTTCAGTGTAAAACCCAGAAAGTCCGACAAGTTTGGCCACCCTAGATGAGCATCAGATTTCATGTTTGGAGGAGACAGTCTCATCAAAAGGCAATTACAGGGTTTCCCTGGTGGTCCAGTGGAAGACTAAGACTCTGAGCTCCCAATGCATGGCAGGGGTGGGGGGGCTGGGGGGGTGCAGGTTCCATCCCTGGTCGGGGAGCTAGATGCCACATATCACAAGGATCCTTAGTGCCGCGACGAAGATCAAAGATCCTGCATGCCGCAACTAAGACTTGGTGCAGCCAAACAAGTACATAAAAAATATTTTTAAAAACCCGGCAGTTACAAGGTGTGCGCTAAGCTCTACGGGACCCCAGAAGGGAAGGCTTCTTGGCAGAGGTGCATCTAGGCTGTCTTATAAGAGGATATAAACCTTTAAAGTGAAGAAGACATGACAAGCAAATGTAGGAGAAGCAGCAGGCTTTGGGCCCCAGGGATGTGTGTGTCCTGTAGATGCCAGTGATGCAAATCCCCAGGCAAGGCTGCATCCTTTCCCCCAGCTGCACCACCACCCCCAGCCCCCCCAGTAGAGCCCATCTGGGGTGCCTAGACTTCTGTGTGCTCAACCCTGACTAAGGCTTACTTGGAATCTGGTAATAAAAGACATTCTTATTCAGAGAAGACCCTTGCTGGGTTGTAGGAGGCGGTCTTTGAAGTGCAGGGCAGGGAAACAGGCAGAATTGCCCCAGCAGTGGGGATCCTAAGACCCTGATGGGAAACTGTGATGTGATGGAGGAGAGGGGAGAAGAGAGAAGTGGGGGAAACAGGAATCCTGAAAAGTCTCCGGGGACTGGGTTTGGAGACCTCGCTCACCCTGCAGAGATGGGGCTCTAAGGAATGGAATCCTAGCCCTTCCGTTGCTTGGTGATGCGGGCAGTGGGTGGCACATAATTAAAGGAAAGTCATCTCTCGGGGGTCCCCAAGGACTTGTAACCATTATTATTCATTCACACATCATCTGTTTCAGGGCAAAATGTCCCAGTACAGACCACCTTGGCAACATGAACAACTTCTCGAATTCCAGGCCACAGAGTCCTGCCTGATAAGTTCTAGACCCACTCCTCTTGGATGGCCAGCAAGCTCCCGGCTTCTTGGGTGGGACCCAGGAGTCTGCCATTAGTCTGGAAACAGCAAACAGTAAAGCAAAGGTCAAACTTGGATCTTAGTAAGGTGATTGGTGAGGTAGCGCTCCTGAAAGTCCATCTGGGCCTACGTGTATCAGTCTCTAAGGGAGCTCATTACAAATGCAGTTCCCAGGCTGTGTCCCAGAAATACTAAATGCTAAGCCTTGGGGATAGGACACAGGAATCAGCATCTTCAACAGTCACCCTAGGAGAGTCTTCTGCTTAGTATAAAATTCTCTCTTGCAGGGTAAGTGCTATTTGTTTTAATAAAAGACAAAGTTTTGTGTCAAAGAAATTTGTCTCTGCTATAAAATTTCCAGGATGAGTCTAACACAGGATTTCTCAACCTTGGCACAACTGGCATTTTGGACCAGATAATTCTTTGTTTTGGGCACTGTCCTGTGCATTGTAGGATGTTTAAAAACATCCCCACACACTAGATACCAATAGCATCCTATAGTTGTTAACAACCAAACATTTCAAAACAGCTCCAGACACTGCCAAAAGTCCCTTAAGGGAAAAATCCTGCCCTCAAAAGAGATTTTCCTTATGAAATCTGAGCTGAGTCCAGTGTGTTGTGTGTTCTTCACCGACGTTGGAATGACCTCCAGGCCAGGCCCTGCCCACATGGAACCCCCCCACCTCCTCACCACTTTCCAGCTGCAGGTGGAGCTGAAGCCAGTTCACATCGGCGTTCTCCTGGTTGTGGTGAAGAGCCAGGCCCTTTAATAGCTTCCTTTCCCCTTCTCTCTGGTGGCGCAGATGGTAAAGTACATGCCTGCAATGTGGGAGACCTGGGTTCAATCCCTAGGTCGGGAAGATCCTCTGGAGAAGGGCACAGCAATCCACTCCAGTGTTCTTGCCTGGAATATCCCATGGACAGGGGAGCCTGGCGGGCTAAGTCCATGGGGTCGCAAAGAGTTAGACACGAGTGAGCAACTAACAGTTTCAGCTTCCCCTTCTCCACCCTTCCACTTGATGCACCCCCTTTCTGCCACATCTCATGGGTGCCTCTGCCACCTGGCCCCTCACTCACCAGGGAGACAGAAAGCAGGCCAGCAGAGACAAGTGGTGCTGAGGAGGCTCCAAGAAGAACCCATGCGGGGAAGAATTCTCCTTTCGTGAAAACAGGAAATTTATTTTGGTGCTTGAAGTACACATGGCCACAGTAGAAAATCTGACAAGTATAGAACAATATGAAGAAGAAATAATGGCCACTTGTAATTCCACTGCCCATGAAGCCCCCACTAACACCTAGGAGGCGTCCCCCGTCGGCCACCACGACCTCCCCGGCTGGCGCGCAGGCAGGACACCTGGGTGAACACAACACTTGAGCGAGGGCGATGAGAGCCATTCAGCCTTCCAGGTGAAACGCGTGCTTGATTCAGAGCCGGTGGTGACCAGAGGCTCCGGCTGCCTGTTTTGCAGGAGATCTTGCGTTGGAGGGTCTCCCGGCCTCGCCTTCCCAGGGCCGAGCTCCTGCTGATCAGAACTCGTCCTTTATGTCGAAGTGGGGCTGGTCTTCAGGCTTGAAGTCCAGGTTGGGGCTGCCGTCCTCATTGAGGATTCTTCGGGCCGTGTAGCCGACGATCGGGTACTTGGCTTTGTACACTCTGGTGAAGACGTCGTCCAGGGATTCCAGCTCCTCGGCCGTGAGCCCCGTCTTGGGGAGAAAAGCCCGAGAAACCCAGGGTTGGGGATGAGTGAAATGGACTTGGCCCCGGCCTCTCACACCTCCTCCCTGCCTTATTCTCCCCACATCCTTCACGCAAGAGAAAAAATCTCTCTCGAGAATCAAATTGCTGACAGCTGACTTTTTAAGAGGCCACCCTGTGTGTTCATGAATGTTGGGGGGAGGAGATGAGGGAAGCAGGGGCCACAGCAGGTTGCGGGGTTTGATTGATGTGGGAATGAAAGGGTCCAGAGAGCTCCCAGGCGGTGCGGGGGGTACCCTGTGCGGTCTGCAGCCACCTCCTCCCCCCAGTAAATCCCACCGCTCTCTACCTTCCCCCCGTTATAGATCCCCCCATTATAGATCCGTAATTTCTTAATTTGTTTCTGTAATGTTGTTGCTCAAGAGTTTGACTCATCTGAGCAACACCGGAGTGAATGCCAGCCTTTCTGTCGGGACGATTGGGATGACTCTGAAATGGTCTTTGTTAAGGCTGTTATCTCCTTCACAGAAATATGAGCATGCGGGAGCCTCTGCTTCATCCCCTGAGCGACCAGGAGTGGTGGGGGCAGACTGTAAGGGGGATGGCACTGCCAAGGCAGGCGGGAGCCAGACTGTGAGGATCACTGAGCTTGATCTCAAGTGCCCAGGAGTCTGGCCTTGACGCTGTAGGCAGTGGGGAGCCATGGAGGATTTCTGAGCAGGAGCGATAACAGTGAGATCTCTACTTTAAGAAAACAACCGGCTATCACACGGAATGGACTGGAATGTAAACAGCCTAGTTAGGAAGCTCTGCTATTGCCCAGGGGTGTGTGTGTGTGTCAGGGGGAAGGCCATGGCCAAGGAGGTGGTGCATTCTGACAGAGGCTCAAAATCTGGCTCACGGTGTCATGGGTGAGGTCTGCAGGGTCCAGGGACATCTTGGCCACCCCTCTGGTGGAGTCCTTCCCGGTCAAGGCATTGTAGGGGGCTCCTCGTCCATAAAACTCTGTAGTGGGGAGGACGGAAGAGGATATGAGTGGGTGTGTACAGAGCAGCTAGGAAGGGTGGGGGGCTTCCGAGACCCCCCCTCAATCCTGGAGAGACTCTGGCCTGAGGGGAGGGAGAGCAGTGAGGAGGGGAAGTCCAACAAGCCACCCCAGCCATCTGCTCGAGTCCCCCTGTTCAGAATATGGAATAAGTCATACACGCTGGGCCGAGAGGTGACTTTTTTTAAAAATACAGGATGAAAACCATCGCTTAAAAATACCTAAAATGTAAACAAGAGGAATGTCCTGTCTGCCTAAATGCTCGTGGAAGCCAAGTCTAGTTCCATACGTCTTTGGTTTGGTATCAAACAACGAACCATTACAAGACAGCTTCCACGATATCAGCTACAGTTTCCATTACAGAAGACACAAAAGGGCATTAAAAAGTTCTACAATGTTCTATGATCTCAACCCTTTGCTAAGTCGCACTTTTCCTCTCACCGCTTTAACCGAGGCAAATCATTCAGTTTGACTCTGACTCTACAGGCAACAGGGAGCCATAGAAGACTTTTGAGCAGGAGCATGATACTATTAGAAAAACACTGCTGAAGTACAGCGGTGACAAAGACGGTGAACTCAGGGACTTCCCAGGCAGTCCAGCGAGGGTTTGATCCCTGGTCGGGGAACTGAGATTTTGCAAGCCATGCAGCACAGCCAAAAAGACAAAAAAAAAAAAAAAAAAAAAAAAAATTATGAACTCACTCTGGAGGGAAAGGACTTGCCCGGTGTTCCCTTTGCTCTCTCACGCCTAGAGCACCCACTCTGGCCGCCACGCTCCCCCAGAGGTAAGGGTTCATGAAACCAAGCCACTTACCCTTTCCAGAAGTGACATCGAACACCACCCCCTTGACTGCCATGTAGATGGGCTGATCTTCCTAAAAAGCAAGAGGGAAAGTGTGAAGAGGAAGCAGAGAGCCCTGCTCTTTTGGCTCAAGTTAGTAAAATCTCATCATGGGCAGTGCAGGGGGCGGTGGGTGAAGTTACAAAGCAGCCGTTGTCGGTCAGTCCTCAGCCAGCGTATGACCCTACCTGCAGAATCGTGCCCACCCACAAAACCTGGGAAAAGTTACGAAGCCTCATGACGAGTCTATGGCAATACCTTTCTTTTAAAGAAAAATCCGGAGCTGAAGCAGCTCTATTCAGATAAAAATTCAGAAGAACATTGAAGTTACTTAAATTGGTTCAAATTTCCTTTCATTTTCACCACACATGGACGTGATCAGTGCAAACGATCTATTGTATGTTTCGCTTCTTACAGGTAATATCAGTTCATACAAACACTGTCATGTGTTGAAACAACCAAAGCAGCTGTCACCTAAACAGCTCTATCTTATTTTGGTTATGCTGTACCTGTTTGTTTACTATTCTTCTATTTTGGCTTATCTGGATGGTTTCCAACTCCTTAGAACCATAATGGCAGCATTACGAATACCTTTCAAGCTACTTTCCAATGTGTTGAGCTATTTCCTTGAGGCCTATTTCAATATACCGTATTCTGGGGCCCAAGCAGATGAACAGCATAATCATTTTTTATATTTTACCAGTTTGTCTTTCAAAAAGCCATCTAGGGTGCTAGAAATATATAAGAAATGCCGTTTCCTTGCATCTGTAACCATAGGTTTTACATTTTACTTTTTGCAATATTTGTGGGTATTCAAAAGGAAGGACAGAAAATAAAATGTAGTTCCTAAGTGACAGTTAAGGACTCAGGAGGAATTTTAAGTTAAAAACAGACATTGTATATTAACACATATATGTGGAATCTAGCAAAATGGAACATGCTAAGTCACTTCAGTCATGTCTGACTCTTTGAGCCCCTTTGGACTGTAGCCCGCCAGGCTTCTCTGTCCATGAGGATTCTGCAGGCAAGAATACTGGAGTGGATTGTATGCCCTCCTCCAGGGGATCTTCCTGACCCAGGGATCGAACCCGCATCTCTTGCGCTTCCTGTGTTGGCAGGCCAGTTCTTTACCACTAGCGCCACTTGGGAAGCCCCCAGAACGCAGTAGGGTCTGTGAAAGACTCCAGCAGCCGGGACCCCTGTCTTTCGTGATCTCCAATCTGAAGCGTCCACCAAAGATTCTGTGCAGCTCCCTGCCAGGAGTCTGAGCTCTCAGCACAAAGTGCACTGCAGTCTGGGACAGGAGGGTCTGCCCTGGCTCTCATCCAAAATGATTATCATACAAATGAGATCTCATCGCTAGGTGTTTCAGAATGACTAGTTTACAAGGTCCACAATCCCACAGCAGAAACTCTTGGGGGTCAGATATGTTTTGGAATTCAGAATTTGTCAGATTTTAGAAAGGTGTCCTGAGGCACATACCAGAACACCTATAGGGGGTCTGAGGAAGCACCCCGTTATCAAGGATATCAGGATTTCACAGTAAAGCATAAGGGTGAATAGTCACACTAAGTAGGATAAATAGTCTATAAATAGACTTGCGTAGCTCCAACAAGGTTCCATTACCAAAGGCGTTCAGATCAGGCAGGGTTTTGCTGTCAAATGATATTAAAAAAACCTTCTGCTTTTCAAAGCTTCTTTTCTTCGATTTCTGAACTGCGTAAGAGGATTACGGGTCTGTTATACTGCCTCTTATTTGTATCTTTAATAACAAACTAATAAAAATAATATTAATACCAGCTAAGATTGCCTAAGGTTTACTGTGCTAAGACTACTCCAGGCCTAAGCTAAGCACTTTGCACACCACCATCTCATTTAATTCTCACAAAACCCCCACACAGAGTAGGAACTCTTATTATAGTCAGTATGACGACCAGTTTTATGTGTCAATTTGGATTGGTGACAGTATCCTTATTCGGCACTTATCTAGGTATTATACAGATGTATTATGTAGATGCGATTAATATCTACAACTGTTGGCTTTGTGTACAGAAGATTATCCTGGATAATCTAGGTGAGCCTGATACTATCAGTTGAAAGGCCTTAAGAGCCTTTGAGGTTTCCCTGAGGAGGAAGAAATATACCACCAATGGACTGCAGCATCTGTTCCTGCCCAGAGGTTTCTTGCCAGCCCTTTCTGACAACCTGACCTAGCTAGCCTGCATGATCACATAAACTAATTCTTGCAATTAAAAAAAAATATATATATATATACACACACACACACACACATATATATATAGGGACTTCCCTGGTGGTCCAGTGGTTAAGAATCCAAGCTTCCACTGCAGGGGGCATGGATTTGCTCCCCGGTTGGGGAACTAAGATTGTGCAAGCCACATGGTGCAGCCAGTATATATATATACACAATATATACATACACATACATATATATATAATTTTTTTAACTGGTTCTGTTTCTGGTGGAACCCTGACTGATAACAAGTATCACAGATTTAAAAAAAAATTGAGACTTTAGCTATTTGCTCAAAGGGACTCAAACCCAGATATGATTCAAAGGTCTAATGCTCTGATGAGCATTATACAAACAGTTAACACTTCCGAGAGTGAAAGGGGATGCTATTAATAATTATCTCGGGACAACAGGCATAAACCAGAACCACCCAGGGCAAACCTCAGCACAAGGCAGTTAAAACCAGCTGCACTGAACTGCCTCTTTCCCCTCTTACTACAGACATCCTCTGGGCTCTACACTCTGAAATAATTTTTTCCTTAACCTGCTTCCATCTCAAGCTTCCCTCTCTCCTTCCCGCAGCTAAGCATCCATCAATAATACCAGCATAAAAAACCAAAGGTCTTTTTCTTGCAGCCTAGGCATGGCTGCTGGATATGACTGCCACTTAGAGCTCTTTCTTCCCCTGGGTTCTGTGCTGGGGGTCCCTAGGATCACCCTTAGATATGGAGATTCACAAGAAGGACTCAGAGAATTTGGCAGAGTTGGACTCAGAGCTAGAATTTATTACAGCTATGTGGCAAGGATGTTAACGGGAAAGGACACAGGAGGAGCCTAGAGGAATCCACCTGTGGAATTCCTATGCTCTCGCCCTCCCAAGAGGGAGTCACCAGAGCACATTCTTTCCCCGCAACAAATGTTTCTGCCCAGGGAAGCCCCGGAGCGCTTCAGAGCCCAGGGTCTTTACTAGGGGCCCACCATGCAGCCCTCTCTGGCCAGCACTGTTCAACATGAACACACAGTTTGTACAAAGAGCCCAGACTGAGCCCCCTTATCTGTTAGGGAAGTGCGGAACACCCTGGAAATCCAGACACCAAGCCAAGAGCCACTCTTGCAAGCGGGCCTATCTAAGGACAGCAGGCCTGCAAGGTTAACGCTTCCCTGCACAGATTTCCTGGTTCCCTGCTGCTCCAAACGGGGTCCTTTAACATCCTGCCACATCTTTGTCACCCTCTTTTCACGTTCTCAGTGACTCAGGCTTTTAACCAACCTCTAAGTACAGTGATATCCAAAGTAGCACCACTGCCTAGGGCCCAGGTTTCTAAGACCCTCTTGTGAACCTAGGTCCGCTAAGGCTACTTAACTTGTGGGTTAGGGAGCCCACAGCAGAGGGTTTTAACAGAATATTAGGTTCCTTCCTGCTTCTACTACTATCCGGTGGCATGCCTCCGTTTGCTCACAGTATAAAAGCAGGTTGATTCCTATCTACTGTGAAACGCTATCCTTCCCTGATTTCCCCATCTAACTCTTCCCCATCTCCTGACCTAATACCAGACCCCACGGCCCTTCTCCTGGGTAGCACCCTGTTCCCAGGCTCCACAGCCATCACACTGGGTCCCACCAACCCGAATGGTCAGGTGACTGGGAGCAGTATCCTGGACACTTGGAGTGCTGACCGGCTGAAGGGGGTGGGATATCTTTGTTTCTAACCTCCCATCTCTCCCTCTGCCGTCTCCCCCAGCTCTGGTCCAGCCCCAAGAGCACAGGCACTAAAAGCCAGTTTGAGGAGTCCCGGGATAGGGAGGCCGGAAGATGGAAGAGCAGAGAAAGCCTGGAGCCCCCCTGGGCCTGCCCCCTCGCCGCCTAGTCCAGGGAGCAGGCCTTGCTGCCCTCTCTCCCCGCCACCCTCCCGGAGGAGGCAGAAGTGTCTGTCCCCAGCTGATGCTCACACTGAAAACAAAAAAGTCTCTCAGTTTCCTGTACTGACTGCGAGTCAAAAATGTGTCTCCAGGCAACAGCTCAAGGGAAGAGAGGAGAAGCGCGGGGTGGGTGTTCCGGCCCGAAAAGCGGGGAGCCAGGCGCCCCGACGGCCGGGGACCTCCCGGTGCTTCCAGGCGGCGATCAGGTCTGGACAGAGGAGCCGGGCAGGCCTCGCGCCGCGCTCGGGGCCGGGACTTCGGGAGGGAGCGCCCCCCGAGTCCCCCGCCTGCCCCCCTCCACCCTGAGATCTCTCCTGCGCGCCGCGGCCTCCCCGGGGGTCTCCGCTTGGCCGGACTCGGCCCGGTCCCCGGGCCCGCGCTCACCTCCTCCCCGCCGTAGCGGGCCAGCTCGTCCTCCGTGAAGAGCCGCACCGGGGGACCCCGCTCGGCGGGACGCGGCTCCTGCCCGGCCCCGGCTGCGGGGAGCCCGGCGGCCAGCGCCACTATCAGGGCCAGAGCGACCAGCCGCCGCCCGGGCGCGGGGCCCGCCATGGTGAGCGCGCCGAGCCGGGCCAGGGGAGGCCTGGGCGGCGGAGCCCGAGCGCGCCCGCCCCGCGGCCCCGGAGCCCCCGCCCCGCGCGCGCCGGCCCAGCGCCGGGAGGCCCGCGAGCCGGAAGCCGGGAGCCGGGAGCCGGGAGCCGGACTCCGTGCCTCCCGCGCGCGGCGTCCCGCGCTCGGCCACCCGGGCCCCAGACCGGAAACTTAGAGCTGAGATGCTGGGGTCTACAAACTACAGACTGAAAATTTCGCCAAAGAGTGGCACGTGTCACAGAAACCCCTTGTGTTAAGATTACAGAGTTGACCCAGCCCAGCATTCCAGCACCTAGGAAGATGTATTTATAACCTAGGACCCAACTTTCTTAATTCATTTTTACTTTGAGCTGATTTTTTTTTTCTTCCCAGTTTGTTTAAATTTCGGGTCTCCGAAGGATTTTTGCAAAGGTGGGGCACATCAAAGACATACCCTGAAATAATAATAGCTAACATTTGTGCAAGGATGTCTTCATTGATTTATTCAGCAAATGCTTTTTGAGAGTCTCCACGTACCAGGTCACTGGAGACACATCGCTGAAGAAGGCAGATCTGCGCCCAATGGAGCCTACATTCTATGGGTGAAATAGACGAAAGTAGTATGTCAGGTGGTGATGAATGCTAGAGAGGGGGAAAAAATGGGCAACTGAATAGGGAGCATTGGGAATTGGAATTTTAAATAGGCCCACAGGGAAAAAGCCCCAGGGAAGACAATGTTTGTATAAACGTCTAGAGGAAATATGCTCAGATGGCAAAGAATCCGCCTGCAATGCAAGAGACCCAGGTTTGATCCCTGGGTAGGGAAAATGCCCTGGAGAAGGAAATGGCAACCCACTCCAGTATTCTTACCTGGAGAATCCCAGGGACAGAGGAGCCTGGAGAACTACAGTCCATGGGGTCACAAAGGGTCAGACACAGCTGAGCAACGAACACACATACACACTTTGGGAAATGCGGGAGGTAGCCTGGGGGTGAGGGGAGCAATCCTTGCAAAGGGAAAACTGCAGAAATGCTGAGGAAGGAGAGTGTCCTGCTTGTTTGAGGAACAGCAAGGAGGGTAGGAGGTGACGTCGGGGGGTAAGGGGGTACAGGGGGCTGGAGGCAAGGGGCAGATCTTGTGGGGCCTCACAGGTTTTTTTTTTTTAATGACTTTGGCTTTTAGGCTGAGTGTATGGAACAGAGGAATGAGTTAAAATGTTCATAGAATGACTTTGGCTGTCATGTATGGAGAAGAGAAGTGGGAGCTACTGTTATAATCCAGGCGAGAGATGATGGTGCTTTGGCCCTGGTCCATAGCAAGGGAGGTGATGAGAAGTGGGTGGATCACAGATTTGTTTTCCATGTATGGCTCACAGGATTTGCTGACAGATGAGACAAGGGGTCTGAGAGACAGAGAGGAGCCAAGGATGACCCCGAGGGTTTTTGGCCTGGACAGCTGAAGGATGGAGTCCCCACTTCCTGAGATAAGGAGAGACGGTAGGAGGAGCAGGTTTGGGTGAAGATCAAGATCAGGCTTGTTCACTCTAAGGACACTTAGACAGCCAGGTGGAAGTATCAAATAGACAGTTGGCTGTTTGGGTCTGGAATTGGAGGGAGAACTCAGGCTAGAGAGAGAAAATTTGGAACCCTTGGCATTTAGTTTGTATTTAAAGCCACGGAATGGGTGAGATCATCAGGAAGGGCATGTAGATTAAAAGGAGGCAGGACCGAGGACTGAGGTCTTAGGGCTCGCCAACATTTTGTGGTTGGGAGAGCCGGCCACCAAAGATGGGCTTGCTGTGTGCCAAGCACTTTTACGTGTATTAGCTCATTTAATCCTCACTGTAACTCTATGAAGCTCCTCTGTCCATGGGATTTCTCAGGCAAGAAGACTGGAGTGTATTACCATTGTCTTCTCCAGGGCATCTTCCAGACCCAGGAATCAAACCAGGGTTTCCGGCACTGCAGGCAGATTCTTTACCGACTGAGCTAGGAGGGCATCCCACTCTTTGTAGTAAGAGCTGTTATTATCACCCATTTTACAAATGATGAAACTGAACTGCACAGACCTTAAGTGCCTTGCTCAATGTCACACAGTAGGTGGAAGAGCCAAGATTCAAGCACGGGCCCTGTGTCCCAGAGTCTGTCCCTGACCACCAGGCTATACCTCCCCTCCGTGACTATACCAAATTCTCAGCCCTGTGCTTCTTCAACAGAATGGGCTTTTATTGCAGAGAAGCCTAAACAGGACCTGTCCACAAACCATCTGAATCTTAATTTCCACATCAGTATGTTACTGATAAGTTTAGTTTCATCATGTTGAAACTAAAAGTGATACAGGTGTGAAAAGCTGTGTAAGCTGTGCAATATCCAAGTTACACCGTGTCACCAGATCTCCGGGTTAGAAGAGGCCCTGCTAAGCCCTTAGAATATCACCCCTTTCCTGATGCATCCTGTTCCTTGGCATACAGGGTGCTGCATCTCTGCTTGAGCCCTTTTCTCTCCCTAACAAAACAATTCTCTCCCTAACAAAACAACTGCATTTGTTAGGAACTGCTCTGGGCCCAAGGAAACTCCCTATAATTTCTACTGATCAGATCTAGCTTCCCCATCCCAGAGACACTGAGTGTCAGTCTATAATGTAATAGCATGTTCACATGCCCTTGGATTTCTCCCAGCATCCTCCTGATTGCTCTTCCCTATTTGAACCCAGACTGGTTTTCCCAAACGAATCAGTTACCTTTGAGGAAAACAGAAGCTATTCTATGGCTGTAATGTAGGGAGTTGGTTACATAGGTGATGGAAGGGGCTAAGAAGCAACCCTGAGGGAGCCCAGAGATTAGCAAAGCAGGAAGATTGGTAACATCCGGGACTGTTAGAGAGTTTAGGAGCCTGTGTCACCTGACTGAAGCTAGAACCACACACACACACACACACACACACACACACACACACACACAAAATATTTGCATCGGGGTGAGAGCTGTGGAAGGGAAGCTACCGGGGCAGAGCACAAGGGAGAGAAAAACCCTGGCTTTCCTTTGCCCAGTTCTGTTCCAGGCTTCCAGCAGAGCTTCCTCTTGACTGAGCCCAGTGGAAACCCAGCCTTCAGGACCAGTCCCTGTAACCCAGAGCAGGAGAGGCAAGAATGGGATCCGAGAGCAAACAAGCCCAGGATCAGCCCAACCCAGCCTCCACCGATCTGGCTTCTACCTGCTCATCTTGTTACCAAGTCCAAGCTCTCTCAGCTCGCCGCATGACAGGCCGATGAATCTGAGAGACCAGGGGTTGAGGCATGGAAGAGACTTTAATCAGGGAGCCAGCAGACTGAGAAGATGGCAGGCTAGTGCCTCAAAATGACCATCTTATTGGGGTCTGGATGCCAGGTTCTTTTGTAGATCAAAGAGAAAGAAGCAATGCAGAACTAAAGTCAAAAGGCAGAACAGAGAGGGAGAGATGGTGGGGAAGTAAAGGGAAAGGGTCTACAGTCTTGGAAAACATCTCCAAGGGAATGGCCAGCCTTTGGACGGGGTGTGTTAATCTCTTCTATTCACAGGTGGGCAGGGACAAACCATCACTCCAGGAGCTGAACAAAGGCACTTTAGTTTACAGTCAGGCCAAGTGGGCAGGGTCCTCCAGGCAAGCCAGTAAGTATAATTATAACAAAAGCAATGAAAAGCAAGTCAAAGAAACAGTTTCCAACACAGAGTCAGAATCGGCTTCCTTCCTGCAGCCATCTGTCTCCTAAGGGCCCCTCCATCAGCCCCCTCCAGCCACATTGCCTTCTGTTTGGGTCCCAGCCTGGGCCTCTGTACTGGGGGACAGGTCATCATGGGCCTGGGGCGCAGGTCATCATGACCCTCTTGTCACTCAGGTCTCAACTCACAGGAATCTACCATCTTGAGGCCTTTCTGGACGCCTCATGATCAGCACCTCCTCCCACAGCCGCCCTATGCTATCCCATACTCTCTTCTCCTTTATTTAGAGCTCTGGTCACTGTGTGAAATTACTTTGTTCATTTATTTATTCAACTATTCCGGGTACCAGCAACTGCCAATCATATCCTTGTCGGAGGCACTGGGATACGGAAATGAGCAAAACACATAAGCACCTCATCTTCATGGAGCTTATGCTCCAGTACAAGGAGGCTGGAAATATTGTCAGCCAAAAAGTTCATACAGGTTTTTCTGGAAGCTGGTACAGAAAAATCCTGTCCACTTAAAAAGTAATCATAACCTAAAAGTTGAGAGTTATGTTTTATTCGGTGGGAATTTTTAGGATTTCAAGCCCAGGAGATAGCATCTCAAGTGACCCTGAGAGAGCTGCTTTGAGGAGGCGAGGGGAGGAGCCAGGTTATGTGGAAGTTTTGCAACAAAGGGCAGGTAGTCCGAACATCAAAAGATTAAAGAAAGCCAGATAACCCAATTAAGGAATATAGCTCTTTTCTATGTTTGGGAAGATGCAAGATCTGGGCTCACTGAAATCATTCCTTTCATACGCACCTCAGCTATCTGGGGCCAGTTCCCGTAATTTCACATCCTATGCTTTCTTTCCTCAAGGTTTACCACAGGAAGCGGCTGCAGTGTGATGGCTGCTAGATGGCAGGCATTCTTCTTCCTGAGTTCCCTTAGGGCTCACTGGCTCATTTGGGAAAGCTGCAATGGCTGATGACGATGACATCCTTGCATCCTTGTTTACTGATACGGCAGGAAATATTTCATTTTTCAAACTCAATATAAAAAACTCAGAAGGTGGTACATACTAGGGTAAAAATTAAAGCTGCGTAGGGGGATGAGCTGGCAATGGAGTTTGCTGTTTTAACAGGGTGCTCAGAGGAGGTGATACTGATATAGATAAGGAGATATTGGGAGAAAGATCTGAAGGTGGTGAGGAAGTGAGTCATAGAGCTCCCAGGACTAGAGCAGTCCCAGAACAGGAAACAGCCACTGCAAGTCTCTTATGCTCAGCATGTTAAGGTGAGGAGAGAGAGGGTGAGGGGAGAAATAACAGACAAGATAGGCATTGCCGGATAGATCCTATAGTGCCTGGTAGGTCCCTGTCAAGACTTCGGCTTTGGAGGAAGCGAAGCAGAGGAGTGATATAATCTGCCTTTGTCTAGCAGGCTCTCCCTGACTGCTGTGTTGGGAATTGGCCATGGTTGTAGCCAGGGTGGAAATAGAGAGGACCAGCTAGGAGGCAACTGAGAATAACCTACGAGAAATGCTGGTGGTTTGTACCATGATGGTGATGATGGAGGTGATGAAAAGGGGCCAGATTCTGAATAAAGTAAAGTCAGCAGGATTTGCTGATTTAGATGTGGAGTGTAAGAGGAAGGAAGGAATCAAGGATGACTCCAGAGTTTGACCAAAGCAAATGGGAAGATGGAGTTTATGACACTGAGGAAGCCTGATAGAGAAGTGGGTTTGGGATAGGAAGATCAATAGTTCCGGTTAAAGCTTGCAGTAACCACTGATACTAATACACTGTATCCTTACAGTGTGCCAGGTGGCATTCCAAGTACTTTACCACTGATGACTCAGCTAATCCTCTCAGAACTCTAGGGATAGGTAGTAATATTCCTATTTTTCATGTCAGGTAATGGGTGCACAGAGAGATTAAATAAAGTTCCCATTTAGTAAGTAGCAGAAACAAGACATAGGACCAGGCAATGTGGTCACAGCTACCCTCTGCTGTTGCCAGGTAGGCATCCAATGGAGAAGTTGTTTAGGCATCTGGTGGGTGAGCCTGGGCTCAGAGGAGAGCTGGAGGCTGGAGACATGCATTTGAATTCACTTGGAATATAAAATTCACACTAGAATTATGCTTTATTCCTAAGGCTGCTATATCAAAATGCCACAGACTTGGTTGCTTAAAACAACAGAAACGTATCCTATCACAGTTCTGGAGGCTAGAAGTCTGAAATCAAGGTGTCAGCTAGGTCATGCTCCCTCCAAGACTCTGGATAGAATCCTTAATTGCCTCTTCTTAGCCTCTGGTGGTGGCTGGCAATCCTCAGGATACTGCCCATTGCTTGGCTATGGACAGAGCCTGGCCTCCCAAACCATGCACCAGCAGGTAAACTACAGCTCACCATGGACGACAGCAACATCACTGCAGTCTTGGCTGCTGTCATCACAGGGCATTCTCCCGGTGTGTGTATCTGAATATCCTCTTCCATCTTCCTGTAAGGTCATGGGTTATAACGGATGAAGGGATCGCCTTGCTTAGGACAACCTCGTCTTGATTAATGACATCTTCCACAATCCTATTTCCAGGTAAGGTCACGTTCTGGGATACGAGGGGTTAGGACTTCCACGTATCTTTTGGGGGAACACAATTCAACCCATAACAGGAATTCACAGGGTATGGATGGTAATTCAAGCCATGAGACTACAAGAGGCCACTTTATTAGTCCCTCGGGAGTGAGGAGAAAGATCAAAGACCTAGCTTGAGGAAGGCCACCCTGTAGAGTTGAGGGAATGAGGAGAAATCAGCAAAAAGGAGTCTGGAGAAGGAGCAGCAAGTGAGATGGGAGGCAAAATGGGAGTACGTGATGTCTTGAAGCCAGGGAAGAAAGTGTACAAGGAGGAGAGAGGATGAGCTAGGCCAATGCAGTTGATAGATCAAGGGAGAGAAGGATGGGAAAATGGCCATCTGACTTGACAACTTAGAGGTCAAACCTTAATAAGCACCCTTTCAGTGGAGTGGAGAACATAAAAGTCTGATTGGTGTGTGCTTATGTGGAGATGGGAGGAGAGGACTCAGGGACAGCAAGTGTAGAAAATTTGATTTACATGTGCATGGTCTGTTTCTCGACTCTAGCATGGAAGAGCCACAAGAGCAAGGACCTTGGAGTACCCTATTCATGTCTATATCCCAGTGCTGACCACACTGTATTTAAACCATGTCAAATATTGTATTAATCAGTATCTCCTTCAAATGCAGGAACCTATAATTTTCCAATTTGGTCATGCCAACAGAGTAGAGAGAAATAATAGGGCTGGATTACACTTCTCTGGTTCCTGCTAGTTCTAAATTTCTATGATTGCATACTTGTTCTATCAACTCCCCTTGCAGTAATGCAGTAAGGCATTTAATGAGTTGTTTATTATTGTCTATTTGTTTTGGTAAGCAACTGTTAAGTGAAATGGTTGGAATAAGTGTTCCATTCATAAACTTAACATGTATTTGCTGATTGCCTACCATGTGTTAGGTGCTATATATATTGTCCCATTTAATGATAGGAGAGGGGAGTTGGTGATGGACAGGGAAGCCTGGCGTGCTGCAGTCCATGGGGTCTCAAAGAGTCAGACACAACTGAGCAACTGAACTGAACTGAGAGGGCCTAGGCTGGGGTGGAGTGGTCAGAAGAGGTGGTGGAGGCCTCCCACTAGGAACACTCTGGAGATTCAGGGCACTCTGATGTGGCTGGTGCTACGGTGGTTGCCACTGAGGAGGGAAGAGGCCCTGAGTGGCCTGAGTGCAGGGGTCTGTAGAGTTGCAGCTGCGCGGAACACAGAGCAAGCATTCACCAAGGCATAAGCAACCTCTTATCTGCTGCACTACTGAGCAGCCCAGGGCACCACACAGAACAGCTGTTCCGGCAGTGGGAGGAGGGGAAGATGTGAGTCCACCCGGCTACAGGGCAAACACCCAATTTTCCACTGCATTCAGGGCAGGAGGCTTTTGCTGCTGTGAACAGCACCTTTGGGTTTTGCTGTATGAACTATTTCTATTCAAAGAAGGACCTAGGAAGCAGGCAGTGTTTAGCAGTTGCATTCTAAGGTGAACAGAAGATGGCTCAGACCTGTGGGAGAAGGGCAGAGAGCCAGGATGAGAGTCTAGAGGTCCTGACTCCAAGGGTCTGGCCCAGAAAGAATGAAGGAACTGGGTTCTGTCCCTTGTTCCTGGGTTAAATAATCTTCATTTCTTCATGGCCTTATCCCCATCCTTTCTGAAACAAGATACCTCAGTTTCCTCATCTGTAAAACAGAAAGAAAAATACCCTCCTTAAAGTGTTCCTCCTGGGATAAAAGCCATAATGGCCGTGACCTTGCTCAGTGCTCTGCAGATATTTACAGCAGTTATAAACCACCAGGCCAGGCTTCCTTCTGCAATTATAGATTAGGATCTCCTGCCCGTCTGACTTGGCCTCCTTGTTCCACTTTCCACTCATCTCCGTCCTTCCCTCTCCAATAAAGAGAGGAAGTAAGAGATGAGGAAAGCACGTGCGTCTAACGCCTGGGTGAATGTGTGGCTCTGGGTAACCCACAGGCTTCGCTGTCCCAGGAAAGCGGAGCATGGTCCCCTGCATCTGGTTCCATCACTTCATGGCAAATAGATGGGGAAACAATGGAAACAGTGACAGACTTTATTTTGGGGGGCTCCAAAATCACTGCAGATGGTGACTGTAGCCATGAAATTAAAAGATGCTTGCTCCTTGAAAGAAAAGTTATGACCAACCTAGACAGCATATTAAAAAGCAGAGACATTACTTTGCCAACAAAGGTCCATCTAGTCAAAGCTATGGTTTTTCCAGTAGTCATGTATGGATGTGAGAGTTGGACTATGAAGAAAGCTGAGCGCCGAAGAATTGATGCTTTTGAACTGTGGTGTTGGAGAAGACTCTTAAGCGTTCCTTGGACTGCAAGGAGATCCAACCAGTCCATCCTAAAGGAAATCAGTCCTGAATATTCATTGGAGGGACTGATGCTGAAGCTGAAACTCCAATACTTTGGCCACCTGCTGCGAAGAGCTGACTCATTGGAAAAGACCCTGATGCTGGGAAAGATTGAAGGCGGGAGGAGAAGGGGACGACAGAGGATGAGATGGTTGGATGGCATCATCGACTCAATGGAGATGAGATTGAGTAAACTCCGGGAGTTGGTGATGGACAGGGAGGCCTGGCGTGCTGCAGTCGATGGGTTCGCAAAGAGTCGGACACGACTGAGCCGTCCGCTGCCCAGAACTACACTTCCCAGCAAGCCTTTCGCGGCCCCGGCGCCCGTGGGGCGCGAGGCGCATGCGCCGAGTGCGGCCCCGCCTTGGTCCCGAAGCCGCTCCGCCCTCCGAACAGGTTTCGCGTCGCCGCCGGGAGCCGGCGGATCTCGGGGCTGCGGCGGCCGTTCTCGGGGAGCTGCCTCTCGCGAACTCGAGCGCGCTCAGGTGTGCCTCAACTCGGATCAGGGCCATGATCCGCCAGGAGCTCTCCACGTCCTACCAAGAGGTACACGCACGGCAGTGGCGGGGAGGGCGCGACAGCACAGTTTGCGGCGAGGTGGAGCGGGTCTCGGGGGTCCGGGCGTTTTCTGAGGTGCCCGGGGTCGGGGGCGTCCGGGCGGGCAGAGCGCGCCGCCCGAGGAGCGGTCGGGGGAGCGGTCCCCCCGCGTGCCGAGCTGCGGCGGAGCAGGAAGGAAGCGGGGCGCGGAGCCTCCTTCGGACGCGGCCGTCGCTGGGCCGAAGGATGGAGCCTCGGGGCCCCGGAGCCGCGACCCGTAACCAGCCGGTGACTGATTAAAAGTCTCGTCCGGACCCGGGCGGCAGCGCGGCCCGCCGGGCAGGACCCCGAGTCGCCTCGAGGACCGCGGGGTTCTTTGCAACAAGTGGAAGCCCCCGCCGCCCTCCTTCCGCCCCGGCCGGAGTAGACGCGCGCTGGGCGGCAGCCCCCCTCCACGCCCAGGGCCTCGTGGCCCCTCAGCTGCTAGCGGTAGCGATCATCGCAGCTCGTCTGGATGGCCAGCAAGCTTTGAAAATGTGCTTTCGCCCACAGAGTTGCTTCTCGCTCCGCTCGGTGTCTCTCTCCTGTCTCACCTCCTCCCACGACTGTAACTCTCTCCAGTTCTTTGTCTCTTTTCTTGCCTGTCCTGAGCTACCGACGAGCAGTTCCAGCTCTTCCCCCAGACCAGCTTCTCCTCCTCACTCCAGCTCTCCGGCTCCTCCTCGAGGGTCCCAAATCCTGGTCATCTCCGGTGCTCTCCCCTCCCCTGTGCCCCTCACCGTGCTCCCCTCCCTTGGCAAGTTCAGGCAGCTTACATCCTCCATCCTCAGGTTTGTGTCCCTGAGTCTGCCCTGATCACCTCTCTCTGTTTGGGGTCTCCCATGCTGTGCGCATTTGTTCAAGGTCCTGCCTTGATCCTGGGCTTCCCTTGTGGCTCAGCTGGTAAAGAATCCGCCTGCAATGTGGGAGACCTGGGTTCGATCCCTGGGTTGGGAAGATCCCCTGGAGGAGGGAACGGCTACTCACTCAGTATTCTGGCCTGGAGAATTCCACGGACTGTATAGTCCATAGGGTCACAAAGAGTCGGACACAACTGAGCGACTTTCACTTCACTACCTTGATTCCAGAGCATCCCTTTATACATACATCTGATGCTGCCATTGGTCTGCCCAGAATAGTCTGGACTTCTTAGCAAGCTCTGACAGCACTGCAGCTGTATCCGTCATCATCTCCTCACCCACCTGGGTTGTGACCACATTGGAAACTCACCGTTTCAAAATGTGCTCCTGCTATGCTTGTGCTCACACTGCTGCTTCAAGTCCTTTGGTTAAAATTCCCTTATTTTACAAGGAGGGATCTCAAATCTCACATGCTCCATGCGGTCTGACTTTCCAGACTAATCTGAAGTTTCTGTCAGTCCTTCTCATGTGAGCTGCTGCCTTGAGCAATACTGATCAATACTCATGTACATTTCACCCTTTGTAAATGATACTGTGTGGAGTCTGTAAAGCAGATGGCTTCGCCCTGTAGTAGAAAGGGAAGCCAAGTTGAAAACAGATGATATATTTGCCCGAGGTTTGCCATTTTTTAATGCAGGATCTGAGCTAGAATCTGACTTTGGGACAAATTTCTGTGTTTCTCCTACCATGTCCTTTATCCCAAAGGAGCCTGTTGGATTTTAGCCAGTGCTAGGGATTTTGTGGCCCCTAGATTCTGTACCCGAGGCAGTGAGAGAATCCTGGGGAATGAGTTGTATCTTTTCCTGACTCTGCGAGTTTTCAGGTTTATAGGGAACAGAGCATAATGGATAAATACTAGGACTTAAAATTTTTTTTTTGATTGATTGATTTTTGGCTCTGCCGGGTCTTTGTTGCTGTGCGGACTTTCTCTTGTTGCGGTGAGTGGGGTCTGCTGTTCGTTGTGGTGCACAGGCTTCTCATTGCAGGGGCTTCTCTTGTTGCCGAGCACAGCCTCGAGGCCGTGTATGCTGAGTTGTTGCAGCTCCTGGGCTCTCAAGCACAGGCTTGGTAGTTGTGCGTGGGCTTAGTTGTTCCTTGGCATGTGGAATCTTCCTCAACCAAGGGTCGTACCCGTGCATCGGCAGCTATACACATCACCACTAAGCCACCAGGGAATCCCAAAATACTAGGACTTTTAAGTCAAAAAGCCCAAGTTCCTATCCTGCCTCGCCTCTTGCCATTTGTGTGACTTGTGTCAAGTCGCTTCTCTGAGCCTCCAGTTTATCTGTAAAATGAAGGTAATGGTAGTCCTTATCTCATGGGGCTGTGAGGATTAGCTGAGTTGGTATGTAAAGTGCTTAGCTCAGTGCCTGGCAGTAGTGGCCCCTCAGTGAATGCTAGTTCTCGTTAACAGGGTGTGGGCAGCTCCTGCTTCTGGGAAGCTTTGGGGTCCTGGTTTATAGGACCCTGTCTCTCATCATCCGCACGTAAACTCTACCATCCCCTTCTCAAGCAGAGCTCCTAACACGTTTGCTAAAACATACGCAGTTACCCTGCTTGCAGGGAAAAGGCCAAGGGTGGATTCAGTTTCTGTTTCCCCATGGTGGGAGACACTGGAGGACCCCTCCCCTTGCCTTCCTCAGTGGCCCATTCTGAAGGTCCTGTCTCTCACCTTCAGAAGAAGGAGGCCTCCTGACTCTTTCTTGCAGGCATCATGCTGGAGAACTTGTCCAGGGCCGGGCAAGAAGGTGGGTTTATTATGGCTTCAGGTAGTCAGGAGGGGAGCTGGGTTAGGAGCCTGTTAGGGTTGTAGGCTGAACCTGTGTGAAGCTTGGATCCGAGAGTGCTGGGCCTTTCCAAGACTTGCACCTCCCTTTCCCTTTGGCCAGCGAGAGCCCTGGGGCCCTCTTGGTCTGTGTTCCCACTGGGGGCCTGGGTCTCCTGGTATCTTCTTTAAGCTCCTAGCCCTCTTTCATGTGTTGGTTTTCCTTTTCTTTTGGGCTTGGAAGGCTTTAAACTAAAAATTTTCCCTGATTCTAAAAGGGCAGGTGTGGAGGAGGAGATGGAAGAGTATTAGGTACGTAAGAGCTTTATTTTAGCTCAGGTCTCTTAGAGATGAATTTTTAATGAAAATGTCTTGATGGACTTCCCTGGTGGCCTAGAGGTTAAGAATCCACCTGCCAATGCAAGAGACACAGGTTTGATCCTTGGTCCGGGAGGATCCTACATGCCATGGAGCAACTAAGCCCATGCGCCACAAGTACTGAGCCCATGTGCCTGGAGCCTGTGCTCTGGAACAAGAAAAGCCACTGCAATGAGAAGCCTACGCACCATGACTAGAGAGTAGCCCCCACTTTCTTCAACTAGAGAAAAAGCATGAGCAGCAGTGAAGTCCCAGCACAGCCAGAAATAAATACATAAGTAAATTTATTTTTTTTTTTATGAGAAAAAAATATTTTTAAAAAAGAAAAAATCTTGAGACCTTGAGTGTTGACATTGTGAACCTAAGAAAATACTGGGGAAATTATCCCCGCCCCCAACCTCCCAATCCAGGGGATTGCTGGCTGCTCCCTGGAGTGAAACACTCTGGTCTTGGTCTTCCTTGCTCTTCTCCTTAATACTGCAGAGCCTTGTCAGTTATCACTGTATCGTTGTCCCCATTTGACAGGTGAGAACACTGAGGAAGTGAGGTGGAGGTTGCCTGCTCTTAGCCTGCTAATTAGCACCTGTCTCTGGGGTGGACTGTTGTCCCACTTTGTTCTGCATTTGCAGCCTGAGTTGGTGGACTTGAGCTCCGACGCTGGCTTCACTGTTCCATCTTCTGCCTCAGCAGACGCTAAGCTTGCATTTCCTCCTCCTCCGGAAAGTGATTAAGAGCGTGGGTTTTGGAACTAGACTAACTTGGATTTGGCTCCTGTCTCTGTGGCCATGGAAAGTCTTGTGAGTTGAATTGTGTTCCCTGAAAAGATACGTTGGCGTCCTCACCCCCAGCACCTCAGAGGGTGACTTTATTTGGAAAGAGGGTTACTGCAGATGTACTTAGTTAAGACGAGGTTGTACTGGAGGAGAATGGCCCTAAATCAGCATGCTTGGTGTTCTTATTAGAAGGAGGACTGTGTAAAGATGGAAACAGTTTGTATAGTGGATGCATCTAAAAGCCAGGGAGCACAAGGGCTTGCTGGCATTACCTAGAGCTAGAAGAGAGGCATGGAAGAGGTTCTCTGTCACAGCCTTCAGAAGGAACCAGCCCTGCCATCACTTTGACTTCAGCTTGCTAGCCTCCATAACTATGAGGGGATAAATTCCTGTTGTTTTCAGCCAGCTAGTTTGTGGTGCTTTGTTATGGCAGCCTTGGAAAAATAACGTATAAGAAGTTATTTGAAATTCCTGAGCTTTGTTGTGTTCATCTGTAGAGATGGTATAACATACCCTGCATCATAGGCTTCCCTGGTGGCGTTAGTGGTGAAGAACCCGCCTGCCCCGGTCAGGAGACGTAAAGAGACATGGTTCTATTCCTGGGTATTCAGGAGACGTCAAGAGACACGGTTTGATCCCTGGGTCGGGAAGATCCCCTAGAGGAGGGCCTGGCAACCTACTGCAGTATTCTTGCCTGGAAAATCCCATAGACAGAGGAGCTCATCCATGGGGTTGCAAAGAGTCAGACAGGACTGAAGTGACTTCACATGCACGCATGCACGTACCCTGCAATGTATGATTTTTTTTTTCTTGGTGATAATTAAGTGAGAACCAGCCTCTGCTTTCTTATTTTAGCCCTTTAGAAAGGCAAAGCTGATGTAGCTGACTTCTTTGTTCTCTTTGTTCCTCCCTTTAGCTGAGTGAGGAGTTGGATCAGGTGGTTGAGAACTCAGAGCAGGCGGACGAGCGGGACAAGGAGACGGTCAAAGTCCAGGGTCCAGGGATCTTACCAGGTGAGTGGATTCAGCGCTGGAGGTGGACGTGCCCGGTGCTGAGCCATTGCTGCAGCTGCAGGCCCCAGTCCAGTCGGACACCTGTGTCAGAGGGGCAGTCCCTGCCCGGTGTTGGATCTGCAGTATCACCCTCGTGTTGCAGCCATACATGTTTAACCAGCTTCGGGAGAGAGGATGTGGTCATGCTGGCACCCGCTCTTTTCTGTCCTCTGGTTTGAGCTGGATCCTGAGGCCCGGCCATTGGATACAATGGCAAGGACTTTGGGTCTCTGCTTTTCTGTTTCTTTTTCCATGGGAAGCTGTCGGTAGTTGAGCCTCTGATACCTGGGTCACTTCCCAGGGCCCTCTGGGAGATTACCTGGTAGGCTCACGTCTCCGACCACAGGCCTCTCCAGTTTCGTTGCCCAGCTAGCTGGTCCCATCAGTAAGGTGGCATCCTGCAGAGCCTGGCAGTGACAACATATCTGATACTTCCACCATTTGTTCCTCCTGCCTACACTCTACTCCCTTCACTTCCATAATGTGACACTATACTTCTCAGACCACTCCTTCCAGCCTCTTTTGCAGTCACCCCCCAGCTCTTGGGAGTTAAATATTTGTCAGAGGCCCCCTCCTCTCAGTCTCTGGTGGGCGGCCTCACCCAGGCCCCTTCCCCTGCTTCAGTCACTGTTTGCTCACATGTGTCTGCCATGGCTTTATCTCTGGCCCAGAGGTACCCTGATTCCCAGGTGATGGCTCTGCCTAGATGTCCCAAAGTTCCCCCGAACTCCACGCATCCAAAATTGACCTCATGGTTTCCCCACTGCCAGCTTGACCCTCTCGCAGTGTTTCCTGTTTCCAGGGACAATGCCATCACCACCCAGCTGGACCCGAGAGTCATTCTTTTTTCCTTCCTTCCCCACTTCCCCGTTTTCACTGCCCCTTGACCGTGCTGGTGTTTTACTTCAGGCCTCGCTCCGGGCTTTTTTGTTGTTTTATTCCTCTGCCTGTCATCTAGTTAATGCATAATCATCTTTCAGCTGTCAGCTCACTCTTTTTTTTTCCTTCAAAGCCTTGTCTGACCGCCTGGCTAGGTCATATCCACTGTTCCTGGTAACCTCTGCGTCTCTGGCTTGCAACTGTCGCTGATGGAATGGTGTAAGAGTTTGCCTGACTGTTGGGTTAATGTCTGTGTAGTCTACTAGCCTAGAAACTCCACCAAGGTAGAGACCAGTCCCTTTTGCTTCCCCACTCATCCCTGGCCGTGCAATAAGGATTTGTCGAATGAATGCCTGAGTGAGTGAGTGAGTGGAGTCCCGCCTGACTCCAGCTTCTTGGGTGGATTGAGGGAGGGGGGATTTTGCTCCTCTGAATTCCGGTATTTGGAGGGGAGGGGATGGGATCAGAAATTCTGTGATTGTGCCTAATCCTTAGAGAAGACTTTGTAGAAGGAAAGGGGCAGGAAGGGTGGTAATGTTTACTTACTTCGTCCCCTGGGCCAGGCTCTGTCATCCCCATGGCCCATCTAATTCTCATAACAGCCCTGTGAGGCAGTCATCCTCTTGATTCCACTTGAGGCCCTAAGGCTCAGGGAGGTTAAGTGCATTGTGGGAGAATCTTCAAGCTGGCCTGCAGACTGACTGCATTAGGCTCTGTCTGACCCCAGATGCTTTCTACTGCACCTGTGATTTTTAAAAAAAATAACTTATGCATCCTTCTATTAAATTCCAATGTGCTAAAGGTTGTAGTAGGACTGCCCCCACTCTGACTCTGGACATTGCCTCCGAGGCCCTAAGGTCCTAGGGAGAAGTATTTGAAAGCCTTGTGTATTAGTTTCTATCTTTTCTGTAACAAACTTAGTGACTTAAAATAGCTCAGATTTATTATCCGACAGTCCTGGAGGTCAGAAGTCCAAAATGAGTCTCCCTGGGCTAAAGTTAAGGTGTCAGCAGGCCTGAATTCCTTTCTGGAGGCTCCAGAGAAGAATCCTTTTTAGTGCCTTTTCCAGCGTCTCAAGGCTGCCTGCCTTCCTCAGCTCATGTCCCTTCTTCCACCTTCAGGTCTTTCTCAGATCTCCTTGTTCTGACACTGACTTCTGCCTCCCTCTTCCATGTTTAAAGAGCCCGTGATTATACTGGGCCCATCCAGGTAATCCAGAATCATTTTCCTGTTGTTGTTTTTATTGTAATTAGTTATCGGTGTATCTTTTGGTTGCGCTGGGTGTTTGTTGCTGCATGTGGACTTTCTCTAGTTGTGGCGAATGGGGCTTCTCTTTACTGCAGTGACAGGCTTCTCTTTGCTGTGGCTTCTCATGTTTTTGAGCACAGGCTCTAGGTGCATGAGCTTTAGCAGTTGGCGGCTTGCGGGCCCCAGAGCACGTGGGCTTCAGTAGTTGTGGCGCACAGGCTCAGTTGCCCCAATGCACTTGGGATCTTCCTGGACCAGGGATTGAACCCATGTCCCCTGCATTGGCAGGCGGACTCCTACCCACTGAATAGGAAGTCCCATTTCCCCGTTTTAAGGTCAGATAATCGGCAACTATAATCCCATCTTTGCTCTGTAACTTGAAGTAACTATAGGTTCCAAGCTTGAGGATGTGGACACCTTTGGTGGGTCATTGTTTTGCCTACCGCGCCCTGCACGGCCTTCTTGCCCTGAGGCAGAAGAGGATGGATGGAGGCCAGACTTGGAAAGATGAACTTTCCTGTTGTGTTTCCTTTCAGAGATAAATGCCAGGCAAATGAGGACACGGCCATGATGACCTTCAACCTTAGCAGCCTCTCTTTCTGCCTCAGACTCCTGGGGCCTCAAAGCCTGAGATCAGTCAGAGCAGGAAGCCAGCCCCCAGGCAGAGCAGATTTTGGGTGGTTCGTGGCCAGCAAGAACCTTCCCTGCTATTGGGGAAACTCGGCTGGATGCATGTCCTGTTTAGACCGTAGACAGCCCGGTGCTCAGAAGTCCCTTCAGCTGGTCTCAGTAGTGACTTGGACGATGTGGTGTCCAGCTTTCTGAGCTCATGGCGTGCCTCTCAGTCCCCTCACGGTGATAAAACTAATGGTACTGATGAGAACAGCTACACTGGCTCGGTGCTTTCCTGTACCAGGCCTGGGTGGGGCTTTCTGTATCGACTTTATCACTTCTTTATAATCCTAGCCACTCTGAGGGAGATGTTTAGTCCCAGTTGATAGACAAACCCGGGGCACAGAGAAGTACTGTGTTCCGACTGAACGGGTGGCAGGGCTCACGGTGAACCCAGGCCTGTCTCTCTGAATGTGTTCTCCTTCTGGCTTAGTTGTTCCTGGATGAGGGGCTTTCTTGTCGCGAACTCCTGCCCGTCGTCCGCCAGAGTCACTCACCGACTCCTTCATCTTTGCGCCAAATGCCAAAACCACAAAGAAAGGGAGTGAGACATGGCCTGCTTCCAGGAGCTCAGGCAGGTTACCCCAAGAAGAACTTAACCCTCCTTCTACAGAGCCTGCCCTGAACGACCGAATGCAGTCTGTTTCTCCCTGTTGCCTGCTTCCCTAGCGTGCATTACTTTTCTTTTGTAGCATATAGCATAGCTGAGAGGGCACGTTTATTGACCGTAATTCTTTAGTTGTGTCAACCCCTTGAGCCTGCCTCTGAGTTCTGTGAGGCACGAAGGTTTGTCCCCTCTCTACCCTCACTGTAAACCCAGTGCTTAGCAGCCTGGCCCTCTGTAGGTGCTCCATGTATATCGGTGCTCTGGGAGAGGGAGGTGGGGATTTAGAGCAGGAAAGCGTCTTATATAAGCCAACTTGAATGAATGAGTGAACGAAGGCCAAAGAAATGCTGGAAACAGGGGCTTCAGGGATGAATGAACGAGGGCTGGTTGGTGAAGGAAGTGGGATTAATCCAAAGGAAGGGTGATGTATGGGTGGGAAAGAATGGCTGGCCAGGGAGGAGCGGTGGCATGTGCAAACACATACAGGTGGGGATGGAAATAGGACATTTCAGAATCAGTGGGAAGCACAGTGGTTGGAACAGAGGGTTGATGAGAGAAGCAGAGGGAGGTGAGGTAGGAAAGCCTGGCTGGGTCGGACTGGGCCGGGTGTCAGCATTGAGGGTTTGGACTTTCTCTGGGGAGCAGTAGTATTTAAACGAATTAGAACAGAACAGTAAGGAATGAAGTGGGCATTTAAGGAAGATCAGTGTGGCAGGGTGTGGGGCTGGATTAAGGTGAAGCAAGTCAGCTGTGGAAAATTCTTAAGGAAACGGGAATACCAGACCACCTGACCTGCCTCCTGAGAAATCTCTATGCAGGTCAAAAAGCAACAGTTAGAACTGGACATGGAACAACAGACTGGTTCCAAATCGGGAAAGGAATATAAGCAGGATGTATATTGTCACCCTGCTTATTTAACTTACATGCACAGTACATCATGAGAAACGCTGGGCTGGATGAAGCACAAGCTGGGATCAAGATTGCTGGGAGAAATATCAATAACCTCAGATACACAGATGACACCATCCCTATGGCAGAAAGTGCAGAGGAACTAAAGAGCCTCTTGATGAGAGTGAAAGAGAGTGAAAAAGCTGGCTTAAAACTCAACATTCAGAAAACTAAGATCATGGCATCCAGTCCCATCACTTTATGGCAAATAGATGGGGAAACAATGGAAACTGTGAGAGACTTGATATTTTGGGGCTCCAAAATCACTACAGATGGTGACTGCAGCCATAAAATTAAAAGATGCTTACTCCTTGGAAGAAAAGTTATGACCAACCTGGACAGCATATTCAAAAGCAGAGACATTGCTTTGCTGACAAAGGTCCATCTAGTCAAAGCTATGGTTATTCCAGTAACGTATGGATGTAAGAGTTGGATATAAAGAAAGCTGAGCACCAAAGAATTGATGTTTTTGAACTGTGCTGTTGGAGAAGACTCTTGAGAGTCCCTTGGACTGCAAGGAGATCAAACCAGTCATTTCTAAAGGAAGTAAGTCCTGAATATTCATTGGAAAGACTGATGCTGGCACTGAAGCTCCAATACTTTGGCCACCTGATGAAAAGAACTAACTCATTGGAAAAGAGCCTGATGCTGGGAAAGAGTGAAGGCAGGAGGAGAAGGGGATGATAGAGGATGAGATGGTTGGATGGCATCACCGACTCAATGGACATGAGTTTGAGTAAGCTCCGGGAGTTGGTGATGGACAGGGAGGCCTGGCATGCTGCAGTCCATGGGGTCACAAAGAGTCGGACACGACGGAGCGACTGAACTGAACTGAAGGCAGCTGTGCCATGTCAGAGGCTGGAGGCTGATATGATAGCCTGCTTTGATGTGGGGGACAGGGAAAAGGAAGAATCAAAGAAGATTCTGAGGTTTGAAGCCAGGTGAGGGGGAGAATAACATGCAGAGATCGAGTCCAGAGGGGCAAGTGGCTGGACGAGAAGACACACCAAGCTTCAGTGGGTGTGGTGTTGGGGTGGAGATGGCCCAAGGCAGTGAGAGCCCCAGGATTGACCGGAGAGAGGTGAGGAGTGGACCCATAGTGGGAGGTTTAGGGGCCTGGTTGAAAGCCACGGACACAGAATGTGGAATAAGCAGGGAAGGGCTATGAGGACGGGAAGTGTCCTCATTTGGAGGCCAGAAGAGGAGGTGGGCTGGAGTTCAGAGTAGCAAGACAGGAAGACAGTACAAGGGTGCTGAGTGTTTAGCAGTTGAGGTTCGAGTTAAGCACCCAGCGTTCAGGGTTGTATTCCCAGTGTTACTCTGAGGGAAGTAATTCCGTACCATAATGTGGTTAAAGCTTCAGTCTGTTCATTTCCCCTCTATCAGGGGAAGCACAACCGCTTATTACTCTTTTCAAAGGAAAAGATGAGACCAGACGTGCTAATTGAATAAGCAGTTTATTGTATCAGGGATGTAATCAAATTGAGGAGAACATTTGGTTAGTTAGTTCTCCACAGAAACAACTGTATATTAATAGAACAGACAAAGATAAGCAACCAAAGAAAAAATAAGGTAAATTGAACCTCATCAAAATGAAAAACTTGCACATCAAAGGATATTATCAAGAAAGTGAAAAGATAGCCCACAGGATGGGAGAAATTTTCAAATCATATATCTGATAAAGGACTTGTATTTAGCAATTATAAAGAACTCTTATAACTCAGTAATAAAAGACAACTCAATTAAAAGTGGACAAAGAATGTGACTAATGTTTCTCCAAAGAAGGTATACAAATGACGGAAAAACACATGAATGGGTGCTCAACATTGTTAGTCTTCAGGGAAATGCAAATCTAAACCACAAAGAGACATAGTTTCATACCTACAAGGAGGACTACAGTCAAAAAGACGATGAAAAGTTTTGGTGAGGATGTAAAGAAGTTAGAAACCCCAGATGTTGCTGAGGGGAATGATTAATAAAATGGTGCAGCTACTGTGGAAAATAGTCTGGCAGTTCCTCAAAAAGTTTAAATATAGAGGTACCATGTGACCCAGTGGTTCCACTCATATATCCAAGGGAAATGAAAACTGTATGTCCACACAAAAACTTGTAATGAATGTTTATAGCAGGATCATAATAGACAAAAAGTAGAAATAACACAAATGTCCATCCACTGATAAATGGATAAATAAAATGCTGTGTTCACACAATGGAATATTATTGTGCAATAAATAGGAATGAAGAACTGATCTATGCCACGACATGGATGAATCTTCAAAACATTCTGTCAAGTGAAAGAAGTCAGACACAAAAGGTCACATACAGTATGATTCTGTTTATGAGACTTGCCTGGAATAGGTAGCTCCATAGCAACAGAAAGTAGACTGTTGGTTGCCAGGGGCTAAGAGAAAGATGGAGGGACTGCTCATGGGTATAGAGTTTCTTTTGGGGTAATGACAGTGTTCTGTAATTAGATAGTGGTTGTGACTGTACACTTGGTGAATATTTTAAAAACTACTAAATATATTCACTTTATAAAGGTCCATTTTATGGTATATAAATTATATCTCAGAAAAACCAAAATGAAATTAAAACAACAAACCCATCACATCACTAAAAAGAAGAAAAGGATATACAAAGAATTCATTTCTTCTTTGCAATCTGAATGCATCTTAGCCCAGTGCTGTCTGCAAGGTAGAGTTTTGCAGGGTTATGGTAGTCAGCCAGTTTCCTTTCCTGTGAATAAAGGTCTCACAATGTTTTCAGAAATTGAGTTGCTAATCACACATCTTCTTAATGGACTGACTTACCAATACATTCTGGGGCACGTTTGGTTTTTGAAACAATTCTGTTAAGGGTTTTACAAAACTCATAAATTACTTTTCTCAAGAAAGTCTTGTGCATTCTTTCTGTCTTTCTACTACTGTGAGTTTGCATATGTATAAAGGATGTATGGGCTTCCCAGGTGGTGCTAGTGGTAAAGAACCCACCTGCCAATGCAGGAGACATAAGAGGCATGGGTTCAATCCCTGGGTCAGGAAGATCCCCTGGGGGAGGGCATGGCAACCCACTCCAGTATTCTTGCCTGGAGAATCCCACAGAAAGAGGAGCCAGGCAGGCTACAGTCCATAGCATCACAAAGAGTTGGGCATGATTGAAGCGACTTAGCACAGGCACACATACTTTTAAAAAGCACTCATCCGACCTGCCACAGAATAGCCAGTGTTTGGTTTTTCTGACTAAAGAGTACATGGGACATTTTATCAACTATCTAGCACCTTTTTAAAAATAATGGTAAAATGTAATGGTGTCTATTTGTAGCATTCAGTTAGTTCAGTCACTCACTCGTGTCCGACTCTTTGTGACCCCATGGACTGGAGCACGCCAAGCTTCCCTGTCCATCACCAACTCCCAGAGCTTTCTCAGACTCTTGTCCATTGAGTTGGTGATGCCATGCAACCACCTCATCCTCCGTCGTCCCCTTCTCCTCCTGCCTTCAATCTTTCCCAGCATCAGGCTTTTTTCTAATGAGTCAGTTCTTCTCATCAGGTGGCCGAAGTATTGGAGCTTCAGCATCAGTCCTTCCAGTGAATATTCAGGACTGATTTCCTTTAGGATGGACTGGTTGGATCTCCTTGCAGTCCAATGGACTCTCAAGAGTCTTCTCCAACAGCACAGTTCAAAAACATCAACTCTTTGGCGGTCAGCTTTCCTTATGTTCCAACTCTCACATCTGTACGTGACCACTGGAAAAACCATAGCTTTGACTAGATGGACCTTTGTTAGCAAAGTAATGTCTCTGCTTTTGAATATGCTGTCTACGTTGGTCATAGCTTTTCTTTCAAGGAGTAAGTGTCTTTTAATTGCATGGCTGCAGTCACCATCTGCAGTGATTTTGGAGCCCAAGAAAATAAAGTCTGTCACCGTTTCCATTGTTTCTCCATGAAGTGATGGGACCAGATGCCATGATCTTAGTTTTCTGAATGTTGCGTTTTAAGCCAGCTTTTTCACTCTCTTTCACTCTCATCAAGAGTGACTTCATCACTTTCACTTTATCACTTTCATCAAGAGGAGCTTTAGTTCCTCTTCGCTTTCTGCCGTAAGGGTGGCAGCATCTGCATATCTGAGGTTGTTATTTTTCCTGGCAATCTTGAGTGCAGCTTGTGCTTCATCCAGGCTGGCATTTCGTATGATATACTCTGCATATAAGTTAAATAAGCAGAGTGACAGTATGCATCCTTGACGTACTCCTTTCCCAATTTGGAACCAGTCCATTGTTTCATGTCTGGTTCTAACTGTTGCTTCTTGACCTGCATACAGACTTCTCAGGAGGCATTGGAGTGTCACATACAGCATGTGTGGGTGATAAACAGTTCTGCGGTTTTTTATTTACATTACATGCCAATTTGTGGATCAGTGAAAGCCATGTAAAGAAGCTAATTTTGGAGTCTAGGAGTCAGTGTTCCAGGACCCTCATTCGATGTCCATTGTGGACTGTGGGGCCAGGATCACTGCACAAGGAATGGAGTTGGACCAGATGGCCTTTTAGGTCCCTAACAACTCTTAAAAGATTCTATTCAGATGTTATGCACCAATTCAGTCATTCAGAGTTCCTTCACTTTCATCTTGTGATCTTAGGATGTAGCACCCTGATACCTGTTGCCACTGCAGTTATGAGCCACTCAGACAGTGAGTGTGCTTTTACCTGCCTTGTTCTGCAGTGAACCTGTGGTCCCACATGGACCATAGGGGCTGGAAGTGCCTTCCAAGCAAAACGGCTGTGGGCAGGTCCCTGTGCACAGACCACTGTACTTTGGGTCCTGAGGTCTAGTCAGCACCTGAGCGAAACGAAGCCATCTGTAGTTGAGTGTGAAGAAGGGCCATGTCTTGTGACATGCCTAATGAGAAACCCTATCCTATACAGGATACTCTCCAGGAGAAGGTCTGAATGCGAGACTGAGAGAAAGACTTTGAGAGTAAAATGGAGCAGAGTTATGAGACAGACACGGTGAGAAGGCAGGTGGCAAAGCTGTAAGGGAGGAGAAATTGACACAGTCCCTAGTAACAATAAGCAGCAGAAGTAGAATCAGAGACAACGGAAGTTTAAAACGTGGGTTGCGTTAATTCCGTTTGGAGAACTGGAGCTGCTGTGTACCTTGGCTTCACTCTCAGCTACCTAAGGGGTTTTCTTGGGGCTTCCTGCTTCCTCTTAAACATCCATTGTCTAGAGTAACCTGTTCTTCACAACCTGAAGGAACCACACAAACACTTCTGTGAATTGGCATTCCTGTAAAGGAAGAATTTTTTAAACTTTTTGCCATTAATAATAAGGCACACCAATTGGTTTATAGTTTTATGTGCCTGAAATGTACTGATCAATTGAGAGGTAGCTAAGTGAGCATTGCACAACTTAGTTCATCTGTTTTTTTGGGTTATTCATCCATTTAACAGACATGAAAACATTACATGCCTACTGTGTGAAAGACTGTATTCTGTCCCACCTCCATTTTATCTTCATGTATTTTTTTTCTCATTAATTATCATGAGATTGTTGTTTCATGGTCTTCATCTTCGTTATCTTCATCGCTGAGGGCTTCATTTTTTGAGGGGTAGAGCGTACATTCTGTCTCTCCAGTAAAAGTAATTCATTGGGCAAGTACTCTGTCATGCATTTTACAACAATTTCATGTGCTTCTCTCAGAAATTCTAGAAAACTGAAAGGATTTCCTTTTCACATGGAGCAAGTGAGCCTTAGGAGCATCAGCTTGCTTTGGGTCACAGAGTAGTTATAGTTAGTAGCAGAGCTGGGTTTGCAGCCCGTGCTCCTGCTGGACCACTGGGCTAGAGGTCTGGTCTCCAGTTCACAAAACACACGCATAATAAACACCAGATTATGTCTGCCTCCGAATCCTCCCAGTGCTCTAGTCCCAGAGCTAACACAGTCTCCTCCACAAAGCCTCTGCTGACCGCTGCCCTTCTCCCTGACTCCCCTTCATCCCTCTGAGGAACGGAGATCTCACAGTTTACATCCTCACAGCCTTCAGAGTTCTGCAGCACTTGGAGCACGAACCATCAATCCTTCTCTCTTCGTATCCTCTCTCAGTATCTCCCTGAAGCACGGAGCACAAAGTGTTGCACGTAGAGTCGGTGCTCGATGTTTGTTTGTAGATGTAAAGTGAATGATTTCCTTCTTTCTGACCACCTAGGACCCTTTATAGTTCTGTGCTCCTCTTGCTTTTGTGCTTTTTAAATAAAAGAAAATGGGATAGTTATGAGCAAATACTCTCGCGTCTTTGTATTTAAAGTCCATCTCTTAATCACAGCATTTGGTTGGGTCTTTTATTTAATGCAGACTGATAGTCTCTGCCTGTTCATGGGTGTTTAGTCTGTTTGCAGTGTTGATAACGGTTGCTTTTGCTTCTTCCATTTTATTGTTCTCTATTTGTCTCATATGTTTGTGGTTTCTCTGTTCCTTCTTTCCTGAAAGTTAGAAAATTTGCAGTATTGTTGTATAATTTTTGCTTTAGATAGCCTTAAATTTTTAAAATTATATAAATAGCTTTTTTATATTTACCCACATATTTAACATTGCCAGGGATATTTATTCCTTCTTGAGAGTTACCATCTAGTGGCATTTCAGTTTTCTTGAGCATGCATTCTAGTGCAGATCTGTTGGTAATGAATTCTCTCTGCTTTTGTGTTTGAAAATACCTTTATGTCCCCTTCATTTTTAAAGGTTAGTTTGCTGGAATTTAAAAATTCTGAGTTGATGGAATTTTTTTTTCTTTCAGTACTTTAAAGATGTTCCGTCGTCTTTTAGTAGTAGTGGTGGTGGTGGTGTTAGTTGCTCAGTCGTGTCCGACTCTTTGCGACCCCGTGGACTGGAGCCCACCAGGATCCTCTGTCCATGGGATTCTCCAGACAAGAATACTGGAGTGGGTTGCCATTCCCTTGTCCAGGGGATCTTCCTGGCCCAGGGGTCAAACCCATGTCTCCTGCATTGCTGTCAGATTCTTTACCGTCTGAGCTACAGGGAAGCCCCCATTGTCTTTTGGCCTTCGCTATTTCTGATGAACAATTTAACCTGTTGTTAGATATAATTTCCTGTATGTAATATGCACTCCCTCTCCTTTTTTTCCCTTTTTTTATCTTTGCGTTGGCAGTTTCAATACGATTTGCCTAGAATTGGTTTCTTACTTACCCTGCTTGGCATGTATTGGGCTTCTTGAATCTATAAATTGATGTTTTTTTCTCCAGTTTTTGGGAAGTTTGGCCGTTCTTTCTTCAAATATTTTTGGCGATCTAGTTTCTCTCTCCAGTTACCTTTTGTTAGACTGCTAGATGTGGCCCACAGTTATCTAGGCTCTGTTAGGTTTTTCTTCAGTCTTTCTTTCTCTAGATTGGATCATTTCTGTTCATTTAACTTCAGCTACACTGGCTTTTTGTTTCTCCTGCCATCTTTTGCTGTTAAAGACTACACAGTTGAGTTTTTCATATTATTTTTCTTTTCAGCTCTAGAATTGGTTCTTGTTTATAGTTTATTTCCGCTCTGTTCATTTCTTATCCATACATTTTCCTTTCAGTCCTTCAGGTGCAGTAAAATTCCTGTCTGCTAATTGCAACATTTGGGGTCTTGGTGCAGGTTTGTATATACTGCTTTTTTCCGTGAGTGTGGGTCAGATTTTCTTGATTTTTTGCATGTCTAATGATTTATTGTAATGAACACTAGACATTTTCAGTGACATAGAGATTCTGAATTCTCTTATGATCTTATGTGAAGAATTTTTTTTTAGCAAGTAGATAAAATAGCAAGACTCAAGTTCTAATCTCCTATATTCCTTGCATGAAGAGCAGCTGAAATCTGTTCTCAATCTTGCGGTTACCAGCTGCTGCTTTTTCCTGCTGCTCCTGGGGTCTTCAGCAAGAACTGGAGCATATTTTGTTTGCAAATTTGGGAGTTCATTCCCCCCTGTGGCTCCCTCCCTGTAAGAGTTTTCCCCTGAGTTTCTGGCTGCTTTCCCAGCCTTGAACACCACACCTTATAGAGACTGTTCAGTGCCCTCAGGCAAAAAGCTGCAAGTTTACAAATCTCACCAGATGCAGTTTTTTTTTTTTTCAAAAGGGGTGAAAGTGAAGTCACTCAGTCATGTCCAACTCTCTGTGACCCCATGGACTGTAACCTACCAAGCTCCTCCGTCCATGGGATTTTCCAGGCAACAATACTGGAGTGGGTTGCCATTACCTTCTCCAGAGGATCTTCCCAACCCAGGGATCAAACTCGGGTCTCCCACATTGTAGGCAGATGCTTTACCATCTGAGCCACCAGGGAAGCCCAAAGGGGTAGATGCTCTTTTAGTTTCAGCTTCCTTTTGATCATTTTCCAGTGCCTTCAAATAATTTTAAATTATTTTGTCCAAGTTTGTAATTGTGTTCTGTAGAAGGGTGGTTGACCATGCAGCCTTGTCGCTGTTGGAAGCCAGAAGCCAAGCACATACATTTTGGGGCTTCCATTCAGACCCCCCCTTCCTCCTCAGCCTTATGCTCAGCTGCTGGGTAGAAGACAGGCCTTTTCTTCAGGGAGCCCACAGTTTCAGAAGCAGAGACCCTCCAGGAGCACTGATGGAGTCTCAGCTCGGCCTGTCCTAACCAAGTACCTCAGGCTGGTGGCTGAAGCAACAGAAACGTTTTTCTCAGTTACGGAAGCTGGAAGCTCAGGGTCCCGGTGTCGGCAGGTTTGGAGTCTCCCGAGGCCCCTTTCCTTTGGCTTTCAGTCCATGTGTTCTCATGTGTGACTTTTTCTGTGTGTGTCTGCGTGTCTCTCCCTCTTCAAAGTATGGTTAATTTACCGTGTTTTGTTAGTTTCAGTTCAGTTCAGTCGCTCAGTCGTGTCCGACTCTTTGCGACCCCATGAATCGCAGCACGCCAGGCCTCCCTGTCCATCATCAACTCCCGGAGCCTACCCAAACCCATGTCCATCGAGTCAGTGATGCCATCCAGCCATCTCATCCTCTGTCGTCCCCTTCTCCTCCCGCCCCCAATCCTTTCCAGCATCAGGGTCTTTTCCAGTGAGTCAACTCTTCGCATGAAGTGGCCAAAGTATTGGCGTTTCAGCTTTAACATTGTTAGTTTGAAGCGTACAGCAAAGTGAACCAGTTATGCATATATGTTCTTTTTCAGATTCTTTTCCAGTGTAGGTTATTACATGATGCCGAGTACAGTTCCTTGTGCTCTGCAGTAGATCCTTGTTGTTTACCTGTTTTTATATAGTAGTCTGTATCTGTATCCCTAATTTCTCTCTCCCCACACCCCCTCCCGCTATCTCCTTTGGTATAAATTTGTCTTCTAAGTGTGTGAGTCTATTTCTGTTTTGTGAATAAATTCATTTGTATCATTTTTAGATTCCACGTATAAATGACATCCTGTGATTGTCTTTCTCTGACTGATTTCACTTGAGCTGATCATCTGTGTGTTCATCCGTGCTGCTGGAAATGGCGCTCTTCCGTCCTTTGTGATGGACGAGTGACGTTCCATCAGGTGTGTGCACCACAACTTCCTTATCCGTACACCTGTTGGTAGACACTTAGATTGCTTCCATGCCCTGGTTGTTATCAACGGTGCGGCAGCGAACACTGGGGTGCGTGTTATCTTTTCAAATCAGAGTTTTCTCCAGATACAGGCCCAGGAGTAGGATTGCAGGATCATGCAGAACTCTGTTTTTAGTTTTCTGAGGACCCTCCACACTGTTCTCCGTGGTGGCTGTACCAGTTTACATTCCTACCGGTAGAGTAGGCGCTTCCTTTTCTCCACACCCTCTCCAGCATGTGTTATTTGTAGACCTCTTACAGCGATGGTCATTCTCTACGGATGTGAGGTGATTATGTCATTGTGGTTTTGATTTGCATTTCTCTAATAATTAGTGATATTGAGCATCTTTTCATGTGCCTTTTGGCCATCTGTATGTCTTCTTTAGAAAACTGTCTATTTAGGTCTTTTGCCCATTTTTTGATTGGATTGTTTGCTTTTTTTTTTTGATGTTAAACAAATGAGCTATTTGTATAGTTTTGAAATTAATGCCTTGTCAGTCTTACAGTTTGAGAATTTTTTCTCCTAGACCATAAGGTTGTCTTTTCGTTTTTAAGCTTTTAATTCAGTCCCATTTGTTTACTTTTGTTTTTATTTTCGTTACTTTAGAAGGTGGATCCAAAAAAATACTGCTGCGATTTGTGTCAAAGAGTGTTCTGCCTGTGTTTTCCTCTGCAAGTTTTATAGTATTTGGTCGTACGTTTAGGTCCTTAATCCATTTTGAGTTTATTTTTGTGTATGTTGTTAGAGAATGTTCTAATTTTACTCTTTCACACATAGCTGTCCAGTTTTCCCAGCACTGCTTACTGAAGAGACTTTCTTTTTTCCTTTGCATATTCTTGCCTCCTTTGTCACGAATTAATTAGCCGGGAGTGTGTGGGTTTATTTCTGGGCTTGACGTTCTTTTCTGTGTTTCTGTATTGGTGCCCATACCATACTGTTTTGATTACTTTGTAGTATAGTCTCAAGTTGCTGGGAAAGATTGAAGGCGAGAGGAGAAGGGGACAACAGAGGATGAGATGGTTGGATGGTATCACCGACTCAATGGACATGAGTTTGAGTAGGCTCCGGGAGTTGGTGATGGACAGGGAGGCCTGGCGTGCTGCAGTCCATGGGGCCACAGAGAGTCGGACACGACTGAGCGACTGAACTGAAGTGAACCAAAGGAGAGAAACAGTAGTCAGAGCCGACACTGTAGCCAGCTTCCCCGGGGAATGAATCCCAACCCTGTTAGTCTCGAGTCAGGCAGTGTGATTCCTTCAGCTCTGTTCTTCTTTCTCAGGATTGTTTTGACTCTTCAGGGTGTTTTCTGTGTCCATACAAATTGAAAATGTTTTGTTCTATTTCTGTGAAAAATGCCACTGGGCTCTTGCTCTTCTTATATTAGACACTCATCCTACTGGATTAGGGCCCATCCTTATGACCTTATTTATCTTACCTCCTCACCCACCCTGCTCCAAATACAGTCACCCTGGGGGTTGGGGCTTCACCTTAGGACTTTTGGGGAGGGGATGGCCTCAGGATACAAGCAGTCATTCACCATTTAGTTACAGAAGGCCTGCTGTACTCCAGGCACCGCGTGAAGGGCTGGGGGTGCAGTGTGGACAAGAAGGGCCCCGTGTCCGCCCTCATGGAGCTCACAGCCTGGGGGATAAAAAGATATGTAGACGGTGACATTGCAGAGTGATGACAGGGGCCATAGGGTGTGCTGGGAGTACTGCGGAAGGTATGCCCCGGTCAAGTTATGGGGTCAGGGCATTGCAGAGGGATGACAGGGGCCATAGGGTGTGCTGGGAGCACTGCGGAAGGTGTGCCCCGGTCAAGTTATGGGGTCAGGGCATTGCAGAGTGATGACAGGGGCCATAGGGTGTGCTGGGAGCACTGCGGAAGGTGTGCCCCGGTCAAGTTATGGGGTCAGGGGAGGCTTCCTTGAGGACATGCCTTTCTATCCTGAAACCTGAAGGATGAGTTTAGGAGGCAGCAGTTGGGAGAACAGTGCTTCAGGCCAGGTTTGGGGTGAGAGGGGCTTCAGGGCAGAGGAGCACAGGTCAGGGGTGGGCAGGGGTGGGCAGCACCCATGCTGGGTTGTAAGCGTCTCTTGGGGGAGTCTCCTTCAGCTCAGGGTCCCTGCCCTGGCAGAGCATGAGTGTGCTGTATGTTGACGGGTGCCAGGTGTTGGGCTTTGGGGTGGGGCCTGAGGTGGGGGGAGGTTAGGTGTGCAGACAGCCTCGCCTCTTGGGTGAAGCAGGTCAAGGGCCTGGAGACGCCCTCTGGGTCACGTGTGTGTTGTTGTCACTCAGCCCTGGACAGCGAGTCGGCCTCCAGCAGCATCCGTTTCAGCAAGGCCTGCCTGAAGAACGTCTTCTCAGTCCTGCTCATCTTCATCTACTTGCTGCTCATGGCCGTGGCCGTCTTCCTGGTCTACCAAACCATCACAGACTTCCGTGAGAAGCTCAAACACCCTGTCATGTCGGTGTCTTACAAGGAGGTGGATCGCTACGATGCCCCAGGTAGCGCATGCCCCGGGACAGGCCTCAGGTCCCGGGTAGCGACTTCTAAATACCCCCTGAGCCGCTGTTGCATTCCTGGCGCTGTGCCGGGCAACATGGGCAGGGCAGGGGAGTCCCAGCACAGTCTGGTTGTGGGTTACCCCACCCCACGAGCTGCCGTTGGTACCCAGCCAGAGGGTCATGTGCCGAGGAGGGTGGCGGACCGAGCCTGGCATGCTGGCTGCAGGGCTGGAGTGGGCACCGAAGGCTTTGTTTACAGTGGGGTTTGAGCTGGGCTTTGGCCGATGGAAGAGTTTCTCTGGGAGGCGGGTCTGTAGGAGCAGAGGTGAGCTTAGGGAGACAGGGCTTCTCTGGGGACGTGAGTCTAGCCTGGCTGGAGCCCGGGGCCAGTGACCAGGGGAAGTGGGAGTTCCAGGGGGCAGGAGCGGCACGGCCATCCAGAGGTGGCTGGGGCCTGCCTGGAGAGGGGACCCCCAGGCCACATCGCCCACGGGGAGCCCTCTCTGCCAAAGAGGGGACTGTCCGCTCCGTGGCAGCAGGGCTGGTGCTTGGCTCTGGCAGCGTGGTGTGAATGGGGGGCCGTGAGCTCTGGGGGCTTGGGCTCTGCCCACCCGGCCTGTGCCCCACCCCCCCGCTCTGCCCACAGGATGCCCTTGAGTGACCCTCTGGATGGACCGCTCACAGTGCAGAGCCGGAGTCTCGGGTCCCCTCTGCTGGGGGCTTCTTGACAAGCGTGCTGGTCCCAGCGCCTTCGCCCCTTTCGTGATTGTCCCTCCTCTCTCTATGTCCGCTGTGGTCTCTCTCTCTGTGGGTTTTACTCTCTGTATCTGGTCCCTTTGCCTCTCTGACGTTGCCACTGTCTGGGGTCCACGTGCAGCTCTCAGTGAGGTTAGAACAGCTGCCATCCTTGGAGCTGGGAGCACGGTGCCTTGGCTGGGGAAGGGGAGGGACTCTGGAGACGTGACTCGCACACTTGGAGCTCCCAGTTGGAGCAGATGAGAGACGGGGGGACCTGGGGAGCCCCACCGCCGAGGGCCACCCGGTGAGCCTGCAGGCGGGGGGTGGTCCCCGGGGCCTGGGCTCCCGGCTCCGTCTTGGGGGCCCCCTGGGAACACGTGGAGCAGGGCTCTGAATGGGGTGGGTGTTGCTGTAGGCACCGGGGAGGCGGCGTCCCCGGCCAGGAGAGGGGCTAACTGAGAAGGCCCTGGCCGCCTCCATGAGAGCGGGGCTTTCTGAGGGCAGGGCGTGGGGCTCCCCACCCTCTGTAAAGAGCCCGTTTTTTCTTCCTCCTCTGCAGTCACCCTGGGAGTCCTGGACTTAGGTGATTGATGAGTGTTGAAAAGTACACATGACATGGTTTTGGGGGTGTGTTCACTTCTCCCTGTACCCCTCCAGGCATCGCCCTGTACCCTGGTCAGGCCCAGCTGCTCAGCTGTAAGCACTATTACGAGGTCATCCCGCCTCTGAGGAGCCCGGGGCAGCCTGGAGACGTGAACTGCACCACCCAGAGGATCAACTACACGGACCCCTTCTCCAATCAGACCCTGGTAACGCTCATCTCCCGGGCCGCGGCTGGGCAGCGGGCTCCATCAGCGGGCTCCGCGAGGGTCCCTGTCTTCTTTCTGCCAGCTAGCCTCCCATGCCCTTAGTTGGGGCTCTCGCCCCCAGCAAACACGAGGCTGTCCTCTGGGGTCTGGCCGTGGCTGGCTCACCTGCATCCAGGGCGGCAGTGAGGCCTCAGCCTTCTCTGAGTGACCCTCTGTGATTCCCGGCAGCGTGATGAGACCTGGTCCTGGATGGAAGGAGGTAGGGCTGCCGAGTGGGGCTGGTGTGATGTCACCAGGCAGGCCCCATACCTGACTGCTCAACAGAACTGTCAGGATCGTTTCTGGTAATACAGATTCCGGGTTCCACTTGGGCCCACCACAATCGTGGTTCCTGGGGACCGGGCCTGGGAATCTGTGTTCTAGAGTAACGAGGGCCATTGTGAGAAGGAGCGCTGGTCTGGGAACAAGGACCTCGGCCCGGCCGTCACCGAGGCTCCACTCAGCAGGGGAGTGGACGACAAGGGTTCTGGAGGCAAGGAAGGAATTCTGTATGTATTTACATCTTCTCCTTTGCATCCTGTATCCTCATTTCCAAAAGGACAGGGCTGCGTTAAGTTTTCCAGTTCAAAGCAAGGAAGGAAAGGCTTTCTAGGCAGAGGAACTCTGCACCAAAACATAAAGGGAGGGAGAGGCATGCTTGTTCGTGCCTCTGAGCAAAATTCCACAAGTGGGTGTCTCTGGAGAGCCAGGGGCCCCCAAAGAGCAGCAGATGGCAAAGCTGTGAACAGAAGTGCCAGCCGGACAAGGCAGCATGCGTGTCGGGTACTGAGCAGGACCTGCCCCTTGGGTGATATGGAGCCCCTAGGTGGACCTTGAGATGAAAGAATTCCTCTGAGACTTTTTATTAATATGTATTCTAGACCTCCTCCTGAAATCCTGCTGAAGTGATTCCCACCCCTGCACATGATAGAGTAAGGTGAAAGTGAAGTCGCTCAGTCGTGTCCGACTCTGCGACCCCATGGACTGTAGCCTACCAGGCTCCTCCGTCCATGGGATTCTCCAGGCAAGAATACTGGAGTGGGGTGCCATTTCCTTCTCCAAGGTACCATGTCGATAATAACCCTGCCCACCAAGAACGGATAGGAGGACCAGAGATTTTGAGGAACTAGTGTAAAGTATAAACAGCCCATTGGATCAGATCAATGGAGCGGGGCCAGGGAAAGCCCGTGCCCAAAAGCAGGTGCCACGGGGTCCCCACTGTCGTGGTGAAGGCTTTCCTCCCGCTCCTAGCTCTGTGTCATCACAAAGAGCTGGGTTGCCCTATCGGGCAGGTCGGAATCCTGGCTCCGGGCCTGCCAGCCCGGCTTGCAGCCCTCACGGGGCTGTTGGGGACAGTGTTTGCTCTGGGGAGAAGGCACCGGGGCCCTTCTCTGCTTAAACTCGGGGTGGGGGGTCCCTGCCAGGGCATTGGGCCAGCAGAGAGGAACAGCAGAACTCAAGATGGGACGTCCACGGCAGAAGGAGAGTGCTGGGGGAAAGGACTTAACGGGAGACAAGGACATGGAGTGCCTGGCCTGCCGGCTCGCACGGCCCACTGTCTCGGGGCATCCTCCCCATCAGCCCCAGGCCGGGGCCAGGCTGCAAGAGCCCCCCTTAGGAGGAAGCCCACAGCCCAGACTTGCGCTCATCAGCCCGACCCTACATTCAGAATGGAGAATTCAGGGCTGCCGAACTGTGACGAGACAAACAGCACGAAAGGCTGGAGAGGAACTAACAGAATTGACTCCGTGAAACGGGAGCTAATGTAAATGGAAAGAACTGTAAGAAATTTGAACGAGGAGCTGGGTAGCACAGTGCGGACACTGTCCGGGTGCCCCGCTCTGTTAGTTCCCTGGGTGCCAGCCTGTGCCCGCTTAGACGGCGCTGCAGATACAGGCTCCCTGGCCGTCCTTCCTCTGCTCCCCTCTGAGTGGGACGCTTACCAGGAGTCCTCGTGGCCCACACCCGTCCAGGCCAGTTGTATTTGTTATGATAGTTACAGTTTAACTGAGTATTACAGAAACCCATGAAGTGAGGGCACAGGAGAGTCGTTTCCGTGCAGACGGAAGCTGACTGCAGTTACTGCCTCCAGCCCCAGGTGGCTCCTTGCCATCCACGGCCGTGAACTAGAGAGGAAGCACCTGTGCCCCGGGCCCCGCGTCCCTCCCCGCACCAGGCAGAGCGGTGGAGAAGGAGCAGAGGCCGCGCGGGGTGGAGCTCCCCTGAGAGGCATGGCCACCTGCCGAGGCCCGGTGATGCCCCTGGGGTGGGACCTGTGAGGTGTGTCCTGTCTCGGCTCCGGGAGGAAGGTTGAGGTGGGCCGGGGGGCCGCGCCTTGGCCGAGACTCCTGCATCCTGGGTCGCCTGGGCCTGGTCCACTGGGGAGCCTGCCTCGGTGGGTGGGCGCGTGTGCCCGGCTCCCCAGGCTGGCACTCTGGTCTCTCTGTCTCCACAGAAATCCGCCCTGATTGTGCGGGGGCCGCGGGAGGTGCAGAAGCGGGAGCTGGTTTTCCTCCAGTTCCGCCTGAACCAGAGCAGCGAGGACTTCAGTGCCATCGATTACCTGCTCTTCTCCTCCTTCCAGGAGTTCCTGCAGAGGTGCCCTTCAGAGCCCGCTCGACCCCCGGGATCTCACTCTAGTCATGCACAACCCTGGACTGGGGCGGGGGGTGGTGGTGTGGGGAATCGGGGTGGCCAGGCAGCCGCCGGGCTGACAGAGGGCCCCTGACAGAGTCCGGAGAGCCTGGGGGGGTGTTCCGACCCCGCATGCAGAGCTGGCTGCGCTCTGGAGGGTGGGCATTTGGGTCCCCCGCTCCCTGACGGCACTGCAGGGGACAGGCTGGAGCTGTCCAGGTTTTGTGAGGCCCTGCGCTGCGTTCCCACAGTGTCCGGGGACTGGGGCCGGCCCTAAGGGAGCGCCCGGTGCCCGCTTGCCACCCGTTGCTAACAGGAAGGTGAAAGTTCCTGTCCATCTTGGGACACCCCTGTTGCGCCATATCTGGGGCCCAGAGTGGTCGTGGGTGGCGGGAGCGGGGCCTGCAGGGGGTCTGAGGGGGGCGGTGACTCGGGCCCTCCAGGTCCGGCGGCTCCGTTTCAAGGAAGCGGGAGGCCACCCCCCATCCCAGGCTGACGAGGCCGTGAGCCGCCTCCACCGGTCACACCCGCTGCCCTGTCCTGGGGCTCGGGGCCTCTGCCTTGGCTTCTTCTGCCCCTCCTTCCAGCTGGAGCCCCCCTCCCTTCCCTGTGGACACGGGCCACATTCCCTCCTGCCCAGTGCCTCCCTGTGCCCCTCTTTGAGCGTGCTCAGTGCCACTCTGGCCCTGGAGCAGGGGCTGCGGGGGCCTCATCTGGCCGAGAGCTCCCTCCTCCCCTCTCCGGGCCTTTAGGGAGGCTGATGGCCAGTGAGGGCACCGCAGGGCTGCTGAAGCTGAGTTCCCCAAGGTGCTGGGGATCCCAGCCCAGTCTGCAGGCCTCTTTGCTGGGAGCAGGTGGTGGAGAAGACAGGGAGGGGCAGTGAGGGGGGCTTCTACTGGGAGCTCCAGGGACCACACTCCAGCCTTGAGGCAGGTGACAGCTCCCCCTCCAACCGTGAGGAAGGAGTGGGTGGGCCACGTCCTGCTGGTACCAGCAGAGGAGCTGGCTGCCCAGAGGGGCTGGAGTTTGAGTCTGGCCAAGTTCAAGTCCTGCCTGATTAACACGGACCTTCCTTCTCTGCCCTCCAAGCCCAGACAGGGCCGGCTTCATGCAGGCCTGCGAGCGCGCCTATTCCAGCTGGAAGTTCTCGGGGGGCTTCCGCACCTGGGTCAAGATGTCCCTGGTGGAGACCAAGGAGGAGGACGGGCGGGAGGCGGTGGAATTCCGGCAGGAGGTAGGTGGCCCTGGGCTCGCTTGCACCGCCCTGGGTCCACGCTTGAGTCCCAGTTGCAGGGGAGCCTCTCGGAGGGGTCAGCTTTGCCTGGGGTCTTCAGGGCGAGCGGCCCCACCGCTGGGGCTTTGCTGCGCGTTTCTTCTGCAGGCCCAGCCTGCTGCAGACCCTTTGGTTTTGTCCCAGCAGCTCACAGAGCCGTGCCTGGTCCAGCTGGATCTGAGCTGGTGTGTAGCTCTGCTCCACTCCTTCCCACCTTCGCAGCTGGCAGCTCCATTGAAAAAAAAAAAAAAAAGACTATTTTCAGGGCAGAGATTAGATGCAGTGAGTGGCCTCTGAAGTGCTGGGTGCATGGTGATCCATTGGGACACAGGAGGAAAATAGTAGTTTCTTCTTCTATTTTTAAAATCTCATCGTTTTTCTCTTTTTGAGTGTTTTAAAATGCAGGTAACGTTAGGACGGACAGTAATAGTAACTTCACTTGTAAGAGAGTGATAAATGTATTGGGTACATGGCTCAGAATGCTTTACTGATGGGAAGTGTGATCTGAAAGCTTTCAGCCCGCTGTCCTGAGGCCAGGAAGTATGCCGTGATCCAGGCAGGAGAGGGAGAGGCTCTTGGAAAAAGGCGTGGAGCAGGGATGGAGGGAGGGGACCCTGGGGTTGCCTCGGCTTCAGCCCCGTGGGGGCTCAGTCCCCCCGTGGGCATCCACGTCCAGGACCCGACCACCCCATGTGTTGTATGTTGGTGGCTGGGGGCCTGCAGGGGCATGGAGGAGACCACTCTGTTCTCGCATCCTCTGCTTCCCCCGTGGAGGAGTTCCATTTGGGCTGGACTCCGAGGGGCAGCGTTAGGAAGGGGCCAGGTTGAAGTAGAAGGACTGACTCCAGCTGACGGACAGGCCAATGGAAGCCAGGCACTCAGGCCCTCCTCTGGGTCTGCCCCTGCCCGCACCACGCTCCTAGGACTTCTCCAGGTGGGAGGCCTTTGGGAAAGGCTTGAAGCCAGTTGTCTTTAAGAGACAGGGTTTTTTTTTCGTGCCGTAGGTGGTGACGACCCCCTGGCAGTAGATCCTTAAAATGTTTCTGTTGTGCAAGATGGTTGTCATCGCCTGGATTTTTACACCACTCAGCCAAGAACTCCACAGGTTCTTTCTTACCTGGCCCCCAAATCAGCTGAGAAAGGAGACTCGGCACGTCCACCTTACGGTTAGATCTTCACAGGCTTCCCTGGCTCCCCTGGGAACTCCAGCTGTGATCTGAAACCAGGGGGCCAGCACCCCACAAGCCTGTGCGCTGTGGAAGGCGCGCTTGCCTTTCAGTGTTGTCTGCACGGGGAGTCTTTGGCAGGGGATGTGAACACTCCTTTGAACAAAAATTAAAAAAAAAATACATTTTTAATGATTTTATATCACGTTGTAAAGTTCAAAATGCTTTTCGTGTGTGTTGTTTCATGAGAGCCTTGCTGCAGCTCAGTGAGATGGGCCTTTTGTCCTTTGATGAGTGCAGAGGAGAGGCTCAGAGCAGATGATGGCACAGCTGGGTTTCCGCCCTTGGGACCTGTCTGCTCTCCATCTCGCCTCCCAGCCTCTGCAGTAGCTGTAACCAGGCCTCACCAAGCACACCTGCTAACTGTTTACAGGGAGTGCCTGACTGTGCCAGTCGGTGAGGCTGCACTTTGTCCTGGAAGACTGGAAGGGTTGTAACACTCAGCTCTTCAGATCAAGTATTTTGAAATGTGAGATTTTTATGTTGTGAGTTGAGTCTTAAACAGTACTTTGAAAATGATTTAATCAGGAGTACAGATATCTGGCTTCCCAGGAGGCGCTAGTGGTAAAGAAACCCACCTGCCAGTGCCAGAGACCTGTAAGAGACACAGGTTTGATCCCTGGATCAGGAAGATCCCCTGGAGGAGGGCATGGCAACCCACTCCAGTATTCTTGCCTGGAGAATCCCATGGACAGAGGAGCCTGGTGGGCTACGGTCCGTGGGGTCGCACAGAGTCAGACACAATGGAAGGGACTTAGCACGCACAGGCATCTAGTGACAGATTTCGGTGACAGTCCAAAACACCTCCTGTGTCCTCCAGATCCTGCCTGTTCTTCCAGAAATTATGGGAACTGAACGAAGCCTGGGCTCTGGGACCAGTCTCAGGATGTTGTGTAGAGGAGGCTTTGTCTCTCTGGGAGCCGGGGTGTCAGATCCCGTAAACTGCCCTTTTCCTTCCCCGGAGCCCCGGCGAGGGCGGCGCACAGGCGGTAACACTGCTTTCTCTCCTCTACCTAGACCAGTGTGGTTAACTACATTGACCAGAGACCCTTGGCTGAGAAAAGCGCTCAGTTGTTTTTTGTGGTCTTTGAGTGGAAAGATCCTTTCATCCAGAAAGTCCAGGACGTGAGTATTACTTAAGGTCTTGACCGTGAGCTTCCTACCTGAGTCATTTTGGCTCATCCTGCGGGCCGTCCTCATCTCCTTCCGTAGCGCTATCTGCCACTTGTATTTATGACATGCGTGTTCTGTCTCATTTGTGTTTAATCTCGTCTTCAACTCTAGGCTGTCTTCCCTGTGAACATGGGGGCTTCGTCTTTATTCACCGTTTAACTGGTGTCCAGCACGGTGCTTAGTCCAGAGTAGCCACGGAGGAGTGGTAGGGAAAGAGTGGGGCAGAAAGTGTGAAGTTAATCACTAGTTACTGCTGTTGAAGACATTGTTTTTTTTATTGCTTCTCTGTAGAATAAGAATCTTTGATTTGTCATAAGTCAGAGTAGAAAGGTACTCTTCAGGGGACTTCCCTGGTAGTCCAGTGTAGTTAAGACTCCATGCTTCCAATGCAAGGGGCACCGGTTTGATCCCTGGTCGGGGAACTACGGATCCCACATGCCCTGTGGTGTGGGGCCAGAAAGGAAAAAAAAAAGGAAAGGTACTAATCAGAAATTAGAGAGCATCAATTAATGTCAGATTCTAGACTCACTGTCTCGAAAGGGGAGGAGTAATGGGACATTTTTGCCAGAAGAACATTCCTGAGATGCCATTCACCAGAGCCAGTCTGATAACCAGTTGTTTTAAGATCATCACAAAATATCTTGATGTGGTTGTGGGCTGGGGGAAGACATCGCACAGCTGAGCTCAAACCCAGAGGGTCTCTGTGACGTGGTGTGTGATCCCACCATGCTGCTAGTTGTGGGCCTGGCTGGGCCACGCACACATTAAGTGTATGCGGACTCCTTGAATAAAAGATGCCGCATAGAAGAATGAATGCCTTTAGTTCCTCAGGGGAAATGTGTGGTCAAGCATTTTCTAACCTGCTGTGTTCAGTGTTTAAGTCCTATTACGGGCCACCTAAAGCCCTGAGCTCAAGGTCCCTTGACTTAGGTCGTCCGTCAGCTTCACAGCAATCCTGAATGGTGGTGGTGGAGTAACCGCTTTCATAGATGAGCCCGAGGTCCCCCTGCTGAACTGGGACTTAGAAGTGCTGTGTGTTGACCAAGCGGGGAGCTCAGACTTACAAGCCATGACCTCGGCCTTGAAGGAGTTTCAGTCGGTCAGAGGACTGTCTAAGCCATAAAGGAAATAATTGCAGACCGTGAGGAACTGCTAGGGGAGCTTGTGGGAGAAATCTCTGCTCACTTTGAGAGGGTTTGGCTTAGTGGCTAGCGGAAGCTGTGAGGGGCCTGGAAGGATTAGTGACTCAGGGAAGTGGCTGGGGCAGGTGAGTCGGAGGGGCCTGGCCTGCAGGCAGGAGTCCGTCAGTCATTGTTGTTTGGAAGCAAGGTCGCATTGTGAATTAGGCCAGAAATTTAAAACTCAGCACTGATGACCTTTTTTGCGCAGAGCTTTTTTGAAAAATTCTTTTCTTTTTTTCTTTCAGGCTCACTTTATTATCGGGAGGGACTAGTATTTTTCTCCTCAAACTGGAGCTATGAACAAAGTAGAGAGTTATGGCAATTTAATAATTTTTTGGCTACACCAAGTGGCACGCCGAATCTTAGTTTCCTGACCAGAGATCGAACCCGTGCCCCCTGCCGTGGAAGCACGAAGTCCTAACCACTGGACAGCTAGGAACGTCCCAAGTTATGGCAGTCTTAAAAACCAGTTGTTTTTCTTGTTGTGCCAGTAATTTGGGGGGCTCTTTGACAATAACACTGAAAATCAAAAATGGAAGCCAGCTGAGAAATGTGTTTGTTTCCGTTTCGCAGATAATCACCGCCAATCCTTGGAACACAATTGCTCTTCTCTGTGGGGCCTTCTTGGCATTATTTAAAGCTGCAGAATTTGCCAAACTGAGTGTGAAATGGATGATCAAAATTCGGAGACGATACCTTAAGAAAAGAGGTCAGGCAACAAACCACATAAGCTGAGGTTGTCGGTGTTGTTCATACAAACTGCCTGAGCTGATGAAGTTCTCATCACTTCCACTTTGGTAAACCAAGCTGCCAGCAGTCCAGTCCTCACTTGAAGCAAACGGGCTTTGCTGGGGGCCTAGCCTGTCACACTGCAGCCTGTAACCTGGCCCCCCAACGAGACTGTCTTAGAGCCCAGTGGAACAGATCCAGTGGATGACCTAAACGTTATTTAAGTATTTAAATTATTAATGAGCAGTTTTTGACATATGACATATGTCAAATGGAAGATGGGCTCAGATAGAATCCAGTTTTCTGAAGGTTTGTGGAAGCTGTCTTCCTTCTTCCTTGGTTTGGTGTATAGTTAAGGTCCAGCAGGATGATTAAGGTTCTGACTAGGTTTTCTCCTGGAGATTTTTTTAAATGAACAGAAGAGTGTGTGACTTTCTTCTCCCCACACTGGTGACTCTCTGGCGATGGAGGTCACAGTGTGGAACCAGTGTGCTATTCATGAGGAACACAAAACGCCTCGTATCTCTGGTGCCATGTGCAATTCTGACATTCTCACTCGTGTGTTAAATATTAAATGAGACTTTTTTAAAACTACTATGGAAACTATAGTAATTAGATCACTTGTGGACTGAGAAGCCACCTACCTGTCTGGCTAGAATACTGACTGATGCATGTAGGAGCTTGGCTTGATTAACATGCAGAGGTGCTAGGACACGTGTGTATAGTAGGTCTCTCCTCAGTGTGTTTTGATGATTTCATTAACAGGTGAATAAAAGTTAGGTTAATACAGAAGGAATCAGTGTGCCGGTGTGCGCATCTGCTACATCAGTAAGTGCTGGTATGCTTTCATCCCGTGACCTCCAAATAAAAGGAGTTGTGAGGCTGGACTCCCGAGGTATGTCACAACCACGTGCAGGGAAGGGCAGGGTGGGCAGGACATGGCGGTGAAGCCCCGTGAATAAGCTATGTTAACTCTTCTGTCCTGCAGCCCACCCATCTGAGAAAGGCACACTCAACATGGACCCTCAGAGCTTTCAGCCTAGCCTGAAAGGAGTACCATCTGGGTGTCTTTCACATGGTAGCCATTGACTGATTTAAGGTTTTGGAAATTATTTTTGGGAGTTCTAAACTGTTTACATGCCCTTTGCATCCTGAGAGGAGTTGGGTAGCATTTCTTCAATTTCGTAACTTGGTTTTAGGTAATTCAGAGAAAAACTCCAATGTATGAGGGGGCCAATTTTAATCTCATGTCTAACTTAGCAAGAAACTGTGGTTTTTGGTTGAATTATTAAAAGTGAACTTGTGTAAGGAAATATTCGGTGCTATTTTTCTGTGGCACTGAAGCAGGCATACAAATTTTAACCGAGGTCTTGTAACACCTTTCTGTAAGGCAAATGCAAAGCCCGGCATAGAAGCTTACATTAACAGTGTTGAAAAACAAGTGTATTTTTAAAGTATTTCTAAAGTTGACACCATTTTTATACTAAGTATCTCACAAAACTGGCCCCAATGAACATACTAAAACTGTACTTCCTGTTATCTTAGGAAGTGGAGAGACCTCTTGAATATGCTTAATATGCTTTAGAGTGAGTACCTAGTTAGGAAGTGAGCGTTTCTAGCTCTTCAACAGCTATTAACTGCGGCCTGCCAAAACCTACTTCAGCTGCTCTTAGTAAAGGATATATGCTTAGACCTACAAAATAGACATGTAGACCCAGCCTTCACTTCTAGGGAGGCTGGGTTTGCCTTTTGTGGTGTTCAGTAGTAGGATCCCTTTTCTTCTGTGTGTGCTGCCCCCAGCTGTCAGTAATCCTAGCTGGCCTCAGGTTAGCATGGCGCGTTGGGCAAGAACACTGGGTCTGGATGGTTGTGGTAAGGCTGCCACTTGCAAACAGTGTAAAATATGAGCCGTGTCCCAAAAGGAAGTTTCTCCTGGCGCCACAGAGAGTGGAACGAGTTGCTTTCACAGTGACCTAGGAAGAGTGTGCTAGAATTTTTGCTCGAGTTTTTTATGGTTGTGAACGAGCAGAAGCAGATATCAGTAGTTGACAGCTTGGTCACAATTTCTGATTCTGCCACAATCTCCCTGCCCCTCCTAAAAAACAGTGCCATTACTTAGATTCTGAGATTTTGCTCCTGGGTCTGTTTTAATTAACGCTGTGTATGTATGTATACACATTTAAGGTAAGTTAAACCCATCCAATGAACATAAAGGGACATGAAGGAAGATGGAGAGCGCTCCTCAAATTTAGAATTTTATGTACAAATTCTGTAATACAGAAAACTTTGGTAAATGGCTGGAACACGCCACTCTGGCACACAGTCTTCCTATTCTTTAACTAGGATACAACCTGCAGTTTGCCTTACAAGTTTTCTCTGTATACATGTATGTATATATGTATGTACATACATATGAATGAATGGAGAGGGCGGGCTTCTGGATGTCTCAACTCAGTGCTGAAAAAAGCAAAGGTGACATAAGGCAAAATACAAACATAGACTTTATTAAATGCTGCTCAATCCCCCAATAAAGATCTTTCATTACAAAACAGTTTTCCACACAACTCCAAGTTAAGAGATTGGAATGGTACTCTGATAATAAAATGTGAGAAATACTTGATCAAGTAAAAACATACATGACTTCCTATAGGCTGCCTTTTCAGAACCCTACAGAGGAAGCCTATTGCATTTCCTTTAAGTAAAGCCAGGCAGTGACAATGCGCGCTCTGCATCACCACACCATGGGAGTCAGCCTCCATCCCTGTGTCGGGAGGGGCTGGAGAAGGGCAGGTTGTGAGGACTGGAAAGGCCCCGCCTTCAGCCTTTGGGAGGAAGAGGAGGAATGAACTGAGAGGCAGGCTGTGTTCACCGTGCTGCCTCCTCAAGTCTGTGCTCATCGCCCTGGGGAGTTGCAGATGAAGGGGGAGATTCATAAGGACTGATCTGAAATCTGGTTTACTTTCCCAGCGTTTATTTATAATTTGTGCTTTTAAAAGCCTGGAAATGAAGTTTTTGCTCAAATTCCAGAGTACAGTAATGCATCAAGGAAGGCTTACGGCAAGTAGTTCCCTCCATCATACTTCTGGGAGAGATGAAGGAAAGGATAAGAATTACACCTTAGTTGTAGTTTAGGAAATAGTCTTTTTTCCTAGGACGTAACTAAGGTCTGCAGCAATGTGAAAAGCACATTATCAAAGGGAAAAATATACAGAGCAGACTACTATGCCTATGTGCAACACAACCAAAACCAGGATTCAAGTCATGATTCTTACCACTCCCATAATTATTTCACTCATATCACATCGATGATAAAAGTTCATTCATTTCTGTGAAACTTCAGAAGTGACACAAATCAATGATTAGACAAGGGTTACAATGTACTGTGGCCGTGATACAGCACGGGGCTATGTTTAGTCCATATACTTTTTCATTTACAGTTGCCAGAAAAAAAATTGGCCTTTTAATTATATTATACTGATGAGGTTTGTTTCCTAATTTTTACATATTTCAAAAAAGTGTACAAACCGCCAGGCCAGCAGGTGGCAGGCTTTTTTTTTATTCATCATTTGTATTGCTGAGAATACTGTGCATGTTGTAAGCACTGTTCTGCTTTTCTAGAGCTTTCTTTAGCTTTAGCTCCTCCAATTTTTTCCATAATTCTTCTCGTTCCAATTCCTTCTTTTTCTCCCTGAAACAAAGCAAGAATTTTTGTAGTTAGAAACTTATTTCATAGCTTGAAGAAACATGCTGTTTGGCAGTTTGCTGGAAAATAGACTATTGACTCACATTTCACTTAAACCCCTCCACCTAAAGCATTTGAGACTCAGGTTTACCTAAGGCACTGCGTTATTTGCCATTACTCTCCTCAGTGTAATTAACCACGTCGATGCGTCTCCTGCACCAACTGAAATGTATCTCCATCGCCACGGCCACTGTATTAGTGCTTTATGGTTGACAAACCACTCTTAACGTGGATTCAGTCATGTAAACCCTGTGCAGTGGCTGTAGTGGTCACGATCGCTCTTCTGCCAACGGACTGACAGGCTGGCCATGAGTCGGTCTGGAGCCGTTTCCTGGTGGACCCACATCCTTTGGCATCCCATCTCTAAGCTACCAACCAGTTTGTGTTTTACTATCTTGTATCTCTTGCATGTCAGATGGAAACTTTAAAGTCTGAATAATCTCTAAAAAAACCCCACAAAACTCAAAACATGTTGCTTCAACTATTAATACTTAATTTCAGTTCTAAAGAGAACATTTTTGAATAACATGGCCCAAACTATTCTGAAGGGCTATGTAAATGTGTGGAAAACCCACAGGCTTACAGTTCTGCAGTTACATATGCTTTAAGGGGACAAAAGTGCTGATTTACGCAGATAGTGAGATACAAGGATCAGTCTTAGCTATGTGAAATACGCATTTTTCAATGTAAGTTTCATATGATCTCAGTCATCTCTTCCTTCTTCCTATTGCTTCCGGGGCTCTTAACTACCTAATTTGTATTCCTGTCTGAAAGGTGCTATTTAAAAGAAATAAATTGAGTTAGTTATTGATGGACTAAGATGACCTTGAAGAAGAGAGATCCTTTCTCTACTTGACACCAGAAAACCAGGACTAGGAACTTACAGTCAAAGTAGATCAGGTTTTCCAAACATAATAGGTGATACACTTGTTAGAAATAAATGGGCTCAGGTACATCAGTTATTGTCCACCTTAAGTTTAAATATTGTGCAAGGAACAGTTAAAGAATAAGCTCACTATGGAAGCCCATATGGACAAAAGCAATTCTCATAAATGTAAAAATAAAATTGAGTAAAATAGTATTTAAAATTTAGTATAAATTGTATTTCACAATGTAGATGTTACCAAGACTAATGAAGTCTTAAGGCTCACAATGAGATCAGAATTTTAACGATTCACATTAAAATCATAATCTAACCATTAGGAGTTTACCTGCATATGACTTGAAAGCATTTATTATTGTTGTTGTTATTGCTTAGTCTCTTAAGTCCAACTCTTTGCAACCCCCTGGATTGTAGCCTGCCAGGCTCCTCTGTTCACATGCATTGGCAGGCGGCATCTTTACCCTGAGCCACTGGGGAAGCCCATAAAGTATTTATTACGCTAAGTCACTTCAGTCGTGTCCGACTCTTTGCAACCCTATGGACTGTAGTCCTTCAGGCTCCTCTGTCCATAGTATTCTCTTCAGGCAAGAAGACTGGAGTGGGTTGCCATTTCCTCCTCCAAGGGATCTTCCTGACCCAGGGATTGAACTGTGTCTCTTGCGTCTCCTGCACTGGTGGGCAGGTTCTAAACCACTAATACCACCTGAGATGTTCAAATTGTAATGGCTGATGTAATTGGCTTTTTAAACATAATTTTAACTTAGAATATACTCTTATTGGACTGAATCACATTCAACTAATCTAAAGTGTACAGTTAAGTTTGTAATTAAAAATGTCAAATACCTTTGTCTTTCAGCTTTGTATGAGCTAGTAAGGTCATCAAAAAGCTTGCCGTTCATCTCCATGAGGGTTTTCAGCACATTGTACACCAGTGCTACAATGGTCCTTAAAGGAAAACAAGCCAGTGCTGGGTTACTGATGCTACTAACAGATGGGAAATGTAACACTATTATCTCTGAAATGGCTTTGACACTGACTGACTCAGTCAATCCCACTAATGAGGATAAACTGAAGAGACTGTTCAAGGTCACCCAGCCAGTGGTAGCAGAGATGGTCTATCTGATTCCAAAACTCACGTCCTTCCCATTGTGTCATGCTTGGGTTAAACCCTAAAAACGTGATGACCAGCTTCCTGTCTGCTCTAGAGTCTACTGTCACAAACCCTGAATAACAGCATTAAAAGAAGCTGAAAAAGATGCCATTACTATGACTTGTAAGAAGAAAAGCAGACAACAGGATAAGGATGTTACAGAATTTAGAACATATGCAATCTAAACATCACTGACGTGACCTTGAGCACCGACGCTTCTCCTTGGGCTAAGCCAGCTGAGAGGTGAGCCTGGATACTGGCAGAATGTCACACCAGACAGTCCCTAGATTTGCAGTTATAAACTGAAACTAAGAACATGCAGGAGTTCAGAGTTTTTAAGGATGAGCCACCCCGTTCTTTTCATTTGACCCTGCAATAAACCTTTTTCTGCTCCAAACAAACAAACATACAGACCCACATATATGTACAACTTCGTAAAACACTGCAGAATAGAACCATGTGATGCTAACCTTGGGAGTTCCAAATCTGTATGGGTTATGAGATCAAATGACAAAGACGTTAGAAAAACAAAAATGACACAACATAAAAGACACTTACGGATTCCAGTGTTCTTTGGAGATTTTGTACAAACTGCCAAACATAATTGGCAGAATTTTATCAATATTCTCCTCAATCAAACTAAGAATATATTCATTGTTCCAGAAGTACAGTGCCCTTTCTGCAACCTAAAAAAGACATTCAGAAACATCAGAACTAAGAAAAGTAATCGTATAAAATAAAAATGGCTTCACTGAAAACACCATACCTGAAAATGAGAACTGGATACACACTTGGATATCTGCTTAAAAAGGGGCTCTTCAATTTTTTTGAATTGTGTTGGTTCAATGACATCTAAGATTTCTTCAATTTCTCCTAAAAACATCACCTAGGTTAAAAAAAGTTTCTTTTAAGAAACATAATATGACAAATTATATGATGTTAATATAGAAAACATAAATGAGAAGGTTAACCTACAGATGAAACAGTGGACGAAAAATGTCTTGACAGTATATGCAACCTACTATAATGTACAGCTCTTCTACCAAGTTTCTCTAATCCCCACGGAACAGTTCCCACTTGGTAAGTAGTGGTGGTGATACCCGCAACCCAAGGAAGCATGGTGTATAGCCCTGAGATTGAAAAGTTCTAATAAAATGCACTGTTTTTTGTTGAACAAAACTCACCTCTTTCTGACTGCATGTTTTTGGCCAAAATTTCAGCAATCCTCTGATCACCTGCAAAAAAGGGAAAAATTTAGCATGAATTAAGCAATGAAGCTGGCTAACCTCAGGAAATTTTAAATAACTGTGATAATATCAATATTCATTCTGAAGTAGAAGAGTACTATTCAATACCTCTGCATCTCCCCTTCCTCTGCTCAGCTTTATTTAGGCTTTTACCCTTTCCACAGATACTTGTTGAGTGCCTTTGTACCAGATACTGCTCTAGATCAGGGACACACTGATGAACAAGACGAAGATGGTCCCTGATTTTCATAAAGCAGGAAGACGGACATGGTTAGCAATGAAACTTATAAATAAAGTAATTTTAATAGTAGTAAGGGCTACTTCCTACTAAGTAAGTATGAGATAATGACTTGGTGGGGTGAGGAAAGGAGGTTATTTTACAGAGAAATTAAGGAACAGATAATTCCTGTTTTTTAAACCATCATGAAGCACCCCCCAAAAGCCAGAAAGCTTCCAAATTTATTTCATGGCTAGCACAGTTTTGATAAGCTGAATACAACGAGACAAGAGGTCATGAATTCAAGTAAACACAGTTGTAAAAATCTGTATTAAACTGAACATAACAGTATATTAACAGAATAATACTCTTACCCCATAAGTTATTCCAGAAATTCCAGAATGATTCAACTCATATAGGTTAAAAGGGGTTGAAAAAAAAACAAAACTATATGATCATCTCAAAAGATTTTGTACAGTTTGATTGTATATTTTGATAACAGTTTTGTAAGCTTGAACTAAATTTATCAGAAACCATCAGTAATCAACTTATATAATAATTCCTGGAAATAGGCAGTAAACCATTTGGGTCTAGTGCTTTGGTAGAGGTAAATCTTTGACAGCCTTTTAAGTAAGTTTATAGTTATAGGTCTTGTCTAGTAATGAACACTCATTCAAATTAAAACTGGGGAAGAACACTGTTCTGGAGCCGATCCAGTAAGAATAATTTGATAAATAATGTTGGAAAGGAATACCAGAATTATACTTATTTGACTAAGTGTATAAATATTAATTATATACCCCTTAAATATTAAAACAACTGAAAAAGTAGTAAAATGAGTAGGAAAATTCAGTATGTGGTCAGGTAAAAGATAAATATATAAAAATCAATACCTTTTAAAACAAAATATCCGTTATAATAATCAGATAATTAAAACAATAAGGTATTATCATGGAAACTGACAGAAAAGATATGACATAGAGGAGTGTCTAGACAGACTCAAGTATATGCAAGGCTTAATATATGACAAAGGTGGCATTTCAGTTCCTGGACAACAGCTGAATTAGTCAATGAATTAGTAATTGGTGGTACTTAAACTGGTGCATCACCACTTAGAAAAAAAGTGTAGCTCCTGTGGGAGGCAGATGCCTGAAAGAATCTCCTCTAGTCCTGACTTCCTGAACTCACCCTCTTGTGTAATCGAGCCCTTCCCTTAAGTAAGTGTGGACTGGCCTGGGGACTTGCTTCTAACCAACAGAATGTGGCAAAAGGGACAGAATGTCATTTCCATGGGAAAGTTACAAAAGATTGTGACTTCCACCTTATGAACAGACTCTCCTGGGCCTTCTCGTCTTGCAAGCTTTGAGCAAGTTGCTATGCTGGAGAGGCCCATCGTGCTAAGTTGCTTCAGTCATGTCCGACTCTGTGCGACCCCATGGACTGTAACCCGCCAGGCTCCTCTGTCCATGGGATTCTCCAGGCAAGAATACTGGAGTGGGTTGTGCTGCCCTTCTCCAGGGGATCTTCCCCACCCAGAGATCAAACCCACGTCTCTTACATCGGCTGCGCTGGCAGGCAGGTTCTTTACCACTAGCGCCACCTGGGAAGCCAGAGAGGCCCAAGTACCAAGGAACTGAGGGTGGCTGCTTGCCAACTCCCAGTTAGGAATAGCAGTCTAACAGCATGTGAAGAACTGGATGCTACCACCAACCATCAAGGGAACTCAGAAGCAGCTCCTCTCTCATTTGAGACTTTACCTGGCCAAGGCCTTAACTGCAGTCTTACGAGAGACCCTGAGGCAGAGGACCCAGCTAAGTCGTGCCTGGATTCCTGACTCACAGGAACTGTCCAATAATAAATGTTTGTTGTTTCAAGTCACTAACTTTGTGACAATTTGTTATACAGCAACAGAAGACGAATACAACTTCTTACCCTTGTCACATGAAAATTTCAGTTTCCAATAGTGTGGTGGGTTGAATGGTGGCCTGCAATCAGATATGTTCATGTTCTAATTTCTATGAAATCTATGAATGTGACTTATTTGGAAAATGGGTCTTTACAGATATAATTAAGGATCTTAAGGTGAAATCATTCTGGGTTATCTGGATGGGCCCTAAATCCAAAATGACAAGTATCCTTGTAAGAGATAACACGGAGGAGAGTCAAATCCGTAAAATAACTAGAATATGATACTAGAGACTGTTCTTATAATCTCAAAAGGTAGAAGGATTTTACTTAGCATGACACCAAAGCTGGAAGCTATAATGATGAATAGATTCCACAACATTAAAATTGTTTTTTAGTTCTTTAAAAAGGCAAATATTAAAACCAGTATATTCAAAAGGAAAACTCAAAATGGTTAAAAAAGATACTTGAAAAACAATAGGCAAAGGACACAGAAATATAAACGACCAATAACTTTATAAGAGAATGGCTGTGATAATTTTAAAAATCCAATTAAAATATTTTATACCTATCGGACTAGCAAAAATTTAAAATAATATTCAGTACTGGCTGATGTGGGGAAACAGGCACCATCACACACTATACTCTGACCCAGAAACAGGTTTTAATTTCAGTAACTTGGTTTATTAAAAATGTTACATACAGTAAACCTTTATCATCTTTTTTTGGTGTGCAGTTCTGAGGATATTTTAATACACACATTAAGATTTTCTTTTTGTAAGCAACACTACTGACAGGACAAAGAATAATTCCAACAACACACTAAAACATCCCCATATCCAGCAACCATGTTTATAACAATAAAAACTCCAATAACTCAAGTGTCCATGAATTGAGGATTAATTAAATATGTTATGGCAATTCATATAATGGAATTTGATGCTACCAATGAAAATATGAAACAGACTAATATGGCAAGATATCCATGTTATACTGAGAGGTGAAAAAACCCAGTTAGCATTTCCCACTGTTTAACCTTACACATAAATATACATGCAGAAAAAATTTATAGAAATGTATTCACCAATTTGTATGGTTATCTTTAGGGGATCAGATTTCAAGGAATTCCTTCACATTATGCTTTATGATTTTGTCTTGTGTGAAGCAAATTAACACATTACTTTGATAAATGGATGTAACAATAAAGTCATTTCCATTTTGGCAAATAAAATAATTTCAATACAAGATCTAGGAACACGAAGAATGAACAAACCAGCCAAACCTCTGACTTACTTACAATTTATAGAAAGCTTTGATATGAATGCCATTGATATGAATGCCAGGCTTCTGCAAAATGATTATTAGGGCTCAAACCCAAGTACTATGGCCGTAATTTTGGTGCTAGGATGGCCTAGAGTAGTAATTGCAAGATCTCTATTATCTGCAGATCTTAATGAATTGAAAAATATTTTCCTTTGTCAACCTGGATATTCCACCTCCTCATGCTGCTCCTATTGCTATTAACCCAGCTCACCTAAGTCAGATGTCTGGCCCTCATCCCTCTCCCTAACCTTTCACTCCTTAAAAAGAAGTCAGCTATCTCCCAAATCCACTCCATATTAACCTAACCACATTTAATGCATATCTGTTTATTAGCCACCAAGCATAAACCATATTATGGGCTTTCTTTCTCTAAATTCTAATATGCTATCATGGATTTCTATTAAGTTTTAATCCACTTTAGAGGTTAACGTGGTTTCATGTAAGTATTGGGCTTCTAATTCTATTTGTCTTTAAAAACTGTTTTTAGCTATTTCAGAAAGAACAGCAAATCTAAAAAGTCTAAAGCTCTAAATATCAGCGAATGGAAAAATACCTTTTGTTCCTTTACACACACAAAACTCAAGTCAAAGGAAGACTAAGTATGTAGTTTTTTCAAATGCCCCTAGCCTCAGAAAGTTCTAATATGAAGAAAATCATATAATTTAAATCCTTCAAACCCTGTGCTATGCTTCAAGAACTCTTATTAGTTTAACTGTTTAGATTTAGAATACCTAGAAAACACTCTCTCAGAATACTTATTTCACTAAGGTTAAAACGTTGTTTTCTAAGTTTTTATCCTTTTCTGTTTCTCCCTAAATTTATCTTTGGTTTTCTTGAATCTTCAATTTTCATGGTAACATTTTTATTTTCTCCTGAATCTTTGTATTAATAGATAATTAGTAAGCAGGAGAATTCTAAGACTGAATTGTTATGCTGATTCATAAAGTAAGTAATCTTTACTCCAAGATTATAGCTCAGTCACTAAAGACAAGGAAATGTTTTCAATCCCTATCACATGGTTTATCCTAAATAAGAGGGAAAATCCTATTTCTAAAGATAAAACAAAATTGGAGGAAATAGTTTCGGAACCCTTACAGTATGTTTTAATTTTAAAAGGTGAATGAAGATGAAAAAGACTACCACTGAAGATAATAAATGTATAAAAGATTTCACTGTAGTCATTTGAGCCTGTCATCACACATCTTAACTACTATATATTAATTTTAACCTATATTTAAGTTATTCAAGACACATAATTCATGAGAACTTGCCATCCTAGTCTCATTCTTTAAAATACAGATTAACCTCCCTTTCCTTCTTCTAAATGATTTTAATTTAAAATATATTACTACTACTGTTTGGTAGAACTGTAAGGGTATAAAGGAAGTAAACTAAAATGCTATGATGTAGACCAAAAAGACATAGAAACAAGGAAAACACTTACGGGCTCTGTTAGTGTTGCATCTTTCTCCAGGAACTGCACGACACAGTAGGCTAGCTAAAATGCAAGGGGCAGTTTATAAATAGTACTGAATGAGGTAACGTTTAGTAATGCAGTATTTTTATATTTAGCTAACAAAACTACTTCATTTTAACAAACTTCAGTTTATTGAAATATATAAAAATAAATATACCCATAATTATGTAAATAACTTCTACTTAAAAAAAGATGTCCTTTTTCCAGTCGTAACTTCTGAATATTAAGTTAACTGAAATATTAAAGAAAATATAGTTGGGCATATCAATCTTTCAATATCACTGAGGCAGTAGACCAGTTCTTTGGGGAATTAAAAGTAACTGTCTTTGTCTTATAAATCAGAAATGTAACCATAGGCCACTAAATAAACAGGTAGATAAATAAAGCTGAATGAAATAAGACTAGCGCTAACATTTTAGGTTTTAGTATGTTTCTAACATGTATGCCTATGCTGATATAATATTCTCTGAGTGTTAATAGAAGAAACCAAAATCATTCTCTAACTAGGTCATGGAGGCTAGACAGAACATTTCTGCAAATATGTGGGATGTATTCAAAGTCACACAGTTAATTAGGTCAGGGCCTGGACTAGAAAAGAACTTGATTTTTCCTATATCTATACTTAAAATGCACTAAGCTTATTTAAGAATACTAAATATCATTATGCTTTAAAAATTATGATATAATTAAAAATTTGCTTTGGGCAACTTACAAAGCAAATTGCTTAAGTACACTTAAAATTGCCACCTCAGTATTTCTCAGTTTCTCTGCCTTTGTATTGGTTTTTGAAACAATGTTTATTTCACCTGAAATCTGCTACTTACCTGAGCATGAAACAAAGCTAATCCTTTTGCAGTATGCATAGGAATAAGAACCTTCATTAGAAATTGTTTATGTTCTGCTTTCAGTGGCAATGCAAAGCCATTGATAATACTGGAGGGAAAAAAAGGCAGGGGAAGGGTTACGTAGTTACTACTTTATTTCTAAAAGTTATTACATCCCCAAGTACATAGGAACTGCTCTGCTTCAGGCCTTGTCTTGAATGACTTACTTAATCTGCAACCTAAGTTAGACAGACTATCACTAGGAAGCCTGCTCCTCTAAGTTATGCAATGGTCCCAAAAGAAAATGAGAACTGCCAATTTAATGTCCCAGTAAGAAATTTTATGTTTTCTATAAAGCCTATAACTTATTTATGCCTTTTTCTTCTCTAGAGCACAGGAGAGTCAATATCACAATATTGTTAGAATTTTCAATATATTCTGAAATAAATGGGTAGTTTCTCTTACTTTATTGAAAGTCCTGAAATTAAGAACAGTTCTCTCTGTAATCATGCCCTAAATATTGACAGAGGAGACTAAAGCCATTCTTTAAATAGAGGGTCTAGACTCTCAGGTTAATACTGCTATGTGGTGAACAAGAAGGCAAAAAAGTTCATAGAACTAAAATCAAAGGCTATAGATTCTTCTAAAAAGAACAGATGTATAGGAATGGTCCATCAACATTGGAACAAGAACTCCTGTAACTTCATCCAAGATTCCCTATAGCTTATTTCATCTCTTTCCAATCAGATCCTGTACATTTCCGAGGCGGTCTGGCAAGATTAGGCAATAAAATATGCCACAGTTTCAAAAGCAGGAAGTCTACTCTGAAACAGATGCTTTGTGTGGCACTACTTTAATATGCTGACCCCCTAAAAAGCTACAGTAAGAATTCAGTTGAGAAACTATGCCTTATACTATATATTCAAATTCTAAAATGTGAAATAATTTCTCTAATCCAAGCTAATATTTTAATATATAAAGCATTCAAAGTTACTTAATTCTTAACAAAAAACTGACTTACCTTCCTAAAATTTCAAGGAGTTCAGCAACACCATTGAAATGTTCTGTTTCATATATAAACCTGAATTTAAAACAAAGATTTAAAGAAAAACATCAGAAAACTAAACTGAATGAAAGATGCAGGAAGGTACAAAGATTAAAGCAAAATCCCCTAATCTAAAGCACCTACTTAATGATTTCATTTATAAAGTAGTCAAGATAGGTCCCACATACATTTAATTAGCTTTGTCAGAACATCAACTGAAAATACTTTAAGAGCTATTGATTTAAACAGTATTTATACAGGATTTTTTTAAACAAGTGCTCAGACAAATTTTTCTCTCAATAAAATTTAAACATCAATAACATTTGTATTATCTATTAAAAACTGTCATTAGTACTATCCACTTAGATGAGAAGTTACAAGAAAAAGTTTGATGCAATCAAATGATATCCACAAAATAGGCTAGAAATGACTCAACTACTGTCAGTTAAGTTCATAAGTTTCACATGTATATTATCATATGTGAAACAGAACACCATTCCATGTTTTCGATGCATGAGACAAATGCTCAGGGCTGGGGCAATGGGATGACCCAGAGGGATGGGATGGGGAGGGAGGTGGGAGGGGGGTTCAGGATGGGGAACACATGTAAACCCATGGCTGATTCATGTCAATGTATGGCAAAAACTACTACAATATTGTAAAGTAATTAGCCCCCAATTAAAATAAATAAATTTATTAAAAAAAAAAAAGTTCATAAGTTTCAGACATTAAAAACTAACCTAAAGAAATTAGAATTAAAAAAACACATGAAAGGGAAAAAAAGTGCTATATATGAATATACAAACAATATACCTGAGGAAAATGTTGTTAATTTGTTTTCTGATGAATGCTCTTAATCCAAGAAATTTCCCATAAATTCGATGTAGAACAGTCTTCAGGAAGTCACGTTCTCTGGGATCTTCACTATCAAAAAGCTCCAGGAGCTTTAAAAGAAATCTGAGAAATTACTTTTTAAAAATAATTGAGCTAATACTTCACTCTATTCTAATTTTGATTTTAAGATAACCCACAAAATCTTTAAATTCTTTTAAAAGACTCTGCGCCTTATCAGATTGACTTCATTATTGCTAAATAATGGCACTGAAGAAAAGCTTAAGGAGTATTTCTTTTATTTCATTTTGAAAAAGGCACAATAAATCAAATAAACACTTCAGAAAAAAAAAAGATTAATTTTTTTTTGCTTTCCCACTCATTTTAAAATTCTGTCCTACTCTTGACTACTAAACATAGCTTATAATTTTAAACTGTTGAAATTTGAGATTTTTTAAAAAAATGCTTTTTGATAGTATGTCAAAACTACACATAGAATCTTAAGCTTGTGGATTGCAAATTGTTAAATAAGTTTAAATTACTGTGTTTTAAATGAAAAGATGGATTTTCTTAGGAAAAAATATAAATCTATTTATAAAATACAATTACCTATGAAGTCATCAAGGAATTTCATGTTCTGTACTTTGGGATTGTTATTAGGTTGGTGCAAAAGTAATTGTTGTTTCGCACTGTTGACACCTGCTGTTTGATATTGGAATACATTTTTAAGTAAATGTGGTTGTGTTATACGTCATTTTAATGTGTGTTTCTCGCTTTATGTTTTTTTGCTAATGAAAGCCCAATGACTTATTACTTGCTGTTTACTTCATATTTATTTTAGACTATGGAAATGATGTTAGACAAAAAGCCAACTCAAACGATTTTTCTATTTGAGTTCAAAATGGGTCGTAAACCAGCAGACACAACTCACAACATCAACAATGCATCTGGCCTAGGAACTGCTAACAGATGTACAGGCCGTGGTGGTTCAAGAAGTTTCGCCAAGGAGATGAGAGCCTTGAAGGTGAGGAACACAGTGGCTGGCCACTGGAAACTGACAACGACCAGTTGAGAGCAATACTGAAACGGATCCTTTTACACCTACATGAGAAGTTGCTGAAGAGCTCAACGCTGAGCATCGTACAGTCATTTGGCATTTGAAGGAAATTGGAAAGGTGAAAAAGCTCGGTAAGCGGGTGCCTCGTGAGCCAACCACAAATCAAAAAGATCATCATTTTGAAGTGTTGTCTTCTCTTATTCTATAATACATCAGCGAACCATTTCTCGAGTGGATTGTTGACGTGCAACAAAAAGTGGATTTTAAATGACAACCGCTGATGACCAGCTCAGTGGCTGGACCGAGAAAAAGCTCCAAAGCATTTCCCAAAGCCAAACTTGCACCATAGAAAGGTCATGGTCACTGTTTGGTCTGACCCACCACAGCTTTCTGAATCCCAGCGAAACCATTACACCTGAAAAGTATGCTCAGCAAATCAATGAGATCACCAAAAACTGCAATATCGGCAGTCAGCATTGGAACAGAAAGGGCCCAATTCTTCTCCATGACAACGCCTGACTGCAAGTCCCAAAATCAATGCTTCAAAAGTTGAATGAATTAGGCTACAAAGTATTGCCTCATCCACCATATTCACCTGACCTCCTGCCAACCCATTACCATTTCTTCAAGCATCTGGACAACTTTTTTCAGGGAAAATGCTTCCACAACCAGCAGGAGGCAGAAAATGCTTTTCAAGACTTCGTTGAATCCTGAAGCATGGATTTTTACAGGAATAAACAAACTTATATCCCGTTGGCAAAAATATGTTGATTGTAATGGTTCCTATTTTATTAATAAAGTTGTGTTTGAGCATAGTTATAATGATTTTTAAAACTCACAGTCCAAAACTGCAATTACTTTTTCATCAATCTAATAATTACTGTCATGATAGCAAGCTCTAATAATTACTGTCATGATAGCAAGCTCTAATAATTACTCTCATGATAGCAAGCTCTGAACCTAAGTTTTTTTCCATTCTGTCTTGAATTACAAGTAATTGTTAATTTGTGTATCTCTTCTATAAGAGTGGGTATTCTTTAAGAGTAGTGATGCCTTCAGTCATAATCCTAAAGTGTCTTGCTTACTGTCTGCATTTGGTGTTTGCCAGATTATTAAGTACTGCATGAGGCTCCAGCTAAAAATATCCATAAGGCATGAGAATTTGTATTATTATACCTAATTAAGTCACTTCAAATTATTCTAATTAAAATAGCTAAACTATTCACTTAAGACACTCAAATACAAGTTTCTGATGTTGAGTTTACTTGGAAGATATGCTCTGAAATTAATAAAAGGAATCCTTAATTATTCAGGTCACTATGTCTAATTCAAGAACAAATATAATGTAATATAAGTTGATCCTCAGGGTCATCGTGAAATATTAGAGAACAGTTGTTAGCTAAGTAGAAAATCTATTTAAGCAAATATTTTGAAATATTATAATCTAAATAAAATAATTTGTTTTATATAATCACATTTATAACCTATTTATATACAATCAAATCCTGATTGTGCCATCTTCTAGCTCTGTAAATTTGGACATGATCTAGCTCTTCATGTAACAGCAGATAAGGACAGTGCCTGGCACATAAAAAGCACTAAATAATTCTTAGCTTCCTCCTTTGGGAAATGATTTGAGCATAACCTGGAATTATATACTTGTTTTCTTCTCTTGCAATAACAAACATCCAAATTTATACTTCAGATTTTTCTCCTGTACTTCTAAGTCTTAAACTTACCACCTAATTAGATAATTTCAAAATATAAAAGCTGAGAAATGTCATAGCAATATTTATTGAAGCAACACACTAAGAATACCTCGGAGCAGTGATCTGTGAAAGCACAGTGATATAAACTGCTAGAAACAAATTATGGGGCCTTGGCTTCTCGGATCCTTCAGGCATTTAGAGCAGAAGGTAGAAAATGGGTCCTATCCTACCAGTTTTCTTCCTGCCCCCCCCCCCAACCCAGTGAATAATCCAGCAGCCAAAATACCTCAAGCTCCAGGGTGAACAAGCCCTACGGCAATTGTTCCACTCAACCTGCTATTATCTTAAATACAATTTAACACAGCATTACTAAAGTTCCTTAATACACTGTATTTCTTCTATAGCACATGAGAGCTACAGAAGGAAACATGCATTCATCCCTAATACCAAAATAACATGGCTCCATTTAATGACTGCTTCTAACTTGGTATTGAAATGAAATTAACATTTTACAGTTAACACACACCTAGTATTTCTTCATAGTTTATGAAGAACTACTTGAAAGCTTAAAGGACAATGACAATGTTCTTCATTTATCAATACTTCACAGCAACTAGTGAAAATTCTTTATGTGGTAGCTACAACAGATGACCAGAAATTAACTCCAATATTGTGGAGCTCATGTTGGTATAAGCTTTATCCTAGGGGACACATGATGGTGGAAAGGGGGCAGCTAAGGTCCTTGTAATGATCTTTAATCCTGGCCTCAGTACTTCATTACTACCCTTCCACTCATCCTCTGCCTTTCTTTAAAATGCTAATTACTTTAGAAAAGGCGAGTATCAAATTCCTAACGAGACCTCACTCACAGCTAAGTACTTCAAAAGAGAAAATGGACCCAGAGAAGTTTGGTCTACTTCACAATGTTGTCTACGGCCAGCAAAGTACTTTGTATTTGAAAGATGCCTTTAAGTTATTGAAAAGATTTTGAAAATAAAAATGAACATATTCTAAGAAACTAATTTTAAGTATTAGGTTCCAAAAAAAAAAAAACTCCAGCTAACAATTAACTTATAAAAAGAAAGAAGGTATCATATATATTTAGCGCCTTTCCTTCTTAAATATTTTATCTGTGGTTTAGGAACTGGGTGGCTAGAATTCCTACGGTGGGAAGGAGTAGGGGAGAAAAGGTAGTGACATAAAGGCCAAACTTCTAAAAATAATTACATATTTATTTTTCCCCCTCTCTGTCACAGTGCTTAGAACTATATGTCAAGTTCAAGCTCAAAGACTTAAAATTTTAAAACTGGTTTCCCCTTAGTTACACCAAATTTTCTAAGTTAGATATTCCAACAAGGCTTGCTTTTCTGGTCTTTATAAAACAACTATGAAAATTCAGGATTTAGACAGGATAATTTAATTGATAATAAGAGAAGGCAAACCTTGATTAAAAATACTCCTGTATTCTCCAAGCTACTTTATTTTTATTCTCATCAACTGGCAAGAATATTAGGTGCTGTTCAAAAGAAATCCTTAAAGTTTTGAAAGACTATTTTAATCACAATAATAAATCACTGCCAAAATGAATATAAGGAAATTTAAGACAGAAGAATTCCTTACCTGTTGTACAAATTTCTGATCAATGTATCGCTTTGCAATGCTAGGCTGGAAATCAGGGCTCTCCAAAAATCTCAAGAAGAATTCATACACCAACTGTAGGACAAAATGAAATAAAAGCCAAGATGAAGCCTATAAAATTTTACCCTATATGAATTCATATCAAAAACACACCTCCCTTAACAACTAAGTAATGAAATTTCAGATCTCATTATAAAATGTGATGAATTGGTAACAGTTTTTTCAGAACTAAATATATATGCACAATTTGGTCTCCTAAGTTGGTACATTTTGGATTTACTGCTTTGCATCATTCATTGAAAATATTAACTTACAGGAGCCAGAAAACAAAGACGATGCCTATAAAATATTTAAGTTAGAAGACTATTTTGCACTCTATACTCACTAGGAACCTTTCTCCAATGGTCTATTAAACTACCTCAGCTTAATTTCCAGAGTTCCTTAAATGCAGGATTAGAAACCTCCAGATAAGAATAAACTGAATTGCAAGGGACAGTATTATATGTATCAGTTTTAAAAAAGAGAAAAACTTCAAGTCCTTCTATAAAACTACAGCGGGAAAAAAGTAACTAAATCAAAACCAGGATATCTTATCCACACTTTAGAAATAATTAACCAAATCATATAAGTGCAGGGCTCAGAAATAAATGTCTGTGCACCACAGTGAATAAACTAAAAGCCCTAATAAGCCTCTACTTAAAAGTGCTGCTGCTAAGTCGCGTCAGTCGTGTCCGACTCTGTGCAACCCCATAGATGGCAGCCAACCAGGCTCCTCCGTCCCTGGGATTCTCCAGGCAAGAATACTGGAGGGGGTTGCCATTTCCTTCTCCAATGCATGCATGCATGCCAAGTCGCTTCAGTCGTGTCCGACTCTGTGCGACCCCATGGACGTAACCCTGCCCACCAGGCTCCTCTGTCCACGGAGTACTGCCCTCTTAACCTCGAGGGCTAAGTTCCAAGCACCACCTCCCCATGACTGAAACCTTGAATGGCACTGGACCCTTTTCTGTTCATGGTTTCCACCCACAAATTTAATGCCTTTTCCAGCTTAACTGAGCACTTACCATGCACTGTGGTCATAACTTTTGTAGTCTGAGGTGTGACAGCAAAACCAGCATGATTTTTTTTTCCTTCCTCAGAATTTCAAAGATAGAAGATTTATTACCACAGATCTTAGCAACGTCAGCATATGCTTTTTTTCTTTCCCTTATTCACCTGAGAACTTTCAGCTTTTCCTTAAAGCACTTTACAGCTTCTCTCTGGCATCCCTAAAGGGTGTTGTTGTTTAGTCGCTAAGTCGTGTCCAGCTCTTTTTGCGACCCATGGACTGTAGCCCACCAGGCTCCTCTGTCCATGGGATTTCCCAGGCAAGAATATTGGAGTGGGTTGCCATTTCCTTCTCCAGGGGATCTTTCCAAGCCAGGGATCAAACTCCTGCATTGGCAGGCATTCTTTAGCCCCAAATCAGGGTTACTTGAAGATAAGTACTGCAATGCCATGACAGTCAACTTGGTAACAGAGATAGAGTTGGACACGACTTAGCGACTGAACAACAATCACCACACCTGATGGAACCATCAGAAACCCTAAGCAAAGGGTTTTGAAAAACTTCTGGGCTGGTGAACACATCAAGGTGCTAAGAGGGTGGCACATGGAAAACCCGAGCCCTTTGCCGCACCTTACCGTATGTATGCCTCTCTTCTATTTGGCGGTTTCTGAGTTTTATCCTTTATAATAAACTGGTAACAGTAAGTAAAGTGACTCCTTGAGTTCTGTGAGCTCTTATAACAAACTACTGAACTGGAAGAGTGGGTCATGGTAACCCCAGATTTATAGCCAGTTAGTTACATGGATGGGAGGCCCAGAATCATGACTGTCATCTTCAGTGAGGAACAGTCTTATTGGACTGAGCCCTTCACCCTAGAGGTCCTTGCTAACTGTGGGTAGTTAGTGTCAGAATGAATAAACTGTAGGATACCCAGTGAGAATTGGAGAATTTCTTGGTGTGGAAAATCTATATATTTGGCATCAGAAATGTTGGAGGTTGAAAAAACAAGTCTTCCTTTAGCTAGTATGAACAGATAGTAGGCACTGTAAAGCTCATTCACTTATTGGGGAGGTTAAGACAAAAATAAAAACATATAAAATGGTATCTACACAAGAACTATATGGCAAAACTATGAGTGCAGGAGATATTTAGAAAAGGGCTATATCACTGTGGGATAAGGTCAACAGGAAAAGTTTTAAGGAAGACACACAATTTGAGCCATGAATTAGATTTAATTTTGGACAAGAAGGAAGAGGAGGGCTTTTATAAGATAAGTAGAACCTGTCTCAAGAAGAAGACAGTGTAGGGTAGAAGCTGGTGGGTATGGAATCAGAGATGCAGAATCTTTATGCAGATCCCAAGTTAAAAGCCATGGTAAGGTGGGACCAAGTCAGCCCTGAGTCAAGTACGGCATGCATTAGCCTATACACTCTACCTCTTAAGATGTGCATCAGAAATGGAGGGCTTAATTAAGGCTTATTAATTTTAACAGTAATAGCATGTCTTTCGGAAAACTTACGTGACATCAAGCTCCAGATCAAACTGCACCCTCTAAATCACATACCCATTTGAAACCTGTATCTATCACAGATATGACATGTTATTTCTTACAGAGCTTTCATCAGCGCTGTTTACCTGACACAGTGAACATTAATTAAGTGACCAGTCAGAATTAGCAGCGAATTGCTTTTATGCTACGAACTTAGCACCACTGAAGGGATGACGACAAAAAGATAAACACGTGCTGAATAATCCCAAACAGGGGCAAATAAACACGAGTGATCTACAGAGCTAAAAACCTTCAGTGTGGCACAACTAAGACTACATTTCTATGGAGCTGCATCCTGTCTCCACAGCCACTTTCTCTACACCCTTTATCCTGCACTAGGGTTTTTTTTTTTATTGTATCTATCACACCCTGACACAGTATTAAGTTAGTCTTTCCCCCAAGAATGTAAGACAGTTTGCTTATTAGTTCAGTACTTTACCTCCAATATTTAGAATAATGCCTAAAAACAACAGATGCCCAATAAATATTTGCTGAATGAAAAATCACAGTTGTTGAGAAACTGTATTTCTGTATTAAAGTTTCTCTATCTTCTTCCACATGTAAAATTCATTTGCCCCAAGAACCTAAGAAACCATGCTGCAAAGGACAGCAGATACTTTCAGCAGTGAGTTTAATTCTCTAATAAAATGGCAAACTTCATGCATGATCAGTGTATGGCTGGTCTTCCTATTCCTATAAGCCAAAAAGCACCCTAAAAAATGATAACTAAGATAACTAAAAACTATAAGGAATGAAGGATAATCTTCCCTTTCTACTCAGTACTGACTGTGTCTTTCCTATAGTAGTTAAAATATATAAAATTCTGGTCTTTACCAATAAAAGATTTTAGAAGGTACAACACAAAACAGCATAGATTATTAATGTATTTGTAATGTACTACTGTAATTGAAAATAAGACCTATACAAAAAGCTAAAGGAACTGAAAATGTTTGACCTAGAAAGGCTAAGATTTAAAAGCAACTTTAATGATTTACAAATATACAAAAGGCTCTTTTTCAAGGAATATGCTGACTGAATGTTTTCCAACCTCTATTAAGAGGAAGCTAACTTAAATGGAGTTTTAAAAATTAATCTAATATTTGAAAGAATTTATATAAGAATTAACATATACTAAACTAAATGAGAGACAGTAAGTGCCTAGAACATTGCCTGCATGCATGCTAAGTCGCTTCAGTCATGTCCAATTCTGTGCGACCCTATGGACTGTAGTCCACCAGGGTTCTCTGTTCATGGGATTCTCCAGGCAAGAACACTGGAATGGGTTGCCATGCAACCTAAGGGATCTTCCCAACCCAGGGATCAAACCCACGTCTCTTATGTCTCCTGCATTGGCAAGCAGGTTCTTTACCACTAGTGCCACCTATTGCCTAGGACATAGCAAACACTAACAAAATCTTAGTTGTGTAAGAATCTTTTTCTCCCCTCTGTAATCCCTTTAAAAATAAGATATATTCTGCGTGAACCCTGAATAGCTTATATAGGATCAACCTGTTTTCCCTCCTGCTCTTTTAACTATAATAATTAAAAAGATAATTAATAACAAACAACTATGATAAAAAGGTTAAAGTAATAAAAATGTTTCTCAATCTTAAATAAGGATAAAAGATGTTTCTTTTCTATTTCTGTGTGTAAGTGTTAGTGCATTAAGCTATGGTCTCTATAATTTGATATTTTTAGAACATGCAAATATTTAAAATATAGTATCTGGTCAAGAAGTCTTTGAACATGAAGGTGTACATTATAAAATATGTATGTCCCCAGCTTAAATTTCTGCTTATACAGATCATAAAGAAGAGCCTCTAGTCCCTAAAGCCAAGTTATCTTAAAAAGGTCTATGTTCTATTCAGTATCCTACCCAACTGCATCTTAATTATCTGTGCCAAAAAGAAAACTGATAAAAGAAAACAGAAATACTACATAATCTGCCTGCATTCCAGGCTAGTAGAGCAGTCATGCCTCTCTAATTATCTAAAAGTAGGTACATAGAAAATTACTATCTTTTTGGTCTTCAATAAATATAAAGCAATAATATTTAGGAAAGAAAATTTTACAATAACATAACTTTTATATTAATAATTATCATGTAATATTTAGTAAATTAAAAGATATGACCAATCCACCAATCCCCCAGTACTGAAATGGCCTTTCTTTTGTTCTTTTCTTCTGTTTCTTTATTCCATTGTTCATTAGTATTACCATTACAGTGTGAAAAAAAAAAGTAAAACGAAATTGTAAATTAGCACATTTTAAGAAAATTCATGAAAAGGTTGAAGAAACAAAATTTTGAAAGGTTTTGAAATTATTTGAGATTATTCCCCTCATTAACCAAATTTAATGTTTATTTGTCACCCTACCAGGTTAATTTCTAGCAGCAAAGATCCAATAAGCTAAATGTATTAATAAAATGCAAACTTAGTACAAAACAAAAAATTTCAGGTGAACTGATTCAAATAATATTAACAACCAGGACAGAAATTTTAATTGAGCAAATTTCCTCAGTGCTACACTATAATTTCATTCATCAGAATAGCTTTAACATTTTACTGTAAAGAAAATATGATGACTAAATAATAACAAATCCTATCAGTTAACTTCGTATTTACCAGGCCACCTGACTGCCAAATTTAAAAACTGTATATCAAATTTAATTACTAGAAATATTTTAAACTATAAACACATATATATAGACCAGAGCCTTTTAATCAGAAGACTATGGATGTATAACATTTCTTGTGTGTCTCTGTGAATTTGTCTCAAAGAACACCCATTTTTAAAAATCATATTTTGAAAGTAACTCATCATCCCCTAAAATTTAAGAACCACTAGTTTCAGCAAATATAAGTGAAATCTCAAATCATACCAGTGAAAAACAAAAAGCACACTGTATTTATGGCGGAATATTTACTGTTAATTCTCAAGGGCATATAAAAATATCTTACTGGAAAACTATTTTTCAAAATTCATAGACTGAGGAGATTCTTTTGAGATTATCCAACTACATGTGATTAAAAATATGTACAACTTAACAGCTAATGAGAATCTCATGGTTATAAAACCTCTGTATTATTAAACCTAATATTGCTGATTTTACACAAACCATGGCATAAATTTCAGATGAACTGTGTGCAGTGCTACTAAAAAGTAATTTACCACTTCAGATTTTCTATTCCATAAGCTTTAATGTGTGGATAAATCTTTAAAGTTTTATCAATTTACACTAATCCTAGGATTCCTCTTTCATTCTATTTGGGTGTATAGGTGCTAGACAGATGAAATAAATAATGAAGCAGACTACTGCTTTAAAATGTCCCAAGTAGTTTAGAATATAAATTTCTTTCTCTTGTCTTTTATAATAAAATATAAAATGAAATGTCACTAAAAAATTCAAATCCTTGCAAAATAAAAATCAGCAATATAATCTGGGGGAATTCCCTGGCGGTCTAGTGGTTAGGACTTTGCGCTTTAACTGACAAGAGCCTAGGAGGAACTAAGAGCCATATGCAAGCTGCATGATGCGGCCAGAAAAACCCCAACCTTCCCCAAACCAAACAATATAATCTGAAGCAACACCGTGTACCCATATATAAAGCAAGGTTCTTCTCTATCTCCCAGGAACTAGGTAGAAAATAGCTGATGTTATCTATCCTACTGTCATTAACAAAGCTATCATTTTTCATTTTATTCAGGACTCTTGACTCTAGTGGTTCAAGCCTGCGGCAGGCATTATAGATAAACCAATATAACACCCATTCCCTTCCCCCTGTATGTCTCTACTACTGAAGCTGGAAAAACTAAATATTCATTCTGTCCGTCTGCCTTTCAAATACAGTAATGGAAGAATGAAAGCGTAAAGAAAAAAGAGAAATTAAAAACAATTCGACAAAATGAAGAAAGAGATGAGAGAAACAAAAAGATTTCAAGGGAAAGTAAGATAGAAGAGACAGAATCAACATGAACAGCAGAAAGAAGAAAAGCAACGTGGTAGAATGAAATAAATACTAAAAAGTATTACTGAAGAAAATGTTTCAGAAATAAAAGTGGGCTTTTTACAGTGAAAGAACACCATTCAACTGGGAAAACTGATGTAGAAAAGTCAACACTTAATATAGCTCAATAAAACCAATTGGCCATTAAAGGAAAAATATCTTTCGGGCATCCAAGCAAAACCACTAAGTATATGAAAGGAAAAAAAAAATCAGACCGAAATCAGAAGACAATGGAATATTTAAGGTACTTAAGGAAATTAAGGAAAGATGCTGAACCAAGCATTTTATATCAATTCAAGCTGATCTTTAAACGTGAAGGCTCCAGACAAACTGCTATGCAACATGCAAGAACTCAGGAAGTAATGTTCACATGAGATCTTCTACTAAAGAATGAGCTTCAAATTACCAAGAAATGATCAGAAAAATTTTTCATAAGGATTGACAGTAAATATTAAATGTATTTCCTGTAGAACTAATGACAAGTGATGGGCATATAGGTATTTACTGTGAGAGTAAAAGTGTATTATTTTACACTAGATGCTAGAGAGGCAGGAAGTGGAGGAAGAAAAGACTACTTACTAATCTCAATACTGTTCATTCTAGAGAACAATAAACTAGCTACAAAAGAAGGCACCAAGGGTATTTCTTAAAGGTATCAGCATAAAGGCAACCATTATATATATATTATACATGTGTGTGTATATATGTATATACACACCTCTTTCTAAATATCAAAAGTATATCTTTTTAAAAAAGGGGGAATGCAAAGAAAACAGATACTATAGTTAAAAAAAATTGTGCTATGTTTTGTGCATGTGTTATCCCATTCAATTTTTATACAATCCTGTTTTATGCCAGCTTTGTATAGGAGGATACAGAGAAATTTAGCAGCTTAATTAAGGTCATTTCCATAGGTAAGTTATCAGAACTGAGATCTGAGTATAGGTCTGTCACCAGAAACATTTCCACTTCACCATACTTTGTAATAATAATTTTCTTATATCTTGTTAGAATGTGTATATATAAACTTCTGTATCATTTAACTAAGGCACGTCTGTACCTATATAATTATACCTTTAAAAAGTCATTTATGAGGGCTAAAAAAAAAAAAGTGATAGCTAGTGGGAGACCTTATTTATTGGTGTTAAATGAAGCTAAAAAGGTATGAATTAAAACTTCTTAAGAATTTGTATTTATCTGTCTTGGACCATAGATGGTATCTAGGGGAGGCAGTAAAGCTTTTAATAATGTAGAACAAGGACACTGGAGCAATATTTTGCTATAAACCTTATCCTACCACTTACTTTTTGTATAATCTTGGGCACGATTCTTGATCTATTTTAGCTTAATCTTAAGCTTATCCATAAAATATGAACAATATCTACTTTTTATGTGTTATTATACAACCAGCTCCAGTATTCTTGTCTGAAAAATCCCATGGACAGAGAAGGCTGGTGGGCTACAGTCCACGGGGTTGCAAAGAGCTGGACACGACTGAGCACACACACAGACATACATAATGTAATTAGCTAAACACCATCAGCAAGCCATCTGATAAACTAATATTATTGGTTGTATGTAGGCAAATACATTCAATTCTCTAGAACAACACTTCTTTGTGCTTGCCTGCAGATTTTAGGTCACTAACACTACCTTAAAAATACACAAATCATCCTTTCAGAATGGTTATCATCAAAAAGACCACAAACAACAAATGTTGGTGAGGATATGGAAAAAAAAGGAAGACTCGTGCACTACTGATGGAAATGTAAACTGATGAAGTCACTGTGCAGAATAATATGGAGGTTCCTCTAAAAACTAAAAACAGAATTACCATACGACCCAGCAATTTCACTCCTAGGTGTATATCCAAAGAAAACAAAAACACTGATTTGAAAAGATACATGCATCCCAATGTTCACAGCAGCAGTATTTACAATAGGCAAAATATGGAAGCAACCTAAGTATCCATCAACAGATGAACAAATAAAAAAGATATAGTATATATACACAAGGGAATACTACTCAGCTATAAAAAGAATGAAATTTTGCCATTTGCAACAAGATGGATGAAATTGGAGGGTATTATGCTAAGTGAAATAAGTGAAAGACAAATATCATATGATATCACTTAAGCATGAAATCTAAAAAATAAAGCAGACTAGTGAATATAACAAAAAAGAAGCAGACTCACAGATATAAAGAACAAACGGGTGGTTACCACTGGGGAAAGGAAAGAAAGAAGAGGCAAGAAAGGCGTAGGGGATTACAAGGTACAAACAACTATTTATGATAGAAATAAGCTACAAGAATATATTACATAGCACAGGAAATATAGTCAATATTTTATAACCGATTACAAGGTACAAACAACTATTTATAATATAAATAAGCTACAAGAATATATTACATAGCACAGGAAATACAGCCAATATTTTATAACTACAAATGGAGTATAATTTATAAAAATACTAAATCACTATTTATACACCTGGAACTAATACAATATTGTAAATCAACTATACCCCAATAAAAAAATATTAAAGTCATTATAGTTGAAGCATTAGGCAAGAGTACCTTTTACTTTCTCCCTCAGAGCTTTGCTTATTTTAAAAGTAAGAATGTATCTGTAAACTGAAGGCATCATATGGGTCTTCTCAGAGCATTTTAATTAGACATTCTGGAGAGCAAAAATAAAACCTAATGTATACAATAAAAAAAACAATAATCATAAAGACTAGCCATATAAGAACATGTGCAAAGAAACCCTGTGAGGGTTTCCCAGGCAGCACAGTGGGTAAAGAATCCACCTGCCAATGCAGGAGACATGGATTCGATCCCTGGGTTGGGAAGATCTCCTAGAGAAGGAAATGGCAACCCACTCCAGTGTTCTTGCCTGAAAAATTCCATGGACAAAGAAGCCTGGGGGGCTACCGTCCATGGGGTTGCAAAGAGTTGGACATGACTGAGCAACTGAGCACACACAGACACACACGCATGCATGCATACAGAAGAAACCCTAAACACACACTGAGTGTATTTCATAGCTATAATGGAACCTTTGTAACAGTTTTTAAATACAGCATAAGAGTTACAATATGTTCTGCTCTGAATCTTATCTAAAGAGCCCTAGTTATTTAAGTATTAAGTGTGGTAGCACCAATGTGATTCAGTTAACTGAGTGAACCTTAGATGACCTTATATTAAAGCCATGTATTTGAGGGGAATGTTTGAATAAAGAAGTTAGGGCTAGAAAGAATTAGCTGGAGAAGGTTTAACGGAAAAATTGGTCCTACTTAAATGGTAAGTTTTTATTACCAGTTTTCCAATAATTATGAGGAGTGAGTTGTCACACAATGGCATTAGGGCAGGAAAACTATCCCTCCCTCAGTCTCAACTAAAAAGATGTGCTTCCGAGAGGACGTCTGCAATGGCAGAGTGAGGACTTCAGTAAACTCGGTTTTCTACAAAAAAACAATGAAAAACACTTTGAGCTGGCAGAGAGACAGGTCAATAGAGATTATCTAGTTTGAGGTGCAAAAAGAAAGACTGAACACAAAATGAACTGAGTTTCAAAGACCTGTGGGGTACCATCAATCATACCAACATACTACACATAATGGGAGTCTCAGGAGAGGAGAAAGAGGGAGAAATAATAGTTGAATAAATGGCTAAAAACAATTCAAATTTGATGAAAAGTGTTAATTTATACAATGAACTCAACTGGAGCTCAGTGGAGCTCCAACTAGAATAAAGTCAGAGAGATCCACATCTAGAGACATCATAATCAAACTGACAAAAGTTAAAGACAACGGAAAATTTTCAAAGCAGCAAGAGATAATGTATCACATACATCAGATCCTAATAAGATTAATAACTGACTTGGACAGAAAACCATGGACACCAGAGGATCAGTGGGAGGACACCTTCAAAGTGTTGAGGGGAAAAGGCAGTTAGCCAAGGATTCTATATTCAGCCAAACTCTCCTTCAAAAATGAAGGAAAAATTAAGATATTCCATAGATCTGCCTTACAAGAAATATTAAAGGGAATACTTCAGGCTGAGCCAAAAGGACACTATATGTAACTTGAGTTCATAGGAAGAAAGAAAGAGCATGGGTAAAGGTAACTACATAGGTAAATATGAAAGAGTGTAAATGTATTTTTATTTATAACTCTTTCATTTTGTTTTACAAGACAACCACATAAAGCAATAATTACAAAACTGGGTTGATGGATGTACAATGTACAGGCATACTTTGGAGATACTGCAGGTTTGGTTCCAGGCCACCATAATAAAGTGAATTTTGCACTAAAGCAAGTCACATGAATTTTTCTGGTTTCTCAATGTATATAAAAGTTATGTTTACATTATAGTCTATTAAATATGCAATTGCATTATGTTTTATAAAAACAATGTACATACCTTAATTTAAAAATACTTTATTGCTAAAAATGCTAACCATCATCTGAGTCTTCAGCAGGTTGTAATCTTTTTGCAATAATAATATCAAAGATCACTGATCACAGATCATCATAAAAATGTAACAATGTAAAGTTGGAAATATTACAAGAATTATCAAAATGTGACACTGAGACATGAAGTAAGGAAATGGTGCTGACAGACTTGCTTGACACAAGGTTGCCACAAACTTTCAATTTGTAAAAAAAAATGCAGTATCTGCAAAGTGCAATAAAATGCCTGCCTAAGGATCCCATTTGTATGACACTAACAGCACAGAAGAAGGGAGAGGGAATGGAGGCATGCTGGACCAAAGGTCTGTACACTACTAAAACGGAACACCACTACTTCAACCAAACTAGTTCATTTTAAAATGTGATCCCTAGGGTAAGTACTAAGAAAATACCTCAAAAAAGTATAGTGAAAGAAACAAGGGAATTAAAATGGTACTCCACAAGATCCGTATTTAATACAAAACCCAGTAATGGAGGGGTAGAGGAATGAGAAAGACATAAGACACAGAACAGCAAAATGTTGTTGTTTAATCGCTAGATTGTGTTCGCCTCTTTGTGACTCCATGGAGCCTGTCAGGCTCCTCTGTCCAAGGGATTTCCCAGGCATGAATAATGGAATGGGTTGCCATTTCCTTCTCCAGGGGTTCTTCCCAACCCAAGGACAGAACCCACATCTCCTGCATTGCAGGCTGATTCTTTACCAACTGAGCTACCAGGGAAGGCCAAACTAGCAAATGTTAAGTTCTCCCTTACCAGCAATTACATTAAATATAAATGGATTAAACATCAGTCAAAAGCAGAGACTGTCAAAACTGATTAAAAAACAGGTTTCAACTACACGCTGTTTACAAAAGACACTATTTATTTAGCCACACCGTGTGGCTTGCAGGATCTTTGCTCCCTGACCATGGATTGAACCTAGGCCCTCAGCAGTGAAACTGAAAAGTTCTAACCACTGGACCACCAAGGAATTCCCAAAATTCCCAAGAGACACAATTTAGATTCAAAGAAACAAACAGATAACAAGTAAATGTACAGAAAAGATATATCATGCAAACAGAAACCAAAAGAGAGTTAGACACTGGCTGTAAAATACTATATAAATACAGTATTTATACAGCGGCTATAAATTTATGTAGTATTTATAAATTTATATAGTATTTATATAAATATAGTATTTAAATAGTGGGTATAGAATAGTATTATCAGACAAAATGAGTTTTAACACAAAAACTATAAAATGATTATAAACATAATTTATAAGACCCCAAAATACATGAATCAAAAAGTGACATAACAGAAGAAAGAAACAGACAATTCAACCGTTAACAGTAGGAAATTTCAATATTTCATTTCCAACAGTGGCGAGAACTAGACAGAAGATCAACAAGAAAACTGAAAACTTATAAACAACCAACTAGACCTAAGAGATTTCAACACAACACTCCATCCAACAACAATAGTATACATATTCTTCTCAAGCACACATGAAACATTCTCCATGATAAACTATATGCTAGGCCCAATACATTTAAAAGAACTGAAAACTTCAAAGTATATTCACCAACCACAATGGAATAAAATTATAAATCAATAACAGAAAGAAACATGGGAGCCACAAATATGTAGAAATTAAGGTGAAAGTCGCTCAGTCGTGTCCAACTCTTTGTGACCCCATGGACTATATAGTCCATAGAACTCTCCAGGCTAGAATACTGGAGTGGGGAGCCTATCTCCCCTTCTCCAAGGGATCTTCCCAACCCAGGGATCAAACCCAGGTCTCTGGCATGGCAGGTGGACTCTTTACCAGTTGAACCATCAAGGAAGCCCAAGAATGCTGGGATGGGTAGCCTATCCCTTCTCCAGTGGATCTTCCTGACCCAGGAATTGAGCCAGGGTCTCCTGCATTCCAGACAGAGTCTTTACCAGCTGAGCTACTAGGGAAGCCCAGTTGCTCAGTCGCACCTGACTCTTTGCGATTCAATGGACGACAGTCCATGGAATTCTACAGGCCAGAATACTGGAGTGGGTAGCCTTCCCTTCTCCAGGGGATCTTCCCAACCCAGGGATCGAACCCAGGTCTCCCGCTTTGCAGGTGGACTCTTTACAAGCTGAGCCACAAGGGAAGCCCAGAAATTAAACACACTCCTAAATAATTAATTGGCCAAATAAGTCACAGAGGAAATGAGAAAACACTTTGAAATGAATGAAAATAAAAACACAACATGTCAAAACTTACAAGAAACAAGTTAAACAAAAACTTATACATCCATGCCAGTTCTAGTCACTACAGCCAAAAAGTGGAAACCACCTAACTGTCCATCTACTGATTAATGGATAAACAAAATGTGGTATGTGCATACAATGGAATATTACTCAGCCATTAAAAGGAATGACATATTGATACATGTTACAATATTGATGAACCCTGAAAGTATTATGTTAAGCATATAAGGTCACATATTATGAGTCCATTTATATTAAATATCCAGGACAGGCAAATCCATAGACACACAGTAGATTAATAGCTGCCAGTGGCTGGGAGGTAGGGGGTGGGTAAAGAATGGGAACTGACTGTTAATGACAAGGGTGTTTCCATCTGGGGTGATGAAAAGATTGTGGATGATGAAAAGGTAATGAAAAGGTGCCTATTACACTAGGTAATAGTGATGGCTGCACAGCATTACGAATGTACTTAATGCTATGGAATATACTTTAAAACAGTTTAAAAGGTAAATGTTAAGTGTAATTTACAATAAAAAAAATGAAAAGCAATATTTTGGGAAAAGGAAATGTTAAGAAAATGCAGTAAAAATCTAGTACTTTAAATAGACACTCAAATCTAAAACAGAGTTCCATGATTTCAGCAGAACAGCATAAATGTAAAAACTGTCAATACAAAATTATGTTCCATACTTGTATGTGAGGCCAAGAGGCCTCAAGTGTGGGTTCATCCTCTTCTGGATCAAAATCTGGATTATCACTTGGAGGAAGAGTTCGGAAGATGTTAGCACTGATCTGTAAAGAAAAGTAAATTTAGACTTCTATTCTCTGTTGTTCAGTTAAATTTAAAAACGCAAAATGAAATATTTTAAAGATAACTTTAAGAAAAAAGTTGTGACTGTAAGTTTAGCTCAAAACCTATAAACCTCTTCAAGATATGAAGGCAGCTATTTATTTCTTTTCTCTATCCCATAACTCTGACCTCTACAGACATCAAATTTCATACAGACTACCTCCAGATTCCTCTTCCTTAAATCACAAATTTTTTTTTCAAAGTTTTGCTTTAAAAAAAAAAAAAGTGGAGGGGAGGAAATTGGGGAAGGGGAGCACAAAGTTCCTAACTCTCCCTATGCCTAACTTATTCTTTCCATCTTTCCACAACTTCTCCTATACTTTAACCCAGACTTTTACTTACCTTATAACCCAAAAGAGTTTGGTAAAATATCTCTATTCTTATACACACTCCACATTTTATAGAGAGGAGGAGGATGGGGGTATAACATTTTCACAGCCATTACAGACATAGTTTATAACAGCCCATGATGATTTGATTTAGATGATTTGATTTCATTTACTCTGAGCCTTTTAAAAAATACTAACCTCTCTGAAATAAGGGTATGCTTTGAGACTCTTCATTTTAAGTTATAACTCATCTTTCACATTGTCTTAGTACCAAAGTACGCTACTATCCTTCTTCTCTAGCAAAGACTAGATTGTGAGCCCAACTTAAAATTCTCTGAAGAATGATGAACAGACTGACAGACCAAATGGTTCAGTAAACAGGTAAGGCGCTAACACCTGAGGCGTTCACCATTTAAGATAAATTACCGGGGAATAGAGGATGAGACAAATGTTGTTTGGTGGTGTGAGCAAATTCCCAACCATACTTATGAAGTGGCATCTACAGTATGCCAAATAACTGTTAACTGTCAATTACGATAACTATAAGGGGATTCCCCAGTGGCTCGGCGGCAAGAATATGCCTGCAATGCAGGAGACACAGGGGATGAGGGTTCTATCTCTGGGTTGGGAAGATATCCTGGAGGGGGGCATGGAAACCATTCCAATATTCTTGCCTGGAGAATCCCATGGATAGAGGAGCTTGGCAGGCTACAGTCCACAGGGTTGCAAAGAGTTGGACACAATTAACTGACTTAGCATGCACACATGCACAACCATAAGACTTAGAAAGTAAAAATCTAAAATGTGATTTGCTAAAACTCAAAACCTGTATATGGGGAAGAGCCAACAGAAAGTTTAATAGATTTCAATTTCACAACAAGTGGCAGAAAGTCATAGCTAGAACACAAAAAGGGAATATATCCCATAGAAGGGCTTAATTTGCCTTTGAAATCATACTTATTATTGTTGGTAGTAAAAGAAAAAGTAAACCTTATAGCCACCAATAAAATTAACTGTGTATCGCAAATACACCAAAAAGCTTTAAAGAACTAAGTGAGTGAGTAGGCTTCTTAACTAGAAATGAAGTACCCAGAAGTTAAAAAAAAATTTTTTAAAAAGACAAAAAACACACCTTTTTACTTGGGAAAACAAATTAAATCCCAGAATTTATTAACATATGACAAATTACAGAATAATTTGACTCAAATATCTGAGTATAGTTTATTTTGTTGTTGTTCAGTAGCTAAGTCATGTCTGACTCTTTGTAACCCCATGGACTGCAGCACGCCAGGCTTCTCTGTCCTTCACGATCTCCTGGAGCTTGCTCAAACTCATGTCCATTAGTGATGCCATCCAACCATCTCATCCTCTGTCACCTCCTTCTTCTCTTGTCCTTAATCTTTCCCAGGATCAGGGTCTTTTCCAACTGAGTCAGCTCTTCGCATCAGGTGGCCAACATATTGGAGCTTCAGCATCAGTCCTTCCAATGAATATTCAGGGCTGATTTCCTATAGCACTGACTGGTTTGATCTCCTTGCAGTCCAAGGGACTCTCAAGAGTTTCCTCCAACACCACAGTTCAAAAGCATCAATTCTTCAACACTCAGTCTTCTTTATAGTCCAACTTTCACATCTCACATGACTACTGGAAAAACCATAGCTTTGACTAGACGGACCTTTGTTGGCAAAGTAATGTCTCTGCTTTTCAATATGCTGTCTAGGTCGGTCATAGTTTTTCTTCAAGGAAAGGAGCAAGCGTCCTTTAATTTCAGGCTGCAGTCACCATCTGCAGTGATTTTGGAACCCAAGAAAATAAAGTCTGTCACTGTATGCATTGTTTTCCCATCTATTTACCATGAAGTGATAGGAGCAGATGCCATGATCTTAGTTTTCTAAGAGTTTTAAGCCACCTTTTTCACTTTCCTCTTTCACCTTCATCAAGAGGCTCATTAGTGGCTCTTCACTTTCTGCCATTAAAGTGGTATTATTTGCATATCTGAAGCTATTGATATTTCTCTCTGCAATCTTGATTCCAGCTTGTGACTCATCCAGCCTGGCATTTCACATGAAGTACTTTGCATGTAAGTTAAATAAGCAGGGTGACAACATACAGCCTTGATGTACTCCTTTCCCCATTTTAAACCAGTTTGTTGTTCCATGTCCAGTTCTTACTGCTGCTTCTTGACCAGCATACAGGTTTCTTTGGAGGCAGGTAATACTGTCTGGGATGCCCATCTCAATAAGAATATTCTACAGTTTGTTGTGATCCATGTAGTCAAAGGCTTTAGCATAGTCATGAAGCAGAAGTAGATGTTTTTTTGGAATTCCCTTACTTTTTCTATGACCCAGCATATATTGGCAAAACACCTTCTTCCAACAACATAAGAGATGACTCTACACATGGACATCACCAGATGGCCAGTATCGAAATCAGACTGATTATATTCTTTGCAGCTGAAGACAGAGAAGTTCTATACAGTCAGCAAAAACAAGACCTGGAGCTGACTGTGGCTCAGATCTTCAGCTCTTTATTGCAAAATTTAGGCTCAAATTGAAGAAAGTAGGGAAAACCACTAGGCCATTCAGATAGGATCTAAATCAAAACCCTTGTGATTATACAGTGGAGGTCATGAATAGACGCAAAGGACTAGATCTGGCAGACAGACTGCGTGAAGAACTATGGATAGAAGTTCATAACACTGTACAGGAGGTGATGACCAAAACCATCCCCAAGAAAAAGAAATGCCAGAAGGCAAAGTGGTTGTCTGAGGAGGCCTAACAAATAGCTGAGAAAAGAAGAGAAGCAAAAGGCAAAGGAGAAAGGGAAAGATATACCCAACTGAATGCAGAGTTCCAGAGAACAGCAAGGAGAGATAAGAAAGGCTTCTTAAGTGACCAATGCAAAGAGTATAGTTTAGTTTAGATCATACTTGTTATAACCTTCTGTGTGTTGTAGCTCAGTCATGTCTGACTCTTTGAAAACTTCTATAACCAACACAAGTTTAAATTGTGTGCCTGGTGACTCTAATTATTCCAAATGAATTTTTTGTATCTTGTTATGCACTAAAATGCAAAAATCATACGTCCTAAACAAATTTCTACAGTTTGAAGAATATGGTCAAATAATTAATAGACAGTATCCTAAACAACCTTTCTTCAATACTTTTCTTTTTTTGCATCAGACATTTCAAATGTTTGTTTATATCATTTAATTAAGGATCCTCAGTTTTGATTAAAATTCAGTGCTACAGAATCTACATATATGATATCAAAATGTCCTAAATAAGAATGGTTTACATTTGACTCCCTTATCCACTTCCGAGATGTGGAGAGCCCCATATTTTTTCATTAGTCTTTTCTTCCCCCTTTAGATATTCTTTCTCCATTCAGCTGCATGACATTAATTACCTACCAACCCATACAATCTTGAGCTTACATCTTTCTCCTAAGCTCTAGATCCACAGTCTCCAATGTGGTAGCCACCAGCCATTGTGGCTACTGAATTCCCAAACTATCATAAAGCAATGACAGCATCACTGGAATGGATAATCTTTCAAATGACTATTTTAAAAAATATTCTTTTGAGTACATCAACTATTGTACATTTATTAAAAATCAATCTCATTAAATTGTAATTACACCTCAGATCTTACTTGAATTTATATAAATCTGAGGAACTTAAGTCTAGAAGCTTACCATTTTTACTATATCAGAATACGCTGATTCAACAATTACACCACGATTAGTTGAAACATACTCAACCAGTTCATTCAGTGTTGCTCTTTTAATTTCTTTGCTCTTCAAGTCTGAAACAGAGTCCATGAAATCAAACAGTATGCAACACTGCTGCAACTTCTGACAGAAAAGCTCTTGCTGTTCATTTGAGGTGGCATCTATAAATAAAAATAAAGAGAAACTTAGAAATGACCTACTCAGAAGTTACCTTCATATGTTTACTATTTTGTAAAAGCTATTCACATACATAAAGTAAAATTTCTCTCAAAAGCCTAGTCAGAAATTTACCATATAACCATTATTCATGCTAGGAATGAAATGTTACGTTCCTCCTCTCTCACTATCCATAATCAATCACTAAATATGATTGATTCCATTTCTTTATCTGGAATCAATCCTCTTCTCGTCACTCCTTCTGCCACTTTAATGACTCACACATTCATTATTTAAGACTACAGCCGTGACATCCTAGGGCTTCCCACATGACAAGGTGGTAAAGAATCCGCCAGCCGACGCAGGAGACTCAAGAGACGTGGGTTCAATCCCCGGGTTGGGAAGATCTCCTGGAGTAGGAAATGGCAACCCATTCCAGTATTCTTGCCTGGGAAATTTCACAAACAGAAGAGCCTGGCGAGCTACAGTCCACGGGGTCCCATGAGAGTCAGACATGACTTAGAGACAAAACCACCACCACCACCACCACCACCTATCAGTGCCCTCCTCCAAGGGACCTTCCCAACTCAGAGAAGGTTCCTCAAGGGCAATGATCATTCACTGAGCAGGCTTTCCTTTTCATCTCTTTTACTACCAACATGGGATATATAGGAGGTTTCCCAGGTTGGCTCAGTGCTAAAGAATCCACTGGCCAATGCAGGAGTCGTGAGTTGAATCCCTGGGTCAGGAAGATCCCTTGGAGGAGGAAATGGCAACCCACTCCAGTATTCTTGCCTGGGAAATCCCACGGACAGAGGAGCCTAGTGGGGTAAAGTCCATGGGGTTCTCTTACATGACAGGCTAGTAGCCTACAGCTAACATGTTAGAAGACACAATATGATCTTCAAGACTAGCAAATAGTAGATTCAGAAACATGTTACATATAAAAAGGAAGTTTCTTTTCCTGGGCACCTATCTCTTCAGCCTCCTCTGAGAAGAAATTCATGTTTTTCATAGCTTCTCCATTCAGTAATGTGTTACTTAGCCTAAAGACTTCTTTCAAGTTGCTTTCTCCTCCAGAATTATGTCCCAGCATTACCTAATATTTGGATGGGAGAGGTCACCTTTGGATTTTACCAAACATTAGATATATTTAGAAAGCAGCTAACATTTCAACTCATTTGGCACTGAGTTAAAATAGAAATGACCAGTCCTCAAATTTTTGTAGGTATGGGAGAATAGAAAAATCTTTTCTTACCTAAACCCCTCCTATAAGTACATGTTCTATGGAGTAGTCTGCGTGCTACATAATAAAACATAATGCTGCTAACTTTAGCATTTCCTTCATGCCAAATACAATTCTAAGTGTTTCCTATGTCTATTTATTTAACTTTTAAAACAGTCCTTTGAGGACAGTTTTGAAAGTTAGAGATGATTTCCTGTCTTCAAGAGCTTAGAAGCAAGTTGAAAACGCAAGATACAAAACCTTAAAAAATAATGCTATCAGGCAATAAACAACTGTAAAAGATATTGCTGTTTACCATACACATACACACACATATACACACCCACACAATCTATTCTCTATATAACCTGGAGTCAAAAAGAATTTGAGAGTGCTTACAAGATTAAATATAAACAGAACAATTAAAAATAAAATCAGGATTACTTAAAAGCCGGAAAGCTATACAAGGTATTTGACTGCTGTATTTAAGCACTTTGTGTTGAGTTTCTTGAAAGCTAAGGTAAAACAATGGTGGAAGAGTTGGTCAGATTGTGAAAGGTTAAGTGAACCGAGAAGAGAGGATGCTCCTGCTGGTTAGCCTACTTCTAGATTCAAGACACGTAACATTTTTATATCAGTCAAAAACATTTTTATATCGGTCAAAAACATTTTTATAATGGTTATCCTAGTAAGAAAAGATCAATGTTTTCATCATTAAAAAATTATAAAATATTTTGCACTTGTAGATGTTTAATATAGCCTAACTCTTAGGGATCTTTCTGAAACATCAATTTTCAGAATTTTCTCATGAGAAAAAGAGACAAAAAATACATTTCAATAAGCTGAAAAAATAAAACTATAGCCTGGCTGTATTTAATAAATATTAATAAAAAGTAATTTGTGAGAAAAAGAATGTATAATAATTTTGTTCAGTAAATGTAAAAAGTACTGACTGTTTACACTGATCACTTTATACTTCAGTTTCCCCATTACAAGCATGCTTGCAAATGAAGCATACTCAGTGGTGCTTCAATATGGCAATGTCTTACTTTTGGGTGGTAAGGTCACATATTGTTTTTACTTGGCCATTTTTACTAGGCCAATGTAATAGACTTGAAGTACCAATATATTCATACTTACTGTCATCACTTCAGAATATTGTTATCAATATCAGAGGTAAAGATATTGTGCTCTTTTAAAAAATATCATTAATTCCCAATATAAGCAGCTCTTCATGTAAATTATTAGAAATACAAGAAAAGCTACACAATCAAGGAATCATCTAAAAAGCAGGTATGTCTTGCAAAACACAGAATTAGTTTAAATTTGGCTGAAAGGTGAATTTTTAAAAAACTTAACTGTATTCTATTTTATTATTATGACTGAAACTTGATCCCACTAAAAAATTCTCACCGCTACTGAGATCCTTGCATGGCCTTAGGTAGACAGAGAATCAAGGGTTACAACCAGAATTTAAAAACAAATATAAAGTATCCGCATACTGTATGTAACAGTGTTATTTTATGAAACGCTATATGAGAACTGAGTTGTAAAATAAAATGTGTTTCTTATTACAGTTTTCAGTCAAAAGAAAACTGAAAACCACAGCTCTGTAATATGTAAAGTATTAATACTATAAGACCTCACACTACATAGTATGCCCAAGATCACAAAGAATACTTGAAAAGAAACTGGGATTCAAATTACCTACAATGCAAAGAGAAGAGGTATAAGACTACTGTCTTTGAAATATCAAGTGTTCCTTTAATAGCTATCTTCTAAATCTTGAACCACTTAGTGATCACAATGCATATTACTTAAAAACGGCAAATTTGTTTATCTCCTTCCCTTTACTCTAAAAGATTAGGCCAGAGACAGAGGGAGAGAGAGGAATCCACAATATCAAAGAGAATAGAAGAATGGTCGCCTTAGGCAAGCTGCTACTGCTGCTAAGTCGCTTCAGTCGTGTCCGACTCTGTGCAACCCCACAGACGGCAGCCCACCAGGCTTCCCCGTCCCTGGGATTCTCCAGGCAAGAACATTGGAGTGGGTTGCCATTTCCTTCTCCAAAGCATGAAAGGGAAAAGTGAAAGTGAAGACACTCAGTCGTGTCCGACTCTTCGCGACCCCATGGACTGCAGCCTACCAGGCTCCTCCGTCCATGGGATTTTCCAGGCAAGAGTACTGGAGTGGGTTGCCATTGCCTTCTCCGCCCTTAGGCAAGAGACTTAGTCAAATTTCCGGAAAATTCAAAGTATACGAAGTGGTAAGTGACAAAACCAAAAGAGAGGGAAGTCACATCCTAGAATAAACAGAAAAGGGGATTACAGATTAGGTTTCTACAGAACTCCAGATCAGAAAAGCCAGGTGAAATAGAGGACGGGAACTGAACTGAAAATGAACTGAAAATGGGGGGGCGGTATATAAAGCTGTATGTGCTGAACAGTTTGCTACCCTAATCCAAAAGATAGTCAAGCATTCACATCTCCAGGAAAAAAACAAAAAGACCCCCCCCCCCAAAAAAAACACAAACAAAAACCAAACTTGGCGAGTTCTTCCTAAAGAAACCGAACAGTCCCAGAGAAATATTCATACATTCTAGCTTTTCAGTAGTTCCCTGCCCAATTACTCTAAACAAAACTAGACCATTAATAAATCCCACCCAACTTCTAAAGTCATTTTTTTGTTCATTCATACATATCAATAGATTATAAAGGATCACCAGATATTCAAGGAAAGACCTTAACATGAAAGAAAACTAAATAAACAGAAAAAAAAAAACTAAACAAAGGGATAATTTAGCTAACACTGAAATTTCAGATGCCCAGGTAAAAAGACTAAAAGCCTTCAAATTAAAGTCACTCATAAAAGAACCAGAGGCAGATCTCTACCAGATTTCTTACCAGTAAGGAAGAAGCCAGTATATGATGGGGCTCTGCCATTAGCATTCTTATGCCAATCTAGAACACTGTAACTAGCCAAGTATCAACAAGGTATACAGGTTAAAAAACGGCGCTTTCAGACATGCAACTACTTGGAAAACTTAGCACCCGCAAACAACCTTTCATAGGAAATTCTGAGGACATGATGCAGACATAGGGAGACAGGGAAAGGAATGGAGTCCAGGAATTACGGAAATTCAAGAAAAGCAGACCTAGAGAAAAATCGGATCTGTTTAGAGCAGGAGGAAAGAAGGCCCCAACAAACTGGTCTCTAAAGCAGAATCATTAGGCTATCTTATCACCTGGAGATTTGGAGGAAAAAACTGACAGTATGTTAAAGGCAGAAAAAAAAATAGACAATTAGAAATTCCAGGAAATACTTAAAAAAACTAAATAAGAAAGGAAATATATTATGCAGCTCTGGAGCCTATGCAGTCACACATAAACCCTGCCCACTGGCTTTCAACTTTTAGAATTAACTTAACAATTTACATAAAACTTAATTATGGCCATAGAAAATATTAGCCTTAAAAATGTAAAGATGACAAAAGCTGAGGGTGAAAGGAGAGAAGGAGACACTGAGGGGCACTACCTTTCCAACCTCATTTCCCATCATCCTCCTTCAGACCCTAAGTCCCATTCACGCTGACAGGTCACGTTCCCCAGGGGGCCGGTTTGCACTTTCCCATCACTATTTCATTTCCTTCAGAAGCAAATAAAGACAGTGCCCATGCAAACACGACTCAATCAGCAAAACACTTTACTTTTTAAATTTTTAATTGGAGGACAGCTGCTTTACAACGCTGTGTTACTTTCTGCTGTACAAACAAGGTGATCAGCTCTAGGTATACATACATGAGCCTCCCTCCCACCCCTCTAGGTCATCACAGGGCACTGAGCTGAGCTCCCTGTGCTACACAGTAGCTTCCCACTGGTAATCTATTTTAAACATGTTACTGTATACATGTCAGTGCTACTTTCTCAATTCATCCCATACCTCTCCTCCTGCAATAAAAAACTTTAGTCAAAGGATTCTATCAGGACCATTAAACACAACCATACCCTGTGTTGTGAGACAGAGAATCAGGATATGTTAAGCCTAATACCGTTAATCTATAAACTTCCTTTGTACTAATTTCAAGCTTATCAAGTGCAGTGTTAAGTGTCAGTTGCTCAGTTGTGTTGGACTCTTTCAACCCCACAGACTATAGCCCACCAGGCTCCTCTGTCCATGGGGTTCTTCAAGCAAGAATACTGGAGTGGGATGCCATTTCCTTCTCCAGGGGATCTTTCTGACCCAGGATCGAATTCAAATCTCCTGCAGTACAGGCTGATTCTTTACCGTCTGAGCCACCAGGGAGCCCAGAACTACTGCGAACTATCAAGTGCAGTAGTTCTAAAATTTGTCCACAAATTATTTGATACGCCTTTCTTCAGAAGGTGGAGTCTACTTCTCCTGCCGTCAATATGGGCTGGACTAAAGTGACTTGCTTCCATGGAACAAGTGAATACTGCGGAAGCAATGCAACATGACTTCCAAGGTGGATTCTAGCTGGAGTCACAAGATATCTCAAGGTTCACAGAATATAAACTATTTGAGAAAAAAATAACACCTATGTAGTTGAGTATAGAACTTAGCTGATCACCTGACTCATTTGATATAGGCAAACTTTGTAAGAAGTTTTTTAAGTAAATTAGAGTCTTTAGAAAAACATAAGGATGTTTTATACTGTATTCTTTGGTGTCAGTTTATGAAACCTATTTAGAAAGACTGTACCACCAAATTAACAGGTATTTAAGACAAGTTCAGGTTTTTTACCATGGTACAAGTTGTATCTGACTATAGAAGTATCATGGAATATATGTAAACTTCCAATCTCAACCACATTGGTATGCTAATTCATTCTCAAGAGAAGAAGGTCAGTTTCTCAAGAAACATGGTGTTCATGATGAATTTTCAATGTCTGAGTTTATTCCTCGGCCTTATACGTGCAGATACATGGTTTCTTATCATATAAAATACAAATATAAATTATCCAAGCTCATGACATAGTAATAAATGCTAGTCTATTAATTTAGGATGAGAAATTATTCCAAGTATTATATCTGTCCATGGGATTTCCCAGGCAAGAATACTGGAGTGGGTAGCAATTTCTTCCTCCAGGGGAATCTTCAGAACTCAGGGACTGAACCCACATCTCTTGCATTGGCAGGTGGATTCTTTACCACTGAGCCACCAGGGAAGCCCAGTTAAACCTTAAGCAGACCTATCAGTTCAGTTCAGTTGTTCAGTCATGTCCAACTCTTGCGACCCCATGGACTGCAGCACGCCAGGCTTCCCTGTCCACCACCAACTCCCGGAGCTTGCTCAAACTCATGACCATCGCATCAGGGATGCCATCTAACCATCTCATCCTCTGTCGCCCCCTTCTCCTCCCGCCTTCAATCTTTCCCAGCATCATGGTTTTTTCTAATGAGTCAGCTCTTCACATCAGGTGGCCAAAGTACTGGAGTTTCAGCTTCAGCATCAGTGTTTCCAATGAATATTCAGGACTGATCTCCTTTAGGATGGACTGGTTGGATCTCCTTGCAGTTCAAGGGACTCTCAAGAGTCTTCTCCAAGACCACACTTCAAAAGCATCAATTCTTTGGTACTCAGATTTCTTTATGGTCCAACTCTCACATCCGTACACGACTACTGGAAAAACAATAGCTTTGACTATGCGGACCTTTGTTGGCGAAGTAATGTCTCTGTTTTTTAATATGCTGTCTAGTTGGTCATAACTTTTCTTTCAAGGAACAAGCGTGTTTTAATTTCATAGCTGCAGTCCCCATCTGCAGTGATTTTGGAGCCCCCCAAAATAGTCTGTCACTGTTTCCATTGTTTCCCCATCTATTTGCCATGAAGTGATGGGACTGGATGTCATGATCTTAGTTTTCTGAATGAGTTTTAAGCCAGCTTTTTCACTTTCCTCTTTCACTTTCATCAAGAGGCTCTTTAGTTCCTCTTCGCTTTCTTCCATAAGGGTAGTGTCATCTGCATATCTGAAGTCATTGATATGTCTCCCGGCAATCTTAATTCCAGCTTGTGCTTCATCCAGCCTGGCATTTCGCATGACGTACTCTGCATATAAGTTAAATAAGCTGGGAGACAATATACAGCCCTGACGGACTCCTTTCCCAATTTTGAACCGGTCCTTTGTTCCATGTCCAGTTGTAACTGTTGCTTCTTGACCTGCACACAGATTTCTCAGGGGGCAGGTCAGGTGGTCTGATATTCCCATCTCTTGAAGAATTTTCCAGTTTGTTGTGAGCCACACAGTCAAAGGCTTTGGCGTAGTCAACAAAGCAGAAGTAGATGTTTTTATGGAACTCTCTTGCTTATAGGAGAAGCCAAATCATAACCAGAATGGTATCTGGTGTATTAATTTTCTACTGCTTAATAACAAATTACCCCAAACTTTAGAGGCTTAAAACAACAATAATTATTATCTATCACAATTTCATTGGGTTAGAGATTCAGACAACTTATCTCTGCTCCATGATGTCTAAGGCCTCAAGCTAAAAAAAAACTAGAAAACTAGGGACTGCCATCATATAAAGGCTACATCACTTATATGTCTTGTAGTTGATTCTGGCCTCTGGCTGAACGACTAGTTAGGGCTAGTGCCAGAACCCCCATATGTGACCTCTCTATATGGCTTAAGCTTCCTCGTCATATGGTGACTGGGTTCCAGGGGCAAGTGATTTGAGAGATCTAACAAAGAACAAAACATGACTTTTATGAGGAAAATTATAAAACTCTGAAGAAATATATCAAAGACATAAATAATAGAGATACATTTTGGATTACAACAGGGTGTTTTGCTAGAACTTGAAGAGTTGCTCTCACAATTCATCTGAAAAAATAAACAATCAAGAATAGCCAAGATGATTTTTAAGACAAAGAAGGGAACAGTGATCTTACCACACAAGGTAATTAGAACTAAATGGTACTGTGCAGGAATAGACAAAAAGACCACCGGCCAGGGAAATAAGGCACCTAGAAATATGTGCACATACATAGAAGATTAATATACAATAGAATTGGTGTTTTTAAAACAAAAAGTCAGTGGGGAATTTCAAAATAAATTATGTAAGGACAACTCACTATTCATATTAAAAAATTAGATTCCCTCATTTACACATTTAATTCCAAGAGAACTAAAAAACTAAATGTGAATACGAAAATTATCACGTATTCAGAGTTTTCTAACCAACTCTGAATGGCATCCAGCACGCACACACCAAAAATCTATAAATCAGTAAGATAAAGAAAATAAACCTATAGAAAGGCATGTGAAACACAAAGCACCAATAAATAAGAAAAGACATTTAACCACACTAGTTAAGGAGGAAAATGTAAATATATATAAACTATATATATGAGTTTATGTGTGAAATGCCATATATCACTTTATACTTGTTGCATAAGGTTGACAAAAAGTGTGGGCAAGACTTCTGTTTCTGGCAGACCAATCTTCCTATAGTAAACTACTAAAAACTGGACAAAATACATGAGGTAATTGTCCTCAGATGCTGGAAAACAGGTAGTGCACAGGACTGCTATCCCTGAGATAAGGAAAAGAGAGTGAGTTCCACAACTGCACCAGCTCTATCTGTAACACTTCCCAGACTGCAGTATAGGAAGAAAACAGTACAGGTTCAAAATAGCAAAAGCCAAATAGACTGAGCTAAATAGACACTGCAGATCAAGGCTCCTGAATAGCTGGAATTTGCATGGAAAAGTACTAGAGAGAAGCTAACTATACACAAAAGGAATTTTCTACTTTTCTATTTGTACTGAAGTAATAATAGGACTTTTTTATTCTATCAATATTTATTCAGCAAATCATTTTGAATGTAAACCAACCTTAGCTTCCTGGCATAAATCCCAAATAATCATGATGTATCATCTTATTTATTTGCTGCTAATTCAATTTACTAATCTTTTGTATAAGATTTTTCCATCTATGTTCATAAGGGATATTGGTTTGTAATCACCTTTTCTTGTACTGTCCTTGCCAGGGTTTTTAATTAGGACTCAGTTAAATAGATGTAAGACTTACTCAGACTTTTGTTTCTTCTTGTGTCAGTTTGAGAAAGCTGTTTGTTTATTTCAAGGGATTTTCCCAATTCCGCTCCTCTAAGTTTTCAAACTTACTGGCATTATTATATACCTGAAAGCTATGAACTTCTAGATAATTGTAAGGTACAAATTATTACTATAAAAGAAGCTAAATCTTTTAGTCCACAGGGAGATAAACATTTAGCAAGACAAGCTTAAGAGCTCCACAGACCTGCTCTCCAGTGAAGCTGATGAAAATCATTTTAAAGATAACTTTTTAAAGCCTCTGGAAATGATCCTAAGGCGAAAAGTAAATGAGGAAGCATCTATCCAAGAATATCTATGAATATTTGAAGCGAAAAGCCAGTCTTGGTATCTGAACCAAAACAGCTTCCTCCCTTTCTCCTCTCAGCTCAGCTAGGCAGAAATTCCACTCAAGAGAGGTACACCCAAGGATTCCCCCTACCTCCAGCTCCCAGTCAGACAGCTTTCTTCAGGTGTGGAGCAGAATGCTGGCGGTTCTCATTCTGTCCACAGCTACCTGTTGCTGAGGTCAACTCCCAGGCCAGTGTTGTCAAGAAGGGTAGAAGTCCTTCTCCTACCTGGGTAGAAGTCCCTCGACCTGTGGGACAAAGATTCTACTCTTGGTGCAGAACCACTGAGAACACTGGGGCTCCAATTACCTTAGTTCTGGACTGTAAGGCTGTGGTTCCATACTGGAAGAGGAAAGCCAAGAAAATCTCAGGCTCCTGCCCCCTCTCCACCTCACATTCAGATCCTAAAATGGGTTGTTCCTCAGAGAGAAGCATGCCATTTTCCCCACCGCCAGCTCCAGAGCTCTGGCTCAACAAGATTTTGCCTGGGGAAGGGGGAGAAACAAGCCATAAATCGGTTGTTTTGTCTCTTCCCAAAGGAACTTGCTTCATTTTCAACAGAGCATGAAAAGTTCAAGCTTAAATTTAAGCTGAATCTCTCAAAACAGTGGCAGTTGTGGTGAAAGGTAATAGAGAAATCTGTAGATTCAATGAGGATATAAGGCTAAACTCTAGGCTGGAGAGTTTGCAAGACAATACCAGATAAAGGAGCAGCTTAGAGGAGCCCTCCTGGTGTCAGAACAAACATGGAACACTAACCTCAAGAACTATTCCTTCAAAGGAGCCTGAATTTGATTGGATTGCTGAACAAGGATGCTCCACTGCACTGTTGAAAACAAGATAGCAGTTAGCTCAAAGTCACTGTGGTCAGGAAAAGACAGAATGTCCTAGCTCAGTTGGTCAAGAATCCACCTGCAATGCAGGAGACCCGGCTCAATTTCTGGGTCAGGAAGATCTGATGGAAAAAGGATAGACCACCCACTCCAGTATTCCTGGGCTTCCTTTGTGGCTCAGCTGGCAAAGAATCCACCTGCAATGCGGGAGACCTGGGTTGGATCCCTGGGTTGGGAAGATCCCCTGGAGAAAGGAAAGGTTCCCCACTCCAGTATTCTGGCCTGGAGAATTCATGTATAGTCCATGGGGTCACAAACAGTCAGACATGACTAAGCAACTTTCACTTTCACTTTTTTTTCCTGTCACAACTACTGGCATTTCCCTGGAGAAGCAAATGGCAACCCACTCCAGTATTCTTGCTTGGGAAATCTCATGGACAGAGGAGCCTGGCAGACTACGGTCCATGGGGTCACCAAGAGTCAGACACAACCAAGAACACCAAAAAAAAAGGGGGGGGGGCCATGATTGTATGCTTCCATTCATGCAAAATGTTTAGAATAGGGAGATCTATAGAAACAGAACATAGATATGTGATTGCTTAGCATAGGGATGGCAAGGATGAAGGGATAATGGAGGTAATAGTTAAAGAGTATAACATTTCTTTTTGACATAATGAAAATGTTCTAAAATTGACTACAGTGATGGTAGCACTTATCTGTGAATATACCAAAAGCCACTGAATTGTATACTTTAAAAGATGAACTTTACAGTACATAAATTATATCTAAATAAAGGTATTTAAAAAATTTAATCCGGTCCTGATCTCTAAAATACTTTTATATCAAATACCTATTATTCAAAGATAGTAAAAGTTTAAAGATCAATTGCAGTTTAAAGATCATATACACATAATAATCACATAAACTTCATTCCACCATAAATGTATATATTTACAACAGATGCTTAGAATACTCTTGTTTTGTCTTTATGTTGCCTATACTAATTTAGCATACTAAATTAGAAATTTTCATGAAACATGTAAATGAAAATTAAAAACCATCATGTAAGAGTTAATAATAAGAACACAGGCAAGACATTCTCTGACACAAAGAGAAATACTGTATGACATTTCTTTTATGTAGAATCTAAAAAGAAATGATACAGTTGAATTTACAGAACAGAGAGAGACTTACAGACTTGGAGAATGAACTTATGGCTGCTGGAGGGAAGGGATAGTAAAGGAGTTTGGGAAGGACAGGTACACACTGCTATATTTAAAATGGATAACCAACAAGGACCTACGTTACGTATAGTACATGGAACACTGCTCAATGTTATGTGGCAGCCTGGATGGGGGGGGAGTTTGGGGGAGAATGGATACATATATAACCATGGCTGAGTTCCTTCCCTGTTCACTTGAAACTATCACAACACTCTTTGTTAACCGGCTACACCACAATACAAAATAAAAAGTTTAAAAAAAAATTCTCTGACAGAAATTTTACTGGGGCTTCCCTGGTGGCACAAACTGTAAAGAATCTGCCTGTAATGCAGGAGACCGGGGTTTGATCCCTGTGTTGGGAAGATCCCCTGGAGAAGGAAATGGCAATCCACTCCAGTATTCTTGCCTGGAAAATTCTATGGACAGAGGAGCCTAGCAGGCTACAGTCCACAGGATCGCAAAGAGTCGGACATGACTGAGTGACTAATTTTCTTTTCTTTTCTGACAGAAATAATATGAATGATTGGTCAGTCTCCCAAAGCAACCGAAATAAAAGCAAAAACAAATAGGACCTAATCAAGCTTATAAGCTTTTGCACAGCAAAGGAAACCATAAACAAAATGAAAAGACAGCCTATGGAGTGGGAGAAAATATTTGCAAATGATGCAACCAACAAGGGCTTAATTTTCAAAATAAACAAATATTAAACCAACAGCTCCTACAACTCAGTAACAAACAACCCAACTGAAAAACGGGCAGAAGACCTAAACAGACTTTTCTGCAAAGACATACAGATGGCCTAAAGGCACATGAAAAATGCTCATCACTAATTATTAGAGAAATGCAAATCAAAACTACAATGAGGTACCTCCTCACACAGGTCAGAATGGCCATCATCAAAAAGTCTACAAATAATAAATGTTGAAGGGGGTGTGGAGAAAAGGGAACCCTCTTACACTGTTGATGGGAATGTAAACTGGTGCAGCTGCTATGGAAAACAGTATGGAGTTTCCTCAAAAAACGAGAACTGCCATATGATCCAGCAATCTCCCTGCTGGGTATACACCCAGACAAAACTATAATGTGAAAAGATACGTGCACACCTATGTTCACAGCAGCACTATTCACAGCAGCCAAGACACGGAAACAACCAAAATGTCCATCAACAGATGAATGGGTAAAGAAGCTCTAGTATTTTATATATACACACACATGTACGTGCACAAACATACAATGGAATACTATTCAGCCATAAAAAATGAAATAATGCCGTTTGAAGCAACATGGATGTACCTACAGATTATCATACTAAATGAAGTACATTAGAAAGAGAAAGACAAGTATCAGATGATACCACTCAAATGTGGAATCTAGAATATGACACAAATGAACTTATTAAATGAAACAGGCTACAGATAAAGAGAACAGACTTGTAGTTGCCAAGGGGAAGAGGAGAGTGGGGAGGGGAAGGACTGGGAGTCTGAGATTAGCAGATGCAAACTATTATATACAGGATGGATAAACTACAAGTTCATATTGTATAGCACAGAGAACTATAATCAATACTCTGTGATAAACCATAATCAGTTTCAGTTCAGTCGCTCAGTTGTGTCTGACTCTTTGTGACCCCATGGACTGCAGCATGCCAGGCTTCCCTGTCCACCATCAACTCCTGAAGCTTACTCAAACTCATGTCCATTGAGTCAGTGATGCCATCCAACCTTCTCATCCTCTGTCATTCCCTTCTTCTCCCACTTTCAATCTTTCCCAGCATCAGGGTCTTTTCTAGTGAGTCAGTTCTTTGCATAAGGTGGCCAAAGTACTGGAGTTACAGCTTCAGCATCAGTCCTTCCAATGAATATTCAGGACTGATCTCCTTTAGGATGGACTGGCTCGATCTCCTTGCAGTTCAAGGGACTCTCAAGAGTCTTCTCCAACACCACCATTCAAAAGCATCAATTCTTCGGCACTCAGCTTTCTTTATAGTCCAACTCTCACATCCATACATGACTACTGGAAAAACCATAGACTAGACGGACCACTGTTAGCAAATAATGTCTCTGCTTTTTAATATGCTGTCTAGGTTGATCACAGCCGGTAATATTAATGATATATAATATTATCCATAATACTAGCCATAATATTGAAGTTAATATATATGTATAACTAAATCACTTTGCCATACAGCAGAAATTAACACAATGCAAATAAACTATACTTCAATAAAAATTTTTTTAGAAGAGATGATAATAATAGTTTATTAATATGGCTATGTAAGGTTGGTTTTAAGAACAGTTCACTGAATAAAATGATTACATTCAAAACAGTAATATAACTTGGAGTTTTCCCTTGTAATATGGTTTTACTGGTACTGTCTTAAATGAATATTACCAGAAAATCTCGTCTACGTTCATTTCTTTCAAGACCTCAAATACCAAAAACACTGAAATCTTAAAATATTCATTATCATAAAATCTTCCTCTTCTTGTCCATTTTCATAAGTTAATATGATAAACTTCTTAGCAATAACTAAATTATTTTAAGTTGTTCATTATTTTACATCTAAGAACAGTCTGAAGGTCTAGGTATCAGAACTCGTAACAGAAATAACAGTTTTATAGGTTTAATTTTTCTTAAAAGAAAAAAGGTAACATATTCCCAATTACTGCTGCTCACATATTTGAAATCTAAAGTAGGCTCTCATATAAGATTCATGCTACAAATTATAGAACAAGCACCGTATCATAGCAACCCAGCAATACCACTACAGTGACACGCTGAGGATGCAATCCAAGATTCTAATTTAAGAAACTGGCACAGAATATAGGACATGTAGCTTTTTTTGGCAATACCCCTAGAACATTAATAACTAGGAGTCTAAAATCAGCTTTTATTTGAAACTTTAGAGGATCAAGCTATTACAAAGTAACAACGGAAATGTTTATTAACAAATGATTCATAGCATTGTAACTAAATGTGACTTAGCTAAGGGTCTATGATTTCATTAAAATTGAAAATGCTGGGAAAATTGTAGATATCACATTTTATGAATCGGAATATATGCACCCTACCAGTCTGATAATGCATTCTAATATACAACTGTACATACCATTTTAAGAAAACCCCTAGAACACTATCTAAAACTTTAAAGAACATAAATATTAACATGTCTTACTCAACTACCGTTCAAATATGAGTATGTCCAGAACTACTACACTACAGAAGGGTTAAAGTAACTGCTCAATCTTTATCTAAAAAAATTCACTATGTTACCTTTTTTTTTTTTTCAATTAAAAAACCACTTTAAAGTAGATAAGAACAAGAAATGAAGATAAGCTAGTGGGGCATGTGACATGGATTTCTTGGAATGTATAACCTTGAGAAGCAGAATACTGAAAAAAAGACTCCTAGGAGAATAAATAGAATATCTGTATCATCTGCTTAATTTGATTATAAAGCCTAGTATTCATTAAATACAGTAAAGGTTTTTAGAAGTACCCTTGTTTCATTTGGGGCCTTTGGGAAACAAGAAGTATTAAACGTCTTTATAGATGGTTCTGATAGCTGTGATGAGTTTCGTCTTTTAGCTAACCCTACCTGCACCCCCTAAGAAACACCTGCTACTTGTTAAGAAAAAGGATTACCTACTTTAACAAGGTTGTTGAAGTTTCTAGAGCAAGGCCTATGATAGTCCACAAAATACCCTACCCACTCCCCTCCTCCATCTGACCAGAGATGGACTTCAGGGTGGTGGTGGTGGTGGTGCAATTCAGGGACCCTGAAATTATGTATAAAATACTGTATATTGAGAAGATGATGGATTCCTTTAATTAGATTTTCTAAGAGATCCATGGATAATCTCCTTAAAATAAACTACCACTACTCTTAGAAATTATTTCCTCTCCTTTTATGGATAATATAAGGAATTTTCATAATCAAGGTTTAAAATTATTTGACTCAGCATTTCCAAAAATAACAATATATTCAGAAACCTAAATAGATTTCATTTTTTTGTTTTAGAAATGTGCTATTTATAATATTTTATTAAAGTCAAAGTAATGAATTATAGCACAGCATACATTATATGATCTCACTAGTGGGAAAATCTAAGAAGATGCTCAAAATTTTAGAAGTTTCTTCTGGCTGGGGATTTTTACTTTCTATCTTTTAAGATTCTCTTTTGGCTTGTTTTTTAAGAGTGAGTCTGTAAGTTTATACAAAAATAATAAAGCCATTACACAAGAAATAGGGAAGTTAAGAAATATGACATTTCTCATTGCACAGTCTTTAAATGAGTTTATTTTAGAAAACCATGAAAACAGATTACTCATGACTCATTGCAAGTATTGTATCCTAAAATAGTCATTCTTATTCCACAGGAGAAACTATTTTTCTAGATTTTTTTTTTAAAGCAGTTCTCAAAATACTAAAATGTTATGTGTAAGTTTACCCAGGTGGTACAAATTAAAAACAGAATTATCAAACTATATGAAGTACCAAAATCAGTGCCTAGGTATCTGGTAGGTAGGTAAAAGCTGGGTAATTTTTTTACCTCTCTTGTGTGAATGATAGAAATTTCCTATGAAGAAAATACAGCTGTGAAAATTAAATGCCCCTTAAAAATATTTCATTGTTACATTTGCTACTTTATTTCCACTTCAGATTCAAATTTAATCTGGGAGCACAAATGTGTGTAAATAACTACTTAAAGAGATGACATATTGTCTAATTTCAGTTTTGGGGGGGGAATTTAGCAGGAGAATAATATCAGTCAAGTGATAAGATGAATTGGCCCAATTGACTTTTATTATATTCAAGTCTCAGTTATCTGGCTCCAATTTATTTTCCTTCCTTGAATTGGGAAATAATGATTAGAAAGTGCAATGTTAACGTGGTCACAGTTTAAAAAACTTTTTTCAAAAACTATTTGTACATAGCACGTGTAGCAGGGAACAGAGAGGAAAAAATAAGTGGACAGACTCTAATCAGTTTGTGATATCCCATAACAATTTCATAATTCCTCAAAGCTGCTAATTATAGATTATAACTTTTAATTGAGTAGAGACACCAAATTATAAATCTAGCTCTGACACAAATGTGCTGACTGATTTAAAAGTTCACTTCATCTTGCTTCTCAGTACTCATTCATAAAACAGATAGTCTCCAATTTCTTCTTCAGAAAAACTTTACGTTACTTAAAAAATGGAAGAATTGTGCTAAAAGGAAGACCTGCAAAGAAGATCAATGAAGCATTTTTATACCATAAGAATTTAAGATGTAAAGATCTTTTGCTTTACAGGGTCTTAGAAAAACCTATGTTCAGTACTGGCCTACCTGCCCAGGTCCTGTAAGAAATCAGTATCTTTCTTGTAAGGCTCTCAACTATTTCTCCTTCACACTGTTAGAACATAAAGTGCTAAAAATAAAAAAATAAAAAATAAAGAGCTAATTTTGCTTTGCTGCAGACAATACCTATCTTCAGTTTCATATTAAAGAGGAGGAATCAATTAAGAAGATTAAGTTGTAAGTGACTTGCACAAGAATACAACCTATATGTTTTGGGTTCTTCATCAACAAAATGCTCAATTTGGAGCTGTATGTAAACTATCACTCAATTATAAATCATTATAAAATTGTAAATTATTGCATGGCACAAAATGGTGTTTTTCTCTAAATCAATTTAATAGCATTTGCTTCATTATTTCATTTAATAAATATTAAAACCAAGCATTGACTGCCTAAATACTGGGAAGGAAGTTATGGATCTTAAGTCCTAAAGTATTTAACTTCTAGTCTAAAGGCAGAAAACAGTCAATTAAGTAACTTACCCTATTCATGCATCTGTCCCAACATATTTTGTGATCACCTCACACATATATCAAGGATATCTTACCACTATATGATGTCTTGTACAGACATTCCACTCAATGGGGCTAGATAATCCTATTTTGGCCATAAGATATAGTAGTCAGTATCTCAAACTACTAACATTTTCTAATAAACAACCTCAACATCTTTTTATTCATGTTTAGAAGTTACAGAAACTACCAATGGGCACTCTGTGATTCACACATCGAAAAGTCTATTTGATATTTATACCCAGGTTTCCAAAAGACATCTCAAACCTAGAATGTCTAAATTATAACTCTGAATTTTCCCTCTTTATCTGGTTCTTTTTCTAATGTATTCCTTCTCAGTGGTGGTAGACCTATGCACTCAGCTAGCTGTCCAAGCTAAAACACCTGGGAAACATCCCTGACTCCTAACTTTGCCTGTCCATCTCCTCCATACAATTCATTGACAGGTCCCAGCTTAGCTGTATTTTGAACACGTCTCTTTTTCTCCATCTTTACTGCTACCACCTCAGCCCTAGCCATATCATATCTCATCTAGCCTATTAAAACAAACTCCTGACTGGTCCTCCTCCTAAAAATCTAGTTCTGCTACAATCCATTCTCCACCCAGCAGCTCGAGTGATACTTTTTTTAATTGTCAAGCTTCCTGAAAGAGATGTCCATACTTATTGACTTGGCTCTCCATTTCCATTCACTCCCCACCTTAGAGAACTCTGGTTTCAAGATCATCAACCCTCTGAAATGCATCTCGAGTCACCAGTGTTGCCTGAAGACTACCAAACCCATGGAAGCTTTTCAGTTCTTATATATTTGACCTGTCAGCAGCTCTTCTGACTGCTACTAGCCCCACCTCACCCCTATTTAAAAACGTATTTTCTTCCTTTAACCACCTTGTCCCTAACTCTCTCCTGTCCCTACTCTCTCCTGTCTTTCACTCAAACTGTTGCTCCTTTTCCTCTGATCATCAACTAAATGATGATATTCTTTGCCCTCTTCTCGTTCTATACATTTCCAGTAGGCAGTTGCTTCTACTTGCATCTCTTCAAAAATCACCTTTAATCTAAAGTTTCTAAATACTGATTTCTAGCACAGCTCTTTCTACTTAGCTCCAGGCCCAAATATCTAATTTCCTACTAGACTCCTCACTTCTATTTCCACAGGTAGTTCAACCCGTCCCACATGTAGAACCACTATCTTCTCCCACATCTGATCTACTTTTTTTCCCTTTCAGTAAACTGCTACCATACATCTAGTTGCCCAAGTCAGGAATGTATCATCATTGATTTTTCCCTCTTTCCAAGTCCCTGCTGTGATACCACTCACTCCCACTTAGACAAGGAGACCATTATCTCTTGCCTGTATTACTGTGCCAGCATTAACTAGGATTCTTTACTCTCATCTCCCAATACATTCTTCACACTACTGTCAGGAATAACTGCAGGACACAGCATCAAGGCTGTTACCTAGACCCTAAATGTTGCTCCAATCTCTTCTGTAGCCAGTTCCCTATTGTAATATTCTTAATCACAGTCACAGGCTTCCCTGATGGCTCAGATGGTAAAGAACCCATCTGCAATGCGGGAGACTAGGGTTCGATCTCTGGGTCGGGAAGATCCCCTGGAGGAGGGCATGGCAAACCCCTCCAGTATTCTTGCCTGGAGAATCCCATGGCTACAGTCCATGGGCATGCAAAGAGACAAAGCACATCACAGCCACTTACTTACCTCTAAGAATGCCCATGTTGTCCTTAGCGGGCCTCTTAGAACCCACCTATCTTGGTCTAACACGTCTAGCCTTGCAGGTCTCAGCTTACCTGTCACTTTCTCCAGGGAGATTTCCCTGATCTCTCTCCCCACACACAAAACTGAGTTGGGTCCCTCACACACTCCCCTAGGCTTTAACTGCTTACTCTTATCACAACACTTGTTGCTAATTGAAACCACCAGTTTACATGTCTACATGTACCCCACCAGACCACAAGCTCCTAAAGACATTTCCAAAAATAAAAGCATTCATCATTTTATTAACTTTACTGAGTAAAATTTTGACCTCTACAATGGTTCACCTAAAATTTAAGCACTATAAACATCAAAGAGGAAAATATTTCTGTACTAGATTTTGAAAGCAAAGCATATATCCAGTTTCACAGCAGGCAAACAAAATATTTTTCCTCTGGCTAATTAAAAGAAGAATGGTACTGCAAATGAAAAAAAAGCATATATTCCTATAGAAGTTGCATTTTGTTTTACTTATGACTTCAACAAATGTTTATCTTTAGAAAAGTCTGTTTGGAAATTTGTTTTAAAAACACCCAGCTTTGCTAGATCAAAATTCAGAGCTTATGACAAAAACTGTCTCATCATTTTTACTTTATAAAGGCACAGGATTAACCATGAGTTCAAATAATCATCATCTTCTGATAATAACTGTAATTCTAGAACACCCTTTATCAGTGAGTGTGAATCAAAGGCAAAGACCAATTACATGGAGAAAATGTATCATTTCTGAAGCTAGAGTTAATATTTTATACTCCTTTACTACAAGTTAAGTCCAGTCATTAAAAAATTCTGGTTTCATACAGCTAACTTTTTTTTAGTTATTGTCTGTGCAGTTTACTCACTGAGCAAATTCTGAGGGAGCATCTAAGAGTTTAAAAACCCTGTACTTTTTCTCCCTATCTTAAAGAAGGCTTTTCTGGTGAGATAATAAGATACCTATTTATTTTCTGTGTGTGTGTGTGTGTGTGTGTGTGTGTGTGTGTGTGTGTGAGCTTAGTCACTCAGTCGTGTCCAACTCTTGAGACTCCATAGACTGTCGCACGCCAGGCTCCTCTGTCCATGGGGAGTTCTCCAGGCAAGAATACTGGAGGGGGCTGCCATGCCCTCCTCCAGGAGATCTTCCCAACCCAGGGATCGAACCCAGGTCTCCTGCACTTCAGGTGGATTCTTTGTCTTTTTTTAAGAACAACAGTGAAACTCTTTCCCAATGAAAGCTAAACCAGAATGACTCCTGAGGTCCCATTCAGCACTGGAAGGCTCAACTAGATACGACAGCACAGTAAGGGAACAGTAAATGCAATTAGCATCACCATTCCAGTAGGAGGAGTGAGTTTCCAAGAAATCCCTTGCCTTCAGTATCCAAGCTAGAAATAGGTTCTCTGGATTTTATAATGTGTACCTATGATACTCAGCAAACTACTAGAAAATCCTAATAGGTTTCTTGAAGAAATCTGATCAAAACTGCAGGATTTCTAAAATCCACCATTATTCACACAAAAACCCACATGAATAAAAATCTTCAGGGAAGAGTTCAAAAACATATACATAAAAAGTGGTCTGAAACTGCTTATTAGTGAATATCCTGCTCAGACAAGTAGAGCTTATTTCACATAAACATAGTCTGTCGTGTAAAACTCTTCTGGTACATCACGTGGGTTACCTGTTACATAATAATGCACTAAAAGTAATTATATATTTAAAATATGTTCCTTTCATCTCCTTCAAGGACATCCTTATAAATAAAGACTGAATCTTAAATTTAGAAATTACTGGAAATTAGTTATTTCAGTTTATCTGGTATTTATATACAGCTGTCCACATCTGGAAGTCAACCCAGTATTACTTTTCCACACAGATCTTCACAATACCTTCCCTAGCAATAATGTTACATGTCACAGCAGTCACTGACAAAAGCCCCAAATACAGGAGCAAACAATCATCTGTTTCAAAACTATATCCATGATTTATCATGGTATTAAAAACCCCAAATTAATTTACTTTAAAAAACCCTGAATAAAGGTGTAGAGGGAGGGCTAACAGGTAATTTCTTAATCAAAACAGTGACTGTCTACATGATCACACTTGTTATGCACAGAACACTGTATTTTGGTACTATAACAGGATATGAAAACACAGATGACTTCTGCTTTCACAAAAATCCTACCATCTCATTCTGGAGAGAGGACATCACTATGTAACGACTGACACTGACTCAAAACAACAAATCAACAAATACGGGTATTATTCAAACTGGCTGGCAGAAACGCTAAAGACAAGAGACAGTTATAAAATGTAAATGGCCCCAGGTCATTGCTGCCCTACCTTCAGTAAAAGACTATGGTCAAGATTTAGAGGATAGATGTGAAAACCCTCTGAAGAAAAACATTTCTTTCTCCCCCCCCCCAAAAAAGCTCTGTTTATTCTGCAAGATTCTGAAATGTTTCACAAATATGTGTCATCCTTGTGCAGAAGCCATGCTAATCTTCTATAGTTCCAATTTTGGTATATGTGCTGCCAAGGCAACCACAAGAAAAACATTACTTGATGCTAAATAAATACGAGGCGTTACCAAAAACACAGTTATGATCAACAATATCTCATTTGTTCAACACCTAATAGTCAATTTATACAGTAGTTACATTAGTTCTAAATCTTCAAGAGGTGGAACAATGCTGTGAACATACAGCAAATAGTCTCACATTCCAAACTGGTTGGGATTATGTTACCCTGAATGATGGGATTAAAACTAGGCAAACTGCTTTCCTATGTTCTCACTTCTGCTTGACAGCTCAGTCACAGCTCCAAAACTCACAGAAAAAAACAAACCTGACCACCTTGTGTCAAAGGATAACAGCTGAGTTTTAATTACACTAACTACAACAAAATCCAATAGAATCACACCTAAAACTCCAGAATCCAACAGCATTCTCCTCCTTCAGGAAAGCAGCTAATTAGCCATAGGGGGCAGCAAAGTTAAGAGAGTGGAAAGTAAATAGCAGCAGGTGAAGTGAGGGCAGGAAATGTTAATAGGCTGGGTAATGAGCCATGAGTATCTAGAGAAAAGGACAAAGTCTCAATTAATGAATTAAATCAATAGATAGATAATGTCAAACCAGTGATTCTCAACCCGGCTACACATTAGAATCACCCTGGGAGCTTTCAAAAATACAAATGCCTGCAACCTACCTTAGACCAACTTATTTAGAATCACTTGAGGGTAAGACTCAGGCATTGATGTTTTTTAAGACTCTCTAAGAGCAGGGCCAGGGTTGACAACCCTGCTAAACACATATAGATAAAAATAAGCTAGTCTCCATCCCCGGCTTTTTACAATTTTAAAAAAGTTAAAATTCAAAGAATATACAAAAATCTATTATTTCCCAAATGTATTATTTTTGTTGATAAACCTGTCTTTGTCATCCAAAGTCTTTAACTCATTAAAGACTAATTCATCTTTAAGACTGTATCAAGGGAAAATACTATTCTTACAAGTAAAAATGATTAACTGAAGTTCAGAAGGGTTAACCAACCAGCCCAAAGTGATCGTGACTCATCAATAATGCAGGAAGACAATTTCAGTCTATTTACAGGACGATACTCTGTCCCAATGATCACACTATTTTACTTAAACACATTTAACTGGAGTCTTACTTTACAGGCACTTCATAAAAGGATCCAAAGTTCAATCAAGAATCAGAGGAGGTAATAAAACTGGGGGAAAAAGAAATCTGAGCCTAAACAGGAATTCTGAAAATGTTAAACAGACTTAGATGGAAAAGTTTTTCCTTCATGTGAAGGCCAACGATGACACTATATTAATTTCTCTAGAGGTACATCCTAAAAGTTTTTAAACATTAAAAAATAAGTTGACTAGAAGAAATGTGGTATTATTAATACTTCCCCAAAAGATAGTTGTAAAATGACTAAAATGTTATATATTCCTTTGTAAACAAACACTTTTAACATATTCAGGTGAATTTCAACTCTTCTTTAATGCTATCCCAATTACTAAAATGGGTTTTGGGTTTAGATGAATGAAATTAACTTTGGGGAAAAAAATCTACAAACCTTAAAAGTTGAGGGAGTAGTCTTCCTCACCAGCGCAAAAAAAGTCGTTAGCAAATTTCAAATCATGTCAGTGCTCTTGAACCAGATACCCTAAAAGACCACATCAGTTCAGTCACTCAGTCGTGTCGGACTCTTTGCCACCACATATGTCAAGAGAAACAAAAAAAAAGTTCCCTAAAGATAAAGGCAACACTTCAAATGAACACCACTATTACTAGCCTCAATTCCTCCAGGAGGACCCAACTTCTAAGAATATACCAACCAAGAAGCTGAGGAAATTTGGGAAATTCTTTACCTCATCTGAAGGGGACTTTAATCTCAACGCCAGTTTCATTCCGTTCCTTGCCACTTACGGTCTGTCTCCTATGAGAGACACACACCTATATAATTCTACTGGTTAATTCAATTTCTTTGCTTGATAAAAAAAACTTCTAACTATAGCATTCAACATTTAAAAAAGTCATTCTATCCTATTTCCATATCTACACTTATGCTGATGTATGGCTTTATCTCAGCGCACATAAATCATATCTGAGATCTGATTATAAATAATTTATACTTTACACTAGCAAAGTTTTACTATTTATGTGAACCCTTCATTTAAAAAATACTTTTAATTTGGATTTTCAAATACCAAAGAGAATGGGAACTAATATTCTTTGCCTATTTTTAGGCACCAATTACATTATTTCACGTAAGCCCCACAATCCTAGGGAGATAGGTTTTATCCCCATTTTACAAATAAGGAAAGCAACTCAGAAAGATTAAACTTTTACCTTTGACCCACAGCTGACCCCAATGACCCAACTCTATTATCATCCTGCTCAAATGTTCATAAAGCAGGTTAACAGCAAAAATACTGGTATCATTTAACCTGGGTACCAGTGTCAACTGCCATCCAGAGAAATAATCACAGGCCTGAAACTAAGCTCTTTAAGTCTCAACCTCACATCTGGGAATAATATTGGTCTCGCGCAGAGTTGCTAGCATCACACAATAATATGTAATTTTTGTAAAAATACAGGGTAGTGGATTCTCACACAACATTACCTCAGTAGGTGCGAAAAAGAAACAGATACCCGGGATTAGGTATTACACAACTTTTTGGACTGTTTCACTTATTATGACTGATATTGTTTTTATAATTTAAAAATGTAAAGAAAAGTATAAAATAATTTATAAATGCTAACTGTTATATAACTGTATGACATCTATTATTCTACCAAACCAATTCTTTCAGAGACACAAAACAGGTTAAACAGACAGAAAAACTTCCCATTAACAGGCTATTTTTTTTTTAAAGTTAAAAGCTTCTTAACTGTTGGTTACTAGAGGAAAAGTTTAAGGTAGAAAAATTAATACTAATGTAAATTTAAATACACAGAAATGATTGATAGAATGTCCCTTTTATTTTCTCATACTTAGTTCTCAGAGGAACTTATAGAACTAACATAACAAATTTCAAGTATTTTGGAAAAAAAATTTTTTTAAAGCTATACAAGGCAGATTGAAGGCCTACAGAACAGTTTCTCATTTTTAAAAACTCCTTTTAACAAGGCTTGTTTTTAAAATACTTTCTCTAATAAAACAGAATTTTCTCTGAACATTTTTACCATTAAAATTCTGCAACCCACTTACTAAATTATTTTGCACAAATAAACTTCTTTAGATGAAAAAGTGGGATTATTTTGTTAATCTTTACCCACAGTATGCTTTGAGGAAAATAGCTGGCACCTTTCCAGCTCAGATCCATGTGGACGAAGTGTAACATAAGCAGGTTGGTATAAACACTGAAAAGATCTTGGATGCCCACAGATATCTGAATCACTCCACTGTAAGATGGTATTTTAGAGCAGGAAGAAAAATTCTCTTTCATACACATATTACAGCGCTTTCCACTGGTTTTTGTTAAGGCCACAAATGGAAAAAACTACTACTGACAGAAAAAGCACACAACATGTGGTATCAAGGACACTGCCAAAGTACTAAGTGAAGCAACTGAATTTTTAAAAAACCACTTTTCAAGCATTTTGGCATCTGAAGTAAAAGTCATTTTTCCTATTAGTGGGTAATCTAAGTAAGAATCTTATTCCTCAATTAAATTTACATAAATTTATCCTGAATACATAAGTTTCCTTATAAAGAATACTATATTTTCATGTGAAACACATAGATTAAATCCAAAATTTTGATTTTTTTTCTCTATTAGTGAGCAAAATACTATAAATAAAACATTTAATGGCACCTTCAACTTGTTGAACTATACACCATATAACTTAGATGATTACTGACTGTATATTTTTGCTAGGCTTTTAAAAGCAAAATATATTAAAGTTGCATCTCCTGGCTTGAAGTAACTATCAATATAGGTTTAATATTCAATTATTTTTATTAAATAAAAATAAATATTATATCTAAAAGGACAATATAAGATGAACTTATTTGCAAAGCAGAAACAGAGACACAGATGTAGAGAACAAACATATGGACACCAAGCAGGGAAGAGGGTGGTGGGATGAACTGGGAGGTTGGGAATGACATATATACACTACTATGTATCAAATAAATAGATAATGAGAACCCAAGGGGAATTCCACTCAGTGCTTTGTGGTGATCTAAATGGGAAGGAAATCTAAAAAACAGAGAATATATGTAGAACTGATTCACTTTGTTGTACAGTAGAAACTAACACAATATTGTAAAGCAACTACACTCTAATAAAAATTAATAAAAAAATGAAAAAGACAATATAAAGAACCACAATATCTTACTGAAAAACAAAGTAAAGACATATGAAAGAAAAACACTAACACTAGCACCAAACCTTCAAACTGCAAAAACAATTTGCCAATTTAATCGGGAAAAAACCCAGTAATGTAAAAATAACTATGATGTTTTAGTTAAGTTTAAAATTTAAAATTCATGAATAGCAGTTCAATGTCCTAACAAGTAAGATAATATTGTTTTATAGCTATGATATCACTCAAGAATTAAAAGTCTTGGCAACATCTACCACCGTGGTCTACTATAGGCTGTGATATGTACGTGTGAACAATTTTTGCATACTGAAGAGCAAATGATAAACACAGTACCACAGGCTACTCATCTTAAATAAAACTTTCAAAAGCCAGTTTGATTCTGGTGGTGGGACGCTTAGAAGCACCTCAAGAAGCAGGGTAGTGTAGGATGTGAATGGGGCTCCAAAGCTACTGCAGGTCAACTGTGATTTGATCTGGGGTTTTCTTTCGACTCCCGGCCAAACTAAGACTGGATTCCTAGGCCTAAAGACAAATCAGAACCAGGCTGGCCTCGAACTGGATGCTGGAGCTCTTTGAAATTGATCGAAAACCCTCCTGAACAATTATCTATCTCAGTACAGAAACTTTCATTTCCTGGTCTTGCAAAACAGATGATCTAGATTTCTATCAGGTTTCTTTTGTAGAAAAAAAAAATTCAAATGTTTAGGACCATTATCATCTTGTTCCATGACAATGTCTATCTCACAAAAAGCAAAGACCTTAAAATTATAAAATTAAAAGTTAGTAATCCACAAAAAATAAACTAGAACGTCAGGAACCAATTTCTTTTTTTTTTAATCCTCTAAACCTAGTGGGAAAAGCAAGTGAGTCAGAAGGAGTGCCAAGTTCTCCTGTAAGGCATTAGGCACAGACACCAATTTGAATTACTGTACAAACCTACAGAGTCCCTGGAATCACTGCTTGGCGAACTAAGTTCCCATTCCACTGCAAAGCACCACGACCTACTCCTTACTTTTTCAACTCTACCGTGTGTATCTTCTCAGACAATATTTTAAATCTTGCCATTCTTTACGCTAAAGAGTAACATTTAAATCTAATGACCCAGTAAGTAAGACACTACCCTGGTCAGATTTTTACGCTTTTTCTTTACAAATCAATCTAAAGGCAGGTAACTCTTAACCGGTGTACGCATTAGGATTCCTGGTCGTAAGACTCTTTGGAAAGATCAAAGGGAAGTGAAAGTTAGAGAGAGTGTGCGCAAAGACTCTTTATAATTGGAAAAGCAAAAGATTAGCTAAGAGGGGACGAAAAGAGGAGGCAGGTCTCAGAAAAGTGAAGGTCGGAAAGTAAGACAGGTTGTTACAACAAGGTGGGGAAGGGCAAGACTCGAGGAAGAAGACTGAAAAAAAAAGAGTCTACCCCTCTGGACTCAGGAGAAGAGTTGCAATCCTAAGGGCAGGCACCCGAGCGCGCAGGTGGGGAGAGAGGGCTGCTGGCCTCCTCCAAGAAGGGAAGAGTGAACCCAGATAAGTGAGGGGCGGGGGGAGAAAAAGCAAGACTCTTTTAACATCAAACCTGTCTGAATCATAAAGAGGGTGGGAGGATGCCAAGGAAGCTTGGGGAACGCGAGCCTCAGGTGGGCAGAAGGAACCCCCCATCCCCGCCCCCAAGAAAGCAAAGGCTCCGGCGGCGCCGAGGAGGACCCGCGCGTTCCTCCCCGGGCTGCGCCCTCGGAGGTTAGTTACCTTTGAGATGGGGCAAGGGGTGCAGCTCCGGCTGGCAGCACTGGCTGCGGAACTGCGACGAGCCCTGCGAGCGCTTCTGCCTCTGCGCCTTGCGCACCGATTTCCGGGTGAAGCCGTCCACTTTCTCGGCGGCCGAGATGGCGGCGCTGGCAGCCCCCGCCGGCGGCGGCGGCGGCGACGACGACGACATCTCCGCGGCCCTGGCGCTTGGCAGCTCCGGCTGCTGCTCGCACGGAACGGGCAGCGGCAGGAGGAGGCGGGGGAGAGGCGCCGAGGAGCTCGCGCCCCTCCGCCCCGTGCCCCGTGCCCCCCGGCCGCACCGCCCTCGCGCTCCCGGGCGCCCGCCGAGCTCTCTCCTCGCCGCCCGCCGACGCCTCACGGCCACATCTCAGGGCCGGAGGTTCCCGGTCCCCGCCGCTCGGCGAGCTCCCCGGGGCTGGCGGGGGCGGAGGGGGGGGGGGTGTGTGAAGAAGTTGTTGACTCCCGAGTTCCGAGGGCGGGTGGACGGGAGCCCGAAGTTCAGACAACTGAGGCGAGGGCGCGAGGGTGCGGACGTCGAACGCGCCTCTCGTCCCTGGCGGCCCGGGTCTCCGGCTGGCCGGCCCGCCAGCACCTCAGTGGCTGCGGCCAGGGCAGCCCGCCCTGCCTCGAGCCTCCTCCCGAGGCGCTGCCATCGCGGGGCCCCTCCGAGCCGCTGTCTCCACCGCCGGCGCTCTTCCCTGTCAGCGCCGACCCCTCATCTCCCGGGGCGGTGACCCGCCGCCCCGGCCCTGGGCGCGCGCGCGCGCGCACACACACACACTCCCTCCTCGAAGCGCCCAGCGGTACGAACCCCCTCCCCCACGCGCCCTTTCCGCCGCCCACAGAGAACCCCTGGCGAGCGGCCGCTACAACTTGAGAAGGTGCTGGGAGAGGGCGAGGGGCAGGCGGCGGCGGGGGGGGGGTACTGCGAGCGCGTGTGCGCGCGCGCGCGTTGGGGGCGCGCGGCCCGGGGGGTGGAGCCTCGCGGGGGATGAGGAGGGAGGAGATTGACTGACAACTTCCGCGGGGTCCGGCCAGCCTCTCAGAAGCTCTGGAAGGCGTTGCGGGTGGGAAAGCATGCCAGCTCCCTCAGCCAATCGCAGGGCGAAGCGGCCCAACGGGCTGAGGCGTAGCCTCCTGCAAGGTCTTATCAAACTGGGAGGTTGGGTTGGAGGGAGGGGGCCGTGGTTACGTGACGGACCTCGGCCACAGCCAATCGTAAGTGAAGACGACTTAGCGGAGTGCCCCTGTCACGTCACAACAGCGTAACTCTCGAAGGCTTGAGGGGAGGTGCTGCTCTAGCAGCCAGCGTTTGTGCACGCCTGCGCGACAGCTCAAGGCTATGGGTGCGTAGACAGCCTATGAGGAGACCGGGAAACTAGGAGGAGGGAGTTTAGAGAGCAAAAGAGAAGACCCGTACCCTTTCCCCCCATCTCTGCTGACCAATAAGGAGCTGAAGCGACTGGTGGGGAGCTTGAGGGCGGGAGCGCGAAGGCGTGCCAAGTGTTACGTCACTGAAAAGGGGTGGAGCAACAAGCCATGTGATTGATGGCTGAAGTCGCCCCGCGGAGGAAGGCGAGGAAATGAGCTTGTCCAATGGGAGCGAGAAGCTGGACTCTTGGGCGGGCTTTGGAGCCTCTCTGGCCCTAAGCCGCGCACTAGGAAGTTACCGGATAAATGTACACCTCTCTGAAGGTTCTGGCAGCGCGGTTCCTGAGAGCTGTTTCAGCGCGAGTTCGGACTGTCTGGTGCTTACTACTTCAAAGCCTTTCCCAAATCCACATCCTCCAAGAAGAGGTTTCTTATTCCCAGTTTTAACATCCTACTAATTTTCCCTCTTCTTCAGCCGGACACCTTGAACTGCTTCAACAGGACGAGTATGAATCCGCTGATCAGAAGTTTGTAGATTTGAGGACTGACCGTTTACTCTTACTAGGATCTCTTACGGCTTCCATCCAGATTTTAAACTTCTTCAAGACCGGAAATGCTGGTCATCTTAGTTTTTTGTGCGGTGCTTTCTGTATAATGATGCCTAATAAAAATAAGTGAACTGCACAGCTTATCTTGTCTTTGGTTTAGTGGAGCCCAATCTTCATTTCTCTAACACGAGCCCCAGATCTTTTCCTTTCGACATGCTAAAATTAGCTGCCATATATTTAAGCAACACTACCTGATGCACAGGTAAAGAAGGTGGTAGGAAGTTCAAATTCTAGATCTAGAATCAAATGCTACCTTAAAATATTTCCCTCCTTATATTCACTGAGTAGTGAACTTGTACACAAGCGTCCTAGTCAAGGAGGTTCAAACCTGAGCAATGTCTTAGACATCTTTCTATTTCTCATCCAATCAAGCTCCAGACTGTGTTGAATCTACCTTAACAAACGTTCAAACCAAGCTTTCCTTACAATTTGCTTAACCGATCCCCACATATAGTTCAGAGCTTTCAAACTCACTGCCAGATAAGTCTTTAAATGCCACATTTATTTTATTGGCACGTGTGAAGAACCAGCCAGTACCTATGAAATAAAGTTCCGATTTCAGGTTCTCCTCTTCCTAACTCGTGGATGTCTTTCCAGGCATAAATTGTGCCATGTCTCTACACAAATTCTTTTTTTCAATTTAGACGCATCATTCCATATACTGATACCCTAGGAGCAGCTTCCTTGACCATCACTAGCTCTAACATTTTGAAATAATCCACTTTTCCCCCCATCTTTTTGAGGCCCATCTTTTCTTCAAATCTTAGCTCAACCCCTATCTTTCCTGAAGCCTTTTATGATAATCTGGCTCAAAGTGATGCCTTTCTTCTTTGCATTCCTAAAGCATTTATTGGGGCTTCCTTGGTGACTCAGACAGTAAAGAACAGCCTGTGATGTGGAAGACCTGGGTTCGATCCCTGGGTTGGGAAGATCCCCTGAAGGAGGGCATGGCAAACCCACTCCAGTAGTCATGCTTGGAGAATCTCCATGAACAGAGGAGCCTTGCGGGCTACAGTCCATGGGGTCGCAGATTCGGATATGACAGAGCGACTAGGCACAAAGCATTTATTACCTACACCACTCACAAAGTCTATCCTCACATAAGGTCAGAGATTGCAGGTGCTATGCTCTTTCTTCCACGGATGTTTGTAAACATCGAAAGAGTAAGGGACCTCCTGGTGGTCCAGTTCAGTTCAGTCGCTCAGTCGTGTCCAACTCTTTGCGACCCCATGAATTGCAGCACGCCAGGCCTCTCTGTCCATCACCAACTCCCGGAGTCTACCCAAACCCATGTCCATCGAGTTGGTGATGCCATCCAACCATCTCATCCTTTGTCGCCCCCTTCTCTTCCTGCCCCCAATCCTACCCAGCATTAGGGTCTTTTCCAATGAGTAAACCCTTCGCATGAGGTGGCCATAGTATTGGAGTTTCAGCCTCAACATCAGATCTTCCAATGAACACCCAGGATTGATCTCTTTTAGGATGGATTGATTGGATCTCCTTGCAGTCCAAGGGACTCTCAAGAGTCTTCTCCAGCACCACAGTTCAAAAGCATCAATTCTTCGGCACTCAGCTTTCTTCACCGTCCAACTCTCACATCCATACATGACCACTGGAAAAACCATAGCCTTGACTAGACGGACTTTTGTTGGCAAAGTAATGTCTCTGCTTTTAAATATGCTATCTAGGTTGGCCATAACCTTCCTTCCAAGGAGTAAGCGTCTTTTAATTTCATGGCTGCAATCACCATTAGCAGTGATTCTGGTGGTCCAGTGGTAAACAATCTGCCTGCCAGTGCAGGGAACATAGGTTGCATCCTTGATCCAGGAAGATCCTACTTGCCACAGAGAAACTAAGCCTGGACACCACTATAACTGAGCCCACGAGCCTAGAGCCTGTGCTCTGCCACAAGAGAAGCCACCTCAGTGAGAAGCCCAAGCGCTGCAACTAGAGGGTAGCCCCCACTTTCTGCAGCTAGAGAAAGCCTGCGTGCGGCAATGAAGACCCAGCACAGCCAAAAAGAAATTAATAAATGAAGTTAATAAAAACAGAGTAAGGACTCAGTTATTTCATACCTTTGTATCTCACTGAACAAAGTATAAATACGCAGTATATACTTAGATTTTTAATTCTCAGGAACAGGGTTTCTGAAAGTATAGCTATTGGATTACCTGCATAAGAATCCTCTGAGGTGCTTCATTAAAATGCAGATTCCTGGACCTGACCCCAGACACACAGAATCAGAACTGATGGGAAAAGCACTAAAAAATATATATATATGTATGTATATATATATATATATATTTTTTTTTTTTTTTTTGCCCCATGGCATAGCATGTGGGATCTTAGTTCCCTAAGCAGAGATAACCTGCGCACCCTGCATTGTAAGCACAGAGTTTTAACCACTGGACTGCCAAGGAAGTCCCCTGAGAAATATATTTTTAATAAGTTTCCTAGGTCATTCTTATGCACATGAATGTTTGAAACTCTGTTCTCTAGTCACCGGGATGTTATTTAAAATACATTATAAATGTCCAGAATTTGTAATAAAGAGAATTTGCATAGGCTAAGAAGGGGAAATAAATAGCAGAAAGCACACCAACAAAACTAAAATTCATACTGGAATATGATAGATAATAAATAATGGGAAATAGAGACTGAATAGAACAGATAGAAAATAGATACTGGAAACAAATTCTTGGGAGGCTTGGAACCAGCAAAACTGTCTGGGTTTTCTGAAACAGGCTCTTGGAGAAGAATTTTGAGAAAAATTTTAAAGAAAGAGTGAGTCAAAACTGAAGAAGAGAGCAAGATGCATTGTAGATTCAAGTCACCAAACATTTTGGGTGGGATGAAAACGACTATAGCCAAAGACTCAAAAGGCCTGACTTTATTAATTCTAGTATGGTCCCAGCAAGTCACTTATCCCCTCAGAGCCTTGGTTTCCACATTTGCATATCAGAAAAAAAAAAAGTAACCAGCCTTCTTTACAATGTTGGCTTGAGTTTTAAATATGATATATAAAACAAACACTTGGGAAAGTGAATATCATGCACTTGATAATTTTATGAACATATGTATGTCCATAAAATTATCATATGCATGATATTAATCATTTTTTTTCCATGCACTGTCTTAAGTAAATAAGGTATCTGAGTCATAAACAGATTTGGTCACTAAGAATCATCTAACAGAAAACCACAATCTCAGTGCTGAACTGTATGTACCCCTGACACGGAAGAGTGTCAGTGATGATTCCATGCTTAGAACTCCTGTTTTTCCCCATATATGAAGACCCATATATAAGTCAGAGGCCAAGACTTCATCACTGGCAAATTCTTTGCTTTACTTTATCCTCACATGACTTGATTTCCTTACTGATTTCATTCTTTTATTCACAATGACTAGCTTACTGGGGAAAATAAGCAAGGAGATCAAACCAGTCAATCTTAAAGGAAATCAGTCCTGAATATTCATTGGAAGGACTGATGCTGAAGCTGAAGCTCCAATACTTTGGTCACCTGATGCGAAGAACTGACTCACTGGAAAAGACCTTGATGATGGAAAAGATTGAAGGCAGGAGGAGAAGGGGATGACAGAGGATGAGATGGTTGGATGGCATCAGCGACTCTATGGACATGAGTTTGAGCAAGCTCTGGGAGTTGGTGATGGACAGGAAAGCCTGGAGTGCTGCAGTCCATGGGGTTGCAAAGAGTCGGCCATGACTGAGCGACTGAACTGAACTGAACTGAGTGAGATGACAATATCTACAATAGCAAAATCATGGTCTTTTAATGGTTTAAACTGTGCATCAGAGGAAAAAACATTCCAGCAACTCTAATGGCTAAGCATATTATTTATGCTTTAAATTTCAAGAATACAAGAAGAAATTTTTTTAAAGAGTGCATCGGAGACAGTATTATGTCCAAATCACTGTGAAATTCTGTAAAGCATGTCCAAGCAAAGTTTTGGCTGCCAACATTTCTCTTTCCTTAAGAACCGTGATTCCCAAATGGTACTCCTATAGAACACCAAACAAATATGCTTTATCTGAAAATCAAATAGTAGTGATCTTTTCCCAACTTACAAAAAACAAAATAAATTAAGATTTTTCCCTTGTATCTTTCTTAGAATTTTGATTTTTACAACTGCACTACTGTGCTATCAAAATCTTTTCAAGATAGTAGAGATAAAACAGTTTACTTAAAGATTTAATAAATTAACATTTTTAGAGGCTCCACCAAAAGCTACATGATTTATATATTCATATCTATGCATTCAGATATTTTATTAATTCACTCATGTTACAGATATTGTATATGCATGCCATGAATCAACAAAATATGAAATTTGAAGGGACTTTAAATGCTAATCAGGTCAAGTTGTTACCTGACCCCAGGTAGACCAAGAAGGTCCTCCTGACAGATCTCAAACTGATCCAAACTGGAAAGTCCTTTTTTTTTTCAGGACTTACAGGAGACTTTTGTTTCTGTATACAATGAGATCTTCTGACTAATAACTTACTTTCCAAGTGGTCAAAGATTTTTGGCACTTGATTTTCATAAACTAAATTCAGCACTTTTTAGATTTTTTCCAAGAACTCTGATTCTGTGCTGTCTTTCTGGCCACTGTTCAAACACAAGTGCACATCGAGACAACTGGAATTTCGGCAATTTTCAGGAAGGACCCTTTGTCAACAGGGCAAGATCAGTAGTCATGGTTTTCAGTTGATGCCATTTTTGCTTTTAATTGTAAATTGCTTTCAGTTAAGCTTGTCATTATTAAATAAGCTTGTTGTGGGCTATTGTACAGGCTATTGTGTTGGTCACCCAAGAACTCAGACTAGGTCAGTGGCTGTAGAGATGGTTAGATTGGAGATTTATCTTAGTGGAGGATTACATAGTACTTGCAGAAGGAGTGAATGTGAGCTGTTGGTACAGCAGAGGTATTACTAATTCCCCCAAACCGTTTGCTGGTACACGTACACTTTATGATTATCTCTGAATCCTTTTCCCATAGCTGTGAGGTCTCTTGCCCCATCTAAGTAGGCTAAGTCAAAAATATTGGATAACCCCCGATGTGGGCAACGCTTTACCTGTATACTAGATGCTGCTGCTGCTAAGTCGCTTCAGTCGTGTCTGACTCTGTGCGACCCCATAGACAGCAGCCCACCAGGCTCCCCTGTTCCTGGGATTCTCCAGGCAAGAACACTGGAGTGGGTGTATACTAGATGAGGAACTAGAATAGTTTGAAAGAGCTCAGCTCATGCCATATCCTTTTGTCCTTGCAGAGTGGGGTTTAAAAGACTGATATTGGTGAACTCTCCACTCTTTAAATCAACCCCGCAAGTATTTTTCAAGTGCCATCCATGTGCCAGGCAATATGCCAGACACTAGGAATGAAAAGATAAATGAAGCATGGACCTTTCAATTTAGTGAGGAGGGATAGCACAAACAAATGATCAAAGAGTATATCCTAAGTGTTCCTTACAGTGCTGTGTAAACATAGTGGAAAGAAGAGCAAATTTGGTTTGCAAAGAGGGTCAGAGAAAATGTAACAGAAAGAGTAATGCTTGAAGTGAGTCTTAAAACAAAACAAAAATTTTATATGGATAAGGACAAAAACAACAGAGAGGAATGTTTGCCATTCAAGAAACTAATTTACCCACATTTCTTCATTACTAAAAAGATTTCCATGGAGTTCCCTGGTGGCTTAGTGGTTAGGATTCTGGGTTTTCACTGCCATGGGCCCAGGTTCAATTCCTGGTCCGGGAACTGAGAAAAAAGATTTCAATATCTCAGCCAATGAATTTACTTATTTCACATAACATGCTATCAAAAAAAAATTTCCAATTCAGTAGAAGAATATGTTATGCCACACTTTGAGTCAGAATTTGACGTGGAGGTGAGTGGCAAAAAGAAAAAGAAAAAAGCAGATTAAATTCAAAACAGGACTGCTCTCTGGCTGTATTTTGCAGCACAGTAATTATAAAAATACTGTCGTTCTTGCTCAGTCCTGTCTGACTCTTGGTGACCTCATGGACTGTAGCCCTCCATGCTCCTCTGTCCATGGAATTTTCCAAGCAAGAATACTGGAGTGGGTAGCAATTTCCTTCTCTAGGGGATCTTCCTGACCCAGGGATGAAACTCATGTCTCCATCTCCAGCATCTCCTGCATTGGCAGGTGGATTTTTTTTTTTTTTTTACCACTGCACTGCCTGGGGAGCCCATAAAAATACTATATGGCTCCTTACTGTTCCACTCATATGCAGATTTTATACAAACCTGTAACTGATCTTCTTCTTTCACCTGCCTGGAGGAAGCATATAGTAAGTTTTGAAGCAGTCCCTGTCTTAAAATACCTAGTGGCTGCATGCCAGCAATGTGTTCTCTCTTACTGGCTTGTTACTTTGGCTCAAACTTCCAAAAAATAGTCAGTCTGAAAAATCTAAGAAATTAACCTTATATCCTCAATATCAGGTGATGTGTATGCTTTGAAAAAGCAGTACTAGTAATATAGCAGGATTTTCAGTAATTATTGAACTGGAAATTCTCCAGTGTTTTCAGATCCTAAGATTTGACTTCTGTGCCAAAGGACACAGTTGTTTTTTTTCTTTTTAAACTGTGTGTGTCTCTGGGTAGGTATATATAATCACCTTCATAAATTTAACACCTACCATATACCAGGCACTATTCATACAATGAATCTGGCAGAAAGAGATCAAACAAGATTATTAAGGTCTCTCTCATCTGTGTGACACTCATCTGTATTCTCCTAGGATTCTCCTATTCTCCTTGCCTGCAGTGACTTCTGTCATGTCCAGGAATAATTTTTTTAATATTCTAGCACCTCTGGGGTTCTCTATTCTTCTCTTGTAGAAATCAGTGGAGCCTGGAGAAGGGAATGGCAAACCCACTCCAGTATTCTCTTCTAGAGAATCCCATGGATAGAGGAGCTTGGCAGGCTATAGTCCGTGGGGTCACAAAAAGTCAGACAAGACTGAGTGACTAACACTTACTTACTTACTTGTGGTTGTAAGATAATCTAAAGAATTTCAGGCCTCAAAACTTGTGCACAGTGACACCCAAAAGTTAAAAAAAAAAAAAAGAAAGAAATCATTGGAAATTCAAGTTCTGTTTATTCAGTCTGTATAGAGACATTCACAAAGAAATTTAATTGACTGGATTGAACTCTCACTGCTATAAGATGCCTAGCACTGTAAAAAATTTGTAAATGTGGTGCTCTGAAGTACTGTTACCTAGAGGGAAAATGAGCTCATCAATAGATATAATGGTGTCCAATGTTTCCTATTCATTCACTCAAAAAATATTCAATAATCTATAATGTCCCTGGTTTATTCGAGGCGCTTGGAGGGTAGCCATGAGTGACATAAGACTGACTTCATGGAGTTCACCATCAGTGGGGAGAGCTCACATCAATTACAACTCAACTGTGAGGGCTTCCCTGGTGGTCCAGTGGCTAAGATTCTGAGTTCGCATTGCAGGGAGCCAGGGTTCCAACTATGGTCAAGGAGCTAGATCCCACACTCTCCAACAAAGTTGGAAGGTCCTGCATGCTGCAACTAAGACTCAGCACAGCCAAATAAATAAATAAATGAATAAATATTTTTTTAAAAAATTCAACTAAGAGAACAAAGCAGGGAATATGCACCAAAGGAAATATGGTATAATTGCACACACAGATGGGCAAACCAGGAGGGTTGGTCATCCTATGGACCAAACAAGCACCATCACCGATTTATGAGGCTTGTTATAAACACAGCCTATGGCTAAATATTGTGGTCCCAACACTAAGGGAGCTCCAACTCGAGGGGAAGAGAGGAGGCATAAGCCCAGGAAAAGATATTAATGACTTCTCTCTCAGGACAGTATTTGATGAAAGCCAAGACAAAGTCCAAGGGAGTTCATAGGTGGTGCTGCTGCTGAAGTGAAAGAGATGGAATCTTAGCTGGAACCAGAGGAGTGGGCATGATTAACTAAGTAAAGTAGAAGTGGTGAGGGAGAGCACCATTTAACTGCTTATTACACACCTCTCCAGTGCAAAGGGTCCAGTTTATTAGGCCCCAACTCCCCCTGTCCTCTGTCTCACTACTTGAAATTAGTGTCCACCAGGGAGAAAGGGTGTGAAGGCACATGGGTGGAGAAGTATAGGTATGTAGATGTCTTGACTCAAGAAGGTGATTTCTGGAGGAGTAGTGGGAGAGAAAGCAGGAAAAGCTACATTCATTCAGTCATTCAACAAACATTCAATGATTATTATTGGCTAGTTGGTGCCCTAGGTTTTGGGGATAGGAAAGAAAGCAACAGCAACAATAGGTTTTTCCCTCAGAGTGTCTGGGAAGGTAAGTAAAATGAAATCGCAAAAGCAATAAACCACACAAACCACCATAGGCAGTGTAATAATTGCTGTGTCAGAGATAAGCAGAGAAGTAGAATGCAGAGTCTATGCGGGTGGAGAGCAAGACAGCCTTTCGTGAGGAAGAGGTTGTAGAATTGAGAACTGAAGGAAAACGCAGAAAGGGGAACTTATTCCAAGAAGCAGGAAGAAGATGTTTAAAGCAAAGCCCGGAGAGAAGCAGGTACATACATCAGGAAGTTGAAGGGAGTTTGGTATGAAAACTTTGAGGAAGCAGCAGACAAAGATGTATCAGAAGATGGAGTGTCTGTAAGTCTGGACTTCATGCTGGAGTCAGTGCAGAGATGTCAGAGAATGTCTGAATGGAAGATGTCACGTGGAAAGCAGTGTTTTAAGAGTACTGGGTGGGGAAAGTGGAAGCCAACGAGATTAGCTGGAGGTGAGCATAGGTGTCCAGGATAAGAACTTGGCTGAGTGGTGCTAAGCAGAGTGTATCAACCCCTTGTGGAGATTTTCTAAGCTCTACAGTATTTAGAAAAAATTCCCAAATGGCAATCCAGACTCCCTCCCTCACCAATTCCCCCTTCCTTGATGACCACAGGATTTAACTAAAAATGGCCCTGAGAACGGGTATGAAAGACATTACAAGGAAATACCAGAGAGACTGGATGGATGTGAGGGTGGCAACTCAAAGGGAAGAATTACAAACGGTGCCAGGATTTTGAATTGGTGAACCACGTGAACCAGAGGCCTTTAACCAAAAGTTCAAAAGCTAAGCCAGTTTTCTCTTGTGGCAGGGGAACGAAAGGAGTGTCAGAGGAAGGAAGGAAGGAAAGGGGACGCAAAGATGAATCTGAGGCTAGGCACGTCGCGTTAACAGAGTTTCTTAAGGTCATTGAGGCGGAGAGCTGGATCTTTATTTTTAAAAAGAGGTGATGACATGCTAGATATTAACAGGGGGAAAGATGAAGACTAGACTGGGCTGACCGCCTGGAGTAGGCCAGAGCAAAGAGGGAAATTATACAAACAACACAAACCTCTCTTTCTTCTTTAAGGAAAAAAAAAAGAATGACAGAAACAAATGGGCAAAAGATGTGCAGCCTGCCATGTGCCTCGGGGATTTCCAGGGCTAAACACGAAAAAGGGCTACAGTAGGAAGAGCAGGGCCAGCCGCTGGGGCAGGGAGTCAGGGATGAGGAACGAAGCGGCCCTTGCCGCTCACAAATAGGGCTCAGTGGGGCTTTCCTGGTGGTCCAGGGTTAAGACTCTGTGCTTCCAATGCAGGGGGGTGGCAGCTAACTCCCTGGTCGGGGTCACTGTATTTTAAAAATGGTGAAATTGAGCTGATCAGTTCAGTCCAGCTGCTCAGTCATGTCTGACTCTTTGCAACCCCCTGGACTGCAGCATGCCAAGCTTCCCTGTCCTTCACCAACTCCCAGAGTTTGCTCAAACTCACGTCCATCGAGTCGGCGATGCTATCCAACCATCCCATCCTCTGTCGTCCCCTTCTCCTCCTGCTGATACTTGAGCATTTATGAAAGGAGAAACCCAGACATGGAGAGATTTCTCTGCGATGTGTGTTAGATCCAGCCATCAGACAGACTGCCGACCTTCAGGTTAGTAGAGTAAGGATTTCCCAAGCCCAGCTAGAAAAAGGAAGAAAGAGAGACTTGAGCACCACCTTAGAGAATGTCCACCACAGGAAAAGTGACACTGAAGTAGCACCAGCAGAGTAAAAGCCAGAACAGATGGGTTGCAAAAACAAAAACAAAGGAAATGCATTGACTTAGATTCCTGGGGAGAAAGGAAGTAATAGCCTGTCAGTGACATCAAGGAGGAAAGTTAGAAGACAGTTTGACGTGTACAGAAAAATATTTTTATTGACTTAAGCAAGAGCTATTTCAGTAGTGCAAAAAGAAATCCCGATGGAAAAACTTGCACTTCCAGGCATGAAAATGAACAGAAACTGGATTAACCCTCTCACAGGACACAAGAAATTTGGGCAAAAATGCATGAAATAACTGTTTCCATCATACAACACACAGTGCAGGACTGTGATTCCTGGGAGGCGAGAAACAAAGGAAGTACGTATCTGTACAATATGCTAACTTTCTGCCTGGAGGCGCTTTCCAGATCACAAGAAGAGGGATCCAAGTAGACAAAACAGTCTTGCTAAAACGAGGGCAAAAAGATCCGAGTTTGGGCAGGATGAGGTGGCTGCATTTTTTGAGGCAGAATACCAGAGGACAGGGAGGTATACGGAGAAAGAAATCCTGAGTGCCCCTGAATCTTAAGCTGAATGCTAAACTGCATAAGGTACAACTAACTCTATGGGACTCAGGAAAGAGAACTCTAAGACTGCTAAAAGTTAAACCAACTCTTCAGCAGAGCTGGGAAACACTCAAGTTCTAACCAGGCAGAATGGAGAGATCTTGTTGAACTCCCGTGGTTTTTAGAAGAGACTCTAGAGCAGGGATCCCCACCAGGCACCAGTACTATTAAGAAGGTATAAGAATTCATGTTGAAATGGAAATTTTCACAATAGTAATATTAATAACAATTTATTTTCATATTTTCAAACATGAATTAATACACAGAAGATTTTCACTGTAACCCAGAGCATTATGTAAGTTAGCTGCAAAACACAGAATAAAAATGTGAATATTTTACATGAATATGAATATTTTACATGAATGTGAATATTTTGCGCGAATATGAATATTTTACATGAATGTGAATATTTTACATGAATATGAATATTTTACATGAATATGAATATTTTACATGAATATGAATATTTTACATGAATATGAATATTGATGAATTCGTAGTACTTTTCATTTGTGCAATGCTTCTTCGACTTGAACGTTAACAATACGGGTTTACAGAAAAGTTACTGAATTGCTTAACTTAGAATTGAAGCTGATTTCGATTTTCTTCAAAGTCAGATAATTTCTTCTAAAATAAAAAAAGCAAGTTTGACAATACCGAGGCCCACAATGAAAGAGTGATGTTTGGAACTCAACTCAGTCATTGGAAAACTTTTCAGAATGCTTGAAATAATTTGAAAAAACTCTACTTTTTTAAACTATAAATTGTATGAAATAGAAGATAAATATTTCTGATGAAAATTTAACATTTGAATTGAAATGTGGTCTGAGTTTAAAACTACACACTGGACTTAGAATAAAAATGTGGCATCCAATACTTTGGCCACGTGATGCAAAGAACTGACTCAGTGGAAAAGACCCTGATGCTGGGAAAGCTTGAAGGCAGGAAAACGGGATGACAGAGGATGAGATGGCTGGATGGCATCACTGACCCAAAAAACATGAGTCTGAGTACAGCCACTATGGAGAACAGTGTGGAGATTCCTTAAAAAACTGGGAATAGAACTGCCATATGACCCAGCAATCCCACTGCTAGGCATATACACCGAGGAAACCAGAATTGAAAGAGACGCGTGTACCCCAATGTTCATCGCAGCACTGTTTACAATAGCCAGGGCATGGAAGCAACCTAGATGTCCATCGGCAGACGAATGGATAAGGAAGCTGTGGTACATATACACAATGGAATATTACTCAGCCATTAAAAAGAATACATTTGAATCGGTTCTATTGAGATGGATGAAACTGGAGCCCATTATACAGAGTGAAGTGAGCCAGAAAGAAAAGCACCAATACAGTATACTAATGCATATATATGGAATTTGAAAGATGGTAATGGTAACCCTATATGTGAGACAGAATAAGAGACACAGATGCATAGAACAGTCCTGTGGACTCTGAGGGAGAAGGTGAGGGTGGGACGTTCTGGGACAATAACATTGAAACATGTATATTGTTATATGTGAAGCGGAACACCATTCCATGTTCTATGCATGGGACGGATGCTCAGGGATGGAGCGTTGGGATGACACTGAGGGATGGGAGGGGGAGGGAGGTGGGAGGAGGGTTTGGGAGGGGGAGCACATGTGAATCCATGGCTGATTCATGTCGATGTATGGCAAAAACTACTACAATATTGTAAAGTAATTAGCCCCCAACTAAAATTAAAAAAATAAAAAAATAAATTAAAAAAAAATAAATAAATAAATAAAAATTAAAAAAAAAAAAAAAAAACATGAGTCTGAGAAAACCCTGGGAGACAGCGGAGGACAGGGAAGCCTGGAGCACTGCAGTGCATGGGGTCGCAAAGAGGCAGACACAACTGAGCAACTGAACTGAACTGAATATATAAAAATATAAAAATATAATAATTATATATTGAAATGATAATATTTTGAAGATATTTGGTATAAAATATGTTATTAAAATTAATTTTACCTTTTTTACTTTTTATTTATTAAAAAAAATTTTTTTTTGGCTGTACCACATGGCTTCCAGGGACTTTCCTGGCCAGGGTTTGAGCCCGTGCCCCCTTCAGTGGATGGGATTTTAACCACTGGACCACCAGGGAATTCCCTCTTTTTATTTTCCCCGATTGCTCAGTTGGTAAAGAATCCGCCTGCAATGCAGGAGAACCGGTTCGATTCCTGGGTCGGGAAGATCCCCTGGAGAAGGGATAGGCTACCTGCTCCAGTATTCTTGGGCTTCCCTTGTGGCTCATCTGGTAAAGAATCTGCCGCAATGTGGGAGACCTGGGTTTGATCCCTGGGTTGGGAAGATCCCCTGGAGAAGGGAAAGGTCACCCACTCCAGTATTCTGGCCTGGAGAACTCCACGGACTGGATAGTCAGTGGGGTTCCGAAGAATTGGATACGACTGAGCGACTTTCACTTTCACCAGAACATTTAAACTCACATATGTGGCTCACATCTGCATCTTGCACTGTATTTCTATTGGCAGCTCTACTCTAGGGTGGAGACTTCAGAGACTAAGATTTAGGCTTCAAACAGCCTAAATTCAAGTCTAGACTCTGATACTTCTTTTTTTTTTTTTTTTTTTTTTTAGTTCTACCAGTTTATTGCTACCAACCCATCTCCCTCCACCCTCATGCACGCGTGCTCAGTCATGTAACCCCATGGACTGCAGCCCACCAGGCTCCTCTGTCCATGGACTTTTCCAGGCAAGAATACTGGAGTGGGTTGCCATTTCCTTCTCCATCTGATACTTCTTAATTGAATATTTTGGGCAAGTTGCTAAACATCTCCATGCTTCAGTTTTCCCCATCTAAAACACGGGGAATAACAATAGTTCCACCTCACTATAAGAGTTGTTATAAGAATTCTCAAATAGTATCTAACACATAGGAATTACTATGTGTAATAGCCATTGCTGTTGTTTCATTATTAACTATGTGACCTTGAGAAATTTCTTAACCGTTAATTTACTCATTTATAAAATAGTGATAGCAACGTGTTTCTCACAAGTTTAGTTCTTGAATTAAATGAGAGAGGGATGCAGAATTGTTTGATAGAAGGTAGGTGCCCACCACAAACTTGCTGAATCTTCCCTGTATTAGCTGGTGTTCAGAAGTTTCTGTAATCTGGCTCAGCTCATAACTCTTTTTTCTGTTTGTTTGTTTTTTGGAGTATAGTTGGTTTACAAAGTTGCATTAGTTTCAGGCGTACAGCAAAGTGAATTGGTTACACATATACAACATACATACATATCCACTCTTTCAGATTCTTTTTTTTTTAACACATATATACATTCTTTTTTTAAAAAATTCATTTTTAAAAAAAAAAATTCCTTTCCATTATGGTTTATCCTAAGGAGATTGGATATGGTTCCCCTGCTATACAGCAGGCCCTTGTTTCAACTCACTGCTCTTAAATTCAATAGTGTGGGATGGTAGAGGAGGGAAGTACTTCTCTGACAGTCCAGTGGTTAGGATTTGGCTCTTTCACTGCCCAGGTTCGAACCCTGGGCAGGGAACTGAGATCCCACAAGCTGCATGGTGAGGTCCCCCACAAATAGTGTGTGTGTATGTGTGAAAGAAGTTGCAAACCATAAGGTCCCCTTTAGTTGTTAAACATTATTTTTATTATTCTCTACTATGAAATTCCTTCTGAGAGTATTTGTTCGCTAAGCTTGGCTTTATTTTGAATCTCTCCAGTTCCACCCTCTTACCATCTGGCCTGAAGATTTGCTCTTCTATGGAGCCTTCAGTATGGACTCCAGCCCCAACATGATCTCTCTGTCTCTTCTAAATTCCTGAAACACCTCCCACCCGTTGTATATGTTGTTGTTGTTGTCCCTAAGTCGTGTCCAACTCCTTGGCGACCCCATGGACTGTTGCCCACCAGGCTCCTCTGTTCATGGGATTTTCCAGGCAAGAATACTGGAATGGGTTGCCATTTCCTTGACATTTAACAATGTATTACTTCGTATTGTTTTAAAATAATCATATAGGGTGAATGTTTTATAAATTGTGAATTTTCCAGCAGCACATGATAATTGCTCAAAAAATATTTGGTCCAGAAGTGGGGAACATTTGACAACATTAGAGGGAAGTTCTTTTTTTGAGTTTGGACTCGGGAGACTCAAGTATCCTCTACAAAGAACAAAGAGCATCACTGGAGAGAGGAAGTTTTTAGCAAAAGTTTGAGATAAGCATGAACAGGCAGAACAGAGCTGATGTGGGAAGTGAGAGGGGCAGAGGTGGTAGCGAAGGACAGAGCAGAGGTCAGGAAGCAAAGCGGACGCCCACCCTGCAGGACATTCCTAGAACTCAAGGCAAAGCTCCTTCTTTCCCAAGTCCCTCCAACAGCTATTTTTATCCATGTCCAATTTTAGAAAGTGACACAAGGTCTCATTCCAATCAGTTCTTTTGCTGATCTCAGACAGCTTATTCCCAGAAATTCCTTCCTCTTGCCCTGGGAGCCTTCCCTACCCTCAGGTATTTAAGATGTTTGGAAATCCTCCTTTCCATCATAGGCTTTGCTGACCATCTGAAAGTGAATGAGGTCAGGTGCCTTCTATGCTCAGAAACCCCCTCTCACTCCATCAGGAGAAGACAACTTACTACCTGGATTCTGCAGGATCCAAACAGTGCCTGCTCCACGACAGGAGCCCCTGAATGCCACTCCATTGCCACTGAGTGAACCTACGTCATTTTAATGACATTCATGGTAGCATGGTTGATTCTTGTTTGGGCAATAGTGGAGGAAACACAGCTAATGTGGACAGAAAGAAGCTGTTGTTCAACCATGACTCATAGGCTTAGTTCTCAACCCAAGGTTCAAGTTTGTTTTGCATTTTTGTGGCTTTAAGGTGATGGTGAACTGGCAAGGAGAAAGGACGACAACATGGTAGGGACTAGAGAGACAGGATTCAGGCTTTATCACTAGTTTCAGTGTGAGTTTGGGTAACAACTCATGAGGGTTTGAGGAGGTGTCTTCCCTCCTCAAAATTCTATTATTCTATATAATGATATAATGCTATGAAATCTGAGAAGTATAATGAACATGTTTTCTAAAAGGCTGACTGCTACATTGAGACAGAGAGGTAAATCAACCTATAAAGGAGGTACAAATGAGTACATAGCAAGGGCAGGTAAAAGGCAGAGTTTAACCCCTGGAATATCTTCCCGGTTAAATATACATCCACATCTTTAAAAACATTCTACTATTCTAAAGTTAGACTGTGTCATTAGGCACAGCGCACCAATGACAATCATTCCCAGAAGGGGGTTGATCCTCCCCAGGGAAATGGGTCCCTAATGGGGACTTGGAGAAGTCCACTGGACCACTGGACTTGGAGAAGTAGGACATCTCAACTCTGGGGACGTTGGCCCCCAGGCTCAAAGACATGGGCTAACAGAGGCCAGCATGCGTGGAGAGGGACCCAGTTGTCTCAGTCACTTGCTCTCTTTTCACCCAGCCAGGTACAACCAGTTCCTTTCTCTTTCTTTCTAACTTTGTCCCCAGCCCCCAAGCCAAAATCTGATTACATAATTAAGTACTTAGTAAGGATTCTCTGATGCTGATTTTTAATGAACTTGGCCAGTACTGCTTCCTGTTTTGAAAGAAACCAGCCCATTTAAAAAGTTAGTCCGTGCCCCCAATACCCACTGTGTCTTAGAAATCAAATGGGCATTTTAAACCATTTTAGAGGGAAAATAATTATATGTAAATAGGTTAAAGTTCTTACAACAGAGAAGATAGCTATTGAAAAGAGAAACTTGGGTAGCAGAATATGATTGTGATACCAATACTAGTGTTTGCCCATCTGTTTATCTGTCTATCTATCCATCTACCTACTCTACCTATTCTCAGATTGTTCTAAACTAATATCAAAAACATCATGAACATGTGTTCATGTTCACGCCTCCTAGAGCCTGCCTTTACCCTGGGATTTTGGAGCAGAGGTAAGAGATATCTGCAAGACTTTGCAAGGCATCTTCCTACCAAACTACTTCTCAGTCTCCTGGGTACTTTTGAAGGGTACCTTGGAATTCTAGAAATTCACATGGAGGCCTCTGAACTTGACCGCAGGCTTGCTCATGTTCCTTAGTGGAGTAGAGTCAAGATATCCTCACAACATTCTTGGTGTGGGCACGGAATAGTACAGGGCGAAAAAAACCAGAAATGTTAAGGGAGGGGAGTAAAGATATTGGGAGAAATGGTGAGCATTCAGGAGAGGTGCTGTGATTATTCTCCATAAAACTATTCTCTCTTCTCACTCTGGACCCATGACTATCAACTGCTGAAGGATTAAATCTAACACCATTATTTCCCTCCTTAAAATCTTTAATCCCAAGATGCTTGCCATTGCAACCTTGGTTTGACATTTAGTCCTGCCTGTATCTTCTTCCTCAACACTCCCTGCCACACCTAAATACTTCTAATTCCCCAAGTGCTCTCTCCTTTCAATAGCATTGCCCATGTTGAACTCTTAGAATCATTTTCCCACCTAGGTCACTTCCATTTTCTATTTGTTCTTTAAGATGCCTCAGGTGCCACCATCCTTGACCTCCCCACTCCCTCCCTCCTCAGCTTGGTCTCCCTCCTAGGTTATCTCTGAGCACCTGATAGCATGTCTCTATCATTGTCTCTATTACCATATGCTGTGATCATCTCTTTGCTTTAATATCTCCCTAACTAGACTATGGACCATGAGCTCTTGGAAGGTAAGACTATCTTTTAACCGTAATCATATTTCTGCTGTCTTGCACAATGCTAGTTACTTACTGAAGCTCAATAAATGTTGATGAATTAATCAATTAGGTTTAGTGCTGTGTACACAGAGGAGCTCGCCTCCTTCATTGGCCCTGAGCCTCTTTTGGACAATTCACAATCCCCATAGTCTTCAGCCATGGTTGCAGGAGGCCAACTTGTATGATTTTCTCTGGAGCTGTTAATTTCTGCTGTACACCTAGCCCTAGACCAGATCTGTGCCAAGTTACTGAACACTAGATTCTTCACTGCTGTCTCAGGGATGTCAGGAGGCGGTATGTCATGACCTCAACAAGCTCAAAACAATTAAACAAAATTTGATATCTCACCTGGGTTAGAACACCTCTACAATTTCTCAGTATACCTTTAGGGGAAAAGGAGTAAATTTGGGAGTTTGGCCTTTCAGGGATTAGGATTCAATGAGGTGCCAGGTCTCTATTGCAAATAGATAACTATCTTTATATAAAGTTGTAACTTTTGGCAACTGATCTCTAGGGAACATAGTTTTATAGTTTATTATTTATATTTTAAAAATACAGGATTATATTAAGCCACTTTCATTGCCATCCAGGGGTCCACACTTGAGAAATGCTGGCCCAAGTTAGGAGTACCATCTGTGACCGCAGGTTAGATGGATGTGAACAGGACCACGAAGGAATCAGATTTGTGACCTTGGCCCTATTACCACTTGCCCAAGTAGGATGTGGTCTGAGAGGCCTGGCAAAGCTGGAGCTTGGTGACTGCAAGCTTGAGAAAGAGCAGGGTTCCCTGCAGATGACCGGTTACAGGTCCCTGTGGATTCTGGGGCTAAGTATAACCCCAGACGTCTGGTGACCAGCTTCATTTTCCAAAGAGCTTCTTGTTTGAAATGGTCTTCCCTACTTCAGTGGGTGGGAATAAGTTGAGCTAAATGCCTTTCAAGCAGCATAACATGATGGTTCAGAGCAGAGGATCAGGAATTAGGCACATTTGAGTCTGTATCCCAGCATGGCCTCTTGGCTGCTGTCTGGTCTTGGGCAGGTTGCTTAACCTCTCTGACCCTTATCTCCTTATGTTTTAAAAGGGGATAGTATTAGAGTTAGCATATGATCTAGTAATCCCACTTCTGGGCATATATCCAGAAAAGACAAAAATTCTCATTCAAAAAGATATCGGATTGACCAAAATGTCTGTTTGAGTTTTTCCATAAGATGTTATGGAAAAACTCGAACAAACTCTTTGGTCAACCCAATACATGCACCTCAGTGTTCATAGCAACTCTGTTTCCCAAAGTTAAGACATGGAAGCAACCTAAGTGTCCATCAATGGATGAATGGATACAAAGGGGACGGTGACAGCACCTACTTTATGTGTTTCCTGGAAGATTAAATGAGATGTCTCATAAGGCGCTTGGCATGTAATCAGGTACTCAGTCAATGGTAGCTTTTCTTCATCTATTAAGAATATTAAGATAGTAATAATAGGAAGTCATATTTAAAATGATTCCAGTAAGACAGGGCCCAGATGGGCTGGGCTCTCAGGCCACCACCCCAGTCACTGCTGCCTGCCTTCTCCCAAGGTGACCCCGCTTGGCCCCGCCAGCTCTGTCCAGGGCTGCTGAGGGAAGGAGGAATCTCAGCCAGGATGGAACTGCCTGGGCGTGAGCCCTGGGCTGGCAGCTGTGAGAGGAGGAGCGTGGAGCAGAGGAGAAATGGGGTGTCAGTGGGCGAGCTCAGACTCTGGGGAGGAAGTGGCTTTGTGGTGGGGTGAGGGTGGGGTAAAGAAGAGGGGATGGGCAGAGCTAGAGAGGTTTTCAGCAGGAAGGAAAGCAGTTGAGAAAAAAAATTACCCACCTTGTGTCTTACTGGCTTCTTGGTGTCCTTTTCTGGAAACAAAGAATCAGAAAGAGAACCCAACACAAAGCTTTCAGATTGTTACAAAATATCAGGCCTTTTTCTCTTTGATATATATATATTTTTTTTTTTTGGTGGAGGATGCATAACTCACCACTGTCCTGTCTGCAGCTTCAAAAAAGGAAAAATGGGCTGTGCTTTACCAATGGTCAGACTGTCAGACCAAGACCGAATGTGTGTTTTTCACCCCAAAAGCCTTGTTGCACAACTTGGTGTTATTTCCACAGGCAGCTGAAGTAATTCTGCTCTTGAAATCTTGCCCCGTGTGACTTTTTTTTTTCCCTTGTTTGTTAGCCCAGTAATTAAATAGTCTTGACAAACAGTCCCCTAGTTCAGCTCAGTTCAGTCGCTCAGTCATGTCCAACTCTTTGTGACCCCATGGACTGCAGCACGCCAGGCCTCCTTGTCCATCCCAACTCCCAGAGTTTACTCAAACTCATGTCCATCGAGTTGGTGATGCCTTCCAACCATCTCATCCTCTGTCGTCCCCTTCTCCTCCCACCTTCAAACTTTCCCAGCATCAGGGTCTTTTCCAATGAGTCAGTTCTTTGCATCAGGAGGCCAAAGTATTGGAGTTTCAGCTTCAGCATCAGTCCTTCCAATGAACATTCAGGACTGATTTCCTTTAGGATGACTGGTTGGATCTCCTTGCAGTCCAAGGGACTCTCAAGAGTCTTCTCCATCACCACAGTTCAAAAGCATCAGTTCTTCGGCACTCAGCTTTCTTTATAGTCCAGCTCTCACATCCATACATGACCACTGGAAAAGCCATAGCTTTGACTAGACAGGTCTTTGTTGGTAAAGTAATATCTCTGTTTTTTAATATATTGTCTAGGTTGGTCATAACTTTTCTCCCAAGGAGAAAGCGTCTTTTAATTTCATGGCTACAGTCACCATCTGCAGTGAGTCTGGAGCCCAGAAAAATAAAGTCTGTCACTGTTTCCATTGCTTCCCCATCTATTTGCCATGAAATGATGGGACCGGATGCCATGATCTTGGTTTTCTGAATGTTGAGTTCTAAGCCAACTTTTTCACTCTCCTCTTTCACTTTCATCAAGAGGCTCTTTAGTTCTTCTTCCTTTTCTGCCATAAGGGTGGTGTCATCTGCATATCTGAGGTTAATGATATTTTTCCCAGCAATCTTGATTTCAGCTTCTGCTTCATGCAGCCCAGCGTTTCTCATGATGTACTCTACATATAAGTTAAACAATCAGGGTGACAATACATAGCCTTGACGTACTCCTTTCCTTATTTGGAACCAGTCTGTTGTTCTATGTCCAGTTCTAACTGTTGCCTCTGACCTGCATACAGATTTCTCAGGAGGCAGGTCAGGTGGTCTGGTATTCCCATCTCTTGAAGAATTTTCCAGTTTGTTGTGAGCCACACAGTCAAAGGCTTTTGCATAGTCAGTAAAGCAGAACTAAATGTTTTTCAGAACTCTCTTGCTTTTTTTATGATCCAATGGATGTTGGCAATTTGATCTCTGGTTCCTCTGCCTTTTCTAAATCCAGCTTGAACATTTGGAAGTTCACAGTTCATGTACTGTTGAAGCCTGGGTTGGAGAATTTTGAGCATTACTTTGCTAGCATGTGAGATGAGTGCAACTGTGCCATAGTTTGAGCACTCTTCGGCATTGCCTTTCTTTGGTAGTGGAATGAAAACTGATCTTTTCCAGTCCTGTGGCCACTGCTGAGTTGTCCCAATTTGCTGGCATATTGAATGCAGCACTTTCACAGCATCATCTTTTAGTATTTGAAATAGCTCAACTGGAATTCCATCACCTCCACTAGCTTTGTTTACAGTGATGCTTCCTAAGACCCACTTGACCACATTCCAGGATGTCTGGCTCTAGGTGAGTGATCACAACATTGTGATTATCTGGGATGTGAAGATCTTTTTTGTATAGTTCTTCTGTGTATTTTTGCCACCTCTTCTTAATATCTTCTGCTTCTGTTAGGTCCCTACCATTTCTGTCCTTTATTGTGCCCATCTTTGCATGAAGTGTTCCCTTGGTATCTCTAATTTTCTTGAAGAAAATTTTCTAATTAGAAAATTGGTATTTCTAATTTTCTAGTCTTTCCCATTCTGTTATTTTCCTCTATTTCTTTGCATTGATCACTGAGGAAGGCTTTCTTATCTCTCCTTGCTATTCTTTGGAACTCTGCTTTCAAATGGGTATATCTTTGTTTTTCTCCTTTGCCTTTTGCTTCTCTTCTTTTCACAGCTATTTATAAGGCCTCCTCAGACAATTATTTTGCCTTTTTGCATTTCTTTTCCTTGGGGATGGTCTTGATCCTTGCCTCCTGTACAATGTCATGAACCTCTGTCCATAGTTCTTCAGGCACTCTGTCTATCAGATCTAGTCCCTTAAATCTATTTGTCACTTCCACTGTATAATCATAAGGGATTTGATTTAGGTCATACCTGAATGGTCTAGTGGTTTTCCCTTCTTTCTTCAATTTCAGTCTGAATTTGGCAACAAGGAGTTCATGATCTGAGCCACGGATCAGTTCCTGGTCTTGTTTTTGCTGACTGTATAGAGCTTCTCCATCTTTGGCTGCAAAGAATATAATCAATGTGATTTCGGTGTTGACCATTTGGTGATGTCCCTGTATAGAGTCTTCTCTTGCGTTGTTGGAAGAGGGTGTTTGCTATGACCAGTGCATTCTCTTGGCAAAACTCTATTAGCCTTTGCCCTGCTTCATTCTGTACTCCAAGGCCAAATTTGCCTGTTACTCCAGGTGTTTCTTGACTTCCTACTTTTGCATTCCTGTCCCCTATAATGAAAAGGACATCTTTTTTGGATATTAGTTCTAGAAAGTCTTGTAGGTCTTCATAGAACCATTCAACTTCACCTTCTTCAGCATTACTGGTTGGGGCATAGACTTGGATTACTGTGATATTGAATGGTTTGCCTTAGAAACGAACAGAAATCATTCTGTTGCTTTTGAGACAGCACCCAAGTACTGCATTTCGGACTCTTTTGTTGACTATGATGGCTACTCCATTTCTTCTAAGGGATTCCTGCCCACAGTAGTAGATATAATGGTCACCTGAGTTAAATTCACCCATTCCAGTCCATTTTAGTTTGCTGATTCCTGAAACGTCAATGTTCACTCTTGCCGTCTCCTGTTTGACGACTTCCAATTTGCCTTGATTCATGGACCTAACATTCCATGTTCCTAGGCAGTATTGCTCTTTACAGCATCGGACTTTGCTTCCATCACCAGTCACATACACACCTGGGTGCTGTTGTTGCTTTGGCTCCATCTCTTTGTTCTTTCTGGGGTTATTTCACCACTGGTCTCCAGTAGCATATTGGGCACCTACCAACCTGGGGAGTTCATCTTTCAGTGTCCTATCTTTATGCCTTTTCAAACTGTTCATGGGGTTCTCAGGGCAAGAACTAGTCCCCTAGTTCTGCGAGGCTCAAAGCTTGGAGCTCAGCAGCAGCTACCAGGGCATCTCCAGAAAGCACGTTGCATCCTGGACCCTTGGGACTGGAGTAATAGCGTGATCCCTGCCCTCTGGAGCTTCTAGCCTGGTGCCCTGTGTCCTTCAGCCACCAGTATCCAACCGAGATGCAGCGTTGTGCAGACTGATGCCCCCTAGAGCCATGCCCAATGGATGGAAGCCTAGGAAGTTTCTCCTATCTCAAACGGGAAGCAAAAGCCACAGGAGAGCAGGGTTTCAAAAGCAGGGTTTCTTCAGCATCTTGGAAACACCCACTTGCCTCCCCCACTGTCTCCAGAGTTTCACTTCTTATCTCTGCTCAGCCACTCACTTTTCCATATTCTTTTTCAGACTCTAGTCTCCAAACTTTCATCAGGCTTTATTTATGTAACCAGTCGATTTATTTGACTCTGAGTTTCCTCACTTCCCCTCAAATCAGCCTGTTATTTGGAACAGTCTATTCCCCGATGGCTCAGCGGGTAAAGAATCTGCCTGCAACGCAGGAGACACAGGAGATGCGGATTCGATCCCTAGATTGGGAAGGTATCCCAAAGAGGGAAATGCAACCCACTCCAGCATTCTTGCCTGGAAAATCCCGTGGACAGAGAAGCCTGGGGGGCTACAGTCCATGGAGTCCCAAAGAATTGGGCACGACTGAGTGACTAAGTATGCATGCATTGTTTGATATAGCTCAGCTCAGTTCTATCCTCACCTTAGATTTTGCACATGCAAAATCAACTCTTCATCCTCATCTCCCAAATCAGCCCAGTTTCATCATTTCTGTTAAGCAGCGCCACCATATATCCAGTCCTTCAAGTGAATCTTTGACTCACACCTGCCACCTTCCTAAATCATCACCAGCAGCTCTGGCTGCTTCTTGGTTCATCTTGAAATGTCACTTGACTGGCCCCTCATCACTGCCACTCCTGTAAAGCCCAAGCCCCTTTCACTCTTCATGCCTGGACCTCGGTAACAGCCCCCTTCCAGATCTCCCCAGCTCGTTCCATCCTGCCCAGCGTGTCAAAATGAATCCACTCAGAGCACAGATCTCATCACTGCATTTTCTGCACAGAAGCCTCATCACTGCCTACAACACAAAGTCCAGCCAGACACACAGCCTGGTGTTTCCCACACTCCTCTGCAGTCTGGCAGCTGACTTCTGCAACCACCTCCCCTCTCCCCAAAGGACACCCGCTGCTCCCACTGGGCTGCTTTTACTATACTGTACCCCACTTGGTATGTGGGAGGTGCTAACTCCTAGGAAGGGAGAGAGGCAGGCAAGGAGGAAGGAAGTACTTGGCAACATCCCCTTCACAGACCTTTCTCTGAGGGCTCCAGTCCTTCTTCTAGCACCCAGCTCGGAACTGCTCTGCCATTCAGGTCTACATCACTCACGACATACAAGCAAAAACTTGGAGTATGAAGATTTCCAAACTCATATAAAACCCTCAAGAGCTCACCAGCCAGCTTTAAAAGCCATCAGATTTTGCTGTATTCATTTCATCTATCCTGTCTCCACATTTTTTGGGGTGTGTGTGTGGGGAAGGTAGAACACTTTAAATCAAATTGTAGACATTGTGAAAATTTATGCACAAATACTTCAGCATGTATCCCCCCAAAGGACGTTTTTATACATAGCCACAAAGCCATGATCACACCTAATAAAACTGATCATAATTCCTTCTTAACACCTATTATTCAGTCTATATTCAAGTTTCCCAAGTTGTTCTTTAAAAAAATAATTTTTAGAATTGGCTGTTTTTTAATCAGGATCCAAACAAGGTCATGCTTACTTACCATAATTAATTTTGTCTGTGAGATCTCTTTTAACTCCTTTTAAAGCAGAATGTCTTTCCCTGCTGGCTCAGATGGTAAAGAATCTGCCTGCAATGCAGGAGACCTAGGTTTGATTCCTGGGTTGGGAAGATCCCCTGGAGGAGGGCATGGCAACCCACTCCAGTATTCTTGCCTGGAGAATCCCATGGACAGAGGAGCCTGGTGGGCTACAGTCCATGAGGTCACCAAGAGTCAGACATGACTAAACTAGAATAGTCCAATTTTCCACCCCTCCCCATGCTATCACCTCAGTAAATAAATCAAACTAGGTCCTGTAGTGTCCTGCATTCTGGATTTGGCCAATTGTTTCCTTGCAGTATTATCTAAATCCACTCATTTCAACACTTAGACCTTGCGTTACCCAGTCTTCAACCTAATTTTTGCATGTGCTGTGAGCTCTCAAAGATAAAGTCTGTGTGTGAATGTGTGTGTGTGTTTAGTTTCAGTGTTGTGAAGAATTTTTCACATACCAGATCCTCAATAAATACTTGCTGATTAGCATTTATTATGCTCTTCTGTCTGCAGAATTGTGTACTAGGGTGAGAGAGACAGAGAAGATTCTCAACCTTGGTGTTTCCAGTTCTGTTACAAGATGCAGGACAGCAGCTCTGGAACTTGAACATGGGTCAGAACCACCCAGAGGGGCTTGCAGGATTCCATGCTCAGAGCTCCAGAAACCATAGGTCTGGGACCCGCCTAGAGAATCTACAGTTTTAACAAGCTCCTAGGTGATGCTGCTGGTCCAAACTTTGAGAATCACTAAAATCAGACGTGAGCTTCAGAAAGGTTTCCACCAGTCATCAGTGGCCCGCCTCTTTGCACAGTCCCGGTTCCCAACACTGCCCACTTCTGAAGTCTCTCTCTCTGGGCTCAGTGAGCTAGCTGGTTCCTCTAAATCTTTCCTGGGGAGGAGCTACTTTGAAAACACTCCTCCAGGTGGAGAAGGGAGAGGCGAGGACGCCTGACTGGAGGGTAGAGATGAGGAGGAAGGGGTCAGCTAGGTTCTGTGAGACACAGAGAGCTGGAGAGGAGTGCTGGGCTGCAGGGGCTTTTCCCAGGCTGGTTCCTGAGAGCTTCCGGCAAGGTTCTCCATGTACACGGCGTCTGCCTGCAGTGATGCTCTGTACAGTGATTCACAGCAGCCCCGTCTAGACCAGCCGCCGGGCAGGGTGTGGCTGAGGCTTTGTGCCACGGCTCCTTCCCCCAGGTCTGCCATCCAGATTTGGAAGGAAAAGATGCCCTTTGAAAGGAGTGGGCAAAATGAGGGGACTGGGAAGTCTTTTAAGAGCACCCTTGAATCAAAGGGACCAAATTTAAAAAATCTGTTATTTTGCTCAACACTCTTAACCAGACCTCTTTCCATCCTGGGCTTGTTTCTTTCCCTGCAGGCAGTTATTTCTGAGTGTTTTCCTTATGTTAATTCCTGTTACTTTATCTTTCTACTCTCTACCTCATTCTTGGGGGATAGGCTCCCTACCCCCGCCCCTTGCCTGTGGGCATTCGAATTTCTAGACTTGGCCCTCATCTCTTCTTACTACGTATACTTTCCCTGAGAGACATATCTACTTCTTTAGTTTCAACTTTCCACCTATATGTTCATGGCTCCCCCAAAAACCTAGCCTAGACCTCTCTTTTGACTCCAGACCATAACTCCACTTGCTGCTAGATGCCTCTACTGTGTGGCCCTCAAGCACCCTGCTCAATATGTCTAGTCCGACTTGTTTCCTCCATCCCAACACTTCTCTTCTCTTTTCTCTTGCCTTGTACCCTATTCCTCCTGCATTCCCAAACTCCATGATAGCATCAGCACCACTTGAATTGTTCAAGCTTGAAACCAGGGAATTCTCTTCACTTCTCTTTTCCTCACCCACCGTCTATCTAACTGCACATTGAGCCCCATCTTTCCACCCCTGAAATGTCTTTATAATTCATATTTTTCTTGCCATCTTCCCTGCCTTTGACTTAGTTTCAATCTGCTTGTAATTGTAAGAATCACGGCAATATAAAAATAACTACTAGGTATTGAATGCTTATTATGTGTCAGAAACAGTGATCAAATTCCTAGATACGTTACCTGATTCACTTTCAAGCTAATGATGTAGTTATTACCATCTCCATTCTACAGATGAGAAGACTTCTGAAAGCTTAAAGATATTAAGTCATTTGTGCAAGGTCCCCTGCTTGCTGGTAAGCCTTGGAGCTAAGAGCCTGCAGCCATAACCAGTACCCTGTGCTAACATGCTTCCAACCTTGTGGGCATAGTAGAATCACCTGGGAAGTTTTTGAAGCCTCCTGTTATCCCAGCCCCACCCTAGGTTAATTGCATCAAAACATTATCTACTTCCCTGGTGGCTCAGAGGTAAAGAATCCACCTGCAATGCAGGAGACCTGGGTTCGATTCCTGGGTCCGGAAGATCCCCTGGAGAAGGGTATTGCAACCCATTTCAGTATTCTTGCCTGGAGAATTCCATGGACAGAGGAGCCTGGCAGGCTCTAGTCCATGGGATTGCAAATAGTCAGACACCACTGAGTGACTTCACTCACCTGAGTTCACCTCATTATCTACTTCTACAACTTTCAACTTCCCACCCATATGTTCATAGCTCCCCAAAATCTTTTCAGCCCAGACCTCTCTCTTGAGCTCTAGGCTCCTTCCTCAGGTGTGTTCCTGGATGGTCGGGACTGAGAACCATTGCTTTTCTGCCTCACACATAACTATTAATACCATCTCTGCTCCCTATCCCATGCCACCCTGAACCTTCCTGCAGGACGCTGTCTAAGTATTAGTTGCTCAGTCCTGTCCGACTCTTTGCGACCCCATGGACTGTAGCCCACCAGGCTCCTCTGTCCATGGAATTCTCCAGGCAAAAATACTGGAGTGGGTTGCCATTTCCTTCTCCTGGGGATCTTCCTGACCCAGGGATTGAACCTAGGTCTCCTGCATTGCAGGCAGACTCTTAACCATCTGAGCCACAGCCTAGCTGTTCTTCTAAAACATCACCATGATCAAACACCCTTGTAGCTCCCCCCTGCCTACATAATGAAGGCCAAACTCCTCGGTGGAGCAACCAGACCCTCAACAGTCTTGCATTCCCATCTGTAAGCTGCCCTCCACCCTCGCTCTGGCTTTCCTACTCTCGCTGCAGTCACACTATGGACTTGAGATTCCAGTACCTTTGCACATGCTATTTGCTCAGCCTGAAATGGCCTTACCCTTTAAGGTACCCCACCCTAACTCTCTTGTAAATAGTTTCTCTTTGTTCTTTCTTTTGAGACACAATTAAAATGTCACCTCTATAAATTCTCCAGCTAGTATTAATGGCATCCCCTTTGTTCTCTGTAATCTGCCTTATTACTCTGAGTTGCAATGATTTATTTACATATCTTCCTTCCTCAAAAGACTTTGAGTCTCAGAAAGATCTGGGTCTTGTTCATATTTTTACCCTCATGACATAGCCCATGTTAGGCACTCAGTAAATGTTGAATGAATGAATGAATGAACTCCTTTGCTGGCTTGTGTAATCCATGGCTGTTGGGCCCTATGGTGAAGAAGAGTTCTTGAATAAGTTGAGTCCAAATCCAGGTTCTGCACCCTTACTAGCTCTGAGGCCATTGACTGGAGGCTAACATTGCTGACCTTCTCTACGACTTAGTCTCCTCATCTGTAAAAGAAGGGTACTGATAGTACCTGCCTCATAAAATGGCTATATGTGTATATATATGAGCACCAAAGAATTGATGCTTTCAAACTGTGGTGCTGGAGAAGACTCTTGAGAGTCCTTTGGACTACAAGGAGATCCAACCAGTCCATCCTAAAGGAAATCAACCCTGAATATTCACTGGAAGGACTGATGTTGAAGCTGAAGCTCCAATACTTTGGCCACCTGTTGCGGAGACTGACTCATTTGAAAAGACCCTGATGCTGGAAAAGATTGAAGGTGGGAGGAGAAGGGGACAACAGAGGATGAGATGGTTGGATGGCATCACCAAATCATTGGATGTGAATCTGAGCAAACTCCAGGAGATTGTGAAGAATAGGGAAGCCTGGTGTGCTGCAGTCGATGGGGTTGCAAAGAGTCGAACACAATGGAGCAACTGAACAACAATATATATATATATGGAGAGAGAGAGAGACAAGGGAGAATGTTCACTAAGGTGATATTGAGTAGTTTTTTACTTATATTTTTCTTTATTATTAGACTGTTCTACAATAAATACTGATTTTTACATATACTTAGAACTTCACTTCCCAAAATACACACACCCATACATGCACACAAACTCTCCAGCCCATAATATATACAAACTCCACAAATATCCACATAACACACAGAAGCACGCATATCCCCTTGGGAGGCAGAAATGCTGAGTCCAGACGTGCCCCAGCCGCAGGGAGGCTGAGAATGTGGCTGCAAAGAGGACATGTAGACCTTGGGCCATCTTGGGCTCGTAGCCAGCAGGAACGGCAGGCAGTCTGCCAGCTCTGCAACAAGGAAGTGACATCCCTATTCATCCAAGCCTTCCAGTCAACATCCAACCTGTGTGTCTGGAGACTCTGAAGTGCAGGCCCTGAAGGGGAGGCCCCGCTGTGCTGGTCTGCTTCTCTGCTGGAGGCGTGAGAGGCAGAGCACTGCACAACACACAGAGGACGCTTGGGACGTGACTACCTTCCCGACCGGGCTTCCCAGAGCAGGAGGGAGCTCACCGCGGTCAGAAATGATTTGTTTTTATTCCCGAAAGTTTAGGAAACATAGGAGGAACTGGATGGAGGGAGATAAACGCTCACACGTTAATTGGAAGTTCCTTTTCCTTCCACTGAAAGAGAAAACTTGATGGAGTGGGAAATTGGCATGCGCAGATGTATGCTTTTATATATAGAATGGATAAACAAAAAGGTCCTACTGTATAGCACAGAAAACTGTATCTAACGGCTTATGATAAACCATAGTGGAAAATAATATTAAACAAAGAATGTATATGTGTGTGTGTGTGTGTGTGTGTGTGTGTATAACACTTTGCTGCACAGCAGAAATTAGTGCAACATTTTATGATCCACTATATTTCAGTGAAAAAATATCCATAGTAAAAAAAGAGAAAACTTGTGGTGACTTTTGAACTGGCTTTGTTGCTTAGGGCTCAGTTTTGATGGAGTTTATTAATAATATCAAATCTGTTATCATAATCAGCCTGCTCCATGATGGAGTGTATTGTGACCCAGAAGAAGCAGGTAACATATGACCCCAGGAGACTGTTCTAGATTTCCCATTGAAGGGAACAAATGATGCCAAGCATCAGGACAGAAATGAGGAAAAATCTCGGGCTCCATGAACCATCCCCGACCTTCAGAGAAGAATCTGAAGAGATTAGCAGCAAATAGAATACAGCCCTGTCCAGAGTCGAAGGCTCACACAGCATGGGCCCTGCTGCCAGACTCCAGGTCTATAGCCAGTTTAGAGTCAGCATGGGAAGGTCATGTGATTGAGGACCACCTATGGGTGCGCAGCTTAAGGCAGAAGAGAGAATTTCTAATTTTCTAAAAAGACACAGTTTCTACCCTCAAAAAGTTTACACTGCAGCTAGAAAAATAAAATGGACACTCAGGAAACAATTAGAAAAAAGTCTCCAACCCTCTGTCGTGGGCAGTGGAGATCCTAAGTGTTGAAGAAGTTCACAGAGATATGGGGCCACCATGGACAGCCACAGAGGTCATAACCCCTGTACAATTTGGAAGACCACACCTCCTTCAATGCTTATGGAAAGCCATAATCCCAGTCATCACCAGCCTAATGAGGAACAATTCGGATAACAGAAGAAGGTGCATTTATATAGATAACCAAAATTTTATTAGCTTGTAGCTCTGGTGGATTAGGATCTTGGGCCATCCATCTATCACCCCAAAGTTTCCCAATTCTTTCCTTCCTTTTTAAAAAATTGAGATATAATTTACATACCACAAAAATCTATACTTTAAAGTACACAATTCAGTGGTTTTTATCACATTCACAAAGTTTTGCAACCATCACCACTATCCAATTCCAGAACACTGTCATTGTTGAAAAAGAAACCCTGTATCCAGTAAGTGCATGTTGAGTCACGTCAGTCATGTCTGACTCTTTGTGACCCTAAGGACTGCCAGGCTCCTCTGTCCATGGCATTCTCCAAGCAAGAATACTGGAGTGGGTTGCCATGCCCTCCTCCAGGGAATCTTCCTGGGCCAGGGATCGAATCCTCATCTTCCACAGCTCCTGCATTGCAGGTGGACTCTTTATCACTGAGCTGCCGGGGAAGCCCATACCCAGTAAGTAGTCACTCTTCATTCCCTTCTCCTCCCAGCTCCTGTCAATCACTAATCTACTCTTCATCTCTATGGATTTGCCTCTTCTGGATATTTTAAGTCAAGGGAATCATACGATATGTAGCCTTTTGTGTCTAGCTTCTTTTACTTAGCATATGGTCGAGGTTTAGCCATGCTGTAGCACGCATCAGTACTTTGTTCCTTTTCTCAGTTTCTTCTGGGCATCCTAGATGGTGGTGTCTCTGTGCTCATGGACACCTGCTCTCCAGAAGCCACTTGGGAGAAGTGCCTCGCAGCGGCTACCTCTGCCCTCTCTGTGGGTGCTGTTTCCCATGCCTCGGTTCTGTCTTCTGGTTCTTTGAACTGGAAACCCCTAAAACATCAAATGGCATTCAGTTCCCATCAGCCCTGCCCTCTTGGAACTGGAGCCATATCCTGTTCAGACTTGGGGAAATGGAACACAGTATACATGTCTCTAGCTCTTTCCCACTTACTGTATGTGCAAAAGAAAAGAAAGGTGGGACCTGCTGGATTGTTGGTGAGAAGGAAAGAAACTTATACACGTAGGTAAACTGACCTCATGAAGTTCCAGTTGACAAAGCTGATGATCAACACAGTGTCCAAGTTTGATAAGCCGGGGATTCATGCTAATGTATTTGTCATACTGGATTCCGGAAGGGCCTCTTTCTGGCATCTGCAATGGGTCTCCTTTTGTCTTTTTTGAAGCATAGAAGCCAAAGGAACAGGGAACCAAGTAGTTAGTTGTAAAGACAATTACTTTTAGGACTCCAGTGAAGTCTGTCTATTGATCGATTAATCAGTCAATCAATATGAGATTTCTCTATCAACAAATACTAGGTCTCAGCATCAGGCTACGTGATGATATGTACTAGGTTCTGATATGTTTGTGGAAGGGCTTCCCTGGTAGCACAGCGGTAAAGAATCCACCTGCAATGCAGGAGACTTGGGTTCAGTCCCTGAATTGGGAAGATCCCCTGCAGGAGGGCATGGCAACCCGCTCCAGTATTCTTGCCTGGAGAATCCCACGGACAGAAGAGCCTGGTGGGCTAAAGTTCATGGGGTTGCAAAGAGTTGGACACGACTGAAGCAACTGAGCGTGCACATACACACATTTGTGGGAAAAATAGGATAAAAAAGAAGAAAGGGTAGCAGAACCTGTGTTTTTTTCCACTCCCAGGAAAGAGCACCTGCATTGCTATGTCAAAGGGCTGCTCTCAGGCCTCAGGGTGGCCTTGGCCTGGGGTCCCTGCAGGCTGAAGGGCCTGCAGTCTACACACCTGGGGAGCGGTCCTCAACCAGGGGCCGACAGGGGTGGGCCACAGAGACAGAGTTCTCTGACTGACTTGGGTATGTTACCAAACATCTTTATTTTTCCATTTTCTCAGCTGCTTTGCCCACGTCCTGAGGATCCCCTGGAGAAAGGAACGGCAACCCGCTCCAGTATTCTTGTCTGGAGAATCCCATGGACAGAGGAGCCTGGAGGACTATAGTTTATGCGGTTGCAGAGAGTCAGACACAACTGAGCAACTAACACTTCTCTTTTTCCCAAGGTATAAAGATTAAATCAATGGATACAGAAGGTTTTAAAGAAACATACTCACAAATATAAAAAATTATTTTTAAAAATAGCTTTTGACTTTTTAAAAAAAGGGAATCTTGGGCAACTAATGGATGATGTCTCAAAGAATGAGGCGGAGAATGTCCCATTGAGTTCTCAGTGGGGTCTGAGTCTTACCATAACCAGACCTGGCATGTGACCATGCATTCATTAACCCACCACCAGAAGCCTGTTTAGACCTTCCAGCAGGGTTAATCCATAAATGTCCATGAGAAATGAACATGTGTTACCGTATTATTAACTAAAGTACAGACTTTGTTCAAATTTCACAAAATTTTATGCTAATGCCCATTATTTGTTTTCATTCCTTACTCGATTCCCTTTGTATTTAGTTGTATTGAGCAGCTTCAGCTGCATTCAGTAATTCTGATAAATTCTCTTTTAATTTTTATTCTGTTACAAATATTTTCTAATTTTCTTTATTATGGTTTCTTAGATATACCCGTCATTTAAAAGTGGACATTTAATTCCCAAATACATAGGGTTTTTAAAGTATCTTTCATATTAATTTATCATTTTGATATTAATTTCTCATTTAAATGTTTTCTTCTCCGCAATCAGTCTTTTAACTTTATTGAGGCTTTCAATGGCCAAGTCAAAGATCTCTCTTGACAAATGTCCAGTTATACTTGGAAATATGCGGGTTATTTTCAAATATCTTTTGATATTGATTTCTAACATAATTCCACAGTGGTAAGAGAACTGGCTGTGTGATTTCAATACATTTAGACCATGACATTTTTGCACCTTGTTTTATGTCCCTGGATATGTTCTAGTGTCTCCTGGTTTATAGTCTATTGGAACTTGAGTAGAATTTATATCCTGCTATTGGGTGAAAATTGTATAAATCTTAATTATGTTGAATTGGTTCACAATGTTTTTCATGTCTACTATAGCCTTCTACTTTTCTGTCTATTCATTCTGTTAGTTTTTGAGAGTTTGATATTGAAACTCCAACTAAAAATCTTAATTTATCTACTTAGAAAATAATTTGTAATATATAGTGGAACTATATGTAACTTTGTCCTGCATTTCCCAAGCCTCCTGTAAATGTGCTATCATTCTTTAATGATTTAAAAAATAAAAAAGGAAGAAAAAATATAAAGGTCCATGAGGAGCCCCAGCAGAATTAAGAATAGGGAGAGAAGGCAAAAGAGGAATAGAAAAAAGGGCGAGGGGAAAATGGGGGAAAGTGGATGAGAGAGGACAGGTGGGTAGGTAACAGATGAAGAAGTAGGGATAAAGGAAAGAGAGGGAACAGAGTGGACGGTGCAGGAGGGGGATGGACTCCACTGGCAGCTGCTCCTGTAACGACCACATCCCACATCCTGGGCTCCCCAGGCACTGGTGCTGTGGTGGAGGCCCCATATGCCACACCCAACCCTTCTTTCAACTCTCTGGCCACCTTTCCAAATTTTTTGAGGAGGAAAAAATGTCTGGGAGGGTCTCCAAGGCAATCTGACCTTGACCCCCACAGACCTCCTGCAGGCCTTGGGCAGAAGGTAGCCAGGAGAATAAGGAAGTAGAGGCCCTGATCCGCTGGCAAGCAGAGGGCCCTCAGTGAGCGTGCCAGCCTGTAAATTGTCCTTTTGTTTTGCAGACTTTACCCAACACGGTTTTATTTCATGTGACTGTGCTATTTCAGGAGTAAATATTGCCGGCGGTCTGTTTAAAAAGGCCAATGACCTGAAATGGTGGGTTTTGGGTTGTTATTTTTTCCTTTTTCTTTTCCATTTGAATTATCTCCAAGAGACAGTTCTGCCACAGCATCGTGCAGTTTTAAATCCTTGGCTTTTAGTTCTAACTTTCTCTTTTTGTCTCGTGACATGCTGGACTGGCAAACAAAAGGGAGAAAGATATGAGATAAAGCCGTGAAGAGCTGATCGAGGCCCAAGGAAAAGAGGGGGGAGACGTCCAGGCAGCAACCCGGAAGAGGGCATGGAGCCACGGGCTCTCTGTTGCCTTCGCTGCTTCCGGAGCTGTTGTTGGACCTGTAATTACAGCCTCTTTCCTCTGATTTCCTCTGTGAAAATAGAAACATTCAGACTAAGCGCAGAGTAGAAAAAGGCACTACAGAAAGGATCAGGGATTTATAAATACAGTTAAAATTACAGGATTGTTACCCCCTCGGTTTAGGTCTCTGAAGGGCAGGTTGGGAAGAGGAGGGGGCACAGCTCTCAAAATTTGTCTCAAGTCGTAAAATACCCAGGTATGTCTCTTTGGGGGCCTTACCAAGGAAGATTCACCATAGTCTTTTTTCCACTGGATGTTAATCATTGTAAAAAGGAATGTCCCTGGTGAGGCACATCCCATTTCCCAGATTTTTATTTTGATGTCTTAAAGATTCTCACTCACCATCTAGTTTTTCAGTCTCTTTTCAAACTCATTATCTCCAAGGAGAGGGTGGAGATTATCCTTGTCTCATTAAATAACTCCCAGTCTTCTGGGACCTGCTTTTCCTTTTAGTTTTTTTTTATTTTTACTTTTTGGCCCCATCGTGCGGCATGTAGGATTTTAGTTCCCTGACCAGGAATTGAACCCATGACCCTTGCAATGGATGCATGGGGTCTTAACCACTGGACCACCAGGGAAGTCTGCTTTTCCTTTTAGGCAACAATGTGTTCCTGCTGGCACTATCATGTTCTTATGTGACCCAGCACCCTGGTTATGGCTCACCCACACTGACCCTCCCATGGGATTTCTTAACCTGGGATAAGGAAAAATTATCAGGAAAGTTCATCTCTGGTGAAAAAGGCCATCAAAAGGAAATATGACCGTGGAAAGTGGAGCCAGCCTATGCCATGAAAGAGAACAAAGCAATTTTGAGAGAGAACTAGAGACAAAAGGCAGAGACAAAGGCCTGGCCCTGAAGTCCTTAGTTCTAGTGGTTCTTGAATCCATGCATCCGTAAGCTTTGGAGATGGGGACGACAGAGGATGAGATGGTTGGATGGCCTCACTGACTTGATAGACATGAGTTTGAGCAAGCTCCAGGAGTTGGTGATGGACAGGGAAGCCTGGTGTGCTGCGGTCCATGGGGTCTCGCAAAGAGTTGGACACGACTGAGGGACTGAACTGAACTGAAGCTTTGCTTAGTTTAGATACTCAACTTCCCTTGAATCCCATGAACTAATATATTCCCTTTTTTGTCTAAACTTGTTCCTGTGAGGTTTCTGGTGTGTGCAACTGAAAAGCCTCAACTAATATGGCTAGATGCCAAGAATTCTCTAGGGAAGATGACAAAGTAATGTTATCTGCGCAGCTTCTCAAAGTTAGTTTCACAAAGGGTTAAGGGCAATATTTATAGTATACTGACTGAATTGCTGTCACTACCCTACTTCCCAGAAAGATAAATGGTGGGAAGAAGAGTGAAAATACCCCAAGCAGCATTTATGACTCAACTACTTAAGACGAAGGAATACCGGGAGAAGACTCGTGGTCTGGCTCCTGCCTTCACATGGAATCACATAGACGTTTTCCAGATAGGAGATTCCCGTTAAGATATCAACTCTCACCATCAGATCTACAGTAAGTGAAACCCAATCTCCATGTCTGCTTCTCAGTAGACCTGAAAAATGCAACAGACCGTCATCAGAAGAAAGCCCGTCCTATGCTTAGAGGTGTCACCTCCACACTAAATGACTCCAACCTCCTTGTGTGTCAATGGGGCAAATGGACTGGCATGGCATGATGGTGTAGAAAATGTGCTGAACTGGGATTTCAGTCAAGGTTTTGCTACCAAGCACTTAGAAAAGCGGTTTCCTAGTCTGCTGAACAAGGAATTGGGCTAGATGTTGTTATTGTTCAGTCTCTAAGTCATGTCTGACTCTGTGACCCCATGGACTGCAGCAAGCCAGGCTCCTCTGTTTGGGCTAGACGACCTTTAAGATCCCTTCCAGCTCTTATATGCCGTAGTTCAAAGGTCAGTTACTGGCCTAGTATCATTCTCCACAGTGAATACTATTTGCTTTCCACCAAAAGTGGGAGAGAGAAGAAGTTCAAACATTTTGCTTTCTCGTATTTAAGGTGAGATAATTCTTTTTATAAAATTAGGGTTATTTCTAATATACCATTAGATTTTAAAAATAAGTTTACTGCATAAAAATAAATGTCTAGGGACTTTCCTGGTGGTCCAGTGGCTAAGGCAGTGTACTCCCAATGCAGGGGGCCCGGGATTGATCCCTGGTCAGGGAACTAGATTTTGCAAACCACAACTAAGAGTTTGTATGTTGCAACTAAAGAAATCCCATGCGCTGCAACAGAGATGAATGATCCTATGTGCCTCAGCTAAGACTTGGTGTAGCCTAAATAAATATATATATATATATTTAAATGTCTACAATCTGCTCAGAAAGGACTATATAAATACATATAAGAATCTATTATACTAATACCATAAAAGTTACATTTCAAATCAATGGGAGAGATTAGTCAATAAATTGTGATACATACATGTTGGGGTATAAATATTTCTCTGGAGGGATCCACAGCATGGCAAAAGTGGATGTCTCTGATGAGGGAAATGTGAGGCTGGGGAACTTGGGCAAAAGGGTGGATTTCCATTGAATACTCTTTTGTACCTTTTTTAATGTTCTGTCACGTGAATCTATTACCTCTGAAGTTTGCCTAAGTTCAAATCCTGGCTGCCAGCATTGCTAGCTCTTAATCTTGGGCAAATTCTCCCCACTCACCAAGCCTATCTCTTTATCTGTGAAATAGGGTCAACACGTTAGCTTGGTGCTGCCTGGCACAGAATAAATTCTCAATAAATGGAAATTATTAGTGAAAAAAATAAACGTACACTATAAAAATATAAGTGCAAACAAGAAAGAGATTAAATAATCTGTCATCCTTCCTATCAAAGATAGCGTCTATTAATATTTTGTGTATACAAATGAGATATTTTTCTATACACATATGTACTTTTTTTCTTATGAAAACTGGATCAGAATATCCATTTTGTTTTTCAGGTGGGTTGTCACATTTAGCAGCATGCTAAAACCATCTATGTTAATACATATGTTTGTATAGCATTGATTTTAACAGCTACATGTTAATCTGTTGTTTCTCTCTGCTTAGTTGCTCAATCGTGTCCGACTCTTTGCAACCCTATGGACTGTAACCTGCCAGGCTCTTCTGTCCATGGGGATTCTCCAGGCAAGCATCAGTTGTGTAGGTGCACCTTAATTTATTTAATCAATCTCCTATAGCTGGATAGCTGGATAGTATTATCTTCCATTATTATAAACAATCTTGTAAATACATTTCCTGGATCAGGAAGATCCCCTGGATCCCATTCCAGTATTCTTTTCTGGAGAATCCCATGGGCAGTGGAGACTGGCGGTCTACAGTCCATGGGGTTGCAAAGGGTTGGACATGACTGAGCAACTAAGCCCACACACACAGCATATATATATATATATGTGTGTGTGTATATATATATACACACACACATATATATATATATATATTCTATATATATTCTCCAGGCAAGAATCCTGGAGTGGGTTGCCATGCATTCCTGCAGGGGATCTTCCTGACCTAGGGATCGAACCCAGTCTCCCACATCACAGGCAGATTCTCTACTGTCTGAGCCACCAGCGAAGCCCATATATATGTATATTATATATATTTTAAGACTTGTAAGTAAGCAGCGAGTAGCAATTCAGTGCGGTTAGGGATGCAGCCCATCTACACGTGTGAGTCAGGCTCCTTGAGGCTGCAGGAAACCATCTGACTCCTCTGTACCACGTGACCTCCCACCATCCTGGTCCCAGCTGGTTTGACTGGTATCCTCTCCCCCGCAAAGGCAGCCATCTGGAGGCTGGCCAAAGGGCTGTGTAGGGCCTGGCAGGAGACCTCTGTCCTTAGAGGGATTCCTTTCCTGGATGGTGGCTGAATTAGTGACCTCTGTTGCCAGGTGGCACAGTGGTAAAGAATCAACCTGCCAAGGCAGGAGACGCGAGTTTGATCTCTGGGTCAGGAAGATCCCCTGAAGAAGGAAATGGCAACCTGCTCCAGTATTCTTGCCTGGAGAATCCCATGGACAGAGGAGCCTGGTGGGCTCCAGACTACGGGGTTACAAAGAATTGGACATAACTGAGGGACTAAGTGAGAGAGCGGCTTCTGTACAAGGGGCAGGCAAGGGTGTTAACTCCGAGTGAAAGCCCAGTAACTGTAACCAGAGGGTTCCCTACAACCTGACAGAGAAAAGGACCCCTTCCCGTGTGAGGCCCCGGGTTTGCCTTTCCTGGCTACGGGTAGTTTTAATTGGGAGGGTGAAAGTGTGTTTTCTGGAACCAGAGAGCCTCGGTTTGGATCGTGGCTCCTTCCTGTATGATTTTAGGCTAATCTTTTTGCCTCCCTGTTTCTGAGTTTCCTCGTGTGAAAATAAGGACAACAAGGCTGACAACAAAAGGCTACTGTGAAAACTAAAAGAAGTAATATAGAAAAGCCTTTGGAAGAGTACCCAGTATTTAGCAGATATTATTCTGCCTCTGCTAGTAGGGTTTGTACTACCTAGAATCTCAGGAATTTTAAAGAGCCCTACAGGTCACTGATATCTGCAAAGACAAGCAGATGACTTCAGATATCTTGCTATTATTCGTTTACTTTTTAAGTACTTCTGTTTCTTCCACTGGATTTGTGACCTCCTTGAGGGCATGGGTTAGGCCTGCCAGGTAAGTGTCTGATACATGACTGATTCTGCTCTCCGGTGAGAGAGTACTTTCTGCGCAGCCTCAGCACAGCCAGTTTGGACCAGTGCAGTGGATGGCGGTCTGCTCCCTGCCCCCTCCCCCACCACAGCCTTCCTGAAGCTGTCCTCCCTGCATGGCCCAGTGCCAGGAACCTTTCCCGGCATGTGGAAGCCTAGTGCTGCGTGCAGAGCCGAAAATTTGGGACTACAATCTTGTATCCTAGTCTGTAGTCTTAGGAAAACATCCCCACCAAGGCTCACCAAGATCCTCCTTTGGCTTGTGCCAAGAGCCGACAAATTGTAGGGGTACAATCTGTTTTGGGGACTCCTCCCCCCAGGAAGACAGTACATCTGTCTGCTTCCTGAAAGATGCTCCAAGTCACACACTCTGGTTTCCCCTTCTGGGGTGTCCCTGAGGTTAGCATGTGTGCTAAGTTGCTTCAGTCGTGTCCGACTCTTTGCGACCCCACAGGCTGTAGCCCACCAGGCTCCTCTGTCCATGGGATTCTCCAGGCAAGAATACTGGAGTGGGTTGCCTTTCCTTCCTCCAGGGGATCTTTCCAACCCAAGGATCGAACCCCACTGAGGCTGGAGCCCCAGACAAATAGTGGAATAAAGACAGTGAAATTTGTTGGTCCTTCTCACCCCTTGCTGGGTAACATTGAGGGCAGGAGGAGAAGGAGGCGACAGAGGATGAGATGGTTGGATGGCATCATCGACTTGATGGACATGAGTTTGAGCAAGCTCTGGGAGTTGGTGATGGACAGGGAAGCCTGGCGTGCTGCAGTCCATGGGGGTCACAAAGTGTCAGACATGACTGACCGACTGAACAACAACACCCCTTCGGTCTCCTCTGGACACATCTGCTGACTTACCTGCACCACCAAACACGCGCCTCAAATGCTTGATTACTAAGTGGCTCCTGAGCCCCAGCTTCCTGTTAGCTGGAGAGAAGCTTGGCTGAGCAGGGCAACTAGAGAGGAAGGCATCCTAGAGGCCCAGCAGCAGGTTTAATACTAAAGCTATTGGGGAACAGGGAATTACTTTTTTAGTGTTATCCTGTGCCAGATATTATGCTGGGTGTGTTGCATAATAATAACAATAATATTAACAGCACATAGCACTTGCCACCTGCAAATGACTATTCCAAGCATTTTATGCATATCAACTCATTTAATCATTACCCTAAACCTATGGAGTAGGTACTGTTATTATCTCCATCTTACAAATAAGGAAACTGAGCCACAGAGATATTGAGTAAACTCGCTTAAGGTCCCACAGTTACTAAATGGCACACCTGGACAAGTATCAAAAGCTTTCCCTTTTTTGGTTGCACTGGGTCTTCATTGTAGAGTTCGAGATTTTTGTGGGCTCTCTAACTGCAGCGTGCAGGCTTAGTTGCCCGTCCCCCACCCTGGCACAAGAAATCTTAGCTCCTGGACCAGGGATTGAATCCACCCCTACACTGGAAGGCAGATACTTAACCAGTAAACTACCAGGGAAGTCTCCAAAGCTTTTCAGTTAATGTTTAAGTATGATCATGTATGGATGTCCACTTTTGATTCTCATAGTAACTCTATAATAGCTTACAGGTTAGTGTGGTCCCATCTTATGGGTAAGAAAACTGATGCTTAGACAGCTTAAATATGTTCAAGACACATAGCGATCAGTGGGATTCATGCCAGGCCTATATGACTCCATGACACCTTGATACAGAGAGAAGGCCAGGTAAGAGGACAGGGAATTGTTCAGTGGGCCTGGGAAAGGAGGCCACTGCAGGACCACAAAGATCGGGGATGTGCAAATTGGGTCTGCTGGAGGTTGCACCAGCACAGCAGAGCAGCCAGACCTGGAATTACCTGTTCTTTGCTTCTTTCAAGCTGCACCAGTTAGCCACACAGGTGAGCTGATTTAAATCTCAGAGTGGCAGGCCTTTTAGATAGGTGAACCCAGTAGAGCTGAAAAAATGACTCTAAATGCAGCCAGGTCACCAAATGGAAAAATCTTCAAGCATTTCTCACTCTCTTTCTAAACCACCTTGTAGTTTTTTTTTTTTTTTTTTTTCACCTTGTAGTTTTTCTTCTCTCTTCTTCCCACTGGGATTTTTCCAGCCCAGCTTCAAACTATCTTCAGCTCAAGACTGTTCTGATTCTAGAATCCTAGAACTGGAAGGAACCTTAGAGATGCTCTAATGTCCCTTGTCAAGGCTAAGTAAAGCAACTTCTACTACTCATTGTATGTTTAAACCTTTTCCCCTTGACCTGAGGAAGAAGACTTGCCCCTTATTAACGGGGCTCAGTGACTGACTAGTGGTGGAGCTATTTCAGGGACTTGCCTGGAATCATACAATGGAGGCTGATGCTGGCACTGTCTTCCCAAAATGGCTTTGCCTGCCAATCTCCTAATACTACCAGCAGCCAGGTCCTCACTGGGGAAGGCAGGGGGCCTACTCTGCCTTTTTCTAAACAGAAGGAGCCCTTAGAAGGGTCACCAGGAATATAGAAAGAAACAGGATCCATTGAGAAACTTACCTACACATAATGAGGTGGTCTCACACTGTGCGATTGTCTTAACAGATGTCTGTAAGGAGTCTCATGTGAGCGCTCCAACCATACACTACCAGTACCTGCAGGTGTTCACCAACTTCACTAAGGAAGGGACCCACAGAAGAATCTGAGGCCCAGAGAAACTGCAGGCCTAGAGGCAGCAGAGTTTATCAGCTGAAGGCAGGCATCACTGACTTTCCAATTTGACTTTTCCCTTTCCAGCGTGGGACTATGACAAGTGACACACCTCGGCATTCCCAGACTTTACTTCATTGTGCAGCCATCTGATTGGGTGACTCCCCATACTAAAGTGGAAATGAATGAGGACTATAAAATTGAGTTCATAAAATGAATGACTATATATCTAAGTTGTACTTTACACTGATTCTTTATCATCATCATTGTTATCATGACCATCAAGCACTAACTGATTACCTAGCTCCATTTAGATCAAATGAGTGAGGATGAGGTTTGCCCAGTGGGGTGGAGGCTTATGCCGAGCTCAGCATCTGTGGCTCCCATCCCCACTGGGGCCAAGTTCCCAGCTGTGGCATTGCTGAGGTCCTGAGCCCCTCGGAGGCAGGGGAAGGTTTGATTGTGGCAACAACAGGCATATCAGTGTATCAGTAATCTTAGTCCCACATCAGTTGTTTCTTGGCAGAAGCTAACAGCTTACATTAGTTAAATGCCTGTTAAGTGTCAGACACTCTAAAGAGTGCTGTATATAACTTGGGCTTCCCTGTTGGTTCAAATGGTAAAGAATCTGCCTGCAAAGCATGAGACTAGGGTTCAGATCCCTGGGTCGGGAAGATCCCCTGGAGAAGGGAATGGCTACCCACTCCAGGACTCTTGCCTGGAGAATTCCATGGACAGAGGAGCCTGGTGGGCTCCAGTCCTTGGGGTTCCAAAGAGTCAGACACGACTGAGGGACTAACACACAAAGATGCAAAAAGTAGATGGCAGAACTTTCCGGGGCAGAAAGAGAACAGAGTTTACAGCAGAGATGAAAGTGACGAGGCACCTATCACAGATGATTGGGTACTTAAAATACAACTTACTGATTTTTGTTCACATTGTGGGTAATTCACATTCCTCTGCTCAGCCAGGGTGGATGACTGAATCCTTGTTTCCAAGTCGCTCAACTGGGATAAATATAAAGTCCGGGAGAAAAGAGAAAACCCAAAGTAGGTCCTTGTCACCTGTGATCAATGCTATGATCGGGTTCTGGTAAGTATAGTGATGGTGCTAAAGTTTCAGTGGAGATTTTCCTTCTCCCTTCAGGTTTTGACTTTTATAACATCTGCCACCCCCTTTTCTAGAGAAAACTGAGTGGACAGAGTTTGGGTGTGTGAGGATGTTCCAGTTGGATGAGCCGCTACATGAATGTTCCAAATGCTAATTCCTCCAACAAAAGCATCCCAATAATTTCATTCCTCCTGACCAAACTGGATAATGCAGGGGTAAGAACATAAAGAGAAGCAGTGCTTTTAAACATAGGTCTGGGACTTCCCTGCTGGTCCAGGGGCTAAAACTCTGCACTCCCAAGGCAGGGGGGCGAGGTTCGACCCCCGATCAGGGAACATTAACAGATCCTGTATGTCATACCTACAGATCCTGAGCACTGCAACAAAGATTCCGATACAGCCAAATAAGTAAATATTAAAAAAAAATAAAATAGGTCAGGCTTCCCTGGCAGCTCAGTGGTGAAGAATCTGCCTGCCAACGCAGGAGACTAAGGTTCGATTCCTGGTCTGAGAAGACCCCACATGCCGAGGGGCAACTAAGCTCGTGTACTACAACTATTAAACCTAGATCCTGGGAGCCTCAACTACTGAGTGCATGCGCCCTAGAGATTGTGCTCCCCAACCAGAGAAGCTGCCATGAGAAGCCCATGCACCGCATCTAGAGAGTAGCCCTTGCTTGCTGCGACTAGAGAAAGCCTGCACAGCAATGAGGACCCAGTACTGCCAAATAAATAAATAAAATTATATTAAACAAATAGATCTGACGTAGTAGCCTTTAAATAATCACGTATTATGATACGAGAGAGGGCTACTTTAGAGCTCCATCTCCACTGAGAGGAACAGTTGGCCAGAGGGCCTCACTGGACTTGACTAAAGGGATTTGGTCTTCCTAAGTAAGAACCCCCACAAGGTAAGAAAACTGAATAAGAGAACTTCCTTCTCTACAGCAGGACAGATTCTTATTGGACTAAGATGGTCACTGAAGTTCAGCCCACATTGACACAGAGGAAGAGTAGATCTTTGCCATTCCAAGCATGTTCCGCAAACCAGCAATGTCAGCCTCACCTGGGAAATTGTTAAGCATACAGACTCCGAGACCCCACTTTCCACCTACTGGGTAAGGATCTCCCCTTTGACAAAATTCCCAGATGAAACTCTCGTACCTACCAGACTGAGAAGCACTGGACTGAATGACTTTGCAGGTTCCTCCTAGTCAGGGAGTTGATGGGCTGCCCATGTTGAAAAGCAACGTGGTCCCTCTGCGAGGGGGGACCAGGCTGCTAAGGAAGCCTGAGGCATGCTCTCTGCTCATCTGCTTTTAGAGGACACGTTTCTCCTCACCGGGACCGCAGCTGCAGTCCCTCTGAACACACACCAGACTCCCTGTGGCAAATTCCTGGGAGACCACGTGGCTTGGGAGTCCAGTGGGTGGGCAAAAGGACTGCAGCTGCAATACACTTGACACTTGAAGTGTGCCTCTCTCAGGCTGCTCCAGGACACCCAGAGCAAGGAGCCAGGCAGGCAGTCCAGGGGTTTGTGCAGACCCGAGCTCTCCCCTCAGTGGTGAGAACTACCACATGCCTCCCCATTCATTCATTGGGCCCCACAGATGGTGGGCAGTGGTCAACATCTCATCTGCTGAAGAGTCACAAGGCAACTCACTTACTCTCCCTAGAAAACTTTGTAAAAGTCATTATTGCACGAAAGTGAAAGTGAAAGTTGCTCAGTCGTGTCAGACTCTTGGCGACCCAGGCCAGAATACTGGGATGGGTAGTCTTTCCTTTCTCCAGGGGATCTTCCCAACCCAGGGGTCAAACCCAGGTCTCCCACATTGCAGGCAGATTCCTTACCAAATGAGCTATCAGGGAAGCCAAACAAACTGCCCTCTCTGAGGCCCGAACTCAGGACTTTCAGATTATGAGACTGACACACTGCCCACTGCACTAAGAGTTATTCATAAATATCAATGAGACAAAGAACACCCAAAAGTCACGTGGAGAGTGAGAGAGTCTCACGATATGGCCAACAACCCTCTGACTAAGGGGATCTAGTTTGCGGACATACACATGTGTGTCTACCCAGCTGCTGGTATCAACTACTAATTTGGTCTTTGGGGGCTGCTCTAGCAAAGTACTATAGGTTGGGTGATTTAAGTGAGGTTTATTCTCTGAAAGTTCTGGAGGGTGGAAAGTTCAAGATCAAGGTGCAGGTATATTCAGTTCTTGGTGAGTCTTCCTAGCTTATATATAGCCGGCCACCTTCTCACTGTGTCCTCACGTGGTGTGCAGGGGTGGGGGTAGGAAAAGGAGAAGGGAAAGAAAGCTCTCTGGGTCTCTTTCCTCATCTTTTAAGGGTGATAATCCCATTATGGAAGCCCCGCCCTCATGACCTCCTCTAAATTTAACTATCTCCCAAGGGCCCACCTTCAAATACTACCACACTGAAGATCAGACCTCAAGAGATGTATTCTGTGGGGACACAGTATAACTATCAAAGTAATCGACTTCAGAGAGCCCATTCTCTGATCCATATTTTTCTCAATAAATCGTATATTTGTGGTTAATACTAATATTTTTTATTGTACTAAGGCTATATTAATTAAAGGAATGGAAATTTAAAAATTATACATCTTCATAACAGCCAGTCATGCTATAGAAAAGCAGTTCACCCATGTCCAGGGTCTCCCCACTCCTCCATTTTTGCTGGACTGTCGTCCTCAAGATGGGTGGTGCTGAATATTCACAGTAAGGAGATCAGAAGCTTTAGAATTAGAATGATCTGGGTTTAAATGCGATTCTATGATTCCACACCTATGACCCATCTAAACTTTTATTTCCCCACCTATGAAATGAGTGAGTCATAATACATATGACTACTACATATCATGCTATAGTTGTGTGAAGGTTAAATGAAATATACATGAAACACTCTGCCACAGAGGAGACATTGACTACAATGGTGGTATTAATATTGCTGCTGTTGATATTACTGGACATGATACTTAGATCTTTCTGGCTCATCTGCACTTTCTACTCAGACTGAGACCTCCAAGAAGCAGGAATCAAATTTCCCTTAATTGACTCCTTCTCACATTCCTGAGATTATCTAAACTGTCCTGCTTCCCTAGCTCATGAAGCAGCTCATGGAGGACTCTGCTCTTGGAGAACAGAAGAACTACTGTGGCCACTTGCCTGACTACTGACCAATGAACTCCTGAGTCCTGAGCTCCCAATAAAACTTGCAGCGCAAGTTAGACCTTGTTTGGTAGGAGGCCAGGAGCTCTCCAACTCTCCAACCCGCATTTCCCCACCCTGGTACGCACCGATCTTTATCCACACCTCATTACCTTGCCTGCTTACCCTTAACGTAACTCATCAGCCCTGAGCACTGGTCTTCAGTGGAGATCTTCCCCTCTCGTTCTCTCTCTTGTCTGCCAGGATTCCCTGGGGTCAGCCATCTGAGCAGGCACCTTGGATCATATTCAGTACTTTGTGGGCGGGTCACCTGTACTTTTCCAGAGTAGAAGGAGGCCTCATTTCTACCTGTCCATGTGGTCCTAACTATACCAAGTGACATCAAAGTCTGTGGTCATTCATCCATGGAAAACCCACAGCCCCAGAGTTCTTCATCCCAATTCCTTTTTCCAGCACTCCTGAACCACATGAATGACTTGGTTTCCTAGGTAAAGGCTCTGGGCCCTGCTTGACCCCCAATGCCCACTCCTAATCAATCATCTAGTTATCTCTTTTAGGAAGCTTTCTGCCTTCTCTCTCAAGTCAAGCTGGATTTAGGGCCTCTCCACCAAGCTTACCTCTCTCCTTTCCCATTATGTTGGAATGAAGTGTGTCTCCGCCTCCCCACTAAACCATACTCCAGGAGGGCTGGGGCCATGTGTTGTTCATCTCTGTATACCCAGCACTTAACACTGCGTGTAATATATTGTAAGCATGCAGTACATATCGAAGGAAGAAAGAGGAAAAGAAAGAAGGTAAGGAGGAAGGAAGAAAGAAAAAGAAAGAACAACAGCCATAGGAAGAAGGAAATAATGAGAACAGGCTGGATCTAACTCTGTAAAAGTCTTCCCAGTGGCCCTGAGCAGTGAAGCTAAAACCCATTCTCCCCTCTATTTAATCTTCCAACTTCTCTCTCCCTGTTATTAATGTAAAAATAGAGTGAGTTTATATAGACTCATTAAAATCGTTGGCTAAATAATGATGATAGTTTCTGGAGCCCTGGGCCATCAGCAAGCTCTATAAAATACTTTCTACTGACAGGAGGGCGTAAAACCATCATCAAACACAAACACTGAACTTTTTCCTGGTCACAGATACACCGTCCAATCAGAGGTCAAGGTCAGTCACTTCTGGTGTACAGAGCCATCTACAGCTGACAAACATTTCCACACACATTCAAGGAGCCGGGGACCAAACAGCTCATAGGGATTCACTGTTGGTCACGATCACCTTATAGGTATCTCCACCAATGGTAAGGAGCAGGGGCCCAGAAAAGTAAATGGAAAAAACAAAGCAGCCAGATAACCCAGAAAGCATCCACATGTGTACACACAGACACACACACTCAACAGTTTAACTTTCCTAACAATGTTTTGCCCAGATTAATAATTAAATGGCCTTGTGTACTTTGACTGGAAGCCAACTTCTCAGCAAGGAGAGATGATGGAGAACCATATCCATGAGTGGGCCTGGAATGGAAATTAGCCAACCCACCATGCAGATAATCTAGTTTCCTACCTTCATCCCCTGGATCTTCTCTGCCTTTGTTCAGCTCAGAATTTTACAGATGGATTAGGTATGAAGATCCCCTGGAGGAGGGCATGGCAACCCACTCCAGTATTCTTGCCTGGAGAATCCCACGGACAGAGGAGCCTGGTGGGCTACAGTCCGTGTGGTCGCACAGAGTTGGACACGACTGAAGAGACTTAGCCTGCATGCAAGCATGAGAAAGTTCGGTCTACAAACTTTGGTCTGTTCCAGCCAATTCAGTCTTTGTTCTCTCTACACTGAATGGGAACAATACTTTGAGCCTGAAGCCAGAGCCCAGCTGTGTCAGTAGTGTTTGAAGGACAGCTCCTCTTGGCCTCGGGGGCTAATCAACCCACTGGTGTCTTCTCCCTTCAGCAGATCCTGCTCTTATAGGTACCGTGACACCTTCCTGGCAAAGAGCGCATACTCCCAGGATTCCCTTTGTGTCTGGAATTTCCTTCCTGAAGGTGGAAATCACGTGGCAGTTACCCCCCAGGGTACTGGAGAAATGAATGTGGTGGTAGGAAGAGATAATCTATGATAGACTGCCTTCTAAAAATACTGTCAAACTTTTATCGTGTCTCCAGAGAGGAAGAGATGAAAGTTAACAAAGGGTCTGAGGGGAGACCAGCCAGTGCTCAGGCAAGGGAGGCGGAAGTGGGGAAAGGAGCCTGAGCAGGAGGAAGGCGCAGGCCACAGCGGGGAGGTGTCCTCCCCAAATCCAAGGAGGGCAGCGCCTCTGGGACTGCAGAAGGTCCCCTGCTCCCCAAGGCACCTACCGGGCAGAGAAGCAGGTGCGGGGCCAGGCCACCTCCTTCCCAGTCCCCTCCTCTTCTTCCTCCTTCCCTCCCCGCCTACTTTCCTTCCGTTGGTTTCTGTTGACTGTCTGTGGGTCGGTGCCGTGTGCGTGGTGGGAATATGAAGATAATAAAAGAGCTCCTAACCTCAAGTTATCAAGCAGTAAAACCAGTAGTGAACATGTTCCACAAAGCAAACAATGCAGTTATATCACAGGGCCCGTGTTAGGAAAGGTGCCAGACCCAGGGGACCTCAGTGGGAACTGTGGCCATTTTTACCTGGCAGCCTTTCAGGAGCAAGGTGGTTCTCAGTATTTCTCCACTGCTCCAAATATAAAAGAACTAAGAGACTAGACAAATAAATTCAATGTCAGACTCTTGATTGGATCTTGTTTGAAAAAAAAAACTATTAGAAGGAACTTCCCTAGAGGTCCATTGTTTAAGATTCGGAGCTTCCACCGAAGGGAGAACGGGTCTGATCCCTGGTCAGGGAACTAAAGATCCCACATACCACATAGCCATTAATAAATAATAAAGGTTAAACTTTGCAATGCCTTGAGAAAAAAATTTTTTTAATCTGTTAGAAGGCTTAATGGAGGACATTTTAAAACTTTTTATATAGGTTGAAAGTGAAAGTCAGTCGTGTCTGACTCTTTGAGACCCCATGGACTATACAGTTCATGGAATTCTCCAGGCCAGAATACTGGAGTGAGTAGCCTTTCCCTTCTCCAGGGGACCTTCCCAACCCAGGGATCGAACCCAAGTCTCCCGCATTGCAGGCGGATTCTTTACCAGCTGAGCCACAAGGGGAGCCCCCTTTATATGGATTAGGAATTAGGTAATTTGGGTAATCATTATTAATGTTCTTAAATGTAATAAAGATTACTGTGAATATGTTGGAAAATGTCCTTATTGCTCAAAAGATGATTTGTTTAAGTGTTTAGGGGTCACATCTATATTTTGCTTTGAAATGGTTTAGAAAAAAAATATGTATATATACAGCAAAATGTAAGCAATTGTAGAATCAAAGAGAGGGACTCCAGTGACAGCTGTACTATTCCTTCAGCTTTTCCCCCCGTTTGAAACTTTTCCTAATACAATCAGTTGAAAACATTCTCTCCCCTTGCTAGCTGTTACACTAAGTTCCCAGTAGAATAAAGCCATTTATGGAGCAGTTCACCAACCAGTAACCATAGCTGACAGTTGCCAGGTGCCAGGAAATTCTGAGAGCCAGCATGCGTTCTCTCCTACAGTCCTCACAACAGCTCTGCATCAGTGTGGGCTCTCCTTCACAGAGAGGGGAAACTGAGGCTCGGCCAGGGGAAGCACTCAGCCCACCTCCCACCGCTGGTAACCCTCAGGACCAGTTCCCAACCTGGCTTTGATCTGGTTCTAGGCCACGAACTCTTAGCCACGATCCCCAGGAAACACTTTGAAATGCAATGTTTAGTTGAAGAGATGGTGACAGAAATCGTTTCCAAGAAGGCCAATCTGTCAGCCTGCGAGCCCAAACAAGAGCCTGTCCTGCTTTGATAAGGAGAAGAAAGGCCTCCAGGGACTGCAGAGGAGGAGAGGCCACCAGTGAGTGGGAAAGAGCGGAGAAGGAGGAAGCTGGGAAGGAAACACGGCTTTACCTTGTGTACTGACAACGATTTGGGAACAAACTGAATCTGTAAGGCAGGTATTTCTCTTTGGAGCAGCGAAGTATTTTCTGTTTAGTAGAGAATTTGCTATAATCAATACCGCTCCACATCACTAACGAAGGCTAGGGGGGAGAAAAAAATCACAGCTGAGACCTATCATGATGTCTTCTTCCCACAGGGCTTCTTAATCAAGGTCTCCTTATGTCTGAAATCCCTATTCACTGACCCACCATTCAGGACACGCAATACGATTTATGAGAGCAGGGCTGGGCTGCCATCCCTACCCTCTTACCCCTGGTGACCTGGGCCAGAGAGCGCTAAGGGCAGGGTGTGCCTGGCCAATGGCCTCTATAGGAATTTCAACCATGACCTCAACTTATTCGCCCTCTGCTCCTGTCTCCTGACTAACCAGCCCATGCGCATGGCAAAGCCACCGTTCCGGAGCCAGCCTGGCAGACCTACCGTGTAATAAACCAGAGTCAAGTTCTGTTTTGGTCTGTAAGAGTTGGGGAAATCATGTAAAAAGTCAGGAGGATGTAAACACTCCAAACACCAGTCTCCCAGGGGTTTGGCATTAGAACAAAAGTCGCTTCCTTCAGTGCCCTTTTCTTATAGCCCAGCTTTTCCTGTGAGGGCAGAACTGCTTTATAAAACCTCCATCTAGGGGGGTGTGCTGAGTAGCGGTATTAACCACTTGTGCAGGGAGGCAAAGGGTTGCCTTGTGCAGAATCTAGGGACCGCCCTGGCAAGTTTGTTTGTTTTTTAAAGAAGCACAATCATGCCAGCTGATCTCAGCAGATATTTCGAGAAAACTGACACCACTGTGACAGTTACAGACCCTTCTTCAGTCAAAGACCAGGGGCAACAGACTCTGAAGCAGCCCTCAGGAATCAAAACGTTGAAGTCAACTCTCGTGATTTCTGAGAAGCAGGAATTTCAACTGAGTGGGAAAGGAAACCATCAGCCAAACTTCAGAAAGCTACAGAAAAGACAGCTCTTCTAACAATCCCCAGATGAAACGTGCGCCAGGGCAGGGAAGTGGCAATGGGAGAACGTTTGTCAAAACAAACAGCTTTCACGGGACATTTCCCCCTCAAACAGTACTCCTGTCCTTAATCCATCCTGAACACCACATGGCTGTAAGCTCCTGATTAGCTGCTGCTATTTCCTCATTTACAAACCTCACCAGCTCATCGCCAGAACTGGTCCCCTTCCTCTGGCTTCTCTGAGCCCCAGGACTCCCTCTTCCCAATGACCTTTGCAAAGGTCAGCATGAAACCATCCTCTCCTGCTTAAAAGTTGTGGCTGGCTCCCGATGCCTTACATGATAAATACGAACATTATTTATCTGACACCTAGGACTTCAAGACTCCTTCAGCCTCCTTTCCCCTGATACGATGGCATAGGGGTGTGCTCACATGCAACCTTTGTCCCGGTCACACAGATTTCTCTGAATTCTCACCCTGTCTTTAATCTGTGGCTCCTCACAATACCTTCTCACTAGCTGTTCCCCACCTAGGATGCTCTTCTTCCTTCCTCTGGGTCCATAGACGAAACTGAGGCTTCAAGATTCAGCTCATATCCTTAATGGAACCCATCCAGAAAACTCTCTCTCCCTCTACATACCAGAAACCACACACACACACACACACACACACACACACACACACACACACACATGCTCCCAGCTTACCTCCCTGTTCAGCTATCACATTTCTTCCCAGGGCCCTGCCCTGCCCTCTGTTCACATACCTGCTGCCTACCTGGGCTGGGAGCACTAACATCAGGACAGAGCCCACCCAGCGCTCATCTTCACGCTCCTGTCTTATCACAGTGCCTGGCACCCAGTAGGTCCTTCATAATGTGGAAAGAATCTAGATTCTCCCCAGCCAGCAAGTGTGCTAAGTGCGTTAGTCGCTTAGTCGTGTTCGACTCTGTGACCCCGTGGACTGTAGCCCGCCAGGCTCCTCTGTCCGTGGGGATTCTCCAGGCAAGAATACCGGAGTGGGTTGCCATGCCGTCCTCCAGAGGATCTTCCCGACCCAGGGTTGAACCCGGGTCTCCTGCATTGCAGGCGGATTCTTTCCAGCAAGGCCAGGGCTCAAATTCTACCCTGTCCACATCTTCCCAGACACCCGACAGGCAAGATTTCTGCCACCGCACAACCACATCCTATATGGTCTGTAAATTGTTATGCCCCTCTTCCTGAATATTTTGCTACTATTTTCTAGAATTTAAAAAGTTTACTCTACTAAGCTAGAATACACTTTAGGGAAGTCACACTGTTTACTCCTTCCCTTCCCCAACCAGCCTCTGGTTTTGTTTAGGAGATACTATTGATTGCTTTGTTGGCTTATCCTTTAAGACATCAACATCAATTGTTTTCAAATCTTTTAGTTTACAAAGTTTAGCCTAAAGACCGACTCCATTTGTTCTCCATTCAGAAGCAGAGGGTTTCTGTAGGGTGGAGAGTGTGTATTTGGAAGCTGCAGGGAAGTAAAGGGCTATAGGGGAAAGGTCCTGCCCCCGGGCCCCGGCACTGTCCCCTGTCTGTCCTGCCTCCTGAAGGCTGGGCACTGCGCTCCCTTCCCAGGGCCAACGTGTTTCGAGGTGACCCTAGATTTACACACTGAAGCCCCCTCCGACTTTCTTAGGGTTACCCTTGTGGGGCGTGGTTCTCTGCTGTTCTGATAATACTTCACGGACAGGCCCTGCAATTCTCTAACTTACCCTGTCTCTGTGGCCCTAAGAGGGGAAATTCATAGACACTGCTTCTTTCAAAGTGACTTTGGGGAAACTTTTTTCAGCCTCATCATTTCAGAAGTTCTAAAATGCAGATCTGAGGGAGGAGGATGATATGCAGAAAAACTCATCCTTGGCTCCCACCTGCCACTTTTTATCACCAGCTACTGAAAAGTCCAGCTGTCCCGAGGACTTGAGCCAGGTTGGTGGGAACTGGATAGTGTCACTAGGATGCTCTAGAGCAGCCTCAAAATGGTCCCAGGGAAATCAGCTGGCATCTCGACGCACCACTCACTCTCCACCTCTATGACCCGAACTTACCCTCCCACATCATTCTGCCACAAACTCCCCTCAAAGGCAGGGGGCCAAGAATTTGTTAGTTGAAGGAGAGGAACCTTCCCCCCAGTGGGCTCCCACAGCCCCTCCTGCCTGTATCGTTCTGTTGGTGGGCTTGACTGTTCGTAGAACAGAGATTCGGATCTACACAACTGCTCACAGGCAAGGGATGGCTAGGAGTTAAGGACAGGAGGGCAGGAGTGGGGACTAATTAATGGAGAGATGGACACACATGCGTTCAGGTCACGCTGGAAAGGCTAGTGTGACATAGTTACTGTTAATCAAGGTGGACTCCATATAGCCCAAGTTCCTCGGAGCCTCTCCAAGGGGGTCAACCAGGCAGCTGACAGCACCTCAGGGTTTCAACAGCAGTTATTGGGATGTCTAGGTTCCAGGGAAGGAAGTAATGTTGAATCTTGGAGGGGGAATGATGAATTATCAGGCAGGGGTTTGGTCAAAATAGAACCTTACAAAGAGGATTGATAACAGGGAATCAGGATACTGAAGTCAAACTGAGTTACTCGCTGCAGAACTTGGTGGGAAACAGGCCAAGGCGTCTCCTTTTCCTCCTACCAGGCTTCAGGCCTGGTCCCACACCAGGGCAGGGCTGCTTTGCAGCAAAGTTCCCCCTTTGCTGACAATCAGCACCAGAAAGACAAGGACCATGCCTGGTTCACTCTCTACTCGGTAAGTGTCTGCCACATAACAGATGCTCAATAAATACTTGTGGAGTGAATGACCACTGTGTAAGTTGCTGGGGAGCATGATAAACACGCCAGGCACTGCCTCCTTTCACTAGCAGAGCAGAGTTGGTCTTCGTCCTGTTAACCACCGTTACCAGAGATCTGTGTGGGCCCTTCCAGTTCTAGACTCCGGATTTAACAAACACATATAGTACTTGCCATGTGCCAGCAAATTCTAACTAATTTAATCTTCAAGCAACTGTATGAGGCAGGTACTTTTATTAGCCTCATATTATAGATGAGGAAACAAGCACAGACAGTTCAAGTAACTTGACCAAGTAAGTGATAGAGCCTGCACGTGAAGCCAGGCATTCTGGCTGTAGGGCCTGTGCTCACATAGACCAGTGTAGAGGCTAAGAGAGCCAGAACCGCCACTATTTGTGATTTGAGAACCATGTAGTGCCCATCACTGTGATGCTCCTAAAGCCATTCACCACCCTGAGGTGCTGGTAGTGACCACCCAACATGGAACCAGTTCCCACTGTGTTTTCATGTCTCTGAAATGCAAGAGAGAGACAGACTGATAAAGCCTTGTCTTGTAGAACAACTCCCTGGGGCCTCTTAACTCTGCCACTAGTGCAAGGATCAGCTTCATGGGTGGGCATGCAAACTGTGCTGTCACTTAGGTCCCTGTGCTCAGCGGGGCCCTGCATTTTGTTCTAATGCTCTTCTGTTGTCATCTTTTAAAATTTAATTTTTTTTGGAGTATCATTGCTTTATAATGAGTTAGTTTCTACTATACAGCAAAATGAATCAGCCATACATGTACATATACATATATCCCCTCCCTTTTAGACTTCCTTCCCATTCAGGTCACCATAGTGCATTAAGTAGAGTTCTCTGTGCTATACACTATGTTCTCATTAGTCATCTATTTTATACATAGTATCTTGAAATTCCTAATAATTTTTTAACCAGGGCTCTGGGATTATTATTTTGCATTGGGCCCCTACAAACTGTGTAACTGGTCCTGCCTGGGCTTGTATATTGTCTATCAGTTCATCCAGATTTCCTTTCTCTCACCGTCCCTCTCTTGTTTGTAGGAATCAGACTTTTACAATTCGGTGAATTCTTGTCATTCACAAGTGCTAGGAGAGTATGTAGGTCAATTCTAGTTTTAAGAGTCTCTTATTTGAATGTTTGCCCTGAAGCCCATTGGGAATATTTTTTTGGTAAGATCTGAGGACTCTGATACTCACTCCATCCACCTGTCCTCTTCCCATATTGAAATCTTTTAACCTCTCAGCTCCCTGCTCATTCAGGGGACAGATCAAGACTGTGAGGCTGAGGTGGCTGGCAGCCAAGAGAAGCCCCAATTAAAAGAGAACATCCACAGTGTTAAAAGATAACTGAGACGTAGTAAACATTTTAAAAGTTTATTTGAGCAAAAATCAATTCCCAACTGGGTGACGCCAAACGAAGTGATTAGGAGCACTCTGCAGAGGAGTCAGGGGAAGGACTTATACAGAGAAAGTGAGGAAGCAGAGAAAGGAAATTATTTGATTGGCTATGGCTTAAAACCTCATTGGCTGCTTGCGATTGGTTGTCCTCGGCGTTTCGATTTCATAATCATTAGGCGTTTACAGGCTTAGATTTTGGTTTGCTTTTGTAGTCTGCCACAGAATTAGAACCACCTCTGCCTAATGACTTCCCTGTTTAATTAATTTAACAGTTGTCTAGAATAAAAGAGGTTCAAGAAATGTTGTCAAGTCAACTCTATCCGTGAACCTGTTTAGATCTTGATTCAAATAAACCCACTGCAGAAAGATGTTTTAAATATTCAGGAAATCTTAAATATGGACTGGATATTAAGTGATATTGAGGAATAATACTTCATTTTGTTGGATGTGAAATGGTATGTGGTTATGTAAGAAAATGATCTTACTTCCTTTGGAGATGCATACTGACGTGGTTCGGAATGTTAGGACATGGTATCTAGGATTTGTTTTAAAATGCTTTGTGGGGGACTTCCCCAGTGGCTCAGTGGTAAAGAATCCACCTTGCAATGCAGGAGACACCAGTTCGATCCCTGCTCTAGGAAGATCCCACATGCTGCGGGGCAATTAAGCCCATGCACCGCAGCTACTGAAGCTCGTGCACCCAAGAGCCTGTGCTCTGCAACAAGAGAAGCCACCACAATGAGAAGCCCACACACCTCAAGGAAGAATGGCCCTCGCTTGGTGCAACAAGAGAAAAGCCTGCACAGCAACGAAGACCCAGCACAACCAAAAATAAAATAAAAAATTTAAATGTTTTTGGGGGAAAATAGAGAGGGAGAGAGATGAAATAAGTATGGTAAAATATTGATACTTGTTGAACTTAATGACGCAGTTTCTTGTACTCTTTTCTTTGTGTATGTTTGGAAGTTTTCATAATAAATAAACACAAAAATAAACACAAAACAGGGGACAAACAAGAGTGGGAGAGAGAAAGCCTTAGAACTGCAAGGTTTCCAGAAGAGTAGAAGCGGATGTTTCCGTTGTTCTCTTTTAACGGGGCAGAGGAGTCTGGTCTCTGAGTGAACTGCTGTTTATTTATGTGGATGACACTGGACTTGGCAGTGTCCTCTGAAACAATCTTGAGCTGCTTAAGTGATCTCGGGAATGGCTCCACTTACTCTCCTGCCTGGTTCCTCTTGTGATCAGTGGCTTATGAGGATACCAGTATAATAAGTGTTACAGAGGATCAAACTCATAATCTTAACTTATTAGCTTCCTTCCCTAATTTCATCGCATTGAAATCCTGTTTCCTCTCTGGACCTAGTTCAAGTGCTATCTCCTAGGTGAAGGCTTCGGTAACCACTTGGCATATCCAGATTTCTTCTCCCTAATCTCCCACAGTAATTATAGTCCAGCATCTGGTGTTTCATACTGTTCATGGGGTTCTCAGTATGAAACATCAGATGCTGGACTGTAATTGCTGGGAAAGATTGAAGGCAGGAGAAGAAGAGGATGACAGAGGATGACTTGATGGACATGAGTTTGAGCAAGCTCCAGGAGTTGGTGATGGACAGGGAAGCCTGAAGTCCATGGAGTCACAGAGTCAGACATGACTGAGTAACTGAACTGAGCTGATCTGGTGTTTAGTTTTCTATTTGCTCCTAAGTTGTAATTGAATAATTTTGTACAACCCATTCTTACGTCCCTGACAGACTGCAGTTTTCCATGGCCTTCTACCCCCACAGAGTCAGAGTACTCAACAGTCTCATTCCATTCTGAGCATGGAATGGCTGAGCATAACGTCAGCCATTCATTCATATATTTATTCACTTATTCCTCCAAATCTGAGCACCTACAATGTGCTGACATGATGCTAGATGCTGAGAATTCAGCATCAAACAAGATAGAACCAATCTCTGTCCTAGAGCTCTTTTTGCTGAGAGGGAGAGTTTGTGTATGTTTGGAAGTTTTCATAATAAATAAACACAGAAATAAACACAAAACAGGGTACAAACAAGAGTAGGGGACAAACATTCCAAACATCAAAAACTACACAACATTAGAAAACTTACGAATTTTTGCCTAACTAAAATTTTATGACATTTTCATTCCACTCGTTTGACTTAGTGTGAACAGAATGCTAGATTTCTAGTTTAAAAAAAATAGATATGCAACAAGCAACAAAGGTTTACTATCTAGCACAAGTAAATATAGTCAATATCTTGTAATAACCTATAATGGAAAATAATTTCAAGAATAATGTATGTGTGTATGTGTAACTGAATCACCTTGCTGTGCACCTGAAACACTCTAAGTCAACTAAACGTCAATAAAAAATGTACATATTAAGAAAAAAATTCATAGCAATGGTTGCGAGTCCTGTAAAAGCAGCACCCGTGGTCCTCTGAGTGTGCAGAGCAGGAGACTTGTTGTGGTCTGAAGAGTAAGGAAAGGCTCCCCGCATGAAGTCACTTCAGAAAAGAGCTTGAAGGAAATGCAACAATTACCCTGCCAAGGAGGTTGGGGTGGGGCGGGGGGGGGGGGGGTGGGGGAACATTCCAGGCAGAGCAAACAGTAAGGGAAAGGTCCTTGGGGAAAGGAGTTTGGCATATCACAAGAAGTCCAGTTTAACCGATATGTAGAGACCAAGATTGAAGCATACGGCTTTAACTGAGATGAGAGCTGGGTTCTTGTTATCATCTCAGGTAGGCTGCTGCAGTAATTGCCTCCAGTTTATTCTTGTCAAGTGATTTTGTCCCTTGCCCCTAAAAGCAGCGGTCTATTTCTCTATTTGTTGAATCTGGGCTTCTGTTGAATTTGTACAACCTTCTCCTGCGGAGTGTGTGTGTGTCAGTCATTTAGTCGTGTCCGACTCTTTGCAACCCCATGGACTGTAGTCTGCCAGGTTCCTCTGTCCATGGAGTTCTCCAGGCAAGAATATACTGGAGTGGGTTGTCATTTCCTCCTCCAGGGGATCTTCCCAACCCAGGGACCAAGCCTGGGTTGCCTGCACTGCAGGTGGATTCTTCACCACCTGAGCCACCAGGGAAGCCTTTGACAAGTGGATGATAGCAAATTTGACACAGTGAAGGCTCTCTCTGGTGGGAACCCTTTGCCACCACGTGAAAACATCCCCTCAGGGATGACAGGCACCAAACAGAAAGAGGCTCTGAAAACACCCATAGGTTTCCTGCAAGTCACTTGAGGCTCCAGATCTATGAGTGAGGCCATCCCAGACCATCCAGTCCCAAACAAACCAGCCCAGATCAGAGCAACCACCCAACCAACCCACAGATTCATGAGCCACAATAAATACTTGTCATTTTAAGTCATGAAGTTTAGGTGTAGTTTGTTATGAAAAGCTAACTGATAAATCATCCTTATGTCTTACATGTGTGCACTCATACCAACTCTCTCTATGTTCAAAGATTTGTTAGGCCCTGGGGATACAATAATGAGTAAAAACTCAAAGATTATAATCTATTTGGAGGACTGTTCTACCTAGAAGAAATAAGTATCACTGCAGTTCAAAATGATAAATGCTGAGGGAGTTCTACCAATATTGCTACACGCACTGGCAGAAAGAAGCAATCCCCAAGGAAGAGAAAATCTCTGCAGGGGTGGAAACATCCATCTGGTCTAGAAGGGTGTTCATTTAATCTTACATGACTGGAGAGGAACAGAAGTAGAATCTCCAAGACAGGAGAAGATTGCAAATAACATGTTCGGGAAAGTGGTGGGCAGTCTGGTGTGGCCGGAAGATAGAGCCTGTAAAGGAGATTAATGAGAGATAAAGTTGGAATCAAGAGGCCGGGTTATGGAGAGCTGGGGACCTGGGGTTAGAGCTGATAGATTTAACAGATAAAAATTCAAGATGTCCATCATTATTTGGGACAAATACTAAAATCTGATTTGTTGATTGTCTGAAGTTCAAATTTAACTGAAGTTCTGTTTTTCTGTCTGGCAACTGTAGCTGGGGTGGCAAGTTCAAATGCCTACAGAAGGCTAGAATATAAAATGAATGAGGAATACGATCAGGGTGTCAGGCGACAGAGTGAGATGGGGACTGCGGCAAAACAAGAGAACACTTGCTCCAATTACGGGAGCAGCCCAACTTTGCTCTTGCCAATTATTGCCAGGGTTTCCAACTCTTCTAATATTTCAAGGGAAGTTGGAACTTTGGATTTTATGTGAAATCTCCTATTTAATATAAATGAACATTTCAATATTTTTAATTGAAGTATAGTTGATTCATAATGTTGTGCTAGTTTCTTGTATATAGCAAAGTGATTGATATATAAATATATGTATATTCTTTCCCATGGTTTATTATAAGAGATTGAATATAGTTCCCTGTGCCATACAGTAAGTCCTTGTTGTTTATCTACTTTATATGCAGTAGCTTACATCTGCAAATCCCAAACTCCTAATTTATCCCTCCCTTGCTTCCCTGATAGCTCAATTGGTAAAGAATCCGCCTGCAATGCAGGAGACCCAGGTTTGATTCCTGGGTTGGGAAGATCGGCTGGAGAAGGGATAGGCTACCCACTTTAGTATTCTTGGGCTTCCCTTGTGGCTCAGCTGGTAAAGAATCTGCCTGCAATGAGGGAGACCTGGGTTCAATCCCTGGGTTGGGAAGATTCCCTGGAGAAGGGAAAGGCTACCCACTCTAGTATTCTGGCCTGGAGAATTCCATGGACTGTATAGTCCATGGGGTAGCAAAGAGTCGGACACGACTGAGCGACTTTCACTTAACCCCTTTCCACTTTTTGTGCTGTGTGTGCTTAGTTGCTCAGTCATATCTGACTCTTTGCAACGCCATGGACTGTAGCCCGCTAGGCTCCTCTGTCCATGGGATTTTTCAGTCAAGAATACGGGAGTGGGCCATCATTTCCTCCTCCAGGGGATCTTCCCAGCCCAGTGATTGAACCAGTGTTTCCTGTGTCTCCTGCAGATTCTTTACCTGCTGAGCCATCAGAGAAATCCCCTTTCCCCTTTGGTAACCATAAAGTTGTTTTCTGTGTCTGTGAGTCTCTGTTTTGTAAGTAAGCTAATTTGTATCATATTTTATTATAAGTAGTGCTGCTATGAACACTGGGGAGCATGCATCTTTTAGAATAAGAGTTTTCTACAAATAAATGCCCAGGAGTGGGATTGCTGGATCATATGGGAGCTCTTAGTCTTTTAAGGAACCTCCATACTGTTCGCCATAGTGGCTGTACCAGTTTACCTTCCCACCAACAGTGTAGGAGGTTCCCTTTTCTCTACACCCTCTCCAGCTTTTATTACGTGTAGACATTTTTATGATGGTCATTCTGACCAGTGTGAGGTGCTACCTCATTGTAGTTTATATTTTAATATGTTTTAAACCCTGTGTGAGCCAAACAAAACATGTCTGCCAGCTGTAGCCAACCTGAAGCTCTCCATCTTATGTCCTAAATATCTGAATAATGTTTGTTTTTACTGCAGTAATACATACCCATAAAAAATACAAACATCAAAGAATTAAGGTGAACGAGAACGTTATTCTCCCAATCCTTCCCTCCAAATCCTATTCTGTTTCTTAGAGGCAGCCTCTGGTTCAGCAGGCTGGAGCTATGCGTAATCTGGACACTGGGGAAAAGCTAGAATCTGCAAATTCTAGATATATACTCTAGTAAATGTTCATGTATATGTACAGGACATATGTGTGTGAGGAAATATGAACTAGGACGTTTATTGCTGTGAAAAAATTTTAACATCCTAGTCCCCATTTTAGAGAATGACATAAACTATGATATATTCATATGACAAAATGCTATATAGCAGTTAAACCAGATGAACTAGATATTCATGTATCAAATGTATAGATCCTAAAAACATGAAGTGAGGGTAGAAAATAAATAAAACAAAATTATATTCTCTATTTATTTCTATCATCTATCCACTAGTTCAACTATAAAACATGGACCAGGTGGAAACTTGTTTAACTCATTGGTGCTAGTATCCTATTGCTGCTATAACAAACTAGCACCGACTCAGTAACGTTGAAGAATACAACTTTGTTCTCTTACAGTTTTCAAGGCAGAAGTCTGCAGCAAGTCAACAGGGCTGAGTTCTTTCTGGAGGTTCTAGAAGAGAATCCTTGCCTTTTCCAGCTTCTAGAGGCTGCCTACATCCCTTGGTTCTTGCCCCAAGTGCACCAACTTCTGCTTTTATCACTACATGTCTTCTGACTCTGACCCTCCCTCTAGTAAAGATACTTTTGGTTCCACTGGGCCTAGCAGAATAATCCAGAATAATCTCCCCATCTCAACCTCTTTAATTAAATTACATCTGTTAGTTCCCTTTAGCCATGTAAAGCAAAGTATCCCCAGCTTCTAGAGGACTAGGACCTAAACATTTTTAGGAGGGCAGTATTCCCTGCTGGCTCAGTGGTAAAGAATCCACCTGCCAAGCAGGAGCCGGGGGTTTGATCGCTGGGTCTGGAAGATCCCCTAGAGAAGGAAATGGCAACCCACTCCAGTATCCTGGCCTGGGAAACCCCATGGACAGAGGAGCCTGGAGGGCTGCAGTCTACGGGGCCGCAAACGAGTCAGGCACGACTGAGCGACTAAGCAACGACGAATGTAGTCACGAGAGCCATTGTCTGAGGAGAGAAGGAAGAAAATAGAACAGGGGAGATGAGCTAAGAGAAACTACCTTTATGTGCCAAGTTTCATTCCCTTGCTTTAAAAAAGTTATCTGAGGGACATCTCTGTTATCAAATGGCCCTGAGAAGACCCAGCTTGGGGCAATACTTTGAGAGCTTCCGGGGCAGAGAATGGGGCCTTTAAACACCCTTTCTTCACTTATTTCACCCTTCTACTCCCACTCTCCCCTCAACCAAAACATATCTGCTTTTATCCGGTTTTCATGTTGGGGTTCCACATAAAATAGCATACTTCAAAAAGATATTCTGCTGTTTAAACACAGACACATATTTGCATGCATGCATGCACACACACATACACGGTTTGAAAACCACTAATTCATTTCAATCTTCATCACTGTGTGATTGAAGAGTCAATATGGGAAAGAAAAAGTAATTTGTAATTACACAAAAGGTGTTACTATCTCTTAGTAAATCTCTTTTATTTGTGAGTCAGAGGCCAGGTCACTGCAGCAGACCCACAGAGGAAAACCTTAAGATTTTCCAGTAACTGGAATTGTTTTATCTGAAAACGTTTCCTGGAGTCACGGATTCCTAGGACAGGGGTGTGGAGGCAAGGAAGGAGAGGGTGTTTCTCGAGGAGGAAAAATCCTTTGTTGGTCCTCCTGCCTCCAGATGAATAATGAAACTGCTGATAAGAGGGCTATTAGGAAGGGAAGATAGTAATAAACCTTTAAATCTCAAAAGTAGTTTTTTTTTTTTTTTAATGATACCAGATTTCCCAGCCCTCCAGTAGACTCAGAGATCATTCCTCTGCCTCCTTTTATCCTCACTTGCTTTTGTGAAAATATGTGTGTTTTCCTTATTCTGTCTTTCTAAGTCTGCTTTTTGCCTGTCTGTTTTTTACTTCCATATTTATTGTATTTTATTTGAAGTAGGAGGACAGGGCTGGCTGTCATGCCTCCCAGGCAGGGTATTTATGTGGGGAACAGGGAGGATGGAGGTGCTATCCAGACAAAGCTTTCTTAACCAGTCATGGAATAAAGGCTACAAGGAAGCTGAGCCTCTACACAGAGGAGAGCAGAAGGAACAACTGGTCAACCCAAGATCACTGGCTTGGCCATGTGCTGTGCTGTGCAGCAGGCAGCAAGGCGAGTAGAGCCGGCATTCACGTCTGGAGACCGTATAATCTCAAGCTTTTGAAGATTTTTCATTGGCACTGACAAATGACTTGATTTCCAAGTGGAGAGGTGCATTAAGAGGTTGCCCTCAAACCAGCTTGTACAGATTAGGTCTGGGTGTAGTTGAGAGCACTGGTGACTAACATTTCCGGGACAGGCACCTGCCAAGTGGTCGTCCTTATCCTGGGCATTTGCAGACTGCCGCAGAAACTGTTGGTGGCCTACTCAACTTGCATTTCTACCTTTCTTTCCTCTTGACAGGGCCCCAGTCTTATTCATCTTTTCTTTCATTTTGAGGCTCAGAGAAAGGTGATCCTATCCCCCAATTCCAAAGATAAATATTAATCAGTCTAAACCAATCACAATATTTCCATTTCCCTTGATATTAACTAACTGGCTTAGGAAGGGTCATATGATATAATTCTGGCCAATAAAACATGAAGGGAACTCTTTTTGGAGGGGGGGGGTTCTGGGAAAGAGACACAGAAAGAGATAGCTTTTCTCACTGGGTATTGTGTCTGGATGACATTCCTGAAATTATTTGCATTCATCATGTTATCAGCCTCAGGATAAATGTCAGCAGAGAGAGGAGGGCAGAGCCAAGAGTCCTGATAGTCTCCCCTGAAGCTTGGGTAACTCGGGACTTCCTAGCACGTGATGTGATAACGTTTTTGTTGCTTAAATCATATTAAATTGGAGGTTCTGGTACTTGCATCAGAAATTGTTCTGGTATCCATAGGTTAGTCCACTTAGTCTTCACCATTGTCTGTGAGGAATATAGCTCCTTCTTACAGTTTAAAAAATGTATTTAAGTTAATACACCTGATAAATAGCGCAAATTCAATGCAGTTCTAACTTTATGAAAGAGATGGAACCAGGCATCAACCTGAAGCCAAGGGCAGAATTTTGTCCACAATGTCTAGTACAGTGCCAGACATACAGTAGCCATTCTAAATGAACTAGCCCAAATCCCAGGTTTATATTACCATATGCTACTACTTTCAGTTCAGTTCAGTTTAGTCACTCAGTTGTGTCCAACTCTTTGTGATCCCATGGACTGCAGCACGCCAGAGTTTCCTGCCCATCACCAACTCCCAGAGCTTGCTCAAACTCATGTCCATCAAGTTGGTGATGCCATCCAACCATCTCATCCTCTGTCATCCCCTTCTCCTCCTGCATTCAATCTTTCCCAGCATCAGAGTCTTTTCCAATGAGTCAGTTCTTCATATCAGGTGGCCAAGTCTTGGAGTTTCAGCTTCAGCATCAGTCCTTCCAATGAATATTCAGGATTGATTTCCTTTAGGATTGACTGGTTGGATCTCCTTGCAGTCCAAGGGACTCTCAAGAGTCTTCTCCAATGCCACACTTCAAAAGCATCAATTCTTTGGTGCTCAGCTTTCTTTATAGTCCAACTCTCACATCCATACATGACTACTGGAAAAACCATAGCTTTGACTAGATGGACATTTGTTGGCAAAGTAATGTCTCTGCTTTTTAATATGTTGTCTAGCTTGGTCACAGCTTTTCTTCCAAGGAGCAAGCATCTTTTAATTTCATGGCTGCAGTCCCCATCTGCAGTGATTTTGGAGCCCAGGAAAATAAAGTCTGTTACTGTTTCCATTGTTTCCCCATCTATTTGCCATGAAGTGATGGGACCGGATGCCATGATCTTTGTTTTCTGAATGTTGAGTTTTAAGCCAGCTTTTTCACTCTCCTCTTTCACTTTCATCAAGAGACTCTTTAATTCCTCTTCGGTTTCTGCCATAAGGGTGGTGTCATCTACATATCTGAGGTTATTGATATTTCTCCCAGCAATCTTGATTCCAGTTTGTGCTTCATCCAGCCCAGCATTTCACATGATGTACTCTGCATAAAGTTAAATAAGCAGTTAAATACAGCCTTGATGTACTCCTTCCCCAATTTGGAACCAGTCCGTTGTTCCATGTCCAGATCTAACTGTTGCTTCTTGACCTGCATACAGATTTCTCAGGAGGCAGGTAAGTGGTCTGGTATTCCCATTTCTTGAAGAATTTTCCACAGTTTGTTGTGATCTACACTTTAGCACTAGCAGATAACTTCTATTTCCCACAATATGGTAGAGCAGACATTCTGAAAAGTCCTGTCCATACCAAATGCCTAAAACATCTAAAAATAACCTAAAACTTTTTTAAAACTTTAAAAATGTATTGCTGAACTGCTGTGGCTATGTATCATTCCCCTCCCCATATATACACAGACAGAAAAGGAAAAACAAAAAGGCCAAAAAATAAAAGTGAAAGAAAAATCTAGAGAGGTAAGTGAGTGCTAAAGCTAGAGGCACCATGAAGAGACATCTGTCAATTTCTAGCAACCAGAGGGCCACAGAAGCTTAAGGATCAGATACCCCAATACAAACCTGGACTTCTGCAGGGCTGAACTGCAGTGGAAGTGGGGTACCCGACAAAAGGACTTAACAAGGAATTACTTCTCTTGGCTTTTGCTCTCAGTTTGAGAGAAAAAACCAAAAAGTTCCCTTGAGATACGTGTCACCATAATCCATTCCTTAATTCAGGTTTAGGGTTCAAATTCACTCTACTTGTATAGTCTAGAAAACCTCAAATTGAGAATTTCATTTAAATTGTTCCTGGGTAGGTGGTGACTCTGAGTGCCTAGAAGAAGCAAGTGTAAATCCTCTCTTGAGGAACACACCAGGCTCAGCCAGGCCTCAGAGAATCCCAGCCGGTAAAGACCCAATAAATATAAATTTGCAGCTTTTTAAGGAATTCCCTGGTGGTCCAGTGGGTAGGACTCTGTGTTCTCACTGCCGAGGGCCTGGGTTCAATCCCTGGTTGGGGAACTAGGATCCCACAGGCCATGTGGCATGGCCAAAAACAAAATAAAACTCACAGTTTTACAAAACAAATGGTAAAATATACAAGGAAATAAAATGCCATGAATGAGAGTCCAAAGAAACAACCAACAGAAGAATCAGACTACAGAGATTGTGCATTGTTTAAAGCATATCCTTTAGGATTACTTGATTCTAACCTTTCATTGCCTTTGATTTATTTTAAAACTCTGTGGGTAGGAGAGAACTGATAGCAGTATAAATTAATTATGCTCACCTATGGACATTCAAATGAATTCTGTCCAGTGGAGGGACAACATTTCTTCTCCCCACCCTAAAAAACTAGTTTTATATCTATTTGCAAATTCTTTGCAATATTCCTGACTGATAAATGTGTTGTCCTTTGGATTCCTTTGAGTCAGTTGTAACGTCTGCCTAGTCCTCTCACTGTGTGTGCTGTGCTTAGTCACTCAGTCATGTCTGACTCTTTGTGACCCCATGGACTGTAGACCACTAGGCTCCTCTGTCCATAGAATTTTCCAGGCAAGACTACTGGGGTGGGTTGACATTTCCTTCTCCAGGGGATCTTTCCAACCCAGGGATTGAACCTGGGCTCCCACATTGCAGACAGATTCTTTACTGTCTGAGCCACTGGGGAAGCCTGAAAAAGAATATATATAAAACTGAATCACTTTGTTGTACCCCTGAAACATTGTAAATCAACTGTACATATGAATATGAAAAGTGGAAGTGGAGTCACTCGGTCGTGCCTGACTCTTTGCAAGCCCATGGACTGTAATACGGATACAAGTTAGAGAAGAGGTAGTGAGCAGTGGGAGTTTCATTCAGAGTGTACTCCCCTACTCCTGGGCAGAGTCCACCACTATCTTAAAGGCTGCTCCCAAGGTTAGCATCTCACCCAGTTTTCTTTGGAGCAAGAATGCCAGGGTTCAAACCGTGGTCCCAGTATTCAAATCTGAGAGGCTTGGGTTAAGTTACTTAAACCTTGCCTGCCTCAGTGTCCTCACATAGGAAATGAGAATAGTAATACAACCTTCCTTAGCGGGGTGCTTGTAAAGATAAAACGAATTATATATGTAAATTACTTGAAATAGTGCCTGTGGCCCATGGGTAAAAGCAAGTATTAGCTAACATTATTTATTATTGTCAGCATGACTCAGTGGTCTATTTTTTTTCAGGCCAATTTCAATTTGAAAGAGGATCACTGCTTCCCAATAAAGTGGTGGCTTCTTAATCTTTCTCTTTGCTATTCCTTTTCACTTACTTACTGTTCCTGGTGGTCCCAGAAACAAACTGTATGGGGTCGATGGGTGGGATGGGCGGGACACAGACAGCAAAGAAGTAGGACGTAAATGCCAGGAATCAGTGGAACTGGCCATCATCAGAAAAGTTGGCATATCTGCGGCAGCTGATCTGAAGTAGAAAAGAAGGGAAAATGTTGGAAATTGTTTCTCTCAAAATATTCTACCCACCTCAGGCCTGTGGTTAGTGAGTTATTCCTACTAGTCAATTCATGTCCCCAGAGGGAAGATATTTTCCCCAGAAGACCCTGTTAAGAGGTGGCAGAGTGAGTGGTGAGCCATGTGGTGAAGTGAAAGTCACTCAGTCGTGTCTGACTCTTTGTGACCCATGGACTGTAGCCCGTCAGGCTCCTCCTTCCGTGGAATTCTCCAGGCCAGAATAGTGGAGTGGGTAGCCATTCCCTTCTCCAGGGCATCTTCCCAACTCAGTAATCCAACCCAGGTCTCCCGCATTGCAGGCAGATTCTTTACCAACTGAGCCACGAGGGAAGCCCTGAGCTGTGCGGGGTAGTGGCTAATTCTTCAACCGCTGATGCTAGGTTGCCCGTGTCTGTGTCCCTGGTCTGCCATTCTCCAGTTGTGGTATCTTGCACAGTTTACTGAAATTTCTTTACTTGACAGGGATTTTAGGAAGATTAGATGAGATGAGGAACATAAAATGCCTGGACAGTTAGTCAATACCCAATAATCCAAGGGTGCATGCAGTATGGGCTTAGAGAATGCCTCATTCAGTGGTCTTTGACCAGGATTTCCCATTGGAACCACCAGGAGTTTATTAAAATACCAGGGCCCAGGTCTTTCACTGGAGGGGAAACCCTGGGGCCTGAGCAGATTTACTTTCCCAAAACGAGGAGGGGCTACAAACAAGCCACAATTGTCCCCTGCCTCAGCCGGCAGTTCTGCACCAGAATGTTAAGTTGTTACCCGTGTGGTGCCCAAAATACCAAAAGGCCACGTGACATGGTAGGGAAGACATGGGCCTTGATGTTACACGGCTCTGCGAGGAGATGCAGGCCCAGTCAGTTGCTGGCTGTGTGACTATGGTCAAGGCACTTCATTTCTCTGAACCTCAGTGTCCTCATCTGTGCAGCAGAGATCACTATAGATTTCTTTAAGCTTGTGGTGAGGATTCATTTAGGCCCATCAGTGCCTAGTGGTCAGTCTATATCAGCATCACTTGTCTTTTCAGGATGGAGCCCTCACACCATTCAATACTAAGCCCATCTGAGAAGATGGGAGATAGAGTTTCTGAGAGCATCCTTGGCAGTAATGGAGCTGTTCAGGTTTGCAGCTGGCCTTTAGGCATTAAATGGAACTGAATTTTCTGCCAGGGAACATCTGCCAGGTCACTGGTCAGTGTTCCTGGTGGGTGGGTCACTGAGGATGGGTAACAGCTCAGAGGTTACAGTAGTTGGGAAACTGGGCAGGGCAGAGACAGGAGAGAGTGGGGAGAGGTCCATTGGCTTCTTCCTTACTGAAAAATGAACTCCTGTTCGTTTCCAGAAGCTAAGAGCCTTCTATTAGCCTACGGGGTATTCCCTCCCTGCCAATGGAACAAAAACATCCCACCTGGGTCTGTGATGATTGTTGTTGTTGGGGTTCCCCCTCATCCGGCCAGAGGAAGAGTCTCTTTGATGTCTGCCTCCATTTGCTCCCTGAGTTACAGTCTTGTGATGAAATAATCTAACTCCCAGGATTAAATTCACAAACACAGTCATACACATTATAACACAAAACCAATGATACACAGCCAAACCAGAACCACAAGAGGCTTAGTCAATAGCAATGACAGACACTATACCCCCTTCTCATCTTCCACCCCAGCACCCCAGCTGTCGCCCCCCATCTGTCCAGGCAAGGAGGAAGCCCTCAAAGGGGAGCCGCTCCCCACTGCTCTTGGGGTCAGCTAGTTCAAGATATGGCCAGTCTTTACCAAGACTTTTCTAGCCACAAGACAGTCTCAGGGAATATTGGGAACGGGGGTGGGGTGGGGAGCTTGGAACTCAATCTCAGCTTTCTTTGCAGCTGTCTCTTTCATGTTCACATTGTGACTTTTCTTGCTTTGGGGCTCTTGTTGACATTTTGCCTTTACTCTGACCTTTGCTGCCTCCCGCCCTGTTTCCAAGAGCACATGCACCCCATTTCTCCTGCAGGTGTGCAGTGGAAACCTCCAGCAACCCCTCCTGGAATGTGAGTTCCTCACCTGTGGTGTCTGTCTTTACATCCTCAGCACTTAGCCCAGTACCTAGCACCAGGGTGGTCCCCAGTCACGGGTGCTGAGCCAAGACAGCAGCTTGTTATTGTCCTAGAAGTGAGACTCACTTAGAGAAGGGTGGCTCTGTTACCTTTCTCTAAAAGGTGGCTCTGTCCATCGCTGGCTTGACTGAGCAGAGGGCCCACAGTGGGTGGTGGGAGGAGAGGAATCAACAGCTTTCCAGCTCCTCTCCCAGGTCACCGGAGACACCCGGGATGTGGAATCTTATACCCGAACTCAGAAACTATAAGGACCATTAACTTAAGCCCTCTGAACCTCAGTTTGTTTGCTGATTTCCAAGAAAATATAGGATTTTCCTTTCTTGCCCCACAATCAAAGAGGTTGCAACAATCCAAGAAATAAGGTTTCTACGAATAAGTTCTATAAAGAAATATATGAGTGACAGCCTTTCTTCTTTGTAAAGTGGTTTCACTAGCAGGTTCAGTGTTGTGGCTCAGAGGTTTCAGGCACTTACCACGTGTTAGGCACTGGGCTAGGGGTTTCAGTAAGTCCGCGAGGTGAGGAGAGCACTCTGAAGGGAGCCCAAAGAAGGCAGCCATTCACAGACCGAGCCCAGCCTGGGGGTGTCCTAGCGGTTTGTGTTGCTAAAGCAGCCTGGAGCCTTTTCTCCTCTGGAGTCTGAAGCTGTAAGTAACACCCAGGTCATTCCCATTCGGCTTCAGGACCACCCCTGACCCCCGGGCTGAGTCTGTGAATGACTGTTTGTGCTGCCCCCATCAGCACCATTGCGGGCCACATCTCTGAGGATGTTGAGAAATAACTGAACACAATCTATGCTGAAGCCACATTTGGATTATTGACATCATATGATTTCAAACATCAGCATCCATTCTAATAGGAGATATTGAAGGAAGAAAAATTAACAGACAAACAGAGCTGCTGCTATTTCCCTCCCCTCCCACATCAAATCAGATGCTATAGATATGCCAAGTCCTCTGCCAATAGCCAGCGCCACTGATTCCTGGCATCTACTTCCTACTTCTTTGCTCTCTGTGTCTCCTCTTCACACAGTTTTGCTTCCAAGAATCCACAAGAAACAGTGGGTGGGTGCAAAGGAATAGCAAAGAGAATGATTAAGAAACTACCACTTTAAGAAAAAGGGGGAGGGGCAATACTAGGGTAGAGGGGCAAGAGGTACAAATCACTAGGTATAAAATAAGCGACAAGGATATATTGTACAACATGGGGAATACAGCCAATATTTTATAACTAAAACTGGTGAGTAACCTTTAAAAATTGTGAATCACTTACATTGTATAGCAACTATACTTCAATTTTTAAAAAAACTACCACTTTATTTTAGTCCTAAAAGATGATGCTGAGAAAGTGCGGCACTCAGTATGCCAGCAAATTTGGAAAACTCAGCAGTGGCCACAGGACCAGAAAAGGTCAGTTTTCATTCCAATCCCAAAGAAAGGCAATGCCAAAGAATGTTCAAACTACCGCACAATTGCTCTCATCTCACACTCTAGCAAAGTAATGCTCAAAATTCTCCAAGCCAGGCTTCAGCAATACGTGAGCCATGAACTTCCAGATGTTCAAGCTGGTTTTTAGAAAAAGCAGGGGAACTAGAGATCAAATTGCCAACATCCGCTAGATCATCGAAAAAGCAAGAGAGTTCCAGAAAAACATCTACTTCTGTTTTATTGACTATGCCAAAGCCTTTGACTGTGTGGATCACAATAAACTGTGGAAAAATTTTCAAGAGGTGGGAATACCAGACCACCTTACCTGCCTCCTGAGAAACCTGTATGCAGGTCAAGAGGCAACAGTTAGAACTGGACATGGAACAACAGACTAGTTCCAAACAGGAAAAGGAGTACGTCAAGGCTGTATATTGTCACCCTGCTTATTTAACTTATATGCAGAGTACTTCATGAGAAACGCTGGGCTGGAGGAAGCACAAGTTGGAATCAAGATTGTTGGAGGAAATATCAATAACCTCAGATATGCAGATGACACCACCTTTATGGCAGAAAGGGAAGAGGAACGAGGAGTCTCTAGATGAAAGTGAAAGAGGAGAGTGAAAAAGCTGCTTAAAACTGAACATTCAAAACACTAATATTATGGCATCCAGTCTCATCACTTCATGGCAAATAGATGGGGAAACAGTGACAGACTTTATTTTTTGGGGCTCCAAAATCACTGCAGATGGTGACTGCAGCCATGAAATTAAAAGATGCTTGTTCCTTGGAAGAAAAGCTGTGACCAACCTAGACGGCATATTAAAAAGCAGATGACAAAGGTCCATCTAGTCAAAGCTATGGTTTTTCCAGTAGTCATGTATGCATGTGAGAGTTGGATTATAAAGAAAGCTGAGCACGAAAGGATTGATGCTTTTGAACTATGGTGTTGGAGAAGACTGTTGAGAGTCCTTTGGACTTCAAGGAGATCCAACCAGTCCATCCTAGAGGAAATCAGTTCTGAATATTTATTGGAAGGACTCATGCTGAAGCTGAAACTCCAATACTCTGGCCACCTGATGGGAAGAACTGACTCATTGGAAAAGACCCTGATGCTGGGAAAGATTGAAGGCAGGAGGAGAAGCGGGTGACAGAAGATGAGATGGTTGGATGGCCTCATGGACTCAATGGACATGAGTTTGAGCAAGATCTGGGAGTTGGTGATGGACAGGGAAGACTGGCGTGCTGCAGTCCATAGGGTCAAAAAGAGTCAGACATGAATGAGAACTGAACTGAACTGACCACTTTATTGGGAAGCAGTGATACCATTTTAGATGAAAAGATTCCTAAAAATAGACCATGAAGTCATAGACAATAATAAATTATATGTAAACATCAAACAGTTTTGCACATTTTAATGCAAATATTCCATGTGGTGCTTCAGGGTATTTGGAGATGATGTGAGAATACTCCCAAGTAAAGTCTAGCGATTAAGAACTAGGTGCTGAAGTCCATCATATCAGGTGTTGGGCACAAGCTGTGCTGATTACTAGCTACAGGACTTCAGGCAAGCTCTATGACCTCTTGTGCCTCAGTTTCCTCCTCCATAAAATGGGATGTCATGTAGTACTCACCTCTGGATAGGTTGTGAGGACTGAGTAAAGCACTGAGTAAAGGAGTAGACTCTCCTTTATAGTGGTTTGGAGGGAAATAGTGACCCTAAAGGGATTCATTTCTCTGCTTCCCTCAGTTCTTGTCAATGGCATCTCTTCTGAGGGCACCTGATTCAATGCACTCTTCCACCTTCAAGGCAGGGAGCTGTGTTCTTGGCTTTAAGACAGATTTCTTAAATTGTCTTCCGCTGTACAATGACTCAGCCGTTGCTTAGGGATTTAATTAACTAGCAATTGGAGGCTTGAAAGAGACAAACCTCTGGGGACTTTTGCTCTGGTTGGCTTTCAGAGGAGTGAGAATGGAACATAAGGAAGCTTCCAGAACTTCACTGTCCAGTGTGGTAGCCACCGTGGCTACTGAGCCCTTGAGATGTGATTGTCCAAATTAAGAATATGCTGCAAGTATAAAATACACACAGGATTTTAGAGATTTGTATTAAAAGAGGACTGTGTGCCTAACTAATAACTCTTACTAAAAGTTGAAATGATAGTATTTTTGACATATGTATTTACTTTTGTTAATGTGGCTACTGGAAGATTTCAAACTACCTCTGTGGCTGTTGGAAGGTGCTGTTCTAGAATATTCATGATTTTATAATGACTTAACAGGCCAATGCTATTTAAAACATCAGTTCAGTTCAGTTCAGTCGCTCAGTCATGTCCGACTCTTTGCAACCCCATGAACTGCAGCACGCCAGGCCTCCCTGACCATCACCAAATCCCAGACTCCACCCAAACCCATGTCCATCGAGTCGGTGATGCCATCCAGCCATCTCATCCTGTCGTCCCTTTCTCCTCCTGCCCCCAGTCCTTCCCAGCATCAGGATCTTTTCCAATGAGTCAACTCTTCGCATGAGGTGGTCAAAGTATTGGAGTTTCAGCTTTAACATCAGTCCTTCCAATGAACACCCAGGACTGATCTCCTTTAGGATGGACTGGTTGGATCTCCTTGCAGTCCCAGGGACTCTCAAGAGTCTTCTCCAACACCACAGTTCAAAAGCATCAATTCTTTGGTGCTCAGCTTTCTTCACCGTCCAACTCTCACATCCATACAGGACCACTGGAAAAACCATAGCCTTGACTAGACTGACCTTTGTTGGCAAAGTAATGACTCTGCTTTTTAATATGCTGTCTAGCTTGGTCATAACTTTCCTTCCAAGGAGTAAGCGTCTTTTAATTTCATGGCTGCAATCACCATCTGCAGTGATTTTGGAGCCCAAAAAAATAAAGTCTGACACTGTTTCCACTGTTTCCCCATCTATTTCCCATGAAATGATGGGACTAGATGCCATGATCTTATTTTTCTGAATGTTGAGCTTTAAGCCAACTTTTTCACTCTCCTCTTTCACTTTCAAGAGGCTCTTTAGTTCTTCGCTTTCTGCCATAAGGGTGGTGTCATCTGCATATCTGAGGTTATTGATATTTCTCCCGGCAATCTTGATTCCAGCTTGTGTTTCTTCCAGCCCAGCGTTTCTCATGATGTACTCTGCATATAAGTTAAATAAGCAGGGTGACAATATACAGCCTTGACGTACTCCTTTACCTATTTGGAACCAGTCTGTTGTCCCATGTCCAGTTCTAACTGTTGCTTCCTGACCTGCATACTGGTTTCTCGATCTCCTTTTAATATTTTTAAGAGGTGGATATTGTTATAACCAATTTTCAGACAAGGGCAGCAAGACTATAACAACTCATTCTGTGTTGACAATCAGTAGACCTGAATAGATCTAAGCTGGGGGCAAATCGGAGGGAAGAATACTGACTTGGGAATGAAGAAACCTAGCTTCTCATCCTTGCTATATCACTAAATAGCTGTGTGACTTCAGGCAAATTATTGCCCCTCTCTGGACCTCTGATTTTTACTTGAAAAATAGAGAGATTGGCTGGATTTGAATTTAAGAGTGGGAAGCTAGAAGCCTGTAGACCAAATCCAGCCATAGGTCTGTGTGTTTGGGGCAATACCATTTTTAATTTACGTAGTTTAAAGTAGGGATCAGCAGCTCTCCTGGGCTTCCCTTGTGGCTCAGCTGGTAAAGAATCTGCCTGCAATGAGGGAGACCTGGGTTCGATCCCTAGGTTGGGAAGATCCCCTGGAGAAGGGAAAGGTCACCCACGCCAGTATTCTGGCCTGGAGAATTCCATGGACTGTATAGTCCATGGGGTCGCAAAGAGTCGGACACGACTGAGCGACTTTCACTTTCAGCAGCTCTCCTATTGCCTAAGTCTCCTGCCGCTCTGCTTGGACTCTCACTCCACCACTTCACAGACTTTGCTACCTGCCTCAAAATCCTTAGCTGCAAATCTTAAACTGCAGATACAATGGCCCCATGGGAGGACAGTCTACTTCCTTCTATTCACTCCAATTCTGACCATTTTCAGAACTGGGGGTCGTAAGTGGTGATCACCAATCTACTCTAGGCCAAATTTTATTTCTTCTTCTTTTTTTTAAAATAATGTATTCCAACAAAAATAGTACCATATCTTCCTGTAAGTCATAAATATTAAACTAGAAGGAAACTTAAAAATAATCTATTCAGGGTAAACTTCTCATTTTACAGATAAGGAAACCAAAAGAAATTTAGAGGATATAGTGCTTTTATACTTACTGTGTCGGTGATTTTATGCTCTGTTTTGAAAAGTAAGATAAAATGTTATTTTTTAAATCAAACTTTACACTTATTTGCATTTCCTTTACATGAAATCCAGGTAGAATTTTCTTCTTCTTCCTTTTTTTTAACAAAAATTCAATGGGATGACTAGCCAGAAAAAAAAAAAAAGGTGGAATAGAACTGCTTCCCTTTCCTTGTGATTATGCTATATAAAACTTGTAACAAAAAATAGGTAAATGTAACCCATGCGCAATGAAAGTAAATAGCTAAAGGATTTTAAAGCCCTGAAAGAAATCTTTTTGCAAGGATAATAGCAAGTGGGACGTGAACTACAGCTTTTGCATATTAAACGTAGGTCTTTGTCTCTTTCACCTAAGTAGTGTGAGAAAGCAAAATCTAATTTGATGGTGGAAAAGGAAAAGACCATAAATAAAAGGGTGTGTTGTTTTCTGAGTGACAATCTTCCTATTGGCATTCTGCCCAGAAGCCCTTTCTTCTTGTCTAAACCACATGATCAGGATAAGTTGAGTAACCAAATCGAGACCCCAGAGGGTCAGGAGATACTGCAAAGCTGATCAATACCTTCAGGGTCCAGATGTCAGCCAGACGTGACCCTTAACCTGGTCAATGTTGTTGTTGGATGAACACAGAAATTCCATCTGTGATCTCGGTCAGGAGACATTCAAGGTCCGTGATGGGGGAGGTCCTTCCCAAGATTAGGTGGTCACAGGCACCTCAGAAGTGTCTGAAGATATAATTACCCCTGCCCCCCAACACTGCTCCCAGGATCTCTTGCCAGGAGAGAAGTCTAACCTTGGGTCCAAGCCAGATTCAGGCAAGGAATAGTTCCTTGTATTTTTCCCAGGAACTTTGCTGCCCATCACAGCCATGACCTCTACCCTCAGGAAGTCAAGGTCCAAAACACAGAAAAGATAGATCTATTTTTCCTCCATGGAAATATAAAAAGGTAAATTCTAGAGGTTGCATCAAGGATTCAAGAAGAGATGAAAGCAAAAAAAAAAAAAAAAAAAGCCTCTGCTGGCGAAAGTCAATCCAGCCAACTCGAGGTGGAGAGAAGATGAAAATTAATAGTAAAATGTTTTAAAGAGATACAATTTTTCTTGACTTTTCTATTCATTTCCTCCTCTGCTTTTACACTTCCTTCACAGCAGGTCCTTAATTATCCCTCTGTTTCCCCAACAATCTATTCTTTAAAGGTGCATCAAGGATTCCACTTACTAAAAATAAAATTCCGCTTCTCCCATGAAGCTTTTCTAACCCTTCAACCACAGAATATCTTACTTTACCATCTGCACTGTTCATTTGCCACTTAACTATGGTCTTGATGCGACCAGGCTGTAGACCCTTCACCAGCAGAGCTGTGTGAGTGACAGTGTCTAGCTGAGCTGAGCAAGGAGCTATAGAGAGGAGCCCAGGGAAGCAGCTATCAGCCTGGAACCTTCCCGCTTCCCATTCCTAGCATGCCCTAGGACGCCGTGCCTTCTGCTGACTCCCTCCTGGTTCCCTTCTGGACCAAACAGGAACCACTTCTTTCCTCAATAGAAGGCTGAGAGAACTAGAAGGCTTTATCTTTGTTCAAAAGATAAAGTATCAGGGCAACAGAAAGCATTATCAACCATTCAGGGAGTTTTATAACAGCAATTACCATTATCTATATTATTAAGATTTTCTTAGAAATCCAAGTCTTTTCCCATGGAACAGACCTAGACCATTAAAAGAAAAAAAGGAAGCAAAGAAAAGCCTTTCACAGATTCTTTCTGGATATTGTTACCATGTATATGAGGACTTTTTTTTTTTTTTTTTTTTTTAGCAAATATGTATTCATTGGGTTCAGGGGCTTCCCAGGTGGCTCAGTGGTAAAAAAAAATCCACACATAACCCAGAAGGCACCAGTTCGATCCCTGGTTGGGAAGATTCTTTGGAGGAGGAAATGGCAACCCACTCCAGTATTCTTACCAGAAAAATCCCATGAACAGAGAGGCCTGGTGGGCTACCGTCCATGAAGTTGCAAAGAGTCAGACATGACTTAGTAACTGAGAACACATTTATTGGGTTTACACAGTCCACAAGTTAAATGCAAGCAAGTCCATAAAACAAGCATTAACAATAAAAATACAGTCCATGTTGAACTGGACATTTAAAATGGTTAAGATGATGTATTTGACGTTGTATTTTTACCACAATTAAAAACTGAAAACAAACAAACCAACCAACCACAGTCTGTGTATGGTGCCAGGCACTAAAATAAGAGAGGCAAGTTGCAAATGGAACATGTGAGAGTACAAGTTATGGTGGAAGATGGGTGAAGATTTTAGCTTAAATGGAGGGAAGTGCAATCAATAACTGTGATATACCACAAGCTAGGTAAGGAAGAAAATGACTATTAACAACTCAACCATGGAATAGAGGCAGGCATTTGTTAAGAAATTAAAATTGTACTTGGAATGCACATGGAACTGAATGCAGTACTAAGTACTATATTCATTAGATGTCTGTTTTTATTCATGTAATTCACTCTCTTCGAAAAAGACTATGAGATGGAGTCAAGATTTGCAGTCTTATATGGCTGAATGTGTGCGTAACTTCATCCTTTTCCCCCTAAGTTAAAAGTCAGTACGTGCCAAGAACATAAAATTCCAGCCGGACAAATGAGGTAAGGAACATAGGAAGGAAACAGCCACTTTGGCTGGAGCCTTTGATGGTCACATCTGCAGAGAAAGTACAACACTGGGGGCAGATTCTCCCTGCTCAAAACCCTTTAAAAAAAGAGATTCCCCATTGTTTGTTGCAGTGTTTCTCAAACATATCTGATTTCAGGACAATTTTTATGTATAATATATTGAGAAAATTACCAGGAGGAGCTAATGAATCATCATAATGATGATAACAGATAGCATTCACTGATACTTACGTGCCAACACTGTTCTAAGCACTTCATACACATTGACTTTTTAATCCACAGGGAAACCTGCAAGGTAAGTATTGTTACCACATCAGCCTTCTGATCCTGCAAGTTTCATATTGGAGGATTCAACCAACCTTGTGGAGGATTCAACCAACCTTGGATAGAAAATACTCAAGAAAAAAAAATTCCAGAAACTTCCCCCCAAAAACTGGAATTTGCTGCATGTCAGCAACTATTTCCATACCATATACATTGTATTTACAATTATTTCTATAGCATTTACATTGTATTAGGTATAGTATGTCATTTTAGAGATGAGTTAAAGTATATGGGAGGATGTGTGTATTATATGCAATTACCACACTGTTTTATATATAACGGAGTTGAGCAACCCTGGATTTTTATATCTATGGGCAACCCTAGAGCCAATTCCCCTCAGATGCTGGATTTGAGGGCTGACTATATCTCCCATTTTACAGATGAGGAAACAGAAGCACAGACAATCACAGGGTAATTGTTCAAGGTCACAGAGGTAATAAGGGGTAAAGTCAGGATGCGAACCAAAGTAGTTTGACTCCAGAGTCCAGAGGCCTTAACTGCTGCTGTGAACTGAATGACAGTGTTCCCCAAAATGTGTATGCTGAACTTCTAACCTCAGTGTGATGGTATTTGGAGATGGCGCCTTTGGGAGGTAACCAGGTTTAGATGAGGTCATGAGGGTGGGACTCCCCCACCCCTGACTGGATTGCTGCCTTTACAAGAAGAGACATAAGAAACCTTCTCTCTGTCTCTCTTTCCACAAAGAAGAGGTCCTGTGAGCACGCAATAAGATGGAGGTCGCCTACAACAGGAAAAGAACCTCAGAATGAAACCTACCCTTGTTGATACTTTGATCTTGGACTGCCAGCCTCCAGAACTGTGAGAAATAAATTTCTGTTGGTTAAGCCACTCAGTCTATTTGCTATTTTGTTATGGCGGCCTGAGCAGACTAAGACAATCACTATATTTCATCTTGCTGCCCAGCACAGAATTTTAAGGAATGGTGTGTAAATGTTTAGGCCACAATAAACATGGAACAGCATAAGAAAGAATGCTGACATCACAGGGTGCCTGATGAGAGATGCCTGCTGATTGGTTAGTCTTGCTGCCTCCCTTAAGCTCCCAGAGCAGGCTGGTGTGTTCTGTGTACCATGCTTGTATAGAAACATCATTTTCAAAGGAAAATGGGGAGAAAAGATAAATGCTTTTAGGATATTTAAAAAAAATAAGTTTTAGCTTTTAGAACACTTTTAGATTTACAGAAAAATTGCATGCAGCACTATTTAAAATAGCCAGGACATAGAAGCAACCTAAATGTCCATCAACATAGAAATGTATAAAGAAGATGCAGTACATATATACAATGGAATATTACTCAGCCATAAAAAGGAACAAAAATGGGTCACATGTAGAGATGTGGATGGACCTAGAGACTGTCATACATAGTGAAGTAAATCAGAAAGAGAAAAACAAACATTGTGAACTAACGCATATATGTGAAATCTAGAAAAATGGTAGAGATGGTCTTATTTGCAAAACAGAAATAGAGACACAGATGTAGAGAATAAATGTATGGATTCCAAGGGGCGAAAGCAGGTGTGGGGCGAATTGGGAGATTGGGATTGACATATATACACTACTGTTTATAAAATAGATAACTAATAAGAACCTACCATTTAGCTCAGGGAACTCTACTCCATGCTCTGTGGTGACTTAAATGGGAAGGAAATTCAAAAGAGAGGGGAAAAATGTATAGCTGGCTCACTTTGCTGTATATTAAAAACTAACACAACATTGCAAAGCAACTATACTCCAATAAAAAATTAATTTAAAAAAATAAGAAAAACTGCAAAAATAATACAGCACATTGATTACAATTAATAAAACAATATTAATACATTATTTCTAACTGAAGTCCATATCTGATTCAGATTTCCTTAGTTTTCATCATGTCCTTTTTGTGTTCCAGTATCCCATTCTGGATGCCACGTTACATTTAGTTGTCAAGTCTCCTTAGGTTCCTCTTGGCTATGACAGTTTCTCAGACTTTCTTATTTTTGATGACCTTGATAGTTTTGAGACATACTAGTCACATATTTTGCAGACTCTCTCTCCACTGGGATTTAGCTGAATTTTTCTCACAATTAGACTGGGATTTTTAAGAGGAAGACCATCAACATAAAGTGCCATTTTCATCACATCATATCCAGGGTATAAACTATCAACATGACATCACGGTTGACATTGACCTTGATAACCTGGCCGAGATCTTGTTTGCTAAGTTTCTCTACTGAAAAGTTACTCCTTCTCCCCCTTCCCATAATGTCCTCTTTGGAAGGAAGTCACTATATGTAGCCCACACCTAAGGAGAGGGTGTGGAATTACGCCCTCCTTTTTTTAGGGTGGAGTATCAACATCAATTATTCAGAATTCTTCTGCATGGGAGACTTGTCTTTTCTCCCCCACTGATGCCTTTATTCACAATTTCTTTCCTCTTCCTTCTCCTCCTTCCTCTTATTCTTCCTCTTTGAACTTTATTTTTCAGAGCACTCTGAAGTTCACAGCAAAAATGAGAAGAAAGTGCAGACATTTTCCATATGCTCCTCTCCCCCAACGGCACGAGCTCCCCCACTATTAACACCCTTCACCAGAGTGGTATATTTGTTACAAATGATGAACCTATATTGACAAATGATAATCACCTAAAGTCCATAGTTTATATTAGGACTCATGTTTGGTCTTGCACAGTCTATGGGTTTTGACAAATGTGTAGCGACAGGATCCACCACTGCAGTACATACTGAACAGTTTTACTGCCCTAAAAATCCTCTATGCTCTGCCTATTCATCCAACCCTCACCACACCCCTGGGAACCACCGATCTTTTTACTGTCTCTGTAGTTTTGCCTTTTCCAGAATGTCATTTTGTTGGAATGATACAGTATGTAGACTTTGCAGATTGGCTTCTTTCTCTTAGTAATATGCATTTGAGATTCATCCAGGTCTTTCATGGCTCAATAACTCATTTATTTTTAGCATAATAATATTCCATTGTTTGGATGTGCCACAGTTTATTTATCCATCCACCTGCTGAAAACTTCTTGGTTGTTTTTGAGTGTTGGATATTATGAACAAAGCTGCTATAAATATCTATGTGCATTTTTTGGTGTGGGCATAAGTTTTTCAGTTCATTTGAATAGCAAGGAGCAAAATGGCTGAATTAAATGCTAAGAGTAGGCTTAGTTTTATAAGAAGCTGCCAAGCTGTCTTAAAAAGTGGCTGTACCATTTTGCATTCCCACCAGCAATGAATGAGAGTTCCTATTGCTTCATATCCTGGCCAGCATTTGGCCATTCTAATAGGCATGTAGTGGTATCTCGTTGTTTTAATTTTCAATCCTTTAGTGACATATGACATTGAACACCTTTTCGTATGCTTGCCAACTGTATATCTTCTTTGGTGTGATGTCTGTTCAGGTTTTGCCCATTTAAAAAATCAACTGCTAATAATTTATTAATTTGACTGCGTTGGGCCTTCGTTGCGTCATGCAGGGTCTTCCACTGCAGCACACGGATTCTCTAGCTGTGGCACACAGGCTCAGTAGTTGCAGTGAGGGCTTAGTTGCCCCAAGGTATGCGGGCTCTTAGTTCCCCAACTAGGAACTGAACCCACGTCACCTGCATTGCAAGCAGATTCTTAAGTATTGGACCATCAGGGAAGTTCTTTTTTGTCCATTTTTCATCAGGTTGTTTGTTTTCTTACTGTTGACTCCTGAGTTCTTTGTGTATTTTGGATAATAGTTCTTTACTGGACGTGTCTTTTGCAAATATCTTCTCCCTGTCTGTGTCTTGTCTTATTCTCTTGACATTGCCTTCACAGAACAGAAGTTTCTAATTTTGATGAAGTCCAGCTCATCAGTTACTTTTTCATAAATCGTGCCTTTGGTATTGTATCTAAAAAGTCATACCCAAGGTCATCTAGGTTTTCTCCTATGTTATCTTCTAGGAGTTTGACAGTTTTGTGTTTTACTTTTAGGTCTATGATATTTTCAGTTTTGCATTTTACTTATGGTCTGTGATATTTTTGTGAAGAATATAAGGTCTGTGTCTAAATTAATTTTTTCATATGTATCTTCATAGAACATGTATATGTATGTACAATAGGTCATTGCTGTTTTAGTCACTAAGTGGTGTCTGACTCTTTTGTGACCCCATAGACTGTAGCCCTCCAGGCTCCTTTGTCCATGGGATTTTTCCAGGCAGGAATACTGGAGTGGGTTGCCATTTCCTTTTCCAAGGGATCTTCCTAACCCAGGGATTGAACCCACAACTCCTGCAAGTATCATGCATTGCAGGCAGTTCTTTACCACTGAGCCACTGGAGATGCCTGCATGTACAATATACATGTATTTAAATAAATTTTGGAAGAGAAATATTGCTAACATCCTAGTATCCTCTCTGGTACAATGATGGCTGCAGAGCAGTTTGGGAGATGTTGATCTTCTAAATAAAGACCCTCCACACTCTTGTCCCTCCCACCTCTGCAGACTTGGTCCCCAGAACTTTCTCAACACATTCAGTCTTCCAGCCAGACCGAGCTATAGGCTGTGCTTTTCCACCTTGTTTGCACTAAAACAGCCACCACTCAACACCCCCACCACCACCCAGAAGTTAAAGCTTTCACACTGGAAACTTTCCTGGCTGAAGTAATGTCTCTTCTGAGCTCACAGGACACTCTGCTTATAACTCTGTTAATAGCACTTTTCAAGTTGTATAAGAACTTGGTAAAGAATGTGCCTGCAATGCAGGAGACTCCGGTTTGATTCTTGGGTCGGGAAGATCCACTGGAGAAGAGATAAGCTACCCACTCCAGTAATCTTGGGCTTCCCTGGTGGCTCAGCTGGTAAAGAATCTGCCTGCAATGTGGGAGACCTGGGTTCAATCCCTGAGTTGGGAAGATCCCCTGGAGAAGGGAAATGTTGCCCACTCCAGTATTCTGGCCTGGAGAATTCCATGGACTATATATATATATAGTCCATAGGGTCAAAAAGAGCCAGACATGACTTAGTGACTTTCACTTTTCAAGTTGTATAATGACAGGTTCTTGCTCTGCTTTTGCTCTGCCTTCTACAATCTATTTTTTCTTTTATAACCCCCCTTTCCAAGTTCTGAGGCATATTTCTTCCTTTTTATCACCAGTTGCACAGTTGGGCCATGGTTTAGTCACTCAGTTGTGTCCAGCTCTTTTCGACCCCATGGACTATAACCTGCCAGGCTCCTCTGTCCATGGGATTTTCTAGACGAGAATACTGGAGTGGGTTGCCATTTCCTTCTCCAAGGTAGAGAGGTTTTAGTCAGGTACAGTCCTGCCTGGGAACCAGTGGATGTGAGCATGATTGTTTGGCTCTCCCCAGATCTGTGTATTTTGAGAACATTTGTGGGACACGGGAAAAAGCCCACATGGACTCCCATGTACCTATATCTAAATATTTAAAGTTATGAATCAACAGAATAAACTGTTAAATAAAATGTTTTATTCTCCTACTTTGACAAGTGTACCTTCATCATGACCTGGAGAGGCCATTTCAAGCACAGAATTCTTGACCTCCTTGGAGTTCTGTGCTGGAACGGAGGGAGTCCTGTTTCCCTGCTCAGTCCCCACTTGTGTTTCTGCTTCTGGCTCTGAGGGGCCTCCTGAGCAAGGCCACGGCTACCTCTACCTCCGCAATTTTTGCAAACAGCTGCCACAAGGCCACCTGAAGATCTCACACAGACAGAGAGGTTGGCGCCAGAAGCAGGGTCCCGGGAAAAGGTCACACAGGCCCTGGAGGCAGGATCAGGAGAGGCCCTCTGCGTGGAGGATTCGGGCATCCCTGCTCCTTGAAACATGGTCTAGACGGGGTGGTGGGCTCTGGGGGCCACATCTCCCAGGCCCCGAGGACTCCTCGTCCAGGGAGGAGAGACACAGCTGAAGGAAGTCCATTTATCAGACTTTAACGTGCATGTGAATCACCTGAGACCTTATTTAGTGGGTCTGGGGTGGGGGCTGAGGTTGCAGGTCGAAAAGGCTCCCAGATGATGCCAATGCTGTGGTATGAGGGCCAAACTTTGAATAATAAAGCTCTAAAGCGGGGCTCCCCAACCTCTGGGATCTAATGCCTGAAGATCTGAGGTGGAGCTGCTGTAGTAATAATAGAAATAAAGTATGCAATAAATGTAATGCATTTGAATCATGACAAAACTATCCCCTTCTCCCCCAGTCCTGGAAAAAATTGTCTTCCACGAAACCAGTCCCTGGTGTCAAAAGGTCAGGGACGACTGCCCTGAAGTATAGGTCCAAGGTAGCGGTCTTTCTTGCCTTGGCAGACTAATATCCTAGACAAAAAATGATATAATTGATATTAACTTAATCACACCCATGATTAAATTGGGGCTTCCCAGGTGGCACTAGTGGCAAAGAACCCACTTGCCAATGCAGGAGACACAAGAGATGCGAGTTCGATCCCTGGGTCAGGAAGATCCCCTGGAGGAGGAAATGGCAACCCATTCCAGTATTCTTGCCTGGAGAATTCCATGGACAGAAGAACCTGGTGGGCTACATAGTCCATGGGGTCACAAAGAGTTGAGACAACTAAGCGTCTGAGCGCACAAATACAGCATGGGTAAATTACCAATAGAACTTAGTACGCTTTTACTACACAGAAATGGAGATGTAAGCCAAGTTTGAATGTAGTATCAGTGCCCGTTCGGGGAGTTCTTTAGTTTAGCAGGACCAAGTAAAGGTCACAGCTTTCAGCCCTGACAGCTATCCTTTTCTTCCCCTTCTGGTGTCCTTGACCCCTTCCTGCGTGTGGCTGGCCCCGAGTGCCTCTCTGCCCAGTTACTGGCATTTCTCTTAGAGCTTTGCTGTCCCTTCTGCAGATTCTTACAAACATTTCTTACTTTTTCTCATCATTTATTCCACTTTCCTCTCACGTGCTTTCCCACTCTCTCGGCACCTTTCTTCCGGCAGTAAGTCCAGCAGACTTGCTACTTTTCCGGGTCCCTCTGCCCTTTGCCCTCAGCCCTCAAACCTCCTCCTCTGAGTCACCCCGCCTGTTCTGCGGCTGCTGCCCCTGTCCTCAGGCTCCCGGAGGTGCTCATTTTCCTGATACTGGGAAGCACCCTCCCAAGGCCCGCCTTCAGGGCCTGGAGAGGCGTCTTTAGCCAATTCCATGTGGCCAGGGAAGCTATTTCTGCCTTTCGGAAACCTCCTAACTGGGGCAGGAAGTGACCAACTTCCTGGCAGAGTTGTCAAGAACATCTTCTCAAAGGGAAAAAAAAAGAGAAAACATACCTCTGACGTACACGATGGTTTCCCCACTTTTAACTGGCCCTGCCGGCAGCCAGTGATGTGGCTCAAGGCTGACGAGCTTCTGCTGGTGACAGAAGCCCACCCTGTGTTTCCCACTCAGACTCAGGGTGTTGGATGTGGCAGGGGTTAAGTTAGCCTGGACTGAATGCAGTTCAGCTTCCTGGGGCTAAAAATCTGTTTCCTATTTACTCTCTGCTTCTGTCACTCCTTCCACGGGGCGCGCTAGTGGTAAAGAACCCGCCTGCCAATGCAGGAGATGTAAAACACATGGGTTCAATTCCCGGGTGGGGAAGATCCCCTTGAGGCAACCCACTCTGGTATTCTTGCCTGGAGAATCCCATGGACAGAGGAGCCTGGTGGGTTACGGTCCATAGGGTCACAAAGAGTCAGACATGACTGAAGTGATTTATCATGCACACACGCTCTGGCTCCTTTCAAGGGACACTGCCAAATATTGGTTAATACACAAAGTGAATTTTTTGCTAAAACCGAGGATTCGGACATGTCAGAATGCTGAGTCAAGCAGATCATGCCACGGGCATACAGGAGGATGCAAGCTTTCCTCCAGAAAGAGGAACGGTATAAAGTGGAGCCAGAATGCTTACCTCGCCCACTCTAACCACCTCCCTAAACCCCCAGAAAACAAAAAACAGAGCAAAAAAAAAAGTTCTGTGTTGACTGGAATACATGAGGATGTTGTCTTAGGATTATGTAAGAGATGGCTTTAGGGGGCAATAAACAAGTTCTTTCCAAACAGTGGGATGCTGATATGTGTGTGCTTGCTCAGTCTCTCAGTCATGTCTGACTCTTTGTGACCCCCTGGACTGTAGCCTGCCAGGTCCCTCTGTCCATGGGATTCTCCAGGCCAGAATACTGGAGTGGTAGCCATGCCCTCCTCCAGGGGATTTTCCCGACCCAGGGATTGAATCCGCCATCTCCGGCATTGCAGGCAGGTGCTTTACTGTTGGAGTCACCAGGAAAGCATGTTGATTATAAATGGACCCAAAAACCAGTTCACTCTCTTTGGTTGAATATGTGGTAAGGGCTTGTTAGACTCCAGCAATGACAGCAGGTGAAATCACCGCTGACTATGGTGTCGTTTTGAAGCATAATTTTTCCCAATATTCTACCCTAAATTCTAGCAGTCAAAGAAGTGCTTCCAGCTCAAAAAGTTTAAGAACCACCATCCTACTACCATCTAAGATGCAACAGGACTAGCTCCAAGGGCGAATTGAAACAGGAGGGTCGGTCTTCAGGGTGTCATCTCCTCTTCTGCTACCAGCTTCTTGCCCACCATTGTTGGTTTTACCTCAGTGCAGAAAACTTACTGCTCTATAGTTCTCTTTCCCCAGGTTAGTAGTTCCAAGGTATCGTCCAGCTAATCTAATTGACTAATCCACGTGTGCCTGCATGCTAAGTCGCTTCAGTCATGTCCGACTCTGTGCAACACCATGGACTGCAGCCCGCCAGGCTCCTCTGTCTGTGGGATTCTCCAGGCAAGAATACTGGAGGGGGTTGCCATGCCCTCCTCCAGGGAATCTTCCCAACCCAGGGATCGAACCCGCATCTCCTACATTCCAGGTGGATTTCTTTTTTTACCGCTGAGTCCCTGGGGAAGCCCAATCCATGCTATCATGCAAACAGACACGGGCCCTTCCCTCCAGTCAATGTACATTTTCATGGTGGTCTCAGGAGACCTGACCTCTCAAGTGCCTAACAGGACAGGCTCCATGAGGAAATTTTGGTGAAAGAGAGACTTTCTCACAGGTGTGGTCTTGGGATCCTCTTGTTCTACCCTGTTACACTGGTCTTCTCCTACACAAGTGATTCAACTTCCCTGAATTCCAACCTCTCAGTTCAGTGAGACGACCAGGCTTTGTCTGCATTCCCCCTCCCCAGGCTGAAGCCTAGAAACTGCCTCCAACTAGTAAGCTAACGGTGAAAGAGGAGAGTGAAAAGGCTGGCTTAAAACTCAGCATTCAAAAAACCAAAATCATGGCACCCACTCCCATCACTTCATGGCAAACAGATGGGGAAAAAATGGAAACAGTGACAGACTTTATTTTCTTGGGCTCCAAAATCACTGCAGATGATAACTGCAGCCACGAAATTAAAAGATGCCCCTTGGAAGAAAAGCTATGAAAAACCTAGACAGCATATTAAAAAGCAGAGACATTGGTTTGCCAACAAAGATCCATCTAGTCCGTTCAGTTCAGTTCAGTTCAGTCGCTCAGTCATGTCTGACTCTTTGCTATCCCATGAACCGCAGCACACCAGGCCTCCCTGTCCATCACCAACTCCCGGAGTCCACCCAAACCTATGTCCATTGAGTCGGTGATGCCATCCAACCATCTCATCCTCTGTCGTCCCCTTCTCCTCCTGCCCTCAATCTTTCCCAGCATCAGGGTCTTTTCCAATGAGTCAGCTCTTTGAATCAGGTGGCCAAAGGATTGGAGTTTCAGCTTCAACATCAGTCCTTCCAATGAACACCCAGGACTGATCTCCTTTAGGATGGACTGGTTGGATCTCCTTGCAGTCCAAGGGACTCTCAAGAGTCTTCTCCAACACCACACTTCAAAAGCATCAATTGTTTTGGTGCTCAGCTTTCTTATAGTCCAACTCTAACATCCATACATGACTAGTGGAAAAACCATAGCTTTGACCTAGACAGCATATTGAAAAGCAGAAACATTACTTTGTCAACAAAGGTCTGTCTAGTCAAGGATATGGTTTTTCCAGTGGTCATGTATGGATGTGAGAGTTGGACTATAAAGAAAGCTGAGCGCTGAAGAATTGATGCTTTTGAACTGTGGTGTTGGAGAAGACTCTTGAGAGTCCCTTGGACTGCAAGGAGAACCCACCAGTCAATCCTAAAGGAAATCAGCCCTGAGTATTCATTGGAAGGACTGATGCTGAAGCTGAAGCTCCAATACTTTGGCCACCTGATGAGAAGAGCTGGCTCACTGGAAAAGACCCTAATGCCAGGAAAGATTGAAGGCAGGAGGAGAAGGGGATGACAGAGGATGAGACGGTTTGATAACATCACCGACTCGATGGACATGAGTTTGAGCAAGCTCCAGGAGATGGTCCAGGACAGGGAGGCCTGATGTGCTGCAGTCCATGGAGTTGCAAAGAGTTGGACATGACTGAGTGACTGAACAACAATAAGTAAGCTGAAGCAATCGTAGGACTGACCTTGTTTTTTTCCTGTTCATAAGGAGCCACAGTCCTGTGCTGACTGTTGTCCAAGGTCTGAAACCTCTGTGTCATAGTTTGCCCAGATTTTTAGTTACTTAAGGTAAGAGAGTAACCTCTGGAGCCTGTATTACTTCATCATGGGCAGAAGTTGAACTTCTCTCAATGCAGATTTAATGAAATAACATTTTAAGTCATGGTGTTTTTATTTAACAGTGGATATTGGTCATTTTTTCCATTTTGTTGCATAATTTTGGTAAACATCATTTGAAACTGTGTATACATTCAATCACTTACCAAACACATTGGTTGAGTAATTCCTAGGCTCCAGGCTACGGATAAAGCAGTGTGCTGAGATAAGATCGCCAGCCTCCCAAAGCTTTTACACTAGAGGAAGGAAGACAGGTAAAAGATAAACCATACAGTGATAAGAGCTAGAAAACAGGATGGTATGTTTAAGAGTGACAAGGGCAGCTACCGAAGATTTGTATTTAGGGAAGCCCTCTCAGAAGATATGATGTGGGAACTAAGTGAGTGATCTGAGGGGCAGTCGTGTGCAGTGTTCCAGGCAGAGGCAGGGACATGCTTGAGCCCCAGGAAAGTAACGAGCCTGTTGCGTTGGTGGAACAGAGAGGAGACTGGGCTGATGACAGTACAGTGAACCAGGCGGGAGAGCGGAACAAGATGAACTCAGGGAGGTAGGCAGGGGCCAGGCTCTGTGGGGCAAAGAATGTCATACAGAGGCAGAATTTATTTACTTAATTTTATCGTTACATATTGACTACCTTATTTCTGTCCTGTGAAACTTAGATCTTTGCATTTTACAACATCACAAATAACACTGCAGTTAAAACCTTTGTTCTCCACAATCCCCATACTTAGATTTATTTCAATTTGGCAGAATTCCGAGATTGGAATTAAAGAGTCAGGAGGTAGCAGCAGGAGCTGATGGTGCCCTTGGGGTCCCTGTTACATTCAGGGGTGTCCGTCCTCAGCTGCTGTGGGGCTGCTGACACTTCACTTTGCGTGACTAGGGCCACCTCCCCACGTGCCTAGGAATGACACCCCCAAGCCTACAGCCGGCGGCTGACCAGTGTGCAGATACAAAAGCTCCCACCTCCTTGCCTCAGTGCAGGACAAACTCTGTGGTGCCATTTACACTCCAGAGCTCCTGAAAGGACCAGGTGGAAGCCATGTTTCTCCTGAAGTCACATTCTTGCTTAGTTTTTCCTGTCCGTTACCCTACTCCCCTCCCTCCCTCAGATTTCTTCCAGAACATTCCCCCAAGAGTCACCTGCACAGGAATTCCTATGTCAGGCTCTCCTCTAGAGAACCCAATCTAAGACAGGACATGAGGTTTTTGAAGATTCCTGATTTACTAAATCCTTACGCAGGAGACGCAGGTTTAATCCCCGATCCAGGAAGATCCCACATGCCCTAGAGCAACTAAGCCTGTGCTCCACAGCAAGGGAAGCCACCTCAGTGAGAAGTCCAAGCATCGCAGCTACAGAGTAGCCCCTGCTCACCACAACTGGAGAAAAGCCCACACAGCAACAAAGACCCAGCACAGCCAAAAATAAATAAACACATAAGTGAATAAAGTCATAAATAAAGAACTCCATTTTTACAAACAGTCCATCCACTGAAGGCAGTTTGAAATGTACACAGTTCCCATGAAGGGTGGGAATTACTGGGAGGTCGCAGATAGGTAGCTGAAGGATAACTAAAGGTCTGGAGGTGAAAGACTCACGGTAGATGAAGGCTCCACGTGCAATGAGGATTAAGATTCCATTGGGTTTGGAGGAATTAAGAACACAAGCCTGTGAAGACTTAGGAAGAGCCACACTCGACCTTCAGCAGCAGGAGGTCACTTGAGAACATCAGATGAACTTGTTCCTTCTTTCAGCAACACCAAGAGCCTGCGGGTTACCCCACTGGTCCCAGAGCACCCTCCCATTTTCCTCCAGGAGTCTGCCATTTGATCCGAGGGGCCCTGTGACTTTAAGATAAGAGGACAAGAGAACAGAAACACTAAAGTCAGGGATGGGAGCAATGGTCAAAAGAAAGAAGGAGACACATTGAGAAATGAGAAAGAGGGTTCAGACCAGGGGAGGAAAACTTAGGGGATCCTGACACTTTAATCATGATTCTTGTTCTCCTTTGTGCTAGGGGGGAAGAAGGCAGTCACACAGGAAAGCTGAAGATCAGCAGTGACTGTCACGTGGGTGTGTGTGCTCAGTCATGTCCGACTCTTTGCAACCCCATGAACTTTAGCCTGCCAGACTCCTCTGTCCATGGGATTTTCTAGGCAAGAATACTGGAGTGGGTTGCCATTTCTTTCTCCAGGGGATTTTCCTAACCCAGAGAGAGATCAAACCTGTGTCTCCTGCATGGGCAGGCAGATTCTCTACCACTGCGCCACCTGGGAAACCCAATGACTATCACACACACACACACACATTCACCCTGCTATGCTTCCCTGGGCCCCCATCTCCCCATCCTTTGAAGAGAGGATCTTAGATAAGGGAGCCCCAACAGAGGGTTTGGAAGCACCTCTTATTGAGAGTCTGGGCAGATGCCAAACCTGGCTTCCAAAGTAGATGGTAATTCTACTGCCAACCATTTCTGGAGAGGCGGATAACTGAAGAGGCTGCGATCTAGAATCATTAACAAATCTGACCAAACATCAGGGAAATGAGAAAAGACTACGTGCAGGAAGGCAGTTGGACTTGCTCTGGATTCTTGTGCTACCTCTACCCATAAGAATGAGAAAAGCGATGATTAGGTACACACCGGCATGTACCCCTCATGTCCTGAACACACAGACCCTTCTATCTCTAAGTGGCATGGTCCTGGAGCTGCTTTTCCAGGACTGTGGATGGGTCCCACTGAGCCAGTTTTCAGGATGATGGTAATAACTGAGACTTACACAGGACTCTAGAACTTAAAAAATATTTCAGAAATACTACATTTGGCTGCCACTCATCTGTAAGACAGCTACTCTATCACTGTAGTTTTCACTTTTTCATGACGACTACGCTGAGATGAGTACATAACTTTCCCACACTCCCATCGCCAACAAGAAGCAATCCTTTTCTACTGCATCTGCATCCTGTTAGTTCTCACTCTCCGTTTGCCTACCTTGTTCCTTTCTCTGCTCACTGAAGTCTTCTTACATCCTCCTGCTCGGGGCTGAGAGTTCTAAGATCCTAAAAAGGGCAATAGGGCGTTGGCCGCCCATGGACTCCTGAAAGCCTACTCTCTCTCTAAAGGATCTTCTCATGCTTGATGGGAAAAGACTATGATAGCACAGCCTTTTTAACTTTGGGGTACAGCTCCCAACTTCCTGAACTCATGAAGCACTCCTTTCTCTGCCTAATTTACTCCTCTGTTGCTCCCAAGATCACAGGCATCTTTACATCAATGGAAAGACGACAAGATGCATGAACCTACCCCTGCATGTGTATCCACTGCATCCCAGGGCATGCAGGAAGTGAGAGCACAGATCTCCTGCCACTGAATGCTGAGCACATTACTTTATAACCTGCCTCACCGGCTCCCTGTTACTCCCCCACCAGCAGATCTGCCTGTGTGACTAATCTGGGCTGACAGAATGCTACTTCTTTCTCTCCTTACCCTAAATGAAGTCTCGTTAGGAAGGTAAACGCTCTGCCTAGAATAAATACATCACTTAACACATTCCAGAGACACATTTAAATTATCTAAATTATTTTTAGATGACGTGCCCCTTTGGATTATCCAGACCATTGTTGATTTCCTTAGCAATAATAATTGAGAATTGACACAAAAAGAAACTCACCCAAAGCCCCAAGCCCCAGGGCTTGAGCCGACTTGAAGAACAGGTATAGAGCCTACTGTGGAAAGAAGTCTACAGCGATCATGTCCGGGAGAATTCCTCAGCCCGAGGAATGTGATGGTGGTAATTCCAACCTTTGCAAGCCCTGTCTCACAGCAGAGCATGCTGTGCAGTGGGGATAGAGCCAGCTTTGGATTGGATGAGTTTCTCAGGTGGAGTCACCCTGCAGGCCTGGGAGGCTCCATAATCCTCACCAGGGTGTTATTACCGTTGCCAGGGCCAGCCATCAGTAGGCACAGATGCCCTGCTGAGGTTCCTAGGCTGGGACGTGTGGGGCCAAGACTCCTCGAGAAAACAGAAGAGTCTCTAGACTGGAGGTGCCTTCCCCAGCTCAAAGCAACAGAGGCGCTTAGTCCAGGGAGGCTATGATGGTGGCAGAGGGGCAGGGAGGGAGGAGGACTGTGGCTGGCCCACCTCCTAGAGCAGTGTGCCTGCCATGCCTTGGCACCGGAAGCAGGCTAAACAGCCATGCTGGTGCCCGCAGGTCTGTTGGCTAGCCCAAGAGGCCCCGTGAGGGTGATTAGAACTAGAAGTGTTTCTCAGACAGCAACACCGATCACAGACTCTGGAGGAAATCAGGCAGAGAAACAAGGAGAAGTGTTTCCTCGAAGAGCTGCTGCAATAAGGCAGGGAGAGTTCTGGGTCAAATGCCAAAGACCAGCAGATTTAAGGAACAGGCTGTGGAGGTGACCAGTGAAATAGAGTCCCTCCCATTCCTAACATTCTGTGGTTCTGAGTTTATGGGAGGAGACTGGATAAACTTACATCGAAAATACACAAATGCTCAGCAGCAGGAAATGTCAGTGATGCTGTCAAGAAAGTCTGCCTGAGCATGACCTTTGTAGGCCACTGACAGCAGGGCTGAAGACTGGACACCGCAGACAGAGGGTGTGAGTATAAGAAAAGGTAGGTGATTCTAGCTGAAATATCGGGGAGCTGGTTATAGAACAGATTGAAGGGGAAAACTCCATAAAATGAACTCTTTTTTTTTTTTAACTCAAGGCTGAAAATCTCATCTTTCCTCCTGGGGAGAGAGATTCTGCTATTGTTTCAGCCAAGGGTTGAACCTCCTAAAGGAGGAGATGACTCAGGTGTTCCCTCTGGAAGGGTGGCTGCTGGTGAGAGAAGGGGGGCTACAGGGGACTCAGGGCTGACTTAGGGTTTGCCCGCAGTGATTGAGATGGCCCAGGACCCTGACTTCCATGGGTCAAAATCCTGAGTTAGGTCCCTCATGCAGACACACAGGTGGTTGCCATGTGGATGGTCTGAGATGCTTCTGGGGTGGCCTATAAATGTCTCAAGGGCAAGTCACTAGGCAGTTAAGCTAGGGGAGGGGACAGGTGTGATGCTCTAAAGCTAAGCAGATTCATGCAGGGCCAGGAAGGTGTTCTAGAAAATGGGACTTCTTTTTTAATTTGTTGCTATTACTATTTTTGCTGCACTGGGTCTTCATTGCTGCCCATGGGCTTTCTCTGTTGTGGTGAGTGGGAGCTCCTCTCTAGTTGCAATGTGCAGGCTTCTTGCTCCAGTGGCTTCTCTTGCTGAGGAGCACGGGCTCTAGGAGCAGCCTTCAGTAGCCACAGCACGCAGGCTCAGCTGTTCCGCGGCATGTGGGATCTTCCTGGGCCGGTAATTGGACCTGCATCCCATGCACTGGGCAGGCGGGTTCTTAACCACAAGACCACCAGGGAAGTCCTAGAAGAGGGGTCCTCTGATCTGCCTCTCCAGGGAAGGAGCTGTCTCCTGGCTCCTGCATGATCTGCCAATGCATCTCTGTGTATACCCCCCACACCAGCAGTGGCGGTACTGTTTCCAGCTCTGGTCCTTGGACTCTTTCATCAATGGAAACTGATGAGGTCAGGTGAGGAATTCAGGCAAGGCTTTAATTGGAACTTGTGCTGCAGCAGTGGGGAGTGAAAACAAGTGACAGTTTCGATCTCTAAGGAGGGCAGGCTGGTTCCTTAAATGAGGTGAGGGTAGGGGTGGATCAGTGCGTCTGACTGGAGGAGTAGCTTAGGTCTGCTCACCCCCTTGGTGGTGCTGTGGGATCATAGGCAATACCCTGTTTTTGCTCCCAGCACCTCAGAATTGGTTTGTGGTCTTTTTGTATCTTGTTCATAATTGTCCCAATAGCTCACACATGCAGTTATTTTTCATCCCTTATTGCAGGAGTCCCCAACCTCTAGGATCTAATGCCTGATGATCTGAGGTGGAGCTGATGTAATAATAATAGAAATAAAGTGCACAATAAATGTAAGGCACTTGAATCATCCCCAAACCATAAAACCATCCAGCCCCCCTACCCTAATTTCATGGAAAAATTGTCTTCCACGAAACTGGTCCCTGTGTCAAAAATGCTGGGAACTTCTGCCTTAAAGTTTTCCCTTGCTAGAGTAGATGTTTGTCCAGGTGCAAGCCCCCTGGTGGCTCAGATGGTAAAGAATCTGCCTGCAATGTGAGAGACTCAGGTTCAATCCCTGGGTCAGGAAGAACTCTTGGAGAAGGGCATGGCAACCCACTCCAGTGTTCTTGCCTAGAGAATTCCATGGACAGAGGAGCCTGGTGGGCTACAGTCCATGGGGTCTCAAAGAGTCAGACACGACTGAGCAACTAACACTAACACAAGCCCTGCAGTAAGGGTCCCAGGTTACAGCCTGTCTCAGTACAGGTTTTAAATGTCCAGGTTGATAGAATCTCCTTGGTGGATCAGGGTGAGCTGGGGATGGGGGGCATTTACTGAGCTCCTACTGCCCGAGGAGGCTGGGTCGTATGTAGGAAAGCTGTTGGGTTGCCAGAAAGATCTGGGTTCAAGTCCTGTCTGGGCCACTTATTAGTTGTGTCTCCTTGACCATGTTGCTGACCTCTCTGATTGTACAGAGTCCTTGATTATAAAACAGGGACAATCATTCCACAGGGCTGGACTGAGAATGTGATAAATGTGATAATACAGCCCTAGGCCAACAGCAGCTCCAGTCATTTCGCTTCTTGTGTGTGTCAGAAACACAGCGGGAGAGCAGGACCTGAGACGGAGGCGGATTAAGGAGCTGGAACCAGCCTGAACCCAGGGCGCCTTACCAAGGTGGCAGCCTGTCACTCCAGAGACTCCTCCACGCAGAACCTGTGACAGGCCGGGGACACACGAGCCGTGCAAATGGTGCCTCAGCACTGCCTTTGAGAACAGGGTCACCCAGGAACCCCCACTAAGCCCAGACTCTCTGGCCCTGCCTGGACAACACAAGGCAAACACAGCATTAAAGCCTGAGGTGGCACACCGGCCCAGCCCGTGGTGCGTCTCCTTGGTTGCGATGATAAGGGCGGAGAAATGAAAAATAATTTCAAAAGGGGAAACATTAGTTAAGATCATGTGGACAAACTGCCAGTAGACAGACTTTCATTTTTCATTTTACATTCCAGCCCTATTTGTGTGTTTTTAAAAAATTACTTTTAAATTTATTTTTGGCTGTGCTAGGGCTTCGTTGCTGCTCAGGCTTTTCTCTAGTTATGGTGAGCTGGGGCTAGTCTTGGCTGTGGAGTGTGGACTTCTCTGGGGTGGCTTCTTTTGCTGTGGGGCACAGGCTCTGGGTGCATGCGGGCTTCTGTAGTCGTGGCATGTGGGCTCACTAGTTGCAGCTCCTGGGCTCTAGAGGACAGGCTCAGTCGTTGTGGCTCGTGGGCTTAGTTGCTCTGAAGCACTTGGGATCGTCCCTGACCAGGGATCGAACTCGTGTCTCTGGCATTGGTGGGCAGATTCTTTACCACTGAGCCACCGGAGAAGCGCCCTATTTGTATGTTCTTGTATGAGACTGTGTCTGCCAGGTATTAAATGTGTCAAGCCAAAAAAGAAACAATAAGTTCTGAGTTCCAACTCCAGCTTTTGTTAACTGAGAGAGACCTTGGGCAAATCCTTTAATCTTGTTGAGCCTCAGTGATCTCATTAAAATGGGGCAGCTAGTGCCTTCTTAAAGGGTTGTGGTTAGGATCAAATAAAACAAAGAGTGGAAAGCCCTTAGTGAACTGGAGGCAAAAGTGATACAAGTGGAAGCTCATATTTGCATGTCAAATGTTCTTTGACTGCTTGAAGTGTCTGTTATTACGGGGTTGACTTCCAGGCTATCGAGTGATATCTTGGCAGACATCTGAGCCTGCCCCTTCTCTCTGCTCAGTCAGTCCCTGATTCGGTCTCACACCTCCACCAGGTCAGAAGAACTGAGACAGTGTTGACTTGTTGTGCCTGGGGCAGGTTGGATGTTGCTGAATGGTCGTTGAGGACTCTTAGGCAGTGGTCCCCAACCTTTTTGGCACCAGGGACCAGGGACCAGTTTCATGGAAGACAGTTTTTCCACGGACCAGGGAGGAGGTGATATTTTGGGGATGATTCAAGCGCATTAAGGTTCACACTCCTATGAGAATACAATGTTGCCTCTGATCTGACAGGAGGTGGAGCTCAGGTGGTAACACAAGTGACAGGGAACAGCTATAAATACAGATGAACCTTCGATCACTTGCCTGCTGCTCACCCCCGGCTGTGTGGTCCGGTTCCTAACAGGGCCCCCTGCTCTGAGGGACAGAGGTGATGCGACAACTTGCTGGTGTGAGTGTGGGAGCCATTCAGTGCTCGCCTTGCACATCCTCTCAAAGCTCATGTTGCTCCAGCCTTTCCCTCCACAAGGGCGACAAAATAAGAGACGAGGAAAGACTCACGGGACACAGGATGCCGACTGCCATGGCCTCCGAGTTGCTCTACCCACGAACCCTCCATCAAACACCTGAATCCACAAGAAAGAAATACAGCCTCTCGGGTTCTCTCTTTACTTTTCTCCTCACGCTCTCCCTTCTCACATGCTGCAAAGATGATTAGAGACAAAACTGTAGATATACAGCTAGGAAGCCAAGGAGCAGGTGCGATTCCCAACCATCCGTCATGAAGGGAGTTTACTGTCTCTTGCTCACCTTACTTTGAGCAGAAATGACCTTGTCAAATCAATTTTTATTAAAAAATTAAAGCCACTTTCTAACTATACGAGAATACACACTTGTAGAAAATTTAGAAAAGAAAGTGATAAAGAAGAAAAAAAGACTATCCGTAATTCCACCATTACTGACATCTTGAGTGTGTTTCCTTTCCGTGTATTCTCAGTCACAAAATGTGGGTGCTGGGTGTAAAGTTTTGTGGAGTTTTTTACTTAATGTTATGACATAAAAATTTTCTCATAGTGCTAAAATCCTCAGAAAACTAGGATTTTAATGGCTGCATGAGGTCTATCACACAGATGAATCACAAATTGTTTAACCAATGCACTATTGTTCAACATGGAGGCTGTTTTAATTTTTTCCATTCAAAATAACACTGCTATTAATATCCTTGTACACGAGTGTCCATGTCTCTGATTATTTCCTTAATAAATTACTAGAAATAGAGCTACTGGGTCAAAAGAGTAGGAACATTTCTGAAAGGCTTGATCTATGCTGCCAAACTGCCCTCAAGAAAATATGTACCAACTTACCCTTCCACTAGTAGCGCATAATGGCACTCAATTCCCCACACCCCCACCAAAGATATGTATTATCTCTGTTTTAATCCTTGTTATTTTAATAAGTGAAAACTGATTTGCTTCATTTATTTCCATGTAGCAATCCTGTCCTGTCATTGCCTTCATGGTACTCGTTTGTATGTTAGCTACCTGTTTGTTTATTTCCTATGCCCTGCCTACCTCTAAACAGAATCTGAAGTGGTGCCAACTAGGTAATAAGCCCTTAAAATAGTAATTTTCCCTCGTTGCAGCTTCTGTGACTGGCACAGTGGTCTTCACATATTTATTTTTATCTATTTGTTTATTTGGGCGGCATCAGGTCTTAGTTGTGGCGTACGGGCTCCAGAGCACGTGGGCTCGGTAACTGCGGTGCTTGGGCTTAGTTGCTCCACAGCAAGTGGGATCTTAGTGCCCCAACGAGGGATCGAACCCATGTCCCCTGCAAACAAGGCGAATTCTTCACCACTGGACCATCAGGGACGTTCCTTCACATATTTAATATTTCATACAAGTTTAGAGGCTATTTTTGAACCATCTAGAGATGTTCACTAGCTGAATAGGGTATTCTCTCTTTTGCTATGAGTATGACTCTATTATGTCCTTTTCTCTCAATTTTCCTTGCTTCTATGTTTTTTAAATATTTTATTTTATATTGGAGGATAATTACTTTACAATATTGTGTTGGTTTCTGCCATACATCAACATGAATCAGTCATAGGTATACAAATGCCCCCTGCTTCTTGGACCTTTCTCCTACCTCCTACCCCTTCCCATCCCTCTAGGTTTTCACAGAGCACCAGGTTTGGGTTCCCTGCATCATACAGCAAATTCCCACTGGTTATCTATTTTGCATATGGTAAAGTATACGTCTCCATGCTACTCTCTGACGTCATCCCATCCTCTTCTGCCCCTACTGTGTCCAAAAGTCTGTCCTTTATATGTACGTCTCCTTTGCTGCCCTGCACATAGGATCATCAGTACTATCTTTCTAGATTCCATATATATGCATTAATATATGATATTTGTTTTTCTCTTTCTGACTTACTTCACTCTGTATAATAGGCTCTAGGTTTATCCGCCTCGTTAGAACTCACTCAAATGAGTTCCTTTTTATGGCTGAGTAATATTCCATTGTATATATGTAACCACATCTTCTTTATCCATTCATCTGTTGATGGACATCTAGGCTGCTTCCATGTCCTAGCTGTTGTAAATAGTGCTGAGATGAACATCGGGGTACGTGTGTCCTTTTCATTTATGGCTTCCCCAGGTTATGTGCCCAGTAGTGGGACTGTTGGGTCATATGGTAGTTTTATTCCTCGTGTTTTAAGGAATCTCCATACAGTTCTCCATAGAGGCTGTGTCAGTTTGCATTCCCGCCAACGGTGAAGAGGGTTCCCTTTTCTCCACACCCCCTCCAGCATTTAGTGTTTGTAGATTTTTTGATGATGACCATTCTGACTGGTGTGAGGTAATACCTCATTGTAGTTTTGATTTGCATTTCTCTAGTAATGAGTGATGTTGAGCATCTTTTCATGTGTTTGTTAGCCATCTGTATGTCTTCTTTGGAGAAATGTATGTCTAGGTCTTCTGCCCACTTTTTGGTTGGGGTGCTTGCTTTTCTGGTATTGAGCTGCATGAGCTGCTTGTGTATTTTGGAGATTAATCTTTCGTAAGTTATTTAGTTTGCTATTATTTTCTCCCATTCTGAGGATTGTCATTCCACTTTGTTTATAATTCCATCTATTGTGCAAAAACTCTTAAGTTTAATTAGGTTCCATTTGTTTATTTTTGTTTTTATTTCCATTATTCTAGGAGGTGAGTCATAGAGGATCTTGCTGTGATTTATATCAAAGAGCATTCTGCCTATGTTTCACTCTAAGAGTTTTATAGTTTCTGGTCTTACACTTAGGTCTTCAATCCATTTTGAGTTTATTTTTGTGTATGGTGTTAGGAAGTGTTCTAATTTCATTCTTTTATACTTAGCTGTCCAGTTTTCCCAGCACCACTTATTGAAGAGGCTATCTTTTCTCCATTGTATACTCTTGCTTCCTTTGTCAAAGATAAGGTGCCTATATGTGTGTGGATTTATCTCTGGGCTTTCTATATTGTCCCATTGATCTTTATTTCTGTTTTTGTGCTAGTACCATACTGTCTTGATGTGTGCTAAGTTGCTTCAGTCGTGTCCAACTCTGTGTGACCCTATGGACTGCAGCTCCCCAGGTTCCTCTGTCCCTGGGATTCTCCAGGCAAGAACACTGGTGTCTGTAACCGTGCCCTCCTCGAGAGAATCTTTCTGACGTAGGGATCGAACCCACATCTTTTGTGTCTCCTGCATTGGCAGGGGGGTTCTTTACCACTAGCGCCATCTGGGAAGCCCACTGTTGACGTTTATAGCTCATAGTAGAGTCCGAGGTCAAGAAGCTGGATTCTTACAGCTCCTTTCTTCTTTCTCAAGATCGCTTTGGCCATTAAGGTCTTTGTACTTGCATACAAACTGTGAAGTTATTGTTTCTAGTTCTGTGAAAAATACCGTTGGCTGTTCGATAGGAATTGCACTGAATCTGTAGATTGCTTTGGGTAGTATAGTCATTTTCACAATATTGATTCTTCCAATCCAAGAACATGGTATATCTCTCCATCTGTGTCGTCTTTGATTTCTTTCCTCAGTGTCTTATGGTTTTCTGCATACAGGTCTTTTGTCTCTTTAAGTGGATTTATTCCTAAGTATTTTATTCTTTTTGTTGCAATGGTGAGTGGGATTGTTTCCTTAATTTCTCTTTCTGATTTTTCTTTGTTAGTGTATAGAAATGCAAGGGATTTCTGTGTATTAATTTTATATCCTGTGACTTTATTCATTGATTAGCTCTAGTAATTTTCTGGTGGCATCTCTAGGGTTTCCTATGTATAGTGTCACATCATCTGCAAATAGTGAGAGTTTTACTTCTTCTTTTCCAATCTGGATTCCTTTTATGCTCTTACATTTAATCTTAAATGTATGTACTTATTTAGTAGATTTTTTAGAAGAAAAAAAACAAAAAAATAAACACAAAACCCTCTGTCTCCTCAGTTGGGTTGTCAGTCACTGGAGGGCAGGGGATACATGCCTTTTATTTCTCTTAGAAGAAATGAGTACAGCATCAAGCACTCACAGACATTTAATTTTTCATTCATTAATTCACTTATTTAACAAGCATTGTTGAGCATCCATTAATATGTCAGGCATTGCACTCAGTGCTGAAGAAACTAGCTCCCCTTCTGACAGGAGTGGGGTATGTCAGCACACAGGATGTTATGAGAGCCTTAAGGAGAGATCTCACACCAGGATTGGAGGAATCAAGGAGGACTTCTTGAAGGAGATGGTAGCTGACAGGAGCTAGCAGATAAATAATATGGCTGAGGGGATGGGTGTTTCAGGAAAAGAAAGAAATACTTGTGGAGTTATAGTCGACAAAGAAGGTATGAGGCTTGAAGGAATTTACTACTGGCTCAACACACCCAGAACTTAGGGAGCGACAGAGAAAATGCAGGAGATGAGAGAGTTGGGCAAACCGTTACATGTGACCAGCTTTGGGCCTTACCAGTCAGTATATATAGAAACAGTCCCACTGGCGTCAACACCCAGCTCCCATGTGCTCTGTATCCCATCAACTTGACCAAAGGAAGTCAAGATCTTGGGGGCAATCAGAGTTCAGCATCTTTCCCATCAAGTATTCAGGGGACTCTTTGGGAAGTATGTCTGGTGCTTCAGTGAAACAACCTAGGTTATCCCTCACTACCGTGTCTAGCCAGGCTGGAATACTGCAGTCCCAGGCCTTAGTGCTTCAACAATGGTGCCAATGAAAGACTGGAACAAATACCTAGCAGTTTAAGGAGCTTCATAATGTTGAAATCGGAGCACTACTGCTTCATCTGAAGACCAGAGATTATTGCACTGCTCTAGCAAAGTGTGAAGGAAAATGCTCTTACCGGATACAGTTTGTATAAGGGTTCACAGCAAGGCTGCTCAGCTTCACAGAAATAGCTCTTTAAACATCCGTACAAGCCCCCTTTCTTCTGGGAGCCGCACATGCTGCCAACACGGCTAGGGGAGATAAGTCCTAGAGTTAGATTCCACAGTGAACCCAGAACACCATCCTCCTTGGACACTCGGGCCCAAATGCTAGATGAATTCAAGGAGGCAGATCCCTTCTCTATGATGGCTGAGTTCTCAGGGCCTCACTACCTATAATCACGCCTCCCTCACTGCCACCCCAGTTCATCAGGTGACTGATCCAACCAGGAACACGGTTCAGACTCTCTTTCATAGGTTGTACTGTCCAACTTCTGTGTCAATCAGTGGGTGTAAATGGATACACGGAGGGAAGGCAATGGCCCAGCCATTCTTATCAAAGGCATCTGAACACCGTCTCCTGCACAGACAACACATTTGGCTTTTTGAAAGTGTTTTATTTTTCTTTTTTGGCCATACCATGCAGCATATGGGTTCTTAGTTCCCTGACCAGGGATGGAACCTGTGCCTCCTGCAGCAGAAGGATGGAGTCTTAACCACTGGACCATCCGGGAGGTCCCCACACCTGGCTTTGTTAAAGGACATAGACTGTATTCTGTAAGCAAAGAGGATCCAATAAAGTTTTCATGTACTATATTAGTATACTAACTGCACTATACTAATTAGCGGTTAATATCCTCAATATACATGGAGCTCTCAGAAACTGGTTAGGAAAGACAAACTTGGTAGAAATGGACAAATGATATGAATATGCAATTCATGGAAGAGAACATCTAAATATCCAGTAAATGTACTTAAAATATGCTAAAGAAAAGTAAAGCAATCATGTAATTTTACTTTCTACCCTTCAGACTGGTAAAAATTAAGAATGATAATGCCTACTGCTGGTGGCAAAAAAGAAGAAACACTTGTACATTGCTAGATGAAATATAAATTGCTACAAACTCCTTGGCAATCAGGCAAAGACTATAAAAATTTAACACATATGTCCTTTATCCCAGCAATCCATTGCTGTTAATTGACCCTATAGAAGCACAGTTAACCCTTGAACAATACGGGTTTGAACTTCATGGATCCTTAATGGGTTGTTTTTTTTTTCCCTTCCATAGTAAATAAATACTGTAGTAGTAAACTTTCTGTGGTTGGTTGAATCAGCAGATATGGAAGAACCACGAATATAGAGGAGCTGCTTCCCAGGTGGCACTAGTGGTAAGAGACGGCCAGCTGATACAGGAGAGATAAGAAGCGAGAGTTCGATCCCTAGATCGGGAGGATCCCCTGGAGAAGGAAATGGCACCCCACTCCAGTATTCTTGACTGGAGAATCCCATGAACAGAGGAGCCTGGCAGGCTACAGTCCATACAGTCGCAAAGAGGTGGGCATGACTGCAGCGACTTAGCATGCAGGCCCCTATATATATAGCAGGCAAAGTATGGTGGCTCAGACGGTAAAGAGTCTGCCTGCAATGCTGGGTTCAGTCTCCGGGTCGGGAAGATCCCTTGGAGAGGAAAATGGCAATCCACTCCAGTCTTCTTGCCTGGAAAATCCTATGGGTGGAAGAGCCTGGCAGACTACATCCCACAGGGTCGCAAAGACTTGGACAGGACTGAGCGACTAACAGGCACACAAGTTACAAACAGATTTTGGACTGTGTGGAGAACTGGTGTCTCTAATGCCTGTATTGTTTGGTGTCAAGTGCAAAAGCAGAGCACAAAGGACACATGTAGGAAGGTGTTTATTGCTGTATTGTTTATGGTTGGCAAAACACTGCAAACAAAGCAAAAGCCCACTATTAGGGGAATGACTGAATAAATAATGATGTACACATGCTGTGAGGAATTGTTTAGCCTTAAAAATATGGTTAGATTATGCTCATTGACTTGGAGGGATTTCCATGAAGTGTGATTAAGTGGGAAAAGCTATATGTAAAGGTGTATATGTATTCTGATCCAAGTTTTAGAAAATGCAGACAGCTACTGATAGCAAAATAACAACCCTAAAAACCCTGTGTGTGTGTGTGTGTGTGTGTGTGTGTGTGTGTGTGTGTGTGTGTGTATTGTTTCTGTCCTGCCTTCAGATAGGAGTGACCAATGAGATATAAGTGGAAGTTCTGGATGGAGTGTTTGCTGAAGTTCTTTTTTACTCCTGGTCTTCCCCTTTTCTTATCTGAAATAAGGATGTGATAGTCAGCATTTTTACAGTCATTTTATGGTTTTGAAGATATGAAGTGTGAAAGACTACAAGGCAGATGGAACCTGGCTTCCTGATCACTTTATGGAGCCCTGGACTTTGAACGTGCAAGGATAAAACCTCAAGTGACTAAAGCCTGTAGTTTGGTCACTATAATGAAGAACCAAATATAATTATGATTATAATGAAGAAAAAGTATGAAAGTACACATTCTTAGCACTGAGTATTTGGGGTGGGTGTGGAGTTGCAGCAAGTATAGAAAGAGACAGGAAGGAAGGTACAAAAAAAGTATTTAAATAAAAGGTGCCCTTTATTCAAAACAAAGCATTATGATATAATTCCATTTGTTTCCAATTATATATTCACTCTTTTCAGGCCTCTTTGTTCCTACTTAAAATTATTCCTCCTTCAGGGCCATCCATCTGTATCCCAAGGAGGGACAAGATTTAGACCCTTCTATCACATGATCGATCAACATAAAAAGAGCCCATAGGGATGACCATCAAAACATTAATGGGGAATAGGGCTATCACAGGGTAGGAGGATTTCAGGTGATCATTTCTCTCTTCTTATATTTGTATGAATGTTTTAATTTTTATATTGATCTTGTATTATTTATATAATCGGGAAAAAACAACAATGCTATTTTCATTGTGAAAGTGAAAGTTGCTCAGTTGTGTTTGACTCTGTGATCCCATGAACTGTAGGAATTCTCCAGGCCAGAATACTGGAGTGGGTAGCCCTTCCCTTCTCCAGGGGCTCTTCCCAATCCAGGGATCAAACCCAGGTCTCCCACATTGCAGGTAGATTCTCTACCAGCTGAGCCACAAGGGAAGCCCAAGAATAGTGGAGGGGATAGCCTATCTCTCCTCCAACGGATCTTCCCAACCCAGGAATCAAACCAGGGTCTCCTGCGTTGCAAGTGGATTCTTTACCAACTGAGCTATCAGGGAAGCCCATTTTCATTGTGGAACAACAAAAATAATAAAAAGACTGGAGTGAGGCAAGATTGGAGGCAAGATCAACTACAAAGGCATTTCAATCATCCAAGTAAGAAATGGTGATGAGTTGAAGGAGGGTAATTACAATTGGAGATGGAGAGATGTAGAAAGACTTATGAAATAGTAAGGAGATACATCGGGGCTTCCCAAATGGTAAAGAATCTGCCTACCAATTCAGGAGACACAAGAGATTTGGGTTTGATCCCTGGGTCGGGAAGATCCCCTGGAGTAGGAAATGGCAACCCACTCTGCCTGGAAAATTCCATGGGTCGAGGCGGCTGGCAGGCTACAGTCCACAGGGTCTCAGAGTCAGACATGACTGATCATGCACACACACATGCTAAGGAGGTAGATCAATAGGTTGTCGTGATTGATTGGAAGAGGAGGAGAAGGCAAGATTTCTAGATTAAATGAGTAGATGGAGAAGTATGCCATTCCCGAAACGAGCAACAAAGGAGGAAAAGCGACTGAGTGGAAGACAAGCAGCATCTGCAAAATACTGATGCCTAAGTTCAGTCTGAATCACAATCTCTAGGCACATATTGCAGATGATTCCAGGGCACAGTCAGTGCTGAGAAAATACTAGTAAAGACCCTAACAGGGGACTAGGGACCAGAGGACCAGGAAGCCTGAGACTAAGAAAACAGGATAAGAGAAGAAGGAGGAAAGCTGAAACTGAGGTTTAATGCACTCGTGAGGTTTGCTTGTTCAAGGCTTTTGGGAAAGAGTCTGAAAGGGTTTGTGGGTGATAACAGCAGCAAATGTTTCTGAGAGGGAGAAGGGAAGTGAGTATGAGAGTAGTTTGAGGAATTAGCCTTGGACAGGACATGTTTCCTGTGACTGGGGAAGGAAAGAAGTGTTAAGTAGGTATAAATGCAATAATTTGTAGGTGCAGAGAAAGAGAGAAGGTGAAGGAAGTTCATGACTGATAGTCTTGGTGTCTATTACTGAAGCCAGCAAGGCCGTCTTCTACATTTTTAAAACGTGTATTTATTTGGCTCTGTTGGGTCTTAGTTGCAGCACCCAGGACCTTTATTTCCCCTGTGGGTCTTTTGTTGTGGCACATGAACTTCTAGTTGTGTGTGCAGGCTTAGTAGCTCCGTGGCACATGGGATCTTAATTTCCAGACCAGGGATCAAACCCGTGTCGCCTGCATTGCAAGGTGAATTCTTAACCACTGGACCACCCAGGAAGTCCCAAGGCTGCCTTCTAAGAGAGGTCTTGAATAGCCGCCATAGGGAATGAAGGAGGAAAGGGACACGGAGACATTGCCAAGTGCCTGGCTTTGAACGGAGATGTGACTCTGCCTTGGCCCTTATCTGCTCCCGTGTAGCAGATGTACCCACTGTTCTGTCACACAGGTTTTTCTTTGGTGGGGGGAATCTGTATCTTTTTACTTTATTTTTAAAAATATATATATTTTTAATTGGAGGATAACTGCTTTACAGTGTCTTCTGCTGAACAGCACTGACATGAATCAGTCATAACTACATATATATCCCCTCCCTCTTGAGCCCGTGCAGACCTAGAGAACGGATTTGTGGATGCAGCGGGGGAAGGAGAGAGTGGGAAGAACTGAGAAAGCAGCGTTGGCAGTACACACACTGCCATGTGTCACACAGTTTTGGCGTACTTGTGGCTTGTTCTGGATTTGTCCCTGGGGACCCTGTGGCTTCTGGGCTCAGGAACCTGCAGAAGCTCCATGTGGGCGTTTTCTCTCTGAGAACCTGTGGAATCTGATCATGAAAGAGTCATTTTAGGACAGGGGCTTGCCTTGAATTCTGACTTCCTGATGGTTTTTGATTGGGGGCCAGTATTATACTCAGTCTGTGTGTGAGCATACATGTGCTTCCTTCACTTCTGCTCTTGGGGACTTAATTTACTGGAGGGGAAGCACCTGTAATCCCTGTTTGGAAAAATGTCTGCTTAACGGCAAGTCTCCCGGATGTGACCCGCTTGACGATAAGAGTTCTAATGGAGTCAGGTCTCACTGTAGCCCAGTTTACGTATAGATATGACCAGACATTTGACTGGCTAGTTGGAAATGACTGGGTCCTCAGAATGATCTCCCTCATGTGTATTCTCTGACTTTATCGGGATCTCTGGTGTTTCCACCCCTCCATGTTCTTCCACTTCAGCACGCCTCCTGGCGTATCTTCCTTCTATATCCTGCCTGAAATTCATGGTCATCCTCTGGCATTCTAAGCATCCAGGATCCCTGATTTTCCTGTCACTTCTTTATTGATCATCAGCCTTTTCTCTAGCCATTTCCTCTGCTTCTATGTCAGGCCTACTGAGCCCTTCAACAGGGCCTGGATTTTTGCTCCAATATGGTCAGCAGGGATTAGCGAAGAAGGATTCCACTGATGGAAATCAGTGACTCCAGGACCAAGGACTGACCCCAGAGTAGCCAGGGTATTGGTTACATACAAGAGAATTGAGCAAATATGTAATATATTAAGGATAATGAAAGCGACTCATTGTTAGTGAAAGGAATTCCAAATATGAAAAGGGGAAGGCTAAGATAAACCCTGTGATACTGAACTGAAATTGGAAGTATTGGTGAGAACTCATGGTTTTTAATAGGCAAACATGGAAATAGATATACAGATGTGCATGTGTATATAAGTTTATGTTTTCCTAACTCTGTCCATTGCAAGGACAGGGGCCTTAGAAGTAATAAATGACACTCCAGTAGCAATGAGCACAGTGAACACCCAGATCCTGACTTATGAATATCACCCTCTGCTAAAAGGAATCAAACCTCCTTGGAGAAATGGCTGATTTAGGGGTCAGGGCAAGGAAGTATAAGATGATTCTAGATCCTGTTACTAAAAGTAACAAAATACTCAGAGAACGATGAAGTCATACCATAAAGACACAGGAGATAACTTGAAGGAATTGCTACTGGTCATATGTATGGACAATTTGAAGATAAAAAATAATAATAGTAAAGATTACAAGTCATTGAATAAAATAGAAATTCATGAACTTATACAACTGACTTTTAACTACAAATAAATAATTTATGGGGCTTATAAAATGTGTAGAAATAATTAAGTGTATTACAATAGCACAAAAGCCAGAAGGGACAAAATATATTACTGTATGTTTCTTACCTTATACATGAAGTGATATAATATTCATAATACATAATATCTTGATTTCAAGAGATACCTGTGAAAAGTTTAGCATGCATATTGTAATTTCTAGAGCAACCACTAAAATAAACAAAAATCTCACGAGAAATAGCTAAAATGTCAATAGAGAAGACAAAATAGAACACTTTAAAAAACGTTTGTTTTTTTGCTCTATACAAAGGAAAGCAGGGAGAGAGGTTTTTTTTTTAAAAAAAGGAACAGAGAACAAATGGGGTAAATTGAACATAAATAGCAAGAGAGTTGACTTAGAAGCCAGTTCTGTCAATAATTAAACTAAATATAAATAGTCTAAACACTACAACTAACAGGCAGGCTGGATAAATAGAATGATCTAGGAAGGCTTCGCTACAAATGTGACAGGTAAGCGAATACTTGAAGGAGAGGAGGGAACAAGACATGCAGATGGGTGAGAATGTTTCAGAGAGAAGAGTGTGTGTAAGACTGATTTGGACTATTTTAAAAAGTAAACTATTTTAAAAACAGAGAGCTGATTAGTAGATACTGCTCAGAGATGAAAGTGAAAAGTTGCTCAGTCGTGTCCGACTCTTTGTGACCCCATGGACTATATAGTCAGTCCATGGAATTCTCCAGGCCAGAATACTGGAGTGGGTAGCCTTTCCCTTCTCCAGGGGATCTTCCCAACCCAGGGATCAAACCTAGGTCTCCCGCATTGCAGGTGGATTCTTTACCAGCTGAACCACCAGGGAAACCCAAGAACACTGGAGTGAGTAGCCTTTCCCTTCTCCTGGGGATTTTCCCAACCCAGGAATCAAACCAGGGTCTCCTGCACTGCAGACGGATTCTTTACCAACTGAGCTATCAGGGAAGCTCAGAGATGAAGCCGTCTGGATTCTCAGTGACTGAAATATCCAGGAATATTCTTAGGATTATATTCTAGTAAGTTATTATGGCCTCAGAGCTTTGCAGGAATATCCCTTAGAACATGACTAGTTCTGGTTCTCAACTATGCCTTTTCTGAGCTCATATGTTCTCTGTGCTCTATCATGAGCCACTATACTTTACCACAAGCCTTTAAAGGTTATAGTGATAATAATCACAGAGTGATGGAATTAGGGATTGGAAGTTATCTCAAAGGTCATCTGGCTCCAACCTCATATCTGTGGCAAGGCTGACAAATGATGAGTCAGAGTCAGATCCAGTGGAAATGATTTCACGCTTTCCAGGGCCAACTCATCATCTCATGGAAGACTTTACTAGAAAGTTCTTTCTTCTGTGGGGCACAAACCTGCCTCACTGTAGTTAGATTTTTTTCTGCATCTAAGCAACCACGATGAATGTCTTACCACATGTAGTGAATGAGAAAGTGCAAGAGTTTCAAATTGACCATAAGTTTCTTGGCTTTCATCACCTTCACAGGGCCTGTCAAATGGTTTAGATTTCAAAACTTAAACCCTTGGCCTTCACTAAACCTTCCCAATATCTTCTGTCAAGAGGTTTCCTGGACTTTTGAAGGGAAAGTAAACCAAATGGGCGTTTGTTTCTCATCAGCGAAAGCAAAGTGCTTGCAGAGGCCAGCTGGGCTATTTTTGTCTGTGGGTCGTGGACGGTTGCCAAGACTGAGCAGAGGTGTTTGCCTGTGGTAAAGACACAGACAGGGATTGGCGGAGATGACTACTGATGCAGGGGAAGGATTCAGAACCTGAGAAGCTTGTTGAGATGATCCTAGCTTGACCTGCAAGTTCAGACCTCTTATTCTCCTCACTGGCACCTCCTCACCTGTGGGCTCAGGACTGCTATGGGATTCCTCTCCAGATAGGAAGCAGATATCAAGCCTTTGGTTGGGCCTGGTCATATAGTGCCCTCATCTTACAGTATGGTGCTCTCACTGCTGCTACCCTGAGTCCAAAGTATCCTCACCACCATCCTCTCTTGTGGGACTCTGCACTGCTTTGGCCAGATGCAGACAGCTGGGGTGAGAGGAGAGAACCACCTGAGATTTTTGTTGCTGGTGTTGTTCAGTCACTACGTTGTGCCCGGCTCTTTGTGACTGTTTGGACTGCAGCATATCAGGCTTCCCTGTCCTTCACTAGCTCCCAGAGTATCTCCTGGAGTTTGCTCAGACTCAAGTCCGTTAAGTCGGTGATGCTATCTAACCATCTCATCCTCTGCCACTCCCTCCTCCTTTTGCCTTAAGTCTTTCCCAGCATCAGATGGCACAAAATCTCAAAGGAGTCAAGTTAACCTGAGGGATCTGGGGACAGATTTGGATTCAAAGACTGAATGTCATCCAGAGAAACACCAGCTTCACTGGCCCCAGAATGCTAGGATTTCAGAGCTGAGAATTTGTAACCAGGTAGATTTTAACCAGGTGGCTCAGTGGCAAAGAATTCACCCGCCAATGCAGGAGACACAAAAGATGCAGTTTCGATCCCTGGGTCAGGAAGATCCCCTGGAGTAGGAAATAGCAACCCACTCCAGTATTCTTGCCTGGGAAATCCCATGGACAGAGGAGACTGGCGGGCTACAGTCCATGGGGTCACAAAGAGTCAGATGAGACTGAGAACAGATCTAGGATTATATGGAAGAAGTTTGGGAACAAGCCAATGCAGTTCAGTTCAGTTCAGCTGCTCAATCGTGTCCAACTCTTTACGATCCCATGGACTACAGCACACCAGGCTTCCCTGTCCATCACCAACTCCCAGAGCTTGCTCAAACTCATGTCCATCGCAGGGTCCTGAGTTATTTTAGTATTTGCATTTTTCTTTAAGAGTCCATGTGTGTTGAATACATACACATGAATAAGTGTGAATTCAGGGTAATTAAAAAAAAAATTTTTTATTTGGCCTGCCCAGATCTTAGTTGCAGCTTGCAGGATCTTTAGTTGTGGCATGTGAACTCTTAGTTGCAGCGTATGGGATCTAGTTCCCTGACCAGGGATTGAACCTGGGCCTCCTGTATTGGCAGTGCAGAGTCTTAGCCCCTGGACCACTGGGGAAGTCCCAGAGTGATTCTTTTTTAAATAGAGATTTTTAAATATAGATTAAAATACAGATTTCTGGGCCCTGCTTTTGGAAATTTTGATTCAGGCAGTCTGGGCAGGACCCAGAAAGCCATCTTTTGGAAATTTCCCCAGATGATTCTGGTTTGTGTTTGGGAATCATCAGCTTAAACGGCTGGAAGTCAGGCAGACACCTGTGCTGGGTCTCTTTGCTGACCTCTGAACTTTCTTTCCTCACCTGTGGGACTGTATGGACTGTATCTTTTCTCTCACCTACTTGGATGCCTTTCATGACTTGATTACCTCCCGGCCCGGTTTTAGCATGTCTCAGGGCTGCTGTGAGCTGATGATAAAGAATACTTAGCACAGCGCCTGGTATTCAATAATCACTCAATGGAAGTCAGTTGTTATTATCTCTGATTACAATTATATAATAGGCCTGAATTGGACAACCCAGTAGGCCTTGCAGTCATATTCCTTGAAGACAGTGTAACTAGGTCAACCTCCTACCTCTTACATTAATCCCTGGAATCTTACATTAATCTCCTCCAGGAAACTTCCTCCTATCTGGCCCCATTGGGTTCTCACTTGATGCCAGTCCGAACTTCTTGGGTTTGCTTTCTATTGTTTTGGCAGGAACCGGAGCAGGTGTAATGCCCTTTGTTTGGAAATACTCTCCAGTGGATGAGAGGAGTTGGGCCTCCCACTCGGCGCACTCTGGCGGTTTGTTTCCATCCCTCTGTGGCTGTGTTTATGATTGCGGTACAACTGCTTGGAACTGAACTGCAGTTTCTTTGGAGACAGGGGTATTCTGTAGACATAGTGTGAAATTCTTTGGACTGAGAGGTCCCTAGAATGTAATATAATCTCTCTGCTGGCTCTAGAACTACCTGGAGTAGATAGGATTCTACTGTTACAACTAGAACTAGAGTCAATGCTGGATTCACTCATTTGTTCAACTAATGTTCACGAGTACTTTTAGGGTGCCAGGCACTACTGATACTGTGAAGAAAAAGAGGGCCCCACGTTTCGGCCCAGATCCAGTCCATTGATTGCAACATTGCCAAGTTAACCTTCACTTGTTCATACTCATAGTTCCTGAACACCTATTGTGTGTTAGGTGAAAAAGTTGGTAGGATATAGTTCCTGTCTCCCAGGGGCTTACAGCATGACAGGAAAGCAAGCTCAGAACCACATAACTATTCTATTTCAAGCACTGTTTGGAATGAGTGAAATGTGTTTATTCTACCAAGGCCTTAGTACTAACTCAGAGCTATAACAGAAATGTGTGTAAAGGAGCATAAGAATTAAATTTACTTCAGAAGTGTCATTCATTTAATAAGCATTTACTGAATGCCTACTATATGCCTGACATTATCAGCAACCCACTCCAGTATTCTTGCCTGGAGAATCCTCGTGGACAGAGGATCCTAGCAGGCTACAGTCCACGGGGTTTCAAAGAGTCAGACATGACTGAACTGCTAAGCACATGCTTGGCAATAGAGAAAAACAGCCTCTGCTTTTATGGAATAGACTTTAGAAGTGTGGACTCTAAGAGAAGGATACAGATTCACAGGATATTGAATTTGTTATCCTGGCTTTTCCATTGATTAGCTGTGTGATCTTGGGCAAATTGCCTACCTTCTCTGAGCCTCACAATTCTCCTCTATAAAATGGAGGGAATAACATCTACTGTACATACTGGGAAGGTTAAAGAGGATTTTTTAAAAAGCTTTCGGTTTAATCACCCTTCATTCTCATCTCCTACCTTGTATAGAAGTTAGGTAGTGCCTGACTGTTGCCCTAGACTATAATTTCCCAAGGGCTGTGACTGTGTCATATACAGTTTTGTATCTACGTGACAGCTTCTTGTTATCTCCTGCCCGTGTCTGGTTTATAGTCCCTCACAGCTGCTGTTTCTGCTCCCAGACCTTGGGCACCATCCTCTGACCAGGGCCCTCTGGCCAGGCTGAACTGACTTATCACAGAGAAACAACGTAAAACTGGGGCACGGAGCAGGAAGCTGGTGTGGTTAAGTTTGTTCCTAGTCTCCTGCAGGTTCCTGATGTGCCCCTCAGTTTTAACCTCCACTCCCACCCAGCTTCCTGAACCCAGCCTGCCCCTGCCCTCTCCCCTGCTGTCCATGTTGCACTGCCTTGTCCAACTTCCTGCCTGACCTGATTCTCCACGCTGGCCCTTGGGACCTGACTGATACAGCACTGTCTGCTTTGGAAACCTGTGTTCACACACTCACCCCAGCAGGCCTCTAACCCTCCCATTCTGACCAAAGCCCTAGTGGAATCCTTGCTGTCAGTTTTTCTGCCCCAGTCGGACTTCCGCCCACCCTGACCCCTCCACAAACATGCATTGAGTTCTAAAGTGTGCCAGGCTCTGGGTTGGGGAACATACAGACAGATGAAATGATCCCTACTCTGAACCACATATGTGACTGACCTGGTCTTCAACTCTCTCAAGATAAAAAGAGTTGTGTTGGAAAAGGAGTCTCCAGTCTCTGCCATGAGGTTTTCTTGCTCACTTTGATGAGTAGACAACAATATGCCTTCTGGAGGAACCCTTCAGGCAACCTTTTTTATCTGACCTGCAAGAATCATGCAAGGTAAGGAGCAGTAATTGATAAATAGTTAATGAATATCTACCATGTGCCAGGTACTGGGCATACAACAGAGACTATGATCTACTTTCTGCCCTTGCAGAGCTTGGAGCCTGTGGTAGACAGAATAGAGGCACCCAAAGATATCTGTGTCCTAACCCATGGATGCTGTGAACATACTATGCTACCCAGCAAAGGGAATTAAGGTTGCAAATAGAAGTTAAGATTGCTCACCAACTGACTTTTTCTTGGCCATGCCAGTGGCTTGTGGGATCTTAGTTCCCTGGCTAGGGATCAAACCCAGGTTACAGCAATGAAAGCAGCAGGTCCTAACCACTGGAACACCAGGGAATTCCCTCAACTGACTTTAAAGTAGGGAGGGTATCCTGGCTTATTTAGGTGGGATCCGTGTAATCACAAGATCCTTAAATGTGGAAGGGACAGGAGAGTTGGTATCTGGGTTATGTGACATAGGAAAGACTCAACCAGCCATTGATGGCTTTTAATTTTTTTTTTTTTTTTTTGCCTTGCCACATGGCTTATGGGATCTTAGTTCCCTGACCAAGGATTGAACCCAGGCCACCAGCACCAGAAGCCGACAGTCCTAACCTCCGGACCGTCAGGGAATTCCACTGCTGGCTTCAAAAATGGAAGAAGCCATGCACTAAGCATCTAGAAGCTGGAAAAGGCAAGAAACCAGATTCTCCCTGGAGCCTCTAAAAGGAACCCAGTCCTGCCACCACGTTGGTTTCAGCCCAGTGAAACCCTTTTTAGACTTCCGACCTTCAGAACTGTAAGATAGTAAATCTGTATTGTTGTCAGTCACTGTTTGTGGTAATTTGTGACAGCAGCAATAGGAAACGAATCCAGAGCTCAACTCAGAAGATGGAAGTTAAAGAGGAGATTAAAGTTCAATGTGATGAGTGCAGTGATAGAAGCAGCCAACTCTGCGAGAGTCCACACAAGAGGCCCCAGCCCAGGCTTAGGGGGCTCGGGAAGGGGGCAGTCAGGCAGTGCCTCCTGGAAGAAGAGAGGTGGGCACCTACAGGAGAGAGAAGGAGTCAGAGAAGAACCTGCTGTAACCGTGAGAGGGGACAGTGATCTGGCCCATGGCGAGTCCAGAGGTGCGGGGTGTCTGGGCTATGAGAGTGAGAGAGGCGCCTGAAGGATGGCTGTGGGCTGGTCCCTCTGCCTGCCATTTCTCCTTTTAGGAGAGGAATTCTGTTCACGTTTTCAAAATGTAAAAGATGGATAAATTACTGGTAGCGAATTCATACCACAGACTATTATGCCTCCATTAAAAAGTAGATTTAAATATTATTTTTACAGAACAAAATGTAAAAGGCATAATTTGACCCAGCAAGTCTCACTGCCAGGAATTTATCCTGCACATGTACATTTACAGGAGTTCAAAGATGAATGTACAAGGAAGCTGAACGGTTTCTAATAGTTAAGATGAGAAATATCCTGTGTCCATAGATGGGTGGATGCTTTTGAGCTGTGGTGTTGGAGAAGACTCTTGAGAGTCCCTTGGACTGCAAGGAGATCAGACCAGTCCATCCTAAAGGAGATCAGTCCTGGTTGTTTGTTGGAAGGACTGATGCTGAAGCTGAAGCTCCAATACTTTGGCCACTTGATGCGAAGAACTGGCTCATTGGAAAAGATGCTTGGAAAGATTGAAGGCCAGAGAAGGGGACAACAGAGGATGAGATAGTTGGATGGTATCACCGACTCGATGGACATGAGTTTGAGCAAGCTCTGGGAGTTGGTGATGAACAGGGAAGCCTGGCGCGCTGCAGTCCATGGGGTCGCAAAGAGTTGGATACAACTGAGTGACTGAACTGAAGTGTAGATGGGTGACTAGTTATATTAGTATTTGAAGTGCCCATGGTGTGACATCCCATGAAACTTACTAAAAGCAAGAGAGATCTATTTGACCTGATAAGTAGAGAGATTTATCCAAACCAGGATGCTTTGAGAGTGGGAATCTGTTGATAATTATACAGGATGGACTGTCCCAGGCAAACTGGGACAAACAACCATACCAATGAGAAGAATGATCTCAAGGAAGATCTTTAGGTGAGAAAGGCAAGATGTATAACAATATGCATAGCATGACTCCATCTGTGTGAGATTTTTGTTTTTGTGTGAGATCTTTGTTTCTGTTTTAATAATATTTGTTTATTTATTTTGGACTGTGCTGGGTCTTCATTGCTGCCTGGGCTACTCTCTACTTGTGGATCTTGGGCTTCTCATTGTGGTGGCTTCTTGTTGCAGAGCACAGGCTCTAGGGCATGTGAGCTCTAGCTGTTGTGGTTCCCGGGCTCTAGAGCACAGGTTCAATAATTGTGGCGCACAGGCTTAGCTGTTCCTCGGCATGTGGGATCTTTCTGGATCAAGGATGGAACCCGTGTCTCCTGCATTGGCAGGCAGATTCTTTACCAATGAGCCACCAGGGAAGCTCTGTGCGAGTTTTTTAAAGAAATGATACCCTCTCCTAGTTACCTATGCATAAATGCTTTTTCATAAGAATACGTAAGGAGCTGATTGCCACAGATCTGGGGAGAATGCTGGAATGCCTCCACACCAGGTTCTTACATTCATTGTGTGGTGTATATACTGGATATTTAAATTACTTTTATAATAAAAACACTAAGTTGACTGGGTATATATATTCCTTTCATAATAAAACTGCAAATTCAAATAAAGTCATAGAAAGGCAAACACAACTGAATTAGCCGTTTGCTCCAAATCTTCCTGCAGTCCTTAGGTCAGCTCCCTTATCAGTCTCCCCACTCTCAGTTTGGTCCGGGGTCTTCACACACTACTGAGTCTGAATCCCAACAGTTTCAATAGAAGGTGATGGAAAACCAAAACATAGTCAATAAAGAACACATCAATATCACATATGAAAAAAATCCCTCTTGGTGTCCAACTGGGACAATTGTAAAAGTAGAGGCTACATTTTCCAGAGAAAATTTTCAGCCTCCTCTTTGAAGCTGCTAGTTCTCACCTCAGAGGAAACAGGTGTCCATTTGTAGAAAATGTTTCTCTTCTGTCAATATATTCTAAATCCTACTGCCCAACAGTAACTTGTTCCTGCCACTCCCTTTTCCTTCTGCACTGAGAGGAGCACATTTGACAACTTTCCTCCTTTAGACGATAAGTTTCTTCCATGAAGGAAAGGGTTGAATTCTAGGTCATTCGTTCATCCACTTCCTGAGAAAAGGTCACTTCCTCAGTCCTTATGATGGACCCCGCCTGAGAGCAGGGCGGGAAGGACTGTTTTTCAGCTGGTGGGGTCACGTTTGCCTCAAGATCTGTTGGTTTCCATGGATGTTTGTCTCCCTGTAACTTCACTTTCAAGGAAAAGGAGGCCCCAAAGCAACCAGTTGAAGAGACTGAGAGGGTGGAGGTTGTTTGATGTTTCCCTGAACAACTTCTTGACAGAATTCCTGTCAGACTCATTCTGTTCCTGCCCTTTCTCCACCCCTCGAGACGACTTAACTCTACTTCTAGCCTTGGAGAGCTTTCCCTCACAGTGAGGCTGCAGGATGAAGCGGAATAATAACACTAGTAAGTGGTTGAGCTAGGGCTTGACCAAGTCTGTCTGCCTCAGAAGGCTGTGTGAGGGACTTCCTGGTGGTCCAGTGGTTAAGAATCTGCCTTGCAATGCAGATGACGCACGTTCAGTCCCCGGTCAGGGAAAGGGCAGTGCAGGTTGCAGTCCCATGTGCTGCAACTGTTGAGCCCATGGGCCACAATTGGAGAATCTGTGGGCTATAATGAAAGAACACGCATGATGCAAGGAATGTCTGATGCAGCCAAAAAAAAAAAAAAAAAGCCTGTGAGATCTCCATACACCTGGCCCATTCCTGAAACTGAAAGGGTCTATCGCTCAGTCGTCTCCAATTCTTTGAGACCACATGGACTGTAGCCCACCAGACTGCTATGTCCATGGAATTTGCCAGGCAAGAATACTGGAGTGGGTTGCTAAGCTCCTCCTCCAGGGAATCTTTCCAACTCAGGGATTGAAACCAGGTCTCCTGCATTGCAGGCAGATTCTTTACTGTCTGAACTACCAGTTCAGTTCAGTTCAGTCACTCATTCATGTCCGACTCTTTGCAACCCCAAGGACTGCAGCACACCAGGCCTCCCTGTCCATTACCATCTCCTGGAGCTTGCTCAAACTCATGTCCACTGAGTTGGTGATGCCATCCAACCATCTCATCCTCTGTCGTCCCCTTCTCCTCCTGCCTTCAATCTTTCCCAGCATCAGAGTCATTTCAAATGAGTCAGTTCTTTGCATCAGGTGGCCAAAGGACTGGAGTTTCAGCATCAGTCCTTCCAATGAATATTCAAGACTGATTTCCTTTAGGATGGACTATCAGGGAAGCCCTTTACTGTTGCACCACCTGAGAAGCCCAGCCGATCCCTAGCTCATCCCATCTTTCTCCTTCTGGGAATTGAGCGCCCCCTTCAGGCAGGGCTCTTCTCAGCTTTTACCTCGCTGCTCCTCCAGACGGTTCTTACCTCACCCTCCAGACTGTTCTCTGGATACTCTCCACCCCATCCTTCCCATCCTTACTCCCTGTTCAAGTACCTCACCTGTTCAGAGTATCCTTTCGGTCCTATCTCTTTCATAGAGATTTCCCTGAGCACCAGTGTTATGCTAAAAAGATATCAGATTTTAAAAAATTCTTTAAAAATGGTATGCAGAAGGCTGTTATCATTAATGATAATAAAATCATTGACTGTAGTGGTGGGGCACATTCAAGCTTCAGGCTTTGCCCGGTGGCAGCCTGTGTTAGAAGCACTAGATTCTCCAGGCTGCTTTTCCCAACTCTGACCGAGGTACTGACAGCCCCCCAGGCTGGCCTGCTGCACGGGGTGAACGCTAAGCCAGCCAGAACCAGACTGATGGCAGGAGGTACTGCGAGCAAGCAGACTGCAGTTTGCACGTCAAATCCCAAGCTGTTTGGCCTCAAATACAAAGGAGTCACTTTCTAAGAGGAAGTCAGTTCTTTCCATGACTGACGTGATGCCATTGAAACAACTCCTGGTCACTCTCTCTCTTGGGGTATGGCAGGAAATGGTGTGGTCTTTGGACAGATCCTAGACACTCATGCATCCGGCTCCTCTGACCAGGGCATTCTAGCTGTCACTGCCAGTCCAGGGGTTTCTATTTCCAGCTGTTAGTAGAAAGAGAATCTGGGCTGGAGTCAGGGAATCATTAAATGTTCAGAGGTGGAGGGATTCAAGGAGAAATCCAATACCCTCTGATAAGGTATTGATAAATGAGGCTAGAGAGATTTCAGAAGTTGTTCTGAAATACTGATCTTGCTGTCTATCAGTCTTCTGAAAAGCAAAAAAAATAAGGACAAAGTTGTTCAGTCGCTAAGTCATGTCTGACTCTTTGCAACCCCATGGACTGCAGCACACCAGGCTTCCCTGTCCTATACCATCTCCCGGAGTTTACTCAAATTCATGTCCATTGAGTTGGTGATGCCATCCAAACGTAGTGAGTTCAAATAATAAATGAAAGTTATTTAATTTAAAAGACATCCCCTTTATTCTGGTATTCTAGTTTTGCCTTGTTTTACTGTTAAAGTGTCTTTTCTTCTATGAAGTGATGTTGATAGTAGATGGCAGGTGATTTTTAACGCTCTTAAATGGAAAGTAATGACTGTACTTGAAATTCCAGGGTGTGGATGCCACAGCTTGGGTTACTCAGCAGTGGCTGCTCACATATATACTTTGCCAGGGCGGAGCTGAGTTTGCATTTCTGTTACTCACTGTTTTCTAAGAGACACTTACTCCTGACTCTGCGTAAGTGATTTTACACCCTGACCTTCATGTATTGCATCTATAAAAGGAGGGATAATAAAACCTGCCCTGTGTCACAAGGCTAAAAGGAGACAACGGAGAGGAAAGAACTTCAAGAAGTAAAATTTTTACACTAAACAAGGGCTTGGTGTGATTATTGTGTCTGTCAGTTGATTCTTGATGCTCCAGCTGTGTGGATTGTTTGCTTTGAACACCGCATTAGTTTCCTAGGGCTGCTGGAAAGAAAAACCACAAACCAGTGGCTTACAGCAACAGGAATGTGTTCACTCACAGTTCTGGAGGCGAGGTCTGAAATAAGATGCTGGCAGGGTCATGCTCCCTCCAAAGCCTGTAGGAGATGATCTTTCTGCGCCTCTTCCAGTTTCTGGTGGCCCCAGGCTGTCCTTGGCTTTTGACAGCTTATCTCCTCTCTCTGCTTGTGTTTTCCCACTGTTGTCTTCGCTCTGCGTGTCTCTGACTCTTCACATGGTGTTCTTTTTGTAAGGAAACCAGCCATATTGGATTAGGGGTCCAGCCTCCTCCAGTATGACCCTATCTTAATTGAGTTCATCTGCACAGACTGTTTCCCAATAAGATCACTTTCTGAGGTACTGAGGGCGTCCCTGGTGGCTCAGATGGTAAAGAAACTGCCTGCAATGCAGAAGACCCAGGTTCGATCCCTGAGTCGGGAAGATCCCCTGGAGGAGGATGGCACCCCACTCCAGGATTCTTGCCTGGAGAATCCCATGGACAGACGAGCCTGGCGGGCTACAGTTCATGGGGTCTCAAAGAGTCAGACACGACTGAGCGACTAACATTTTCACTGAGGTACTGAGAACTAGAATTTCAATATATCTTTTCTTTGGGGGCAGGGGGAACACAATTCAGCCCACAACAAAGACGGGCTCAGTAGTCGTGGCACATGAGCTTAGCTGCTCCACGGCAGGTGGGCTCTTTGTTCCCCCCTCCAGGGATCGAACCCGAGTCCCCTGCATCAGCAGGCGAACCGTGAATCACTGTACCACAAGAAGTCCCATATAGGTAGGTTTTAAGTTGCATTTTAAGTAGCACCAGCTACCTTGATTTTAAGAAAAGCAAATTTTATTCTTCCACCCTTCTCAGAAGAAACTCTGTGAAGCAGAAAGGAAGAGAAGTGGTGGGGGGGGGTGGGTGGAGAACTTTGGAGAATTATAGCAGTTGGTTAATCCTTGGCTCCTGAGAAACGGAGCCCCTTGAGCAGCAGTGATCAGAGCTGGAAAGCAAATCCCAGGCAGTGCTAATTCCTCAAAGAGCTTTTAACTGGAGTGCGGCCCCCGCAGAGAAATCTGCACGGCCAGGGAGAGGTGACAGAACCACAGCTTCTTCGGTCAACACACTTGGGCCTGAAGCAATATTTATTCATGAAGGGCCTGAGCTGGGTTCTGCTCTCCCCAGAGCCGACACACTGGTAGCAGGGACACTGCTGGCCAGTCTGGCCTCGCCAGGCCCCGGGGCCAGTTGAATCAACACCAGCACCTTTCTTTCCTAGCTGCCAGCCTCCACTTCCTTCCAGAGAGCTTTTTTGTTTTTATCCTGACTCAAAGGTCAAAGGCAGCTGTGTTTAGTTCTCCAAAGGACTGGGCCAAGGAAGAACATGATCACATAAGGAATTCTGCTCAGCTCTTATGAAGAAGCCATTCTCCATCAGGTTTATGGATCTTGAAAAAGCTGTTACTTAAGGAAGACAAGGCTGCATTATGGCTTTTGCTTGCCCTTGACACTTCTGTCTTTGTGGCCCCCTTCCTCCATTAAAATATATTTAAAATTGTATTTTATATATAGTTTGTATAAAGATGAGTATAATCTAGGCTGGATTCATAACTATATGTTGTTGTTCAGTCACTCAGTTGTGTCTGACTCTTTGTGACCCCATGGACTGCAGTACGCCAGGCTTCCCTGTCCTTCACTATCTCCCAGAGTTTGCTCAAACTCATGTCTGTCGAGTCGGTAATGCCGTCCAACCATCTCATTCTCTGTTGCCCCCTTCTCCTCCTGCCTTCAACCTTTCCCAGCATCAGGGTCTTTTCCAATGAATCAGCTCTTCGCATCAGGTGGCCAAAGTACTGTATATATATCATTACTATATATCCACTATTATTACATTCTTTTCTCCTGCTAGTATTAAAAGGAGTTAAAATTAAAATATTTGTGTTGGTCGTTAAAATATCACAGGCCCTTAGCACTGAGCCTGCTGTCTTTGGATAAGTTGGCCCTGGGGAGAGACTGTGCTCTTAAGCATGTGGGAGTTGGGTACAGTGAGGCATGTGTGTGTGATTATTAGATCTAGGAGAAGACTTAAACTTCATCCAGTCAGGACACAGGGGAATGAACAAGATGATCTTTTGAGACCCTGGAGCTGAAGGAATGAGACTGAAGCTACCATGCCCTTTCTCTATATAGTTAGATGCTTCCCCTCCTCCTAGGGACTCAGATATATATCCAAATGGAAAGTGTATCTGATATCCATCTTCAATATCTGGATACCTTGTCCAACCTCAAGATAAAAGCGTGGAGGAGGATGGACAAACAGGGTCACGAGATGGGGAGGATGCCAGAATTGCTAGTCTAAACCGGGGCCCAGGGCCTGACAGTGTTGCAAATCAACCAGATCCTTCCTACCTGGGGTCCCCCCCAAACAGCTTTCTCTCAGGCTGTAGCTGTTCACAGTTTTGAGCACAAAGTACTTCAGCTTCCATCTAGCCCAGCACTAACCTACCTTCTCCTCCATCAAGGGAAATGATACCAATTTTACAGAGTCTGGGGAGCATTTATTGAGTTTTGGGGTTGGCAAACTTTTTCTATAAAGGCCCGGGCTTTACCTATCTTAGGCTTTGCAAGTCTTGTGGTCTTTTTGCAACTATTTAATTCTGCTGTCATAGAACAAAAATGGCCATAGATAACCAATGGGTATGGCTCTGTTCAAATAAAACTTTACTTACAAAAACTGACAGAGGGCAGGATTTGGCCTGTGGGTTGTAGTTTGCTGAACCCTAGACTAACCTATCTTTCATTTCCTGACCATACCCTGTTCTTCCTGCAATTTTTCATGAGAGTCTATTATGTGATACGAACTCTGCTAAAAACATTATTAGGGGAATTTCCTGGTGGTCCAGTGGTTAAGAATATGCTTGCCCATGCAGGGCGCACGGAAGATTCCACATGCCATGGGGCACGAAGCTCATGAGCCACAACTACTAAAGCCTGCGCTCCACAACAAGAGAAGCCACTGCGGGGAGAAGCCCACTCCCTGCAGCTAGAGAGCAGCCCGCAGCTAGAGAAAGCCTGTGCACAGCACCAAAGATCCAGTGCAGCCAAAAGTAAATAAACAAAATAAAACAAACATTGTTAGACTTTGTGATACTTGAGTTTTCCTGTATTTCTTTCTTGTTTCTCCAGTGACCTCAAAGGCCCTCTTTTCTTTCATCTCCTCCATGAGGCCGAACACAGTGCTGAGCTGAGCATATTTTGGTTTCTTCTGATACTTTTTGCTTTGATTTTTCTGATTTTGAAATCACTAGGGAAGGAAATAGTTAAATTCACTAAAATTCACCCATTTGTATCTGGTGTTCAATCACCTTTTCGAATTTCAGGCTTCTACTTTCCTCATGGAGCAACCTTCAGCTCTCCCTGCAAGGCCCATCCTACAGAGCTTTGCTGGCAGTTAACTACATTCTTCATTTGTCAGTCAACAAGTATTTATGGGGCGTCTACCAATATACTCTAGACTATGCTGGTAAATGTGAACATTAAAAAAAAAGATACACTCTCTACTCTGTTTATAGACTGTGTTAGATATTGGTGGACACATTGCCCCCCAAACCATACTTACTGCCCATGAGTCATACCGTTTTGAAGTCCTTTCCCTCATTGACTCTGGGGTTGGTTCTGTGACTTCCTTGTGAGATATTAACAAACATGAAGCAACTAGATAAGTGCTTGCATATCAGGGCTCTACTGCTGCCTTCTGGAACTCAGCTGCCATGCTGTTAGGAAGCCCAGGATGACCTGCTGGAGAGGAGGTTATGAAGAGAGGCCCTGGAGAACAACACACTACGTAGAAACGGGCCAGCCAGTCCTTAGCTATTCTAATCTCCTCAACTGAGAATCAGACGCATGAATGAAGCCCTCTTGGGTTTTTCCATCATAGCTGATCCTCCAGACAATGACAGCTGCATGAGGGACATCAAGCCAATCATCAGAAGAACCACCACCTGATTCTAGCCCGTATTAGAGAGTCGTGAGTAAATAAACAGTTGTTTTAAGTCACTAAGTTTTGGGGTAATTTGTGATCCAACAAGATAGATACAGGTTTCCCCGACTATCCAAAAACAGAGTGCTTCTAAAAGCTTTTCCCAAGCGGAAATGGTATAAAGTGAAGAAGCAATTATCTTTTCTTGTAAAAGTGAAAACCCTTTTGGATTTCTTTTGGTTAACGAAAACAGGTACTAATGTAGGTCCTTCGTAAAAGCTTTCGAAAAGTGGAGGTACCTGTAATTGACAGACATGCTGATTAGGAAGTGTATGAGAGCGCACACACACAACTACACACACACACACACACACACACACACACACACACAATCCAAGAAGCCACACAAGACCAAATCTGCTGGATCAAAGTCTCATACCAGCAGCATGAGTCCTCCCAAAGAGGCAGACAGGCCAGAAGAGGAGCCCTGAGGAAGCGATCTAGACACGAATGACTCCAAATAGGCCTTGAATGTGTGTGGAAAAGAGCAACCTAACCAAAGGGACAGCCAGAGCAAAGGCACATGTCTCTGGGGTAAATGCTTTTAAAAGAAGACTTTGAGGGCTAAAAGTGTCCCAGAGGACTGCCTACGGTGATGGACTTCCAGGAATAATGACACAAGGAGGTATTCTGGCGTTCCCCTGAGGCACCCTCTCGTTTCTCTCAGAGCACCCACGTAGGTGGCAGCCTACCCACCTACTCATAACGCCAATAAAAATATTTCTGCTGTTATTTTAGAAAAATCGTAAGGCGAAACCCCAGGGAATCCTACTGGGGCTTCTCTGTTTGGAAGAATAGCCGAGAACAGCTAGGTTGATGGCTCCTCCTTCATAAAATGGTCTCAGGGCCCTGTTACCCATCCCGGTCCCTCTTGTTCACAGCATGCTCTGGTGTCTCTCTTTCATTTGTGCACTACCCGGTTAAAGGCTGAGTGCTTCTCTGCCATCTGGCTTGTTGGCTCCCTGGTGGCAGCACTGTGAGTTAAGATCCAGAGCTGGACAACTCCCGCAGTGTACCGCCACTGACGGCTTGCTTCTCTGCAATCCCCACTAGAGCACGAGGTCCTCAGAGGCAACGGTTTCCTCTACTCAGTGTTGTGTCTCCAAAGCTTACAAAGTGGCCAACATGGACGGATTCAGTAAACGTGTAATGAATTAGGGAGAAAACCCAGAAATATAACAACCACAAAACCAGGCAAATCAGGGTGGAAGGCATACTTGGCATAAAGCTTCACTAACATTTACTGGCACAACCTGATTCCAGATTCTGTGCTAGCCACTTTTAAGAACATTTTGTTCCCTCTCTCTTTTAAGCAAAATTTTATTTATTTGGCTGCACTGGCTCTTAGTTGCGGCATGTGGGACCTAGTTCCCTAACGAGGGATTGAACCCAGGGATTGGGAACGTGGAGTCTTAGCCACTGGACCACCAAAGGAGTCCCTCTCTCTCTTTTTGTGTTTAGCAAGTTTTAATTACATTTGGAGAAGTTAAATTACTTACCCACAGAGCTGGAATTCAATTAGGCCCGTCTGTTCTCAAGTCCATACTTCTCTTTCTAGCTCTTCTTCTGGATCATGAATTCCACCCACCTGCTCCTTTTTGGAGGTCACCAAACAGGGGTGGCACAGTGGTAAAGAATCCACCTGCCAATATAGGACATGTAAGAGATGTGGGTTCAATCCCTAGGTCGGGAAGATCTCCTGGAGAAGGAAAAGGCAACCCACTCCAGTATTCTTGTCTGGAAAATTCCACGGGCAGAGGAGCCTGACAGGCTTCAGTCCCTGGAGTCACAAGGAGGTGGACATGACTGAGCATGCACACAAACAGGGGCAGAAGATGGTGGAGACTGAGGTGGCTTCCTTAGAGAATTTTTACTTGGGGCTCAGGAAGGACCTACTTAGCCCTGAGTGCGTGCTGGGGAGAGCTAGGTGCAGACAGAAGGGGCCTTTACCGTCTTTGCAGACCTTTTCCTGGGTGTCGGGAGGAAGGGTTTGGCACCCAGGCTGCACTGGGGGTCATAAGAACGAGTCCCTCCCAGGCCGCTCTTTTCCTCCTCAGGACAAAGTTACTGTTCTCTGGAAGGACTGAGGTATGAGAAGGCAGCCAGGCCTGCCCGGGGAATAGGGTGGAGCATAGTGATTAAGACAGGGAGCTGGGGTGGGGCGGGGGTGTGGCACTGGGGCTGAGGCAGAAGAGCTCTTGAAGGGCCAGGTGGAGCTGGGGTGACTCAGGGGGCAGGGCAGCCTCCGGCGGGCAGGGGCAGAGCTGAGGACAGCATCTAACCACGATTGGTGCCTGCAGCGGTGCGGGCACCCTCTGGAAACTGCAGGGGTTATGGAGCCCGGGGCTGGGTCTCCACTGTCCTAGGCTCAGAACTGAGCCATTGACTGTCTTTTGCACTTTTTTTAAAGAATTTATTTTTATTTATTTATCTTCATCTTTGGCTGTGCTGGGTCTCTGCTGCTGTGCCCGGGCGTTCTCTAGTTGTGGCTACTCTCTAGTCGCGGTGCGTGGGCTTCTCATTACAGTGGATTCTCTTGTAGCAGAGCACAGGGCTTCAGTAGTCATGGTACACAGGCTTAGTTGCCCCGCTGTACGTGGGATCTTCTCAGATCAAGGATTGAACTGTTCCCTGAATTGCAAGGCGGATTCTTAACCAGTGGACCACGAAGGAAGCCTGGCCATTTACTGTCTTGATGGCACAGGCGAAATCACTTCACTGTTCAGGGCTTCAGTTTCCCTTTTGATAGCATAGGGCTGAAAAGATGGATTGGGGAGACAGCCCAGAGAGAAAGCCTGCTGAACGTCACTTCCCCTCCATCTCCCTGTCTGGCTGGCTCCTGACACTAGCCAGAGCTTTAAAGGTGAGCTACGTCAGGCAGGGCCACACTGTGGCTTTTGTGGGTCCCTTCCACCTTTCTGGGTTGTTTTCTCCATAAGAAAATATTTAAAATTTCATCTCATGACTGTATTGGTATAAAGATGAATATAATCCAAGTTGGATTTATTATCAAATATTAAATATTATTATACTCATCTTTCTTCTGATTCTAAAAGCAGTTACAGTTAATATTTTTTGTGAGCCCTTAGAAGTATAGTGCCTCATGAACTCCCGTGCTATGGCTAAGGGAACTCTTGCAGACTCAAATCTCTTCCTTCTTCTGGAATCTTTGAGTCTCATCGTGATCCAGATGGTTCAGGACAGTGAATTCACACCGGAGAGGCACTTCCGCTGGAGGGGTGCACTGGGTCACTGAAAGGGTGTGTTGCACATGATGCCTGGTGCTCCCGTGGTGGTCCTGGTGTGTCTGTAATTATTTGGGAGTGCAGGGGTTGGGTAATGTGAAAGCCTAAATTATAAAGTCCCTGAAACTTGATTGGTTCATCCAACAAATATATTTTTTGAGTAGCTACTATATTCCAAGCCCCACTATAGAAACTAGAGAAATGGTGCAGTAAACAAAAGACAAAATTCCCTTTCTCATGTAGCTTACCCTCTAATGGAGGCAGGTAGATAAACAAAAAAACTGATGTCAGTTGGTAAGGACCAAAGGAGGGTTGGGAGAGCAGGTGGTGATAAGGTGGGGATAGTGTTTTGCTGTTACATGTAAGATGGACAGGAAGCATGTGCTGGATGAGGTGATATTTGAGTGGAGCCCCAAGGAAAGTGAAGGGTGTGGCTATCTCAGGGAATAGCATTCCAGGAAGGGGGAGAGGCAAGTACAAAGGCCCTGTGGCAGGAGCATCCTTGGCGAGCATGAGGAACAGCATGGAGAACAGAGGCTGGAGAAGGCACAGGGAGGGGTGGAGTGGCTGGAGCTGTCAGACAGGCTGCTGTAAAGATTTTAACTTGTAGTCCAAGTGTGATAAGAAGCCTCTCGGAGAATTTGTTAGAGGCACAATGATCATTTTGGCTGCTTGCGTGGAAGAGAGGAAAGGGGCAGGCGCAGAGGCAGGGAGGCCAGTTAGGGGGCTGTGGTGTGTTGCAGGTGAGAGATGATAGGCATTTGGAGCAGACGGTTAGCAGTGGTAGTGCTGAGAACTGGTCAAATTGTGGCTATGAAGGTACAGCCAACAAGATTTGCTGGTATATTAGATGTTCGGGAAAACAGAGAGAGTGAAGTTGAAATTCCAAGGTTTTGGACTAGACAACTGGAGGCATGCGGTTGGAGTTTGCTGAAATGGAGAAGTAGTCACATTTCAAGAGGACTCCAAGAGTTTGGTTTCTGGCCACTCTAGCCTTCTGAGATGGCCAATACTCTGTCTGTGGAGTGTGTTTCTCTCTAAATAAATCCACTTCTTACCTTAAAAAAAAAGTTTGGTTTTTTTTGGGTGGGGGGAATTTGGTTTTGAAGAAGTTAATTTTGAGATGGTTCTTTGATAGAGATACCCCATACTGAAGCACTGACCAAAGATTTGTAGCCTCACATTGACAGGTCTTTGGTTGTGGGCTCCCCCAGTGAGGGGGTGCAGAAATGAGCCAAGGAAGTTCCTTTCAGCCGACAGCGTTGCTCAGAGAGGGACACAGCCATGAGCCATCATAGGCAACACTCCTGGACGCTGAGGGAATGCAAGTCTCAGTCCTGAAGGAGGACCTGGACTGAACATCATCATGTTTGTTACACACCCACTTCTTATGACGTTCAAATCTACTCCATCAGGGAACAGCTTCTCCGGGATTCTGGCTGGTCTGTTTCCTTGGGAGAACTTAAGGAAGGTTAGCTAGATGAACAAGTCACCCCTCCCTCTGCCCCCAGTACTGTAGTCTTGAGACCATAATGAATACGCATCATCTCTGCCCACTCCAGAGTGCCCTCATCCTCGGCTGGTACCTCTGCTGTTCCAGGTGGCGTGACCCAGACCCTCATCCCCAAGGGATGTGAGCAGTGGGTTACCATGTCTTCCTCAGATCAAGGCCGATACACTTTTCCATAAGCCTTTATGATCAGAAGGAGAAATATCAGGAGATGCTCCAATGGATTACATGAATGCCAGAGATATTCCTCCCTGTCTTCACAGTTTAACACAGCCTTCTGCTCATTAGGGTCAATCACCTCGGCCAGCCTGGTGATGCTTTCACTGTCTGCTGGTGCTTGCAGAGGAGGAGCTTGCAGTTACCAGGCAGCAGCCATGGCTTACAACTTACTGGAATACCTGCTATGCCTCCTTTTGTTGGAAGCATTCTCCCTATGGGAATCAGGGCCTCTAGACCCATAAAGCCTCAAGTTGTAGGGACTGGATGCAGAAATTCCACAAGGTCATGGGAGTCTACATGTCCAGGTCTACCATGGTTCATGGACATGTGTTCCATCTACTGGGGACACAGTAGTATATATTATTGTTGTTGAGTCACTAAGTCGTGTCCGACTCTTTGCAACTCCATGGACTACAGCACACTAAGCTTCCCTGTCCTTCACTATCCCTTGGAGTTTGCTCAGATTCATGTCCATGGAGTCGGTGATGCCATCCAACCATCTCATCCTCTGTCGCCCCCTTCTCCTCCTGCCCTCAACCGTTCCCAACATCAGGGTCTTTTCCAATGAGTCAGCTTTTCACATCAAGTGGCCAAAGTATTGGAGCTTTAGCTTCAGCATCAGTCCTCACAGCAGTATATAATGGTGGTTGATTAGGGTGATATCAGCTCCAGGTTGGTGTCTCAGCTGCATTGTTAAGCAGCCACTTCACCACTCTATCAGCTTCTGGATGTGAGCTAGGACTAGGGGATACCAGGTCATGTACCCACTCCCACCTTTGCTGAAGAGTGAGGCCCAGGTTCCAAAGCAAGGTTACTTGCTCAGTGGATCTAATGCTCTAACAAGCCTTTGGATTGTGGTGTTGGCCCAGGCTCTCCTGGCAGGAAAAGCCCATCCAAACCTAGAATATCAACCAGGAATATGTTGTTTTAAAATTAAACTTTTATCTGATAATTATACACGCATATGCAGTTGTAAAAAAACAATTCCAGAGAGACCTCGTGTACTCTTTATCCAATGCCCCCCAAGGGTAGCATCTTGCAAAAATAGTACAATGCTGCAGCTGGGAGATGGACATGATTACAAATCAGTGTGTTAGCCACTCAGTCGTGTCCGACTCTTTGCAACCCCATGGACTTTAGCTCTCCAGGCTCCTCTGCCCAGGGGATTCTCCAGGCAAGAATACTGGAGTGGGTTGCCACGCCCTCCTCCAGGGGATCTTCTCCCCACCCCCCCCAACTCCCCTCATCCCAGGGATCGAAGCCAGGTCTCCCGCGTTGCAGGCTCATTCTTTACCATCTGAGCCACCAGGGCAGCCCATTACAATTCAGATTGCCCCAATTTTGCTTCTCCCTCTTTCTGTGTCTGTGAGTCTGTGCTTCGTTCTGTACAATTGTATCATGTGTGTAGGTTTGTTTATCCACCTCCGCAGTCAAGATACAAACCAGTTCCAGCCCCACAGGATTCCCTGTGTTGACTGTTTACAACCATATTTGCTTCTCTCTCTCTCTTCCCCAATCCCTAGCCTCTGACAACTATCCATCTGTTCTCCATGTATAAAATTCCATCATCTCTAAATTTTTTTAAAAATATTTTTTGATGTGGACCATTTTTAAAGTCTTTATTGAATTTGCTTCAATATTGCTTCTGGGCTTTTTTTTTTTTTAATGTCTTGGTTTTTTGGCCGTCAAGCATGTGGGATCTTAACTCCCTGACCAAGAAGTGAGCCTGCATCCCCTGCGCTGGAAGGTGAAACCTTAACCACTGGACTGCCAGGGAAGTCCCTCAAAATGTCTTAATAAATGGAATTATTCAAAGCATAACCTTTTAGAATTGGCTTTTTCCACTCAGTATACTTCCCTGAAGAGTCATCCAAGTTGTTGCGTTCACCAATAGTTCACTCGTTTTTATTGCTGAGTATTCTATGGTATGAAGGTACCAGTTTGTTTAACTATCCAAGCATTGAAGGACAGCTGGACTGTTTCCATTTTTTTTCCTTCGGCTGTCATGAATAAAGCAACTATGAACATTTGTGTATAGGTTTTTGTGTGAACATAAGTCTTCGTTTCTCTGGAATAAGTGCCCAAGAGCGCAATTGCTGGGTCATAAGGCAATTTTATGTTTAGTTTTATTAAAAACAACAACAAACCTGCCAAGCTGTTTTCCAGCACCACTATACCATTTTACATTGCTCTCAGCAATATGAGGGAGCCAGTTTTTCTACATTCTCACCAGTATTTGATGTCACAATTATTTATTTTAGTAAATGTGTAGTGACATCTCATTGTGGTTTTACTTTTTAATGGCTAATGCTATGGAACTTTTTGGCCATGTGGTTATTTTCCATCTGTATATCTTCAGTGAAATGTCTGTATCTTTTGTTCATTTTCTAACTGGATTTTTTTTTTACTATTGAGTATTAAGTGTTCTTTATGTATTTTGGATACAGGTCCACTGATAGGTATATGCTTTGCAAACATTTTCTCTCAATAGCTTGTCTTTCATCATTTTCAGTCTTCTATCAAGCAGAAACTCTTAATTTTAGTGAGGTTAGATTTATCACCTTCTCCTTGTACGGATCAAGCTTTTGGGGTCATTTCTTAGAATTAGTTGCCTAGCCCTAGATCTCAAAGACTTTCTCTTCTGTTTTCTTTTCCTTAAAGTTTTATACCTTTACATTTTATAAATAAGTTCAGGATCCACTTGGAGTTAATGAAATATATTTTTTAAGTTGGGGCTTCCCTGGTGGCTCAGACAGTAAACAGTCTGCCTGCAATGTGGGAGATTTGGGTTTTTTTAAGTTAGACATTTAATAAGTATACTTTATTATATAGATACAAACTTCAAAAATTTCTATATGCTGTTATTCTAATATCAAATAAACATACTATTTAGTTTTTGTTCTTTTTGTTCTTCTTGAATTGGAACTGTAAATAATAATAGCTAATAATCAGTCCTGGGTGTTCATTGGAAGGAGTGATGTTGAAGCTGAAACTCCAATACTTTGGCCACCTGATGCAAAGAGCTGACTCATTTGAAAAGACCCCGATGCTGGGAAAGATTGAGAGCAGGAGGAGAAGGGGATGACAGAGGATGAGATGGCTGGATGGCATCATCGGCTCGATGGACATGGGTTTGGGTGGACTCGGAGTTGGTGATGGACAGGGAGGCCTGGCATGCTGCAGTTCACGGGGTTGCAAAGAGTCAGACACGACTGAGCGACTGAACTGAACTGAATAATATTAAATATTGGTAATAATAAACTAATATAAATCTTAAGTGATTTTATAATTGGACTTATTTAATATGCAAAGTAAACTGATTGCTTGAATGCACACCCCTAAAAAATTACCATCAGGTGTCTGAAATGAAACTTGGTCCTTGATTTTGGGTATTCTAGTAGATTAGTGTCTGCTTTGGAGCTTGTTTGCTCATTGATCCCTCTGTTCTCAGTATTCTTTGCCTTATATATAGTAGACACTCATCAGGTGTTTGTAGAATGAATTAATGCAGGGCATTTGGGAATACAGAGGTCCACTGTTGTACAGTGTTTTCTTGTTTTACAGAGAATAAGTATCTTTCTATAAAATGAGGCAGAAAGCAAATAACATTTTAATATTGACTTCCGTTGGGACTTACCTGTTCTTACAGAGACATTTTTCTGTATGGATATAGTTGAAAACTTGTGAAAAGGAGTGAGTTAAAATGGTAATTACCTGTTGTATGTCACAGGTACTGTAATTCTGGGAGTATGGCTTCTTCCCAGAGTTAATGAAGTATGTTTTAATCCCAGTCAAGATAAACTGTTATCTCTTCCAGGGTGAAGAAGAACCAATGTAATCAGCTTCTCACAAATGGCTGGTTCTTGTCCTTGAAAAATCGTTCTGTACTGGGAGCCAAGCAACCTGAAAATTGCCTCCACCTCCACAATTGAGGGCTCACCTCATTTGCTTCCCTTCCCTGAGGGATCACAGTCCTGTCTTGCCTCTGATCCAATGTCTGGAAATAGTTGTTCCATATCTTTGATCCAGTTTTTCCATTGTTTATAGAGAGATAGTTAAGTCCCATTTTTCATGGATGAAGGCAAACCTGAATCTCTTTTTGAAGATCAGGCCAACAGGATTTGATTATGAGTTGGATGTAGGTTGTGAGAAAAAGATGTCAAGGATGACTTCAAGTTTCTGGCCTGAGGACTTCCCTGGTGGTCCAGAGGTTAAGAATCTGCCTTCTAATGCAATGGACATGGGTTCTAACCCTGGTCAAGGAACTAAGACCCCCACATGCCACAGGACAACTAAGCCCACACACCACAACTAGAGAGTCCACATCCTGCAACTACTGAGCCTGAGTGCTCGAGAGCCCATGCTCCTCAACTGAAGAAAGCTTGCGTGCCCCAGCAAAGACCCAGCAAAGGAAAAATAAATAAATAAATAAATAAATAAATAAACGAAGTTTTTGGTTTGAAACTGGAAGAGTGATATTGCCAATACCTGAGTTGAAATCAGATTTAGCTGGGGAAGCGAGGAGGTAAAGTTAGGAGTTTAGCTTTGTAAGTGTTAAATGTGAGATGCCTGTTAGACATTCAAGTGGGGATGCTAACTTTTTGGCTGGATACACCAAAAAGTGTATCATGTGCTTAGGCTGGAGGTCAGGCTAGAGGTGTCAAGTTGGGGATCATCTCTGTATCAATCGTGTTAATACTCAAAGCTGTGAGTCTGGGTGAGATCACTAAGGAAGGATGGATAGAGCAGGTAGAAGTCCAGGACTGGGCCCTGGGGCTCTCTGATAGTAAATATTTGGGGAGACGAAAAAGAGCCCACGTTGTCTGTGCCAACTCTCCTCCATTCCCCACAATTCTCTTTCACTCTCGAGGCCATGCCCCATCCTGTCTGCTGTCAGCATACTCTTGCTGCCTTTCTGGCACTGACTTTTGCTGACTTATTTGTCCTGCAGCCATCCAAGTTTGGGCCTGACAGATCAGGTCTAGGACTCATCTCAGGCCCTGCACACTTCTCCAGCCCATCCATGTCCTCAAAGACCTCTGAGGTCATTTAAGATCCATCTGGCTCTATCAGGACTGACTCCTCTGCCGAAGTCTAAAGTGGGAATAAAGCAAATGCCCCCTGGCTCCCAGCATGAGCAACGCCTTGCCTAGAACCTCTTTTCATCTGAAGTGGTAACTTCCAAGTTGAAAATGTGGAAGAATAGGGAAAAAGCAGATATATCAGTATATATATATATATATATAGTGTAGTATGCAAAAGCACTTTTGAATAAGAGACTTAAAGAGAACTTTATGCCTTGAACTCTAACCATGAATAGCTAGGTAGAGAAGGATAAGTTTGTAAAGGAGACTGAGCAAGGGTGGTTAAAGACAGAGAAATCAAACAAGGAGACTGTTGTATCATGGAGGATAAGGGAAGATTTTTTTTTTAAGAGAGAGAATGGTCATTTATAACCACTCAACAGAGTCAAATGCTGAAGAGGCAAGATGAGGACTGAAAAATGACCACTGTATTAATCATGAGTATCCCTGATGACCATTGAAAAAGCTGCTTCAAGAGAGTAATAACAGTGAAAGTCAGATTGGAGTGTACTGAACATTAAAGGGAGGAATTAGATTGTGTACAGGAATAGAGAAAGAAGGCCGCAGACCAAGAAGGATGTATGTTAGTCTCTTTTTTTAATGAGAGAGATATGAGTTTGTTTAAATAAGCACGAGAAGGGGACTTCCCCAGTGGCCCAGTGGCTAAGACTCCTCGCTCTCAGCGCAGGGGGCCCATGCTCAATCGCTGATCAAGGAACTAGATCCCACATGCCACAACTAAGAGTTTGTATGTCTCAGCTAAAATATCCTACGTGCTGCAACTAAGACATGGCGCCGCCAAATAAATACATAAAAAAAAAAAAAAAGTAAGTATGAGATGGACCCAGTACAGAGGAAGAAACTAAATATACAACAGAAAGATTGGCTAAATTACAGATAAGATTCATGGGAAGGTGGAGGAGAATGGGATATAAAACACAAGTGGTGGGATGGCTCTTGGTTAGAGAGAAGACACGAAAATTCTTCCAGCATAATGGGGAGCAAGAAGGAAGGGAAGTCTAGGTAGGCTGAAACATTTGGTGGGCTTCCCTGGTGGCTCAGATGGTAAAGAATTTGCCTGCAATGCAGGAGATGCAGGTTTGATTTCTGGGTTGGGAAGATCCCCTAGAGAAGGGAATGGCTACCTACTCCAGTATTCTTGCCTGGAGAATTCCGTGGACAGAGGAGCCTGGCGGGCTACAATCCATGGGGTTGCAGAGTTGGACATGCCAGAGCGACTAACAATTTCAACACAAAAGAGGAGGAACCGGAAGATGATGACTTCTGAGGAAAGTGAGGGTGGAGGTAAGGGCACTTCGGGGAGAGGAGAAGGTTTGGAACAGTGTTGATAGGAGTGTGAACTGACCCAGAAATCCAGTAAAATTGTCAACCACGTTTTGGTGCATGCGGGGTTGATGATCCTCAGTTACAGCGGAAACCATCTGCCTGAGGGCTTCAAAGTTAGCATAGTGGTAAATGAACCTTCCTGTCAATGCAGGAGATGCAAGATAGATGCGGGTTCGATCTCTGGGTCGGGAATATCCCCTGGAGGAGGGCATGGCAACCCACTCCAGTATTCTTGCCTGGAGAATCCCCATGGACAGAAGTGGCTGGCGGGATACCATCCATGGGGTCACAAAGACGTGGACACAAGCATGAGCCATCTGCCTGATGGTAAGACTTTCCTCAGTGGTGTTTGGGGTCTTGAGTGCAGACAAGAAGGAGGCAGAGAGATCAGTTCTTCCGGGGTTGGGACTCAGCCATCAAGGAGAGGTGAGAATCTTTCCCCTCCCCTGTTTGCAGGCCTGGGGGATGGGGATAGCCAGCTCCCGGCTCTCTGTGGAAGCACAGCTGGGGGGAGGGGTCCTCTGTCTCCAGAGTGAGCTTCCCTGCAGTTCACCTTCCAAACTTCCTGCCCTGGGACAGCCGGTCCTTGGTTAGCCTGACTGATTGCCCGCGTGGAGCTCAGCCTCCCTGTGCTGTCTCAGCAGGCTTGTCGGGAACTATCCCTTTCAGTTTTCAGAAAGTGCTGCTCTTTGATCCATACTGTGCTTGTGAGTGCACGGGAGGGACAAGGCTCGACCGCCCGAGGAAGGTCACTGTCCAAGTCTAGCGAGGACAACACAGCTTTCTTTATTGCTTCAACTCACTCAACAGTCTGGTGCCCACACTGCCTTCAAGGAAGCAATGGCTTCCTCTGGCCCCTGGCTTCTGCGGAGAGTGATACAGAGTGGAGACGCTTATGCCCCTCAACTCTGGGTTTTTTACCCGTGGAGGAGAAACAGGGCAGCCAGGTTATAATCTGTACATGTGTGACAGTCCTAACCTACTTGCTGGGCCAGAGGTGGGGCTGAGAAGGGAAGGGCTGGTGGAGGAGGGTGGAAGGAGTGGTGGATTTAGGTTGCAGCTTGCACCCAGGCCTCAGGGGTGGCGTCTACTGTTTGGAGAACAGAGGAGAGTGGGTGAACACAGGGGCGAGTCACTGATGGACCTGCTGAAGCGTGGACCGTGTTCCCTAAGCTGGCTAGACTTAGGAAGACAGCAACCCCACTCCCACCTAAGACATACACACTCCAGCCAGGGAAAGGCCACACGTGTTTCCTGTGTCTTAGCTCCCTCTGGGCAGGGGAGTGCCATTTAAATGATTATCTCAGGCCAGCTGATGAGCACTGGGTCTCTTGCAATCTCTGGGCCTGTTACTTCCCCTACAACTAAACAATATGATTGCTAAGGTTCCTTCAGTTCCAGCTATAAACCTGACTGACCAGCAATGACATCAGAGTTTTATTGTCTTATGGTCATTGGATCCCAAGGTCTTAACATCTATTGGATGATTACACACAGAGTTCCAGCACTGCTCACAAGGCTGGTGGGGGTAGGAGGAGAGGATATTTCAGGATGGCCCTGCCCTGAAGAAAGGGTTGAGACTAGCTGTGACTCCACTTTTTAGGCCCCAGTTTCTTCAACTGTTAAATGAGACTTGGAAGCCTAGGAGATCTTTAAGATGTAGTTCTGAATTTTATACCTAAGGTCTACCCTCAGGGAATTTTGGGCCCCAGTGGATAAGGACTTACCAACTTATTTGCTTGGCATGTGTGCAGTGCTATGGTGGAACACGACCTCCATCTTCAAAGAGCTCACAAAATATTTTTAAAAAATAACCCAGGGACTTTCCTGGTGGTCCAGTGGTTAAGAATCCACCTTGCAGTGCAGGGCACGCAGGTTCGACCCTTGGTCTTGGTCCAAGATCCCACATGCCTCAGAGCAGCTAAGCCCACGCTCCACGACTACTCAGCCCTCATGCTCTGGAGCCTGTGAGCCACAACTGGAGTCTATGCAATGCAACGAAAGATCTTGCATGATGCAACACAGCCAAATAAATGGACAAAAATAAATAAATAAATCTTTAAAAATAAAAAACAATAACCCACATACATAGGACAATATATCATAAGATGTAGCATCATCATGGTCTAATGAATAACAGAGACACCACAGAATGACTCTCTCAGCACACTGGAGGCTGGAGGAGTCACAGTTACAGCTTGCTTCCCCTTGGCTTCCTGCTACTTTGGCTCTTAGAAGGAGTTGTGTGGGGCCAGACTGCAAGGTTTAGTTTTGGCTTCACCACTTGCAAACATTGGGGAGGTTACACGAGCTCTCTAAGCTTCAGTTTCCTGATCATTAAGATGGAGATATTAAAAGCACCTCTTTGCCATGTTATTAATGGCATTAATCCACGTAAGGATTAACTAAGCCCTCAGCTAACTTGGGCTTCCCTGGTGGCTCAGTGGGTAAAGCGTCTGCCTGCCACGTGAGAGACTGGGGTTTGATCCCCGGGTTGGGAAGTTCCCCTGGAGAAGGAAATGGCCAACCCACTCCAGTACTCTTGCCTGGAAAATTCCATGGATGGAGGAGCCTGGTGAGCTATAGCCCATAGGATTACAAAGAGTTGCACATGACTGAGCAACTTCACTTTTCAACAAACTGGGCATAGGGGGAACTTACCTCAATATAATAAAGGCCATATATGACAAGTTCACAGCTAATATTACACTTAATGGTAAAAAGCTGAAAGCTTTCCCCTTAAGATCAGAAACAAAACAAGGATATCCACTCCCACTACTTTTATTTAACATAGTACTGGAAGGCCTAGCAAGAGCAATTAGGCAAGACAAAGAAATAAAAGACCTCCAAATCAAAAAGGAAGAAGCAAAATTGTCCCTCTATGTAGATGACATGCTATGATGTGTAGACAACTCTAAAAATGCCACCAAAAATTGTTAACACTAATAATCAAATTCAGTCAAGTTGTAGGACACAAAATCAATGAACAAAAATCAGTTGCATTTCTATACACTAATATGAACTATGAGAAAGACATGTTAAGAAAACAATCTCATGTATAACTACATCAAGAGAATAAAGTATCTAGGAAAAAATTTAACTAAGGAGGTAAAAGATCTGTACACTGAAAACTATAACACACTGAAGAAAGAAACTAAAGAAGACATAAATAAATGGAAAAATATTCTGTGCTTATAGATTGGAAGAATTAATATTATTAAAATATCTATACAATCCAATGCAAACTACAGATTCAATGCAATCTCTGTCAAATTCCAATGGAATTTTTCACAGGACTAGAACAAACAATTCTAATGTTTGTAAAATTCTAGAATTCTAAAATTTCAAATAGCCAAAGCTATCTTGAGAAAAAAGAACAAAGCTGGAAGTATCATACACCCTGACTTCAAATTATATTACAGTGCTATAGTAATCAAAACAGTATGATATTGGTATAAAACTAAAAACATAGATCACTGAGACAGAATAGAGAACCTAGAAATAAACCCATGCATATATGCCTAATTAATTTTTGACAAAGAAACCAAGAATATATAATGGGGAAAGGATAATCTCAATAAATGATGTTGGGAAAACTAGGCCACCACTTGCAAAAGAATGAAACTGGACTCCTATCTTACACCATACACAAAAATCTACTCAAAATGGATTATGGACTTAAATGTAAGACTTGAAACCACAAAACTCCTAGACAAAACATAAGGGGTAAGCTCCTTGACATCACTCTCGGCAATATTTTTTGGATGTGATACCAAAAGCAAAGGCAACAAAACCAAAATAAACTGGTGGGACTACATGACTACATTAAACTAAAAAACATCTGCATAGCAAAGGAAATCATCAACAAAATGAAAAGGCAACCTATGAGACAGGAGAAAATATTTGCAATTCATACATCTGTTAAGGGGTAAATATCCTGCAAAGAGTTCCTCTTGGACCCAGTTCCAATGTGTGTGTGTAGACTTCCCCACACCAACAAGCAATGTGTCCAAAATGCAACTCAATTCTGACACTACTCCCTGTAGATAGAATCAGAAACCACAGGTAAAGAGCTCAGTCCCAGAAGACAGTTGTCCTCCACTTCAGTTGTCATTTGTTCTTCTGACCTACTGGCTATAAATAAGAAGTTCCCACAACTGCCTCCTGGGTTTGATTAATTTGCTAGAATGGCTCACAGAACTCAGGAAAACCTGTTTACTCACTAGATTACCAATTTATTATGAAGGGGCAATAAAGATTATGAATCAATAGCCAAATGCAGAGATACATAGGGCAAGGTCCTGAACAAAGGTGCTTCTGTCCTCATGGAATGTGGCACCTGACATGGTGGCACATGGAAGCATTCTGGTTCCCCAATGTGGAAGCTCTACAAAAAGGACCAAAAGGCCATCCTCATAGACATGATTGACTCAATCATTGGCCAATGGTGTTTGACTGAACCTCAAACAGCTCTCTCCTTTCTGGAAATCAGGGTGTGGAGAAGAAGGGTCCTGTAGTCACAGGGCTGGTTTACCTGGCAACCAGTCCCCACCCTTAGGTGCTTCTGAAAGTTACCTCTTTCACATAACAAAAAGCACCTTTATCACTCTCAACACTTAGGAAATCCCAAGGGTTTTGACAGTTGTGAGCCAGGAACTGTAGATGAAGACAAAATATATATGAGGAATATATCTTGGCCTTCTGAATAAGCAAATATATATTTCTTATACATCATAATATCACAATCCAAAATAAATAAAGAACTCACAAAACTCAGTAACAAAAAAACAAACAGGGACTCCGGTGGTCCAGTGGTTGACAGTCCACCTGCCAATGCAGGGGACACGGGTTCAATCCCTGGTCTAGGGAGATCCCACATTCCATGAGGGAACTAAGCCCATGTGTCACAACTACTGAGCCCACTCACCTCAAGCCCATGCTCTGCAACAAGAGAAGCCACCACAATGAGAAGCCCATGTCCCACTCTCCACAGTTAGAGAAAAACCAAGCACAGCAATGAAAATCCAGCACAGCAAAAATAAATAATAATAATCAATACCGCACATTAATAGAATGAGTGAAAAAATAATATTAATAACACACCATCATCTCAATTGATGCCAACCTACCCCCAAACAATCTAATCAAAAGATGGGCAGAGGAACTAAATAGACATTTTCTCCAAAGAAGACATACAGATGGCCAACAGGTACCTGTTAATAAAAACATGCTCTATATCACTAATTATCAGCAAAATGCAAATCAAAACCCCAAGATGATATCACCTCATACCATTACTGTTGAATGGCTATCATCAAAAAGACAAGATGGCAAGTTTTGAGGGAGAATACGGAGAAAAAGGAACCTCTGTACACTCTTAATGGGAATGTAAATTGGTGCAGCCAGTATGGAAAACAATAAAGGGGTTCATCAAAAATTTAAAAATACAACTATTACATGATCCAGCAATCCCATTTCTGAGTATATATATATCCAAGAGAAATGAAAACAGGTTCTTTAAGAGATATATGCATACATTATTCACAATGGCTAAGATATGGAAACAATCTAAGTGTCCATCTACAGATGAATGGATAAAGAAGATGTGACACATATATACAAAGGAATATTATTGAGCCATGAGAAAGAACAAAATCCTGTCATTTGCAACAATGTGGATGGACTTTGAGGGCATTATGCTAAGTGAAATAAGCCAGACAGAGTAAAACAAATACTCTGTGTCACCATTTACATGTGGACTCTTAAAAACAAAATGAGATGTAGAGAAATTGAGTAGAAAAGTGGTTGCCAGGGTCTGAAGAATGAGAGAATAAGGAGAGACTGATAAAGGGGCACGAAGTTTCAACTATAAGATTAATAAGGTCTTAGGATCTAATGTGGGCTTCCCTGGTAGCTCAGCTGGTAAAGAATCCCCGGTTCAATTGCTGGGTCAGGAAGATCCCCTGGAGAAGGTATAGGCTACCCACTCCAGTATGCTTGGGCTTCCCTGGAGGCTCAGAAGGTAAAGAATCTGCCTGCAACATGGTAGACGTGAGTGTGATCCCTGGATTGGAAATACCCCCTCTAGGAGGGCATGGCAACTCACTCCAGTAATCTTGCCTGGAGAATCCCATGGACAGAGGAGCCTTTTGGGCTACAGTCTATGCAGTTGCAATAACCTCAGATATGCAGATAACACCACCCTTATGGCAGAAAGTGAAGAAGAATTAACGAGCCTCTTGATGAAAGTGAAAGAGGAGAGTGAAAAAGTTGGCTTAAAGCTCAACATTCAGAAAACTAAGATCATGGTATCTGGTCCCATCACTTCATGGCAAATAGATGAGGAAATAGTGGAAACAGTGGCTGACTTTATTTTTTTGGGTTCCCGAATCACTGCAGATGGTGACTGCGGCTATGAAATTAAAAGATGCTTACTCCTTGGAAGAAAAGTTATGACCAACCTAGACAGCATATTAAAAAGCAGAGACATTACTTTGTCAACAAAGGTCTGTCTAGTTAAGGATACGGTTTTTCCAGTAGTCATGTACGGATGTGAGAGTTGGACTCTAAAGAAAGCTGAGCGCCGAAGAATTGATGCTTTTGAACTGTGGTGTTGGAGAAGACTCTTGAGAGTCCCTGGGACTGCAAGGAGATCCAACCAGTCCATCCTAAAAGAGATCAGCCCTGGGTGTTCATTGGAAGCACTGATGTGGAAGCTGAAACTCCAATACTTTGGCCACCTGATGCAAAGAGCTGACTAATTGGAGAAGACCCTGATGCTGGGAAAGATTGAGGGCAGAAGGAGAAGGGGACGACAGAGGATGAGATGGTTGAGTGGCATCACGGATTAAATGGACATGGGTTTGGGTGGACTCAGGGAGTTGATGATGGACAGGGAGGTCTGGCGGTTCATGGGGTCGCAAAGAGTCGGACACGACTGAGCGACTGAACTGAACTGAACTGAACCATGCAGTCGCAAAGAGTTGGACATGACTGAGAGACTAAGCACAGCACAGCACAGGATCTAATATACAATATGATCACTGTAGTTGATAATGCTGTATTGTAAAATTGAAATTTGCTAAGAGAATATAACTTACATGTTATATTAAAAAAACATATATGTGAGGTGATGAGTTAATTAGCTAGACTGAGGGCCCAATCATTTCACAGTGTGTGTGTGTATATATATATATACACACACACACATATATATATATATCTCAATCACCATGATGTACATTTTAAATATCTTACATTTTATATGTCTATTATACCTAAATAAAATTAAAATTTAAAAAAGTATAAACTAAAACAAGCTCCTAATGAGAATGTTTGCTCAACATGTAAGAGCTAGTTCTGCCTACATTTAGTACAGGAAAATCACCTCCCTCCAACTCAGTTCATGATAGGAAAAAGACCTTGAAGTCATGACCAGTGGGATACCTGAGTGTAGACTGCATCTGAATTGATATCTGTGTACCATGAAAAAAAACACAACATTGTAAGAAGGGGATGTTGGCACCAATTTTGTGTGTCTGTGTGTCTGTTAATACTATGTTAAGGGAAGCTTGAACCTGATGGTAAATAGCACCTTGCATAGTGCCTGGCACTTAGTGTACATCAGATACATATTTTTTTGATAACTGAATAAATGAACAGATGTATGACAGACACTAAGTAAATATTGGCTGCCTATCTCAGTTCGTGTGTTTAAAAATGAGGAGACTATAATCATGTTCTTTCCGTCATATGTAAAATTATATCCCTGATTCACCATTTAAAGCCATTCACTTGGTATTATGTGGTGTGGCCTGGACTCTAGTTCTAGCCCTGTAATTGCCATGTGACCTCAAGTAAATGACTAATTTTCTCTGTGCTTTTCTTTTCCTTTTTAATCTATAAAAAGAGGAGGTTGAACTAAGCACATACTAAGCCTTTTTTTTTCATGAAGGTCTGAACCTTCGTGATTATTCTGTGGTTCTGAGATAAGAGCTTCTGTGTGCAAAGTCAACTCAACCACAGAGGGACTAAATCCATGAATCCTGTTCCACTAGTGCTGGGCTGCAGCCCAACTGCCCTGCAGTAGCTTGAGCCAGGCATCCTTAAACACAGACCTGCAGAGCCCCCGGGCTCATCAATGGGCTTCATAAGGTCTATGAACCTGCAGACCCACAACCATACTCTTACAAGCAACATTTTGTTTATAAGTATCTTGTGAATTTTTCTGTAGTGTGTCTCTGGATTTTAAAGATTCCCCCAAATGTGGATAATCCCCGAACGGTTAAGAAATCCTTGAACTTTTCAGAGGGCAAGTGTAGAAACTTATGCTCCCAACACTATTGCATTTAATCTGATAAATGAGTTAAGTCCTGGTTGTAGCCCCAGAAAACCAATGAAATTCAGAACAGAGGTTAGGGCATTTCTGTGCACAAGACAGTCATTCTGACTACAGGGGCATCATTGACAGATCAATGACAGAAAAAAGAAAAAAAACCCCATCAGAAGCCACGACTACAGAACCATAATATTTGAGCTGAACAGAATTTCACCCAGCGGGGGTTATCACCGAAAGGTACATGTCAGGTTTTCCAGGGTATTGATAATCTTCTACCTGATGTAGTGATGTCCAAGACAGTCCCAGAGAGACAGGTGGCAGTTACAGAAAAGGAGCCTATGCCTCTAGCCATCCGTGGTTTGGTTTTTAGACTGGCACCAACCAGAGGCAAGCTGGCGGAGGTGGGCCAACTGAAAGAGGCAGGGACCCCACTGAGCTTCAGTCACAGCTGTGCTGCAGAGTTCCCTTTATTATTTATGAATTTATTTGGGTGCGTTGGGTCTTAGTTGTGGCACTCGGGATCTCCAATCTTTGTAGCAGGCGAGATCTTTAGGTGCAACTAGCAAACTCTTAGCTGCAGCATGTGGAATCTAGTTCCCTGTCCAGGGATCAAACCTGGGCCCCCAGTGTTGGGAGGGCGGAGTCTTACCCACTAGACCACCAGGGAAGTCACCTAGGGTTCATATGATTCCATGCAAACCACTCAACCCTGTTGGACCCCAATTACTTTAGTTCATAGGGCTATTTAAGAAGAGAGAAGTTGAATTCCTAAGAAGTCCCAGATAATTAAGAGAGTTTACTTTTTAAGAAAAGGAGGAGGTATATAGGAAGTCAAGGTAGGAGATTCATCTAGGGTTTAGACTTGGAACCCCTAATAGACTTAAGGGAACTTGAGAATTAACCAAACCCACCATCATAGAATTAACCTTGAGAATTAATCAGACCTACTATCATACATGAACAGAGAACTTCCAGATGTTCAAGCCGGATTTAGAAACCAGAGATCAAATTGCCAACATTCGTTGAATCATTAAAAGCAAGAGAGTTCCAGAAATACACCTACTTCTGCTTTATTGACTATGCCAAAGCCTTTGGCTGTGTGGATCACAACAAACTGTGGAAAATTCTTCAAGAGATGGAATACCAGACCACCTGACCTGCCTCCTGAGAAATCTGTATGCAGGTCAAGAAGCAACAGTTAGAAGTGGACATGGAACAATAGACTGGTTCAAAATCGGGAAAGGAGTATGTCAAGGCTGTATATTGTCACCCTGCTTATTTAACTTATATGCAGAGTACATCATGCAAAATGCCAGGTTGGATGAAGCACAAGCTGGAATCAAGATTGTCGGGAGAAATATCAATAACCTGATAGGCAGATGACACTACCCATATGGCAGAAAGTGAAGAGGAACTAAACAGCCTCTTGATAAAGTGAAAGAGAAGAGTGAAAAACCTAGCTTAAAACTCAACATTCAAAAAATGAAGATCATGGCATCTGGTCCCATCACTTCACGGCAAGTAGATGGAGAAACAATGGAAACAGTGACAGACTTTACTTTTTTAGGCTTCAAAACCACTGCAGATGGTGACTGCAGCCATGAAATTAAAAGGCGCTTGCTCCTTGGAAGAAAAGCTATGACAAACCTGACGGCATATTAAAAAGCAGAGACATTACTTTACTGACAAAGGTACGTCTAGTCAAAGCTATGGTCTTTTGAGTAGTCATGTATGGATGTGACAGTTAGACCATAAAGAAAGCTGAATGCTGCAGAATTGATGCTTTTGAACTGTGGTGTTGGAGAAGACTCTTGAGAGTCCCTTGGACTTCAGGAAGATCAAACCAGTCCATCCTAAAGGAAATCAGTCCTGAATATTCATTGGAAGGACTGGTGCTGAAGCTGAAACTCGAATACTTTGGCCACCTGATGAGAAGAACTGACTCATTGGAAAAAACGCTGATGCTGGGAAATATTGAAGTTAGGACAAGGGGACCATAAAGGATGAGATGGTTGGATGGCATCACTGAGTGGATGGATATGAGATTGGGCAAGCTCTGGGAGTTGGTAATGGACAGGGAAGCCTGGTGTGCTGCAGTACACAGGGTTACAAAGAGTCAGAGATGACTGAGCAACTGAACTGAATTGAATTATCATAGAGCCACGAGTGTCCCCAGGGCAGTCTTTGGAGTTTTGCATTCAGCAGCAACTAATGCAAAGGCTTGTCTGAGAGGCTCTCAGGGCCAGTTAGCTCTGAGTACTATGGGGTCAGAGATTTGACCTTTGTGTATATGTGACTGTTTCCACATTAGACTGAGCCCTAACTCTAGCCAGCAGAGGGGACTGGCTGGGAGAGTGAGGGTGGTGAATATTCCCATCTTCAGAAACATACTCTAATTCACTCTAACTCAAACTACACACCTGGACCTCTCAGGTTTGGAGCAGAGTGTCTGTAAGTATCCTGCATGTCATGGTCATCTTGCAGTCATTTTAAAGAACGCGTGTGCAGGGAGAAATAACGGGGTTCACTGCCTAATTGCCCAACTGGACGGACTGTTGATTCTCCTTGAGGAAGTAAGTACTCAGAATTTGCTGTCTTCAGGGAAAACCACAGAGCTCTTCTTTTCTTGCAGGGCCTGTCTCTCTGGGCACCTGTGTGAGCAGGGCTGTCATTCAGACTCCCTGTGAGAGCTGTCGTGGAGTGTCAGGCACACAAACCGCAGGGCTGGGCTTTTGATGACAGCTCCCAAAATACGGTGCCAAGCCCGAGTTCTCACTTTCCCCTTGTGCCCTGTGAGACGCTGGCACTTCCTCTGGAGCCATTACTCGGCAGCCTGAACGTACAGAAATAGGCCGGGTGCACTGACCCGGGAGTCCCGGCCCTCTCCTCCGGCAGGTCCTGTCCTGGCGCGGGGGCCCCAGGCCAGGCTGTGAGGGGCCACGTCCTGGTCTCCCACTCTCACTTCCTGTTGGGCAGCAATCCTATTACAAGTCGGAGCATCACATCACTGTTCCTAGGCCTTTGAAGGTGTTGCCTTGCACTTAGCTGGTGAACACACTTCCTCACTTCCACCGTCTTTTCAACATAGACATTTCCCATCTTCTTCTCCCAGTGAAAACATGGCCTGCCCTGTTCTCTGGTCCTCTCCAGGGCAGATCATCCCATCTCCCTGGCCACCCCGTCCATTCAGTCTTCTATGGATCTCCAGCACTCTCTTACCCTCCTCAGTGGCTTGACACTGCCTCACAGCTTTCCTGGCCGCTTCGGCCCTGCCAGCTCTTTGTGGATCCTTCTGGTACCCTGGCCTCATCATCATTTTGGAAAATTACAAATGACCCAAAATTCTGCCAACCCGTCACTCACCGTGATGAACATAACCTGGATATGGCATCAGAATGGCCCATGGCATCTCAAATTTTCTCACAACCTACTCTGCACACGACCTATCCAATGCTTTCTGCCTGTGGGGGGTATTTCGTTCCTCACCCGGTCCCCCTTCCGGGAAAGTCTCGTTTCCTCCATTCCCAGCCTGGACCCCTAGGCCTGCTGCCTCCAGGCTGCTCACTGATCCCGCATTCTTATTCTTCTCTGGCTCCTTCTTGGCTGACTCCCCATCTCAGGTAATTCCTAACTCAGCTGTCTTTGCCTCTGTTCCCATATTGTTGAGCTCTCCTGGAAATTTACAAACTTCCTGTGATGTCTGAGCCCTCAAAAAACCATTCTATTTAAGGGTATTTACTTTACTATATCAATGTCAAATTTCTTCAGTATGATAATTATACTGTGGTCAGGTAAAGGAATGTAATTGTTCTTAAGAAATATATGCTGAATATTTATTAATAAATAGATAGTAATAGGCAGTCAACGGCAAAAAAAAGACCATGTGTGTCTTCAAATGAATTTGATCTGTGAAACAGAAACAGACTTACAGATATTAAGGACAGACTTCTGGCTGTCAAGGGGGAGGGGGTGGCTTGGGAGTTTGGGATCAGCAGATGCAGACTATTCTAATATACAATGGATAAACAAGTTCCTCTTGTATAGCACAGAGAAACTATGTTCAATATCCAGTAATAAACCATAATGGAAAAGAGTATGAAAAAGTTTTATATATATCTGAATCGGTTTGCTGTACAGCAGAAATTAACATTTTAAGTTAACTATACTTCAATAAAATACTTGTTAAAAAAAGACCATGGGTGTCTGACTCTCTCCTCTACTATCTGCTCTCCAAGGTAGGAATTTTGGCCCCACAGAACAGTTGGAAAAGATGGTGTGGGAGGTGGGAGGAAGGTTCAGGAGGGGCCACATGTCTACCTATGGTATGATATATATGCCATATATCAACATGAATCCTGTTGATATATGGCAGAAACCAACACAATATTGTAAAGCAATTATCCTGCAATTAAAAATAAATAAATTAAAAAGAAGCAGAAGCTTATTACCTGCCTGGCCCTTAATTTGAGGACTTTACACAATCCAACTCATTGACTTCTCCAATGACAATGACAGAATTACTGTTAATACTTCTTGAATTTTTTTGATGAAGAAACGGGCTCAGAGAGATTAAGTAAATTGCACAATGTAGCAGAACTAGTAAGTGGTAGAGTCAAGACTAGGGAATCTGGGTGAGACATTATCTTACGCCTCATCATAAGATGATTGTAAACTCTGGGAAAAGTCTGTTGACTTTCATCAGAGCTCCTCCTGCAGTTCAACAATCTTATAAATCATCCTCTGTTCACTCCTAACTGGAGGTATGAATACTTCAATTCTGATGCTATCCTTCTTGGTCGGGGGGAACCAGAGACTGAAGGCATCACTTTGGGAGTTCCAGTGAGCATCTGTTAGAATGTTGGGGTATTCTTCCATTCTCTGCCTGTGTTTGACTGAATCAGTGCCCGCATGAGCTTCCGGAGGTTAGCACTTTGAACTCTCGTTACTCACTAGCTTTCAGGGGCAAATGGTTTAAACTCAGAGGTTCAGTTTATCTGTAAAATGGGAATAATAACAATCCCCTTGTAGGTTCGTGTTTATTAAAGAGCCTAGCATAGACTGGGTCACAAATAGGCACATATTAGTTCCTTTCCCTCTCTTCCCACACTCACTTTGTTTCTTCAATCTCTGTAGATGACTCTGAAACTTTCCTTCTGGGTGAACTTCTTCAATGTCCTTATATCTCTATCAAAAATCTCTCATTTACAGCACCACATTCTCAAAAACAAGTTGCCACTTTTAAGGCAGGGATCTTATTGTTTTCCAGTCCCTTTGTCACAGTAATTCCATCTCTAGGAATCTTTCATAAGGAAGAAATAGTGGAAATATGTATATGTATTCTACATATAAATTCTATAACATAATTATACTACACATATTTTATTTATCTATTTTTTGATGTGGACCATTTTAAAAGCTTTATTGAATTTGTTACAATCTTGCTTTTGTTTTATGTTTTGGTTTTTTGGCCATGAGGCTTGGGGGATTTTATAGGTCCCTGGCCAGGGACTGAATACTCACCCCTTGTGTTAGAAAGTGAAGTCTTAACCACTGGACTGCCAGGGAAGTCCTGATATATTTTAAAATATTCTATATAAAAGAGTCTATGTCCTATGTTTTTGCATACATGCAAAGATGTTTGTTGTGTAATAACTCATCCTAGAAAAAAAATAGAAATCTTCTCTGCATTTTTGCCCATTATTTCTTCTTTTCCTTTTGCTTCTGAGAATCAAATAACTGTTTTCCTCCCTAGATTCAACTAAAAAGTATACTGCAAAATAACTTTAAACATTTAAAAATTAAATAATTTTTAAAATTAAAAGATTAAAAAAATTTTGAATTCTTTCTATAAGATCTGGAAAATAAGTCAACCACTTGTGAGTCCACTCTCCAGTGCTGACTACTACTACTACTATAGTACCTTTAAATATTCAAATTCAGTTACACCCTTAAAAGCAAAATTAGCTATTATACCTACTATATGGTAATTTATATTATTTCCTATCTTTTCTCTGTCATTTCAATAGCATCTTTCCTTTCATATCTTGAGACTTTCTTGGTGGCTCAGATGGTAAAGAGTCTGCCTACAATGCAGGAGAACCAGGTTCAATCCCTGGGTCGGGAAGATCCCCTGGAGAAGGAAATGGCAACCCACTCCAGTACTCTTGCCTGGAAAATCCATGGACGGAGGAGCCTGGTAGGCTACAGTCCATGGGGTCGCAAAGAGGTGGACACTACTGAGTGACTTCACTTTCACTTTTCATATCTTAATTTATCTAACCAACATCCTATGATTGCTGGAAAATATTTTTATTTTTTTAAACTTTCTTTTAAAAGGTTGAGGTAAAACTGATGTACAATATTATATGTTTCTGGTTTATAACATCGTGATTCACAATTTTGAAAGTTATACTCTCTATAGTTATTATGAAATATTGGCTATTATCCTGTTATTCAATATATCTTTGTAGCTAATTTATATATAGTATTTTATACCTCTTAATTCCCTTTGCCTCTTTTGCTCTGCCCCCTTTCCTCTTCCCACTGGTAACCACAAGCTCTATGAGACTATTTCTTTTTTGTTACATATGCCAGTTTGTTTCATTTTTCAGATTCCACATATAAGCAATATCATCCTGTATTTGTCTTTCTCTGACTTATTTCACTTTGCATAATACCCTCCAAATCCATCCATGTTTTTGCAAATGGCAAAATTTCTTATGACTCATATTGCATTATATATGTATACTCCATTTTATATATGTATATATATATACATGTCACATCTTCTTTATCCATTCATCTGTCAATGGGCATTTCATATCTTGGCCATCGTAAATAACACTGCTGTGAACACTGGGGTGCACGTAACTGTGAGTGTTTTGATTTTTTCAGATTATTATTTCAAGATTATACATAACACTGTGGTGACTGCAGCGGCATCTCTGGGCGCTTCCTAAATGACATCCTTGTCTGTCTCTGTTCTTGATGCCATCCCTCCTAAGACTCTATTTCCAGGACCCTGAGCCAGAGCATAGCCCCTTGCCTCTGGGCAGGCCCCTTGCCGTTGGCTTACAAACATTACAAACCTCCTCCAGGCATATCTAGCCTTCAAAACTCTCCCTCTTGATTCTTCCGGCCTTTTCTGGCATCCCGAAGGCCCCTCTGGCCTCACAGGGAGGGCTCTTCCTCCTCATGGTAAAGCTCCCTGTGTTCTGGATCCTCTTCCTTCCTGCCTCCATCAGTTATCCCCACTCCTGTCTTTAAACTTTCCCTCTTTCCTGCCTCCTTTCTCCTGGCCCACACATGCACTCAGTCTTTCCCTTCCGCAGATCTTGTCCTGACCATGACCCTCCCCCTGCGCCCAGGGTGCAGACCTTCTCTCTTCCCTTCTCAGCCAAACACCTTGGAAAAGGAAACTGTGTTTGTTACCTCCCATCTCCTCCCCGACACGGCCACCCGACTTCAGCATTCACCTCTAAATTGTCAAATGCAATTGGCATTATTCGTTCTTCATCTTGCCCAACATTGTTCAGTTTCACTCCTTGAAACTCTATCTGGAATCATGTCTTCCTAAAATGGCTCCCTCTCAGTCTCTCCTGTCAGCTCTTCTTTCTCCGTGTTAATTGCTCAGTTGTGTCCGGCTCTGTGACCCCATGGACTGTAGCCCGCCAGGCTCCTCCATCCATGGAGTTTTCCAGGCAAGAATACTGGAGTGGGTTGCCATGCCCTCCTCCAGGGCATCTTCCCAACCCAGGGATCCAATCAGGGTCTCCCACATTGCACGCAGATTCTTTACCATCTGAGCCACCAGGGAAGCTTGCTTTTCTCTCCTCATCCTGAAATGGGGGCTTCTCTCCACACAAATAAGCATGGTCCTCAAAGCATGGTTCTCAGACCAGCACCATCAAGTTCCTGGCCTGGGAACTTGTTCGAGGTACAACTTTTCAGGCCCCACCTCAGATCCCCTGAATTAAAAATTGGTGGAGTGTTCACCCATGCTTGAGAACCACTGCACTACACATTCTCCCTGCCCATCTCCTCTCTGCTGCTAGTGCTAAGTCGCTTCAGCACTGTCTGACTCTGCGACCCCATGGACTGAGGCCCGCCAGGCTCCTCTGTCCATGGGACTCTCCAGGCAAAAATACTGGACTGGATAGCCATGCCCTCCTCCAGGGGGTCTTCCCAACCCAGGGATCGAACCCCTCACCTCATGTCTCCTGCATTGGCAAGAGAGTTCTTTACCACTAGTGCCACCTGGGAAGCCGTCTCCTCTCTAAGCTCCACATTAACTATTCTTTTCACACCTAATACTCCTTAAATTCTTTCCAGCCCAGACTGCTCTCTGGAACTCTTATAGGGCATCTCTACTTGATACTATTCATCAGGGGTTTACAAGGAAAATAGTCTTTTCCCATAATCCTGTCCTTTCTACTGTATCCCTTCCCCACAAATGATATCCCATCCACCAGTTGCCAGTGTCAGATCCTGGGATTCATTCGATTCCTTCTCTCATTTATCCACTTAGAAAACCACCAGTCTGCCGTCTCGGGAGCCTCTCTCAAATCAGCACTCTCCTCTCGCTCCCACTGCCATTGCTTCCTTCAGGCCCATTCTTCCTACTGCTGAGATTACTGCATCACCTCCTAACAGGGTCGTCTTCCCAATCTACCTTCCACTCTGCTACCAGAAAAGTGAAAGTGGAAGTCGCTCAGTCGTGTCCGACGCTTTGCGGCCCCATGGACTATACAGTCTGTGGAATTCTCCAGGCCAGAATACTGGAGTGGGGAGCCTTTCCCTTCTCCAGGGGATCTTCCCAACCCAGGGATCGCACCCAGGTCTCCCGCATAGCAGGCGGACTCTTTACCAGCTGCTACCAGAATCATCTTTCTAAAAGAAAAACCAGCTCGTGCTTGTCTCCTGCCTAGTCACTCAGTGGCTGTCCAGTGCCTCTAAGTCCAAACTAGTGGCACAGAAGGGGCTGTCAGGCCCTGACCCCTGCCTGCCCCCACAGCCTCATCTCCTGCTGTTCTTGACACATTCCCTCTGCTCCAGCCCTAGGGAAACTGGAATTACTTGAGTTCCTCCAACAGGCATTCTTCCTCACACCCTCAAACCGTTGTTCATGCTATTTTGCTATTTCCTTTATAAGGAATGCTCTTTTTTTCATTTACTATCCGGAAATTTTTTCTTCTCCAGGGCTCAGCATCAGCTTCTGTATAAAACTTTCCCTGGCTCGGCTGGATGTGCCCCAGTGCTCCCCCCCATCATGCCTTCAGCAGAGACCTTAGCACATCGTGCCCGTTCTCTTGTCTGCCCTAGGAGACTGGGAGCAGCTTGAGGACAGGCCTTTGTCACTTCTGTTTAGTGCAATGCCTGATGCGTAGTATGTGCTAAACTGCTTCAGTCATGTCCGACTCTTTGCAACTCCATGGACTGCAGCCCACCAGGCTCCTCTGTCCATGGGATTCTCCAGGCAATTTTACTGGAATGGGTTGCCACGCCCTCCTCTAGGGGATCTTCCCGACCCAGGGATCAAAGCTGCATCTCTTGTGTCTCCTGCATTGGCAGGCGGGTTCTTTACCACAAGTGTCACCTGGGAAGCCCACATAGCTATTTACTAGGAGAAAGACTGGGTTCTCTTGAGAGGAGCCTACCTTGACTGCTTCTTTTCTAACCACTTGTTTTTCCCGTTCCAGCCACCTTTCATCCCTACAACGCTCCTGAAATGGCTCTGGAGAAGGACAAAGACCTGCCTTACGATCAACTTCTCCGCAGCAGTCAACGACCCAGTTCTCAAAGAGGTCTCTTCACCCGGCTCCTGAGCTGACACTTTTGGAATTCTCTTTACGTTTTGGTCTGTGCTTTCACTGGTTCCCTTTCTTCTTCATGGTTTTTGCAATTGTTCTGCCAGGCACTATAGCAAACACGGGGGTTGGTGGTAGTGGCGGTGGGAAATATGCCTTGACGTGCTGTCTCTCTGGGGAACAAAAGGACCCTGATTTGTAGCTTTTGTCTCTTCTATGGTGTAATAGTCTCGCCAGAGTGATTCAGGCTATCATTTTAACAACCAGTTCACAAAATTCTTGACTATTTACTACTTGGCTTTCACGAGCAGCTCTAGCACACCACTGGGTAGACAGGAATGAGTGAGACCAGTCTGACATCTACGAGGGCATAATCTAGTGCAATATGGAAATAACTCTAAGATAAATGTGATAAGCACTAGTGTTTAAACAAGGCACTAGGGGGTTCAGTGCAGACAGACTTAGTTATGAAAATCTATAAATGCTTCCCATAAAAGTACATACTTCTATAGAAGTATAGAGAACAGTATTTGAACTGGACCTTAAAAAAAAAAAAGAGGATATTAAAGGCAGGCATAAGGGGGTGAAAACTATTCCAGTCAGAGGAAACACCTTGAACAGAGGTGGGACAGTCAAGTATTTAAGGGACTGGCTAATAGATGAGTAGGACTGGGATGCAAAGAAAGTGGGATACCAGAACGGATTCTGCCAATATCTAGTTTTGTGATGATGGTCAAATTTGTTCACTTTCCCAGGCCAGTTTCCACATCTTTAAAATAAGAATTTGATTTCTATGACCCATTTCTGTCTTAATTTGATAACTGACCTTGGGAAAAGTAAGAAAATATAAGATTGAGGGAGAAAGAGAAAGGAAGAAAATGTGTATAGCATGGAGTTTTCAGGCAGCTAAAGGCTGCAATGCTGCTGGATTCTCTTCACTCTTGGCTCAGTCCCAGTTACGAAAACTTCAGCCCCATGTTTGAGCCATTGCTGAAGTCTCAGTTCTTTTCTATTCAAGTGAACGAATATACTGAATCCTGACAGCACCTGTAGAAGCAACTCTTCATCCTTCTGCCTCGGGAGAACAGAGGATTTTCCTTTTTCCTTAAAAAGTATCGAGAAGGTCTCACAGGCTCCCCTAGTGGCTCATTCCCTTTGTGTAATTGTTAATTTACAGTCTATCTAGAACTTCCTCCTCTCCACCTCTTGCCTGTCTTCTCTAGGGAACTATCTCATTTTCATTCCTTTAAACATTGTAAATCATAAAGTATGTACAGAAGAGTACATAAAACACGAATGCAATGTATAATTCTAGAGCAAACATGCACGTCACCACCAAGAGCAAAAGACAGACCTTGCCGTAATTGAGGAAGCTGCCCCCTCCCCGCCGTATTACTTCCCAAGCACAACCCTCCAGAGGGAACTGCTGTCTCAACTTACTGTAATAGCCATATTTTTGTCTTGCCTTTTACCATCCTTATGTATATCCCTCAAATACTAGTTCAGTAACGCCTGTTTTTTAACACTTGATTTGAAAGGAATCATACTGTATGCATTCCTTTGTTCTTGCTTCTTTTGTTCAACATTCTAACATTCATTCACGATGTGATGTATCGCTAGTTTAGGCTTTTTATAGTTCCACAGTCTTCCATTATGCGTATCCTAGTTTATCCATTTGACTGTGAATGGACATTTGGTTGCTTCCAGTATAAACAATGCTGCTGTGAACACCGCTGTACATGCGCTCAGTGCACAGGCTTCCCTTGGACACAGGGGTGGATCCTCCTTCATTCTCCCCCTTATATGGGTGGGCAAGTTGCACTCCACTTTTCCTTTCCTAGAGAATTTTAACTTCTGTGCCTTTGTTCCTGTTTTTCCAGGTTTTGATCCTGTTTGTCAGTCTTCTTGTGTTTTTATAACATTATCAGCAGTGGTTCAAGTTTCTAGACTTGAGAATCACCTTCCTCCTGTAGTTAACAATGGTTTCCTCTCTCAAGGAGTTATTTTTTAATTACTCAAGTAGGAAATGTCTTTAGAGAATTTTGAGAGTTCTCTTTCAAATGTGCACAAAATGGAAAGCATATATTTGATGAATAGAGGGGCCAGGGTCAGGCTTTTTTCTGTGACGCATTATAATACGGGAATTAGTGCTGTGGGTGTTTGAGTCAGCCCAGTCTACAAGCTGCCACTTGTTGGCTCTGTGTCCTTGGGTGAGTTACTGAACTTCTTTTGTGCTTTAGTTTCTGCCTAAATGTGGATCTGTCAAAATGTGGATAACAATTATAGTCACTTATGTGTGTACTGCATGAAGTAGTCTATACGTTTGATTAAAAGAGGTTTATAAACTTGGTCTTCAGATAGGGAGAACTGAGGAAAGACCAGAATTCAGAATGCCTTCAGGATGTGTGCACTGAGGATATAGACTGAGTCTGTTTATCCTGAGCCTCAACACTATCCAGCCCTCTCCATGGGGCGGCTGGCTAGGGGAAGCCTGTGACACACTCACTGCCTGTGGCCGCAGAACAGAGTGAAGTGAATAGGCCCAGCTAGGAATCAAACTCACAACGTTGGCTTCATCTACTATTCAGCTGGCCAAAATAACATGAAAAAGTGAAATGCTGTCAAAGTAAACAGGAAGGCACGAGGACACCACAGGATAACTCAAGTTAACAAGCTGCTCTGAACAGCATCCTCTCTGTGTGTGTAATTTATTGAACAGAAGAGTTGGCTGGGATAGAAACCATTCCTAATCATCAAAAAACCACATTCAAGTTCTAGTCCTGCAGGCACTCCATGCAGAATTCTACACTTTGTCACTGACATTTTTTGGTTTTAGGAGGTAGTTTTCCAACACCAAACACTTAATTATAGCTGCAACACTTAAAGGCCAATACCTCATTACCTAATTAGGGAGCTGAGAAATGTTTATTATGACCACCTTCTTCTCCAGTGAAAGTTATTAATATTCATTTCGACTTGTCTGCTAGTCAACCCTTTTGTGAAGACATTGGTTTCTGGACTCAGAATCCTACTTACACATAAAGCTAGAAAAATTCAACAAGGCTTTTTATGGCAGTAGCACTTCCAACTTGACATTAAGTGTTGGGCCAAATGTTGACCTATTATAAGGGGCAACAATGCCTACTGGACTTTAATTGTTAAGTTCCTGTACCTCTTCTGTTACACTTAATAAATCCTATGCTGCTGCTTTTCAAATAACTCTTGGAAAGCTGTGTTTGAGTACACCGTAGGTGATGGGGAAAAAGGTGGAAGAAAAATTAAAAAGAGGGAAAGACTGGTGTTGAATGATTATCGAGTGATGTATGACAGTATTTGCTAGCTTCATGTCAATACAGCAAGGCAAGATGGTTTATTTATGGTTTGCTGTTTTAGTAACATATATTATCTGGTAATATATTAAGGAATGGTCCATTTGTATAATTACTTTTAGACTCTGACTTTAAAACCCTTAACATCTTCATCCAAATTGATAACTCTGGCACAAACCCATGAAGGGGTCCAGCATGGAGGACTGTTTACAGAGAGGGAGATGCCAGCTCCTACTAAGAGAAAGTTCTTGTAAACTGGAAACCAGGGTCTTGAATAGCAACAGCAGCAGCACAGTTTGGTACTCGGGTGCCAACTGAATCCCAGTGTTGAGTTTGTCCACCAAAGGGTCAACCCTTCATGGCTGGCATTTTGGCACTGATGTGATAATGGCAGTTAAGTACCACTGGCCTTGAAAAAGAACCTAGGGAAGAATCTCATTAAAACGAGGGAAAAGAATCTAGAGTTACAGGATACTCTTCAGCCAGATGTTAAGTGACTACCTTTCTTACAAAATCAGAGCACTGACAGAGCAGAATGGCCTATTTTGAGCTTCACCTCCTCTCTCACTGGCCAGGGAACACAATAGGGGAACAAGCCATTAACACTTGGCTCTAAGGGCGGACCAGCTGCAGCTTCCTCCCTAAAGGTGAACACATCTTAAACAACGTAGCAAAAATGAGGGCAGCCTTCAGGAAATGGGAGAGTGGGCCTGGTGTGAGCAATGTCTTTGGCTGAGTTCAGGATATAGATCTGCAAATGATAGCCTCTTTAAACTGTGGCTGAGTCAGTATGGGAAATAAGGTACTTTTCACATATACCTGTGAGAGTCATGAATCTCAAATATGTGGGGAAATGGAAATTTTTTCCCCAGAGTCCTCTTTGCTCCTTTTGAAAAATGCTAAGACTAGGAGACCCAGGCCACATTTTTTTTAAAACTTCCCAGGTGATTCTGATTTAGTTCCTGTAACTTTGATAATTACAACTGCAGTGGAATAGGAATGAGTCAGAACTGAAGTTACTTAAACCTGTCTGTCCATTTATCAAAAATAGTTAACTCTTGCCTACCTTATGGGAACAGCTAACAGTAATCATTCAATATTTAAGCTATTATGTGCTATTAGGCACTGTCCTAGGAGCTGCACTTGTAATAACCACACAGCTCATGGAAACTGATTCAGAGAGGTTAAGGAACTTGTCCAAGGACACACAGCTAGGGTTGGAATCCAAAGCTGGGCAGCTTGGCCTAGAGATCATGTTTTTAACTGTTATTTAACAAGGTTGTAAAGAATATATGAAACATGCATGAGGGGACTTCCCTGATAGTCCAGTGGTTAAGACTCCACATTTGGAATGCAGAAGGCCCAGGTTCGATCCTGGTCAGGGAACTAGATCCCACATATAACTAAGACCTGGCACAGCCAAATAAATATTTTAAAAATGTCATCAGATAAAAACAAAACACTTAAAAAGAAACAAAAACATTCATGAGGATAGCATTTCACTGAAAAGTTAAAGATGCTTTAAGCAGCCAGTGAATGAAGTTGCTACAGGGAAGTCAGCATCTAGCCAGCGCTTGCTACATCGTAGCTGCTCACTTCATTCAAAGGACTTGAAAATCTGATCTCTGTCCCTGTCCCTCAAATGCTGGCTTTGGCCTATCGAAGGGCCACAGATAAAGTGACTCCTGTGACAACTTAAAGGCAAGAACTCTGCAGGCCAGGTGCCTCATACAGGGCTTGGCACCCAGGTGATGAGTAAGTGTTGGCTGAATTGAACACCTTCCAATCAAAGGCATTTGAAATGCGCTATTCATGTTCTACAAAATGGCTTGAACTATTTAGAATGTCAAAACAGGAAAGGGCATGTAGCAAGTTAAGGAAATTAAAGAGAAGTTGGGTATAAATGGAGTATTAAACCTTTGAAGTTCAAAATAAAGAACCTGGTTATATATCCTTGAAGTCCTCTTCCCTGGTTTAGCAGGGAAGTGGCAGGGAGGAGCCTTGGGGATGGAAGAAGCCTGTGCTTTAATAATGTAACAGCTCTCATTTGTGTTGTACCTATCTGCTGCAGGCATACCGATCCCAACACGCTGCCCAGTAATTTTTTAAAGGCTGACTTCACCTTACATCATTCTTTAATGACCCTTACACTTTTCAGCATGCACTCAAACGTAGCTCAGAAATAAAAACAGGTTTTTCTACCACTTTAAATGATAAAGTGGGTCCCTTATAACAAGCTGGGCATGTATTCTTGGCCCTGGATCTAATGAAGTATTTGACTCATTTCACATCCAACAAAACGCTGTGTTTGGCCTGCCTGTAACTTCCAGGCAACCTTTGAAGAGCTCATGCATAATATCGGTTCTCCCACAATTCCTAAGAATTTAATGAGTAACCGGTTAATCTGTGATGCAGCATGATCTAAACCGAGGGCAGGCAGAGAATCTCCTCTGAAGGCCTGTGTGGGAAGCGGCGCGATGCTCAGCTGGGTCAGGACTCGGCCCTTCATAGAATGATGAAGCAGAAGCTACCTGTGCTTCACGGCCACAAGGAGGACATAACTAAGCTGACACCTCTCCCATGTTCTCTTCCGAAGCACCTCTGTAAGGTGTTGCCCCCACCATCTAGCTTTGGAACCGATTCTGTGAGGCTGCTGGGACTTTGCTTTAAGAACAGTGTGAGAGGAAGTCCAGTCTCTCTAGGGACTAGGAGTAGCAGAAAAACAGACCGAAGGGCAACAGTGTGTCTGCTACAACAGGTTCTCAAAAACACGTTCAACTGATATGTGTGACCTATACAAGAGCACAAGGTGCCTGCATGCTCAGTCCTGTTGGACTCTTGGAGACCTTCTGGACTGCAGCCCGCCAGGCTCCTCTGTCCATGGGGTTTTCCAGGAAAGAATACTGGAGCAGATTGCTATTTCCTTCTCTAGGCGATCTTCCCGACTGGGATTGAACCTACATCTCCTGTGTCTCCTGCATTGCAGGCAGATTCTTTACCCCCTGAGCCATCGGGGAAGCCCTGTTCCTCTCCCTCTCAAAGTTATCTCTAGACATCCATACTGGACAGCTGAGGTTTTAAAAAATGCCTCCTATTCAAGGTGTCCCCAAAAAAGTCTTAGTAAAGTTTTAAGTCATTAAGGCTGGGGATAAGGGTGGTGGGCTGAATCTGCCTTCTGCAACCCTATGGAGGCAGCTACACATGGTTTTATCACCAATTAAGAGTGCAGCCTAGATTAAGAGGTATTTTAAAGGACTAATTAGTCAACCTTTGCAAAAGTAAATTAAGGGCCCCAGTTGAAACAGCCAAAAGGAAACTCTTAATACAGCTTTGTAGCAACAGTGCTTGGAGTGTATTCAAATAGAAAAGCTTGGGCTGGAAATACTTGTTTAGAAAAAGAACTACATCACTCCACCCTCTTTTATCAAGTAATCCAAGCCATCTTAAATCCTCAAGGTCTGATCAAGCAAGAGGTATTAAAACTTCTTTCAGCCTGAGCTAGATCATGTCCTTGGGAATAAACAAATTTTATTCAATGAACAAGTAGAAGGGATTCTTGATTACTACTATAGTTCTTTTGTGTAGACAAACTGCTTCTACGTTAATGCAAAAGCTCAGGAAAGAACATCAGATCGTGTAAAAAGCTTTTTATTCAGAAGCAGGTCAAAGTCTGACAGGGACACAAGTAGGGATAATTATTAGCTCATTACCTTAGCTCATTGACCTTCAGCACCTATTTGAAATACTAGTTTTCCAAGTGGGAATGTTACACCCACTAGACTCTCAGCAGTTTCTGACAGCCATATTTATCCCCAGTTTCACTCAGTAGAGCTGTCAGGAGATGAGCAGAGATACAAAAAAGAAAATCATCTACTTTAGTTCTCTTCTTCACGGGTCACAGGCTTTCAAATCAAGAGAGATAGACAGCATTATCGGCAGGTATTGGTCATAAGTAACACCTTCCCATAGTCGAACACTCAAAAATCAAACATCAAATATAACCAGAGTTCTTAAATATTCAGTTAATGCTATGCCATACTTTTTTTCAAAAACAGCATTTCTGTGGCCTTTTATTTACCTTTCTCCTTGGATAAAACCAGGAGAACCCACGCTTAGTTGACCTATGTAGTTTTTGCAGTTATAGCTTAATTTATAAGAATCAAAGTAATTATAGAGTTATAATTGAGAATACATTTTAAAATGACAAAATATGAATAAAGTCTGCACAATCCTTAGGGAAATGGATAAAATGAATCAAGTTTCATGAGTGGAAGGGGACTCCCTTCTAAGGACATAGTACATAGAAAATACACGGAGCTTGTTTCTATGAGGCTACAAAGGGCTAAAATAGAAAACAATGGTTTATTTCAAGCTTATTGATACATAACTGTTAAGAGATAGTTAAGATATTTTGCACATTATTAACTGAGAGTCGTCTATATACTCTCTATGTTAAATATCTAGAGAAAATTCCATGACTTTTTGCCTCAGGGCTCTACTAGACAATCACTGCTTTTTAGTATATGAAGAGAATCCAAAAGATCAAGTTAAAGTCAAGATTTAATTTTTAGGTTCTGGATTTTCAGTATAGAACTACCTACACTTTTATAAAAGTATCAATAAGAAATCATTACTTTTTCTTAAAATTTGATAGCTTTTTTTTTTTTAAAGTAGCAGCCCCTAAAAAACCAAAGACTAAATTCAAACCCCAGCTTCAGTGTTTGACTACTGATTTTATAAACATCTTCCTCCAGGAAATGGAAAAAATCATAACGTGAAGTTGGGTTGGAAACGCAGTAGATTGCTTAGGAAAAATGTGAAAACCTCAGATCATATATGGGATATATATTTGGGGGAGAAAAGACAAATGTTGCTAGTGTTCTAGTTTCATCAACAAGTTGACATTTATGGCTGTTTTTAAAATAAAGACAATTTTAACTTAAGAGATTGTATTTTAACACTGAATCAATATAAATGTACTTATCTAAAAATCACATTTAACCACATACTTAAAAAATCCACAAAAATGTAGTGAAAAGGTTATATATTTCATATGAAATTGTATTAATATGTGTTAGAGGCAGCAGAGACCCAGGGTCCCCTTCAGCAGTTGACCTTCACAGACAGGCCTCCTGCTGTGGCCTGCAAAGGCTTTCAGCTGTGCACAGAAGGTCTCAGAGTAGGAAGAGACAAGACTTTTTTTTTTTTTTGCCTCTACAAACTGGGATGTCATTATTGTACAGAAGATGCATAATTTAAAAAGACTACTCACTCAAAATGTTACAGAGTGGCAAACTTACTTTATGAAATTTAAACAAAGTGTTCACTCTGAGGAAGCTGCACACACTATGGTAGGAGAACCAGACTAGGTAAACTTCAGAGTCGAAACGGTTTTCTCTAAAAAATGAAAAAAATGGTAGCTTTCTTAAAACCAGAGTTACAGAGTCACTATTGAATTTTTAATCTTGTTTTAATGAGTCAAGGTTCAGTTAACTCACTCAGATGAGAATCTATAATTCTGTTGACTGTTCTGGACTACAGAAGTCATCCTGGGACTTTCTATGGAAATATGTACAGATTTTCCGCATGGAGCTGGGAGTAATGGTGACCTAGAAGAAGAAAGTTCAGATTTTAGAAATTTTCTAAGATCAAGTTCAGCTATTACCTCAGCAAGTTATCACTATGGGTATTTTAAGTTAGGATGCCTGGAAATTTGCTTATGTAGCCAGATTTCAGTCTCAATTACTTGATGGCAATATCTCTTTTGGTTGATTTGTACCAAATATAGAAAAATTGAAGGCAGCATGCATGAAAGGAAAACATAGATTTTTCATGTGAATGGAAAATATTTACCAGTTAGGCCTCATAACAGGAACTGAAGAGGTTACAATTACCATCCTCTTTGAAATAAATGAGTAAATAAGCCTTCCAAATTTACAAACAAGATAGGTATTCAAATGGCAGATACTATCCCTTTCTGAAGTCTACATCAACATGTACATAAAGATAAAAAATGTTTTAAAGAAACTTTAGCTTCAAAAGATTGAAATTATAAATCCAGAAGTATCTTAGATGAGCAGACTATTTTTTAAAATGTCCTTAAGATGTACACATTCATGAAAATAATTTTTTATTGGAATTGTTTTTCTGCTAACACATAACTCAGACCAGATCCCTTGAAAAAAAAAAAACAGGGATTTTGGCTAGGGGCAAAGATTACCTACAGTGCTAATTTTGAGAGAAGAAAGACTCCTTATAGCCTTTTTTCCCCCTTCATACTCTATAGCAAGGCCTTAGCGTTTGTGTTTGAAGTAATCTTTAAAATATTTCTAGTTTATCTTTCCTAAAATTAGGGGATAAGCTTATTGACAGTAGGAGGGGCTATGAACATTTATTAAATTAGTACTGGCCTAAGGTTATCCAACCTCTGCCCTTTATAAGGGCAGATCTTACTGATCATGATAACCTGGATCAGGTTTCATTCTTCCACCTTCTCCGTAAACACGCAAAGAGCTACAGAGAAACTTCCTTAACCTGCCTTCATCCTTAACTTGCAACCAGAGTAGCAGAACCTTTCTATTCACTTTGACTGGTACCCGCAGCTCACCCAATGCTCACAGCTACTTCTGCCTCCATCATTATGAATCACTTGCCTTTCAAGGTTCACAAAGCTATTTCTGCCAGCAATATCTGTTTTTAAAATTATCTAAGTTAAATGAAAAGATAGGTAAAATTAAGATGAATGTTTAAAAAAAGGCAGATACAGGTGAGTTGCCAAAAATACCAGTGTGAGCAAGATGATCATAAAAGACTGGGAAAAAATCATATAAGTCTAGAAGGATTCTGCACTTAAACTGCTTTGTAAGTATCTTAATTTTGCTTTATTTTAAATAATCATAAGCTGTAATTACAAATTGAAAATCTATTTATGGATGTTGGCAACTTGTCCGTGAATTATAGCTTTCTCTATAAAAAGGGGAGGGAAATCTATAAAAAGAGGTTGCAGGAGCTGGGGGGTGGTGAGGGAAATTTTTAAAAAGCAAGGGGTTGTGGGAGGGAATAATGTCAAACAAAGAAGGAAGTTATTTTTGGATTGATATCCTAGAGGATGAAGAAGGCTTTGAAGAATTGGGCAAAGGGGCTGAGGGGTATGGACTTAGACAGAAGGGATTTTAATTGGAGTAAATAGGATTGCCAGAGAAAATACAGGACACATGCAGTTACCTTTGATTTCAAACAACAAATAACATTGCATTATGAAAAATTTTTAGTACAAATATGTCCCATGCAATATTTGTCCTATATTTTTATGTACTAAACCTGGTGATCCTAGGAATAAATTGATTTACTTAAAAAAAAAAAAAAAAAAAAAAGCAAAAGCATTCTGACTTCTGAGAAGGCATCTGTGCCTGCCCTGGCCGAGTTAGGAAATGCACTTTCTATCGCTGCCAACTTACCGGGCCTGGAGAAGTCTTTCCGCTCTGTCTCCTGGGATTGGGGGTCTGGGACGGACTACGTGGAGATGAATTCTCGGCCTTCCGCTTGGCTGCCATGGCCAATAACCAGTTTTTATTCTCTGGGGAGCTATTCTCTTTGCCTACCACTTCAGAGCCTTCTCCACAAGATCCCAAAGGAAGAGGTAGCGTTCCACAGCCTTCTGAAGCATAAGGACTGGCAGGAGAAGGAGGCTCAGAGACACTCATACTAGCTCCTTCAATCTTGCTTGGTTTGGTAGGACCTAGTGAGTCCTTACCAAGGTCTTCCTGGGTACCAGCAAGGCAGCACAGATCCAAATGAAGCTTTTCAACAGGGTCGTCAAGTTCAGTCACACAGCTGCAGCTCTTTACACACTTTTGTTTCACATTCTCCAGACAACTGGAGTCTAGCCTCCTCTTTACTCTATTTCTAGACTCAGAGCAAGCCACTGCCTGGGATGATTTCAGGCTCACAGGTATGAGGGCTTTTCTGGGAGACGTGATCTTGGTTTCGGAAGCAGGCGGAGTGACGGGTGGTGATAAGGAAGCCGTTCGGGTCATCCAGTTTCTAATGGACATCTTGAAAGATGAGGGTGGCTTGGGAGAGATGGAGGCCACAGAGCCTCTTCTGCTGATGGGAGACCGGGCCTTGGCAGGAGGGGTCTTAAGAGAGAAGGTGGGAGTATTTGAAGGGAGAGGGAGGTCCCCAGCGCAGCTCGGAGCACAGGCTGCCGATGACGGGGAGGAGGTGCACGGACTGCCCTTTACTCTGGGTGCTTTGGCCGGAGTGCTGTGGCTGCTGGGCACTGTCACTGAGAAACCAAAGAGGCCACAAATCAGAGGGGAAAGCTACAGGATATCCTGGAGTTCTCAAAGAAAATTATACTGATAGCTAACTTAATCATCAGGGCTTGATTTTCCACTGAGTAGATCACATAAATCATTTGATTCTTCTCAGATCCTTTTTAGCATTTTTCTTCCCATTTCCTAACTGCCAGCCCCCAAAACAACTCTATTGTAAAATATATGCTTGTAAAGTCTAGAATATACAGAAAAAGAAAAAATTTAAAGCATCCAGATGAACCATTTTTTATACTTATGCATACAATATCTCTCAAGCTTTTCGATACAGAAATGGGACCATGATGTACAAGACATTTAGTAACCTGCTTCTTAATGTATCACGGACATTTCCCACAGTAACACCGATCTGTACCATTTTTAACAGCTACAAAGCATTCTAAGGTAACAGTAAGACATCAGAGTTAACGACACTTCGTTTTCCATAAGTAGCGCTGCTCTTTGTATTTCTGTGATGCTTCTAGGCAATGCTGGGCCAGAGAGGCACGGCACGTCAGGAGAGCACAGGTCTCCAATCCAGCACAATCACTTACTATGTCACTTGGGTACAACCGTTCACCTCTTTGGCCTCAGTTTCCACATCTGTTAAATGGAGATAGCTCCACAAAAAGTAATCCCATCAATTACTTGTTGAGGTTATCAAGCCTCATGTGTCTTCCACCTTAATATACAATTTATGATTTTCCACAAGCCAAAGAACGTTTCCAAAATGTGATGCAAAACAAATCAGTAAAGCAAATCAAACTGCGGGCGACCTCCTCCCCACCTGCCTGCCCCTTGCTTCCAGGCCATGACCAGCGCTTCAGGCAAATTCTCATCAGCCTCACGTTCCTTCCTCCTAAGGACCCGACACAGACATTACAGTTTCTCACTCTCCTTCTCAGCTTTCCACATTTCTGAAATAGGGTTCCTGTCTTCAGATAACAAGGAAAGGGCACTTATTTCTCAGTTACCCAGTCTTCGAATTATAACTCTGATGTTTAATTCAGTTTAACTACTTAGTTGTATTTATATGCAAATAAATACAAGTTCTAACTTTGGTCAGTTAGTTTTCCTGTACATTTCACCTTCTGCTTTTCTCAAACAGCCTAGCCTTGAGACAGAGAAGTTCTACAAACTGACTTTTGTCTAAACTTTTCTCATCAACGGTATGTTTAGAGACAAAGTGATACTGCTTCTTCAGCAAAGATCATTACAGCAAAGCCCCATGTCATCACAACAAGCTATAGAAGGGGAGTTAATGATTAGGACCTGTCCATGCAGCGTTTGGTGATGGCTCTCACACTCATGTTCTAGAGCCTGAGTACTGGTACTATTTCTGGAGCAAAGAAACTTTCATTTGCTTCACTCCTCAGTGCAGGTCCGCAGTCAATGCACAGCCCCTACAGTTATCAGTTCCATTAAATTGCGCTGAAGAGTATGTTTAGGGCAGAAAGTACTAAAATACCATGAGTCTTACAACATGCAGACTCTAAGGCAGGATTCAGGGAGAAGGAAAAGTTGGGCCAGGGACAAACCAAATGGATGTTTCTGACACTTCAGTGGCAGAAATCTGAAGTGTCTACTAAAGGCCGATGGAAAATCTGATATGTGAAAAGCTATATCCTCTTCAGGATGTTATCGTCCAATTTTCTTCTCTTTTTCCTCCTCTGAACAGCTACAGAGGGGAATAAGATAAAAAGTAAAAGGTCCTCTTTTCAACCATCTCATTTCACTCTTATGCTCCTGTGTATTCCACAATTTTCTATTTACCTATTAGCACTCACAAAGGTATATGTATATCATACTTAAAAAAAGATTACACACACATACACATTCTGCAATTTTCTCTTTTCTCTGAACATCCTTTTTCTCTTTACACCTCTTCATAGAAGTACACTTAGATGCAATACAATATTTTTAACAGCTGTATATGAGTCACTACATTGACCTTTAGACTTAAAACATGGCATGCCTTTAGTACTTCATCTCCTAAGTGCGTCCCCAACTCCTCTGGACCCTAAGCGCTACATGCTATCTGATGACATGGTGGTGCAGACTGGGCTACTGCCCTAAAAGCTTCATGAAAGTAGGTTCCTTTGAGGAATTAGAGTTTACTAGTCCACTTGTAGCTTCTTTCTTTAGAAGGGTTTGCCATCTGGCCTCACCCTACCTTCTCAGTCTGATCACGGGCTCTGCCCCCTGAGGATCCTGTTACCGGAGACAACGCACAGCTTCCTGAACAAGCTGTGTGCACTGTCACATCTCTCTGTTCAAGTGGTTTTCTTGCCAAGTCTACCCCTTCTTTTCCAGGCAAAAACTCTCATGTTTCCAGGCTCTGATGACAGTGTTATTAACTCCTTTGTGAAGATTTCACAAACTTCTTTCCTCCTCTCCCACAGGAAGCAAGTTCTCAAAGCCTTTTGTTTATATAGCTGGGCGAAATGTTTACAATATACTATAGTTTTTGTAGCTGCCTCCTGGATTAGACTACGAGCATCTAGAGGACAAGTGATAATGATTTACTCATTTTTAGGTCTAGTGCTGCTGTAGTTCCTAGCAAGGAATTATTAAACAATGTTTGTTAAATTTCATTACTGCTGACAGGGATGAGGGTCAAGTTCCAGGCATCAAAGAACAGATTCTGTAAGTACTGTGTTTGACTTATAAGTCTACAGCAAGTACTTGATACAGCTTGCTAGAACAGCTAACATTTCCTTCTTTTTAAGATAATCATCTTTTCACTCAGTGATACCTAGACCAGAGGTTCTCAATCTGGCTGCATATTGGACTTATTTGGAGCTTTATGATAATATAGGTACTTGGTCTCTACCCTAGGCCTACTCAACAATTTCTGGAGGCATACAAATTGTTTAAAAGCTCCACAAATGGTTCTGATGCACAGACAGGATAGAGAACCCCTTGGCCTGACAGTGCTGAGATCGCTGGCTGAAACAGTGCAAGAATAGCAAGTAATGGAGCAGGTGCTGACTGGGAAAAGTAGGACAGAAGGGAATGGGGCTGTGTTGTGATTTAAAGCCTGCCAGTTAGTAAGTTAAATGAGCCAGAAGAGAAGACAGGCAATCCAGGACAGCAGTGAAGGATTGGGGTGGCAATCAGAAGCTTGGGCAAGCAGAGGAATGTAATTTTCAAAATGGCAGTGTGATTAGCAACAGCCAGTCTGTCGCTGGGAATTGGCTTAAAGGGCTGAATGGCCAGGGTCCAGCCTTTGGTCCCTGTGTCAAGTTGTTGCTCTCTGGTGCTCTTCAGAGTGACTCTAGCATCACCCAGAAACGGGGAAATCTAGGTCTAGCTCCTGGACCAGTCTTCACCTAAACTTTCTTGTGCTGGGTTCTAAAGGAGCCAGTACTACAGGCATGAGCTTTAGAATCAGACTGCAAGGGTCTGAATTGGTTCTACTATAACTTCACAGCTGTGTGATTTTAAGCAAATCTAAGTTCCTTGAGCTTCAGGTTTGGTTGTTTGGGGAATTACCAGTAAACGAGTTAATACAAGTAGGTCTTTAGAACAACTATGCTAATACTCAACAATGGCTAAATGTTATTAATATGATACAAATTTGGTCAACATATGTAACTTTTTTGTGACTTAGTTTCCAAAACTAAGAATAATTAATGACACACTAGAAATATACACTAGAAAATAAATAGTTAAAAGAAAACATATTTTTCTTCAAAAATGTTTAGCTCTTAACACAGAGATTTCACCTCTGGGAATCTATTTTAATGGGAAATGAAGACCCTAAATTTAGAAAAAACACCCCCCCCCCAAACCATTGGAAATAAAATGTTCAACTACGAGAGAACAGCTAGGTAAACTATGGAACATTTAAATGTTTTGCTAAAAAGATAACAAGGAAAGTGCTTAGAATATCTTAGAAAAAATCTTCAAGAAATCCAAATGTGTACATAGCATGACTCTGTTAATAAGAAAATCTCTATGGACAAAGGGGTAAAATCTAAAAAATAAGTCAGAATGTTAACTAAAATTGTGTATGAGTGGTGGAGAGGCTGATGACTTTTTCCTTATATAATTCTTTTATTTGTTTCAAAACTAGGAAGCAAAATTAAAGACAAGGCAGCAGAAAGACATCCCATGTTCATGAATCAGAAGAAAACACTGTTAAGATGGCAATACTCCCAAAACTGATCTATAGATTCAATGCAATCCCTAACAGAATTCCAGCTGATGATTTCTGCAGAAATTGACAAGCTGGTCCTAAAATTTTTATAGAAATGTAAGACCCAGAACAGTCCAAACAATCTTAAGTTACAAAAAGAAAAAAACAGATAAACAGGTCTTCATCAAAATTAGAACATTCTGTGTGTCAAAGGACATCATCAAGAAAATGAAAAAACTTACAGAATAAGAGAAAATATTTATAAATCAATATATGACAAGGGACTTATATCCAGAATATGTAAAACTCAACAATAAAAACAACAACAGATAAATAACCCAATTACAATATGGGCAAAGGATTTATTTGCATAGGCACTTTTCCAAAGAAAATTTAAAATGGCCAATAGGCACGTGAAAAGAGATTCAACATCATAAGCCATCATGAAAATATCAATACAAATCAAAACCACAGTAGGATACCACTTCACACTCAGTTAAGATGGCTATAATTAAAAAAAGGAATAATAACAAATGTTGGCAAGGATATGGAGACACTGGAACCCTTATTTTGGGTCTTGAAAATAGACTAGAATTAGATTATGTTGATGACTGCCCAACTCTGAATATACTGAAGAACACTGGACTGTATAAACAGGTGAATTTGTGGTATGTGAATATATCTTGACATTTTATTAAGTCTCAAGGGGGAAAAAGGTATAGGAAATAAAAACAAACAGCTATTTACCACATAGCTAAATTCTGCATAGAAAATATAATGACAGCAATAATAACAACTCTCGATCTAACCAAAACTGTGACCCCGTGTTGGGAAGCTAGGGGGATGCTGAGTGTGCAAGTTTGGTAACCATGGGGACTGAATGCTCATCTTACAGAGCAAGATGTCAACAGATAATGATGAAACAGCAACAAAAAATCCCCTAAGAGATAAAAATACACAAATATTACTTAGAGATATAGGAGTAAGTATCAAAGAGTTAGCTAAAAGATTTGAAGTTGTCACCCCTGGGAAAGAGGAACTATGATAGGGTATCTGGAGAATGCTATTTACCTTATTTAGTTAGCCCTGTAGAGTTAGTTGACTTGTTAAAGTATCAACACTTAAAATTTTTTTTTTAAAGAAAGCAGAAACCAAAATTAAATGCATCGAACACTTTATAGAAGTAGACTTAAGAGTGAAAGACTCCTCTGGAGTTTAGTTACACTTGAGATATCTTACAAGAGACTAAACAAGTCATTAGAAAAAATTAGCGTGTATCCTCACCCTCAAATCCTCATTACCTTAGGCCTTGACGGCTAACATAGTATGAAGTTTTAAGCTTGAATTTCAAGCTTATGACTGACGAGCTATCGATAACATTTGGATTCCCTTTGGCTGGCTCTGGGCTTCCCTGGTGGCTCAGATGGTAAAGCGTCTGCCTGCGATGCAGGGGACCCGGGTTCGTTCCCTGGGTCAGGAAGATCCCCTGGAGAAGGAAATAGCAACCCACTCCAGTACTCTTGCCTGAAAAATTCCATGGACTGAGGAGCCTGGTAGGCTACAGTCCATGGGGTTGCAAAGAGTCGGACACGACTGAGCGACTTCACTTCTTCTTGGCTGGCTCAGTGCTTAGAAATTTGTTCTCGATTCCCTGTCACTCTCTTTAATTCTATCAGTTCAGTTATTACAAAACCCACATTCATGATCTTTTCAATATCCTGGTTTCTCATTTTCTTGACCTTCTTCTTCTACAATAGCCTTGTCCTTTCACTCACTCATTTCTTGGCCTTATTATTACCAGTACCTCCATTATTACTAAAATCCTCCACTATCTCAATTTCAGCCACCACCTATTTTCCCAGTTCTCTTTAGCACTCCAGTGCCAACAATTCTTCATCCCCAAGGGACCCTCAATTCATTGATCCTACCATAGTCATAACTTTCCTTCCAAGGAGTAAGTGTCTTTTAATTTCATGGCTGCTATCACCATCTGCTGTGATTCTGGAGCCCAGAAAAATAAAGTCAGCCACTGTTTCCCCATCTATTTGCCATGAAGTGATGGGACCGGATGCCATGATCTTCGTTTTCTGAATGTTGAGCTTTAAGCCAACTTTTTCATTCTCCTCTTTCCCTTTCATCAAGAGGCTCTTTAGTTCTTCTTCACTTTCTGCTGTAAGGGTGGTGTCATCTGCATATCTGAGGTTATTGATATTTCTCCCAGCAATCTTGATTCCAGCTTGTGCTTCCTCCAGCCCGTCTACCTTCACCATGCCTGTATTTCTGCCTTCTGATCACTATGGATGAACAATCCACACCTCTGACATAGGCCTACTCTTCATCTTGTATATTCAAGATCATCTCCTCACTCAAGGAAATTGCTCCAGCAAATTTCCCTGCATCAGTTTTCTCCTGGACTAGAGGATCCTCCTAATCACATACAAAATGCTATATTCTCAGTAAAAACAAACTTCAACACTGCTTCGTCCTCTAACTACCATTTCATTTTTCTTCTTTGCTTTCTAACAAGATTCTTTGAAAGAGCCTCCTCTCTTCCCATCCTCCTGAACAACACTAACCAGACCCCTCACATGCCACCAAAAACTGCTCTCACCAAGGTTGCTAAATAACCCCTGTACCGCCAAATCCAAAGGTCAGTTTTTAGCCCTCATCTTACTTGGCATGACAAAAACATTCAACCAAATTCATCCCTCTTCCCTTTACTTACTTTATACAATATTGTTTTTCTCTTACTTCTCTGGTTGTACCTGCTGTTTCACCTCTCCAACTTATAAATATTAGGATGCTCCAAGGCTCAGACCCCAGACTTATTCTCTTTCCCATATATAGCTACCTTTTACCTATATGATAATAAATTCCAAATTTACAACTCTAGCCCTGAACTGCAGAATCAAACATCTAACTGCCTCTCTGACATCCCCATTTAGACATCTAATAATCATACCAAACAACATATCCAGCTGTACCCTCCATCAAACTGCTCCTCCTGCAGTGATTCCTATATAGGTTAATGGTTAGTCCATCCTAGCTTCTCAAACCAACAACTCTGATGTTATCCTTGATAACCTTCCCTCACATCCCACATCTGATCCCACAGAACCTTCTGTTGTCTCCATCATGGAAATATATCCAGAATTTGAAGACTTTTAAAAAATTGTATCGTCTGCTGCCTCTCTGGTCCAAGTTACCACCATTGTTTCCTAGGTTACTTCAATAAGTTTTTAAATTAACTTCCAGTTTTACCCTGATCCCCTTACAATTTGTTTTCAACACAGAAGTTAGAATGACCAAGAAAAGTCAGATTGTATACTTCTCTATTCAAAACCCTCCAACAGTTTTTTGTCTATCAAAATAAAAGCCAAAATTGTACAAGAACCTTATTTTCCAGTACTATTTCCCATCCTCTCTTCTGCGTGCTTTAGCCACAGGGATTAACAGCTACAACAGCCTCTTTGAGGAACAAAACATGCTAGGTCTGCTCCTGCTTCAGGGGGTTTGCATTTGCTGTTTTGTCCGCCAGAAACATTCTCAAAAATATCCACATGACTTACTACTTTACTACTTCACTTTCTGTACTCAAGCACCATCTTTTCATTGAGGTTTCCATGGGCACCTAATTTAAAATTTTAACAGCATGCTGTTATTCTCCCATTCCTTCTTTCCTTTCCCCCTAATCCATGTATTACTATCTAACAAGCAAATTTTATTTCTTTAACTTGTTTATTGACTCACACTAATATGTAAGCTTCATTTCTGATTCTTGATTCTTTGGATTACTGCAGAATCCACAGCAAATCAGAACAGTGCTTAGCACACAGTAGATGTTCAACAAATATTTAAAGAAATAAATCTACCAGTGTATTCCAGTGCCTTGTGCAGATAATAAACATGGTGTTCAGAAAATATATATTAAAAAGAATGTCAGTAAGATGGTGCTTTCCTTCAAAAACATACTAAAACAAGATCAAATCTAGCTCATCATTCTGTACTGCAGAACTAAACCAAGAAAAGCATAAAAAAAACTTAGAAAAATGCATGGGTTCCTTACCAAGGTCAGCTTTCACCTCTCTCTTCTTCTGAGAGGCCCATCCCACTATGGAGACTTTATCTCCTCCTGATTTCTCCTCTATATCTCTATTCAAGCGCCAGACTTTCAGTGTATTGTCATCAGAGCAAGTAGCAATCTACAGAGAACCAGAAAGGGAGTTAGTAAGTTTCAATCAAAGATTTACAACAAAGTAAAAAGCAGACATGTCTTTAAGGGCTCATGACTAGAGAGTTATTCTGTCTGATATAGAAAATACTACTAAAACGTCAGATACTTTCATCCCTTGCTTTCAGAAATCATTCCAGATTTCCAAAGAAGTGGATCCTTTAGTTTCTTCTTTATGTACATTCTGCGGGTATGACTTTTGTAACCAGTGATTTCTCAGCTAACTTAAAGCCCTACTATAAAACCAAGTTCATTTCATTTTCAAGAAGTTGGGCAAATTGTTATCTTTATCATCTTCTGTATAACTACAAAACATATATAATTAAGACGTTGTTTTTCTCTTACATGATTAATCAGTGTATGTCACCGACATTCAATTTATATGACTTTCTTCAGAATTCTTCAAGTTCTGGCTTATTGCAAGTAACGGGATCACTCCCAAGGGCTGACTTAGCCCTGACTCTAGTATGCTGTGACAAGCAGCATGAAACCATTCCCTAAGACCCTTTTTCAGATAGGTAAAGGAGCAATCTGAGAAAGCAACAAGTTCACTAGCCTGAAAGAAGTTAAAAATAACCTTTGCCCCTTTAAAAATATCTGACCGTTCCTAATCTTGGTCCCAAGCCTTTTATGGCAGAGAAAGTCCAGCTTGAAGAGCTTGTGGCAAATGGCCACTGGTACCAGAGCTGTTCCCTAGCATTTGTTTATATAATTTCTCTATTTCAGTAACTAAAGGGAGAGAGAAAAAAAGAACACACGTTCTCTTAAGTCTTGGCCCCCAGGAGGCTGGCAGCTTTTTCCTTTCCTTACTGGGAGGCCAAAGAAGACACACATCTCTAACCGCTCAGAGAGATGCCTGGGATCCCCAGTTGTTCACAGCCTATTATCTAGTTGTTACTTACAGAGCAACTACTAAGTCTGAGTGTCCAAAAATTAACATTATCTTCTTTAATTCTCATAATCTAAAAGCCTGACACTCAGATAACCTCATCTACAAAACAAGAATGAAGTTATTTGCCCAAGGTCACCCCAATTCAGTGGCAGAACCAGAATTTATTTATTTTTCAAACTTTAAACTTTTTATCTTGTATTGGGGTATAGCCGATTAACAATCTTGTGACAGTTTCAGGTGAACAGTGAAGGGACTCAGCCATCTGTATACACGTATCCATTCTCCCCCAAACTCCCCATCCAGGCTGGCACGTAACAATGAACAGAGTTCCATGTGCTATACAGTAGGTCCTTGCTGGTTATCCATTTTGAATATAGCAGTGTGTACATGACCTTCCCTAACTGCCTAACTATCCCTTTCTCCCAGCTCAGAGCTAGAATTTAAATCCAAGTTTTTTCAACTTTAAAGTCTAAACCTTTTTTCTTTAAAGTGGGTATTCCTAATTCTAGGGTAGGGACAAAATTATTTTCAAGACCCTTTTGAAAAGGCGGTTGTTAAATGAATATGGGAAAACAGCCCTGCTACTTCCTTTGAGTCTTTTCTGTGCATAGAGATAAGGACAATATACAATGGATGAAGAAAAATGACATGATTAACTGAGTAATTTGAAAAAATTCATCTTGAAGTTCTATGAAGATATAAAATTCCTCATTAAAAGCAGATATTTCACCGGAAATCACATGGAAACTTAAGAGGGAAAATGTCACTGGGATGTAATTACTGGTGATTAAAGCAATGATTTAAAAAAAAAGTCTATCATGAGCTCATCACAGGAATGGCTATACAGGGATACAGAAATAAAAGCAAATCCATAGTAGTACTTGAAAGCTAGCAGAGATATCCTGAGTAGATCAGACCATGAGAAGATTCTAGAAGATAGAAAAACAGACAGGCACAATAGGCAACAAATCTTCAAAACATAATAGACAAAATGGAGCTCTCCACAGAAGGAACATTTCCAGTAAGTCCAAAATAACCCAGAGACCAAAGGTGGGGGGCTGGAAGAGTGAGTGGACCTGAGGTCACTATTATATGAAATCCTTATATATATGTGGAATTTATTGTTTCTGGGATTTCTGCCTTTCAGGTTTTTAACATTTGTTTAAAGTATCACTATTAAAAAATTATTTTAAAGTGAGTATATTTTCTTCTTTTCAGAGTGTCTATAACAGTTTAGAGTTACTTCTTCCATAGTTTAGTCACAGACAGGCAAACATTTTAAGACTTCACAATAAGCATTTTTCAGGTATGTGAGAAGCCAAACTGGTCTGTGAAGAATAGTCAAAATGTTACTTTTAATACACATTAATAATATATACAAAGTCAGAAACACTAGTTTTCTTCACTTTAGATTTTCTTTTCACCTTAATTTTAAGATGAAATGTTACTAGCGTTAAAAATTTAAATTCTATGTTTAGGAAAGGAATGACTCTAGAGAACCAAGAAATCCACTTAGTAGAAAAACACAGAATGTGTGACTAATGATGATATAGATTCTGGATGGTCTCTAGATCTTTAAATGTTTATTTAAACAGAGAAGTCTGTATTGGGAAAATCTACAAATCTGTGGTCTGTTAAACCAGCTACAGAGACTCGCTTACAAACCTTTGTGAAGTCTGACGGACACCAGCACACAGATGTGACCTCTTGGGAATGGCCCAGGAGCACAGTAGGAGGATGCCAGGGCATGGAGACCTGTCGCACCGTCAAAAACAAACAGGTCAGCAGGGCAGTGTCAGGTCTCCCCGACAGAGGCTTTCAATTTATCCACGCTTGCACCTTAGACAGCTTTAGAGTTGTTACCTAAAATCCCTAGACATGCCTGGTTATAGCTCAGAAAAAGGGGCCCAATGGGTAATAAAAGTATTTCTGACATTAATCTGAGAAAACAGAAGGAAAACAACCAAAATAAGTAAACAGTATGAGGTAAGATACCAGGACAGGTCTTATTTCAAATCAGGACTACTTAGTTATACATATTTCGATTAAAATTCTAGACTGAAAGGGTGAGTTTCAGCAGCTAGGTATAACACTTCAAGTGGAACCTAGACTAAATGTTAGATCTTATCTAGTCAGCTACTACCAGGAACACTGCACTTACTAAATCCAGAAGGTACTTGAGAAATGGTGGCAGATCTCTTGGGACCAGGGGGGTAGTCTTTCTTCCAAAAGTACTCATTGACTTCTATGAAAGCCCAAAGTTATACTCCTTCGTTTTGAAGAGGGAAAAGCTATATTCTGCATGGCACTTTGGTATTTTTTTTTTTGGAAAAAAAATTTCTCTGAAATTTTATTTTCAGTTCATTTGCTTAAAGAAACTGAATCTTCAACTTAAGTATTATCACATTTTAATGTACAAAAAAAGGGTCACATTGTGCAGTACTACACAGGTGACTAAGAATGATATTTTCCCCCTCACCGGATGCTATTAGTGATGTGTGTTTGACAGTTGACTCATTCAAGAGCTGTCAATCCCTGTCAGAGGCCATGGGCATTAATCAGCACAACACAAAGAGTACAGACTCACATAGCTATTATTAGCATATGTGTTTGAAAAAGAGAAATTATTCTCTTCTCATTTACCTGAGACTCTTAATCATTGCTCATTTGTATGAAGAAGGAGGCAGAACTCTGGGAAGAATATTTGGAAGAATGACTAAGTAACTTAATGGACTCCTCAGACTGTAGTTAAGAGATTTGACACACTGATTCATAAGGTATCCAACTCAATTATTACTACTCCTCTCCTGGGTTAAATGGCACTTATATAATGATTCAAAAAGCCAGAGAAGACAAAGAGCAGAATCTGATTTGCCTTGCTGGATTAATTAAAGTTTAACAGAAAAGGAGGCTTTTCTTTGAGCTCTAAAGGGATCTCACTGGTTGCCTACTCCTACAACCCCACAGAACTCATTCTCTCACAAGGTGGCATATTTTAGAAAAGATTTTCAAGACAGACTCTAATAATCTCAACAGTCACAGAAATTCTCAATGGTCCCAGCCTATAAAGTTTCTCTTTACCCAAGACCCAAGGAGGATGGGTAACAGCAAATTAAAAGAGGAAATCCTTATGTCCTCCTGACCCTCCTGGGTAAAAACATATTATTTTACTCCATGTATTTACTTGCTTGTTGCATCTAGCTCATCACCTCATGGTACTGCCCCTTCCTCAGTTTCCTAGGCATTACATATACCTAGGAGAACCTGAGTGTCGATATCGAAGATTAAAATAAATGTCAAGAAAAAAAAAGTGTCCACCAACAGAATGTATGTACATTTTTGCATTTATCTATAGGATATAAGAGGAAAAAACCCCCCAAAAGATAGACCTGTTGGAAAAATTTTTTATAATTTGATAATAAGGCAGGAATAAAAATAGTAATGATAAAAGTCAGCATTTATTGAATGATTGCCATGAACCAGGTACCTTACATAGCATTAAACGTGAGGGGAGGGTTTCTAAAAAGTTAAAAACATAGAATTAGTTACCATATGACCCAGCAATTCTACTCTTGGGTATACACTCCCAGGAGAATTGAAGACACATTCAAACAAAAGTCTGTACATGAATGTTTATAGTAGCTCTGTTCATAAAGCCAAAAAAGTGGGGACTTCTCTTGTGGCCCAGTGGTTAAGAATCTACCTTCCAATGCAGGGGACATCGATTTCATCCCTATGGGGGGAACTAAGATCCCACATGATGAAGGACAACCAAGTCGCCACACTGGAGAGAAGTCTGTGAGATGCAACAAATGATCCCGCATGCTGCAACTAAGACCAGATGCAGCCAAATATATAAATAAATAATTTTTTAAAAAGCCAAAAAGTGGAAAAGTTTAAATGTCCATCAACTGATAAATAGACAAATAAGGTCTAAACATACAACCGACTATTCCTCCATAAAGAGGAATGAAGTACTGATATATATAACAAAATGGATAAATTTTACGAAAGCAAAGCCAGACATAAAAGATCATGTCTATATATAATTCCATTTATAGGAAATCTTTAGAATAGGCAGATCGACAGAGACAGAATGCAGGTTAGCAGTTGCCAGAAGTTGGGGGAAGGGAGGAACGGAGTGACTCCTAAAGGTTATGGGGTTTCTTTTGGGAGTGATAAAAATCTCTAGGAATCAGATGGGATGGTTGCACAATACTGTGACTATACAAAAAAAAAAAATCACTGAACTGTACACTTTAAAATGACCACAATGATGAATTTTATAGTATTCAAATTCTATGTCAATTTAAAAGAAAAAGTGGAGGGAGGGCATGTTGTAGGCTGGAATGAGAGCTTATGTCCAACAAGTTTTTATGAACGTTAGTAACAAGTGTTTTCACAGTTAAGGACTATCCTAGCACGGTAAAGTATATTTGGTGACTACTCCGAAGAAGATTAATTTCTTCTGATGAAATTCAGGTGACTTAAATCTTCAATTCTTATTCAAATATGTTTTTATTTATTGTCACTTCATTATAATATTCATTATAATAATTATAATAAAAATATTATCATAATAACATGATTTCACTTTTGAAAACCTCCCTCTACTTTTAAATAGGAAGAGGAGACTATTAAGTCCAAGAGACATTAACATCTATGCATTCTGGGAAAGGTCAAAACACAAAAAATTGTCTTCTCTTACAAATTTTAGTTGTTACAGAATAAAGGCTTAACTCAAGGCAGGAGAAATTCCTAAGTTAAAACTCTCAGAAAAATGAAGGTACCTTTAGAAGCAACTGGCCTTAACCTACAGACCTCATAAAACATTTTGTATACTTGAACAGGCAAAAAAGATCAGCACCTTTCCTCAAAAAACCTCCTTCCTCTGCCCAGTTAGAGACCAAACCTAATCTTCATTTCTGCCATGAGATCATTTACACTTCCTAAGGTGTCAGGCTCAAAGTTTCGACAGTCAGCGGTAGAATGACGGTGCCAAATCAGTTTATTTATAACCACTTCAATACTATTCAGTGGCTCTATCAGAAATGAACCAGGGAAGGGGGGGCAAGGGTTAGGGTAGGACAAGGGGTAGGAAATTAAATAAGAACAAAACATAATATTAAATCTTTTTATTCTTGGTCCTCAGTGTCAGAAAGCCTAATTAAATTACATCTCTCTTTGCAGGGCAGTAGTTAGGACTGGAAGGCCATTCATTCTCTTCTGCCCTGACACCTAAAACTCCATTCTTTCACCCTATTTTCTTGCACCCATGGGCATTTTTGGCATAAGAAAATCCTTACACCTGAGAATTCTGACCTAATGGCCTGACTACTCAGCTTGTGTGCAACTGTTTTTAAATTACACACTACATCCCACCCCCCCTTTTCTTACCATGGAAAAGAGAAATTGAGCCACCTCACCAGGCAAATTCAATTTTAGGAGCAGTAAGTTTGCCAAGATCTCAAATATCAGAACCTGCACACTGAGTTATGTGTGGACAGGCAGGAGAACATCATGTCTGAACCACATCACTCAGCGCTGACATGTGACCCAGCCTAGAATTCAGAAAGGGTCACTCATGCGTGTGATACCCACGGACTGGATGTTTTAAAATGAGCTACTAATGAACAGCCAAGTATCTTTACTGCTTGTCTTAAAGGAGAGGAAGCATCCCTCAACCCAGATTTCCTGGAACCAAAAAAAAAAAAAAAAAAAGCAATCCTTTGTACTAGAGCTAAGAGGAACTTTAGAAATTGGCAATAAAAAAAAAGAAACAAAGTCAGAAAACAAACAAAAATATTGGTAATAAACTACACACACACACACACACACAACTATATATATAATTAAAAAACTGATTTTAAAATATGATCAGTGCCTACGTTGTTTTTTGCATAATCCTTCATTATGTTTTTTGGTATGTTTGAAATTTTATTATTTAAGAAAAAAATTTAAAAGATACTGACCTTGGTAGGAATAAAATCCTCTAGCTAAGTTGGGAACCAAAGCAGAAAAAGGAATGTAGGTAAGATAGTGAGGGAAGGAAAAACCAAAAGATAATAAATATGCAGCATAAGACCAGATTATGAAACAGAAACATTAGTGCTAGTCACACAAAGTTTAAAGCTCAAGTAAGAAGAATTTTATAGACAAGAAGTTATGTAAAACTAAAAGATGAGGGTCTCAAGTATTTATTTTATAAGAAATTTTTCATTTAAAAATACAGTAGGTGTGTGTGAAGAAAAAGAGGCAAGGTCAACAAAAAAGTATTTTGGATAGAACAACATCTCCACCCTGTGATCATCTAGGTTATTGTTACTAAAGCTTTTGAGAAGATAGTGTTACATTTAATCATTTTTTAGTACCTCCCTCAGGACTAGTTGAAATTAAGCTGAAGTATTATGCCTCATATCTGATAGGATATACCCCTGTCCTGCATTAAAGATATGACTTCCTAGAAGTTGGCAGGACTAAAGATGATACAAATTATCTCCTAAAAAGGGATTTAATAATATTGAACCTACAGGTCTGTGAAGTTGCAGTCACTATGATTCTAAAATCTAAAATCAATAAACTTTGATCATTTATTTCACCAATGTCTATGACATTTATGAAATTATAGGGCAATCCAGAAGATAATGATTTCTAGCCCTAGGAAAACACCCTAATGCTCTTCTTCTTTGAACTCAGACATTTCTATAATTAATTATTCCACAAGAGCCATTTTCCAGCAGTTAGCAAGTGCTACTTGTATTTTAATTTTCTCCGCTTGACTTCACATGAATAGCTTTAAATTTCTTAGCCTATAGTAGCTGCTTTAGAACCACTATTTAAAATATAAAAACAAAAAATTATAAATTTGTGTAACAGAAACAGGGAATCTGTAAAATAAATAAATGAATAAATAATGCTATTAAAGAAATACAAAACTGACAAAGCAGCCACATCTATTTTAATAACCTGACAACTAGCCACTTAGAGGAGTAAGAAATACAATTATTACATGAATATTTTTGAATGAGTGTTTTGTGCAAGGTTCTATGGGTGATTGGGGTGTAGGATTCTAGGATCCAAATAATGTACTGTATTGCTGTACCAAATTATTACAAAATTTTATGAGAGTCTGAAACACAGGGTAGTAAGGCAGTACAGCATGTTTTTCCAGGAAGCAAGACAAAGTATTTAAGAGTCTTTCCAGCCTTCTGAATTCTCAACTTCCTCATAATCTGTAAATCTGCTGGAGGATAAGGATTTCGATTTCTGGGAAGGGTACCGTGAAAGTGTGATATATTTTGTCACAGTCAAGGTGAAGTTTCGGCTGTATTAAGAGGCAAAAAGCAATTTTTACTAAACATCTGATATAGAAAGGCTAAAGTTTGGTAACTTACCTTCCAGATGTAGGCAGCTTCATCACTTGAGCCACTGACTAAAAACTGGTCATCTGGACTAATACTGGATTTAACATAAAAGGTAGAGTTCTGATGTCCATTGAAGACAGCCACTGCCAGAAGGAAAAAATCAAATTACTTGGTTCTTTTTATTTCCAGTTTTCAAATAAATGCAGACAGTATACATATCCTAATAAGTTTTATTAATGTATTGACTAATGAAGCAGATGGTCAAGCAAGTCAGCAAATAAAAAAGAACTGGACACTGGCAGAAAAAGAAAGGAAATCCTAGGAAAAGGCTTTATGTTAGACCCAATCTCATGATTTAAGCCCAAATACTTGGTATAGAGTTAGCTATAGAGAAGAAAGTGACAAAAAATATTCTTAAAGGAAGAACAGAGCCAGTGCCCAATCCTTTAGTAAAAATGCCTTTGTTAGACCCTCTTTCCACTCCAGGCTAGGTTTTTTCCATCGCATTAAACATTGGTCTTTCTTCCTTTAAACTTCAAATCTCTTAAGGATATATTTCACAAATATCTTTTTCTTTCCTCACTAGACTTCAGACTTGATAATGCTTTGAACAGAGGAAAACTTCAAACATTTGTTGTATGAATAGGTAAAAATCAGTGAAAGGAAAGTTAAGATTTATGGATAGTCTATTTGAGATGCGGTAACCTTTAAACTCGACTTTAAGTAGGCTGAAGAGGAGAAGTGGCCAATGAGGTAAACTACATACTTATACGTAAGATACTCCAACTAGATTAGGTTTAGGCTTCTCACTATCCAATCTAGCATAATGTGCTGCTGCTGCTGCCGCTAAGTCGCTTTAGTTGTGTCCATCTCTGTGCAACCCCATAGACGGCAGCCCACCAGGCTCCCCCTGTCCCTGGGATTCTCCAGGCAAGAATACTGGAGTGGGTTGCCATTTCCTTCTCCAGTGCATGAAAGTGAAAAGTGAAAGCGAAGTCGCTCAGTCGTGTCCAACTCTTAGCAACCCCATGGACTGCAGCCTACCAGGCTCCTCTGTCCATGGGATTCTCCAGGCAAGAGTACTGGAGTGGGGTGCCATTGCCTTCTCCGAGTATAATGTGCTTGTTATGTTAATTCCATCCTAAGGAGACCAAAACCTGAGGCCTCAGGCATCAGAACTCTACTAGGAAATAAAAGAAAAAAAGTATCTCAGTCATTGGAAAATTTAAGGATACATTCAGGAAGGAAAAAATACTTCACGCCAATCTTCTAATGGAGGGGGAAAAAAGAATTATTATTGGAAGGACTGATGTTGAAGCTGAAATTCCAATATTTTGGCCACCTGATGCGAAGAGCTGACTCATTGGAAAAGACCCTGATGCTGGAAAGATTGAGGGCAGGAAGAGAAGGGGACGACAGAGGATGAGATGGTTGGATGGCATCACCGACTCAACATACATGAGTTTGGGTGGACCCTGGGAGTTGGTAATGGACAGGGAGGCCTAGCGTGCTGCGGTTCATGGGGTCACAAAGAGTAGGACACGTCTGAGGGAATGGACTGAACTAACAGCTTTCCATAAGTACTCACAAAAATCTCTTCCTTTTGCTAGAATAAAAAATAGGATTAAAAAACAAACTTTGTATTTAAAGCTCTTCAAGAAAAACCCTGCGTGTCAAATACACTGCCACATCAAATACTGCAACTGTTAAAGTTAAGCAAGACATGAATCAATTCAGATACACGTTATTATAGCTACTATGACAGATAAATCCTCACAAAATAAACAAGATCCTTTATTCTGAATGCAATTCCAAAACTATAATTGTTCATCTTTCTCAGCTCTTAGCTTTGAATGGAAAACTATAGACCAAATTTTCCACTAAACTCTTCAGTATTTATTGCCCTCTGCTGGTCTAAGAAAGCCAACATAAAGTTCATAGAAAAAAATCCTTCTAAACCTATATTGGCTTTAATTAGTTTAATTGTTGACAATTTGGGCTCTTAAAATGCTTCATTAAGATGCTTCAGAGTCGTCCTTATAAACATCACTTAGTATAATAAAATGCTGTGAATTAAAGGTATAGAAGATCAAGTACTGAGTTCCGGACCTTAAGTTTTGAAAAAGACAAGCAATTACTAGATCTCTCTTTCTCACACACACATCTGTCAATTTCTAAGGAACATACCTATCTGCCTACCTACCTACCTATTTATATATGAGAGCCAGTCAAACAATTTTAGGAACACAGAGAAAAGGTCACTTAATTATTAGTTAAGTGGCCTTGGGCATATTTGTTTGATGGCAGAAGAAGAACTAAATTTAAGACCCCTTTTGGTGTCACACATAACAAAATGATACAGAAAAAGCTCTTGGACATCTGATAATATAATTAGGCTTTCATCTTCTAGGGAAAAATTTTGAAGAGTTTGTTTTATATGACTAAATAAATCAGGAGTTGTTCAAGTTCTAATTTCAACCAAGGAGACAGCAAGCAAAGTTATAAAACCTCTTTCCTTTTCCAAACATTCTTACTCTTGTTTAGACAATATCAGACCTAACCCAGGGCATTAAAAATGCCATGTATGATACTGGCGTAGGTATTGAAGTCCTAATAATGGCTTGGGGTCAGTCTTAGGAAACTTTTGTAAATGTCCAGCTAAATTCTGCACTATTTCAAGATTTCTTCTTTATCAATGCATCTTACTTTAGTGGGACCTGGGTAGCTCTAGGAATTGGTTATAGAATTCAAAGTCTTTTTCTGACAGTTATATATGAGAAGTAAGTAGGTAGGTTACAAGTATGTAGCTTGCTTAAACAATTGATAATATCCTTAAAATGATGTCACTCTAACCCTCTTGAGAGTATGCTTGAGAAACTAATTTTTTAAAATGTCATTTATTAGCTTTATATATTCCACTTATAAATATATGTAATATATATAAATATAAAATATATAAGCTTTTTATAGTCCACTTATAAATTATATATTCCACTTATAATTTTCTTAAAGAAAAAAAAAGTGAGATTAGGGAAAACATCCAGAGATAAAATAGCCTCTGTCCAACATTAAGGAGAAGGCTGAAGTAGATAGTAACTATTTTGAGGGCTTAAAACTAAGCCCCCTAATTTTAACAAATAACCCACACACAGGACAAGAGCTGAACAGAACAGCCTTCTCTATCCCACAAATATCGAAATAATCTGAAGTATACCTAGAGGGGCATAATTTCGGGAAAGACTTACTATTAAAATTAAGCCACCAAATGGAGCAGGATTCTGTTCACTTGTGAAATCATCACAAGGTAAGTACATCTATGAATTAAAACATCACTGGAGCTAATCAAAGACCCCAAAGCCCCTATATGTCTTCATAAATTCAGTACAGAAAAAACAAACAACATTAAATTGTCATTAATGAAAAAAACCCATATTATTTTCCAGGAAAGAATCTGAATGACTAAGATCCTACCTGGAGAAGTCTTTAATCCAGTCATATTGAACATGTAGATGTTGTCATCTGTGCAGTTAGCAAATAAAGTGGAGCCAGTAGAATCCAAAATCAGACTTGAGTATCCTGGAAAAAGGAATTTGAGTAAGCAAGTGCTGATGCCAGAGTATCAGAGGTGAAAATGATCTTAATCATTTCATAAGAAGCATCATCAGAATTCTTATTCCCCCAAATTTCTACAAACCAAAATTATTCTTCTGAGTTTTTGTAACTTCAAAAAGATACTTTCATATACTAGTTTCTCAAGTCAACTGAGAATAACAGTTGCTGAAAACTAGCTTGATATTTATTTTAAAATTTTGACAAAACTTACATATCCAAAAAAGCCCTACAAAAGAGTCCTACAGAACACAAAGGCTTACCTAGTTTTCGAGTGCTGCTACCTGGGTACAGGAAAGACTTGGATGCTATGGGTTCCTGTCGATAAGCAGTATAATTCTTACGTAAATCCCATATTTTGATTATGCTAAAAATCAAGGTGAAGAAATAGTTATTTTGTAGTCCTTTTCCAACACCAATCAGTTTCAACTATGTTTGAATGTGAAATGACTTTAATCTAATTCCTCTAGCACATCAACTAGCTACAGTGAGGATATTTCATTGGGAAACAGATTGAACTATTCATACTCTTGTCTCCAGTGTCAGGCTAACAATTCTAGCAGAACGGAAACAGATGTGTTCTGACCCACAGATGGGTTGCCCTGAGTTTACTTCAAGAGAGCGGAAAAGGAAGATGAAGGTTGAGTGCTGATAGTCACTGTTTCATTGTTTTCAGAAAAAAAAAAAAGAAACACTTCCTAAACCTTTAACATTCCGCATGTAACCTTTGACATCATTAAGTACGAAATTGTGTCCCTATGGTTGTATCTCTATACATTAACTCTTTAAGAAATCTAGTGTAAACAACTTTTCCTGTGAAACAGAGTATTTTTACATTTCAGCTATTGGGATAATTTTCCTAATTTTCGAGATCTACTTTGTAGACAACTTGAAAACACAAGCTTGGTTATAAAAGGGCAGTATTCCTTGGAAAGAACCTTTCACAAAGAAAGCCATTTACAAATATAACTAATAACCTTTGGATAATCCTTCATTTGTGCCTGAGAATTTGGTCCACAGAAGAGTTTTAGTGTTTAGAGGACACAACAGAAATCTTAGTTTATTAAGCCATCCTACTTTTAAATTAAATTTTTTGAAGGGAGGGATATCTTGGGAGGTATAATGGGCAAAAAGGGGGCAAAGAAGAATATTTTAAAAAGAAAGAGGCCCTATACTCAATGAATTTAAATTCCAACAAAGTAAAAAATCAAGAAGTATCACAAACTTATACGGAAGCCAAAAATTCAGACCAATCATGGATAGAAAGTATGTGCAAATCCTTAGGCCTTAACATCAATCTAGTTAGAGTACTCCCTGAATTGCCAATTACATGCCCAGAATCAGGTTCCATCTTTTAGGATACTACTAAACTAGAGAAGATAAAACCCAAAACATAGGCATATCTTGTTTCACTGTGCTTTGCAGATACTCCATTTTTTTTCACAAATTGAAGGTTGTGGCTAGTCTATAGGTGCTATTTTTCCAACAGCATCTTCTCATTTCATGTCTCTATGTCACATTTTGGTAGTTCTCCTAATGCTTCAATTTTTCATCATTATTATTTTTGCTATAGTGATCTGTGATCAGTTATCTTTGATGTTACCATTGTAATTGTTTTGGCATTTTTCAGCAATAAAATATTTTTAAATTAAGATCTGTACATTGACTTTTTTAGACACAATGCTATCTTACACACAACAGACTACAGTATAATATAAACATATCTTTTATATATAATGGGAAACCACTGATTAAATTATGCAGCACAGATAAGCAAGTTACCCATCAAGCTTCCCTGTAACAGCAGCAGCAGCAGCAGGCGCCAACGCTGCTCCTAAGTGCTAGACAATGTGCTAACTGTGACAGTTATCTCATTTAATTATTTGAGCAAGAGTCCTAATAACTAGATATTTTCCAGTGTGATCTAGAGTTCTTCTCAGCTGGGTACTATGTTGAAAGTTAAAAGCATACACATTAAATTACAACGGGACTAGGTGACTTCTCCATCACAGTTCATGAAAGAAACCTCATCAAAAGAACCAAGAAATAAAGACTCTTCTTACCCATCCACGGCTCCTGCTGAGACTAATGTGTTCTCATCTTGAAAGAGGACCACAGTCACACTCTGCTGGAAATCCTAATAGCACAAGGAAGAAAAAAAAGAAGGAAATCCTATTTGGGGTATAACAATCTTCATTATTAAGAGACCAAGGCGCTAAAATGATGCCTTTATTCCCTAAATTGAACTAGACTATATCTTTCCCCTCCAATCCCAATCAAACATCTACTGCAGACCAAGAAGTAATTTTAGCAAGAAAATGATCAATTTATATCATACTATGAACACTTTGACTTGCATTCAAGAAAAAAACTGGTGATTAACACAGTATTTTAGTACCTGTCTAAGCCTACTGGCTATACTTATATCACTCCTACTGTGTATCCTTAGGAAACTCATTTAACTTGTGCATGTTTTATCTATAAAATCTTGCTATCTTTCCAGATTACCATATAGGAGTCTCTTAAGAATTATAGATGAAAGACGGTTAGATGCTCTGAAAAACCTAAAGGAGCTAGTGGAGTTTTACCTTGTAATTGATGTTAAGTTTTCTTGGCCCCAGAATCTGATGAAGTGTCTGAAAAGTTACTTATTTTAACTTCATCTGGCCTCCAAAGACTACATGCTAACCCTGTCAGTTTCCATTCATGCCAATGTAATTGAAGTCCTAATGTATTAGCAGCCACACATCTCCAAAATATTAACTTAGACCCTACAGACCAGGAATACTAGAAAAATTAAGAAACACTGATAATTTTTTTTTTAAAGAAAAAAGCTATATTATGGGCACTGTTTGAACTCTGACTGTAAAATGCTAAAGAGATACTTATATTTTTCCCAATGTTCCTCAAAATATTTTGAAATCTTTTGCCAAGTATGTTTAAAAAAAATAAAAATAAAAAAACTCACATCTGTTCTGCAGTTGTATTATGAAAACAGCAGGGATTTCTTCGCCCTACAGAATATGGTACCATGGTACTTACTATGCTTTTTAAACCACACATCTCCCTCTCCTAATGAGTTATTCTACTGTAGATGATGTGCATGCATGGAGATCTCTAGGGATGAGTTTCAGGAAACTGAATTTTTAACGTATTTCCCAAGTGACTCCGTTGCACCCTAGAGTTTGAGAATCAGTACTGTAGGTACTGAATGAGTATTAAACAATAAACCACTGATATCAAGAGGAAATAAAGACTCTCATTCACTAACTGAATCACTCTCATTTTATGTCCAACAAATTCCCCAAAATGAGACTCTATGATGCTGTCAAGATCTGTGCACATGTACACAGCTATAAAACCTTACCACAGAAGGAGCAAGCCCTTTGGAATTCTGTTTCTTCTTAGGTTTTGAAGGGGTTTGCTTGTCTAAGGTATTATGAGCTCCGCTGATTTGGTTCACTTGCCTGTAAAATCCATCTGAAAAGTATTTTTTTCAGAATATAATTGGTTTAGGTTTCAGAAATTTATTCTCATACTGAATATAACATTTATATATAAGATCTCAAAATTATATTGTTTTAAATAAGTAAAACTAGAAGCCAGCGGGGTCACTGTACTATAATCTCTTGTGTGAGATTATAATATATAAAAAGGAAATAAGCACATGGATATTTATAGCAGCTTTATTCTTAATTGCCCAAATCTGGAAGCAACCAAGATGTCCTTCAGTAGGCGAATGTATGAATAAAAGTGTGGTGTAACTAGACAATGATATATTATTCCATACTAAAAAGAAGAAAATGAGCTACCAAGTCATGAACAGACCTTAAATACGTATTACTAGGTGAGAGAAGGCAATCTGAGAAGGCTATATATACTCTAGGGTTCCAATTACATGACATTCTGATAAAGGGAACACCATGGAGATAATGCAAAAGATCAGTGATAGCCAGGGTTTAGGAGGGAGGGTATGATGACTAGGTGGAGCACAGAGGATTTTTAGGGAAGAGAAACTACTCGGTATGATACTGTAATGGCAGACACATGCCAGTTATACATTTGTCAAAACTAAGAGCATGTATAATACCAACAGTAAACCATAATGTTAAGTAAGTACAGATGGACCCTGGGTGATAATGGTGTATCAGTGTGGGTTCACCAGTTGTAACAAATGTCCAACTCTGGTGCAGGATGTTGACAGTGGGAGAGACTGTGAAGACAGTGGGTATATCTGTACAGAGGACTCTACATTCTGCTAAATTTTGCTGTGTATCTAAAGCTGCTCTAAAAAACAGTCTATTACAAATAATTTCCAAAAAAATGATATAAGCAGGGAGACAATCATTTGTTGTTGTTCAGTTGCTAAGTCCTATCTGACTCTTTTGTGACTCTATGTACTCTAGCCCATCAGGCTTCTCTGTCCATGGGATTTCCCAGACAAAATACTGGAGTGGGTTGCCATTTCTTTCTCTGATATGATCACTGCTTTCTGCTTAATGGCATCAGGGGGCAATGTGAGTATAATTAAATTTAATTTAATCCAATTCTTTAAAGTCCTCAAATTTTTAAAATTAAAATGAAAGATCATGTACTAATAATTTCAACTCCATTAATAATTTAGATAAATGGCATTATAGTTCATAAGGTAAATATGGAGGGTAATACTTGAAGAAATCGCTAAGAACCTAAGAACCAAACAGAGAAGAATTAGGGATTATGAACCTGTGCCCCCTGGTGGTAAACAGGTGAAATCATCGATTCTTTCATTCAAAATTATTATGGAGCAATACCACATTTGTCAAAATTAAAACGGAATTAGATTACCTTTTTTGTTGCACCTGGTGTCCCAGACCATAATGTTGCCATCTCTACCCCCTGTACAGAAGACAGCTGTAGACACATAAATAGTTTATCAAGAAGTTAACAAAACCAGTCAATGACACATATATTTCAATTTATTAATAAGGTTCCAAGGGTATCTATTATATGCTGCTGCTGCTGCTAAGTCGCTTCAGTCGTGTCTGACTCTGTGCGACCCCATAGACAGCAGCCCACCAGGCTCCTCCGTCCCTGGGATTCTCCAGGCAAGAACACTGGAGTGGGTTGCCATTTCCTTCTCCGATGCATGAAAGTGAAAAGCTTTAGTCGTGTCCGACTCTTAGTGACCCCATGGACTGCAGCCTACCAGGCTCCTCCGTCCATAGGATTTTCCAGGCAAGAGTACTGGAGTGGGGTGCCATTGCTTTCTCCTCTATTATATGCTAGGTACTGTAATTGGCATTGGAGACTAGAAAACAAAGCTGTAAAGGGAAAGTATTAGAACTCAAAATGCTTACATTGAGCAAAAACTTGATAGAATAAACCTCTGTAAGTTTTCCTAAAACTTACAAAATACTGTATTATATACTAAAGTTGTAGTAAGAATAATGATAAATAAGCAATAACCAAAATATACTGAGTCCTTACTAAGTTCTAGACATTATCCTTTTTTATAGATGATCTTTTTTAAAGAACACCTCAGTCCTTGTTATCAACCCAATTAGGTGAGAATTATTACCCCCATTTTACAGATAAGCAAATTAAGGCATAGGGAGGATAAGTAACTTGCAAAGATTATTTTTGGCAGTATGTATCTGCAGCCCATACTCCAAATTTCCAAGCTGTATTCTCAGTATAAAATTATAAACTAGATCAATATAAAGTTTGTGAAAGGAGTTGCCTCTGGGGATGGAAGAAGGGAAACACAGGAGGAACTCCAATTTACCTATCATGCTTTCCTCTTTAAAATTAAACCAAAAAAATTATGCTTCCTGTATGAGCGAGCACTAACCAAGTTAATCCACCTGCATTAATTTGCAGCTAATGTAGACAGATTAATTTGGTAAGTGCTCAGGTCAAAATACAAAAACAACTACTTGAGGGCCCTACAGACACTGAACAAAAAAAACGCAATTTTTGGAAGGAAGTCAACCGCTGAAGCAAGTGACTGGACGAGGCTAAGTTACTGGATTTTTGTGGTTTTACCTTGAGGGCAGCCAGAGTTGTACCATCAGGACCAGGCAGCTAAAGTGCCAACAGAAAGACCACCTTTCGAGCCAGAGGAATTAGGAAAAGGAGAGTGGGGCCACGTGAGCTGTAAGAAGCAGCAGGGAACGCTGGAGAGGGCAGAGAATGGGAAACCCCAATACTGCGTTTATACTTGGTGCAAGTCTCTGGCTGACTCCTGGACCGTGTATGTATGAGCAGTAAGAACTGAACTGAGATCTGATCTTCTGAACTGACTGCTTTCCTACAGGTTTGACCATGCAGTTTGAAAACACCAACTCTTTTCTGAGCAACATAACAGAATCCAGAGTCCAACATACCATTCCCAATGCCCAGGGTACAATTTTAAATTATCTGCCATATAAAGAGCCAGAAAATGAGTCACTCTCAAGAGAAAAGAAATCAACAGAGGTCAACCTCAAAACAACCCAGATATTGATTTATCAGGTAAGTGAAATAGAGAGACAATCAATGAAAAAGATGAGACATCTCAGCAGAGAAACAAACAGAACTTACCAAAAACAAATGGGGATTTTAGAATCACCACCCACAACTTCTGAAATGATAAAGTTCACCGGAGGGCTAAGAGCAGAATGGAGGGGACAAAGGAACAAGTCCATGAACCGGAAGACAAATCAACAGAAATCATTCCATCTGAGGAAGAGAGAAAGCTAAGATTGAACATTATGCTAAGTGAAAGAAGCCAACAACGTATTGTATGGTTCCATTTACATGAAGGCATGGTAGGCAAATCTATAGAGACAGAAAGAAAGGAGGCTGTGTAAAGCTGGGGAAGATGGAAAGTACTGTTAATGGTTGTTTTCTTTTTGGGCTGATGAAACTGTTCTAAACTTGGACTGTGGTGGTGACTGAACTCTATAAAAAAATTGAAAATCACTGAAACATACACATTAAATGGGTGAATTTTATGGTGTGTTAATTATATATAAGAAAATTGAAAAAGATGAATAAAGCTTCAAGGATTCATGGGACAATTTCAAAAAGTCTAGTATGTGAGTAATTGTGGAGTTCTAGGAGAGAAAACAGGGCAGAAAAAATATTTCAAAAAATAATGGCAGAAAACTGCCCAGATTGGGGTAAATCATGAGTTCAGTTTCAGATATGCTGAACTTGAAGTCCTAGCAGAAAAGTGAAAGTTGGAAATATAATCTGGTTCAATGTAAGTAGAGCAAAAAACAAAATTGAAATAGATGAGACTGTCCAGGGAGAAGGTACAGACTGAAAGGAAAACATGGGCAAATACCCAATCTTGGGCCATGCCAACACTTCAAGTTAGGTAAAGAAGCAAGAGTTCACAAAAACAATTATGATGGGATACACAGAAATACTGAGAACCAGAGGAAGTGATATCACAGATTCCAAGGAAGAAAAAAATTTCAATGAGGTTTAAAATAAAAGGCCAAAAGTACCAAATACTGACCAAGTAGAAAGCAGGCTGATTTCAGGAACAGAGCTGGGAATGGAAAACAGAACCAAACTGAACTGAGATGAGGACATTTAACCCGATTTTGATTACTCTTAAGAAACTTAGAAGAGACAAGGAAATAAAAAAGGGTGATAGATAAAGGAGAATATCAGGTTAAGATGTTCTTTTAGGGACAGGATACAGATATGCTTGCATTTTTCCTATGAAGAGTCAAGAAAGGGAAAACCATGGAGACATAAGTGATGGCATAAGGTCTTGGGGGAGAATCAAGAATGCTTCTCAACATTAGCAGCACGCTGGAATCCCTTGAGAAATTTTAACAAAATAGATGCCTGGCCCACCTCCAAGAGATTCACACTTAATTGGTATTTTAAAAAAGCTCCCTAATGTGTGTAACTGAGTCATACAGCAGAAATTAACACAACATTGTAAACTTCAATAAAAAAAATAAACCAAAAACCCTTCCAAGTGTTGAGACCCAGTACCCTAGGAAGAAAGACTGGTCTTAAATTGGAGAATGAAGAATGAGAAAGAAGGTACAAATTCAAAGATAACATAGAAGGGGAAATAGAAATATATTTATAATTACTTTTAATTATCCACTAGTAGTTCTAGCTCCCCTTGGACCACACAAAAAACACATCTGGGAGTAACTGACAATTAGAAATGAAAACATTTTCTGGGTTTTAAGGTGGTAGATATTTAGGGAAGGCAAATTACACTAGTATTAATATAACTATGTCCTAACAGGGTTATTTGTATCCTGCTCATGTAGGGCTGAAAGAACTTGATCATGATCTTTTCTACCATGTTGACTACAACCCCTCAAAAATCAAGAAAACCACCAAGCATTTATATGCTCTTCAGTTTTGCTTTTTTCATTTGTTGCTATTGTTTTGTGCACGTACACCACACCTCATTTTTATGCTCATGAGGAAATCAAACCATTCAGTCCTAAAGGAAATCAACCTTGAATATTCAGCGGAAGGACCAATGCTGAAAGTAATACTTTGGCCACCTGATGTGAAGAGCCAACTCATTGGAAAAAACCCTGATGCTGGGAAAGATTGAGGGCAAGAGAAGGGGATGACGGGGATGAGATGGTTGGACGGCATCACTGATTCAGTGCACACAAGTTTGAGCAAACTCCGGAAGATAGTGAAGGACAAGGAAGCTTGGCATGCTGCAGTCCCTGGGGTCGCAAAGAGTCAGACATGACTTAGCAACTGAACTACAACAAAAATGGTTTTGTGAGTTAAATAGGATATTTATCTCACTAAATGAACCTTCAGGGAGATAAAAATGACTTTGCCGAGGAATTTAGAGGCAGAAATCAGTATAAAACATGGGGTCTTCTATGTATGGTGGTAAAAGTATGCCCTGCACAAGAATACTTGGCTGAAGGAGAAGGGGTTAAAATTTGTGTTTTAGCAGTCAAACTAGATGGCCCTGGGGGCAGTGTCCCACCAGACTAATTCATACTAGGGTCTGCATGGACTACTGGGAGCCAAGATAAAGTTTGTGCTTTCTCTACTAGACCTCAATGGCATAGATTCAATGCACAGTTTTCAAAATTAAGCAAAAGGACTGAATGATAATGGTGTTTCCCTTCTCTATTTGTTTGTAACTAAGATCATGGCATCCGGTCCCATCATGTCATGGCAAATAGATGGGTAAACAGTGGTAATAGTGGCTGACTTAATTTTTTGGGCTCCAAAATCACTGCAGATGGTGATTGCAGCCATGAAATTAAAAGACGCTTACTCCTTGGAAGGAAAGTTATGACCTACCTAGACAGCATATTAAAAAGCAGAGACATTACTTTGTCAACAAAGGTCTGTCTAGTCAAGGCTATGGTTTTTCCAGTAGTCATATATGGATGTGAGAGTTGGTCTATAAAGAAAGCTGAGTGCCAAAGAATTGATGCTTTTGAACTGTGGTGTTGGAGAAGACTCTTGAGAGTCCTTTGGACAGCAAGGAGACCCAACCAGACCCTCCTAAAGGAAATCAGTCTTGGGTGTTCATTGGAAGGACTGATGTTGGAAGCTGAAACTCCAATATTTTGGCCATTTGATGCAAAGAGCTGACTCATTGGAAAAGACCCTAATGTTGGGAAAGATTGAAGGCAGGAGAAGGGGATGACAGAGGATGAGATGGTTAGATGGCATCACCGACTCAATGGACATGAGTTTGGGTCAACTCCAGGAGTTGGTGATGGACAGGGAGGCCTGGCGTGCTGCAGTTCATGGGTTCGCAAAGAGTCGGACACAACTGAGCAACTGAACTGAATTGAAACAAATTTACCTTAAGAATTAATACATTTTCACGACCTTCAGTTATTGTCATAAACTCAGAATGAACTCTGACACAAGTGTAGTAAACTAGAGCACAAGCATGTCTAACTTGACAAAATAGATGTGCTAAGGAAAAGTTATGCAGATATAAAAACTATGTCATGTATTTCCTCTTCATGGTTCCAGTCTCAATAGCAACCGATTTTTTTTTTTAAAGTTCAAACCAGTTCCACAACTCAGTTTAGTACTCCTGAGTACTCAGGCGAATAAAGGAAAATATTCCTTTAAAAAATAGAATATTTTTTAATGATAAAGAAGACTATAATGTTGATTTCTATTATCATGAGACTAAAGTCAGATGGATCAGCCACTTCTTTGAGGTGAATGTTTGTTGTCTCACTCTCATTTAGTGAGAAACAAATGCAAAGAGAAAAAACAAAAAAAAACAGAAATTAAGAGCTAATTCAGATGCCCCTGCTAAGTTTTTCCCTAGCTACTATAGTATTATTCTGTATTACAGCCCTCCTTAAACCTTCCTTCCCCATTATAATAATTAAATAAATGTAGAAAGATTAATTTTTAGTAATAGCTGAAAACAGAGGTTATCATGGCTATTTGTGAATTTTTATCTCATCTGTAAGATTATAGAAAAAAATTATCTGAAGATGCTTGACTTTCAGGGACAAGTTAGAGGCAATATCCATTAGAATAGGACTAAAATCCAACTTGATTTCATCGAGGTTTCCAGGTCATCTTAAGAATCTCCATCATCTACATAGGGAAAGGTGCAAATCTGACAAGTACAAACAACTGCAGCTTATTACTTCACCATGAAAGAGGTTAGGACATGAAAGAGGATAAACACATACTTACCTTTCTCAAACTTAGAAAAAGCAACTGACTTGAGGCTACACTGATGACCTTTGCAAGTTCCAATCAGCTCACCAGCATTTACATCCCAAAATTTGGCTGTCTGATCACCTGCTGCTGTAACCTTTCAAAAATAAGGTATCGTGGTTTAATAAAACAACCCTTTACCAGTGTTTACCCAGATTCCCCCAAAATGAAAGTCACTTACAAGCTTAAATTCACCAGGGACCCAGGCCAGGTCAAAGACAGCATTCCAGTGAGCCATCCACTCTAAACGAAGAAAATGTTGAATGTGAAATGTTTAACTATGTTCTGTGGTAGCCATACCAACAACAATTTAAATGGCTTGAAAACTGTAGTAAAAAGATCAGTGGTCAATACAGTATGGTCCATGGGCAAAGGAGAATTTGTGGATTCACACATTTTATGCATTCCCTTCACTACCTCATAAAACTACCATTTGATATCAAATTGCTTTCAATGAGGGGATATATTCTCTAAAACAGTATTTGTGAAACATTGTAAAAAAATCAACATGCTCTCCGAAAGGAGTCTAAAGTACTTTAGTTTGACATTCAAAGTTCTGCTCACACTGGCCATATCTCTCACTGTTCTCTATGTACCTTATTCCAATCAAACTGGATCACTCCCTCTATCCACATTACTTCTGACGCTTTCCTATCTTGAGGCCTTTGAGAATGCTTTTCCCTCTACCTGGAGTGTCCAATTCCACCTCCACTGGTCTAAAATACCACAGTCCACCTTAAATGTCCCATCCTTCATGAAAGATTTCCCTCACATTCTTTATTAGAGGAGAGCTTTCTGTGACCCCTGCGGTGTTTTCTTTGTATTTCACCTACATCATCTAAAGCCTTTTTTCGAGTTGTTTTTCAACACCTGACTGTGTTGTTGTTGCTGTTTGGTTACTAAGTCATGTCTGACTCTGCAACCCCACGAACTGTATCACGCCAGGCTCCTGTTTTCCACTATTGCCTGGAGTTCCCATGCTCAAATTCATGTCCATTCAGTCAGTGACGCTATCTAAACATTTCATCCTCTGCCATCCTCTTCTCCTCTTGCCCTCAATCTTTCCTAGCATCAGGGGCTTTTCCAACGAGTTGGGTCTTCGCATCAGGCAGCCAAAGGATTGGAGTTTCAGTTTCAGCAAGTCCTTCCAATGAACATTCAGGGTTGATTTCCTTTAGGATTGACTGGTTTCATCTCCTTGCAGTCCAAAGGACTCTTAAGAGTCTTCTCCAACAAGACAGTCTGAACACATCAGTTCTTTGGCTCAGCTTTCTTTATGATCCAACTCTCATATCCATACACGACTACTGGAAAAATCATAGCTTTAATTATATGGACCTTTGTCGGCAAAGTGATATCTCTCCTTTTTAATATGCTGTGCAGGTTGGTCACAGCTTTCCTTCCAAGGAACAAGTATCTTTTAATTTCATGGCTGCAGTCACTGTCTGCAGTGATTCTGGAATCCAAGGAAAGAAAATCTTTCACTCCTTCCACTTTTTCTCATGAAGTGGTAGGACTGGATGCCATGATCTTAGTTTTTAGAATGTTGAGTTTTAAGCCAGCTTTGTCACTCTCCTCTTTCACCCTTATCAAGAGGCTCTTTAGTTCCTCTTCACTTTCTGCCCTCAGAGTGGTATCATCTGCATCTCTGAGGTTGTTGCTATTCTCCTGGCAATCTTGATTCCAGCTTGTGATTTATCTAGCATGGCATTTCACATGATGTACTCCACATATAAGTAAAATAAGCAGGGTAACAATAAACAGCTTTGTCATATTCCTGCCCCAATTTTGAACCAGTCAGGTCTTACCTCCTGGTCTGGTACTCCTATCTCTTAGAATTTTCCAGTTTGTTGTGATCCACAAGTCAAAAGCTTTAACATAGTCAATGAAGCAGAAGTAGATGTTTTACTGGAACTTCCTTGCTTTTTCCATGATCCAACCACTGTTGGCAGTTTGATCTCTGGTTCCTCTGACTTTTCTGAACACAGCTAGTACCTCTGGAAGTTTTCAGTTCATGAACTGCTGAAGCCTACCTGAAAGGATTTTGAGCATAACCTTGCTAGCATGTGAAATGAGCACAGCTGTATGGTAATCTGAACATTCTTTAGCACTGACCTTCTTAGGGATTGGAATGGAAGGTGACCTTTTCCAGTCCTGTGGCCACTGCTGAGTTTTCCAAATTTGCTGACAAACTGAGTGTAGCACTTTAACAGCATTATCTTTAGGATTTGAAATAGCTCAGCTGGAATTCTGTCACCTCCACTAGCTTTATTCATAGTAATGCTTCCTAAGGTCCACTTGACTTCACACTCCAGGATGTCCAGCTCCAGGTGAGTGACCACACAACTGTGATTATCTGGGTTATTTAGACCTTTTTGTACAGTTCTGTGCATTCTTGCCACCCCTTCTTAATCTCTTCTGCTTCTGTTAGGTCCTTACCATGTCTGTCCTTTATCAAGTCCATCCTTGCATGAGATGTTCTCTTGATATCTCCAATTTTCTTGAAGAGATCTCTAGTCTTTCCCAAGTTAGCACCTCTTTAAGGTCAGCAGAACTTTGCCTTATGCATAAAAGATCCTTGTTCAATATAAATATTTTAAAGCAAGGTTTCCCCACATTAAGTACAAAACAATTTAACTTTTTAAAAGAAAAATTGTTTTTAATCTTAAAACGTACTTTTCTTAACTCTCAGTAAAGGTTTTGCTGCAGTTAACAGTAATTGAAAGAAAGGCAGTCCACCATTTACTTTCAGTCTGGTCCCTAAACAAACCTAATCAGAAGTGAGTATCACTGAGAATTTATTCAAATAGTAATTTCCTTGTGGTGGTGGTTTAGTTTCTAAGTTGTGTCCAACTCTTGCGACCGCTTGAACTGTAGCCCACCAGGCTCCTCTGTCCATGGGATTCTCCAGGCAAGAATATTGGAGTGGGTTGCCATTTCCTTCTCCACGGGATCTTCCTAACCCAGGAACCAAACCCAGGTCTCCTGCATTTCAGGCAAAATCTTTACCGACTAAGCTATGAGGGAAGCCTAATTTCCTTGAGGCTTTATGAATTAAAAATATTAAAACAAATATCTTGACTTACCTTTGATGCACTTCTTTCTACTGGTTTGTGATTCTGTGTTATATAACCTAACAAAGCCTTCTTCATTGGCAACTGCTAATATATGCTCCATATTGGGAGCTACATAAGAAATAAAGAATAAAATAAAGAGTAAGAAAAAATGTTAAAGCTGAATTTAAAGCTATATATATATAAACAACATAATACAGATTAATTGAAAACTACAAGGTAAAAGAATGTTTAGTTTCCTGTTTGGAAAGAGGCAAGACAATTCTACCCATATAGCATCTGGTATGGTAGAGGTTTTTCTGAGTTAAAGATGGCTTAAAATTTGCCATAATATCTAATTTAGTAAGTGACTAAAAAACACCAATCTTCAGATACTCTCTTATTTAAAGGGGAGCTGAATCAATAGTGATACCTGAACAAAACAAGAGTGGTACTAGCCAATGGCAAAAAAAAAAAGGAGGGGGAGCATATGATCTAGACCTCCAGCAGGCTGACCCTATTAAATTAATATCCCTTTTCCTCAACTTTTTACTTCTCCTCTCTTAAACTTTTAACAGCAGGGACAAGTACTTCTACTTCTGTGAATATGTTCCCCAATGCACTGCACAAGAGATAGATTCAATGAGATCAACATAATGGCTGAACCTTTGTAACCCTTTCCCAGTATCAGATAAAAACAAACAAACTAAAAATGGTGCTGTATGAATCTTATGCTTTAGCAAAAATACATAATTATGCACAGAGAGTAAGAAAAGTATATTTTATAAATGAGGAGAGGAGATATTAGAAAAACTCTACCATCTAATTTACTTTTTGTTATGAGAGATAGCCTAGGATATTTTCCCTCTAAAGAGTGAACTAGATCATTTCTGACCAAGCCTCTCTTATTCAGTAATTCTCTTACCGGAAGAGAAGGTGCATCCAAAAGGAGGAACTGGGGTTCCTGTTTCTCCATAAGAAGTATGCTCATCATTATAGTTGCACTGATAGCCAGTAAGCAGGGACTGTAGCGGGTACTGTGAAGACCATCCTAAAGGAAGACAAAATTCCTTATAGATTCCAATATATCATCACGTTTCAGTACTTCTAACAAATGCAGAGGCAAAAATTCATTTTTAAAAGTTTCACTACTTTACTATAGATCTATTCACTATCCATGGCCCTCTGGAATACAGTTTCAGTTATTTTCCTAAGTAGTCCTAAGGAAAAAATGAAAGAGCACTCTCAACTTCTGGTGAGATACAGCTTTGGGCTTACCATCTTAAATGAAGACTCTTGCTAACGTATTTAAGATGGCAAGACCCCAGTGGCCTTTGTATGTTACCCCTTCCCCCATTCTTTGGTGACAATCACGAAAAAAACCAACAAAGACTACCACAACCATTAAGACAGCCATTCTTATCAAGTAAAATTCTATGTTTTTAGAGTTCTAAACCATTATTGTAAACTTAAGTTACTAGCAACATCACACATAATCCGATGGTCAGAGTCAAAGGAAATAATGTGTCAGGCTGGCCAAAAAGTTTGTTCAGGTTTCTGGTAAGGTGGTGTGGGAAAATCCGAATGAACTTTTTGGCCAACTCACAATATCAATGCACCTACTGTAGTCACTAACATCAGTTCAGTTCAGTTGCTCAGTTGTGTCCAACTCTTTGCGACCCCATGGACTGCAGCACGCCAAGCCTGTCCATCACCATCTCCCAGAGTTTACTCAAACTCATGTCCACTGAGTCGGTGATGCCATCCAACCAACTCATCCTCTGTCGTCCTCTTCTGCCACCTTCAATCTTTCCCAGCATCAGGGTTTTTCCCAAGGAGTCAGTTCTTCGCACTAAGTGGCCAAAGTATTGGAGTTTCAGCTTCAGCATCAGTCCTTCCAATGAATATTCAGGACTGATTTCCTTTAGGATGGACTGGTTGGATCTCCTTGCTGTCCAAGGGACTCTCAAGAGTCTTCTCCAACACCACAGTTCAAAAGCATCAATTCTTTGGCACTCAGCTTTCTTTATAGTCCAATTCTCACATCCATACATGACTACTGGAAAAACCACAGCCTTGACTAGACAGACCTTTGTTGACAAAGTGATGTCTCTGCTTTTTAATATGCTGTCTAGATTGGTCATAACTTTCCTTCCAAGGAGTAAGCATCTTTTAATTTCATGGCTGCAATCACCATCTGCAGTGATTTTGGAGCCCAAAAAAATAAAGTCTGACACTGTTTCCACTGCTTCCCCATCAGTTTGCCGTGAAGTGATGGGACCAGATGCCATGATCTTAGTTTTCTGAATGCTGAGCTTTAAGCCAGCTTTTTCACTCTCCTCTTTCACCTTCATCAAGAGGTTCTGTAGTTCTTCTTCGCTTTCTGCCATAAGGGTGGTGTCATCTGCATATCTGACGTTATTGATATTTCTCTCGGCAATCTTGATTCCAGCTTGTGCTTCATCCAGTCCAGCATTTCTCATAATATACTCTGCATATAAGTTAAGTAAGCAGGGTGACAATATGTAGCCTTGACGTATTGCTTTCCTGATTTGGAACCAGCCTGCTGTTCCATGTCCAGTTCTAACTGTTCTTTCTTGACCTGCATACAGATTTCTCAGGAGGCAGGTCAGGTGGTCTGGTATTCCCATCCCTTTCAGAATTTTCCACAGTCTGTTGTGATCCACACAGTCAAAGGCTTTGGCATAGTCAATAAAGCAGAAGTAGATGTTTTTCTGGAACTCTTTTGCTTTTTTGATGATTCAATGGATGTTGGCAATTTGATCTCTGGTTCCTCTGCCTTTTCCAAATCCAGTTTGAGCATCTGAAAGTTACGGTTCACGTACTGTTGAAGCCTGGCTTGGAGAATTTTGACCATTACTTTGCGAGTGTGTGAGATGAGTGCAATTGTGCAGTAGTATAAGCATTCTTTGGCATTGCCTTTCTTTGGGATTGGGATGAAAACTGACCTTTTCCAGTCCTGTGGCCACTGCTGAGTTTTCCACATTTGCTGGCATATTGAGTGCAGCACTTTCATAGCATCATCTTTCAGGATTTGAAATAGCTCAGCTGGAATTCCATCACCTCCGCTAGCTTTGTTCATAGAGATGCCTCCTAAGCCCCACTTGACCTCACATTCCACCATGTCTGGCTCTAGGTGAGTGATCACACCATCGTGATTATCTGGGTCGTGAAGATCTTTTTTGTATAGTTCTTCTGTGTATTCTTGCCACCTCTTCTTAATATGTTAGGTTCATGCCACTAACATATTCACAAGTAAATATTAGTTCTTATACTCTCTCTTTCCTTTCTAGCACTGAAAATTCTAGGATTCTAAAATGTTAACAGCAACAAGTCATAGTATCTTAAAGTTTATTACAGCAATTTTAAGCCCTGAATAGTAGTAGTAGGTAGGGTCTGGAAGTCTTTAAAGAAGGTGAAATCAAACACAGGTTTTGAAACGAGAGTTAAGTGTTCACTGAATACATTAGAGAGGAAGAGATTTAGAGTGGAGGGAAAGCTTACTCTGCTTGGGTCAGAGACCTGATGTACCATGGTCTTAAAATAGTAAACCATCTACAAGGTTTTGTTTTACCATTTTGCTATGTAGGTTAACATTTTAAATACATAAAACATTCATTTAGTATACAGTTATTGAGAACCAAATATAGCAAGCATCGGAGGAAACAATGAAGTTAGAGAACTGTCTAAATAATTAAGAAACTCACTCATATTTTAGAGTACTCTCAATTCTTACTTTTGGTGATATAAAAAATGTCATTTGGAGAAGACATCTTAGCCTGATATAATCTCACACAAATCTAGTTCTGCAGGTTCACAGAAATAACCTGAAGGAATACAAAAGAGGCAAAGAAATTCAACTCAGATTTAGTCATTACTCCTGGGGGTATTACCTTAAGGCCAGATATCATCGTAAACAAGCCATTAAAGACCACTAGAATAATAATATGAATACAATAGTTATGTTGCAGAATTCACAAATACCCATCTACAGACAGAAAGGCAGTCCTTAAAAGCCTCTGTTCTAAAACGATATTAACATACAGTTTTTTACACAGAGTAAGATAGGGTGATCAAAAGAATGACTTGTCAAGCTTAAAGTCAAATTACATTAGGATAAATCTGTGGGAGAAATAAAGTGGAAATATATTCAAGGGAAAAAAACAACTATGTAGGATATCTAGCATTTCATACTTTAAAAAATGGTTGATGTGATTATCAAATCATTAGTATAGTATTTATAGTCTATTAGACACATTTTAAAGACTGATGCAGCATTTTCATTTAAGAAGGTAAATACAATATGGTCAGAAATGATATATCCTTTGCATCTGTTTAAACTTTTGAAGAAAACTTCAAGATAACAATTCAAAAATACACAGAAGAGTAATCAGCTTTCATTTCAGAAAGATCATTGGCAGCAATATGGAAAATAAACTGGAAAGAGGGAAACTAAGAGGCCATTCAGGAGACTTGTTATAGTCCAGACAAGAAGGTATACAGGCCCAACCTAGGGAAACAGAATGGTAAGCATAATATAGATCCAAAATATGTGAAGAGGCAAAATAGGGAAGACACATAGGAGGAAGGATTCAGGAGATTTTAAGGGAACTTCTCTGAAAGGGTATCTTGAGGAAAATGGAGGAATTCTGATTGATTTTCAGGTTTCTGACTGTGAAGACCAGTTTAAAATAATGAGATCATTTCTTAAAGTAGGTAATATAGCAGGTTAGGAAAAAAAGTGAGTTTGGTTTTGGTACATGAGTTTGAGATGTTTCTGAGACTGACCACTTGGATGAAGATGCTTATACACCTCTCATAGAAATAGATGCAAAGAGAATAGAAGGTTGCAGGTAGTAGTTGAAGAAATCCTGGTTACAGCTATGATCACCCATGGGAGTTGGTAGAACAGAAAAGGGGCCTAGGATAAATCATGGAAGGAGAAAGATGGTCCTACAAAGTTTGGTGCATGATATATAACAATGAATGAATTTCAGTGCTTAAACACTATAAGCAATGAATGAGTATTTGGGGGTTCTGTGTGGGCTCTCTCAAAACATACCATAATAGCATATTGATTATTTTGAATTGAAGTTGCTTGAGAAGCAGCTGATGCAAGAACGAAACCCTGACCTTCCTGTCTCCCTGAAAAGCAGGAAATAAATCTCTCCTATGAAAGGTGCACTCCTTGCAACTGGAGGTAGAAGGTCACCCTTATCCGACAGAGAGGAAATTCAGAGCCAAGGAGCCTGTGTAAACAAACCTTGTAACTTCTTTTAATTAACTACCTCAAGCCCAAACTCTGTTTAGATTCCTTACTAATTACGTATCCCAAACTTAAGTTTCTTTGTCCTGTCAATTTCTCACAAATTTATTGCCTTTTTTTTATCTGAAAAGTATAAAAGCTGCCTGCTTTGGCCACTTCTTAGGTACCATTTCTATGAGATCTCCATGCACATGAATTAAAATTTGTTTTTCTCCTGCTAATCTCTTGTGTCTATTTTGTTATTAGTCCAGCCATACATACTCAATCAGGGTAGAGGGGAAAATTACCCTTCCCAGAAAAATATTTACGAATTAGAGATAAAAAGAAAGTTGACAGACAGAATGTAGAGTTAAGAGAAGAATCTGTTTCAAAAGAAAGACTACATAGCTTGCTCCAGGTCACACAGACAAGTAAGGAGTGGAGGTGAAATTAGTCAGGAAGACAGAGGTCTTAACTACCATGCTATACTGACATTCACGACACAAAGGATACAGAAGTTAGTAAAGCAAGGTCGCAGCAGAGACAGAAAGGAGAGGCTTTTAGAGTATAATTTAAAAGACTGTCTAAGAGATAAGGATGGTAGAGTTTTAGATTGGAGGAAAGAAGTTGAGGAGCTACTCTCCAGTCTTCTCAATATCCTTTTCCAAGACCTATGCCTTAAATATGAAAAGCTCACTTCTGATATTATTTACTTTTTGTTTTCCACACGGTTTCAAGGGGAAAGAAGACCTTGTCCATCTTTAAATGAATGAGATTTCATTTGCAGCCAAGCTGTAACTCCCTAATCAAAAACTTACCAGAAAGTTTCAGGTTGATGACACTCAAACCTAAACTCAAAATTCTTATTGCCAATGTTTTAACCTAAGGAACTTCAAGAACTGGAAAGAATAAATTGGAAGCCTATATACTAACATGGAAGTATTTCCCATTTCTATAAATAACAATACTTCCTACTTCTGGCATTGAAAAACATTTTGGAATAAAATACTTCAATCTATTAATAGTGGTCATTTGTGGGAAATGTGCTTACGGGCATTTTTCACTGTATCACTACGAATTTTTATGCCCTTGAATTAATCAGGAGGAAAAAATTCTGACCATGCTAGAAGCAGATGTTCTGTTCTCTCTGCCTGACTGAGTTCTTTTTAACAGCCGATCCTATTCTCTGGTGTATATAGCAAACGGTAGGGCTCACTAAGTTTCCACTACAAATGAATGAATTAATCAATGAGTACGAGCCTTGACGATTTCACACAGCTGTTCGTTCAGAAAGCCACACACACTCAAACGCACGCGTTTTCCAGTTAACGTGCAAAACGGACATAAACCATAATGGAGGTCAGTTAACTCAACGTCCCTCCCTCCCTCAGCCTACACGACTGAAAAAAAATCTCGATTACGACGAAAAGTATCTCGAAGTCACGAAAGTGCAGCTTTCTTCAGTATTCCTAATAGCACGAACTCATTCTGGCCAGGGGAGAACTCGGCGGCTGGGAAACAGAACTGAAATCGGCACTGGTCCGAGGAGTTGCTCTGGGGGAGGTGAATCCCGCCGGCAAGAGACAGCGGTTAGGGCCGTTACTCACCATTTCTCAGGACGCCAAACTGCGGCTGGCGGAGCACCGAATTGAAGAGCATCTGGGACGAAGGAAAACGCTCAACTGAGGGAAAAGCCGTGGAAATGCCTCCAGATTCAGCGGAAACCGTATCCTGCGCCCCTTAGACCACGACTAGTTATTGCCTCCAACTCCCGCCACTGTAAGCCCCGGTCACCAAACTCCCCGCCAAACTGACGTCACGCCCTCTGATTGGCTCTCGCCGCGGCGTCCGGGCGCGTCCGAGTCACTTCCCCCTTCGAAGCCCCGCCTCCTTCTCGCCCAGCCGCGGGAACCTAGCGTTCCAGAGCTCCCTGAGCGCCTGCGCGGGGGGCCGCAGGGGCGCTGGCGAACGGCGGGGAGCCCAGGGCGCATGCGTAACACGGCTCGACAGAGCGCGGAGGAAAAATCCGCGAGAAGGTGGTGGAAGAAGATGGCGGTGGTGGGGCCGACTTTGCAATCTCTATGAATAGGCTAATCGAGTAACTGTATGGGTCATGGCGTCAAACTCAACTAAGTCTTTTCTGGCAGATGCCGGCTATGGCGAACAGGAGCTGGATGCTAACTCTGCCCTTATGGAGTTAGACAAAGGTATTTCGAAAGAGCGGGCTGCGCGGGTGAAACGGGTGTGGGGGGAAGTGGCGCCACCAGGCGGTGGTAGCCGCGCGAGACGCTGGGAAGGCGCATGCGCGGTGCTTCCTGGGCGGGGGCGGGCGCCTTTGCCTTTGCCTCTGGTGAACCCAGAGCTTTTCGCGGCTTTGGGAGGTTGGCGGAAAACGGCAGCGTTGCTAGGTTGGCCTTGTACAGCTGAAAAAGTAGAGAGCTCCCGCGAAACGCTCGTTTGGACCACTTGAGGGCACAGCCCCGCGATTTTCCAAGCAGTTTCTAAAAGTGCTGTATGGAATTTATGAAATTATTTTTCAGTATGTGCAATTGAGACCAGGTCTTCACCAAGACTGCTGCTGCATCTTGCACCGACTTTACAGCGATTCATTTGATTTCTGTAATTCTTACCTGCCGGTTACTAGGTAGGTCAGAAATAGGGCCAAGACATCCGAAAAGCATAGCCCCTGCTCATTCTCTGCTTCCCTGGTAGCTCAGCTGGTAAAGAATCCGCCTCCAATTCAGGAGACCGTGGTTCGATTCCTGGGTCGGGAAGATCCCGTGAAGGCGGGATAGGCAACCCACGCCAGTATTCCTGGGCTCACTTGTGGCTCAGGCTTAGTGTAATTAAAGCAGTGTACTTTAAGGGCAGGGTCAGATCAATGGAAAGATTAGAGAAACCGGATTTACTTGGGAACTTGTGTATGATGGATGATTTTCTGATTATATTTCCTATATTTGGTAGTTCTAAAGGGAATATTTGAAGCTCATCGATAAAGTAGCGTTACTCCTTAGAGGCTACAGTTAAGTTCTAAAAACACAAAAAGTGTGACATCATATATCCTATTTCATCCATTAAAATACATATTTTTTCACATATTAACATCTCTGAAACTGAGAGTCATCTTAAAAACTGGTAAAATAAAGCCTTAGTTATTATTTAATTGGGCTTCCTTTGTGGCTCAGCTGGTAAAGAATCCGCCTGCAGTGCGGGAGACCTAGGTTCATTCCCCGGGCTGGGAAGATCCCGTGGAGAAGGGAAAGGCTATCCGTTCCACTATTCTGGCCTGGAGAATTCCATTGACTATGAAAGTCCATGGGGTCGCAAAGAGTCGGACAAGACTGAGCGACTTTCACACACATTCTCTGCAGACGGGTTCCACGAATTCTAATTCCTTGCGGCAGTGACGGGACAGGACAGGCTTGGTGTAGTAGTAGAAGATTTGGATAGACTTGAGTTGAATTCTAATTCTGCTAATTTTATGATCATGGACATGTCACCTAACTTAACCTAACCTTGTTTTTTTCTCTGCAAAATGGGTAAAATACCACTGAGAAGCAAGATTGTTGTAAATATTAAGTGCTATAATGATATGCAAAAGAAGTCTTTATTCAATACAAAAGAGATTTGCTTTATTTTTTAGATAGAGATTTGGAAGGCAAGGGCAGGTATTCCTTAGTAAGAGAACTCCATTAAAATGAATCTTTTGTTTCAGTGTACTTATTTTTATTGAATGGGGGAAATGTCACCTGGTATACAGTTAGTTTTTGATTAACTGTAGCCAGTGTGTAAAATATTAAGAACTGACTAGAGGTTAGAAGGATTTTTAAGTCCACTTGAAGCCACTTCCCAGCCCTCTGACATGGACACTATGTTAACTTTTCTGGGACTTTTTAAAAAATTTTTTTACCCTGTGGACATTTAAAGTGCGTTGGTCCAGATAAGAGTTTTTCAGACTTAAAAAAAAAGCCACAAACTTTCAGCCTCTTTTGATCAACACGAAAATGTCATGCACTCCAACGAGATATTCCTTTGGTTGAGTCCATCATCCAAGAAAATGATGTTGAGCTTTGCTTTCTCTTAAGAAAACTATAGGGCTTTTTCCTTCTGAAATGGAAAAATCATATCAGATGTGTTTTTTAAACACTGCTTAACCTTTTCTTCCCCATTCTGTTAATTCCTTCCTTATTCCCCAATAAGAGTTGCAGGTCTACATATCTAATATTTCTACTAATTCTAAAGAGATTTTCTACCACCGTGGTCTGGGTGGACTCATCCCATAACGATAGTAGAGCAGTAGTGTCGAACAGAATTGGGATGGGACTCTGAAGAAATGAGAAATCAAGAATTGTTTAATTCCTAAAAACTTGCAGTTGTGGTAAGAAAAAAAGGTAACACAATTTTTCCTTCCCCAAAGTTGAAATAGGAATATTTTAGACCTGTAAGAAGTGTATAGATGGCTGTGTAGATGGCTATTGGGTGTTTAACTGTAAACCAGGTGTCAGTCCTAGATCATGTTTAATCCTCCCAGCAGTGCCTTGGGTGATGTAAGATGTTATTCCATTCCATAACATCTTACAGAAGAACGCAAATTAACTTTTTGACCAGCCCAGTATTTTACAGGTGGAAGTTGATCTGGGGTTACTTGAATACATGGATGCTCCACAGACACCAGCGGGGCTACTGCTGTAGTGAGGAGGTGATTGTAATAATCCAGGGGAAAGAGAATAGTGGCTTGGGCCAGTGTGGTTACAGTGAAGCTGTGTGAAGTGCTGAGATTATGTGTGTATTTTGAAGGTAGGGCCAACAAGATTGGCTAATGAATTAGTTGAGGATGTGAAAATAAGCAGTCAGGAGAAACTCAGAGGTTTCTTGTTTTTTTTCGGTCAGAGCTATTGGAAGTATATATTGTCATTTACCAAGTGGATGAAAATCAGATTATTGTGGGACTATTGAATTTGAGCTATCTCTTAGACATACAGATGGAGATGTTGGGTAGGCAGTTAGATATACAGATGTGATACTTGAACTCCATTATAAAGAAGTATCTGTAGCACAAGTGTCAGGATACCCACTTGGGAAATACTGCCATTTTATAACCTGTTACATGGTTATGACTGTTGCACTTTGTTCTGAGCATTTTGAGCAAGCATGGCAGTAAGGTATTTATTTCTGATCTCTAGGAATAAATAGATGCTCTTTTAAAGCTGACTGAAGTCCATTTGTTTAGGATGTAGGTAGTAACACAGGAAAATAATCATTCATATGAAAGTCATTAATTCATTTAATAAATATTTACTAATCACTTGCGTTGTGTTAGGCACTTAAACTTGGAGCTGTATTAGTGAACAAGACAGCTTTAAGGACCTCACCTGAGGGAGAGAGGTTCAGGAAGGAGGCAACATATGTATAGCTATGGCTAATTCATGTTGATGAATGGCAGAAATCAAACCAGTATTGTAAAGCAGTTATCTTTCAATTAAAAATAAATAAGTTTTTTTAAAAAAAGACCTAAATGTGGGCAGTGGCCCAATTCCTGGACATCTCCTCCCCTCCCCCCGAATAGTTGGACTAATCCTCCCACTCATTAGCCTACGAAATTATCCAGCCCATAAAAACTAACCATGGCCACATTTCAAGACCACAGCACTCGCCCTCTCTAGTGGCCCACGCTGTATCTATGGAGTGTGTTTCTCTTTGAATAAATCTACTTCTTACCTATGGGAAAAAAAAGAAGCTCACCTAAGGAGTCAGGTAGGACTAGATCAAATATGGCCTTGCTAGGACAAGAAGTTTGGATTTTATGCAAAGTACATTGAGAAGACATTGAAAGTTTTTAAGTAGAGGACTGACATGGATTGGTTTACATTTTTGAGGATCACTTTCGCTCCTATGTAGAGGTCTTTTTGCCTTCCTCCTTTTAAAGTTTTAAGCTGATAACCATGCTACCTGAGCTGTGAAGACAAAGCAAACAGTTAACTATTAAATCAAGTACAACTTATGTATATTGGACATTTCATAATACAGAGCATCATTTCTATAATACAGGTATTATAAAGGACATACCTCACATAATTTATTCAGTTAGTGTAACTTTTTCACTAAACATTGTCTAAAGATTTTTAAGTCAGCTGATGGGAAGTGTCCCGATGATTTAGGAAAACTTATGCATGATCTCCACACTGGGTAGAAAGGAGAAGCTACCTTAGAAGACACCACTCAGCCTACCTGCTTTCTGTGAGGTTGGTCTTGGAAGGGATGAGATCAAAGAGCAATGGAGAAGAGAGCAGTTTCCCTTTCCTGTGCCTGGGCGATGAGAAAGGAGGACATGCAGGGGTTGGAGTTGCTAGCTGAGGTGCTGGTGAGCTTAATGCTGCGTGGAAAACTTGATGGTATGTTCAGTGAAGAAACTGATAACGAAATAGAAGTGTGCTGTAAATCAGGACAACTATCTCATCTCCCTTATTTTCCCCTTAAAGGCTATCAAGTCACCTATGTTGTCAAACATCTGAATTCTCAGACTGAAGAAGAGCACAGGTTGCTTTTACACTGTCTGTATTGGCACAGATGTAGTTGGCATGATAAATAAACGTAAGGCCTTGCAAGTATCCCCATATCCCCTTCCAAAGAGGGAGGTCTCTGCAGCCAAGATTGTACCAAGTGACTTAATTCCGTGCCATAAGTTATTCAGAAATGGACATGTGATCCACACGGAGTCAAATTCTTTCTCTTTAAGAATCTGTACTACCAGACCAAACTTCATTTGGGTATTGAGAAGTGGACCTGTTGGTGTTGGCACATGTGTGCTCAGTCGTGTCTGACTCGTGGTGGCCCTCCTCTGTCCATGGAATTTTCCAGGCAAGAATAGTGGAGTGGGTTGCCATTTCCTACTCCATGAGATCTCCCTGACCAAGGGATCGAACCCATCTCCTGCATTACAGGTGGATTCTTTCCCACTGAGCCATCTGGGAAGCCTGTGGACCTCTAAGATCATGTATAATAGAATTGAGGTGAAGGTCAGACTGTTAACTCAAAGTCACATAAAAACGAGCATTATAATGGGCTATTTCTTAAATCCTGTGATCCCTTGGCTGGCTGTGAGAACTGATCCAAAAATTTAAGACCCTTCTTTGGTTCTTATTGAAATCCACAAATTCATTTTTATGTGTGGCTAAGAGCTGTTAGATCTGATAGAGTGCCTGATGAACTATGGACAGAGGTTCATGACATTGTACAGGAGACAGGGATCAAGACCATCCCATGGAAAAGAAATGCAAAAAACCAAAATGGCTGTCTGAGGAGGCCTTACAAATAGCTGTGAAAAGAAGAGAAACGAAAAGCAAAGGAGAAAAGGAAAGATATTCCCATCTGAATGCAGAGTTCCAAAGAATACCAAGGAGAGATAAGAAAGCCTTCCTCAGTGATCAGTGCAAAGAAATAAAGGAAAACAACAGAAAGGGAAAGACTAGAGATCTCTTCAAGAAAGTTAGAGATACCAAGGAAACATTTCATGCAAAGATGGACTCGATAAAGGACAGAAATGGTATGGACCTAAGAGAAGCAGAAGATATTAAGAAGAGGTGGCAAGAATACACAGAAGAACTATACAAAAAAGATCTTCATGACCCAGATAATCACGATGGTGTGACCACTCACCTCGAGCCAGACATCCTGGAATGTGAAGTCAAGTGGGCCTTAGAAAGCATCACTACGAACAAAGCTAGTGGAGGTGATGGAATTCCGGTTGAGCTATTTCAAATCCTCAAAGATGATGCTGTGAAAGTGCTGCACTCAATATGCCAGCAAATGTGGAAAACTCAGCAGTGGCCACAGGACTGGAAAAGGTCAGTTTTCATTCCAATCCCAAAGAAAGGCAATGCCAAAGAATGCTCAAACTACCGCACAATTGTACTCATCTCAAATGCTAGTAAAGTAATGGTCAGAATTCTCCAAGCCAGGCTTCAGCAATACGTGAACCATGAACTTCCAGGTGTTGAAGCTGGTTTTAGAAAAGGCAGAGGAACCAGAGATCAAATTGCCAACATCCGCTGGATCATCGAAAAAGCAAGAGAGTTCCAGGAAAACATCTATTTCTGCTTTATTGACTATGCCAAAGCCTGTGACTGTGTGGATCACAATAAACTGTGGAAAAATCTGGAAGAGATGGGAATACCAGACCATCTGACCTGCCTCTTGAGAAACCTGTATGCAGGTCAGGAAGCAACAGTTAGAACAGGACATGGAACAACAGACTGGTTCCAAATAGGAAAAGGAGTACGTCAAGGCTGTATATTGTCACCCTGCTTATTTAACTTATATGCAGAGTACATCATGATAAACGCTGGGCTTGAAGAAGCAACCCTGCTTATTTAACTTATATGCAGAGTACATCATGATAAATGCTGGACTTGAAGAAGCACAAGCTGGAATCAAGATTGCCAGAAGAAATATCAATAACCTCAGATATGCAGATGACACCACCCTTATGGCAGAAAGTGAAGAGGAAATAAAGAGCCTCTTGATGAAAGTAAGAGAGGAGAGTGAAAAAGTTGGCTTAAAGCTCAACATTCAGAAAACTAAGATCGTGGCATCTGGTCACATCACTTCATGGGAAATGGAGGGAGAAACAGTGGAAAGAGTGTCAGACTTGATTTTTTGGGGCTCCAAAATCACCGCAAATGGTGACTGCAACCACAAAATTAAAAGACGCTTACTCCTTGGAAGGAAAGTTATGACCAACCTAGATAGCATATTTAAAAGCAGAGACATCACTTTGTCAACAAAGGTCCGTCTAGTCAAGGCCATGGTTTTTCCAATAGTCATGTATGGATGTGAAAGTTGGACTGTGAAGAAAGCTGAGCGCCGAAGAATTGATGCTTTTGAACTGTGGTGTTGGAGAAGACTCTTGAGAGTCCCTTGGACTGCAAGGAGATCCAACCAGCCCATCCTAAAGGAGATCAGTCCTGGGTGTTCATTGGAAGGACTGAAGTTGAAGCTGAAACTCCAATACTTTGGCCAGCTCATTCGAAGAGTGGACTCATTGGAAAAGACCCTGATGCTGGGAAGGATTGAGGGCAGGAGGAGAAGGGGATGACAGAGGATGAGATGGTTGGATGGCATCACCAACTCGATGGACATGGGTTTGGGTGAACTCCGGGAGTTGGTGATGGACAGGGAGGCCTGCCGTGCTGTGGTTCATGGGTTCGCAAAGAGTCGGACACTACTGAGCGACTGAACTGAACTGAACTGAAGAGCTGTTATCTTGTAACTTATAAAATAAGTTATTGAATACCCTGAAAGTTGGTGTTCTAATATTAATTTGTATATGATTCTTAATCAGTATTCTTTGTGCATATTGTACAATATTGCATACCTTCTCACCATGTATATTTATAGACAGTTTATGAAATTTGGGGGAAGGATGCTTTGTTATTAATGCTTCAACAGTTCAATTGATTAGTGCTTCATTCAGTTGAATTGAATGCTTCATCGGTTACCACGATCGCCTTGGTATTATGTGTGGTGCATGCTTGTGTTTGTATTTCTCCCTTCCTTCATTCATTTTTATGGAATAGAGTTTAAGACATTATGGCTTAAGAGGTTAGGATGTTACAGTTTCATTTTGAATCATCCTTACACCTTAGCTAAAGCAAATATGTACAATAAAATGTACTCGCATTGTAGTTTGTATTGGCAGTGTTCTTTTTAGTGGATATTAGTCATATTGGTGGTCCCTTAGTGTCTTGTGAACATTCTTCTATGCTTGAGCAGTGGCCCACATCACAAGCCTGTCTCATTGAGGTGGAAGCAAAAGTTCACTTTCCTAGTTTCCCTTTCAAGAGCGCAGGATGTGAACTAGCCTATGCCAGTCAAATTCCTCCAGGCTCTGTGATTTAGTTTGAGAGGCAGGAAGGCAGAGTTGAAGAGTGCACTGACAGCTTCCTGCCCTGGCAGCAGCAATGGCTACAGTATTCCTAGGTGACAGGAGCGCTAATTCTAGCATCAGGTGCTTCCCAGCAACAATAGTTTTCATCATCTAATCAGTTTGGCAGGGTGGAGTTAAGTATTCTTAAGAGTTCAGCCTTAAAACTGTTTATTACTTTATAAACACTCAGTAAAAACTCACTTCCTGCCTAATCAGAGTTAGCTTCTGTTGCTTGCAGCTAAGAACTCTGACTGATACAGGCTACCTAGAAATGTATGCTGTTTTAAAAACTTGATTAATGAATAAATCCCAAGTTTACCATAGTTTATATTATTTCTCTTCAGTTCCTTGGAATTTGTCATCCTTCAGAAGTATACCACTCTGAAATCCCATTGGAATCTCTTCTTTAGTTTTAACCTTAGTCCTCTAGTTGCTTGCTGGAAATGCATTTTAGCATAATAATTAGGACCAGTTTGCTAGGATTTGAATTCCATCTCTACAATATTATTAGCTGTTTTTCTTAGGCAAGTTGCTTACCTATTCTTCACCTGTGTATTTTTTAAATGGGCATTACTGAATAATATCTAACTTCTGTTAGTATAGTGAGAGTTTAATACATGTAAAATGTTGATTAGGGTGTCTGACACAGAATGAGCACTTAACACGCATCGTCATCATCTTCATGATTAACTGCTGTTTTAATCATTGTCTTTTTTCATGCAGACCTCAGAAAACTCATCTCTCTACTTCCCTTACATTTCAGTCCCTTGGCATTTTTATCCAGCTTAGATTTCCTAGTCCTTCATTTTGTTAACTTCTTACCAGTACTTTAAATTTTCATCCAAGGTTCTATTCTGGTCACAGGTGCCGAAAGGCAGCCAAAAATTGCTGGAGAAAGTCATAGGACTGGGTATGTTTGTGGCTATTATCAGAAATGATACAAACCCTAACTGCCCTTCAACACAGACCTGCAATACTACATACCATGTTTCTTTAGTCAAGACTCTCTCAGCTTCTTTGGTGACATTTCAGATCTTTTAATTTTTCAGAAAAAGCCCACATCCTGGGTTTTATATGAAATCTCACTTCATTTTTTAAGATTTGACAGTGCATTCAAAACCTTTAAAAAACATTGTGTCATAAAATTATTCTGAGGGCCAGATTCAGGGGTCTACCATTAATAGTTTTAAATCAAATAAGATAAATGGCAAAGGTTAGCTTGAGGATCTGCTTGCCTTTCTTCTCAAAGCAGCCTCACTGATGCCTGGGCTCCCACCCTAGAGATTTGCTAGGTTTGGGGAGGAACCCTAGCATAGACATTTTTGAAAATTTTCATAAATGTTCCTGATGCAGAACCAGAGCTGATAAACCACTGGCCTAACAAAATGTTCTGCACATTTTAAGTGAGAAATAGAAATTTCACTGCTTCCAAATGAATTTTGACTGAGTAAGCAGTTTACGGACAACTTGCTTTAGTTCTTCCTAGTCTCCCTGCGTGTTGTGACTAAGTTAAGCACTGTTTATCTCCAGGCACTGAAAAGGAAGAGAACTCTGTTTCTTTGGCAGGAGAATAAAATGTAAAATGCAATAAAAGGCAATCACTTCCGTCCACAGTGGGTCTTCACAGGAGCATTCTTATGATCATACTTAGGTCTTTTGATCAGGGCATTTTCTCTCAGATTTGTTGTAGCTAGCATCAGAAATAAAGTGAATAACCTCTCTTAAACTCCTCTTAAGAGTAAGATCTGATTGTCCTGAGCCCCTGTTTTCAAGTGCTTGGCTTATACTGGAGTTAAAATTGACCTGGAACAAGCAAGCTGGATACCATACTGTCCCAGGCTAGGAATGATCTCCAAGGGAGAGCAGTGAGCAGCTCAGAAGAGAGGTCTTTGCTCCCTCTCCTGGGTTGGAACCTGGGTAGCCTGGATGGAACAGGAATCCTGACCACTAGACCACCAGAGACTGGAGGCTAGAAACAAAATGGGCTTGGCTCTTTCCCCAGTTTGAAAGCAAGCATGTTTTCAGGAGGCAAAAACCATGAAAACAGGTAAAAGTTTTTATTAGAGACGCAGCATAACATGTGGGGCAGCACACAGAAACAGTATAAGACAGAAGCAAGGCAGAATTACATACCCTGAGCAAAAAGGTTTGGGTGTCCTGTCTAACGAGGAGGAGCACAGTAAACTAGAAACTAGGCAGAGATACACACCAGGAGAGGAGGGCGGGCACTCCTGAATGAGGAGTGCAGAGAGAATGTGGTTTAAATCACTTAAATAGGACAGTCCTTCTGGGCCTTCATTTGCATTTGGCCAATTATCTTGTTTCTTTCTTTATGCCTAACTGGTCCTAGGACCCTCCCCAAGATGGGTGCGCAACTTTTTGTTATGATGGATCCCACCGCACAGGCTTGTGGGTGCATGTCCACACTTACTGTGGAGGGGAGCCCCTTCCGTTTTTGGCCCCCAAGAAGCCTTCCTGTGCGTGTATAGACCGGGAAGTCTTCCCTGACCTCAGGAATGGGGACTTTATCTCTCTACTTCAGCAGAGCTCAGCTTTTGCCACTAGCTTTGTCCTTGGGGTGTCTGGATGAGAAGAAAGCTTCAATTTTATTCCACTTAACAAACACCAGCTGTCCAGCGCGGGGGTTCATCTATCTCCTACCACAGGAATGTTGTTATATCATAGGCCTTAATGCACTTCTTAACCTCAGATATGCAGATGACACCACCCTTATGGCAGAAAGTGAAGAAGAACTAAAGAGCCTCTTGATGAAAGAGAAAGAGGAGAGTGAAAAAGTTGTCTTAAAGCTCAACATTCAGAAAACTAAGATCATGGCGTCCGGTCCCTCACTTCATGGCAAATAAATGGGGAAACAGTGGCTGACTTTATTTTGGGGGGCTCCAAAATCACTGCAGATGGTGACTGCAGCTATGAAATTAAAAGATGCTTGCTCCTTGGCAGGAAAGTTATGACCAACCTAGACAGCATATTAAAAAGCAAAGACATTACTTTGTCAACAAAGGTCCATCTAGTCAAGGCTATGGTTTTTCCAGTGGTCATGTATGGATGTGAAAGTTGGACTATAAAGAAAGCTGAGTGCCGAAGAATTGATGCTTTTGAACTGTGGTGTTGGAGAAGACTCTTGAGAGTCCCTTGGACTGCAAGGAGATCCAACCAGTCCATCCTAAAGGAGATAAGTCCTGAGTGTTCATTTGAAGGACTGATGTTGAAGCTGAAACTCCAATACTTTGGCCACCTCATGCGAAGAGTTGACTCATTGGAAAAGACCCTAATGCTGGGAAGGATTGGGGGCGGGAGGAGAAGGGGACGACAGAGGATGAGATGGTTGGATGACATCACCGACTCAATGGACATGGGTTTGGGTAGACTCTGGGAGTTGGTGATGGACAGGGAGGCCTGCCGTGCTGCGGTTCATGGGGTCGCAAAGAGCTGGACACGACTGAGTAACTGAACTGAACTGAACTGAAAGTGGATCGTATTCTGTTGAGGAGACTCGCTGTATGTGCACTACTTCCTTCTTTACCTTTTTCATCCCAACTAAGGTTAATTTATTACAAATAGAACTTTGCTATCATGTGCATCACTCAACTACTGAGAGAGAGAGAAGGAAACAAACCCAGTTAACTCTGGGTTTTCCCGGCAGTCCGTTCCCCCAGCACACGTCTCGCCCTTCTCTGTGCCTTCACCTCTGTCCTCAGGCTCGCCTTTCTTTTCCTTCCCTTCCCTTGTGTCCTTCACTGCCCTGTCTGTGTCCCTTGACCCCCTTTTCAAGGCTTCAGGAGCCATTGCTAGTCACCTAGAAGGTCTCTATTGGCACTTGGTGCATTTAATGGGAAGAAGACTCCAAGAGCTCCTAGTGGCAGTTTTTGTGTGTATGGAAGTTGGTGAGTGAGGTGTGTAGGGAGAGGGGAGCAGGCAAAGAAGGGATATGTTCTGAATATCCCAATCAGAGATTAATTTTCCCTTAGGAACTTTTATTATAAGCAGCCATTAGATTACAGAGTACTGTAAGTACTGATGGTGCTATTTTTTTTCCTATGAGGAAATATGTTCCAAGTACCAGATAACTAACCTGAGTGTGCCTACAGAACTTAATTCCTTAGTAAATTGTAGAAATTGCATGTGCACGTTTACTCTGTGAAACTCTTCCACATTGAGACAAAGGGGCAACTAGGAAAGAGCCCTCTGTCCGCTGGGAATCAACCGCACAGTGTAAGAGCTGTGAGCTGAGTTTTAGTCAGTGTCTCACTGAGGACTCTAGCCCTGGAGACACCTTTCCAGAAAGCTCTGAGAAATTGCTCTGAAGAGGTAGCGGGAGAGGTCAGTGTATCATGCAATTTTGACTAAGTATGTGCAGACATCTAGGTAGGTTACTGACAGTCTCAAGGAACACACATCTCAGTTAATGACGTCAGTGCTTTTCTAAGTGTGGGAAAATGCGGGACTCCAGGTTCATAAATTTTTTTCCCCCTGAAATATAACTGCCTAAGGACATGTTTGGCCTGTTTTCCTTAACACACAGAGCACCTCATCTAGCTCTTTATCCTAAATTCCTTTCAGGGTGTACTGTAGATCAGTGACTCATTCCTTGTAGGACTGAGTGGCAAGCTACATTCCTTGTTTTAACCACAGACATTTCCTTTGTCATTTTTAAACAATGAACAAACTACTAAACAGAGGTATTCTTGGGCACTTATTCTTGTGCAGATATAATCAGCATTTTATAAGTGGCAAAATAATAAAAGAATTATTTGAAGGTGATACTATTAATTTCATATCAGTATATTCATTCTTAATGAATTTTTTTCTAGGATTCAACATTAACTGTTTGTTGGACTTTTGAAAAATCAAATTCATTGAGGGAATTCCCTGGTGGTCCAGCATTTAGGGCACCATGGTTTCACTGTTGAGGGCCTGAGTCCAATCTCTGATCTGGGAATTAAGATCCCATAAACAGCGCAGCCAAAAAATAAAAAAAGGAATCATTCATTGAGGCATAATTTGTGTGTAATAAAATTCACCAAATGTATATAGTCATGACAGTAATACCTGGAATGATTCTTTCACCCCCAGAACTTGCCTTGTGCCCCTTTGTAGTCAGTTTTTCTTTAGCTTTCGGCAACCACTTTCTGCTTCCTGTCTTCATAGTTTTGCCTTTTCCAGAATGTCATGTAATGTATAGTCATACAGTAGTCTTTTGGGTCTGACTTCTTTCATTTAGCATGATGATTTTGAGATCTGCCCATGTTGTTGCATCAGTAGTGGCTTCCTTTTTTTTTTTTGCTGCTGTTGTTGTTCGGTCACTAAGTTGTGTCTGACTCTTCCTGACCCCATGGACTGTAGCACCCCAGGCTTCCCTGAACTTCACTATCTCCCGGAGCTTGCTCAAACTCATGTCCATTGAGTCAGTGATGCCATCCAACCTTCTTATCCTCTGTTACCTCCTTCTCCTCCTGTCCTCAGTCTTTCCCAGCATCAGGGTCTTTTCCAGTGGGTCGGCTCTTTGCATCAGGTGACCAGAGTATTGGAGTTTCAGCTTCAACATCAGTCCTTCCAATGAATATTCAGGGTTGATTTCCTTTAGGATTGACTGGTTGGATCTCCTTGCTGGCCAAGGGACTCTCAAGAGTCTTCTCCAGCACCGCAGTTGGAAAGTGTCAATTCTTCAGTGTTCAGCCTTCTTTATGGTCCAACTCTCACATCTGTACACGAATGCTAGAAAAACCATAGCTTTGACTAGATGGACCTTTGTTGACAAAGTGATGTCTCTGCTTTTTAATATGCTGTCTAGGTTTGTCATAGCTTTTCTTCCAGGGAGCAAGAATCTTTTAATTTCATGGCTGCAGTCACTGTCCGTAGAGATTTTGGAGCCCAAGAAAACGAAGTCTGTTACTGTTTCCATTTTTTCCCCATCTATTTGCCATGAAGTGATAGGACCAGATGCCATGATCTTAGTTTCTTGAATGCTGAGTAGGAGACTATTGTATGGAGATACCACAGTTTGTTTATTCATTCACCAGTTGATGGACTGGGAATTTTTTGCCATTCTAGTGGATCTGTAGTGGTATCTTACTGTTGTTTTTTATTTATAGTTCCTGGATGACTAACAATGATGAGCATCTGTTCATGTGCTTATATTTGCCATCCATATTTCCTTTTTAGTGAAATTTCTCTTCACATCTTGCCCATTGAAAAAACTGAGTTTTCTAGAGATGTAAGAACTATGGATGAAGTCCTTTATCAGATACATGTTCTATAAGTATTTCTTCCAGTATATGGCTTGTTTTTTTATTCTCAGAGCAGTATATTTTGAAGAACGTAAGTTTTAAATTTTTATGAAATTTTAACTTATCATTTTTTAATCTTTTAGTCTAAAAAGCCCACTTTTTGTGTTTTATCTAAGTTATTTGCATAATACAAGCATACAAAGATTTCCTCCTTTTTTCTATATGCCTTATAATTTTAGCTCTTACTCTTAGGTCTGTGGTTCATTTTGAAGTAATTTTTGTATATGGTGCAAATTAAGGATTGAATTTCTTTTGTTCTTCTTTTAAATTTCTCTTCTGATTTCTTCTTTTAAACTTTTAATTCTTTCAATGATTCATCTTATTGGTTTTTTTAAATAACTGTGTTGCTTAATTTCCAGTATATTTGAAAATTTTTAAATATTTTTCTCTTACTGATTTTTAATTTAATTCCATTATGTTGTAATGGAGAACATACATAATATGATTTCAGTCCTTTCATATTTGTTGAGATTTACTTGTGGCCCCAAATATTCAATCAATTCAAGCTTTTTTTTAATAAAAAAACAACAAAAGTTTCTCTTTTATTATATCTTAAGGTGGCACTTTCCAAAATTACTATTTCATGTGTCATTTTTATTTTTGAAAACATAGCGAGTTACTGTTGTACTTTATCTAATTGTTAAGAATGATTGTAATTTTACTGTGTAAATAATTTTAGTCTGTAGTACTGTGTTGGTATTTGCTGTTTTTGCCTTACTATAGTCAAAAATTTCTAATATGTTCTTCCGTTTTAATGGTTTCCATAGGTCTAAGATCTGGCAAACTTGGTGAACAGTGTGAAGCAGTTGTCCGCTTTCCCAGGCTCTTTCAGAAATATCCATTCCCCATTCTCATCAATTCTGCATTCCTAAAGTTAGCTGATGTTTTCAGAGTTGGGTAAGTCTTTTTAAGCCCTTGGTGTCCCAAAGCACTTTTTGTTCATATTTCTTTGTTTTATGTTGTCGTCTGTATTCTTTTTACCTTTTAGGACTTCCACATGGTGGTTTTTTGTTTTTGTGTTTTTACCGTTTTAGTGGACACACGTGGAAATTCACAACAAATTTTGGTGTGAAATGTAATGGCATTTTGAACCAAAGTAAATGGTATGAGGCAGAGAGTACTTACTTCTTTGGGGGACAGGATAATTCAAAATTAAAGACAACCTTGATATATAACTGTGTATTTTGGAAATATCTGTGGCTTTGTGTAGTTCGTTTTGACAAGTTTCTGATTTAACAATTTATTTTTATAACATGAGATTACATGTTACATGAGCTTACGGGCCACTGTGAAGTGCCTGAAACACGTAAGCAAACCCTGAATACGTACCTGTTCTTTCTCTACACCATTCCCTCTCCCACTTCTTTCCACCATTCTCCATATACTCGTGTGCTTACACACACACCTAATCAGACTTGCAGAAAAGAAACTGTAGAATTAGCTTGAGAGGAGGAAGACCATCTTCTTGGTTCTAATAGGATTGAGGAGATTGAGTTTGGCTCCTGGACTTCTCTCTACATTACAGCTGTTTGGGTGCCTTCTTGCAGGACTGCAAGCTCTGCTCACTGCTTATGCTTAGTACTCATCTCAGAGTTCTGCATCCATGGGTTCTACCAACCACGGGTCAAAAATATTTGGGAAAATAATTCCGGAAAGTTCCAAAAAGCAAAACTTGAACTTGCCAGCCACTGGCCACTAGTTACATTGTACTTCTACTTGCTTACATAGCATTTACATCGCAGTAGGTATTGTAAGTAATCTAGAGACGATTTAAACTATGTGAGAGGACGCCCAAGCGCTGTGCCATTTTATAGAAGGGAGTACAGTCTCCAAGGGTTTGGGTTTGCTGGGGAGCTAGTCCTGGAATCAGTTCCCCTCCACACTGCAGATATCATGGGATGACTGTACAGACTTGTGACTCTTTCTGTTATAAAACAGAGAATGTTAAGATTGAAAAACATTGGCCTGTTGCTAAAACTTACTAGCATCATTTGTGTTGCTTTGATTCCTAATTAAATATTACTTTCCTGAAGTGGTCTAATTTATTTTTTCTGTGGTTCTTCCTAGAAACAATTTCCTGAGGCTGTGTGTTCTTAAAGTTACCCAACAAAGTGAGAAGCATTTGGAGAAGATCCTAAATGTGGATGAGTTTGTGAAGAGAATTTTCTCTGTGATTCATAGTAATGACCCTGTTGCAAGAGCCATCACCCTCCGGTATACTTTGTCATGCCGCTGAGTCACCCAAGATTGTTTTAGTTGTATTTATGTACCCCCCAAAAGCTGTACATTTACTTCTGTTATTCTGAATATTAAGAATTCATTTTTGTTTTTTCTAGTAAGAGTCAATGAGAAAATATGGTAACCATCCCAATTTATAAATGCTTTACAGCTAACTGTCTGTGATACTGTTTTGGTAACTTAGGTTTGAGATACTCCTTTTGTGAGTAGATGTTCTGATCTGTTAACTTGAATGTGAGTATGGTTTAGCCTCATGCTTATTTCGAACTTTTACTTTTGACCTTGTTCTTCCTGTTTTGTGTCAGTTTTCTGTATTTATCCTTGGTTATGTGCTCATATCTAGACTCCTTGGTGAATGCCAGGTGCAACCACCTTAGTTTCTTCAGCATTTCCTTTTCTTTCTTGGCATTAAAAAAATTTTGGTAGAATTTCATTTTGTAAGCTTTAAAACCAGCTTGAACCACATCCTCTTTTTAGGTCTGTCATCTATGAAATTAATATGTGTAAGCTTTGGATTTTTGAAGTTCACTTTCCTAAACTATACCTTCCTCAGTTCTGATATGAGCCCCAGAAGACATCCTCTACTTCTCTTGATGTTGAGAGATTTGAAAATCATGATACCAGTAATTACTAATGTGGAAAAAAGACTGGGAAGCCTTACTTTTTTACTTTGTGGGTCTGCTTAATTGCAAAAATATTGGACTCTTAATGCTGTGCTAAAATGGACTTCTTTATACAACATTGGGAAATTGGCATTTTGATGCTATAATAATTCAAAAGTTTCTTTTCCTGGGCTCTCTTTGGTACCTGGCATGTACTTCAAGGTGATTTTTAAAAAATTTTTTCTCATGTTAAATTAACCATGTTAATTTTTCTTCCATATTGAAGTATGGAAAAATGTTTATAGAATTTGAGTCACTGATTTCTAAAATTGATACTTCATTAACCTGAGATTTATGGACTGACCAACAAACTTTAGTTTTGGTAAGCTTTGCCTGTTTCTTCCTTTTCTGGCCTTGAACTTACTGTATTTCCACTCTTTTTGGGTTTCCCTGTTTGTATAGGATGTTGGGAAGTCTGGCATCAATAATTCCTGAGAGGAAGAATGCTCATCATAGTATTCGTCAGAGTCTGGATTCACATGATAATGTAGAAGTTGAAGCTGCTGTTTTTGCTGCTGCTAACTTCTCAGCGCAGTCGAAGTAAGCCTAGGCCTTTTATAGTTTGGCTCCCCAAGAAGGGGTTTTGATAGAATAGCTCATTTATATATGTAAGCACTAAGGGATATAGAAAAATATGAACAGCAAGATGTGTTTTCCAAGGGTGTTTCTATCATGTTGGGAAAACAAGACTTAAATCCATAAAACAGAAAAGTTAAGTACAGATGTTGGCGTTACCTGTAAATGAAGTGAAAGTTCCCAGAAGGACAGATCAGCCTGGGATTGGAATAGTTGGGGAAGGCTTCACTAGGAGGCGGAGGCTGCATCCAAACCTGTACTGTCCTAATACTACACTATTCCTCTCCTACTCTCTTCTCAAGTCCGGACAGTTCAACAGAGATAATAACTGGAATTGAAACCAATTTTAACTTCTTTGGGGTATCATACTCTATTATCTTAGAAAATAGTATTTCTCTCTCCATATATGTATTATTTTTTGATGAAATATTGGCCATAGTTTTATTAATGTGTTTGACTTACTGGATTATCCTCTCTAAAAAATAATATTTCTTTTACTGACTGATGATGTGAAAGTAACACTGCTTTCTGGAGGGCATTTTGGTAATATGCATTTTGTATATCCCTTGGACCTAGAAAATCCACCTGTAAGAATTTGTCCTAAGGAGTCAGCAGTGTGTACTGATACTTACTTGCAAGGATGCTAGTTATAGGGTTATAATAACAAAAAAAATTAGTAACAAATTCCAATCAGTGTGCCAATAAGATAAATAGGATCATACAGTGAAATACTGCATCAGCTTTTATAACTAATGTATTTTAGAAATATATTTGAAAACAGGTTACATAATAGGTTATGTGATATTACAGATTTATTTGAAAAGCAAATATTTATGGAATAGAAGAGACTAGGATATGTATCAAAATATTGTCTCTAAGTGAAGATATTGTCTTAGTTTCTTTTTTACAAATTTCTGTATATCCTGCTAGGAGCAAGTTTTGGTTTTATGATCAGATGACTAATGAATTTTTTTATGTAAAAATAGCATTTGTATTAAGAGCCTCTGCTAAATTTGGATAAGACTTGAAATAGTTAATCACCAACGATCTTTCTTTATAGTTTAATTGTATGCATATTCATCTCTTCAGCTGCTCTTATCAAACCTTCAGAATTCCAGGATTACTCATTGGAAAAGGAGATTAGAGAACATAAACTGTGTAGTCTTTTATTTACTGATTGAAAGTAGTAGGTGTGGCAGTAATTGAGGATGAGAAATATCTAAGTAAAGACAATCCCTATTTGTGCTTTTGAAAATTGGCATTTTTTTCTTATTGAGGGTCATGGATATTGCAAGAACTTTTTATAAATTACTTTTATTGGTTAGGAGTTATATCTAGTGAATATTTATCATCTGATCACCACTGTCAAGGTGTGAGTACTTTAAATCTGTCCAGTTAAGTATGTACTTGGAATAGCTCTAAAAATAGTTTTCTAAATATAGATGATAGATTTGTGATTTAGTATTAGAATTTGCTTATGAAAATCATTTTTGGTTCTGTTTTTCTCGTGTGTTATTATCAGAAGCTAATTTTGTCAGCTGTGGAATTTCTGATCTATCTTGGGAAAGATTAAGACTAAATAACATAGGAAGAGCATAATTCTTCATTTATAGAATTGATGACCAGTATTAACAGTTTATGTGAAGCAGTTTTTAACATACCAGGCTTCAATATGGTATACTTGTGATTTGTGATGTTTAAACGTACCAAATTAGTGCAATAGTTAAGTCTGAAGTACTTACCGGAATGTATTAGAGTGTGAAAATCAAGAAAATACTCCTTTTCCAGATTTGCATTTACCATGGGAAGTTCCATGGACAGAGGAGCCTGGTGGGCTCCAGTCCATGGGGTCACAAAGAGTTGGACACAACTGAGCAACAGCACGCACACACGCGCATGCATGCACTTCCCTCGAAAATGACGAGCTGGTTTGAGATCAGGTATCTCAACCAGTTCAGATGGATTTTTATCTTCGTATCTTTATCAGTTTTGGATCTTAAACAAATTAGAGTAGTTGACCAAAAAAGGCTTTAAAATTGATTTAATCCTGTTTCTACCTGTCTGCTACCGTAACCACAGGTAACTTGTTCTGAGAGTGTTCATGCTCAGTCATGTCCAGCTCTTTGTGACCCCATGGACTGCAGCCCACCAGGCTCCTCTGTCCATGAAATTTTCCAGGCAAGAATACTGGAGCAGGTTGCCATTTCCTTCTCCAGGGGATCTTCCTGACCCAGGAATTGAACCTGTTTCTCTTGAATCTCCTGCATTGGCAGGCAGATTCTTTACCACTGTGCCACCAAAAAGGCTTTATTTGTTAAGAGCTAGTCCCAGAGGAGGAATTGCAAACTCAAATGACTTCAGCAACATGGGAGCATTGTCAGGCAGAGTGGTGACCTCTAGTGGTGACTGGTGGACTGGAATGTGCACGCCATCTGAAAGGAGAACTACTCCTGGGTACCAGCTGACAGTGATGGTGCAGGAGCCTATGACCAGTGTTGTCAGATCTGAATTTGGGGTGGGAAGAAGCTGGAGAATCAGATTATTCTGTAGTCTCAGCAAATGAGAGTATATATTCTTAACATATTTTTAATGCTGACATTAAGAGTTTTTTTTTTTTTTAAGAGTTTTTAAAAATATTATTAGACCAAAAAAAATAGAAAACTACAGGCTTCAAACTTGCAGTTTATTGACCCTAGAGGCCTGTAACAGATTTTTAAACTTTGCATTTGTTAAAAAAGTTATTATATAGTTAGTTAAGAAATACTTAGTGAATATCCATCATGTCCAGCCTCTATTCCAAGCACCAGGAATACACGAGTGGAAAAGATGGATGCTCTGTTGCTATGTAAACCCACCGTACTTTCAGCTACTCATTAATGTTACAGAAAAATGAAGTAGTTTTGTCATTATGATGATGACCTAAGTAAGCTCCTTCGGTAGAGTGATCGGGGATAGCCTCACTGGAGAGGTGGCATTTGAGCTGAAACAGTTCTGAAGAAGGGGCACCATCTAAAGGAAGGATATTCCAAGCAGAAGGAATAACAAATGTAAGAGCACTCTGAAATGTGAACAGATGGTCTATAGATAACTACTATACCTCTTGCCTTGTACTCAAAAGACATTTACAGCTTACTTTTTCTTACTGAATATAAGGCTGATATCAGAGCAGTAATTTTCAAACTATTTGGGATCAGAATCTCTTTACATTTTTTGGCATTGTTGAAGTCCTCAAAGAGCTTTTTTGTTTATACAGATTACATCTATTGGTATTTACTGTATTAGAGATGAAAATGCCTAAACTTAAAATATATTATTAATTCATTTAAAGAATAACAAAGTTCCTAATGTGTTGACACAAAAATATTTTTATGAAAATAATTATTTTTCCAAAAGAAAAATCAATTTTGTGGGAAAAGGGATGTTTTTTACATTTTTACAAATCTCTTTAATGTCGGGCTGGATTGTCACATTTGGTTCTGCATTCACCATTTCTTTTGTGATGTGTTGTTTTAGTTAAAGTATACAAAAAACTTCCAGCCTCACAGATATATAGTTGAAAAAGAGAGGAGTATTTTTAAAGGCTTTGTAGGTAATTATAGATATTTTTCCTTGATCTACAGCAGAACTAGAAAATTGTTGGTTCGTAAAAGTTAGTTGCAATGTGAACTCTAAAACTGTTTCAGTGAACATGTACTATTACATTGAAATCCATTGGCATCCCTTACCAGTGTATGTTTTTATAACTTAGACATTGGTCTTTGGGGAAATATTGGTTCACTCTGTTAATGCAGGTCTACCAAATGTTGGCCCTTTCCATCATAAAATATCAAAGGATCGTATTTGTTGTTATCACCACTGATCTCATCAGGAAAGGCTTTAAGTATTAAGCTGTCAAGCTCATGGTGACAGATGCAAGTTTTCTGAAGTGCTAGTTTTTGTTTGGGAGAAGGCAATGGCAACCCACTCCAGTGTTCTTGCCTGGAGAATCCCAGGGACGGGGGAGCCTGGTGGGCTGCCATCTGTGGGGTCGCACAGAGTCGGACACAACTGAAGCAACTTCGCAGCAGCAGCAGTTTTTGTTTAGAAGCTAAAATTGGCAAAAAATTTACCCAGTTATTTTTCTTAAGGTTGCAGGCTGACTTTATTCTTCTTTTTAGAAGATGCCTGCAAATAGCCAGCTCTGAATAGTTATGGAGTTTCATGAAAAAATGGCTGGTTCATCTCATAACTCTAATGATCGCATGGTGCTTAGCCTGCAGACAACCACTGTATACTTTACGTGTGCTTTTCATTTTGTCAGAGAATGTTAAAATAATGTCTTAATGGCAGAAAATATTTTATATAGATATCCATTGAACTGCAGACTGAAAGTATTTAGTGCCTTATGTGTCATGAATCATGACTGAAAGAACCAAGTTTGGTCATATTATCTGTATCATCTTTCCTTACATATTATATAATATTTTATCCCAAACATTCATGTTACTGATAACTTTTGCAACATTCAGTGTTCAGTTGCAACAGACTCAAAAGCAACACCTTAGAAAATACTTTTCAGATATACAGTATTTTGAAAATGGCTACTTTTAAATTTTTTTATTTATTTTTTTAATTGAAGTATACTTGATTAACAATGTGTTAATTTGAGGTATACAGCAGAGTGATTCAATTATACATATATATATCTTTTTTATATTCTTATCCCATATAGGTTATTATAAAATATTGAGTATAGTTCCCTGTGCTGTATATAGTATGTCCTGTTGGTTGTCTATTTTATATATAGTGGTGTGTGTGTGTTAATCCCTAACTTCTAATTTATCGCTCCTCCCCTCTTCCCCTTGGTAACTACAAATCTGTTTTCTATGTCTGTGGGTCTATCTCTGTTTTGCAAATAAGTTCATTTCTATCATTTTTTTTTGATTCCACATGTAAGTGATATCATAAGATATTTGTCTTTCTTAATCTGGCTTATTTCATTCAGTATGATAATCTCTAGGTCCATCCATCCGAGAAGGTGATGGCACCCTACTCCAGTACTCTTGCCTGGAAAATCCTATGGACAGAGGGGCCTGGCGGGCTGCAGTCCAGGGGGTCACTAAGAGTCGGACATGACTGAGTGCCTTCACTTTCACTTTTCACTTTCATGCTTTGGAGAAGGAAATGGCAACCCACTCCAGTGTTCTTGCCTGGAGAATCCCAGGGACGGGGGAGCCTGGTGGGCTGCCGTCTATGGGGTCGCACAGAGTTGGAGCCGACTGAAGTGACTTAGCAGCAGCAGCAGGTCCATCCATGTTACTGCAAATGGCATTATTTCTTCCTTTTGTGGCTGAGTAATGTTCCATTGTATATATATACCACGTCTTCTTCATCCATTCACCTGCTGATGGACATTTAGGTTACTTCCATGTCTTGGCTATTGTAAATAGTGCTGCAGTTAACATTGAGGTGCACATATCTTTTCAAGTTATGTTTTTCTCCAAGTGTATGCCCAAGGGTGGGATTGCAGGATCATATGGTAGCTCTAGTTTTAGTTTTTTAGGAGACCTCCATACTGTTTTCCAGAGTAGCTGCACCAATTTACCTTCCCACGAACCATGTTGGTGGGTTCCCTTTCCTGCACACCCTCTCCAGCATTTATTATTTGTAGACTTTTTGATAATTGGCCGTTCTGACTGGTGTGGGGTGATACCTCATTTTATTATAGTTTTGCTTTGCACTTCTAATAATTAGTGATGAGGGGCATCTTTTCATGTGCCTTTTGGCCATCTATATGTCTTCTTTCTTCTTTGAAGAAATGTCTATTTGGATGTTCTGCCCATTTTTTTTGATTGAGTTTTTTGTTTTTTGATATTGAGCTGTATGAGCTGCTTGTGTATTTTGAAGGTTTATCTGTTGTCTATTGCATCGTTTGCAAGTTTTTTCTCCTGTTCTGTAGGTTGTCTTTGTGTTTTGCTTATGGTCTCCTCTGCTGTACAAAAGCTTTTATGTTTAATTAGGTCTCATTGTTTATTTTTGTTTTTACTTCCATCTCACTGGGAGACAGATCCAAAAGATTTTACTGCAATTTATGTCAAAGTGCATTCTGCCTGCTTTCCTCTAGGAGTTTTATGGTATCTGGCCTTACATTTAGGTCTTTAATCTAAAAATGGCCACTTTTAAATAATTTGGCTCTAACCATATTTCCCACTGCATTTCCACTACTTCATACTTACTCTGTTTTTCTAAAATTCAGAATATTTGGTGTATATTTTTATTGTTTATGTAAATGATTAGCTTGTGTGTTAAAAGCTTTTCTTAATTAAAAGTGTGTCCTAGAACACTGTAGACTGAGATAGTGACCTTGAGTATTTCAGACAATGGCATTCAGTAATGAAATTGCAACAGTACTCATAAATCAGAGCATCTTTCCTTGAAGATCATGTGGGAACAGTGTTGGCATAAGCCCGCTTGCTGTGTGGAGTTTTGGTTTTGGTTGCATTTCTTTCCCCATCCCCAGCACCTGACCTTAGGAATATTAGTTATGATTTGGAATATTGCATTTCTCCCATGCTTACTGTGTTCTATACAAGTCCTTAGAAAACTAAAGCAAATTTAACTTTTTTGGTTTTAAAGATTATACTGTTTTCTCTTTCCAAAGGGATTTTGCTGTAGGAATCTGTAACAAAATCAGTGAAATGATTCAAGGTATGTATTCTTCATTTGGTGTTATGAAGTGACTTAATGGGATTCGTACTAATAATAGCTGCTAACATTCATTAAGTACTTACTATGTGCTAGTCACTATTCATTCATTTATTCATCCAAATAATGTTTATTAAATGTCTTCTAAATGCCAGAACTATTCTAGGTGCTTAGGATGCAGTACTACACAAAACAGACTCCTTGCCCTCGTGTAACCTGCATTCTAATGGTGGAAGGAGTGGTGGTAGCAATAGATGAGTAAATTTATGACATACCAGGTGCTGTGGGAAAAGGGTGAGGTGAGAAGGCTAGTCCCTAGAGTAGATGGCAGGATAGAAGGGAAGATGTTTCTGTTTTATATCTGTTGATCAAGGAAGACTTCTGATCAAGTGATACTTGAGTAAGAAATGCATATTTTTAGGGGGAAAACATTCTGACCTGGAGGAAAACTCAGGGACTCTCTTCACTCTGCTAATATGCCTCCAGTATCTTCCAATTGCAACTAAACTCAAATCCAAATTGCTTACTGTAGCCAACAAAGCCTTATTCTAATCTCATCTTCTGTACTGTGCTTCACATGTATTACCCCATTTACCCTCATAATAGTCATAAAAGAAAGCTCTGGGGTTACAGCATTGCACAACTCTAGAGAACACGACTTCCTTTGTATTTTTCTAAATGGCGTGTCTTTGTATTATGTAATTTGGCAGACTTGGATAGGTAATACTCTTACCTCTTTTATGGGAAAGGAAATGGAGCCGTAGTAAGATCACTCAGTTGAAGACCAAGATACAGTGATTGAGCTTTGTCCGGTTTCCCTTTATTCCTTTGTCTTTCCCCGCTACCCTCAGAAAAAGGCTGCCCTGCAGAAAGCTCTCATTAGAAGCAGCATCACTCATTCATGGAGCAGGTTTTTGCTGAACACCTGCTGTATCAGACAGCATCTCAGCAGGAAACATGTCACACATGAGCTGCGGTAATTCAAGTAGGGTTTAATGAAGGAGCCATTTACACAGGTGTGGGCAGAGTAGACTAGAGGGGATGATGTTGTCCTGCACCATCTTAGGTGCAGGGGAGGGAGTGCTTATCAGAACCTGGATTCACATCAAGAAGGCCACTTTGGAATACTGACCGTCCGGGTAATGGGACTTGATGTGACCTTGTGGAGGAGCCAAGGAATAAATATGCTGACCTGACATGAACTTCCCATCTGCTGGGGCTCTCCACACAGACAGGCTAGATAGCAAGGGAGTTGATGAAAGCTATACAGGTAAGCCTCCTAGGCAGAGAAGGCAATGGCACCCCACTCCAGTACTCTTGCCTGGAAAATCCCATGGACAGAGGAGCCTGGTAGGCTGCAGTCCATGGGGTCGTGAAGAGTCAGACACAACTGAGCAGCTTCACTTTCACTTTTCACTTTCATGCATTGGAGAAGGAAATGGCAACCCACTCCAGTGTTCTTGCCTGGAGAATCCCAGGGACGGCGGAGCTGGTGGGCTGCCGTCTATGGGGTCACACAGAGTCGGACACGACTGAAGCAACTTAGCAGCAGCAGCAGCAGCAGCAAGCCTCCTAGGATGCTGGAGGATTCTGTATAACTTGAGTGGTGTGTATATATGAATATAGATCCAGTCATATGTAGAAATCCATTAATGTGCATATTTAAGATTCATTTTTGTTCCTTTAGTTTTATCTATACAAAATTAAAGTAAATAAACAGGAATTAGGAGGTACAGAGAGAAAGGGAGAAAAGCACAGGGTAGGAATGGGGGTGGGCTTCCCTGGTGGCTCAGATGGTAGAGAATCTCCACCTGCAGTGTGGGATACCTGGGTTCAGTTCCTAGGTTGGGAAGATCCCTTGGTGGAGGACATGGCAGTGTGGAGGGCCCACTCCAGTGTTCTTGCCTAGAGAATCTCCTTGGACAGAGGAGCCTAGCAGGCTAAAGTCCATGGGGTCGCAAAGAGTTAGACACTACTGAGCATCTATAAGCGTAGCACAGAAATTGGGTCAAGGTAGAGGAAGATTGGAGCCCAACATACAGAAGTGGCAGGTGAGTTTGAGGAATAAATATCCTTAAATTTTAAGCTGCTTGTGTTTCTGTGAAGTAAAATCTTGAGTCTCCCTGAACATGACTTAGCAACTAAACAACCACAAAACCTTCAGTAAAGGTGTCTGTGAACACAAAGAAACTTCTGACTGCTGGACTGAGAATAGGCTTGCAGAGGAGAAGGGAGGGATATGAGACAGGAGTCTGCCATGGGGAAGCTCTTAAGTAGAGACAGTACTTAGGAAACTTTGCAATGATCCGGTCAGATGATAGTGGTAGAAATGAACCAGTGTGACAGCAGTGAAGGTGGAAAGACTACCAGATTTGGTTTATATTTTGAAGATAGAAACCAACAAGATTTGTTAATAAATTTGGATGTGAATGTAAGAGAAATAAGAGAATCAGGAAAGACTCTGGGGTCTGAGGAGCTGTGATGATGGAGTTGTCATATCTTGAAATGGGGAAAGTTTTGCACAAGCAGTTTCATAGTAAAGATCAGAAGTTATCTTTGGGCCCTGTTAAGCATAAAGTACTTTTGAGATGTCCTACTGGTGATGGGACATATGCATCTGAAATTCAGGGGGTAGGAATGAGGGGGGAGGCAGTCTTTAAAAGCAAATAGCTGATTGCAGAAGCCATGGGATTATATCAGCTCACTCAGGGAAAGTACATAGGATAAGAAGATAATTTATTAGCAACCCCAAGGAAGACCAGAAATTAAAGTGTGGATAAAAGAGGAGAAAAAAAGAGATTGAGAAAGGACAGCCAGAGGAAGGACAAAAACCAGGAAGAGTGAAAAAGCAAAAGCCATTGAGAAAGAGTTCAAAGATGGAATGGTCTTGCAAATGCATTCAGTAACTTAAGGATCAAAATAGTCATAACACAGGCCTGATCTGACCCTGCACAGAGAAAACCAAGGAGTAAATACTCAGACCTCATTCTTCTCTCTCCCATCTCCTGGGGTGCTCTGCTTTGGCTAAATTTGAAGAGAGGCCAAATAGTAAGGGAGTCAGTTGATGTAAGCCACTATTGGATGTTGAAATGGTGTCATGTATTGACACTAACAGTTATTCACTGTGGCAAAAAGCACTCATCAGCAGAGATAAATTAACTTTTGGCATATAAGTAGGACATTATGATTGACAGTTTTTTGTTTACTATCACTGTTAAGCCATGCTGTAGAAGCAAAGACTTTCTGTTTATTGAGCTCCAGTGTTGACAAGAAAAGATGCTTTGGAATCAGTCCTCAATGAAATTCCAGCTGTGTATGCTGTAAAGAAAGGCAATGCGACACAAAGTTCAGAGAACTTTGCAACTGCTGCTCCATTGTCTGTTCACATCCTGATTTTGACTTAGTGTTGAAGGAAATAATTAAAATTGTAAATATAACAGGTTATTGCCATTGAGTTTGTGTATATGCATGTGTTCATGGTATGTGTATGATTTGGTATGCTATGGGAAGAAAGAGGCAGCAAGTATGACTGCTTTCTACTGTGCCTTTTAAGGATATTTTCTACTAACAGCCTGTATAATCACCCCCAAATTAGGATAAATACTTTAAAAACTATTGAACTTGATTACCTTTAATATAGTATTACATAAACATAATATATATAAGCATAATATAAATTTAAACATAATACTAGTGTACTATTTGGGCTTCCTGGTGGCTCAGGTGGTAAAGAATTCACCTGCAATGTGTTTTGGTTCCTTTAGTTCTATCTATACAAAATTAAAGTATATAAACAGGAATTAGGAGGTACAGGACTTCCCTGATAGCTTAGATGGTAAATAATCTGCCTGTAATGCAAGAGACCCCAGTTTGATTCCTGGGTCAGGAAGATCCCCTGGAGAAGGGATAGGCTACCGACTCCAGTATTCTTGGGCTTCCCTTGTGGCTCAGCTGGTAAAGAATCCACCTGCAATGTGGGAGACCTGGGTTGGATCTCTGGGTTGGGAAGATCCCCCGGAGAAGGGAAATGCTACCCACTCCAGTATTCTGGCCTGGAGAATTCCATGGACTGTATTGTCCATGGGGTCGCAAAGAGTTGGGACACCAGTGAGCTACTTTCACTTTCACTCTCAGGAGGTACAGAGAAGAAGAGAGAAAAGCACAGGGTAGGAATGGGGGCGGGCTTCCCTGGTGGCTCAGGCAGTAGAGAATCCGCCTGCAGTGCAGGAGACCTGAGTTCAGTCCCTAGGTTGGGAAGATCCCCTGGCAGAGGGCATGGCAATACTGGAGGGCCCACTCCAGTGGATTCGATCCCTGGGTCAGGAAGATCCCCTGGAAAAGGGAATGGCAACCCACTCCAGTATTCTTGCCGGGAGAAATCCTGCAGACAGAGGAGTCTGGTGGGCTACAGTCCTTGGGATCGCAAAGAGTCAGACATGACTGAGCGACTAACCATTGAGTGTGCTCTTTGCTTGTAAAGAGTCACTTTGCTGATGGGGTCAGACCTCTTGAGTGTGAGGTGTCAGCCGGGATGACGGTCAGAAGCCTCTAAGCGCTCTCTCTGTGTCTAGGTCTCGCCACGCCGGTAGACCTGAAGCTGAAGTTGATCCCCATCCTGCAGCACATGCACCATGACGCCATCTTGGCGTCCAGCGCGCGGCAGCTCTTACAGCAGCTGGTCACCGCGTATCCCTCCACCAAGATGGTGATTGTGTCTTTGCACACTTTCACTCTGCTTGCAGCTTCATCTTTGGTTGATACGCCTAAGCAGGTAATTTCAGTTTTCTTTCTTTAAACTTCCTTTTTCTTCAGTGAACTTGCCTTTTAAGTATTAATATGCTAAAAAATAAGGAAGCAACCCATAAGTTTTGATAGTATTGAGATCCCTTTCTCTGATAAAGATCACCAAAAGTTTAATTTCCTTTTGCTTGTTCTTTTCCCTCTTTGTATTCACAGTGTTGATTCTTGGGAGTCTTGTGAAAAAAGAGGTGGCGGTGAGGGTACAGAGCAGAGCATGGAGTTGGTGCAGTGGGGAGGAAGATTAGAGTTGTATTCACAGTGCTGATTCTTGGGAGTCTTATAAAAATTAAATGAGCTGGAGGGGAGAGTACATGGCAGAGCCTGGAGTTGGTGGGTGGGAAAAGGAAGAGTTGAGTGTTTAAGGCCAGGTCTTGTGCTAGAACCTTGCAAGTTAACTGAAGGTATATTTTTATACAAGAGGAGAAAGGCCCAAACATGGGTACATAGCGAATAAATGACAGGGCTGTAATTTGAAATGAGCCCTATGTCAAATCTGAAAGTTTGACGAAACTACACTGCATCCCTAATGATAATGTTAGTGACGGTGTCACTGATGGAGTGACTTATTTCCTTTATAGAGTCAGCTTTTATTGCAGTATTTGAAGAATGACCCTAGGAAAGCAGTAAAGAGACTTGCTATTCAAGATCTGAAATTACTTGCCAATAAAACACCACATACTTGGAGTAGAGAAAACATTCAGGTATGTAGAACTTCAAGCATCATTATTTTGTATAGAAAAATAATATGATGTCATAGATCAAATTGTTTCGCTTTACATTTTTATGTTATTTTTGTCATCTAAGTGTTTGAATATGGAAAATTTCTAAGAGTACTGTTGATATTTATGGCAGAAGTTAGAACTGGCAAAGTAAATATATAAAAACTCTTTATTGTTTTCCCTTACTTTTCCCCCAGTTTTATTGAAATACAATTGACACACAGCACCGTGTAAGTTTAAGGTATACAGCATAACGATTTAAATTAGAACATCATAAAATGAGTATCTCAGTAAGTTTAGTGAACATCCATTGTCTCACACAGACACAAAATTAAAGAAAAAATTTTTTAGATTTACTTTCTTAACTAATTTCATATATAACTTACAGGAGTGTTAATTATATTAACCATGTTGTACATCGCATCCCTAGTACTTACCTATCTTCTAAATGGGAGTTTGTGCCTTTTGACTGCCTTCGTCCAACTACCCTCTGCCTCTGGTAACCACACATCTCATCTCTTTTTCTGAGTGAGTTTGTATGTTTGTTTGTTTTCTTGCTTTTGATGTATAATTGAGCTATAACACTGTTAGTTCCTGTTACACAATGCAGTCATTTTTTTCTATACATTTCAAAATGATCACCATGATAAGTCTAGTTATGATATGTCACCATACAGAGATATTACCTAGTTACTGAAAAGCTTATGTCCTTTAATGTTTAGATTTGTTTTAGATCATTAGACTTACCATTTAGTCTCTGTTTTAATTGTCCCATAGCAGCACCGTGCCTAATTGAGAAGCCGTTGTTTATTTTATTCCTGTCTCCTTTACTCAACTGAGGGAGAATGGTTTTGGTGCTGACTATGGTTTATTAGAGGAGAGGTGGTGGATGGGTAACTTGGTAAAGCTTATTTCTCCTTTTTACACAGAGGAAAAGACAGTCTCAAGTTTTCTTTTGTAAATACAAGAGAAGATCTCAATCTTTAGACTTTTAATGTGACATCTTTTATAGCATTTCTTAGGTTACATTGATTTTAATATTTTTCTCAAGGTGGAACCCTATTTTTTTACCCATTACTGATAATGCACCACTTTTTTAAAAATGCTGCTTAAAGTGAAATGGAAAATTGTTAAATTCAATCTTTATTTTCATGGATTTTATTATTTCTTGGTATCGTCATAGCTACAGTGTAACCGAAACCTCTAAATTTCAGATGATGAAAACTGAGCTGCTTTTTTTGTTTGTTTGTTTGTGTTTTGCAATTTTCTAAACATGTCTCAGTGGGCTTCCCAGGTGGCACTTGTGGTACAGAATCTGCCTGCCAATGCAGGAGACGTAAGAGACGATCGTTCAGTCCCTGGGTCGGGAAGATCCCCTGGAGAAGTGTTACCCACTTGGGTGTTCTTGGGCTTCCCTGGTGGCTCAGCTGGTAAAGAATCTGCCTGCAGTGCAGGAGACCTGGGTTTGATCCCTGGGTTGGGAAGATCCCCCGAAGGAGGAAATGGCAACCCATTCCAGTATTTTTGCCTGGAAAATCCCATGGACAGAAGAGCCTGGCTGGCTACAGTCCATGAGGCCGCAAAAAGTCAGACACGACTGAGCATCTAAGCCAAACGTGTTTCAGTGTATTATGATTGATAGTTGCAAATTCCCAAGAGATGAGGACAGTTATTAGTATTTGCACTTAATAGATGAGTAAATTAGGATTCAGAGAGACTTAATATGCTTAAGAGAGCTTCTTAAGAGGGCTTAATTAAGAATTTAATTAAGAGAGCTCTGTCCTCTGGTGCTTTTTTTCCTACTGAACAGGAAGAGAATGTGCTGAGCCAGTTTAGGGAACCAGACCCAGTGAAAGCACTGTATTATTCCATCTCATTTCTTTCCCTATTGTGAATAAATCGCACACACACTTGTACAATGTATGCTTAATAGTTTAAGTAATAATTGTAAGCCAGAGCCCATGTAGTCTCCATCAGCTAGAAATAGAACACTGCAAAATAACGACCCTGCTTCCTCCTCTCACATGCTTCTCCCGGATCAGAGCCTTAATACCACCCAAAGGAAACCACTCTTGACTTTTGTGATAGTCACTGTTTGCTCTTCATAGTTTTACCATCTATGCCTCCCTAAAAATACACTGTTTAGTTTTGTGTCTACTGCTTTTGCTCAGCATTATACTGATGAGACTCATCCCTGAGGCTGCATGTTTTTTTCCTTCCATTGCTATTCTGGTGTCCCTTGATGTCACTGGGGGATTGGGTCTAGTCCTCTGTACTGGATACCAAAATCCTCAGATGTTCAAGTTCTTTGTATAAAGTGAAGCAGTTTTTGCATATACCTATGTATATCCTCCTATATACCTTAAATCTAACCTCTAGATTACTTGTAATACCTAATACAATGTAAATACTATGTAAGTAGTTGTAATAAAATCTAGATGCAATGTAAATAGTTGCCCTTTCCATGCTCTGAAACGGTTAAGAGCTCTGACGTAAAAATTTTCTGTCTTCTGAGGATTTAGCTTTATAGGGGCCATAAATCTGTCTGAACCTAGGCCTTCTTCCAGGGATAGCATATTGAGAGTATTTCCTATTCCTTATGTGGTCGTTGCCCTGTTGAAGTTTTCTAGCTCTTCTTGAATCAGTTTTGATAATTTTTTTCATTCAATTTTTTTTTTGCAGATTCATTAGTATCAACATAAGGAGAACCTTTATAATTTGTAGTATGTCTGTATTTAAAATTTTATCTTTATTTTATTCTTACTATTGTGTTTATGTTTCCCTTTTCTTTATTAAACTTGTCAGCAGCGTGGCTTTCTTATGCTTCAAGTGGTTGGTACATTTATTTTATTCTTCTGTTTAATAATGGAAGCACTTAAGGCTATTAATTTTCATCTTAGTGCAGCTTGGCCACATTCCATAAATTGCAACTTTTAGTGTTCCCATTGCCATTAATTTGAAGTACACTTATTTAAGTTAGATTTACTGTGGTATAATTTACTCACTGAAACTTTTCCAGGTATACAGTTCTAGATATGCAGTTCGAGTTTTGATAAATCTATTCGGTTGTGTAACCACCACCACAGTTGTGATATAGAACATTTTTCAGATCACTCCAAAAAGTTTCTTCAGGTCCCTCTGTAGTCAGTTTTTCGCCTAACTCCTGACCACCACTGAACAGATTTCTATCCCTGTGAGTTTACTTTTCCAGAATCTAAATGGATTTATATAATATGTGGCCTTTTGGGTGGTTTCTTTGGCCTAGCATAATGCTTAACATCATTCATGCATATTGCTACGTGAATAGTTAGTTCATTCCATTTTACTGCCAAGTAGTATCGTAGTATATGAACCACAGTTCATCTGTTCACAACTTGATGGACATTTAAATTGTTTCCAGGTTTTTTTTTTCTATTATAAATAAATAAAATTCCTGTTGTGCAGACCTTTGTAGGACATTATTTGAGTAAATACCTTGAAGTAGAATTGCTGGGTTGTGTGATGACTGTATTGTAAGAAACTGCCAAACTGTTTCCTGTAATGGCTGTACCATTTGACGTAGTCACGGGCAATGTATGAGTTGTGGTTCTGTATCCTTGCTTGCACTTCTATTATATGGTTCTGTAGTTGTAGCCTTTTGAATAATTGTGTAGTGGTATCCCATTGTGGTTTTAATTTGCAATTCCCTAGTGACAGGTGGTGTTCAACCTTTTAGGCTTGTTATCACCAGATCCCTCCTTTGGTGAAGTGCATATTCTAATCCTTTTTATGCTTTTTTTTTTTAGGTTTTCTTCTTGTTACTGAGTTCTCTCTATGTTCTAGATACAAATTCTTTATCAGATGTGTATTTTGCAAATATTTCCTGCCAGCATGTGCCTTTAATGCAGTGCCTTTTAAATTGTTTTATTGTGGTAAAGCGCACATAATATAAAACCTACTATTTTAACCATATTTAACTGTACAGTTCAGTGGCACTAAGTACATTCACTCTTTTGTGCAACTATCACAATCATCCATCTCCTAAAGTTTTCACCTTTGTAACTGCATCTCTAATATAATAAGTATCCTTTGAAGATTTTTGTTTTGATGAAATCTAATTTATCATTTTTCATTCCTTTTGAGGTTGTATTTTTGTGTTTTATCTAGGAAGTCTTTACCTAACCCAAAGTCACAAAGATTTTATCATATACTCTCTTCTAGAAATTTTATAGTTTTAAGTTTCATATTTAACTTTATGTAATCCGTTTTGAGTTGACTGCTGTGCAGTGTAGCAGACCTGGGTTTGTTCCCTGCGTCGAGAATATACCCTGGGTCCCCTGGAGAAGGGAATGGCTACCCACTCCAGCATTCTTGCCTGGAGAACTCCATGGACAGACAAGCCTGGCAAGCTGCAGTCCATGGGGTCGCAAAGAGTCAGACACAATTGAGCGACTAACACTTTCACTTTTCATCGTGTATGGTGCAAGGTAGGAATCAAGATATGTTTGGATAGCTGTGTGTTCCAGCACAATTTGTTGAAAAGACTGTGCTTTCTCTTTGAGTTACCTCAGCATCTTTGTTGAAAATCAGTTGACCTTATCTGTGCAGAACTATTTCTGGATTCCAGTCTGTTCTTTTGGTCCATGTATGTGTTCTTAAGCCAGTAGCACACAATTCTGATTTCTGTAGCTTGAAATCTATAAGTCTTGGAATCAGGTGCTGTGGGTCCTCTAACCTTTGTATTGCTTCTTTATTTTGGAAGTTGTAGGTCTTTTGCCGTTCCTTTCCTTACCTTGAATCAATTTGTCAGTTTCTACAAAAAGTCTGCTAGGATTCTGATCAGCATTTGCATCTACAGATCAATTTGGAGAGAGTTGACATCTTAATAGTATTGAGTTTTCTGATCTATGAACATGGCACATCTCTCCATTTATGTAGAGCTTCCTCTGTTTCTCATCGGTGGTTTTTAGTTTTCAGCATACAAATTTTGCACAGATTCTGTATGATATTCCTAGGTATCTCATGGTTTTTGATTATATCCTCAGGTTACACATCTACAGATTCAACCAACCCCAGACTTAAAAAAGTATTAAAAAAAAAAATCCCAGAAAGTCCCCAAAAGCAAAACTTGAATGTGCCACCTGCAAATTTACCAGCAACTATTCACATAGCATTTACATTGTATTAGTATTGTAAGTAATCGAAAGATGATGTAAAATATATGGGAAGATGTGCACATGCAGCTTATATGCAAACACACCACTTTATAGAAGGGACTTGAGCATCTGAAGACTTTGGTATCCACAGCAGTGCAGGGGGTCTTGGAACCCCTGCAGATACTGAAGGTTGACTGTATTTTAAATCATTTCGTTCTTTTCATTTCCTTGAGAGCAGTTTTGATTTCCCCTTTGGCAATGAAATTAGTTTTAGTTTGCATCCATTGTCTCATATAGATAAAAAGAAAAACAAAAAATAATTTTTTTTTGCTTGTGATGATAACTCTTAGGATTTACTCTAACAATTTTCCTGTGTATCACACTGCGGTGTTAACTACAGTCACCATGTTGTGCATTACACCCCTAGTGCTTATTTTTCTTATAACTGGAAGTTTCTGTTGTTAAAGTGATAAGCTTTTTATATTTGCTGATAGAATTTTTGTTGTTGCTAACTTCTTGTTCAGTTCAGTCACTCAGTTGTGTCCGACTCTGCGACCCCATGGACTGCAGCACGCCAGGCCTCCCTGTCCATCACCAACTCCCGGAGTTTACTCAAACCCATGTCCATTATTAATTCCTAATTTTAAAGTTTCTTTGCAGCCCAGTGTAGGATCACTTTTTATAAACAGTTCATAGAATTTGGAAAGAAGGTATATTTTCTATATAATGTAATACATTAGATAATATAGATAAGTATATAATATATATGTATTATGTATTTATGTTATTAACATTTATTTCAGTATAAAACCGTGTGAAATCTATATAGTCAGATTTACCTCTTTGGACTTAATCTGAACCTTTTTTAGTAGTGTGACATGACTTACGTACAGTTATTGATGTAACTGAGTTTTTTACTTCTTTTCTCTTATTTTTGACTGTTGATAACCTGTCCTTTTTGTTTCGTTTCATTACTTTCCTTTGTTATTTTGATCAGGTTTTCTTTGTTCCTTTGTTCTCTAGTGAATTAAAGAGACTTTGACTTGGTAATTAAACATTATTCTTATTCTGCTGCTGCTGCTAAGTCGCTTCAGTCGTGTCCGACTCTGTGTGACCCCATAGACGGCAGCCCACCAGGCTCCGCCGTCCCTAGGATTCTCCAGGCCAGAACACTGGAGTGGGTTGCCATTTCCTTCTCCAGTGCATGAAAGGGAAAAGTAAAAGTGAAGTCGCTCAGTCGTGTCCGACTCTTAGCGACCCCATGGGCTGTAGTCTACCAGGCTCCTCCGTCCTTGGGATTTTCCAGGCAAGAGTACTGGAGTGGGGTGCCATTGCCTTCTCCGTATTCTTATTCTACCTACCTCTATATTTAATATATTAATATAAGAACTTGTGTATCTCTATTCAGAATGAAAAGTATGGTGGTTGGTATGTTGCAAATTTTGGCAGGCTTAAGTACTCTTTTCTACTCCCCTTCTTTCCCTCCCCTTCCCTTTTGTGTTAAGATAATCTGGAATTTAATTACCAGTTACTGTTTTTTTCTTTAATGCTATGCAGTTTCTTTTTTGTAGTAAATTTTTTCATAATATTTTCATTGAACTTCACAACCACATGAATGGTCACTTAAGTGTTAACTGTTTTGTTGATTTCACAGCTTATTAGTATTTCTTCAGTATACCCCATGTTCTTGGGAGTTTTTTGTTCTGATTTATCTCTTTCTTGTGGCTTTTTTCATTAGTTGTTTTTAATTGAAAATATGTGTTTTTGAATATTTATCTCTCCCACAAAGAATTTTTTCCTGAAACTTGATTTTAATTAAATGGATGTGATCAAACAATCATTTTTTCAAAGTGTGATGTATTTTTTGAAAATATTAAAATAGAGCAGGAGAATGTTCTAATGATTTAATCTTTACAGAGTAATAGCTTGTTGATTTCAAATTTGAATTTTGCTCTTAGTCACCAAGAATAATTATTTTTCTTCTAGGTCTCCCTCTTCTTAATTCATTCTTTCCTTCCTCTCAGCCAGTCTTAGCTCTGATGGTTGATTTTTGAGTTTTGGCATTTCCAATGCAAATTGAGTCTATTCTATTGGTACTTTTACTGGTGTGTTGGTAGGTATTATAATTTCCACCTGTAATCAAATATTCCAGCTTTAGAAGAAGTATACCTTCATTCTGAATGTTTTAAAAACCTGAAGGAAGGAAGAGCTTAAAATCAAGGCCCAAGAATAGTGTATTCTTGTTAAGGTTGTCAAAAATAATTGCGTAGGAAAAAAGATAGTTTTTCACATGCTTATATTTTTCTTTGGATTTTTTAAAAATTTATTTTTAATTGGAGGATAATTGCTTTACAATATTGTGTTAATCTCTGCCATGTGAAAAGTGAAAGTGTTAGTTGCTCAATTGTGTCCCACTCTTTGTAATCCCATGGACTGCACATATGATAGGGAGGGAGTGGAGGACAGGGAAGCCTGGCGTGCTGTAGCCCGTGGGGTTGCAAAGAGTGGGACACAACTGAGCGACGGAACAACAACAGTGTCTTTGACACAGTGCTGTTATTTTTAATTGAAGTGTAGTTGACATGTAATGTTATGTTAGTTTCATATATATCACAGTGATTCAACATTTAAATACCTTTTGAAAGAATCATCACAATAAATCTGGTAACCGTTTGTCCTCATTCAGAGTTACTGTAGTATATTGACCAGATTTCTTATGCTGTACATCACATGCTGTGACTTTTTTTTTTAATGACCGGAAGTTTGTACCTCTTAATCCCCTTCACAGAGTATTTTTAATGTGACATTTTTCTTTAAGGATTATAAACTGTTTGCCATGCTTTTCTAGAACACATCCCTGGTGGCCAGTCCCATTCCAGTGTATAGGAGAAGCCCCCACTTAGGAGGTGACCCAGAAAACAGTAAATCAGGACAGAGCCTCAGTTGAGCAGTGAGTTAAACCAGCCTAAAGAGAGAGAAATTCAGACCAGGTAGTCAGTGACAATAACAGTGATGGTGTGTGAGAAAGGGGGCCTTCATTTGAAGAGTTAGATTTTTCCTTTTGGTTGATATGAAAAACGGTCCTGGTAAGAACAGTTTTGTCATAGGTAAATCCTTGAAACAGAAACTTGAACCAGAGTTTATCATTGAAATATGACTGATGTGCTATCGCTAGGGAGCTTTGATGAGCTCAGTTAATTACTACTTTGAATTAATTGGACCTTTAAGACCAGTATGTCATTACAGAGAGCATTTTAGATATCCGGTACTGTGCAAAGTGACACTAATTAGAAGATGACGTTGTAAATAATTCTAATAAGATTTTCTAATGTTTTGTTCAGTTTTTTAAATGATAATTTTTTCTTCTTTAAAACTTTTAGTATCAGCTTACATAATATGTCTCTCTTACCTTCTTGATTATTCCAAAGGTTATTTGTTCTATTATACACAGAGCACGTCATAATACATAATTTTGAATATGTGTAAATACAGGACATAACCTCTGGGGCTATTTGATTGTTATAATTGTAAATTTACCTACTAACAATCACCGTTTTTAAAAAAGCTTTCTTTTGAACTTCAAAAAAGCATCTCTATCTGCTTTTATTTCTTCATCCCCTACTCTGTAACACCCTTGAATATAATTCTGTCCCCTTATTCCTTTGCTTAGTTACTTAAAAGATCACCAGTGTTTTTCTTAATGCTAAACCCAGAGCCTTTTTCTGCCTTTCCCATCTTTCCTTTTGGTCCGTATGACACCATCAACCTCTCCCTTCTCTTGGCTTCTTTGGGCCTCACTGTCCTCACTTGCTCTTCCCGCTCTCTGAACTGCACCTTCTCAGAATTCTTCACTGCCCCTTTTCCTCCGAGTTGAATTTTTTGAGTTGAGTTCAGTCTACTTGCTTTCTTCCATTTATTCTCTGCCACTCTGAGGGCTTCCCTTAACATCAGCTGGAACATCTTCTAACGATTGAGTCCACTTAGCTGAGCTCGGTTGCTCTCCAGCACAGTAGCTTAAAGAGGTTGTGAGTGCTTTTTTGTCTCTTGGTAGCTGTTTGATCTCACAGATGATATATGTCATCTCCTCTTATATTTTATTTTAAACTTCACTTTCTTTCTTTTAATGCCAATACACTCATGTGTCAAAATTCAGATCCTCTAAAAGGCTACCTGGACTTCCCAGGTGGTGCTAGTGATAAAGAATTTACCTGCCAGTGTAGGAGATGCGAGTTCGATCCCTGGGTCAGCAAGATCCCCTGGAGAAGGAAATGGCAACTCATTCAGTTTTTTGCCTGGAGAATATCATGGACAGAGGAGCCTGGTGGGCTACAGTCCATGGGGTTGCAAAGAGTAAGACATGACTGAGCACAGCACACAGCATAGCAAAAGGCTGTATATATAGTAAAATATTTCCCACCTTTTTGCCATCCACTCAGCTCCTTTGCCCAGTGGCAACCAGTGTCTAATTTCTTATCTGTTTTCCAGAGATGTATAAATTCTGTGTAAATATTTGCCCCCATTTTACAGACAAAGAAGTTGAGACTCAAAGATTTCAGTAATTGGCTCAGATCATAGACATGGTAAGTGGCAGAGCCAGAATTCTAATGTGAGTGTTCCAGTTAAAAATCTGCTACATCTCAGATTCCAAAAGCCTGGTGGATATTGCTTTTTGGATTTCAAATCTCCTCCTATTTTCTGTTCTTACTCAAACATTCATTTATCCACATAAATTCTTAGTCTTTATAAAGGGAACCAACATTCTCTGGTCATCAGTTTTGAAATGTTGTAATAATACTTGAATCCTTCTTGTTCATTCCCTCGTATACAATCTCCTTCCAAGTGTCTCTCATATTCATCCTCTATTCTGCACCCCTCCCACTGGGTTCTGCCTCAGGCCATCACCAGTAGATGAATCACTGTCTGGATTACTACCATAAGCTATAGGATGGCTCCTTAACTCTCAGCTTTCTTTGTTAACTTGTTTACTGTTGCCAGAATAATCTTCCCAACACTTTAGATGACGTTATTCCTCTCCAGTGGCTTCATTTTTTCTTTCTCATCCTGTTTAAATTATTCTGCATAACGTTCAGAGCCCTCTAATCTGGCCTTATCTTCCCTACTCAATATTTCTCTCTCTTAGCCTTCATACATCTCCTCTTACCACAAATAAGCGTTTCATATTCTGGCCGTACTGCCCCAGTTCTTCTTTACGTCACCTAGACTGTCTTCCCTTCCATTACCAAAAACCTACTTTGTGCTTCAAGCCCATTTCCATGCTTCCCACAGTAGTGTTTGCTGCTGATGGTGTTTTTGTTATTAACCAAGTTTTTCTTTCAATTGAAAAAGTATTGCATGCACATGATGTATGTATTGAAAACAGCAGTTCATAGGCACACGGTGAGCGAAATACAAGTGTCTTCCATCTCTTCTCTCAGGTGTCCTCTGTAGAGGTGGTCACTGTCACTGGTCTCTTAGGTGTCCTTCTTGAATTTCTTCATCCACATGCAAGCATGTGGATGTCCCATCTTTCCTCTGTACAAATGAAAATAATACTCTATGCATGTTAAGAATTTTTTATCGCTTAAGAGTGTATCTTGGAGAACATCTCACATTAGCACACAGATCTACTGCAGTCTTTCACCAGCTATATAGTTCAGTTCAGTTCAGTTCAGTCGTTCAGTCGTGTCCGACTCTTTGTGACCCCATGAACCACAGCACGCCAGGCCTCCCTGTCCATCACCAACTCCCGGAGTTTACTCAAACTCACGACCATTGAGTCAGTGATGTCATCCAGCCATCTCATCCTCTGTCGTCCCTTTCTCCTCCTGCCTTCAGTCTTTCCCAATATAGTACTCTCTCTTTATTCCCAGTCCTCCATCAATGGAAGTTAGAGTTGTTTCCAGTATTTTTACAGCTGCTATTTACGTTGCTACATTGACTAATTTGTTTAAAAGAAAAGAAAAGTTGCTTTTGTGGACATAAATTTCCAAAAGAGGAATTTAAGCGCTCGAAAATATTTTGTATTTAATGCCAGTTACCAATCAATGAGATTTACATCCTTTTCCTTTCTATCAGGGCTTCCCAGGTGGCTCAGTGGTAAAGAAACGGCCTGCCAGTGCAGGAGATGGGGATTTGATCCCTGGGTCATTAAGATTCCCCTGGAGTAGGAAATGGCAACCCACTCCGGTATTCTTGCCTGGGAAATCCCATGGACAAAGGAGCCCAGTGGGCTACAGTCCATGGAGTCACACACAGTTGGACATGACTTAGCAACTGAGCACACACACACGTGCACCTTTCCGTCAACAGTGTGGGAGAGGGCCTGTTTCCCCCGTACCGGTTTCAGTGTTATAGGTTATTAAATTTTAATCTTGGCCAATCAGATTGGTGAGAAGCGGCTCTAATTTTAATTTAAATTTTTCAAATTATGAATGAAGTTTAACATTTTAAAAACATTTGTATAAATTTTTTCTGTGAACTACTGATTTTTCTTTTGGGTTGTTTGCCTGCTTATTAGTAAGCACTTTAATAGAAAGATTATTGGACTTTGTTGACTTTACATGATATGAATTTTTTTTCCAGTTTTCTCAATTATCATTTTCCGTTTTCTTTTCCCGTGTTAACTCTTCGTACTTTTATAGTTTCTTTTGATTTATCATAAAAAAAGAAAAAAGAATCAAGTTTTTTTTTTTTCCAGGTGACTGGCCAGTTGACCTTGAACTGTTTATTACCTAGTCTCTCTGATTCGAAACACCATTATCATATATTAAATTCTTTGTGTGATTGAATCTGTTTCTGGGACCAGTTCTCTTTCGATTTCTATGAAGTAGGAAAAATTTATTTTATTTCTTCAAATTTATTATATATTTTAATGTATGATAGGGCTTGTTTTGTCTGTCATTATACTTTATTAGAATTTTCTGCATATTTTCTAATCTTTATTTTTCCATATGATCTTTAGATAAAGGTTATCTAAGTTCTCCCCTTCCCCCAAGATTTTGTTGACACTTTTACTGGGGTCATATTAAATTTATTGTTTAACTCTTCGTGAAATTTAATTTTTAATTGTTCCCCTAGTCTTTCAGTTTTGCTCATCTTCTGAAACTTTGTGAGAGAATGGGAGTTAGTTTAATTTAACAGGACAGTTACTTGACCATATGTCTATTGTTACAGAGTCCTAAGAGTAAATATCCAGGATGAGCCAACAGTCACTATGCTAGAAGCACGTATTCAGGGTTAACTGCAGTGAAAGAAAAACTAGCATCTTGATTTCAGTAATACATCAGAGCACCTTAGTCAGGAGTAGAGTAAGTGACCTGAAATGGCGAAGAACAGAGAAACAGCCACTCACTTATTAGCTACATAGAATCTACACTCTCAATTATTTTTAAATCTATATATGTGTGTATGTACACATACACACATGTATATTCATTTATATTCAGCTAATATTCATATCTCCTAGATAAGATAAATATGTTGGAACTTCTGCTTGTGAGGAGTAAGCAGTACATAATTGATAATGACATTAATTAAAAATTCATCACAGCTTTTTTAACAAACTGTATTTTTTAAAATGTATAGATGTACAGAAAAATGGAGAAGGTAATACAGAGAATTCCCACATACTCACAACCAGTTTCCCCAGTTATTGATGTTTTATATGAGTATAGTATGTTTGTTAAAGTCAATGAATCAGTATTGAAACATTATTATTATTAACCAAAGCTCATACTCTGTTCTGACTTCTTCAGCTTTTACCCAGTGTCTTTTTTGTTGCTACTGTTCTAGATCCATCTAGGATACAACATTATACTTAGCTAACATGTCTCCTTAGGTTCCTCTTGGCTGTGGCAAGTTTGACTGAAGTATGTTCTTATGGAAGAAAGATAGTTTTTCTAAAAGCTGGAACATTTACAATGAGTAGACAGTTTTAAGGTATGTCGATGTTTTAACTTCTGTGTTCCTTTCTCTTTTGCATTTCAGGCGCTCTGTGAATGTGCCCTGCAGACTCCTTATGACAGCTTGAAACTTGGGATGCTGTCCGTCCTTGCCACGCTGTCAGGGACCATTGCCGTCAAACATTACTTCAGCATAGCTTCAGGTAAAGAGAAGAAAGGAGATAATATTTGGATAACATGCTAATCTTTTATTCATGTCATGTTGATATTTCAAGTTATTTCCTCTGTAAAGCTTTAGAATCAAGAAAGGTTTCAGTTTCTTACTGTTACAAGTTCGTAATTTCTTCAAAAATGATTTCTTAACTAATTCCTAAGATAATAAAATCTTGTGCATCCTTGATCTTAACTCAAGGCTATAGTTTTTCTGGATTTGCCCTTTTTTGCATTGTATGTGGATGAAACAATATTTTTGAGAGTGCTTAAAATAGCTGGTTTGCTTTTGTATGTCTCTGACTTAAATTGCCCTTTGGATTTAAATATATTTCAAAGGCCAAGTGGTGGTGAATTTTAAAAGCAAATGTCAAATGCTTCCTTTTATGCATATGTTATCCTTCTGGAAAATGATTAAAATAAAACTTTGCCTCAGTTCAATAATGCTTTCCTACTTGCTTTTTCAAGATGATTTAACTCCAAAATGCTTTTATTAATGCCTTATGAGAAGCTTGCTTACATAACACACTTAAGCCTAAAGGTTTTTGTTGTTTTAATGCAAGTTTTGTAGGATCTCTATTGCTTCCTTTTCTAGTTCAGTTTAGTTCAGTCGCTCAGTTGTGTCCGACTCTTTGCAACCCCATGGGCTGCAGCACTCCAGGCCTCTCTGTCCATCACCAACTCCCAGAGTTTACTCAAATTCATGTCCGTTGAGTTGATGATGCCTTCCAACCATCTCATCCTCTGTTGTCCCCTTCTCCTCCTGCCTTTAATCTTTCCCAACATCAGGGTCTTTTCCAAAGAGTCAGTTCTTCGCATCAGGTGGCCAAAGTATTGGAGTTTCAGCTTCAGCATCAGTCCTTCTAATGAATATTCAGGACTGACTTCCTTTAGTATAGACTGGTTGGATCTCCTTGCAGTCCAAGGGACTCTCAAGAGTCTTTTCCAACACCACACTTCAAAAGCGTCAGTCTTCAGCGCTCAGCTTTCTTTATAGTCCAACTCTCAGATCCATACATGACTACTGGAAAAACCATAGCTTTGACTAGATGGACTTTGTTGGCAAAGTAATGTCTCTGCTTTTTAATATGCTTTCTAGGTTAGTCATAACTTTTCTTCCAAGGAGCAAGCATCTTTTAATTTCATGGCTGCAGTCACCATCAGCAGTGATTTTGGAGCCCCCCAAAATAAAACTCTGTCACTGTTTCCTCTGTTTCCCCGTCTATTTGCCATGAAGTGATAGGACCAGATGCCATGATCTTAGTTTTCTGAATGTTGAGCTTTCAGCCAGCTTTATCACTCTCCTCTTTCACTTTCATCAAGAGGCTCTTTAGTTCTTCTTCACTTTCTGCCATAAGGGTGGTGTCATCTACATATCTGTTATTGATATTTCTCCCGGCAATCTTGATTCCAGCTTGTGCTTCTTCCAGCCCAGCATTTCTCATGATGTACTCTGCATATAAGTTAGGTAAGCAGGATGACAATATACAGCCTTGATGTACTTCTTTCCCGATTTGGAACGAGTCTGTTGTTCATGTCCAGTTTTAACTGTTGCTTCTTGACCTGCATACAGATTTCTCAAGAGGTAGGTCAGGTGGTCTGATATTCCCATCTCTTTAAGAATTTTCCAGAGTTTGTTGTGATCCACACAGTCAAAGGCTTTGACATAGTCAATAAAGCAGAAGTAGATGTTTTTCTGGAACTCTCTTGCTTTTTTGATGATCCAGCAGATGTTGGCAATTTGATCTCTGGTTCCTCTGCCTTTTCTAAATCCAGTTTGAACATCTGGAAGTTCAGGGTTCATGTACTGTTGAAGCCTGGCTTAGAGAATTTTGAGCATTACTTTGCTAGCATGTAGTTAGTTATTCTGAATTGAATTAATTAAGGAACTGCATTATGCATTTGTCTTTTTTATGGCTTCACAGCATATAAACTCACTTATTGGGTAAAGGAAATTCCCCACCATATGAGTCTTGATAGGAAGCTGTAAAGACCTGATGCTCTATTGCCAAGGCTCCTGCCATCTAGGGTGTACACAGCAGTCTGGACCCAACTAATCATTTTCGTACTGGAGAATAAATTGGAAGGCAGTAACCACAAGAAGTAGTGATATCTGAGAATCCATTCTGATGATACAGCAATGACCACAGCAGTAGCCAGTTTCCAGGGTGTGCTGTAGCAGGGATGTTTGCTGTATCTGGTCCTTTGGCAGCAACGTAAGCTGTGGCAGCAAGCAACAGTAACAGCGGTGATCATGTCTTCGCTGGGCTAATTGTATGCATGGTTTGGGCTATAGCCTTTGGTTGGTCTCTAGCCTCGGCTTATTCCTGTCCATCTTTTGAACTTAGTTTTCCAGCCTTTTCAATAATTGTGTGAGGTACCTCTGTATTATCTATTGCTACATAATAAATCAAAACTTTGTGGCTTGAAACCACAGTTGTCTGCCCTCTTCACCAGACTGGATGGTCTGAGATGGCCTCATTCACCAGCTACAGGTTGGAAAGACTTTCAGCTGAGGCACCGTGCTTCTCCTCCTGTGACTCTTGGCAGTCTAGCTTGGGCTTGTTGACATCATGTTCCAAGGTTTCTATCAGCAGTAAGAAGGCAAGCCACCAACATATGAGCACTTTTTTAGCCTTTTGCTTGCACATGTTTTTTAATGTCTCATTGGCCAAAGCAAGTCACATGGCCAAGCCCAGATAGATGGAGAAATAAACACCTGTTGATGCAAGGAATTGGAAAATTACGTCTCAAAGGGGCATGCCTACAAGAGATGAGAGAGATTATCACAGCCTTTTTTTAAAATTAACGATTAAAAAAAATCAACGATCTACTTATACTCATTGTGTTTTCAGTAAATTCTTTTTTCTACATAAATCAGGCAATCTCGGTTTGTTGTTGCTCAGTCGCCCAGTTGTGTCCGACTCTTTGCAACCCCATGGACTGCAGCACGCCAGGCTTCCCTGTCCTACTCTATCTCCCGGAGTTGGCTCAAACTCGTGTCCATTGAGTCAGTGATGCCATCCAAACGTCTCATGTTCTGTTGCCCCTTCTCTTGCCCTCAGTCTTTCCCAGCATCAGGGACTTTCCCAGTGAGTCGGCTGTTCGCATCAGATGACCAAAATAATGGAGCTTCAGCTTCAGCATCAGTCCTTCCAACGAGTATTCAGGGTTAAGTTCCGTTAAAATTGATTGGTTTGAGCTCCTTGCTGTCCAACGGACTTTAAGGAGTCTTCTCTAGCTTGCAGTTAATATCCTTGACTGACATCACACACTGAAAGAGCAGCAGTAGGCAGAGTATTAATTTTATCTTACAATTTATAGGCGCCCTCCCATACCAGGTCTTTTTGTACAAGTACCTGTGAAGTGAGGCGCATGCACGGAAGTTACAAGGATTGGAGCAGAGGCTCACAGGGTTTCAGCGGTGCGTCCAAAGCCACATACCCGTGAAGCACCTGAGCCCAAGGGCTCTTACTCAGGATTCTTTTCTATACTAAACTGACCTAGATACAAGATGTCTTTCTTTTTCTTTATGTTCTAATTCCAAAGACCTTTGTAAGTGTGTCAGGTTATAACATTCAAGCACTTCACAAGCTAGATATTTTCTTTGTCCTTTTTTTGAATTTTGTTAAATTGTAGTTTGTATATGGAATTAAGCAAACAGCTTAAACAACCAGACTAGGTAATGCTCACAAGAAATAAACGTTGGGTATTTTCTAAAGTCAAATTATTTCCATAACTAATAGTAAATATTTAAGTATATTTTCATTGATTAGAGTTTTAGTGTAACCAGGTAAACAGTTTGTAAAACAGACTTATATTTAGTGTGTCTAAATTATCCCTAACAAATGGGTTTTAAGCATGTAAGGTGTTTAGTATCGCATATACCTAAGAAAAATGCAAATTAAAGCAACACTGAAATATTTTTCTAATCCATCAGATTGGCAAAGATTCAGAAGTTTGATAATATGCTGTGTTGACAAGGGTGTGGCTAATCGAAAGCTACTCTCATTCACTGCTGGTGGGAATGCATTAAATTATTAAACTTCAGCATAGGTAATTTGGAAGTACTCATTAAAATTACAAGTGAAGAACATAGACAAATTCCACTTCTTGGAATTTATCCTACTAATTTATTCTCACATTTGAGAAATGATAAGTACATGGTTATTCATAGCATCATTAATGTAGTAGCAAAATATTGTCCATCACTGGAGATGGAGTAGCATAAGAAGGTCCATCAATAGGGAGCTCATTAAAGAAATAATGATTCATAACTGCAATAGCAATCAGTGCAGCTTACTAAAAAGAATATGTGGCATGGAATAATCTCCATGACATAATGTCTAGGGGGAAATAAAGCAGGATGCACAGCAGTATATAAAACAGGAAAAAAAGGATTTTGCTTATTATAAATGTGTAGACTCTCTGCAATGATACACAAGAAATATAACCTTAGGTGGATGAGGAACACTTTTCACTCACTAACTTTTTACCTTTTTCCTACTATTGGTTGAATTTTTTGAACCAAGTAAATTTATCTTAGTAAATTATTTCTAAATAAAAAAACTAAAAATAATAATTTTATCCCTGAAACAATTGACATAGAAAAAGGCTCACAAATATTATATTTTAAAGGCAGAATATTGACAGTATCTACTTATCCTGATTATGAATTTTAAAATTGTAATTGTATGCATGGGGGAAAAGATTTTTTAAAGTATTACAGAAAGTTAATAATAAGGTCATGCTGGTTTGTGAGTTTAGGGACTTTTTTTTTTTCCCTATTTTTCCCCCCAAGTTTTCTTTGACATCTCGATGAGAAATAAAAAGGAAAAAAGCAAGTTCAAAACATATTTGTAAATTTATAGGTGAGTTGTCATTGTCCATATTACATGTACAAGGGAAAGACTGCAGAAAATTACAATTTCCATTGTTTTGTAAAAGAAATCATAGTTTCATCTTTCACATGTTTTGCCTTTTGAAAAAACACCGAGGCTTTATCTACGCTAGTAGTTTTATGTTAAACTGGAAATCAGTAAAGTGACCGTATGTCCCAAACTGCGTGGGGTAATCTTGGTTTATACTTGTTGTTACTAGTAATAGTGTCCCCTTCAAACCTCAGAAAGCGTGATTGCCCTCGGTGTAAAAGACAAGGTTATAGTTGATAGGAATCATGGAAAAATAAACAGAGCAGAGAAAGACAGAAATGAAAGACCCTGCTGAGAAGTTGAATTAGCTTTACTCTTGAGACTCTTCTTGATACTCACTCACTTATAACTGAGAGCTTCTCTGCTATAAATAAAAACATTCACAGCATAAACCTTATGTTACAGAATTTCAAGTGTGACTTTTAACTATAGGATAGAACTTAACATATAAAGCACAAAGCTGGTGCATAACTAACAAGTTTATATGACCTCAATGGCAAGATGCTTAAGATCTTTAGGTTTCAATTTCTTCTGTAAAAATAGTATTGAATCAGAAGATCTCCAAGTCCTTGCTAGCTCTAAAATCATAAATTCTTACATAAACCTTCTGCAGTATAACTATATGCCAGCAATTGAGGTAGAAACAGCAAACTTAAAATTTTTGTTTCTCTTTTCTCTCCTCTCTTGAATGAAAGGTTTTTATCTGACAAGAAGCCTTGTAATGATTCTATTTTAATGAGACTCCGTTTGAATGCCAAGATACAATCTTGGCTTTTGCTGTGTTTCTTGTCAATTTTTATTAATATTTGAGTATTATGTTAATTTTAGATCTTAATCATTACAAAACTACTTAACATATACTTATTCTAAGTATGTGAACAGGAGAGAAAGGAATGGTTTTGTGTATTGATCATAGGGTAGAGGTAGAAAATTTTGTTGAAATTCATTGTTAAAGATTTTCTCTTGAAAATGATAAAAAAAAAAAGAACCTATAAAATGAACTGCTTTTGAACTGTGTAAATTAATTAAATCTGTCCTACATTTCTTTGCTTGTTTAGGAAATGTGAGTTCATCCCCTAGATCCTCTGATTTAGTCAAATTAGCACAAGAGTGCTGTTACCATAATAACAGGGGCATTGCAGCTCATGGAGTGAGAGTCCTAACTAATATAACTGTATCTTGTCAAGAAAAAGGTAAGTTTGATCAAGACTGATATTATGTATAAATTTTTAGAGCTTCACCAGAATCCTGTTTGTATTTCGTTTTTTAATCCCTTATTATTTTTAGACTGTGTGCTTTTATCTATTAGTCACCTCCTGAATGTTCTTAGGGCAAATTTTCTCAAGACTACTTAATTCTTTGGAAAAACAAAACAAGGACCTTGCGATTGGGAGTGCGGAACTGAAAGGTTTTGTGGAGCGTTGCCCATCTCCTCCTCTTGCTTTACCTTTGCACATGTGGTGCTATGGATAGAGACTGCTTTTAACTATCCAGTGATTATCAGTTTGTTCACTTGTTTTAAAAAAAAAAAAACTAGAAAATTTAGGGGAGAAAAAGCATACGAAGTTATTGAGAGGCTTAAGTAGCAAATAGTTTCACCTAGGGGGCAAATGAATTACCAGAGCAAGGTAAATTAAATTGTCATGGGATTTATCTCTACGTATCTATAGCATTAAATGACTTGCATAGTCAAGAAGGATGTGCATAGAAAATAATGCATATATTTTATTGTATTCTTAACATCTCTTTTTTTTCTTTTTAGGGAATTTTTATTTTATTTTATTTTATTTTAATAAATTTATTTATTTTAGTTGGAGGCTAATTACTTTACAATATTGTAGTAGTTTTGACCTAAAGAAATTCATGCTGGTGTTCAAAAACAGGAATGCATTCTGGATGTTTCATTGTGCCCGTGCTCCTTTTGATCTTTGTTAAGGATCAGCAGTCCCTCTTATCCCCTCTAGGCTTCAGCACTGCTTGTGACTAGTACCTTTGTTTTCCCAGCACCTTGATCTTCACTAGACATTGTTTGCCAAGCTCTTGCACTGACTCAAAAGGCATTTAAGTTGTTTGTTCATTCTGATTTCAATAACTCAATTTTTGGCATAGTAGTAAGTATTATCTACTGTGTAACACAGAAAATTTCTCTGTATTCTCAAAGCTGACATATATTAATATTAACCTAAATGTAGTTTTATATACACACACACACACACACACACAGAACTTCAGAGAAATTTTAGCTCGAAAGTAGTGAAAAGATGATATACTACTGGTATTACATGAGACATCTAAAGGGTTCATTTCTTTATGATCTGACTTAAAACACTAGTAAGATGAAATGGGATCTTGATTATTTCCAGAAAGCATTTCTACTTCAATGAGGAGGTTGCATCCTAGGTAAAAATGGACCTGCATGATGTTAGACTAGTTTGAAAGATTGACTCACACCGTGTTGATACGTGGTTTGCTGTTCCTAGTATTTTTCTTAGCTAAGCTGTTTTGTATTTTCTTGTCCTGAATGTTTTTTCTTCTGTGTGCGTGTGTGTGTGTGTGTGTGTAATCTTCTCTACTTGACCATTAAAAACATGGTATTTTTCCTCTAGACCTTTTGGCCCTGGAACAAGATGCTGTCTTCGGCCTGGAATCCCTCCTGGTACTTTGTAGTCAAGATGATAGCCCAGGTGCTCAAGCCACGTTAAAGGTGAAAACATCAGCTATTTTAATAGAATGCCTGTTTCCATTGCCAGAAGTGTAGATTGCCAGTCTCTCTGTAAAGGGTCAGATAGTAAATATTTTAAGTTTTGCAGACAATGCACTCTTTGTCACAACTACTCAGTTCTACTATTATAGGGAAAAAAATAGCCATGGGCAATGTATTTTTTTTTTTTTTTAAGGGAAGGGTTAATGGTATGACTATGTTCTGGTAAAATTTTATTTGCATGAACAGGCAGGATTTGGTCCAAGTGCAAGAGTTTGTCAGCTTCTAGCTTAAACAAATATTTGCCCTTGATCTCACTTTCAAAGCTAGTATTTTGACTGTTGTTATTCCAGAAGATAGATGAAGTAAAAATTTGAGTTTGGCCTATTTTGCCATCAGATGAAAGTATTTATTAAGTTGTAATAGATATGTATGATGGTCCTAGATAATGTAAAGCAAAGTTAAACAGAGCTCCTGTACTTTTGCAAGTGTTATAATCTGAGGTAACACTGATAAGGTCGCAAAGAACTAATGAAATTATTGCAGCCCAACTCTAAATGTGTAAGTGTACATTAGTTTATACAGTATATAGAAGCCCTAGTTTTAATCTACTTTCACCTAGCTATCATCCTAGAGATAGTTAAAATTTTTAAGGTGAAATGAGACTATTATTGAAGTTAAACATGAAATGTAATATTTTATGGCACAAAATAATTAAGAAAAGTAGGACTGATAGAAGTAAAAGGCTGTTAGATAGATACTGGAGAATGTAAGAACTATAGCTTGTTTAAGGTATAGTTTGAGAAAAATCATGGCTTATTTTAACATTTTAAGAACAGGTATGATGTGGTTATAATGATGAATAATAAACATGCTAGTGCTGTTAAATAGAAGCTGATAATCAAGAGGTGGTGAAGGAAATAGGCACCATGTGACTGGCAAATCCCCAGAATCCCTGTGGGACCACAGTACATTCTTTGTGCCTGCCAACAACCTTTTCCTTGATTCTTCCTATTAACTTTAGAGAGTTACTTTCTTTAAAGCTTCACTTCATACCTTCCAAATGTGACTGATCCACTTTCTATTCAATATGCAGATTGCTCTGAACTGTATGGTGAAGCTGGCCAAGGGCAGGCCCCATCTCAGCCAGTCCGTGGTTGAGACCTTGTTGACTCAGTTGCACAGCGCTCAGGACGCCGCCCGCATCCTGATGTGTCACTGCCTGGCCGCCATTGCCATGCAACTGCCTGTGCTGGGCGATGGGATGCTCGGTGACCTCGTGGAACTCTACAAAGTGATCGGACGGTCAGCCACAGACAAACAGCAGGAGCTTCTGGTAAAGAGCTACTTTTCAAACCTCCTGTGGATGAATGGGTTCCAGTCTAGGGAGGATTATCAGGAATCGAAGAAATCAGCAGGTTAAAATAATTAGCTAAGACCAGGAGCTTGCTGAAGTGAAAATAGGGTGGGGACCTGGAGCTTTTTGCTATTTCCACTTTTGATATAGAAAGCCTTGTTTACTTCACATGTAAAACTGCTTTCTTCCTAAGCCCTGTCAAATCAGCTTAGTGTAGCCAAAGCCTTCAATCTGATAGTTTTGCTTTATTACAAAGGATGAAATGAAACCGAAGGGTTTTTTTTCCCCTCTTTTCTACAAAGCAAATAAATAATGAACCAAACCCTGTTTTGTCCTTCCAAAAATATAAGTAAAAAGACCTAGTGATATCAGCGACCACAAGAAGAATTAAATCAGTTCCTTTTTGCCAGTCCAGGACCTCTTTAGCTATTGAGGATCCAGTTTAGGTTTCAATGCAGTCCTGGCATTGGAAAAGGTACATGCTTAGAAAAAACCAGAAGGCGTGGAAGCTGTGTAATATTGTTTACTTGAAAGTTCTCCAGGGCTGAGCGTAGATGACATGCTAAATAAGCATAAATTAGATACAAGCTTTGAAGTAGCCATTCCATATTGTTTGTGGTCATCTGATTTTATGGCTTGGGAAAAAGCTTAATGAAATTACTTACTCAAGCCCATTTTATGTTTAATCCTTCAGGGGGCATTGTGTAAAAGATCGCCCCCATCTCATCATTTGCTGTCAGGAAAGGTTACCCTGATGTCTTAAGTGGCAGTGGTCATGGAAATCATGCGTTTATCACCGTATGTATGGATCCTTGTATGTGTTGGCTTTGGAATACTGAGAAGCAGGTAGCCAAGTCTGCTTTTCATTGAAGCAGCATTTTCAATTAATGTTCTTTATCCCTTTTTTTTGTTAGTACTATTTTTAAAACAACTTTAAATTATGAAATGAAATATTCAAAAACACATCAGGAATAATATGATCCGTCACTTAGTTTAAGAAAAAGTTGTTGCTAGTAGAGTTGACTTGTACCCGCCAGTGAGTCACCCTGATGGTGTCTTCTTCCTTCCTATCAGGACAGGTAACACTATCCCAAAACTGGTGTTTGTCATTCCCATATGTGGTGTTCTATAGTTACTGCCTTAGCATATATCCTAAGTGATATGCAACATTTTTTGTATGTTTTAACTTTATATGTTATCATACCACATGTAATTTTTTGCATTTTGCCTGTTCAACGTGAATCTATATTGATTCTGTATTGATAAGAGTATTTCTGGTTTATCCATTTCACTGCTCTATAGTTTTTCATTGTGTGATTATATTAATATCATAGTTCATCCATATTAATGGGCATTATTTCTAATTATTTGCTATTATACACAATGTTCGGGGAAGGAAACAGCAACCCACTCCAGTATTCTTGCCTAAAGAATCCTGTGGACAGAGGAGCCTAGTGGGCTGCTGTCTGTGGGGTCGCACAGAGTCGGACACAACTGAAGCAGCTTACTATCCATGCATGCGTTGGAGAAGGCAATGGCAACCCACTCCAATATTCTTGCCTGGAGAATCCCAGGGACGGAGCAGCCTGGTGGGCTGCCGTCTATGGGGTCGCACAGAGTTGGACAAGACTGAAGTGACTTAGCAGCAGCAGCAGCATACACAATGTTCTGAGTAATGGAATAAAGTGGAAATTTAGTAAGTGTCAAAGGAAGACAAATGTTCTTCTTTTTCAGTAGGCTCTAATTAGTTTTTCACCCTTCTGGGTAAAGTTACCTATAACATTGGATAGAGTTAACGATTTTCTTGACTTTGTTCTTGTTCGATGTTAGGTGAGCTTGGCCACGGTGATTTTTGTAGCCAGTCAGAAAGCACTGTCTGCTGAAGTAAAGGCAGTAATAAAGCAGCAGCTTGAAAGTGTTTCCAATGGATGGACTGTCTACCGAATTGCCAGACAGGCATCCCGAATGGTACGTACTATCCTTTTGTGGGAACTGGGTTGGTAAAAAGGGCAGATTACGAACCTTTAGGTTGTGTGATTGTTACTACTAGTCAAAACTAAAGATGAAGGTGGAAGTACTTTTTAGTCATGGGATTAAAAGATGATGAAGGAAAGGACCTAATTTTTAACATATACACATGAGAACAATATATACGTTGTTATGGAGAAGTTCCACGGGAATTCAGAAAATAGGAGCTTTCTGGCTATAGGCTGTTAGCAGCACTTTCAGTTTACCCTGTGCTCTCAGAAACACAGCTCCCTCCCTCTCGGGTTTCTCTCCTCCCCTTTCAGCTTCCCACATCTTCCTTCCCTTTCTCTCCCCCACCTTATCATTTTTACACTCGCAGGACAGTGAGCACCCCTCGCCCCCAGGCGTGAGCCGGCATTCACGTCCCCCGGCTCCCTCCCTCCCCGTCAGTCATCTCCAGAGGGCACAGGAACACTTGACAGAACTTCACTGGACTTCTCCCCACCCCACTAAATAGCTCATACAGAAATGACATCCAGTAAGGATTTGTACTTTCTAAATCTTGAACTAGAGCTCTGGACCTGGGTTATAGGTAACTCGATTCGTTTTCTCTTTGGAACTGTTTCGGTGCAGAACTTCAGGCATTATGTTACATAAAAGCAGCTCAGCATATTTTCTCTGAAGAAATACTTTGACGGAGTCTCACAGTTATATAATGTGAGGAATGATTGTTAAAACTTAACCAAGGTTTGAATTTCTCTTTTAGCTGCTACATCAACCAATTCAAGTGTAAGAATCTCATCATGCTCCTCCATCTCTCCCTCCCTCCACTCTTTTTTTAGGGTAATCATGACATGGCCAGAGAGCTTTATCAGAGTTTGCTGACTCAGGTTGCCTCAGAACATTTCTACTTCTGGCTGAATAGTTTGAAGGAGTTCTCACATGCAGAACAGTGTCTCACTGGGTTACAAGAAGAGAATTATAGTTCAGCACTTTCTTGCATTGCTGAGTCTTTAAAATTCTACCACAAAGGGATCGCTTCCTTAACAGTAAGTCCACCTAATTCTCCTTTGGTGACGATGACTTGTGAGAATGGTTTCCCTTTTCTTTTTGGGCTGTTCTCTTTTAACCTTGAAAAATTTGCTGATACCAGTGATTTGGCAGTATTAAAATGATGAATAGGACCTGAAAGTAGATCATTAACCCCTCCCCCACTTTTTACTGTTCCAAGATTGATGAACATTTATCATTTTGTTTGTATCAAGTATCAGGCACACATGTGAAGAGGATAGCTGAATCCATGCAGGAGGGATAAGTGGAGGTGGGGTCCTCTGTTTCCAGACTCCTATGAGTAAGACCCCACGCTGGACCACTGCTGTTGTCAAATGTGAAACTTCCACCCCATCTCATGCCTGGCAGCTACTCACTGCTGCTGCTGCTGCTGCGTCGCTTCAGTCATGTCCGACTCTGTGCGACCCCATAGACAGCAGCCCACCAGGCTCCCCCGTCCCTGGGATTCTCCAGGCAAGAACACTGGAGTGGGTTGCCATTTCCTTCTCCAGTGCATGAAAGGGAAAAGTGAAATTGAAGTCGCTCAGTTGCATCCAACTCTTAGCGACCCCATGGAGCCTACCAGGCTCCTCCATCCATGGGATTTTCCAGGCAAGAGTACTGGAGTGGGATGCCACTGCCTTCTCCGAGCTACTCACTAGAGTTTCTTATTTTGTAAATAAAGAAGAGATTACCTAGGATGCCAGTATCTCACCTTTCATCCCTCTGTGATGTCGTCCCAATCCAAATTAACAATCAGCCGGCTACTACCATTTCCATTTTTTCATGCCAAGAGAGAAAGAGGGGTACAGAGAGAGCAGATCCTTAACATTTCCTTGAAACCACTTCTATTCCTTAAGTAAGTACCTGTTCCCTAAAATGTGCATTTTCTATATTAATGTAAGAACTTTTTCCCCTTAAGAGTAGAGAGTTTGTGTAATCACCATTAAGCATGTGTAAAGTATTGTCACTTGACTTTAAAAATTATATGTATTTAGATGGGGCCATAAAACTTTTGGTACCAGTTTTATATTTATCACATAATCAAAATATTTTTAATGGTGGGCCATTCAAAGAGAAATGTTGCAAACAAAACAGAGAACAGATGTCACAAAAGAGACAGACTGTTCAGATAACTGTGGGTGCTTATCTTTTGAGGAATGATTTTAGGGGGCTGGGATTGATTGCTGTTTTAAAAGAGGAATATAGGAGTGGCTTCCCTCCATTTTAAGGGGTAGCATTGACTTCTGTGATTCTCTTCCCTTGATTATCCTGGGAAAAGATCGTTGTTGCCTATATCAGGCTAATAAATACCTCAGAAAATCTTAAAGTACTGTTACTGGCTCTAGTCAGTAGAATTATTTCATTTTCTAGTTGATGTGGAGCAGAAAATTGTTCATCATTTAGTACAGTGAATGATAGGAACTGTGAAACAGGCTAACAAAATAGTGAGGCAGGTAGAATTAATATGAAAAAAATCTCATTGAATACTGAATAGTCTTTTAATGATTTGTGTGCTTAATGAGGTTTGACAGTAATTAAGAAGTGGATTCCGATATAGGAAGAAAGCAGCCGGTTGACAGACACAAGACCCTTGTCTTAGCCTCTGTTCTGCCATTAACACATTGTGACCTAAGGCAGGTTATTGATCTTCAAATTATCTTTTGAAATGGAGTTCCTTTATTCAGCAAACTAAGCACTTGCTATATGCCAAACACTGCTTTGAGGATACAAGAATCAGGAAATAATTCTTTACTTGAGAATAGTCTCAAGAGGAAGGAAATATAAGCCTTAACAATCATTTGGAACTTCTCACATTTCTGATTATAAATACTATACTATCACAGTTTTGGGTTGATTTCTTTTTTTAAGATTTTTAGAAAATTTGTTTATTTGACAAGTTTGGATTTGATGATAGCTTTCTGTCTTTTTAACAGAGATGATTTGAGCATGTGCTTAGTCGCTCAGTCGTGTCCAACTCTTTGCTACCCCCTGCACTGTAGCAAACCAGGCTCTTCTGTCCATGGGATTCTCCAGGCAAGAATGCTGCAGTGGGTTGCCATGCCCTCCTCCAGGGGATTTCCTAACCCAGGGATCGAACCCGGGTCTCCTGCATTGCAGGCAGATTCTTTACCATCTGAGCCACCAGGGAAGCCCAAGAATACTGGAGTCGGTAGCCTATCCCTTCTCTAGGGGAACTTTCTGACCCAGGAATCGAACCGGGGTCTCCTGCATTACAGGTGGATTCTTTACCAGCTGAGCTACCAGGGAAGCCTAATTGCTCTTTTGCTCCTTGACACATGAATGATCTAATTTGAGGTTGTCAGCTATGATGATTATGCTTTTTAAATCTTCTTCAGCCAAACTAAACAGAAGTTAAGAATTCTGTGCTTGTTGGAGGTGCTAAAGCAATGTTGGGTGTCTGATTTACCAGTAAAGTGGTTAATGATAGTTACCTTACTTCTTAGGAATGAAATTCATAAAAAGTGTTTGTATCAGCTTTCTGTGCTGTGTAACAAATTACCACAAATTTAGTGGCTTAAGACAGCACCCATTTATGATTGACTGTTTTACCGTTTCCATGAGTCAGAGTCCAGGCATGACTTACCTGGGTGCCCTGCTCATGTTGTCAAGGTGTCAGCCAGGGCCAGTCTTGTCTGGGACTTGGGTGTAGGGTCCCCTTCTAAACTCATGTTGTTGTTGGCAGGATTCATGTCCTCCCAGCTGTGAGACTTGTGGAAGCCTCAAGGCCAGAAGGAACATCTCTTACCTTCAAGACTTTATTTTAATGGACTCACCTGATGAGGAGTGATCTACCCAGAATGATCTCCCTTTTGATGAATGTAAAGTCAGATCATTAGGGACCTAAATTACATCCTCACAATCTATTACTTTTTCCATATCCCATTAATTAGAAGCAAGTTACAGGTTCTACCCACACTTTAACGGAGATTACACGGGGTGTGGAGACTGGGATGGGAGTGGGAAAGCATGATTAGAGGAACCAGTTTAGCAATCTGCCTACAGGGGGTGGGTCTTTATTTTTTACTGTATTAAATATTGAATAAGTATTATATCTATATATTATGTAGGGTGTATAAAGATATCAAATATCCAAGTATAACCAGCACTCAGTTGAGGAAATGGGACATCACCATAGCTTTTAAATTCGTGTGTGCCCCCCATGCTTGTGTGCCTTTTCTACCTTACAAAGGTGACCGCCATCCTGAACCTTGACGTTCTTAGCATGCTTTGCTTTTAAACAAGGTACTGTTTTATGTTGCTTGTTTTTGAATTTTATGTGAAAGGAAATCATGTGTTTCTCTCTGACTCGTTTTGGTTTTCTAAATTATATTCCTAAGCTTCATCCCTCTTGTTCCATAAAGTGGTAGGTCAGTTTCACTGCTGTATACGTCAGTTTATTTTAATGTTGATGGAAATTTTGATTTTTTTTCCATTTTTTTTGCTGCTAAAGCATTACTGCTGTGAACGTTCTTGGACATATTTTGATACACCTATGAAAAGATGTCTCTAGGACACTGATTTTAAACTGGGGATGATTTTAGCTCCATTTAGCAATGTCTAGAGTCATTTATGGTTATCACAACTAGGTGTTAACTGGCATTTAGTGGATAAAGGTCAAAGGTACTGTTAAACATCCAACAAAGCACAAGACAGCTCCCCTCAAAATTTTAGAATTATTCCAAAATGTCACTAATATACTGAGGTTGAAAACCCTTCTCTAGGGCAGTATACGTCAGTCAAAACTGTGTATCTGCTCCCTGCTCCAATTTAGAAATATGTGAGGATGTGTCTGTTTGTCCCAGTGATAGAGTGGTTGGAGAGACTGCTGCTGGCCTAATGATCATTGACTGGAAATGCTGAATTTTCTGAAATGCTGAGGATATTCTTGCTCCTATTAAAAGATACTGATCTAAAGTACTACCTTGGAGTAGAATTGCAAAAGTTATGTGCATCTTCAGTTGACTAGCTGATACCAGGAGTTTTTCCACAGTGGTTTTAAATTTACAGTATTTCCAGCAGTGTAGAAGCGTTCTTGTTACTCTACATTTCCCCCCTTGTTATGTTCTGGAAGTTATTATTAAATAATAAGTTATTAATAAATAATAAGTTATTATTTATTATACAATTAAACTTTATGTATCTATATATTTGAGTTTTGCTTACTATAGAACATAATATTAGTTTCAGATGTGCAGTAGGATTTGATATTTATATCTGTTATGAAATCACTCCAGTAAGTATGGTGATAGGTAAAATCTATCACATATGTAGTTACTGATTTTTTTTTTCTTGTGAAGAGGACTTTTAAGATGTACTATCTTAGCAACTGTCAAATATTCAATATAGTATTTTTAAAACTTGTTTTTTCTTCCAGTTTTATTGAGATATAATTGACATAAAACACCGTGTAAGTTTAAAATGTACAACATGATGATCAACATACACCATGAACTGAGTATCATAATGGGGTTAGTGACCATCTATCGTCTCATATAAATACAACATTAAAGAAATAGAAAAAATAGCTTTTTTTCTTGTGAAGAAAACATGTAGGATTTACTCTCTTAACGTTCATATATATCATACGTCAGTGTTAGCTGTCTTTATGTACATTTTATCCTTAGAACTTATATATAACTGGAATTTGGTGCCTTTTTACTACCTTCTTTCAGTTCTCCGCCTGCCCCTACCTCCAGTATTCCACCTCTGGTAGCCACAAATTTGATCTGTCTATGAATTTGTTTTTTTGTTGATTTGTTAAGTATAATTGACCTACAAAACTCAGTTCCTAATACACAACACAGTGATTCAATGTTTGCGTATATCTCAGAATGGTACCATGATAAGTCTAGTTGGCATCTGTCACCATAAAAATATATTACATAATTACTGGCTGTATTTCTCATGGTACATCACCTTATCTGTGGCTCTTTATTTTGTGTCTGATAGTTTATGCCTCTTGGTCTCCCTCGCAGGTTTCCCTCTTGCCCTCTGGTAACTGCCTCTTCTCTCTATGACTCTGTTTCTGTCTAGTTACGTTTATTCATTTGTTTTCTTTTCTCGATTCCATTTATAAGTTAAATCATACAGTATTTGTTCTCCTCCTCTGTCTGAGTTTTTTCACGTAGCCTAATATCCCCTAGGTCCATCAATGTTGTTGCAGATGACAAGCTTGCCTTCTTTTTTGTGTGGCTAATATTCCACTGTGTATACGTATGCTGCATCTTCTTTCCGTTTGTCTATTGATGGGGACTTAGATGGCTTCCATATCTTGGCTGTTGTAAATAATACTGCAGTGAACATACGGTTGCATGTATCTTTTTGAATTAGTGTTCTTGTTTTCTTTGGGTAAAAACGCAGAAGTGAAATTGCTGGATCTTGTAGTAGTTCTATTTTTAATTTTTTGAGGACCCTTCATATTATTTCCCATAGTGGCTGCACCAGCTTACATTCCTGTCAGAAGTGCAGTGTTCCCTCTTCTTCACATCCTCTCCAACACTTGTTACCTCTGGTCTTGATGATAGCCATTCTGACAGGTGTGATGTTATGTCTCATTGTGGTTTTGATTTTCATTTCCATGATGATTAGTGATGCTGAGGCCATCTATGTGTCTTCTTTGGAAAAATGTCTATTCAGAGCTCTGCCTATTTCTTAGTCAGATTTTTTTTTTTTACTTACTATTGAGTTGTATGAGTTTTTAATTGTATTTTGGATGTTAACCCCTTGTTAAATATATGATTTGCAAATATTTCCTTCCACTCAGTAGGTTGCCTTTTCATCTTGTATATTCTAAATACCAGTCTTTTGTAGGTAATGTGAGTTGCAAATATCTTTTCATTCACAATCACTCCAAAAAATGTTTTCCCTTCAAGTCACTACCTTTACCTTTCTCTACAGAAATCACTTTCGGTTTCTAAAATTATAGATTAGTCTTACCTTGTTTTCATTATCATTTAAGAAATCATGCAGTATTAGACTTTTGATTCTAGATTCTTTACTCAGCTTTATATTTGTGTGATACAGTAATGGTTTTTGTTAAATATTGCAGTAGTTTGTTCATTTCATTTCATCATGATATTCTTTTGGATGACTGTTATAACAATCTATTTATCTTTTATTTTTTATCAGTTCAGTTCAATTCAGTCGGTCAGTCGTGTCCGACTCTTTGCGACCCCATGAATCGCAGCACGCCAGGCCTCCCTATCCATCACCAACTCCCAGAGTTTACCCAAACCCATGTTCATCGAGTCGGTGATGCCATCCAACCATCTCATCCTCTGTCGTCCCCTCCTCCTCCCGCCCCCAATCCTTCCCAGCATTAGGGTCTTTTCCAGTGAGTCAACTCTTCGCATGAGGTAGCCAAAGTATTGGAGTTTCAGCTTCAACATCAGTCCTTCCAATGAACACGCAGGACTGATCTCCTTTAGGATGGACTGGTTGGATCTCCTTGCAGTCCAAGGGACTCTCAAGAGTCTTCTCCAACACCACAGTTCAAAAGCATCAATCCTATGGTGCTCAGCTTTCTTCACCGTCCAACTCTCAACATCCATACATGACCACTGGAAAAACCATAGCCTTGACTAGATGGACCTTTGTTGGCAAAGTAATGTCTCTGCTTTTTAATATGCTGTCTAGGTTGGCCATAACCTTCCTTCCAAGGAGTAAGCGTCTTTTAATTTCATGGCTGCAATCACCATCAGCAGTGATTTTGGAGCCCAAAAAAATAAAGTCTGACACTGTTTCCACTGTTTCCCCATCTGTTTCCCATGAAGTGATGGGACCAGATGCCATGATCTTAGTTTTCTGAATGTTGAGCTTTAAGCCAACTTTTTCACTCTCCTCTTTCACTTTCATCAAGAGGCTCTTTAGTTCTTCTTCGCTTTCTGCCATAAGGGTGGTGTCATCTGCGTGTCTGAGGTTATTGATATTTCTCCCGCAATCTTGATTCCAGCTTGTGTTTCTTCCAGCCCAGCGTTTCTCATGATGTCCTCTGCATATAAGTTAAATAAGCAGGGTGACAATATACAGCCTTGATGGACTCCTTTTCCTGTTTGGAACCAGTCTGTTGTTCCATGTCCAGTTCTAACTTGCTTCCTGACCTGCATACAGGTTTCTCAAGAGGCAGGTCAGGTGGTCTGGTATTCCCTTCTCTTTCAGAATTTTCCACAGTTTATTGTGATCCACACAGTCAAAGGCTTTGGCATAGTCAATAAAGCAGAAATAGATGTTTTTCTGGTACTCTCTTGCTTTTTCGATGATCCATCGGATGTTGGCAATTTGATCTCTGGTTCCTCTGCCTTTTTAAAAACCAGCTTGAACATCTGGAAGTTCATGGTTCACGTATTGCTGAAACCTGGCTTGGAGAATTTTGAGCGTTACTTTACTAGCATGTAAGATGAGTGCGTGGGGCTATTTAAAATAATTTGACTATGAACTTTCTTTGCACATCTTTTGGTAGAAGTGTGCATATTTTCTGGATGGTAGTGCTGTGTCATAGGGTATATTTTAAGTTCAGCTTTAATAGATGCTGCCAAAAAGTTGTCTCTTTTAAGTTCAGCTTTAATAGATGCTGCCAAAAAGTTGTCTCTGGTGGTTTCTAGTTTATACTTCTATCAGTATAAGTGCCTTTTGGAGTTCACAGTACTTCTTGAATATATGGCTTGATGACTTTGATCAGTTATGGAACATTTGCCATTATCTCTTCAGCCAGTGACTCCAAGTACCCCTTTGTTAATTCTTTTTGCCAAGTCTCATATATCTCTTCATTGTCTCCTATATATTTTACCTTTTTATCTCTCCATACTTAGCTCAATATTTTCTTCTGGCCTGTCTTCCATTCCCATGATTCTCACTTACATTGTGTCTAATTGATATGTTGAACTCATTCATTAAGTTCTTAATTTCGTTTATTGTATTTTTCCAGTTTCAAAATTTCCATTTGACTATTTTATAGTTTGTAGTTCTTCTTTAGGATCCTCTGTCTTGTCATTGAAATTCTTTAATATGCTAATTATAGTTATCTTGAAATTCATATATGTCCATTAATCTGAATCTATTACAGTTTGTGTCTTTGACCCTTTTCCCCCCTCTTAGTTTGAGGAATTTTGTCTTTGTTGTATGCTCAGTTATTTTTAGTTTCGGACAGTGTGTGTGAAAATTATAGTAATTATATTATCTTTGCTTTTGGAGGGCAGTTAGGCTATGGGCAAGTTACTTAATCCAACCAAGGATTGAGCTGATTCAAAGCTAAGCTTCAATCCTTGGAAGAATCAGTCTGTTTTTGGTTCTCCTGACTCCTAGAGTATAGCTCTTTGAAGTTACAGACAAAAGCCTGAAATGTTTTCTACAGCTCTCTTCTTAGTTTTGTGAGATTGATAAGCTCTGTTCAGCTTCTCTGACTCCTGGGAGCAGATTTCAACTTAGTAGATGTCACCAAATGTCAGTCTTACCTCCTTGAATTGCCCACTTCTCTGTAATTTTGGTTTCTTGTTGCTTATAGCTATTCAGTGTTTTCAGATAGATGTTTATAACATTTTATTCATTTTTCCATTTGTTCTTAATAGGTGGGCTGGTTTCAGACTGTTTAGTCTAGCATTGCCTTAAGCTTGGCTTATTCTTTCAAAAACTGAGCTTGTATTAAGTGAAATACACAGTCACAAGAAGACAAATATTGTATGATTCCACTTAGCTGAAAGTGGTGGGATTCATAGAAACAGAAAATAGGTGGAGAAGGAAATGGCAACTCACTGTAGTAATCTTGCCTGGACAACCCCATGGACAGAGGGGCCTGGAGGGCTGCAGGCCATGGGGTTGCCAGAGTCAGACACAACTGAGCGACCAACCATCCACCACCGCAAAGTGAATATTTGCCTAGAGATAACATATGAAAAGGATATTTGCCATATACTAGCTAGTTTTTTGGGGGGGAGGGTGGAAGTCAAGGAAGACTTGGGGTTATTTTGTCATCAACTTCCATTTTATACTTATTTATAATGACCATTATTTTTACTAATACTGTAAAACTATGAAAAATGAATAAAATACTAAAAGTTAAAAAAAAAGAGAAAGTAGGGTTGTGGTTACTGGGGACTTTAAGTTCATCATTTATACTGTGGTCCACTCTTGGTTGTTCCGTGTTCTTTGTCACAATGTATATAGATATTTTAAACTGAGTTTATCAAGTAGCTTTACTTTCAGCCACATTGGGAGTTTTTTTTTAGCTAATCCATGTAGAAATCAGGATATGAGCCACAAGGCAGAAATTCTGTGAAGCACTATTATATGTATGTTTAACACAGACTTAACTCTTACGTTTAGGCTTTTTTTTTTTTTTTCTTTTTTGAGAAAGAAGTGCCAACCCACTCTAGTATTCTTGCCTGCAGAATCCCATGGATGGAGGAGCCTGACAGTTCATGGGGTCTCACAAAGTTGGACATGATTGAAGTGACTCAGCACTAGCACTTAGGCTTTTCTTTAAAAAATCAAGAAAGCCAAAAACAAGAATGAAGAAAAAAATAGCTATTTCAAAATGGGGAAGCAAAATAGCAGTTTAAATAGTGGACAGTTTTTCTCAATTAGCTTGTACCCCAGAGTGAGCAGTAGAGGAGCGCTCTGAGTTTGCTGTTTTTTCACCTATGTTAAATTTACTGGAGGTGATTCTTTCTTGAGAAATTTTCAAGAATAATTGTGATTGTATACAATTTTTGATTTACCTGCTGACCTTAGGACCCACTTCTATTTAAGCTTTAGCCTCAGCATAAAGAAAAGTAAATAATATTCCTTTTATTTCTTATTGGCATTGTTCATTGTGCTATAGTCTAAATTTTAGTTTTATATGTTTTTCTGTGTTTCATGGATGATACGACCTTTTTAAAGTCTTTGATCTCCAGCACAAGTTTAGCCTTTCTGTATTGTTTTTGAACATGCATACTATATCTAGAGTATTTTTCCTTCAGTATACCACAGTCTAAGATGCACAATAACTTTCAACGTTGCCATCTTATGTCATCAATCAAATATTTCTTGTTAGAAATAAATCCAGGCTAACAATAAATCTTTCTCATTATAACTACATCTTTCTTCGCTCTCAGTTTTATAATGAATGTTAGGACAAGGTTGCAATTTTTTTTTGCCTGATAAGATGGTCTGGACTGTATATAACAGTATCATATACACCTACTTGTCCTCTGACCCTTCTAAAGTTACTGACAAGCAATAAATTAAAAATAGCAAGTAGGAACTTAAGAGGCAGAGGAAAGGGGAATTTATCTTCCTGTAAAAGCAAATCATATCTCCAGGAAATTAAAAACAATTGAAATAGTCTCTTTTACATCCTTATCTGTACTGTTTCACAGTTAGAACAGGACATCCCCAAAATTTGAAAACCACAGAATTTGATACATTGATTACAGTTATTACCTCTAGCTTATATAATTTTATATAGACGTAGCTTTGCAATTTGAGAGGGATACTATAGCAAGTGTACATTGTTGTAAAGGATATAGGAAGTGGCTATTTCCTAGAGTAAAATACAAATGCTGCCAAGTAATAAAACTTACCATTTGACACTTAAAACTAGAGAGAACCTCACAGAGGTCAATATGTGATACTTGGCCAGACGTATAATATTGTAACTTAATTCTAATGGAACCTCAAGTCACATACCTTGAGGTTCCAGAATTGAAAATTTAAAGTTCCAGAATTAAGCAGGCTCTCCAGCTAAAAGAACAGTATGAGATACTAAGAAATAGCATCCGCATGTTTTAAATGAGTCATGTCAGAGAAGAAAATTAATTTCATTGTACTTTCTTTGTTGTTAAATTAATGTATTTTTAATATGCCTTTTGTTGAAAACACCATACTAGGTTCTCCCCTAGCGCAGTAGATAAATAGTTAAAGGTTGTCTTAGTTCTCTGTCTACACTGAGTTGACTTACATTCTTTGCCTTCTTTACCTAGCTGATGCTGCTCTTTGCTATTCAAGACTTATCCCTGACCCTTCTCCATTCTCATTGAAACTTGTGCATTATAACCTGTTCCTTGGTGGCCTCTCTGTGTATTCTAAATGTCTAGTGAGAAATTCTCTTTAAAATTAATCTGGGCTTGAGACTTTGCTTGTGGTCCAGTGGTTAAGAATCTACCTGCCAATGCAGGGGACCAGGTTCGGTCCCTGGTCTGGGAAGATCCCACATGCCACAAGGCAACTAAGCCTGTGCACCACGACTCCTGAGCCAGAGCTCTGGAGCCCATGAGCTGCAACTGTTGAAGCCCATGAGCCCTAGAACCCGTGCTCTGCAACGGAAGCCACCACCATGAGAAGTGTGTGCACCACAACTAGAGAGTAGCCCCTGCACAGCAACGAAGACCCAGTGCAGCTAAAAATGAATAAACTTTTAAAAATTAATAAATACGTAAAATAAAGTTGACCTGGACTAGTCATGGAAGAAAGCAGCCATGAGGCAACATGCTTTGTTTGTTGTTGTCTAAACTGCCTTTTTACTGCGTGACGTGTAAAATGTAATCCAGAGCTTTGCCTGTTGTTTGCAGGCCCCACATAACCTGGCTGTCCCTTGCCTCAGCTCGAACCAGCAACATGCTTTTTAAGCAGTGACTGTCTAACAGTATATTTCTCCTGCCCTTACCTTCCTTCTCTCCCCACTCCCACCTTTTAAAATTTCTACTAGTGATTCCAGCATGAAAATTTCAGGTTAGAAAGGTAGGAATGTAATAAGGGCATCTGGGGAGAGTGGTAATGCCCATGAAGCATCCGTTATGTGGTATCTTACTGCTGACGCTGTAGCTGATCCATGTGTTGTGAGGTCTTTGAAAATGTAGGAAGGAAGGATCCTCAGTGTTGATGGAACCTAGATTTTCAGAGTTGCCGCTAATAACAGTGTCTTCCTTTCTGTATTATGTCCTCCCGTTATAGGTGTTTATCCATCACTGTTAGAACTATTGGCCTTTTGCACAGACTACGACAAATACTTTGTCCTTCACCATCTTCCTTTTATGTTTACTTTGTCTTAAATATATTTTTTTTTTTTTATTCCCCAGGCTGCCAGTACACCACTGAATCCTTTAAGTTTTCAGTGTGAATTTGTAAAGCTCAGGATCGACCTTCTACAAGCCTTCTCTCAACTTATCTGTACTTGTAATAGCCTCAAGACAAGCCCCCCACCTGCAATCGCCACAACAATTGCCATGACCTTAGGGAATGACCTTCAGCGGTGTGGTCGCATCTCCAATCAGGCATGTCTTAACTTTATTTTCAGTGCAGTTTTTATTTACACTTTAGAGGTTTTTGAGGTTAGTTATGAGATTAAAAAAATTCTGAAATTTAGAAATCAGTGGTTTGACTCCTAGGCAACAGCAGATGCTTATAAACTCATCTGTCTTGCAAAATACCAGCTATGAAAGCTTATTAAAATGACAAAATGATTGATGATACCTCCCTCCATGCTATATATTTATATAAAGAGAAAGGACATACATTTTAAAGAAACTTTGGGATGTTCATAGCTATTATTTATTTTAGTAGAACTTTGAAGAAGCTAAAAATGCAGTGGTTTTTGTTTCTATACATGGTATGTAAATTATTATAACCTTATGCCCATTTGTGGTTTCATTTGCCACCTTTGTTAATTCTCAACAGTTTATAAAACTGAGTGAATTGAAAATGAAAAAGTTGAAATGTTTTTTGCATTTTTTAATTGTTTGAGGATTTTATTCTTAGATTTCAGTTTTTGTGTTGTTCACACAATAATGATAGCATGTTTGTTTATTTATCATAATTGATATTTTTCCTTCTTTATAGATGAAGCTGTCGATGGAAGAATTCCGAAGCCTTGCTTCCCGATATGGGGATCTTTATCAGGCATCTTTTGATGCTGATTCGGCAACTTTGAGGAACGTAGAACTGTATCCTAAACTTGCCTGATATTTCTTGTTCATTGGAAGTATTCTTTTAAATGTAGAGTAAATACTTCAGATATACTTAACTAAAATATACATTAGATAACCCTACAAATTTACTATGTGAAAGTCGCTCAGTCATGTCTGACTCTGCGACCCCATGGACTGTATAGTCCATGGAATTCTCCAGGCCAGAATACTGGAGTGGGTGGCTGTTCCCTTCTCCAGGGGATCTTCCCAACCCAGGGATCGAACCCAGGTCTCCCGCATTGCAGGTGGATTCTTTACTAGTTGAGCCACCAGGGAGACCCACAAATTTACTGTAAGTAATGATTTTTTTTTGAAATCTAGTATGAGCAGTATAATTATACTTTTCTTTTTCAACCAAGCTTTCTAAAAGGTGGTGACTCAATGGTGGGTGCTCTTTTTCCCTCTTGAGAAGAGCCTCCAAGTTCTGATCAGTGTTGAAGTCTTGTGCTCACTTGAGTTACAAAACATTTTTCCACCAGAGAGCCATTTTCTCTCTTGCCTCACCTTCTTTTCTTCCCAGCTAACAACTCTAGATTCCATCGCCTTTATTAATGATATATGCAGTTGTTTCATTCATCACTTTTGTTCCCTAAGCCATCTTTGTTCTCCATATTTTTTTATTAGCAGCCTCAGATCCTTTTTGAAAAGAGGAAAGAGATAAATTGCTTTTTAGTTGTAGGACCTATAAATCAATAATTTCTGGCAATCTGGCTTACCTGATGGAAAACCTAATGAATGCTATGGACTCTCTCCCCTAAAAAATGCATATATGCACATACCCCCCACCCCCAAAGTTTGCATAGTATTTCAGGAGGGTTAACAGATCCCTTGAGCCCCCAGCCTAGGAATCTCCAGGGTAACCACTTTACAGACCCTTATTGTGTTGGTGTTTTTTGACTTTTATCCGTGAAACGCCTGTATCTAAGATAAAGAGCTTTTGTGAGTGAATCACAGAGCCTATTGCTTGGGTTCCTCTTTCCAACATGAACCTCTGAAGCACCCTTTCTGGAACTATTACAGACAACATATATCCCTTAAAAGGAAAAAAACAAAACCCCCACAGACAATATGAATCAGTAACATAGTTACCTTCACCAAGAATATGGTGATTTTCATCTTGCCTTATATAATATTCAAATGTAAAGTCTGTAATACATTTCTCTATTATCGTGTATAACGTATAACCTTAACATAATTCAGACAGCAGCAGAGCTGTTTACTGATATCTCATGCAATTGAAGCCCTCATTTTGGACCCAGAATCAGCAAGGTATTTTTTTTTAAGGCTTTCATTTTTTAAAAAAATATTTATGATTTATTTGGCCTTCGGTCCTTCATTGTAGTGTGCAGTATCTTTGTTGCATCATGTGCGATCTTTTGTTGTGGTGCCCAGACTCTGGTTGGGCATGCAGGCTCAGCAGTTGTGGCCCTTGGGCTTCTCTCGTTGTGGCGCATGGACTCTGGAGCTCGCAGGCTCAGTAGTTGTGATGTGCAGGCTTAGTTGCTCTGCGGCAAGTGGGATCTTAGTTCCCCAACCAGGGATCTAACCCATGTCCCCTGCCTCTCAGAATATTATCAATGAAGCATTGTATTTTTTTAATTATTATTTTTTTTATGAAAGGATGTCTATTATAATATTCATTTATTTATTTTTCAAACTTTATTTTGTATTGGGGTATAGCCGATGAACAATGTTGTGGTAGTTTCAGGTGAACAGCAAAGGGACTCAGCTATACATATACATGAATCCATTCTCCCCCAAACCCCTCTTCCATTCAGGCTGGCACATAATACTGAGTAGAATTCCATGTGCTATGCAATAGGTCTTTGTTGGTTATCCGTTTTGAAGACAGCAGTGTATACATGACCTTCCCAAACTCCCTAACTATGCCTCCCCCGCCGCCCGGTAACCATAAGTTTGTTTTCTAAGTCTGTGAGTCTCTTTCTGTTTTATAAGTTCATTTGTGTCATTTCTTTTTAGATTTCACATGTAAGGGGTGTCATACGATAATTCTCCTTCTCTGTCTGACTTACTTCACTCAGTGTGACACTCTTCAGGTCCATCTGTGTTGCTGCAGATGGCATCATTTCATTCTATTTTCTGGCTGAGTAGTATTCCATTGTATATATATACCACATCTTTATCCATTCCTCTGTCGATAGACATTTAGATTGTTTCCATGTCTTGGCTATTTAAACAAAGCATTTTAAATTTCTCTATCTTAAAGCATTGACTTACCATTTTTTTTTTCTAGGCAGTGTCAAAATCCTGGCCTTCTGTTTTGAAGTCCTGTCTACTCTCAGACTAGGCCACTTGGCTGTTTTTTTCCCACTTACATCTGATTCATTCCAAACTTTTTAGAATACTGCGTGAGAGAAAATCTCCATGACCTTGAGGTCTGCAAGGATTTTTCAGAACACAAGCAGCAGCAAGAGATTTAAAGAGACACTTCAAAAAAGAACATGTATTAATGTCCAATAAGCACATGAAAAGATGCTTAGTATCATTAAATATCAGGAAAATGCAAATTAAAATCACAGTGAGATAAACTAACACCCACTAGAATAGCTAAAGTTAAAAAGCCCTATAATGCCAAGTATTAATTGGTTGTGGAAGAGCTTAAATTCATATATTGTTGGGACTACGAAATGATTGAGCCACTTTGAAAACTGTTTGGCAGTTACCATATGACCACCAGTTCCATGCCTGCTTACTTACTCAAGAGAAATAAAAACATATTTTTACAGAGACCTATACACAAATTTTCTTAGCAGCCTTATTTATAACAACAAAAATTGGAAGGAGCCAAATATGTCAACAGACGAGTGAGCAAATAAATTGTAGTATATCCATACAGTGGAATATTCAGTCAGTTCAGTCACTCAGTTGTGTCTGACTCTTTGCGACCCCATGGACTGTAGCACGCCAGGCCTCTCTGTCCATCACCAACTCCCAGAGCTTGCTCAAACTCATGTCCATTGAGTTGGTGGTGCCTTCCAACCATCTCATCCTCTGTCCCCTTCTCCTCCCGCCTTCAATCTTTCCCAGCATCAGGGTCTTTTCCAGTTAGTTAGTTCTTCACATCAGGTGGCCAAAGTATTGGAGCTTCAGCTTCAGCATCAGTCCTTCCAATGAACTTTCAGAACTAAGTTCCTTTAGGATGGACTGGTTGGATCTCCTTGCAGTCCAAGGGACTCTCAAGAGTCTTCTCCATCACCACAGTTCAAAAGCATCAGTTCTTCGGCACTCAGCTTTCTTTATAGTCCAACTCTCACATCCATACATGACCACTGGAAAAACCATAGCTTTGACTAGACGGACCTTTGTCAGCAAAGTAATGTCTCTGCTTTTTAATATGCTGTCTAGGTTGGTCATAGCTTTCCTTCCAAGGAGTAAACGTCTTTTAATTTCATTGCTTCAATCACCATCTGCAGTGGTTGCTGGGGGCCAAAAGTAGGGATTTGACTAGGAAGGGTGCATTTTTGTGATTTTGTAACATATCTCAGTAAAATTTATTTTTAAGTAAAGGAATACTTTTGTAGAAGATGGAACAATGAATTCTGGTTTTATACCCTTTTATTAGGTCACTTTGTCAAAGACTTTAAAATCTTCATGCTTTATTGTATGGTGTAGTTTTCCTTAAAATCCATCATATAAGTGAGGTTTGGTTCTTATCTTAATGTAACTTAAGATGTAGTACAGAGTAGGCAACAAAGCTTAGGAGCCAGCCAGATACTCATGCGCTTACAGCTAGGAGTGAGTAAATCCCTTATCACTCACTCCTAGCTGTATGAATATAGACATGTAAGTTCATCTCCCCGAGCCTCTTATGCATAAACTATAGGTAAGTAATGTTGCCTGTCTCTTAAGAGTGGTTGTGTTGGTTAAATGAAAACCTCTATAAAGTACCTAGCTGAAGTACCTTGTGCATAGTAGGCATTAAAAGGACAATAAGGGAGTGATAAGAATAGTATTAACACAACATAGCTAAGTTGCCTATATTGCATTTTCCAATAGCCCTGTTGAAGTTTAGTTAGAAAGCAGTTTTGCCACCTCTTCCCATTTAGAAATACTTCTAAAAATATCTTTGAGTTAGAGGCAGTAGAGGGAAAATTGAAGAAATCTGGGTAAAACTTTTTCCAGCATGTTCCTTACGGTAGCTCTCTGCTGACCATTCTTGTGCATTTCACCTGCTTGCTTTGGATTCATGCCATTTTCCAAGCTGTGAATGCCTCCCTCCATACTTTTCATCTCTTCACATCTTATCCTTGCTACTTGTGTAGTGATTTGTCCAAGACTGATGTCTTCTATGACATTCCTCAACTCCTTCCATAATCTGATGACTTGCATATCGTTATTGGTTATTTGGCCCTTGTCTGCTGGCTTTTTTGATAGTTACCTTTTCAGAATTCTTATGTCTCTTTCACCTCATGGCAGGAACAATTTTTAATTAAACATTTTTCATCTAGCTAACAACTAGAGTGATTAAGACTTGTATAATTTGAAATCAGGTATGGATTTGCATTCCAGCTTGTCACTTAATGTAACTGAAGGCAAATTACTTAACGTATCCAAGCCTCAGTTTTCTCATCTGTGAAATGGAAATAACAGTGTCTACTTCATTATTTTAAAGATTCAATGAGAATGTGTGGAAAGTACGTGATACATTTTGACATTAAATTACTGTTTCGGTTGATGAATTGATCCTAATTTTTGACTTCAGTTTCCAGGAATATGGGTCTACAGGAGCAGCCCATGCTGATAGTGAATATGAGAGAAGAATGATGTCTGTATATAATCATGTCTTGGAGGAGGTGGAATCGCTCAATCGGAAATATACCCCTGTTTCTTACATGGCAAGTTGCATTTGTTTCATTGAGGTTTTATTGCGTGGAAGTGAGTTTTTGTCTGTCTCTGGCACTTACTGTGTTGTGACTTCAGCACATTAACCTCTCTGTGCCTGTTTTGTAACAGGGTTAGTATGGTACTTGCGTCATGGTAGTTGTGAAAATGAAATGGTAATCTGTGAAAGCCACTACTTAACACAGCTGTAGTGGCTGTGTAGTCACACTAACATGTCAAATCTGCTCTACCAGAATGCTGATAAAACTATTTTTCCCCTTTTTTAAACTGTTAACTGAGATTGCAATTGTTCTCAATCTTGGCTACACTCTAGAATCACTTTGGAAGCTTTTTAAAAAAATACATCAATATCCAGGCCCTGCCACAAACCAGTTATCTTTGAATCTCTGTGAGGCCCAGACATTAGTATTTTTAAAAGCGCCCAGGTGATTCTCTCATGACACAAGGGTTAAAAACCACTGGCCAATTAAAACAGAAAGAACTGGGCTTATTGTCTGACTGTCAGTAGCCTGCTGAATCTCTGGTGCCTTTGGTTCTGTTGAGCATCTGCTCTTTATCCCCTGACTTTCCAGAATCAGAGAGAAGATGTACTTGCATGGGGGTTTTCCAGGCAGATAAGGAAGTGTAGAGAATTCGAGGCAGGAGACAGTATGTTCTAAAGCAGAGGCAGGAAATAGCATGATGTCTCCTGGGAGCAGAGTCACTGCTGCCGTGTAATGTCCAGGCTCAGGACTAGAGAGGTGGGCAGAGGCCAGATGACAGACGGCTTTGAGCACAGTCTTAAGGAGTTTGGACCTTATCGCACAGGCAGTGGGGGCACTCTTTAGGAATTTTAAATGAGGGTGGGAGAGAAGTGGTTAAGCTAAGATTGTTCATTATCGCTGTGAAGAAACAGAACAGGTCATGGCCTGGAGGGCATGGAATTAGAGAGAAGGGTGGGTACAAGACTTCTGCAGTAATCCAAGGTAAGGGCCAAAGTGATAAAATGGGAGTAAGAATGAGCACAGATACATAAAGATTGTTTAGGTGTAATATTTTCAAAGCTTGGTTTTGTTTTTTTGTTTACTTTAAATCAGAGGTGAGAGGATGCAGACATGACCTCTGGGTGTCCGACTTAGGTGACCATGTGCACAAGTGGTTGATACTTTACTGAGACAGAATACAGAGCGACAGTGGGAGAGGTGAAGGTTTTGTTTTTAAACCTGTTAAACCTAGACAGATAATAGGTCTGGTGTCAGACGGAGATAGACTGCGATGCATGGAAGTTGTCATGACATAGAGATTCTTATGTTCTGGGAGTGAAGAAAATTGCCTGTGAAGAACAAGTAGACCGAGAAGAGAAAAGGACTGAAGTGTCAACACTGAAGGAACAAGCCGAGGAAGAGAATCTTAGGAAAGAAGATGGGAGAAGGGAACAGGCAGAAAAAGTGAGGGCAGGGGTCATGAAGGGGCATTTCCTGGAAGAGGACCATTGTCAGGTGCCATGGAAATGTCAAAAAAATCCAGAGGCTGGAAAGTATTGGGTTTGCAATGAAGAGAGTATTGGTGATGAACTAGTCCTCCTACCAGGTTACTAACCAAGATATGTGATTATCATATCATGTGATATGAGATGTGATTTCACATCTCCACACTGGCACGTTGATAGTTACCTGCAACTAACATACCTGTGGAGGTGGGCCCAAGGGCTATAAATCTCTGACCTCAGCAAGAGTGATTTGACAGATGAATGAGTTCCTAAGTGTTATGTCTGTTAACATGGTTGGTGTGTACTTTTGTAATAATCTTATGAACATTTGAAGTTTTTAAACTTCTTCCTGAAAGTAACTATTCGTTGATGAAATTTGGAAATTTATTTTCACTTCATTTTTCTTTTTTTTTCCCCAGCATACAGCATGCCTCTGCAATGCCATCATTTCTTTGCTGAAAGTTCCTCTTTCGTTTCAGAGATATTTTTTCCAGAAACTTCAGTCTACCAGCATCAAGGTAATATAGGAAGAACGCTCAGGTTTAGTGTAGTTTAATACCTTCTGAAGATTACAGGGGGCAGAGCTCTGTTTCAGGATCTTACCTTTGGTTTAGATATAACTTACACTCTTCAGTTTTAAGCCTTTCCTTCATCAACTGATTCAGGAGTTAAACCTCCTCTCCTTTCTTACCTGACAGCACCCAATGTGGTGTGACAGGCACTTGGATACTTGGAGTTCTGACCTGTCTTCAAGAATGATTTGAGTGGTGTTCATCATAGTAGCCCATAAGGATCTTGAGCTGAATCCATGTCTAATCAGCCTATTCAGACCCAACTTAGAATGAATCAGGTCCAAAGCACTTTTGTGTGAATAACAAGTTTTGAGGAGCTGGTCAGTGAGTAGAGTTAGTCTTTTAAAGTATTTAAGCCACTCAAAATTTTAAAGCTGTTTTGATTTAAAGTATGAAATTGTTGGGAAAGAGGGGAATTGCCGCTTCTAAGAGATTCCTTGGATTATCCGTATCAGTAAATGTCTTCAGTGTACTTTTGCATCTGTTTGAATGTTTTTGACTGCAGTTGATAGAACATTCCATTTCAGAATGACATGAATAATAAGGAAAATTGATTATCTAGATAAGAAGTCCTAAAGGCACCATGTCTCCAGGGCTGATTAGTTTAGTGGCTCAACAACATTATCAAAAAGACCCAATTTCTTCCCTCATTTTATTTAAGTAAGATTTGAGCTTTCTGTCATTAAAGTGTATTTAGGATTCTTAATATGTTTTTGAAAGAAAAACTAGTAACGTTAAAAATGTCCTTGGCTTAAAAAAAAATTTCATTGGCTTTTTTTATGGAAATTGACTTATTTTGGCGGGGAGGGGGGGTTGACTTTTATACCATGGTGACTTGGTGGTGTATGTAATCCTAGAATTTTAGAGTCATTTGCATTTGAATTTAGTCTATTTAAAATTACCTACAGCCAAAGAGACAGCAGCTTGACATGAAAATTTCCAGAGTGCATTTCCCTGCTGGAGTTGGTTCCTGTCAAAGAAGTGCCCCACCTCAGAAGTTGGGAGAGAAGGGCCCTTACTGTTCTCTGATCCTCTGTTCCCCTCTGTTGGGGGTAAATTCAAGTAAACAAACAAAAATTGGTATTTTAAAAGAGGAATTGGGGATAAGGACCCATAGACTGGAAAGGTGCACGCGTCTGGCTGTCGCAGCACAGTCAGGTCACTGAAGGGGAGGAGCTTTGTGTGCAGGTTCCGTTTTCATCTGCAATCTGCGACTAGCACAGGCATGTTTGTTGGGAGCAAGCTTGCTTTTGGTCGTGAGCGTTCATCTTGGTGTTGTCTTTCCAGCTTGCCCTGTCACCGTCCCCCCGGAACCCTGCAGAGCCCATCGCGGTCCAGAATAACCAGCAGCTGGCGCTGAAGGTAGAGGGGGTGGTCCAGCACGGGTCTAAACCCGGACTCTTCCGCAGAATTCAGTCCGTCTGTCTGAACGTGTCCTCCACGCTGCAGAGTAAATCCGGACAGGACTACAAGGTAATGTAGAAAAGAGGCAGAGTTGTGACGCAGGTTTTATCAACTCACTGACGGAAGTTTTCCATGGTTTCCAGACAGTGCTTACACCTCCCAAAGGACACAGATGGACATAAGTTAAAAGCATGTATTGCAGTGTGAGGGGGCTGAGCAGCAACACTTCTTTTTTCCCTACCTGAACCAGTTGACAGACAAAGCATCCAGGAAGTGGAGTGCCACCCCTGTTAGAGCTGGGGGAACCTAGCTCAGGCTCCTGGCAGCAAGGACTGCCTAGCCTTGTAGCTCTGAATTGAGCTCTCCCGCCAGCCTCCACCAGTACACACAAGAGCCTGCCCCTGTGAAACTGGGAGGAGCGGTACCTGAAGCCCAAAGAAGAAAGGAGGGAGAAGGTGCTTAGCACCCCAGTCCAGCCCCCACCCCGCAACCTGCCAATCAGTAGGATTCACCTCCTCCCCTAGAGACAAGTGCTGTTCATCTAATGAAAGGTCCCTCCACATGGAGGGAAGCATCAGGAGTGGGGAAAACTTCTGCCTAACCCTCTGACCCCAAAAGAACACATCTGTTTATTTTTCCTTTAAGTAAATTTTAGCATGTTCAAAAAAGAAGAAATCTACTATATTGATATGCAATGATCAGATGAAGTAAAACCTCTTGTTAAGGATTTAAAACCTCTAGGAATGTGCTGCTTTGAGAAATCGTGAGGTAGATTAACCAAAACCATGCTTCCTTTGTTAGTCAAAGCTAAGATTCTGAATCTGTGCCCATGAGACACCAACGTTCCAAATGTAAAATGTTCTGTCTTTATAGACATCTCTTTCCAGTTGCTTGGAGATTTATTCATTGTAAATGGAACAAGGGAACATGTGTGCAGTTGTATGAAGAGAGTTGCTTAAATGCCCAAATTGGGTATGTCTAGCTTTATTTGTGGGCATCCATGAACTGAGGTCCAGAGCAAGGAAAATGGGGTATCAGTAAAGATATAAAGTGAGAGCATTTTATTCCCTTTGGTGGTTTCAGGCTAAACAGCCAAGGGAAGGTCTGGTGTAAGCCATCACTACTTTCCTTAGTTTGGTGACTCCCTCTTTCCAGGGGCTCTGTGCCCACCCTGAGAAGGCTCCGTCTTCATTCCCTCCCTCTTTTTTGACTTCCATGGCATAAAGCATGGCACCTTATGTGGCCACTCAGTAGATATGTGGTGAATAAGGAAAAAAGCATTTATTGTGTTTTTAGTACAATTTTCTTATGTTGCAGTGATCTCTGTTATCACTCACAGAAGATCATAACGAGAATTTACATAGTTAGCTTATCCCTGTCTGTAGCTCTCTGCTCATTTTGAGTTTGAAAGAACAGTAGTGATTTCTGTTTTTAAAAAAACATACATTTAAATAGATGTGTATGGGGAAGAGAACTTTCTCTTTTACCCTCAGGGTCTCCAGCTGGGCCTAAGATTGAACTGACTTGAAGGCAGATTAACAGGAGAAAAGCACGCCAGTTTTATTAGCACTTTACACATATATGGGAGTCTTCACAGAAGAATGAAGACCCAAAGAAGTGACCAGGACAGAAAGCTTGAATGCCTTTTTTTAGACGCAGAAGCAGTGTATTTTTGACAAAAAGACGAGACAGGGGTTTGGGGCTAGAGACAGTAAGTTAAGGAGACTGTAAGGCTAGGAGATTTCTTGGGACAGTGCAGGGGAGACAAGTGGAAGGTGAGGGTTCTCTTCAGAGGTTGGTTTGTTCAGATCCATTTCAGTGTCGATTCCCAGGCTCTGGTGCTAAGGATGGTCTTCTGTTCCTCATGCAGGGAGGTACCTTTCTCATGGAGAATTTGGCGTGTGTTTTAGGTTAAAAAAAAGGAGTGTGTGGGGCAGGTCAGAAAGCCCTTTCTGTATCTGTTGTTTTTCAAGGGCCCTTAGCTCTGCCTCAGCAGCCTACTTGGGGTGGCATGTTTTGAACTCCTTCACAAAACAGACGGGCCAGCGTGAGAAGGTAGAGGCAGCTCCTCTACTCAAGGACAGTGAGGAGGCAGTGTCGCCTGATGATGAAGCGTGGAGGCCCCAGAGTCAGCCTGCCTGGGTTCAGATGCCAGCTTCCCCACTCATTAGCTGTGTGACCTTAGAGAAGTGACTCAACCTCCCTGCCTCAGTTTCCTCATTCATGAAGCAAGGATAATATTGGTTCCTACCTCGTGGTTGTTTGCAGGGGTTAAACAGTACTCTTTTATCACGGGGCTGGCTCACAGCATGCCCCTCTATACATGTCATTCCAGATACCCATTGACAATATGACCAATGAGATGGAGCAGAGGGTCGAGCCTCATAACGATTACTTCAGTACTCAGTTTCTGTTGAACTTCGCCATCCTTGGTACGCACAACATTACGGTGGAATCTTCGGTAAAAGACGCCAATGGTATCGTGTGGAAGACTGGTCCCCGAACTACCATATTTGTGAAATCCCTGGAGGACCCTTACTCCCAGCAGATTCGCCTACAACAGCAGCAGGCCCAGCAGCCACTACAACAGCAACAGCAGCGAAATGCCTACACGCGGTTTTAGCCATGCAGCCAGTGTGCTGCAGGCTTCCCAGGGACGGATCAGTTGGGCGAAGATAGTTTGCTTTTTCTTATGGATTAATATACAAACGTTAGAATGCGGAATCCATTTATTCATCAGTTTCTGTAATATAATATTGTGAAAAAAAAATTTTTTTTCTTAAAAATTTAGCTTGAGAAATAATTGGGGTCCTAACCACAAAGATTTTTATTTTTTCCTGATTTCTTCTTCAACCAAGCCCTTCATCTCATCTTGAACACTTCTGTTGTTTTGCTACTATTGCTTTTATTGTGTCTGAGCCTTTTCTTTTTCTTTCAGGAAAAGTCACATATCGGGATCATTGAATTGGTAAATTTGACTGCTTTTCTACCAAAATACATCACTCGCTGCCTGACATAGACCTCTGATTCTGAGCTGGGCTTGGGAAATCCTAGTTCTGACCAGTATGTGCTGGGTTTACCCAGAGTGTAGGAACGGAGTCCTCCCATAGTTGGTTGGAGTTGAAAGTGTCCCCTGAAACATCCGGTCTTGTGGGTTCTGAGAGTGACCGGTCTGGCAGAATTGAAACATCCTGCCATATTATTTCAACTATTTACCTATCTTTTCCCTGCTAAAGCAGTCTTAATTTATTGTTTTAGTACTTAATTGACCCAAACAGCAGCTAATAATTACATAGAAAGATTGGAGATTAATTGTTTTATCTAATATGTGTGTGATTATATATAATACAGACTTTTTGTTTGTTTCCTAGAGTGAAAAAAATCACCTGCATTTAGTATCTTAATATTTTAAGTTAGGAAGGCAGACCTTTTCCTTTGATTGGTTTAAGTTCTTCTTGGCAAGTTAGGTAATGCTAGACTTGATCGTCTAGAAACACCAGTCTCTTTATAATACAACCTCAGTGACTTGGAATGCTCAGGGAATAAGATGTTTTCTGGTTAGGCCAGAAAACCCCTTTTTTTCTGTTTCAATACTGGTTGAAAACCATTATAAAAGTAATAATAATAGACTTTCTTGTCTGAGCACGGTGTCCTAGATGTCATCTAACTGTTCCTTCCTGATTTGGGATCATTCAATGCTTTGGGATCATGATTTCTAGACATCTGGGATCACAAGATTGCAGACATTGCTGATATGGGCACTTGGGCCGGAAGCTGCTCCCAAGATGAAGCGCAGGGCACATTCCTGGAAGTTTTCTTTTGAAATAAATCTCTCAATTTCTTTGCTCGTTTTGCCTTTTTCTCTTTAAAGTTGATGTTGGCTTAAAGGAGAGGTAGAGTTTAAAGGAAAATAATGAATTTATGGAATTGGTGTGTACGTGTAATGTGTGTGGGGGTGCAGTGCATGGAGCTGGTGAAACTGATTGGCAGGTGACTCGGGTCCCTCTAAGATCTCTTGGCTTCATGGGTGGTTGTCCCAGCACAGCACTTCTGCCAGTGGCCCGGGCGTTCTGTGTCCAATGTGCGTGATGTGGTTTAGATGCAGCCCAGGTGTACACAGTGCACAGGTGTGACAGCATCTCAGAACGCTCGCCTGGGAGACTTGCCGGAACAGAGTGGGGGATGGGAGCGGGACCGCTCGCCCTTCTACCAAGTTGGTAGAGCCTGGGTTCCCTGTGAGCCCTGGGGAGTCATGTCACTTCTCTAGACTTCCGTTTCCCCTTGTCCGTAAAATGACTGGATTAGAGGGGACCTCTTGATTCCAGTCTAGAGTTTAGTTATCTAAAAGACTAAAGACCAAGAAAATGTTCCTTAAATTGGGGGAAATCTTTTTTTTTTTTTAAAGTGGCTGTTTTCAGAATGAAACTTTACAGTATTAATTTCAGGTTTCTGATACAATTTTGAGGCAGAATTGTCCAGAAAAGAAGCAAATTTGGTAAACCAATTCACTCAATTCCTGTATTTTATGTTCTTGAAAGATAGTCTTGATAGCTGTAGTTATAAATGCATTGATTTGATGTACTATAGGGTTGCTGGCACAATTGGAAAGGAATTGCTATAATAAAAACAAATCTAAGTAGTTTGGAGTGAAAAGTAACTCTATGAAGCAAAAAAAGAGGCTATTTTATGTCTGTTAGATAACAGATTTGGGGCACTTCGATTTTATGTTTGGTATAATTTATATCTACTGCATTTTTGGCATCAACTGTTAAACAGTTATTTGAGGTGAAAGGAAACTTTATAATTTCAACACTACACTAATAAATGAAGAAGAATACTCAAGGAAAGATGCAGAAAATTCTGGAAAGATAAACATGTTGGTTATGAAGTGAACACGTTCCCTAATAAGAGTAACACAGGGCACTGGCCAACTGATCTAGGAAGGCAGGACTAATTTTTCTCAGTGTTTAGTGACTTTGCAATATAACCTGGTGGCTAAGAGCCCAGCCTCTAGAGCCAATCCGTCCAGTTCCAAATTCTAACTCTTATCTAAATTGGTGGCCTTAGACAAGCTACTCAATCTCTCTGTACCTCAGTTTCCTTATTCCCAAAATTGGGAAGCATAATAATGCTTTACGGGTTAGGAGTGAGGTGTAAGTTAGTTAATACAGAATTATGGGGTTCCCCGGTGGTCTAGTGTTAGGATTAAGTGCTTTTACTGCGGAGATCTGGGTTCCAATCCCTGCTCAAGGAACCATGCCACATGCTACATGCACCACATGGCCAAAGTACAAAAAAAAATATTTTTTTAAAATACAAAATTAACATATATAAAGCATTTAGTATGTACCTTGCACATAGTAAGCAGATATATTTTTGTTGTTCAGTTGCTCAGTCGTGTCCAGCTCTGCAACTCCATGGACTGCAGCACGCCAGGCTTCCCTGTTTTTCACTATCCCAGAGCTTGCTCAAACTCATGTCCATCGAGTCAGTGATGCCATCCAACTATCTCGTCCTCTGTCATCCTCTTCTCTTGCCTTCAGTCTTTCTTCAGCATCAGGGTCTTTTCCAGTGAGTCAGTTCTCCATATCAGGTGGCCAGAGTATTGGAGCTTCAGCTTTAGCCTCAATCCTTCCAATGAATATTCAGAATTGATTTCCTTTAGGATGGACTGGTTTGACCTCCTTGCAGTCCAAGGGACCCTAAAGAGTCTTATCCAACACCACAGTTCAAAAGTATCCATTCTTCAGTGCTCAGCTTTCTTTCTGGTCCAATTCTCACATCCATACATGACTACTACAAAAACCACAGCTTTGACTAGACACTTCTGTTGGCAAAGGAATGTCTCTGCTTTTTATTACACTGTCTAGGTTTGTCATAGCTTTTCTTTAGTCTTTTATTTATTCAAAGTTAAAGTTACATTTCCTCTGCTAGTAAACACATTTTAAGCTATCTTCCCTCATATTCAGTTCGGGTACATTGATTAAGAACAAAGTAATGTTGGCCTAAACAAAATGAAATTTGTATTTACTTGTTCAGTCGCTAGGTTGTGTCTGACTCTTTGCCACCCCATGGATGCAGCATGCCAGATTTCCCTGTCCTTCACTCTCGGAATTTGCTCAAACTCAAGTTCATTGAGTCGATGCTATTCAACTATCTCATCCTCTCCTGCCCACTTCTTTTGCCTTCAGTCTTTGCCAGCACCAGGATCTTGTCCAGAGTCGGCTTCTCAAGTTTGGTGGCCAAAGTTTTGGAGCTTTAGCTTCAGCATCAGTCCTTTCAATGAATATTTAGGGTTTATTTCCTGTAGGATTTACTGGTTTTATCTCCTTGTAGTCCAAGGGACAATCTACTATCTTTGTCTACTACAGTGCTGTTAAGTACTAGTAAAATATTTAAAGAAAGAGAATTCTCTAGCAATCCAGTGGTTAGCACTCGGTGCTTTTAGTGCCAAGGGCCTGGGTTCAATCCCTGTTTGGGGAACTAGGTAGGGTTCCATAAGCCATACAATGAAACCAGAAAAAGAAAAAAATTTTTAAGTATTAAAAGTATACAAAGAAAATTATGAAGTACTTTCCAACAATACTGATTGTCTTCAATGTTGATAGCAATAGTATATAGGTTATTTAGAAATTAAAGTACTGTTGTAGTCGAACTTAAACTGGGAGATCTTGTGATGTGACTTTCTTGCTCAAACCAACCAAGGTAGCAGGTAATTTGCAACTGGAGGCTGTCAATCTCTTTTCACACTGGAGTCTAGTTCAGAGAAGAACAAACCAGCCAAATAAGATCCCAGAGATACCAGTTTAAATTCTAAAGACTCACTTGCCGTGGATCCTTGGGTAGGTCACTTGATCTTTCTCTGTTGATATATGCCAGTAGTATATTAAGAATAAGGGGACCCTCTCGCTTGGTGTACAGAGTATATGCAATGCTATCCTACAGAACTTTCTGTGATGATGGAAGTGTGCCAAGTCTGCACTATCCCATACAGTCACTAGCCACATAGAGCTGTTTAGTATCTAAAATAAGCCTAAAGTAACTGAATCATTTATTACTTTTAATTCAGTTAAACTTAAAGAGCCTCATGTGGCTACTGCCTTTAGAATTGGACAGTGCAAGAGTAGGAAGTGAAAAAATGACTGACTCAATGGACATGAGTTTGAGCAAGCTCCGGGAGATGGTGAAGGACAGGGAAGCCTGGGGTGCTGCCGGCCGTGGGGTCGCAAAGAGTTGGACATGACTGAGCGACTGAAAAACAACAAGGTTTCTGGGTACAGTGTCAATATTGGGATTCTTTGATGAACCAAAGCTTTTTCAAAGTGGAAGAGTATGGATGACGAGAAAGGCATTGGGGGTTTGTGTATTTCCTTTCCTAACTGTGTTGCTCAACCACCCAGCCCTGTTTTCTATCATATGTCCTTGAAATTAGCCTTTCTCAGTCACCAACATTAAAAGTATGATGGGAGTACTGAAAAGTCCAAAAGTCTGGTGAATTGGCTTAGATTTCCGAACAACAGCACTCCAGCAGGTTATGGTCTTCCTTTCCATTTCTTGTGCAAGAACACAAAGACCTTGGCTGTGTGTGTATTTTATTGGCTTCTAGCATTAGTCCACTATACTGTGGTTATCCACTGTATCTCCCAGTCTACTTATTCTGTGAGCAAATTGATATTTAGTTGTACCTGAAATTTAAACAAAGTCGTGGTTTTGTTTTCTTAAATAACATACCAAGATGTGAAGTCATTGATTTTCACATTACAATTCAGAATGCTGAATGTGAATTTATTTATTTTTTCCAAATCTATATTTGCAAAACAGTTTTTCAGTTTTTATTTTTTCCCTTATCCTGTTTACTCACTCATCTCTCCTAGTTCTCTCCTGCACAGTCATGTTTGTTGTGCAATAATTGTCCTCTGCTTATTATTTAGGTCTAGTTAAAGATTGAGCCTTGGTGAAATGGTTTTGGGGATTGTTTTCTTTACAGATCATAACTACGAGTCTAGTTTTTGTCTACTGATACAAAGCTGGCAGGCTGAGACTAAAAATATTTTTATTGTTGTTTCCAGATGATTTTGTTAGTAAAATTATAAAGGTGAGATAATATAAAATGAGACAGTCGGGAAAATGAACATCTACCCAGTGCCTCCAAGTCAGATTATAATCAGAGAAGAAACACTTTCTACCTTTTGGTTTTCTCTAGAGATTTCATTGGTGGGTTTTTGTGAAGCTTATTTGCAGCTTCCCTGGTGGCTCAGTGGTAGAGTCCGCCTGCCAGTGCAGGAGATGCAGGTTAGATCCCTGGGCGAGGAAGATCCCCTGGAGGAGGGCATGGCAACCCACTCCAGTATTCTTGTCTGGAGAATCCTATGGACAGAGGAGCCTGGTGGGCTACAGCCCATGAAGTTGCAGAAAGTCCAACGTAACTTAGAGGCTAAACAACAATTTGCAGATTATTTGTGTTTTAAAGAAAAATATTTAGAAGACTGTGACAAGTAAATTAGAACTGAGTCAGACTGAGGAGTTATGAGAAGGTATCTGTTTAATTTTCCTGTTTTCCAAGATCATGGAAGGTGAAAGTCAGCTGGGCTGCCTCCATTTCCACCACTCTCAGCCCGATCCCACCCCACCGGAAGCAGCAAGGCTAATGATGCCTTCTGTTTATGTGGCATCTCACCCTGTGGAGATGAGCGAAGTGATGGTGAATTGTTAACACTTGTGTCCCCCATCCTTGCTTTCCCCTCCCCACCCCCACTCCCAGCAAAAGCAGCAGGTCCTATGATTAGGAGGGTTAGTTCTGAAATCCCCCCAGCCCCCTCCCCCACTTGACCAGAGAAGTAGATGAAAACCCTACTGTAGAAGCGCTAGGTGGAGAGGGGGACTTTGCAGGGTGATCCTGACAATGCCAGCCCTGAACCGGGGTGAGAAATGCAAAAGGAATCTGACAGAACGCTCAAGCAACTTGTAGTCTCATTTGACAGAAAAGGCCTAATTTTAGAGAATGTGGAGAGGGCATTATAAAAGCGGTAGAGAGAGCACAGAAGATCCACTTCTGAAATTCTAGTAGCACCCTCCCGTACATGTAACAGGGCAGGCTCTTGGGTAATTAGAAACTGGCCTTCATTTGGCATTTTCTCCTTTTCCAGCACTTGGAATGCAGTGTCCCTTCCTCCTCAGGGAGCCTCTTTTTGACATAATCAGAGACAATTGGGTACCAACTACTTGGAATTCTGCCAGAGAGGAACAAAAGAACCTTTAGAACAAAGATGCACCCCTAAAGTGTGAAGTTAATATTTAGCCTTGAGGAGACAGGAACTTATACTCAGAATTAAAAACTGTCTCCTGTTGCAGAAACTACTGCTGCTTCTGGCCAAGCGGATGGAGGACATGAACCCCTGAACAGCACGCTTTTCAAGGTATCAGGGCACTAGGGAGAAATGACTAATCTCAGAATCACTTAAGCAAGATCAGCTCTATCCTACTTAGTGGTTACAGTGTCCCCTGGGGATGCTCCCAAGCGTATTAGCCCTGCCTTGAATTGTCTCTCAGGGAGTGAGCGTGTCTGGAATCTCCTTGAGGGCCCTTCGCACAGGAGAGGGCTCATGGTGTCTGTCCCAAGCCCCATCTCCCCGTGCCGTCTCTCCGTGCCACCCAGGTTAGCTGATGGAAAGCGCTTTTTCTTTCGTCCTGAGCTCAAAGGTAGCTCAGCTGATATCACAGGGCCCTGCAGCTCAGTCAGCAGCATTTGTGCATTTGTCTGAGCTGGAGTTCGTGAACTCAGGTTTCCCAATCTATGTGAAAGGCACAGCCAACAAGGACACAAGCAGTTTTGGAAATGGGATCTTTTATTTATTCACCAAATGTTGACTGAACACGTACAGGGCACCAGGAACTGGGGAGACACTCATGGACAGCCTCCCTGGGTTCACGGCCATGCCACTCCTTGTTTTTGCGCAGACCGTGGGAGGGGAGGCGGCGGGAAACCCACTCTGGCCTTGATTATGTTGGATGGGCCTGCGCTTCCTCGGTGGTCAGTCGTTTCCTCCAGTGCAGGGGGATAGGAAGGTGTTCAGACAGGACCATCCAGGTCAGAGTCGCTGCTGTTTCCTGTGTGGACTTTGGGAAAGCTCTCCCAGCCTGAGCGTCTTCTCCTTGGCATCTAACCATCTTCCAAGTTCACTAAGCCTTTCCTTACCTCCCAACTAAGCGTCTGACGACAGTCTTAACCTCCTGCTTCAATTCTCTGTGTTTGAGGGGGTGGAAAGCTCCCCAAAACCTTGGTCATGGGGAAACAACTTTAATCAAAATGCAGTCTCCCTGACCTCAACTACACCACTTTGAAAAACCCATCTGCCCCTCCAGACCCAGCAGAAACCCTGGCCCTGATTCCTCCAGCCAGACATGGTGCTCTCTCTGCCTCCCTCTGTGACCAGGATCGAACCCAGTCTCACGTATGTTCTGCTGCCTGACCCTTGGGGCTGGCGTGAACGTGAACAAATGGTGACTAAAGTCACCATGTCCTGTTAATGGAAACAAACAGCTCCCTCCACTGTTCCATGCCCCACATCAGCCCCCAGGCTATCCTGTGTCTACTGACTCTCATCTCTGAGCCTTGGCTTCTTCATCTGTGAAATAGGATTAATACTTACCAGTTGACGAGTTATGAAGATTAATGGTAATAAATAATACAGGGACAAAACCAGCTGCTGGAAGGCCTATTCAACATTGGTTGGCTTCTGTGTTTATGACGGAGTGGCCAGTGTTGCCTGGTGGCCCCGAGAATACCAGGGAAACATCAGCCTTATAAAAACAGGTTTCAAAACATTTCTGCCTTAAAGAAAGATGAGGACCTAAAGGGACTAAAGTTTCTCAGACTCAAGATGAATTTAGCTTTTCATGTGGGAGGACATGAAGACATTTACACCTGTCGGGCTTTTCTATCAACACAAACCTTGAGCCTCTGGGGGAGGGAGAAAACTGGAGACATGTCACCAGCTTCTCTGTCGTTCTGACTTGTTTAGCAATTACAAAATAAATGGGCTTATATCCAGAGTTAGTCCTTGCCATCCAACTATTGGGCATAAGCCCCATAATTCACCAGATACTTCCCACCCGACCGATCACTTGACCCAGACTTCCCTACTCACAAGGTTTTCGAGAGTTTATCATCACCCACAAAACGGCACATGAAGCAAGGAGATTTATGGATAAAATAGCAGGAAGATGTTTAGGTTGGGTATAAAGAACTTGATGAACTGTGAAAATAATTAAATACTAAAAGAAGAAAGCGTTTGGACTATCCAGTCCAGCCAACAGCCTCACTGGAGGCAGGGGGATGGACGGTCTGACCTTTTGGTCCCACTCCATCAGCGGGATCTCTTGCAAGTGGCAGACTCCCAGGGGGGCAAGAAGGTTCTGCCTGGGGGACCTGGGGTGTGGCCCAACTCCCCACCAAGCACATGCCCTCTGGACAGAGGGCTCAGGCGTGGCTGCAGACATAAATAACCCTCTCGTGACTCTTTCTGTCCTTTGAGCAAATGCCTCTGGCCACTGTCCAGAATGGGATCAAGGGAACAGAACAGGAGAAGTGGGAGGAAGGTGGGGGAGAGGACGGGGCTGGGGCAGGCTTGACAGCTGAGAGGAGCGGGATGGTGAAGAGGTTCTGTTTTCTCTCACCTCCTCAGTGTGTCTGTGTGTGTTCCTGTGAGGTGTGTGTCCAGGCGGGAAGGGAAGGGGGGAGACTGTGCTTCTCGGTGTCCCCTCCCTCCTGTTTCCATTACCATGGTCCTAGTTCACAACCTCCTTGTATCTTCCTAGAATATCGCTTTCACTTCCTGTTTTTCCTGCTGCTAGGGTCTGCCTCCTCTGAGTCATCCTTACTTCCCACTGCTTCCCTGTTCACCCATCTGCTCCAAAATCTTTATTCCCATTGGGTTCCCTAAATAGCCCAAATTCTTCAGGCCTTGTGCTCAGTCTCTAAGTCGTGTCCAACTCTTTGCAAACCCATGGACTGTAGCCCACCGGGCTCCTCTGTCCATGGAATTCTCCAGGCATGAATTCTGGAGTGGGTTGCCGTTTCCTTCTCCAGGGGATCTTTTCCACCCCGGGATCGAACCCAAGTCTTTTTCTTAGCAGGCAGATTCTTTACCAATGAGCCACCAGGGAAGCCCCTCAATATATCTTAAAAGATTCTCCATGGTGAGACCCCCACCAGGCAGCCAGGCCTCACTTCTTGCCTCACTTCCGTGTATGTCCTGGCCTGTAATAAAGTTAGCTTCCTGGGCCTCCCATGAGCTCAGTTTGCACACTCTGACCATCATAACTTTGTTCATCCTTTCCCACCACCTGAATACCCTTCTCCATCACTGACACCCCTGTCCAGCCCTGCGTGTGCTGCCTCTTCAGCCAAGCACGGGTCTCTCCCACATCCGGTATTGTGTTCAGTCTTGTGTGGAGCAATTAGGCCGCCTGGCCCTCGGGGCCGGCATAAAGGTGGGCAGATAGTGGCCAATGGGACCGTGCCTTACTGATGAGGGCAAACAGCTCTCTCCACGGTCCCACCCCTCGTGACTGCCCTCCAGCCTCCAGCCCTGGTTTACAACCCCACTTGGGGCCCTCCTGACCACTCTGCCTGCTGACTCAGTGCTCACCCCAGAGACAAGGGGTGTAGGCAGGAGCACAACCCTGAGCTTTCCTGTCGCCTCCCGCCCCCATCTGCTTTCATCTACAGCTTCTACCCCGTGAGCTCTGGCCCCTGGCGTTGCAGGGGCCCGGTGGGGGCTTGGAGTCAGCTCAGGCTCTGATCTGAGGCAAGGGAGACGGAACCAGGGCCGAGACTCAACTAGAGAGAAAACAAAAAAAGGGACCATTCATCTGTCTTTAGACACCTCCTCTCTCCTCCAGCACCAGCCTTCTCTTGATCAGAACTTGGAATATGTTGTTGCTCTGGGGGATTTGGGTTTTACTGTTGCCAGCCAACTTCTTCCTTGCCCTCCTTCTTCCTTCCTTCCCTTTCTCTCCCTCTGCCTTTGTCTTCGCAGGTCTGATTGAGTACCCGTCATATGCAAAGCACTGCAGCAGGGAGCATCCTAGCTCTAAGGAAGCTTTGGTCGGCGGTGGTCACATGCGTCAGCTTGATCCTTGCCTGTGCACAGGGCCAAGGTGCTGAGGTGCCTCGGTCACACCGAGGTGAGACTTGAGCGGTCCACTGTATTGTCCTTTTCATAAACTGAGCTTGTGTGTAAAGAGTTGCCTGAAAGAAAGACCCTGGGGGCGGGGGGGCAACGGAAGATGCCACGGAAGACACAGACCAGGGGAGGAAGCGGAGGCGGCCATGATTCTCACCGCTCCCATCCAGCCTGACTCCAGAGCCTTCGGCAGGCATTTCTGTCTTGCAGAGTTCCTCGCTGGTGCTTTCACTCCTCTGCGGGTCACCTATTAGGTTTCTGCCGGCTCATGTTTTTCTGTCGCCTCCCGCCCCCATCTGCTTTCATCTACAGCTTCTACCCTGTGAGCTCTGGACCACAGACTCCCTTCGGATGGCTGGACCTGTGATAAGTAACCTTGGGAATCATCCAAGACTGTTTTTTTGCTATATGTACTGACAATAAAAAAAGAACAGCCCAGCTGAGTTCCTGCCCAAGGTTCCCTAAGCTGCCCTTACATTCTTATAATGCAGTGAAATATTCATCTTTGTGCTTTTCTTTTGGACATTGCCCAATGTTCAGAGGGATCTGTAGTGCCCTAAGGAGAAGTGGAGGGTTAAAGCAATATGCCAAGACAAAACAAAACAACCCAATGTTCAGTTTTTTAACATCCAAAATGAGATACTGAGAATAAAAAGGGATAGCATTTTGACAATAAAAATAGAAGAGAGAAAGAACAGTGAGATAATAACCACGGCTGCTGCTCTTGACCTTCTTGTTGTTCCCTGAACCCCAAGGCATTTCACACCTCCGGGCCCTTGTCAGCACTTGGCATTCAGTGTGTGATGTTATTTTCCCCATGGTTCTGCTTAGCAAGCTCAGTCCACCTCTGAAGACTTACCTGGGTCGAAAGTCTTCCTTTCCAAGAAGCTTTCCCTGAAAGTCCCACAGGGCTGGGTGCTATCCTAGACTTCTGGTCTACTCTCTGCTTACTTATATATACCTCCCTGCTTACATAGCTGTCCTCTCTTCTGTCTAGACTGTGAACAGCTAGCAGGAGGACCGGGAGTTTATCTTCACATGCCTGCTGTCCAGCATGGTGCCCGGCACATAGTTGGCAGTCAACAAAGCTGAATTACTTAATGCAGAATTCAGTTTCTAATGATGTAGCCTTACTATAGCTTCTGGTCCTAGGAGCCTAGCCACTGAGAACTAATCACAAATTCAAGCAAAACCAATGCTGGACATTTCTGGTCCTCAACTGAATAACTCAGTGGCTTAGGTGACCCTAAGCAATACTGCAAAGGACGCAGCACTCTGGCAGCCTAGTAATTCTGCAGCCACCATCACAGGGATGCCCTTCCTAGACTAGTGGCCTAACCTAGACCCTGCAGCCTCCGAGGAGCAGTCAGACCTGGGCTGGACTCCTCTGTGACCAAGGCGAAGCTTTATCGTCACTGTCTCTGGTCTTCGGTTTCTCTGTTGTGTGGTTGTGGGTCCTAATTAGAAAGCTTTTAGAGGTTCCTGGAAGGACTGTTACTGTTCAGCAGCACAAAGGGTATTATGTCACAGTGGTAGAAGAGCTCCGCAAGGAATAATAAGGGCACTTATCCCCAGAAGCACATTGATTTAAACCACAAAAGCTCCTTGGAACAGGGCTTGAGGATTGTAAAAAGCCTGAGCAATCAACAACCCCTGTGGGAGGGGAGCGTATGCCAAGTTACCACTGGAGAGTTCATTTGGTCACGGTTGGCGGGCCGGTTGTGTCCCTCAGGTGTTCTCACTTGGGTGAAATTTCCCTGCTGGAAGGAGCCCAGCCTGTTTGCGGGTTCCGGGGAGAAGTGGCTGTTAACTTCCACATCCCTCGCATAAGAAGTGAACACTTGGCCTGAGCACAGCTCAGTTCACTTTTTATCCTCTGTAGGATGAGGACAGGTCTCCCGGCAATGGAAACGTCATCACCACCTTTTCTTCGACAATCTGTACAGCAGAAAAGTCATCTGGGTCACACCTGGACCCGCCGTTGCTGCCTCTGGTCAGCAGCTTTGGCAACACAGCCAGACGCCCTGTGTCTATGAAAAACAAACTCACCTTAGCAAGCTGGTCATTCTGGAGTGGAAAACTATGCTTAAAGATGGCTCAGACAGTAGGAAGGGAGAATCTACAAAAAAAAACCCCACAGAATGATGGCTCCTGGGAGAGATAGGCCCCTGGGCTGATGGCTCCAGGGTTTCCGCTCAGGAAGGTCAAAGGGTCCCTGATAGTTGAAAGGGGTGGGCGTGGGAACCTGCTTGCTGTGTTTGCACAAGACTTTAACTGAACTGGGAAGACCTCAGCTATTCATGAGAAAGAAGGAGGTGAATGTGTGCAGGCATGGGGTGCTGGTGGAGGTGAAGAGGGGGTGGGTGAAGCCTCCAACCCTGCTCTGGAAGTCAGCACTAGGCATGGATAAAGATGCATCCTGTATATACATGAAAGAAGCATTTAAACATGGGAGTGGGCATCCAGGAACTTGGCTTCCAGGGTCGGCTTTGCTACTAACTGACCAGGGCAGGTCATTTTCCAGTTTAGCCCATGGTGCTCCAGGAGGTTCAGAGGACTGATGTAGGACAGGTGTCATGTGTAGAAAAAACAAAAAATCCTTGTCAAAGCAACTACAAGTAAAGACCTCTGCTCACCTGATTTACCTGGTCAGGACACCTGCCCTTGATTTTAATGGCCTGGCAGAATCCAAACAGCTCAAATACCCAGAGGAGTTATATATCTGGGAAATGTATGTGGACAACAAAAGGAAGAGGTGAGAATAACTAAATCTGTGTGACTGAAAGAAAACTGCATTGTTTAATCATAAATTTACCTAAACAACCACTGATGTGATGTGACATGACATGACACGTTATATGGGATTATATAGGTGATAAAATATGATGTGTTGGCTTCCAAGTTACTTCTTTTTAAAAAAAAAATAATACTGTCAATTCTTTAAAAAAAATTTTTTTTTAATTTAGTTTTATTTGGCTGCCTTGGGTCTTAGTTGCGGCTTGCAGATCTTTAGTTGCAGCACGTGAACTGTTAGTTGCAGCATGTGGAATCTAGTTCCCTGACCAGAGATCGAACCTGGGCTCTCTGCATTGGGAGAACAGAGTCTTAGCCACTGGACCACCACGGTCCAGTGTTCCTTCTAACTAGAAAATTAGAAAAGCCACTTATTGAGAGATGGGTAGAGAGGTATAGGATTATACATAGAAAGAGAACAGAGGTCAGAGTATGTCTCAAATATCTGGCATCCCCAATCTGCCACTTACTCGTTGTGCAACTCAAGGCACATTACTGGAGATTACTGGGTCTCAATTCCTTCATCTGTAGATTGGAGAAAACACAATGACCTCACAGAGTTGCCATGAGGATTAAATGTCAACACAGAGAAAGTATGGAGCATGTAGTAGATGCCCAGTACCAGCTTGATGGATTCTTGTTTGCAATATATTCCTCCTCTTGCATGTCCCCAGTTCTTTCAATCCTCCCCACTATCCATGTCTCTTGTCAAACTGGGCAGCAGTGTCCTTTTAAAAATTTAGTGTGCCTGGGACTTCCCTGGCAGTCCAGTTATTTAGACTCTGCCCTTCCAATCCAGGAGCTGCAGGTTTGATCCTTGATCAGGGGATTAAGGTTTCACATGCTGTTTTGTAAGGTGTGGCCAAAAAATGAAACAAAAGAATAAATAAAATTCCATTTTTTTCAAAACACCCAAAGACACATCATAACTAAAAACAATTTAGGGTGCCTAACTCTGTATGGAGAAAATCATATTGTTAGACACTTGTCCCAGCTCTTGGCAGAGTCGCAACAGAGGCCTGAGTCACCACTCCCAACCTCTGGCTGCGTGATGGGACAAGTGGTACACGGCCACAGGGCCCCAACTGAGGGAGGGGGTGAGTAAAGTCAGTGGGGTTTGATGGAGGCAAACAAGGGTCAGTTGCCTGAATTAGGGTTGACTCCTCACGTTGCTTCCAAGCCTGAGATGTGTGTGTGTGTGTGTGCACGCGCTCAGTCACTCAGTCGTGTCTGACTCTTTGCAACCCCACGGGTTAGAACCCTCCAGGCTCCACTCTCTGTGGAATTTTCCAGGCAAGAATACTGAAGTGGGTGATATTTCCTCCTCCAGGGGATCTTCCCAACCCAGGGATCAAACCCACATCTCTTGCATCTCCTGCATGGGCAGGTGGATTCTTTACCACTGTGCCACCTGGGAAGCCAATGCAATATGAGAGACCAAAAAGAAAGCCAAGAACCAATGTTTAAAGAATACTTACAAGGGGTGGTAGAAAAAAAAAAAACCAATGACTAAGAAACAGTAGTTAGAGAAGAACAGGAGAACCTGAAAAGTATACTATCATTATAAGCAAAAAAGAGAGCGTCAAGAATATGAAGTGTGCAGCAATCGTACTGAATACTGTAAAGCGCTGATGAGCATCCTGCGTAAACCTGTAGTCTAATTTCCAAGGCTCTCTTTCAGTTCTTGCAAAGCAACAGTATTAGGAGAAATAGGGATATTCAAAGAACCACTTAGGACAAGGAAAAGGACCTTGAAGAATTCATATGTCCCTAAAATCCTGAAGACATAGACTGATATAGAGGTCAAAGCCAGGCTGCAGTCGCCAGAACATACAGTACTATAGCAAAGCATAGAGCAGGCAGACAACTCCAAGTTAGTATTGGGAAACTGGTAATATCAGTTCTGATCTGGGAAGCATGGCTCAACTGCCCTGCCTAGAACACTGGATGAGAGGTTGGAGTCCTAGAAGTACCTGACCCACAACAAACATCCTGGGGCAGAATTAGAATTTAAGGAGGAGGCAATGAAGGCAAAGAGTCAAGACATGACTGAAGCAGCTGAGCAAAAACTGAAGGCACCAGCATATATTACTGTTTCCCAGCATTTGATGAGGGATGGAAGGAGGGCTTGAAGGACTAATAAAACGGATTTTTGTTGCTTTTTATGATTTTAGCTTTTACCTCTCAGTGGATTGAGTGGATAGAACAGAAATGAGGAAGATGCAAGATAAGAAGAGGATAATTAAGGAGGCAAGAGTCTCAAGCCCACAACAGAAGAGGGAATCAAGATTGTTAAGTGGGAAGTTTAACCCCCAGAAGAATTGTATTTATCTTTCTAAAATGAAAAGGGAAGAGAAAGTACGAGTAAAGAAACTGTCCGGGTAAAGAGGAGTGAAGTTAGGAAGCAATCATTGCTTCCTTTTCCCAGAAAAGAAAGCCTCAAAATCATCTGGATGAAGAGGGTAAGAGCGCTTCCAAGCCTGAGATACCGTGATTTTTAAATCTTTCTCTGTTTACTTCACTAATCCGTACAGACCAGCCTAGACTGGTCCTAGAAAGACCAGATGACTCAGCCAAGATCACACATTGAGCAATGGCCAGGCTGAGATGAATAGCTCTAGCTTTTGAACCATTATCACTAGTTGGCAGAGATCTTAAGCTTATCCCAGTGGAAATTTCAAGCCCATACATACAGTGCTAAATGGGTCAACAGCATACCATGTTGATTTTTAAAATATTCCTTGATAATTTTCAAATCATATAGTTTTGCTGTTAATTCATTTTTAAAATGTTTCTTTGGCCTCTACTGTAGGCAACACACAGTACCCAATAAGTCATCTTGGAGAGTATTTATTTCCTTCTCTAGTGACATTTCCTAAATGGAAATCAGGAGTGAGAGGCTCTGGGCAGGGCGTCCCAACATTCGCCTTCACTGGATGCCAGTCTGTGTCAAATCTCTAGGCTGCCTACCAGACAGTCTTGTGATTTGACTGGAGAGTAGGAAATCATGTAAAAGTGAAGCAGGTGGAGGCCAGAGGCCAGCGTAGCTTGAGACAGCAAAGAACACAATAGTAAGATGAGCAGGACTGGGACTGAATTTTCCCATGAACACACGGAGGTAGGGAAAGATGAGTGACCAGCGGGGAGCAGCACGTGGACATAGAAGGACTGAGTGTGGGTTTGAAACAAAGGAGGCAGGAAGCTTCTTAGGATTCACCTGGTGACGTTTGTCTTAGTCAGGGTTAAGATATGGAAGCAGAACCACTGTGAGTATTATGGAATAAGGAATTTACTAGAAGAGTCAGATCAGACAAAATTGTGGGAGGAAATGGATAAAAAAAGATCTGAGTGGAGAATCACCGAACAGTCATTCACCAGCCCTGGTGCATGTGAGCAAAGCAGAGCTTACAAGAAAGAACAAGGCGGGTCTGGCTGCTGGCCTGGGGCCAAAAAGGGGCTGGTGCGGAATCTTTGGGAGGATGGTGGCTCTTCGTAGTTACTGCCTCTGTGAGTTGGCGACAAAGCATCTCATGGTGTGTGGTGGGGGTCACAGAGGAGCGGGTTAGAGCAGGGAGACACATGAGCCTGGCCGCACCTGTGTGTCCCCCTCCCGAGCTCCAGCCACCAGTGGCCTTGGGAGTGTGATGGCTACCGCTTCACAGCTGCCTCCCGCAGCTCACGCCACCACACTTTTGGCCAACTCTCTCTAGAATCAAACAGGCAAGGGGATGCTGGGAAATACAGTCCCCAGTGTAACCAAGGTGACCATTGAACCTTCCGACTCTGATCTAGGAAAGACAGGAACACACTCAGCTCACAGATACACAGAGCCTCACATTTTTGAAGTTTCAAAAAAGTGTATGTTGGGACTTGCCTGCCCGTCCAGTGGTTAAGACTTCGCTTTCCAATGCAGGGGGTTGGGGGTTCAACCCCTGGTCAGGGAACTAAGATTCCATATGCCTCTCAACTGAAAAACCAGAACATAAAACAGGCAGTATTGTAACAAATTCAAGAAAGACTTTAAAAATGGTCCATATCAAAAAATCTTTAAAAAACAAACAAACAAGGTAACGTAGAGAAAGAACCTGACAGAATACTTCTGTTCATCAAGACTCGGGGTTGCAAGTGACAGAAGCTCTAAAGCAAGCTATCTTGAGTGAAAAAGAAATGTTGAGGCTTTGGAGAGGGCTGGAAAGCTTGGGATAGCTCAAAGAATCCGAAGGAAAATGGCCAGGACAGTCAGAGGGAACTTGACCCCAGAAAACATACGGGCTCTCTTTCCTTGTTTCCATGTCTGTCTCTCACAGCCTCACCTCTCTGGACGGTGGCCTCACCCTCTCAGCTTTCTCGTGTGGTAGCTTTGGTGTTGCAGTTATACAGCAACTTGACAAGAAAGGAGAGAGTTTCCCCACCAGCTTTATGTGGAAAAATCCCTGGTTTTTTTGTTCGTTGGTTGGTTTGTTTTAGATTGGTCATTAGATGAATCCCCACACCAATTGTTGTGGCTGGATGAGCAGGCTCTTGTTATGGTTAAGCTGGGGTCACATGTCCACCCCCTGGGGCCCCGGAGGAATGGGCCAGGGTGCTCTGATCAGCATATGGAGGGGGAAAGAAGCAGTTCCCCCAAGGAAGGCAGCTCTGCCCCCACAAGACAGGAAGCAGGTGCTGGGCAGACAGAAGTAACCTTGGTGTCTCAGGGACTGAATGAAATGCTCTTCACATTTATGCTCCTCATGCCTACCCATTTTCTTTAACGTGAAGGCCACCACAGGAAGTTTCTGCTTACTCTCCAGTTGTACACGGAGGGAAATATTAGCTTGTAAAAGGTTATGAGCAGATGATGACAATCAACTCAGAGACCTAGAGATTAAGCAGTTTGCTCAAGGCCACAGAATTACTTAAAAAGGAGAACTAGGACTCTCGTCGTCTCCCAAGCAGTACATCAGGGGCCTGCTTTATAGAGCTCACTGTGGAGATTGGGGCTACTGTGAAGCCATTTTCCAGAACCTAATCAGATTGTTTTCCTGGACCTGAAAGAACAGACTGGGTCCAGACTGATTACTCAGAGGTCAAAGGATAAAAGACATGACTTAGAATCTGACTTCAAAATGGAGGCTGCTGGAGTTGAGTCATGGTGTGTGTGTGTGTGGGGGGGGTGTGTGGGTGAGTGTGTGTGTGTGTAGACTGCAAGGTAAGAGGAATGTCACTGAAGTAATAGATATCTTTTCTAGGAGGAAAGGGACCTGAGATTAGGGTTTTGAATGCCCTGAAAAAGGCAAGCAATTAGTTATGAACTCTGTTAGTCACTTAGTTGTGTCCGAATTTTTGCAACCCATGGACTGTAGCCTGCCAGGCTCCTCTGTCCATGGAATTTTCCAGGCAAGAATACGGGAGTGGGTTGCCATTTCCTCCTCCAGGGAATGTTCCCAACGCAGGAATCGAACTCAAGTCTTTTGCATCTCCTTCATTGGCAGATGGATTCTGCCATCTGCCCACCTGGGAAGCCTGTTCATTTCACATCTGCTGTATCTTTTCTCTTCCTTACCAGGCATAATTAACACTTCTTTTTTTAAATTGCTCTACAAAGTCACCTCAAGAATGTTTGTTGTTGTTATTTAATGGCTAAATCGTGTCTGATTCTTTGCAACCCATGGACTGCAGCCCACCAGGCTCCTCTATCCACGGGATTTCCCAGACAAGAATACTGGAGTGGGTTGCCATTCCCTTCTCCAGGGGATCTTTCTGACCCAAAGATAAAACCCAGGTCTCCTGCATTGCAGGCAGATTCTTCACCATCTGAGTCACCAACAGTCAACCCTAAACAGAATTTAAAATGTGCAGATAATCTAAGACATCTTATTAGCTAACAGTGTAATTGATTTTCCCTCTTCTACTTGTGTTTTATACTTTGTCGGTGGCTTCCTCACTTGACTGTATATCAGAATCACCTGATCAGCTTTAAAAAAAAAAGCTTTCCAGACACCAGGTCCCACCCTCATTTGCCCCTGCTCCCCGCCACCCCTCACCTCTTCCCCCCGTGGACCCTTCACCTCAATTTTGAGCTCCGTGGAGGATTCCAGCGCACAGGAAAGAGAACAGCTCCTCCTGGGGCAAAGGGCTCCCTGTCCCTTTATCTTGCTTGATGCCCCACAACTGTGGGAGCAAGGCAGGGTGGGCATGCGAGGATGCGTGTGTGTGCACTAAGTTGCTTCAGTTGTGTCTGACTCTTTGTGACCCCATGGACCACCATCCGTCAGGCTCCTCTGTCCGTGGGATTCTCCAGACGAGAATAGTGGAATGGGTTGCCACTTCACCAGGGGATCTTCTCAACCCAGGGGTCGAACAGGCGTCTCCTGTGTCTTCTGCATTGAGAGGTGGGTTCTTTACCTCTAGCGCGACTTGGGAAGCTGGCAGTCCAGGGATATAGCTGTTAAATGGTGTTTTTAAGGCCAGACAACTGGTAAATTCTGGAACCAGGTGGACTGGGACCTGAATTCTTCTGGTCCTGATCTAGTCAAACGGGGCACCGAGGACTTGGTCTTGACCCCCTAAGGAGGAGTAAAAGACGCCTAACTAATAAGGATATGTCTACTTCTGTCAGTAATTGAGCGACTGGGTTGGCCAAAAGGCTCATTTGGGTTTTTCCATACCCAAATGAGCTTTTTGGCCAGCCATAATAGTATTCTTAGGTAATATACGGAAATTAGCAGCTCTGGCAGGCAGAGCCCTTCCTAAAATATAATATTCCTGGACTCTTTCCTTGCTGAATGAAGGTGCCATTTTTCCCGTCCTGACAGTTACTGCTGTGTGACCTTCGGAAAGCGGCTTGACTTTGCTGTTTCTCGGTTTAGTTTATACACTGAAAATGTTGGGCTCGACTCCTTTCTGCTCTTGTGCTGATTGTTATATCCGAAGAGCCCTTGAGCATGATGTGATTGCAAAGAGCTGAAAAGAGCCTTTTGTTTTCTTAAAGTCCTTTGGGCAAACTTTTTATGTTGCAATGCGATATAAGAAAAAGCGTAAAATATGGTGATCCCTGGAAAAGATGCGTTATGACTCAAGTAAACTGTGACTGTGACTCAGTCACAGTCAAGTAAAACATGAAAATGATAGACAGCGAGGGAGTGGGAAGTGTGCGGAACAGAAGGCGGGAGGCTGGAAATCCACGAAGGAAGTGCGGATGCTGAAGAGTGCCTCAGGGGCTGCACTTGATAAGACAGGGGTGGCAACAGCAAATGTGGCTGATTCAATCCAGTGTTGCCTGAGGATGAAAATGTGAACTCTAATCCTTTCTGCCTCAGCCCTTCTAGAAAGGCTTAAGTTCATTTCCCCTAGATTTTCCACTGCAAGCCTAGTAAGCATAAAATAGGCATTAGTGTCCTGAATGAATGAAACATGTATGTTGGTCCTTGCCCAGCCGGGCTACTAGAGCTGGGAGAATAAACTCAGAATCTAAGAGGGGGAATTCAAAGACAGACATAAACTCATGAGAATGATGTCAGAAAGCCTAAAGCCCCTACAAAGAAGGGCCCTGCCAACCACCATCAGAGCAATAAAAAGGCCCACTGGGTCATGTTCAGAGCAGGAAGATGGGCTAGTCCTATAGCCTGGGAAATAGCACAGTGTTGACAAATGGCAAAAAGACAGAGGAGTCATTCAGCTCCTAAGTGCTTGCTCTCTTTCCATTGCTGGAGACACGGGCAAGTCTCTGAGCTCGTGGCCTGGCATGTCGTAGGAGTACAGTGAAGGTTTGTTCAATGAATGGAGAAGGAATGGGAGGAGGATGAGGAGGAGAGGGCTTTTCTTGAGCTTAGCAGAGAGCCCAGGACAGATGAAAAAGTCTTGAGAGTCTGCCCTGTCACTTCATTCTGAATTGGGAATGGGAGGTCACTGTGGCAATCAGTCCCTTAGGAAACTGACCGAGATGGAGGTTGTAGGCAGGAAGTTTGCTGAGTGCCCTTGGCATCCAGACCTATGGGTGACTGGCTGCTGCTGCTGCTGCTGCTAGGTCACTTCAGTCGTGTCTGACTCTGTGCGACCCCATAGACCACAGCCCACCAGGCTCCTCTGTCCCTGGGATTCTCCAGGCAAGAACACTGGAGTGGGTTGCCATTTCCTTCTCCAATGTGTGTGTGCATGCATGCTAAGTCTCTTCAGTCGTGTCCGACACTGTGCAACTCTATGGACAGCAGCCCACCAGGCTCCTCTGTCCCCAGGATTCTCCAGGCAAAAATACTGGAGTGGGTCACCATTTCCTTCTCCCAGTGGGTGACTGGAGGGAGTAGAAATGGCAGAGTGATGAATTGAACTGTGATGCAGATGTAATAAATGTTTCAGGTCAACCCTATGGGATGGTTCTTCAGAACTGGCTCACCTTGAGGATGAGGGGGCTGGGTCTTCACACTTCCTCATCAGCTACTTCCTGGATACAGGCTATGCTTCTGGGGGAGATGTGGTCTTGGGCCACCTGTGAACTGTCAGTCGGCCCAACGGTTGAGGGAATGAGTGACTTAGTCTTGAAGAAGGATGTATGGGCATACCACGGCATCCACTATGAAAATTAATCCAATGTCCCCATTTTAGAAATGAAACCTGTCTAGAGAGGAAATCATGTATCTGGGAAGAACAGAGTCAGGACACCTCTCAAAGGACAACTAGAAAATTCCAATAGGCTTAGTGTACATGAAATATGGTGTGGGATTTGACAGAGCTATTGATATAGATGAGGAGAAATGGAGATTAAATCAGTGCTTCCTATACCTAGCTGTCATCATAATTATATGGAGGGCTATTAGAATGCAGATTCCTGGGCCACATCTTCAGAGATTCAGTTACTGGAGTGGCTGGGGCAAAGCCTAAGAATCTGTATTTAATCAAGTGCCTACCCAATTTCTATGTGGTCTATCTCCCAGCCTGTGCTTGAGGACCAGTGGCTAAGATCACAGAACCCTGGGTAGATTCCACATTGTTGAATAATCTGTACTTCAAGATTATTGCTAAATGATGTCCCTCTGGATGGAGCTCTCAGGTGGGTTCAAGGGGACTCCCAAACTCTGTTCTATTCAACACATTTTATCAACAACTTGACAACTTTAACAGGATGTTTATCCAATGAAGAGAATTTCAAAACTAGGAGAGATTGCTAATACTTTGGATAATCGACTCAAGATTTCAGCATGTGACCCTTTAAGTATGACTTGGTAGATTGATATTTACTGACACTGAAAATTGTTCCTGTAGGTTAAATGAGAGGAAGCAGCAGAGAGGTGGTGGATACGGTGGTTTAGAGCACAGACTCTGGAACCTGAGGGACTCGGTGTATTCAGATCCCAGCGCCATCAATTACTCAGTGTGTAGCTCTGAGCAAGTGTCTTATTTCCCTGTGTCTCAGTTTCCTCATCTGTAAAACAGGGACAATCATATATAATCCTAGTACTTACTTCATAGGATTATTGTAAGGATCTGTGAGCTAATATGTATAAAGAATTGATGACTGTCCCCAGCACACAGGAAACACTGTGTTACCATTTGGTGTCATTACGTGTAATTGTTTCAGCTATCTGTTGCTGTTGTAACAAACTACCCCCGAACTTAATGATTTAAAATGACAATTTATTACTTTTTATGATCCTGCGGATTATTTTCTATCCCTTGGTACTGACTAGGACTCTGGGATAACTGGAAGGACCAAAATGACCTCATTCTCAATAGTTGATCATTGACAGCAGCTGGCGTAATAGAATCTTTGAAAATGGGGCCCAGGAATCTCCATTCTACTAGCCCTCCGTATGATTCTGATGACAGATAGGTTTGAAAACCAACCGTGCGTTCTCAGATACCAGTTCCAGTTCCCCAAGGGGCTGTCATGCTTCATGGCATGATGGTTGGTGCCCAAGAAGAGTCTTCCAAGAGATGAAGGCAGAAACTGAGATCTCTTTAGACCCAGCCTTGGAAATTACCTTGTGTTACTTCCACTATATTCTATCTTTTAGAACCAGCTGCAGGCCCAGCCCAGAAGCGGGGAAGAGGAAATAGACCCCACCTTTCAATGAGAAGAATAGCAAAGACTTAGCTGCTGCTGCTGCTCCTAAGTCGCTTCAGTTGTGCCCGACTCTGTGTGACCCCATAAATGGCAGCCTGTCAGGCTCTGCCGTCCCTGGGATTCTCCAGGCAAGAACATTGGAGTGGGTTGCCATTTCCTTCTCCAATGCATGAAAGTGAAAAGTGAAAGTGAAGTCACTCAGTCATGTCCAACTCTTCGCGACCCCATGGACTGCAGCCTACCAGGCTCCTCCATCCATGGGAGTTTCCAGGCAAGAGTACTGGAGTGGGTTGCCATTGCCTTCTCCGAAAGACTTAGCAACCATCTTTAATTTATCAGACATTCAATCCTACTTTTGTAAAACTAACTGTGTGTATTTGTGTGTGTGTGTTTATGCACAGAAAATGATGACTAGAAGAATATATCCCCAAATGTAAACAATAGTTATCTTTAAAAGGGAAGGGTTACAATATTGTTGTTATTCCCTTCCTGTTTTGCTTATTTCCCTGAATTTTCCATTATGAGTGTATATTATTTTTTAAAAAGTAATTTCCATTTTTTGAAACAATATGATGATTTCAATATTAATATGAGCCAACATCGTGATGGTTCTAACCCCAGAAGAAAACCTAACTCAGATTTAGACAGCCTTAAAAAAAATCAGAATAGCTAAATCTGGAGCAAAGTTCCAGTCCCAATCCCCCAGCCATCAGACCACACTGAGGATTATGCACTGGGTTTTGAACTCCCAGAAAGGGAAGCAAAGAGAAACACAACGTATCAATGTGCCAAAGGGCTGACAAAGTGTCTGTAAACCTTCTCTGGTGAAGGAGGTAAGACCACTGGGTGGGAGGGAAGAGGCTCAGAGGGAACACAGAGAGTGAACCAGGCCGATACTCTGTGTGCCAGGAAGACTGCCATGGGGAAGGGGTGTTATTGACCAGGGTTTAGAGCACAGACTCTGGAACCTGATGGACTCTATGTATTCAAATCCCAGCACCATTAATTACTCAGTGTATAGCTCTGAGCAAGTGTCTTATTTCCCTGTGCCATGGGGAAGGGGTGTTATTGACCAGGGTTCTTGATCTCCCTAATCAACAGAAATTGATCAGAGGCCGAACAAGAAATTCGAGAAAGGCTTTATCAGGGTCCCTACTGCAGCAGAGGGATCAAGAACAAACAACATGTCCCCTTGCTTGCTTGCTCCCCAAGGCTGGGTGAACTGGTTCCTTATATGGGGTGAGGGAAAGGATGTGTTCAGGGGTCAGACTGGAGAGGTGGCTTAGGTGGTTTGCCCACCCTTCTGTGGTGCTGTATGTAGGGGGCAGGCGCAGTACCCTGGTTTTGCTCCCAACCCCCTATTTTTTCTCCTGGCTCTTCAGAAGTGGCCGTTAGACTTTTTAGTCTTCTCTATCTTTTGTCCAGAATTTGCCCCAACTGCCTACATGCACAGCAGTTATTTTTAGTCCCTTATTGTTTCATTTTCTTGCTCGAGGAGACATTTGTCCAGATATGAGCATTGCAACACTGCAGTAAAGGGTGCCAGGTCCCAGGCCCGTCACAAAGGTATCAGTTCTGTTTGTTTGTTGTTGTCTAGTTGCCAAGTCATGTCTGACTCTTTGGGGACCCATAAACAGAGTTAGGAACATTTAATGGAATTGACACAGAGGTAGATTTGAGATTTTTCATACGAAGGACTCCCTAGACTGTAAGAGCTAGAGCTGGAGTGAGCTTCTAGGATGGCTAAAGTAAGCTCTCCATGTGGAGACCAGATGCCCACATCCTGCTTTGTGAAGGTGCCTGAACTAGACCCACTAGGTCCTTTCCAAACCCCAGGTTGTGTGGTTATAGGCCTACAGGAGAGTGGGAATGAAACACACAGATGTTTAAACCTTACCCTACCTGAAGGCAGTGGCCTGAAATAAATGAGCTCTTGAGATTGCTTTTATGGGTCCATAAACGGATATTGCCTTTGATGTGAAAACATCAAGAATCAACAAATATTATCAAGTGAACGCTAGATGCATGGCAATGTCCTTGGTATTCAGGACACTGGTCTCTCAACCCAAGGCTTTAAAGTTTAATAAAGAAGAAAGATATATAATCACCGTATAAACTTAACACTCCTAAACACAGCCACTACCAGTGGGAGTGGCAAGGGCCCAAAGAGTAAATGATTGATTTGTAATAGCATAGAGAGCTTGCGAGGGAAGTGGGGATGGGAGCTTTAGGCTGTGATAGAAGAAATGAGAGGGATGGGGGCTGAGGCCAAGGAAGAGGGGCCTTGCCCTCCATCTTTGTGTTAATGTGAACGTCTTTGGTGGAGGAAAGAAGCTGCATGCCAGCCTCTTGGATTGGGTTTTCCTAAAAATAGATCACGTGCTACCTTTATTGACAATTATGATAATTATAATCACCTCCATTTACTAAGGACATACTGTATGGCTGTTTCTTTACACATAGTAACTCATCACATTTGTTTGATGACTAGGTGAGGCCATGACTATTATCTTCAGGGTTCAGGGGCCCTGAAGAACTAAGGCTGACCTCCTCTGGGGAGCCTGCCCAGCTCACAGGAACCCTTGCCCCTTGCCCCAGTGCTAACTCCTAGCAGCCACCTGTGCAGCTTGACTGAGCTCCTGGACTCGGCTGAGTCAGAACCCTCCCCCAGGCATCTGGAACTGTGTCCAGAGAGTCCAGGCTTTCCACAAAGTAGGAGCTGTGAGATGGAAGGGAGGCCACTGTGGGTGACCATGTTCTGCTGTGTTAAGAGAGGGGGAGAGACGGACAGGCAGACAGACAGAGAACGTGGTTGCTGAGGAAGCAGCAGAGACTGGGAGCGTGGCCCCTGGTGGGCAGCCACCCACCAGGTCTGGTATTCCTGGGGCCTGGATGCCTTGCCACCCTCTGGTGTTAAGAGACAGCCCTATATCTTTATGGTACATTGACTTTTTTCACTTATCCTAGCTTGAGTGTCTATTACTGACAACTAATAAGTTCTTACTAATACAAATGTTTTGTCCGTCTGTTAAATAGGGAGCCAGGCTTCTGGGAATTACTCCGCAGGCCAGTGGTTAGGACTCTGTGCTTCCACTGCAAGCAGCACGGGTTCAATCCCTGGTCAGGGAACTAAGATCCCGAAAGTGGCAAAAAAAAAAAAAAAAAGAGCCAGGCCTTTAACTTTGTGTTTGCTTGTTTGTTTACTGGTTTACTTGACCAAACCAGGTCTCAGTTGTGGCATGCGGGATCTTCAGTCGCAGTATGAGAACTCCTGGCTGGGGCATGTGAAATCTAGTTTCCTGACCAGGGATCAAATCCAGGCCCCGTGCATTGGGAGCGCAGAGTCTTAGCCACTGGATCACCAGGGAGGCGGTTCAACTTAGCTTTGTATACCTCCAGAGTGCATCCCTGGGGTCCTCCGGCTGCCTTCTGTTTGCTCCAAAGTGGCAGTTTTGCTTGTTTCCTCAAACAAGGTTTAGTGGGACAGCCGGCTCTTTTCTTCGTCAAGGTGGCTCCAGTGCCAGGTAGGTGTCAGCAGCCTGATAACCAGCTGCCTGATGAGGGCAGGGGTCTCCCAGGAGCAGTCCAACTCGTTCATAAGGTTCAGTAGTTGCCATCATCACATTCTCCCTAGAACATGCGCCTTCCCCGTAACGTTGTTTCTTCCCAGGTGTCAATGGACACAGACCAATGGACACAGACACGGCTGCCCTGCCACCCTGGCCCCTGAGCCTGCCCTCCCCGTGCTGCTGCCGCCCCCTCACCCATCACAGCTGTTTCCCTGGCCACCTCAGACACCCCTTCTCGAAAGCCTCCTCTTGACCTCTGCCCACAGACTCCCGCCCTGATTAGAATCACCCTGACCCTTGCACCCATGTTTACAAAAAGCTCTGATGACATACCTGGGCTTTCATGTACTTAGCGACTTGGCTTCCACTTCTACCTGTGTGGGCAGTGTCTATGTCCTACTTGATTTTTGTGTCTCTAGCTCCTATCACAATGGATGGCACGGAGATAGTATTTCCTAACTGTTTGTGGAGTGAATGACTGAATAAATGAATCATCAGATCATCGGCATTTCTTTCACGCTCTCTCCATTCTGACATATCGACTATGCTATGTTTTACTTCGCTAATGGTGTTTCTTTTAGGACCATTTTTGTCCTCCCTGTTTCTTTTTCTCTTTATCCACCTGAAGGACTGTAAAGCAAAGATTTTATTCCCACTTTCCGTCTCATAATTAGCACAAGGGTTTGCAAATAGTTGGTGTGTTGATTCACGGTGTGTGTGTGTGTGTGTGTGTGTGTTGCATCTATTTTACAGAGCACGAAATAATCGCCGTGCTTATTCTCTCATGGGAATTTCTCAGATGGCCATGCCTTTTCTGTCTTGTTCTGTTCCCTCCTTTCCGTTTGGCTGGCCACCTCATCACTGTGGACATAGTCCAACAAAGGGCTTTAGAGTCAACATGAGTGAACTTTGGCATAAGCAACCCAGACAGGACTTTGCTCAGATATTTAGAAATAGAGGCATCTGTTTAATAATCCTACTGGAACTTGGGGGTTCATCTATCACATCACCTTTCTGCACTTTCGAGCTCGCCTAAACGGAGCAAACGGGAACCCGAGTGGCCACTAGGAGATCACCAGTCGGGCAGTGGGTGCACAGAGGTGGGTGAGCTCGCCCGGGCCATGCATGCCCTGCCTTTGCCCCCTGCTGCTGAACCCTTGTAGGTTTTACTGTAGGCCCTGTTTCCTTTCCACTATAAGGCAGAGAGAGTGGCTTAACAAGATGGGATTGGAGCAGACAGTCATGGAGGCTAGAGAGGACAGGGGTGAGAAGGGGCTTGACAGCCAGGAGAGGTCTTGGTGAGGGGCTCTTCGTGTGTTCTCTTGGCCACCACGGCCTCCTGGTGTTGCTCTCTGAGCTCTAGGGTCTCTGGGCTGCATCAGCTCCCTCCACTCTCCTGGGTCACATCATCTTTTTATAAAGTGAGCCAGGACATCCCCAGGAGAGGAACACTCTGAAAAGAAACTCACAAGGGGCGAGAGCTGAGATTTAAGTGCTTACTTTACGGCAAGTATGGTGCTGGGTTTGTCTCTTTTTTCTGAGATGGAAGTCACATCCATTTATTATTTTTTTTAATTTTCAATTTTTTAGGTCCTCATTAGTTATCTGTTTTATACATAGTAGTTTGTGTATGTCAATCCCAGTCTCCCAATTCATCCTACACTCCTGCCATCCCTCATAGTCATACGTTTGTTCTCTATGTCTCTGCTCTGTTTCTGCTTTGCAAATAAGTTCATCTGTATCATTTTTCTAGATTCCACATATAAGCAATGTTATATGATATGTGTATTTCTCTTTCTGACTTACTTCACGCTGTATGACTCTCTACGTCCATCCACATCTCTGCAAATGGCACAGTTTTGTTCCTTTTATGGCTGAGTAATACTCCATTGTTCATATGTGTCACATCTCCTTTATTCATCCCTCTGAGTTTGTCTTTTTTCCTTCCTTCTTCTTTTTTCTTTCTCTTCTTCATCATCATCATCTTCATATTCTTTTTTTTATTGAAGAACATATCTATGAAATTTTATAGATGTGAAACTAGTAATAATGCTGCTGCTGCTAAGTCACTTCAGTCGTGTCCGACTCTGTGCGACCCCATAGACGGCAGCCCACCAGGCTCCGCCGTCCCTGGGATTCTCCAGGCAAGAGTACTGGAGTGGCTTGCCATTTCCTTCTCCAGTGCATGAAAGGGAAAAGTAGAAGTGAAGTCGCTCAGTCATGTCCGACTCTTAGTGACCCCATGGACTGTAGCCTACCAGGCTCCTCCGTCCATGGGATTTTCCAGGCAAGAGTACTGGAGTAGGGTGCCATTGCCTTCTCCGAGTAATAATGAGACCTGCACAATTAATTTCATTTTACTTTATCTGGCCTGCTGAAGATTGTTTAAGATTTCAATGCTCCACTGCATTAGCCAGATGGTTGTGAAATTACATGGCTTTTTCATAGGTGTTAAACATGACAGGAGGACTTCTTCTGGCATTTTTGGTCTTCTATGAAGCTCTGACTTTGTGGCCAACGTCCTGAGTCTCAATCTATTTCCAGAGCCGCAAACTAAGTTGAAGGCTTGAGACTGAAAATTTGGGGGTAAACTAACCTTAATGGTCCACCCAGATCTGTTCTTCCCTTCATCCTTGCCACACCTCCCAGCCTTCCTTGGAGTTAGATACAGCCAACCATTAAATGTCTTCCAAAGGAATGTGAGCAGAAGTGCCGTGTGCCTTGCCAGGCCTGCACCTCAAGACCTGGGTCTGTCTCCTCCCCAGTCTCTTCCCCCTTCTCACCCACCAAGACCCTGACAAGGCAATGACTCAACCTTGATTAAGCAGATCATATCAAGGCCTAGGGAATGGAGGAGCAACAAAATGGAATGAAGCTGGATCCCTGAGTGATCATGTGAGGCAGAACCAACCTGGACTGTTAACTGAAAAAGAACTAAGCTTCAGTCTTCTTAAACATGTGGAATTATTGAGGGGTCTCTTTGTTACTCATCTATAGCCTTACTCTAAGTAATACAGAAATTGATTCCAAAAGCATGGTATTGCCATTACAAAAATTGAAAATATATGTCATTGTCTCAGTGGTTAAGAGATTTAAAAAATAGACATTCTTTACTGGAAAGCCAGTGTCCTTGTATGCCGAGGCAAAAACATTCGATAAGATTGTCATCTGCGATACGTTGAAGACAGACCACTCGCCTACTAAGCCCCTAATTCCAGAGGAAGTAACTGTGTAAAACTCCATTGTCAGAGTGTACTAGTTGCTCCTTCCTGTAAGATATTACAAGTGCAGGCGAGAGGTGGCCAGATTACTGAGGATGGCCAGAATCGTGGATTTTTAGAGAGTTAGAAAAGTCAGTTGCTTCTTTACTCAAAACAAGAAGAGAAAATTGTAGTTGTTCAAAGCATTTTTCAAAGGCTCATTAAAACTTCTCAGCCAAACCAAGCGCCAGGCTGTACTTAAGATGAGACTAAGGGTTGAAGGGTTTGTAACGCAGCCTGTTGTTTCAGATGGACTCAAGGTGCACGTGTATAGGCTCAGTCACGTCCGACACTGTGACTTCATGGGCTGTAGCCCGACAGGCTCCTCTGTCTGTGGGATTTTCCAGGCAAGTGGGTTGCCGTTTCCTCCTCCAGGGGAACCTTCCCAATCTAAGGATTGAACTCGAGTCTCCTGTGTCTCCTGCATTGGCAGGTGGATTCTTTGTCACCGAGCCAATTGGGAAGCCCTTGACTTGAGGAAGCCATCATTAAAATGAGAGAGAAAATCACTGGTTGACCAAGGAAGCAAAGAAATAAAGCAGCTTGAAGAACTATGCTCAGAGAAGAACTTGGGAATGGTGACTGGCTCACGGAACTGACCGAAACCTTCTCAGTTTCACAAGCATTGCCAAAAAAAAAGGAAGCTTCCCAGTGTCAGGTGTTGAAGGCATAAAGCAACCCTTGGACCCCAACATCTGCACCAGCAGGAAGCTGACTATGAAATCTGCTTAGCTCCAAAGAGGGCTTAACCCAAAACTTAATCCAAAGTTCAGATGTTATGAGAGAGGAAAATAGATAAAGAAGAAGCTCCCAGAAGACAAAGCCATCAGCCTTGAAGGAAAATGGCCATAACTCTTCCATACTCTTTACCACTTCCTGCCAGCTTGGCTATTGCTCATTCATTTTCATTGCTCAGTAGTGTTTTGTTATAAGAATATGCCATAATTTATTTATCCATTCTATCATTGATAGCTATTTAGATTATCTCTGGTTTTTTGCTATTATGTTCGGAACATTCTTTTACATGTTTCTAGGTGCACATGTGCACAGATCTCTCTGGGGTACATTCTTAGGAGTGCGACTGATGAGTCATAAAGTACTCAATAATGCCAAACTCTCTCAAAGTAGTTGAGAGAGTTTGCAATCATACTCCCTCCCACACTGTATTTGTATTCCCTCTGTTTCATACGCTTGTCTATATTTGGTATTTCCAGATATTTAAAAAAATTTATTTATTTGGTTGTGTTGGGTCTTAGTTGCAGCAAGCAGAATCTTCCTTGTGTCACACAGGTGGAACTTCCCTTGCGGCACTTGGACTCTGTAGTTGTGGCATGTGGGTTCAGTAGTTGTGGCGCATGGACTTAGTTGTTCTAAGGTATGTGAGATCTTAGTTCCCCATCAGGGATTGAACCCATGTCCCCTGCATTGCAAAGCAGATTCTTCATCACTGGACCACCAGGGAAGTCTCAGTTACTTTCAGATATTTTAATTTTGCTAATCTGGTGGATGTCCAATGGTGTCTTATTGGGGCTTCAGTCACACTTGGGGCATCAGCCTCATTCACATGAGGTTGAGTATTTTGTCGTATTATTTATTGGCCATTTGAATTTTTCCCTTTGGTGTCCGTTAAAGGGGCACCAAAACTTTTCCACAGAGCTGTTGGGTTTGTCTATCTCTTTCACATTAATTTTTAGGAATTCTTCTTTGTAACAATCACTTACATAATGTTGCAAATATTTTCTCTCATTTTATGGCTTACCTTTTCACTGTTTATCCGGTCTTTTGGTGAACAGAGGTACTTAATTTTAATGTGGTTGAGTTTATGTTTTTTCATTCCTCATTATGTGTCCCTCTCTATCTATGGTTCACACTCAGAATCTCTGAGAGATGTTTTACCTAGTTGGCCAAGCACAGTATAAAGCAGTGCGGTTGGATGATACTCTCATGTAAGACCATCTCTTAGGTCTTGGGAACCCATGGATGTCTGCTTTAGGATCAGTGCTGATCTCTGGCCCATTTGCAGTCCCTAAGATAGGGAGTACCATTTGAAACAGTAAGTGATGTGAACAGGAGGAAATTAGACACAGGATAAATATTCAAATCAAGAAATACTACTCATTGACAATAAAGCTCTTAATAATCTACATCTAGAAATGAGAAAATAAACAACAGAAAACAGAAATTTTGTCATTCTATGGGAATTCGCATCTCAATTATTTGGTGATTGAATACATAAAAACAATAATCCGCCCTAAAAATGTGGTTTGTAGAGAGCTTCTTGATTAAATTATGTGATTCCTGTGTTATGGCCAGGAAGTAATAAGCTTAAACCTTCATATAAGTGTGTTGAAATGATAACTACAATTGCCGTCTAAAGGTAGAAGTCCAAAGTCTGGAAAAATGAGAGTCAGTGAGTTCAGATTCATCTGTGTTCATTCAGGAAATCTCCAAGAGAGAACTTGACTGGATGGACAAGGACATTCCTGTCACTCCAGGACGCTTTGTTTCAGTTTTAGAAAATAACTTACTCCTACCAAAAGTTCAAATAAGGAGGGGAGCTGATGGGGACTTGTGTGGAGAAAATTGCTCTGTGGGCAAAATCCAGAGAGCCAGCAGGGAACCGTACTAGAATCATGGGTTCATTCAACACATAAGCATTTACTGAATGCCTGCCATGTGACAGATCTCCAGTGGATACAAAGTTGAAGACAGAGTCCCTGTATCAGTTAGGACTCTTCCTGTTACAAGTCACCCCAATTTAGTAAGCAATTTTTTTGGCTTATGCAAATGGAAGTTGAGAGGCAGGGTAGGTTTTCAGGCTTAATTATTCAGTGGCTCCCAGGCCACCTCCGCTCTATGCATGGGCCTCCACTTCAGGTTGTCTTCCCACATTGTGACAAATGACTCTTCTAGGTACCAGGACTTAACGAAAGATAGGACAGCTTTTATGAAGGTTCGCTTTTAAAAGCGTAGACCCTTTCTTCTCCAGAATTACCTAGCAAAGTTCACCTTATTTTCCAGTGGTGAGACCAGGTCACATGCTCTTTTCAAAACCAATCCCCATGTGGAAAGAAATGTCAGGCATTGGCTGATTCTAAAACCCAGGCCTAAGCAGGATAGGATTACAACTGGGCAATAAAAGTCCCTCTCTTTAGCTAGAGGGTGGGGGTCTTCTTTCCCCTAAGCTAATGGACCAGAGAGTAAATGCTTGATTAAAAGTCAGGATGCAGTTAGGGAATGGCAGAAAGGATGCTGTGCCATCTTTCTATTACAGTCTCCATCTGCAAGGAGCTTACATTTTGGGAAGACAGGATTATTATCTACTCATAATGAAAAATGATACGAGAGACACAAAGTGCAATGGGGGACTAGAGAAACCCATTTATTCTGATACCACCTGAGGGATCAGGGAGCTGGCTTTGCAGAGATGCATTTTCTAAGGATGCTGAAGAAGAAATTCATGTAGTAAAGGGTGTTGGATCCAGAACGTAGGAAGGCAAGTGTGGTTTAGAGGAAGGAGGCAGGAAGTTAGTTGGATTCATAATAACATTGAAACAATCAAGTGAAAAAATCTGGAGAAAATTTGGGACCAGACAGGGATGGAGAGGTTGTGTTGGAAGCCATTCAGTTCAGTTCAGTTCAGTCACTCAGTCGTGTCCGACTCTTTGCGACCCCATGAACCGCAGCACACCAGGCCTCCCTGTCCATCACCAACTCCCGGAGTCTACCCAAACCCATGTCCATCGAGCCGGTGATGCCGTCCAGCCGTCTCATCCTCTGTCGTCCCCTTCTCCTCCTGCTCCCAATCCTTCTCAGCATTAGGGTCTTTTCCAATGAGTCAACTCTTCGCATGAGGTGGCCAAAGTATTGGAGTTTCAGCTTCAACATCAGTCCTTCCAATGAACACCCAGGATTGATCTCCTTTAGGATGGATTGGTTGGATCTCCTTGCAGTCCAAGGGACTCTCAAGAATCTTCTCCAACACCACAGTTCAAAAGCATCAATTCTTCGGCGCTCGGCTTTCTTCACCGTCCAACTCTCACATCCATACATGACCACTGGAAAAACCATAGCCTTGACTAGACGGACCTTTGTTGGCAAAGTAATGTCTCTGCTTTTAAATATGCTATCTAGGTTGGTCATAACCTTCCTTCCAAGGAGTAAGCATCTTTTAATTTCATGGCTGCAATCACCATCTGTAGTGATTTTGGAGCCCAAAAAAATAAAGTCTGACACTGTTTCCACTGTTTCTCCATCTATTTCCCATGAAGTGATGGGACCAGATGCCATGATCTTAGTTTTCTGAATGTTGAGCTTTAAGCCAACTTTTTCACTCTCCTCTTTCACTTTCATAAGAAATGATAGTAAGATGTACATTTTATTACTTATATGTGTGTGTGTGTGTGTAAGTCTCTCAGTTATGTCCAACTCTTTGCGACTCCACGGACTGTAGCTCAGCATGCTCCTCTGTCTGTGGTATTCTCTAGGCAAGAACAACAGAGTGGGTTGCCATTCCCTTCTCCAGGGGATCTTCCCAACCCAGGGATTGAACTTGGGTCTCCTGCATTGCAGGCAGATTCTTTACTATCTGAGCCACCAGGGAAGCCCACATATATATTACATATACATTTTATTTTATTATATATTATTTATATATTAAATATTATATATATGTCAGACCAGTTCTAAACACTTTGTTGATATTATTTCTTTTGATTCTCACAATTCAGTACCGATGTTCTTATCTCAATTTTACTAAGAAGGGAATTGACATTCAAAAGAGTAACTTACCAAGGCCACCCATGTGATCAATAGATGAAAAGGATTCAAACCCAGATAATTCAGGGGTCTGGATGCTGGAGCTATGAATATAGATTAGGTTATTCAGAAATGTCCTCATCTCCAAATGCAGTGATCCTCAATTTATATGGATACCTTGACTTTTTAGTAATATATTTTTTCCAAAGTATTTTGTTGTCATAGCTTTCCCCCCACCCCCAACATTACCTTCTGACGACAAGCAGCTCAGCAAGCCAAAGCAATAAGAAAAAGTATGAGTATTATCTCATGTAACAAGAAGTTTCAAGGTAGGGCAGCTCTAGGATTGATTAGTTCAGCAACTCCATGTCATCAAGAACCTTGCTTATTTCCATTCATTCTGTATCCAAAGCATGTCAGTTGGGTTCTTAAGCTAATGCATCTGAAAGATGAAAGGCTACCTTTCAGAGTTTAAGACCTAGACGTGGTAATACATCTAGACCTGCCAATATCCAAGGGGAAAATTTAGGACCTCTCTTCTGGTGCGTCCATTTTTAGTCATGAAGAAACCTTTCCCCAAAGCCACCTGTCAGATTTGTCCTCACATCCTACCCAGAACTGTATCACACACCCATTCCTAACTAATCACTAGTGAAATCACTAGCAAGGAGAATAGGATTACCTAACTGGCTTAAAGAAGTACATGACCCCATCTGTGACAGTGGATTAACATAAATAAATAAATAAAATATTAGGGTTCCCTTAGAAAGGAGTAAGCATAAGGTGGAGGATGGGATAGGGTTCAGTGGTAGGAAGACAAAGATAGCAATAGGGACCTTGAATACCCAATCAACATGTCTGCTAACATCTTCATCTGTAATACATCATGCATTCTCAATAGCAATGATATCCTCCCAAGAGGGTAAAATATTGATTGGGGTGGGACTTTATTCCTTTCCCGTGTAAAACGCAAATATGTATATAGTACATAAACACATACAGTATATCTTCTATGCAATTAATGGACTTCCCTGGTGGCTCAGACTGCAATGCAAGAGACCTGGGTTCGATCCCTGAGTCTGGGAGATCGCCTGGCGAAGGAAGTGACTCCCCACCCCAGTATTCTTGCCTGGAGAATTCCATGGACAGAGGATCCTGGCAGGCTACTGTCCATGGGATCGTAAAGAGTCGGACAGGACTGAGCAACTAATGCATGAAATTAATATTTCATGGTGGGGATAGATTAGGGGGAAGACGTCTAAAAAGGCTCCTGTAGAGCGGGAGTGGGGTGGTAATAGTGAAAAAAAAAAAAAAAAGGGACAAATACTGAGATATATCACTGTGTCATTATTCAGAATTGGAGGCTCCACTCAAGAGGGAAGGGATATGTATACATACAGCTGATTCACTTTGTTGTACAGCAGACACTAAGACTGCATTGTAAAGCAATTATACTCCAATAATAAAATAAAAGTAATAATAAAAAAAGTAATTGGAGGCTCCTTGAGAAAAAGTTGTGCTGAAATCCTTCTGTGTAGCAGAAGGCAGCGATACTTCGATACTGTGTGACCTCGCAGGGCCTTCTATCGCTCTCTGGTCCAGGTCTATAAATATAACAGCAGCCACTGTTCACAGAAACTTTTATTTATGTCATTCACTCTGTGGAGTACTTGACAGGCATTAACTTGTTAAATCTTCATAACAATCTATCAAAACGAATACTATTGTTATTCTCATGTGACAGATGAGGAAACTGAGGCACGGGAAGATTAAATAACTTTCATAAGAAAGCGGTTGAATGGGGATTAGAAAAAAAGCTATTCAGTATTGAGAATAACAAAACGGAAAACTCTCGCAGTAGCACAGGACTGTAAAAATGTAAGCTGAAACCACACAATGAGAAAAATTACAATTATTTTGTGACCTTTAAACATTTTTGTCAAAACATTAAAATTTCTCTTACTGTCAGTTGTAAATATACAGGGAGATGAAAAAAAGAGTAAAGCTAATATTTATTTAGTACACTGTAATTTAAAACATTAAAAAACAAAAGCGCTTATTTGTTTGTAAGAAACAGATGCAGAATAGTTTGAACAGTGCTTGCCTTCACGTTGCACAGTGGCTGAGCATCTTTTCTCTGCCTTGGTGAACTGTCATGCTCTTTCTAAGGATAGATCAGCTTCCAGCACTTGATCCTCTGAGATTTCCATGTTGCAGAACTCTTCCAAGAGTACCTTCAATGTGAGGGTTTTTCCCAGAGTCAGTTCCTCTGGAACATCATCATCTTTTCGTCACAACCACTGTTTTTCCTACTTTGCTTTCACTGAATCCTCTGACTGCATCCACAGTCTTGAATGGTGGCAAGGCTGACCTCCCCACATTGGCCATTTATCTACAAGTTCACACTTCTTTAGTGCAGTTTCATTTCTGTTGGCTGATTCCCTCCTTTGATTATCTGTCTTTGCAAAATGTCACATAGGTTTATTGCTAGGAGATAAGGGGGCAACTCAGCACATGCTTTCTGTCTGTGTGTAAACGTAACAGATGGGCAGTGACCAACACCAGAGACATAATGTGAAAGAACTGATGTGGGAAGTCACTGATGATAGGCACATCTGTTTTTATGCAGTGATTTATGCACCAAAGTGTGTACTTTATGTAGTGACTTCCAGTTAATATCTTGTGGCAACTGAAAGTTGAGTTGTGTTGTGGGGAGACTGGTGTTATTTAACTAAACCATGGTAACTGCAATCCATGCATATCAGAACCATGCAAAGTGAGGACTGCCTATATATACAAGGTAGGCAGATGTATCCACGTGTCCATGGATACCCAGGTCTCCCCATGTATCCATCACTCAGTTTCAGCCATTATCAACTCATGGCCAATCGTGCTTCATAACACCCTCAGTGACTCTCCCCTTCCTGCACTATTTTGAAGCAAATCCAAGACATCTCATCATTTCACACATAAATATCTATTTGTAATTGAGAATGGGGGTTTGAATTCAGTTCTGTCAAATTCCAGAGACTGAGTGCTTAACAATTACATTCTATTGCTTCCTGGAGAAGGTAGTGGACCCAGAAAAGTGGAATGGCATATTAACAGTACTTGGTTTTTTCCATCTTAACAACACCTTTATTCACTCTGTGAAGTATTATTGTCTTGATTTTTTCTGATGAGGAAACCGAGGCCCAGAGGAGCAGTGTAACCTGCCCAAGATCACACAGAGAAGAGGAATTGAATCAGGCTTTAAGTTCAGATTTTCTGATTCCACATCCCATTCTCTTTCGTGTATATCACAAGTGCCTTCCAAGATGGTTTCTAAACTTTAATCATTGAACTTCTGTGCCTAACCTCTTATGCCACTTCGCCCCTAGCCAAGGCCAAGAACTTCAGAAACTACATATTACTCCCGTCTCTCTGTACCTCCAGTCTTTTTTTTTAAATTTTCGTGTGGGATCTTAGTTCCCTCACCAGGTATGAAACCTACACTGTTGCATTGGAAGCGCCAAATCTCAACCACTGGATCACCAGGGAAGTCCCCGTACCTCCAATCTTCCTGGAATATGCTTTCAACGGCAAAACGACAAGACAAACAAGGGGCGCTTCCTCAGTGGCTCAGTGGTAAAGAATCCACCTGCCAGTGCAGGAGAGACAGGAAGATCCCACGTGGCTCGGAGCAACTAAGCCCGTGTGCCACAACTACTGAGCCTGTGCTCTAGTGTTGCAGGAACGGGGACCCCTTCCAGGGCCCAAAACTGGTCTCTTGTCTAACACTTGGAAATGAATTGTCCGAGGAGACATATGTGCTGACAAAGTAAGAGATTTTATTGGAAAGTGCACCCGGGCAAAGAGCAGTAGGGTAAGGGAACCCAGGAGAACAGCTCTGCCGCGTGGCTCACAGTTTTATGGTGTTTGGGATTAGTTTCTGGGTTGTCTTTAGCCAATCATTCTGACAGAGTCCTTCCTGGTGGTGCACGCCTTGTTCAGCCAAGATGGATGCCAGTGAGGAGGATTCTGGGAGGTGGTCAGACATGTGGTGTCTCCTTTTGACCTTTCCCAAACCTTTCTGGTAGGGGGTGGCTTATTAGTTCCGTGTTCCTTACTAGGACTTCCTGTCGTAAAACTTCCTGTCAAATGGTTACTATGGTGTCTGGTCACGGTGGGCAGTTTCAGTCAATGTGCTTCCCCTAACACTAGGGCCCAGGAGCCACAGCTACTGAGCCCATGTGCCGTAACTACAGAAGGCCTCGCCCTAGAGCCCATGCTCCACAACAAGAGGAGCCACGGCAATGAGAAGCCCATGCACCACAGCTAGCGAGTAGCCCCCTCTCGCCACAACTAGAGAAAGCCAGCACAGCCAAAAATAGTAAATAAATAAAATTATATAAAGAAAGAAAGTAAAGAAAGTAAAGTTGCTCAGTCATGTCCGACTCTTTATGACCTCGTGGACTGTAGCCTTCCAGCCTCCTCAGTCCATGGAATTTTCCAGGCAAGAGTACTGGAGTGGGTTGCCATTTCCTTCTCCAGGGGATCTTCCCGACCCAGGGATTGAACCCAGGTCTCCCGCATCGCAGGCAGATACTTTACCGTCTGAGCCACCAGGGAAGCCTAAAATTATATAAAAACAACAACAAACAAGGACTCAGCACAAACTCTCATGCAGGCGTTAGTCGTCCCCTACACCCCCACCCCAATCCCAATCCCCACTGGCACTGAATCCATTGCCAGGGCCACACTTGCTATGGGCCCAGGAGCCTGGTCTGTCAACCACCTCCTCCTCTACAAGTATCTTCTTTGCTTCAGACTCCAAGAAAAGCCCCATGGAGTAGGTTACTGGACTGAAACCAGCCTTGCCCCCACCTGTAGGCCGCACTGGGGCCTGAGTTTAAACTACTCTCTGCTTCCTGCTATAACGCCTCAGCTCTGGACGGTAGCTTTCCTCCCACTGAGCCTCCAGCAAAGGAAGGAACTGCCGGAGTTCTCTAAAAAATGTGGAAGCAGCAGAGAAGAGAAAAAGGAGAAGGGGAGGGAGAAGAGGAAAGAGAGAAGACGCCTTGCCTGGCAGTTGAATGGCACCTCCCTGAACCCTGCCACCAGTTCTAATGGGACGTGCTGTGTTCCAGCTCCTAAGTTCTGAGAGAACAGGCCTGATCATGGCCTCGGGGGCTAGCTTTCTTTTCTGCTACAGCTTTCTGATCTCCCTGTGAACCTTCCTTCTATTCTAGATGGCAAGCATCTTTTCTCTCCTGCTCCTGGAGAGAGTCAAGCAGGCCAGGGTCCTTTCAACTTCTTTCAGCTGCAGTTTCCCAACAGCCTCAGAAGTGACTTTGGGTGTGGCTGGGACAAGGATATTTAAAGAAGGAAGTAGGAGGTTCCAAGAACAGAGGGACTGAGAGCTGCCAGAAGAAGGAAGAAATGGATGGTTCAGTTTAATGTTAGCACAAGGCACTGTCCCCTTATATACAGCATCCCATTGATAGAAATGGACAGTTCTATTTTGTCTGCCCAGATTCAGCTCCGTCCCCATTCCCACCACCTAAATCCTTATTTTTGCTAACAGTATTTACAAAATACCCTTTGCTCAAGGGAATTTCCTCTCTCCACTCTACCAGAATGTTCTGGTGGGACTGTCCTTCACAAAAGCCTTATCCCCTCTGTGGGGTAAGCTTGCAACTCAGATCTGGCCAATCAGAGACTTCCTTGGACTTGTCTATGCTGATCAGGGAAAGAGAAATCTTTTCCCCCTGTGGACTGCTAAGCAGAAATGAAATAAACTATTGACGAGCATTACCACCACTTGTATGGAGGAAGCGTGTTTGTAGGAAAACATGAGAGCAATTACAGAAAGAAGCAGAATTAAGTGTGTGTATGAAACAAAGAGAGAAATTGAGATATGTATCTCCAACTCTACATGTCCAGCTCTCCACCCATCCTTCTGTTTATGAAAGAGAGACCTGAAAGGCTCACAGTCTTTGGATCAAGTCATAATGTAAACTAATACTACCACTATGTATCAATACTTTGTTTTGGTTTTTTATTTTCTTTTTGTTTGCTTGTTTGTTTGTTTTTGATGTAAGCTTGAGTTAGGTTTTCAATACTTAGAACAGAGACAATTCTAAAAAAAGGCTGATCCCTCAACTCCACTGCTGGCACTCTGCCAAACTGCCTCCTAAAGATGGGTAAAACCTGATCCTACCCTCAAAGAAAGTCTGCAAGGAAATGAGACCTTTACAAATCACTTTAAAGCAAGACAGAAAACAAGGATACAAAAGAGATACAAATAAAATTCAGTGGGATCCACAGGAAAGGAGAGATGACAGGCGTGCCCGAGGTCAATCCAGACCCAGCTCTGAGGGCTGCTTGAGTATGTGAATTAATGCCCAGTCTTCCCAAGTCTGTTTGGGCTTTCATGGTCACTGCCATTTACTAAGGTACAACCAGATGTTATCACAACCCTGAACAGAAACCTAAAGCTGCAAGCTTCGGCCACTGTTTGCAGAACTCGGTTTTGTTTGTGACTCTGCCCACTCATATTTACAGTTGCCCTGAAACCTTTGCTGGGAACAGCCCCACCCCACTACCATTTCTTACCAATGCCCAGCTGCCTGATCGGTCAGACTCCATTACTTTCTCCTACACCCACGGTGAGGCTGCAGCTGAGTAGGGAGTGAAAGAAGGTAAGTGTGGATATTTATTTTCCAGGCATCAATCAAGGGAAATGAGTTTGCATGTGCCATTTGTAAGCTGTTTGCAAAATGTGCTGTATATTCAATCGTTTGTTCTCAGGTCTAAGACAGTGGTTTTCAACCTTCTCTTTCTACTCTAGGCTGGGCAAAATAGACCACAGCCAGTCAACCCCATCTTTTCTCACATACCAATGGTAAAATAACTCGGGGATACTATTGTGGGGCCACTTTGAAGTATATTTTGGGGAATTAAGTGTCAATGTGCTTTAGCAATCAGGGCATACATGATTCATATTCAAATAGCAATGCATAATTGTTTTTAGATGTAATTACTGGAAAATTAGAGGCCAAAAAATATAGTTGAAGCAAATATGGAACACTAACTGCTTCTAGGCTAACCAAACAAATCACAACTAACATGATAATGATGAAGCTAAGTTAACAATAAATTATAATTAGAGCAAGAATGGCAACAGTTGAAGACCTTGACCCAAACGTGACAATACTGGCAGTAGACTAATGACAAAGCACTGGACCAGAGATGGTCAGGCGTGGACAAGTCTCCATCAGAGCTTCCTTGAAAGCCAGGCTTCATAATGAGATGCTAACTCAGAAATTAGAAATCCTCAATAAGAACTGATATCTCATTGATTTTGGCTTATGAATTCCAAATTAGATTATCTTTTAATAATTCACTTTTCAAGCTACTAGAGAGTAGGTCTTAGATGTACATGAAAACCTGAGTGTATGTATTTGTAAATAGCTCGTCTGAAAGGACTAAAGGAAAGACTTGCTTTCTTGGGTCCATTTGAGGTTGGCTTTGGGTAGCTTTGAGAATCAGTGGTTGCAAGGCTCTGGAACACAGCTGAATTATTATTCACCAGGAGCAAAATATGAGATCTGAGAGCCAGGGACATTTATTCCACCTCTCTTGCCTTCTATAATAAGAGTTTTCCAGGACCTCAGAAGGAAGGGGCCTGGAGAAGGGAATGGCAACCCACTCCACTGTTCTTGCCTGGGAAATCCCATGGACGGGGGAGTCTGGCTGGCTATAGTCCATGGAGTTGCAAAAGAGGTGAACACAATTTAGTGACTGAAACAATAGGAGGAACACAAGTGTTCCAAGCTGACACTCCCAGTTAAGTTTGCACAGAGGTTAATGTGACCTGGAAGTTTTTCACATTTCCTGATTATAACACAAACCTCCTCAAAGCAATGAAGATGGATGCTGGTGACTAATAGAAGAGTTATAATTTATTTGTGGCTAAAAAATTAAGTGAAGGAAAGACTAGGTAACAGTTGGCCAGAAAACACAGAGTACCAGTTTCCAAAGGGTACAATGCCTTGGTGTTTCTGCCTTAGAAAATAACACTCCACAATTGCATAACACTTTTAATCTTTGAAAACATACTTGCATATGTTACCTTGATCTCCAGTGAGGGTTGCAATTTAAATCTCAGGTGTTTGGAGGCTGTTTGCAGCTCTCTGACGTCCTTTTTCTTTCCTCTTTCCTCCAACACTCTACTTCCTTCTCCTTGAGTTCACATCCCTCCTAATATAGCTTTTCTTTCTTGTTCTTTCTGCTCAGTTTCTCAGAGGTAGCTTTAGTAGCTGGCCCAGGCCTTGCTTACTCTTGAAATGAACCTACAGGACTTCCCAGGGTCACTAAGAGTTAAAGAGGGGGCTGATCCTGGAATCAAAGTCTAATTCAATCTAGATCTTTTGGTATCTCTTTAAAAAATCAAAATATTTGACTTTTCGGTGTGTTAAAAAGCAAACATTCACTGAGTAAATTTAAGAACCCTATTGGCTTTATCCAGAGATTCATGAATTGGATATCAGCCCATCCAGTAATTAGAAAGGAACACTAAGGATCATACCAAATAGAAGATTTTTATAGGTAGATTGGGGCAGGGAAAAGAAAGAACAATTACCACATCTTTCTTTGGGGATGGAAAGGGTCTATTGGGTGGATTTCCATACTACTGCTGACCAGGAAATTGCAGATGGACTGAAGCTGTAATTAGATAGGTATTGAGTTTTACTTTGGTGATGTGCGTTCAGCACAAGTGACTCCATTTGGGTCCTGTTTTGTGTGTGTGTGTGTGTGTGTTGTTTTTGATAAGTGAGTCAGGTAGAAGCCTTCACTCCTGGATAATGATCCTAGTAAATGGATTTATGAATTGTGAGTGACTCGTGCATAGCATAGGCTGTCCCCAGACTCCACCTCATTGAGGCAGCCAGCACTAGCTTGAGTGTATCTTTCTTATGAAACCTACAGTTCAGTAACTGGGGATTGTTATGGGTTGAGCTGTGCCCCTTCCCACCCCCATACTTGTGTTGAAGCCATAACCCCCAGTGCCTCAGAATGTGACCTTATTTGAAGATAGGGTCTTTAAAGTTAGGTAATCAAGTTAAAATGAGGTCAATAGGGTGGGCCCATATCCAGTATGACTGGAGTCTTTTTCAAATGGGAAATTTGGACAGAGACAGACTCAAATAGAGGGAAGAAATGTGATGAGACACAGGGAGAAGCCAAGTCAATGAGAGAGGCTTGGGACAGATGTTTTCTTCACAGGTCTCAGAAGGAGACAACCCTGACAACACTTTGGTCTCGGACTTCCAGCCTCCAGAATCCCTAGCAAATTAATACAGGGGGCAACAGAGCCGAGGAGACTGATTTTGCTACCTTCTCACAGAATTATTTTAGGGATTAAATGAGTTAACTTAAGGAGGTAAAAGACCTGTTCTCAGAAAACTATAAGACATTGAGGAAAGAAATAGAGGACAACATAAACAGATGGAAACATTTACTGTGTTCATGGACTGCAAGAATGAACATTGTGAGAATGATCCTACTACTGCTACCGAAGTCAGTCTGCCAATTCAATACAATCCCTATCCAAATACCAATGGCATTTTCCACAGATGTAGAACACATATTTTAAAAAATTGTGTGGAGACACAGAAGAGCCTGAATAGCCAAAACAATCTTGAGAAAGAACAGAGCTGGAGGTATCAAGCTCCCTAACCTCAGACTATCCTACAAAGCTGCAGTAATCAAAACTTTGTGGAACTGGCACAAAAACAGACACACAGATAAATGAAACAGAATAGAGAGCTAAGAAATAAACCCACATACTTACGGTTAATTAATCTATGACAAAGAAAGCAAGAATACACAATGGAGAAAAGACAGTCTCTTCAGTAAGTGGTACTGGGAAACTGGACAGCTACACGCAAAAGAATAAATTAGAACATTTTCTCATACCATACACAAAAATAAACTCAGTATGGATTAAAGACCTATATGTAAGATGGGATACTATAAAACTCTTAGAGGAAAACATAGGCAGCACACTCTGTAACATAAATTGTAGTAACACTTTTTTGTAGTAACATTTAAGGCAAAGGAAACAAAAGCAAAAATAAACAAGTGGAACCTAGTTAAACTCAAAAGCTTTTGCACAACAAGAAAGCCATCGACGAAACAAAAAGATAACCTATTGAACAGGAGAAAATATTTGCAAATGGTATGATCAGTAAAGGGTTAACATTCAAAATATGTAAACAACTCATAAAACCCAATATAAAAAATGCAAACAACTCAATTTAAAAAATGAGCAGAAGATATTCAGATGACCAGCAGGCACATGAAAAGATGCTCATCCCCACTAATCAGAGAAATGCAAATCAAAGCCACAATGACATAATACATCACACTTGTCATAATGACTATCATCAAAAAGACCGAAATAACAAACGTTGGAGGAGATGTGGAGAAAAGAGAACTCTTGTAGACAGTTGGCAAGAAGGTAAATTGGTGCAGCCACTGGGGAAAACAGTATGGAGATTCCTCAAAAAACTGAAAGTAGAACTACTATATAATCTAAAAATTCTACCGCTGGGTATATACCAGAAGAAAATGAAAACACTAATAAAAAATACACATTCACTTCAGTGTTCATAGCATTATTGTTTACAATAGGCAAGATATGGAAGCAGCTTAAGTACCCATTAACGGACGAATGGAAAAAGAAGATGTGGTATATGTATACACACACACACACACACACACAACGGAATACTGCTCAGCCATAAAAAGAATGAAATAATGCCATTTGCAGCAACATGGATAGATCTAGAGATTATCATGTTAAGTGGAGTAAATCAGGCAGAGAAAGGTGAATAACATATGATATCAGAGAAAGATGGATAATGTGAAATCTAAAAAAAAAAAAAAAAAAAAAAAAGACTTATTTATAAAACAGAAACAGACTCACAGATATGGAAAACAAATTTATGGTTACCAAAGGGGAAATATCAAGGGGAGGGAAGGGATAAATTAGGAGGTTTGGATTAACATATATACACTGTGTATGTGCTTTCTCAGTTGCCTCAGTCATGTCCAACTCATTGTGACCCCATGGACTGTAACCCTCCAGGCTCCTCTGTCATGAGATCCTCCAGTCAAGAAAACTGAAGTGGGTTGCCATGACCTCCTCCAGGGCATCTTCCCAACCCAGGGATTGAACCTGCATCGCTTACGTCTCCTGTATTGGCAGGCAGTTTCCTTACCACTAGTGCCACATCGGAGAAGGCAATGGCAACCCACTCCAGTACTCTTGCCTGGAAAATCTCATGGACGGAGGAGCCTGGTAGGCTGCAGTCCATGGGGTCGCGAAGAGTCGGACACGACTGAGCGGCTTCACTTTCGCTTTTCACTTTCATGCATTGGAGAAGGAAATGGCAACCCACTCCAGTGTTCTTGCCTGGAGAATCCCAGGGATGGGGGAGCCTGGTGGGCTGCCGTCTATGGTGTTGCACAGAGTCGGACACAACTGAAGCGACTTAGCAGCAGCAGCAGCAACAGCAGTGCCACATGGGAAGCCCAACATATACACACTGCTGCTGCTGTAAATCAACTATACTCCAATATAAAATTTTTTTAAAAACAACTTACCCATAAAAAAAGGAATGAACTTCTGAAATCTTAGACAAAATGGATGTACCTAGAGGGTATTATGCTTAGTGAAATAAGTCAGAGAAAGATAAAATACTGTATGTTCTCACTTACATGTGGAATCTAAAAGAGCTGAACTCATAGAAACAGAAAAGAATGGTAGTTGCCAGAGCTTTGGAGGTGGAAGATAATGAGAGATGTTGGTCAAAGGGTACAAACCTCCAGTTAGAATAACTTCTGGGGATCTAATGGACAGCTTGGTGACTATAGTTAACAACACTGTCTTATGAACCCGGCTCTAAGGAGCTCTGTGAGGGATGCCTGTGGTCCAAACAACTTGCCAGATCCCATGCTGGTCTGGGAAAGACTTTAGGTTCTGTCTGGACAGGACTCTCCGAGGATGGGTAGGGACTTAGGAAGAGTGGCTGGTGATGGGAGAATGGTCATATTCCTGGATGTTCAATGGGTTGCCCTTAGGAAACCGAGGGAAGTGTCCACAAGAATCTGGTGGTGTCAAGGAGTCCTGGCCTTAGGATGCTGTAGCACCACGGAGGTGGTTCGAGTGTCAGAAAGGAAGTTGTATCTATGGGCACTGTGTGCGAGTCATGGCGGGATTGAGTGCTGGAAACGAGGGCGAGGGACCACGAAGCTGGCGGAGACTCAAGGGACCTTTGTGACTGTGACCTCATCTCGGACTCTGACGTAGCTCTTGCTGTTGTTGTTTAGTCACTAAGTCGCGTCAGACTCTCTTGCGACCCCATGGACTGGCTACCTCAGAGATAGCTCTGCCGGCACCTAAACCCTGAGAGCTCCATGTGTCCAGTCTGCAAAGCTGGCTTCTCAAAGCAAAAACAAAAACAAAACCCTGTAAGTTTATTTACTTGAAAGTTGCTAACAGACTCAGTTCACTTCAGTTCCGTCACTCAGTCATGGCCAACTCTTTGCAACCCCATGGACTGCAGCACGCCAGACTTCCCTGTCCATCACCAACTCCCGGAGCTTACTCAAATTCATGTCCATCGAGTTGGGATGCCATCCAACCATCTCATCCTAACAGACTAGATCCTAACTGTTCTTACCACAGCCACCACCACCACGACAAAATGGTACCTACGTGAGTTGATGGAAGTACTAATTAATCTTACTGTAATAATTATTTTGCAGTATGTACATGTATTAAATCATCACTGTATACCTTAAACTTCCACAATGTTATATGTCAATTACACCTCAATAAAGTTGGGGAAAATGCAATTTTTAAAAAAGAAGCGATTCACAGTTGACGTTGTAGCCTTGGCCATGCCCATGAGCACTTAAAGGGAAGATCAGGACTTCTCTGGTGATGCAGTTGATAAGAATCCACCTACCAATGTGAGTGACACGGGTTTGATCCCTGGTCTGGGAGGATTACACTTGCTGAGGAGCAACTGAGCCCGTGTGCCACAATTACTGAGCCATGTGCTGCAACTACAGAAGCTGTGTGCCTGGAGCCTGTGCTAGGCAACAAGAGAAGCCGCTGCAATGAGAAGCCTGCGCCATCCCGTACAAAGCAATGAAGACCCAGTGAAGCAAAATTAACTAATTAGCTAATTAATTAATTAATTTAAGAAAAGTCAAAATGTTAAAAAAAGGGAAGTCAACCTCACATGCTATTTTGGGGGCCCCATCAAGTAGGCAGTGAGAAAACCCTGGAGGAGAAATAAAATTACAATCAACAAATCAGAGCAAGGATATGTAAAGCCCCAGTAAAGATATAAAAAGGAGAGGCTCCTGGATATACAAAACAGGAGTCTTATTTGATAAATACGTTAGCATAACCCAATACAGAATGAGTTCTCCTGGGGCTGAGGAGGGGGGTGGGGACTGTCAACTGGAGACTTTGGTTAGGAAAGGGAGGACTGGGGTGCCTTTGTCAGCTGAGCCTGGCTAAGAGTGCTCACCTTGGGGATGAACATATCAGATTTTCCTGAGTCTCTGACAGGAACTCAACCCCGGGGCTCATCTGGGTCCGGTGTGGCCAGGAAGCAGCGCCAAGGTAGTACTTAACTGTAATAGAGTGATTCAGGCTAAGAATCCTCTGCCTCTCTGTGAAACCTAGTGTTGCAGTTTGCATTTAAAAAGGGCAAAGCACAGGAAAGAAAATCTGTAAAGATCCTTGTGCTCTGAGTGAAGAACTAAGGCTCTCTGACTGGTGCATCTAGGCTGCAAAGAACAGGAAAGGCATCACACTTGCCAGACTGGCCTGCCTTTGGGGTGTCACCATCCCAGGGAGGGGTAGTCATCATTTGTCCATTCATTCATTCATTCAGGTGTTTTTGAGCCAGTTTGTATTTTGTTGTTTGTCTAGTTGCTCAATCGTGTCCAACTCTTTGTGAGCCCATAGACTGTAGCCCACCAGGCTTCACTGTCCATGGAATTTTTTAGGCAAGAATACTGGAGCAGCTTGCCATTTCCTATTCCAGGCAACCTTCCCCACCCAGGAATCCAACCCATGTCACTTGCATTGGCAGATGGATTTTTTGTTTTTTTCCACCGCTGAGCCACCTGGGAAGCCCCACAGCCCTGTCCTAAATCCAGGAGATACAAAAATAAATGTTAACAACTAGTCCAACTAAGAACCTTAACCTCGGGATCTGTGTAATCTATAATCCAGTTCAAACAAGCGTCTGCTGGCATCCCGCGGGGGGTTAGGAAGGGCAGTTGTAACACAGAGGAGCACAAGGTTAATCGAGCAGAGCAGAAGCCGTTAGAGGAGTGAAATGCCAATCCCCCTGGGGGCCTGGGTCCAAAGCCTTACAGCCTCTTGCTGGGAACGGTAACTGGGACGCCTTACAGTAGAAATGCAGCCCCAATTACAGCACCACCACTGACAAGCATTTAGCCAAAATTATCATGAGCCAAATAAGGTTAGGTAAGCAGATGTCAACTGAAAAAAAAAAAAAAGAAGCAGCAGCACAACATGAAAATTGAGCATTATGTTTTATTCTGAGGACTTAAGCCTGGGAGACAGCCTTTCAGCTCTGAGGTAATCCAAAGAGGTAATGGGTATATATGAGTTGATTACTGCTAATCACAAAACATATCTCAAATTAATGATTTTAGTGATTTTCCATGTTTGGGAAGATGCTAGAGTTTGGGCTGACTGAAATCATTTCTTCAATATGCGCCTAAACTATTTTAGAGCCAGTATCCTGTTTTTCTCCATCTTGAATCCCCATGGATACATTGTCAGGAGCACTGCAATGGGTGACGGATTTAGGGTGCAACATCCTTTGTTTACTAAAATGGCAGGTGATATGCTTTGTCCACATGGATCTTAGAAAATCCACAGGATTTTAGAAAATGCCAGCAAAGGCCTTTCAGATCTGTTCACTGACTGCCCCACTAGCTGACTTCCCTGACTGAACAATCCTTCTTTGGTCCAGAAAAAAAACAGCCCAAAGTCACCCCAGGATTCTGTGTCTAGATGGCACTTTAACTAAGACAGTGCCTTTCATTTTCAAAATTTTGTTGTTGTTCAAGCCAGATTGTTCACTTCTTTTTCAAGCGTGGGTGTCAAGACCAGTGAGCCTAAAAGCCACCTTTCTGGGATCAGAGTAGATGGAGAAAGTGTACTACTTCCCACCCAGTGCTTTGCATGAATTTGTGTATTCCAATATATGACTTTATATGCTGAAGTTTAAAAGCATTATTCAAGTAAGCAAAATTAAATAAAACAAGCACTTTAGTCCTATTCCAGATCTGGCCTCATTTCCCTACCTATAAAATACAGTTTCCTTCAAGGGATCTTCCTGACCCAGGGATCAAACCCGGGTCTCCTGGACTGCAGGCAGATTCTTTACCATCTGAGCCACTAGGGAAGCCCATAAAATAGAGATTAGTCTTAATAACCTTTGTTTCCTGGGTGCTTCCATGCTAAGAGCCATTGAGTTTTACTGGCCTGAAACAGCTGATTGAGATCCACTGGAAGTTTAATAGTTGCCTATTGCCGCATAACGAATGACCACAAAATTTAGTGGTTTAAAACAACAAATGTGTATCATCTCAGTTTCTTTAGGTCAGGATTTCAAGAGCAGCTTAACAGTTGATAGTTCTGCTCAAGGGATCCCGTGAAGTTGCAGTCAGGAAGTTGGCAGGGGTGGCAGTCATTTTAAGGCTTGACTGGGGTTGGAGGACCCACCTCTAAGATGGCTGAACTCACACAACCATTGGCAGGAGGTCTCCATCCCATGCCACATGGACCTCATGACACGGCAGCTGTCTTCCCCCAGAGCCAGTGATCCAAGACAGAGTGGCCAAATGAAAGTCACATGACTCAGTCTCAGAAGTAACTCAGTTCCTTCTGCCATATTCTGTCTATTAGTAGGAGTCAGTAACTGGCTCCTAATCGAGAAAAGGAGGATCAAGCTCCCATCACCAGTTGAAGGGTGGAGGGTCAAAGGATGAGTGGACCTAATTCAAACTACCACAGAAGGGAATGGGAGGGAGGGCTACATAAGGTTACAGAGTAAGCCTGGAGCAAAATTGCGAATCAGAGTCTCATCTTGGCTCAGAGTCTCAGGTGTGTTCTCACTTTTACTCATCAGTCCACCTCAGACCATTATGTATTGTATCTCTCCCTATGGATAGCTCTGCCCCTGAGGAGATGGTCAGGTAAGCTAATGTACTAAGCTCTCCTCCACGCCCCAGGTATCGCTAACATTTCATTAGAGGAACTTGCCTCTGCTGAGAAAGTAAAAGCTATCCTCTTGGAGAAAGAATGAATTTAGAGGTAGCTGCCTGGAGGATGTTGTGAGGTAACTGCCTGATGTACTCACAAATATCAGGTCTCTTCCAGAGAGCTCACATGAAGCAAAGAATCAAGAATAAATGTCCAACATGCTACATTCCCCCAAGCCTGCTCTGTTCCCTTCTAACCTCTGAGGTAGAATAAGCCCCAAGCCTGGTGGTGGCACCCTCCAGGGGAGTACTTCCATCAGCCTCTGCTTCTGATCCTGCATTAGGATCACAAACCCAAGAGAGATGCTCCAAGTCCTTACTGAGAGGGCATGGTTCTGTGCCCGGAGCTCCCTTGTTCCACTCCCATGTTTCATCAGTTAAACTGAACTACCTCCCATCCCAGAGCAGACAGCAGACAAAAAACAGTTTCTTGGAGTCCTTCTGGGTTGGGCTCTAGAGTCACCTTTAATGACTGTGTACTCTCTGGGGCCAACCAGCCAGGCCTGGATCCAGCAGAAACACAGGGAGCTGGGCCTGTCGCTGATCAATAGTTCTCAGATTTGCCTTCAGTGGTCAGTTCCAATCCCCAGATGATGTTCTTCAGATGTCCAAAGAGAACATAGAGCTCTCTAATGTCCAGATCAGGGATGCCCAACCTCTCGGATCTAATGCTTGTTGATCTGAGGTGGAGCTGATGTAAGAATAGAAATAAAATGTACCATGAATATAATGTGCTTCAATCATCCCAAAACCACCCCTCTTTCCCCACTCCGTGGAAAAATTGTCTTCCATGAAACTGGTCCCTCGTGCCAAAAAAGGTTGGGAATGGCTGATTTAGGCTAAGTGCTAGGGGCTTGTTCTTCAGTCGCTCAGTCATGTCTAACTCTTTGTAACCCCATGGACTGCAGCATGCCAGCCTTCCCTGTCTTTGGCTACCTCCCAGAGTTTGCTCAAACTCATGTCCATTGAGTCCAATGCCATCCAGCCATCTCATCCTGGATGAAATGAACCAATTCCTTTAAAGACCATCTGCCGAAACTCACACAAAAAGAAATGGACCATGTGAATAGGCCTACAACTATTAGAGAAATTGAATCAATCATTAACAACTTTCTAAAACAGAAAGCACCAGCCCCAGATGAGATCATCGGGGAATTTTATCCAACATTTAAAGACGAAATTATACCAATTCTTTGCAATTTATTCCAACAGATAGAAGTCAATGAAATACTTCTAAACTCATTCTATGAGGCCAGCATTACTTTAATATAAAAACAAGTCAAAGATAGTACAAGCAAACTGTAGACCAATATCTGCCATGAACATAGATGCAAAACTCATCAACAAATTGAATCCAACAGTGTACAAAAAGATTTATGTATCATGACTGAGACAGATTCATCCTTGGTAGGCAAGGATGGATCAACATTTGAAAATCAATTAATTTATCACATCAGCCATTCAAAAAACAAAAATCATATGAACATGTGAATAGATGCAGAAAAAATATTTCACAAAATTCAACACTAATTCATGATTAGAAACTCAGTGTGAAAGACTGGGTATGTGTAGGACAAGGGTTATATGGGGACTCTGTACTTTCTGCTCAATTTTGCTGGAAATTTAAACTTGCTCTAAAAAATAAAGTTTGTTAATAATTAAATAAACGAAAAAGATAGTGTGTACATGCAAGAAAACATATTAGTCTTTAACATACCATTCACTTCAACATTTTTCTCTTTTTCTTAATACATAGCTATTTTTGAAATAGTGTCTAATTTGAGACACCTTTAAGATCTTAAAACTCAAGCCAAAGGTTCTTCCTAACACCAAATGCCAACTCCAGGCATCCTTTGTCTTCTGACTTGAGGGCTTTATTAATAATGCTAATCTCAAAAGTTAAAGGAATTTTCTATTTTTCTCCCAAACTTTAACTTTTTATTTTGTATTGAGGTAGGGCTTCCCTTGTAGCTCAGAGGGTGAAAAATCCACCTGCAATGCAGGAGACCTGTGTTCAATCCCTGGCTCAGGAAAATCCCCTGGAGGGGGGAACAGCAACCCACTCCAGTATTCTTGCCTGGAAAATTCCCCTGACAGAAGAGCCTGGCAGGCTACGTTCCATGGAGGTCTCAAAGCGTTGGACATGACTGAGTGACTAAGCAAGAACACATAGCTAATTATGGCTTCCCTGGTGGATCAGATGGTAAAGAATCTGCCTACAATCAGGCAGACCCAGGTTCGATCCCTGAGTCAGGAATAGCCCCTGGAGAAGGATCTTCCCACTCCAGTATTCTTGCCTGGAAAGAATTTCATGGACATAGGAACCTGGCGAGTTACAGTCCATGGGGTCTGGTGGCGCTAGTGGTAAAGAACTCACCTGCTGATTCAGGCAACGTAAGAGACACAGGTTCAATCCCTGAGTTAGGAAGATCCCCTGGAGGAGGGCATGGCAACCCTCTCCAATATCCTTGCCTGGAAAATCCCATGGACAGAGGAGCGTGGCAGGCTATGGTCCATGGGGTCACAAAGAGTCAGACACAACTGAGCAACTTCACTTTCTGGTAATGGACATTTAGGTTGCTTCCATGTCTTGACTATTGTAAACAGTGCTGTAATGAACATTGGGTTGCATGTATCCTTTCAGATTATGTTTTTCTCCAGGTATATGTGCAGGAGTGGGATTGCAGGGTCATATGGTAGTTCTATTTTTAGTTTTTTAGAGAAAACTCCATATTGTTCTCCATAGTGGCTGCACCAATTTACATTCCCACCAAAAGTGTAAGAGCATTCCCTTGTCTTACATCCTCTCCAGCATTTGTTGTTTGCAGATTTTTTGACAGTTGCCATTCTGACCAGTATGAGGTGATATCTGATTATAGTTTTGATTTTCATAGCTAGTGATATTGAACATCTTTTCATGTGCCTATTGGCCATTTGTAGGTCCTCTTTGGAGAAATGTCTATTCAGATCTTCTGCCTATTTTTTTTGAGTGGGCTGTTTGTTTTGATGTTGTTAAGTGTCATAAGCTGCTTGTAAATTTTGGAGACTAATCCCTTATTTGTCATATCATTTGCAAATATCTTCTAATCTGTGTGTTGTCTTCTCATTTTATTTATTGTTTCCTTTGCTGTGCAAAAGCTTTCAAGTTTAAGTAGGCAGAACACTCTCTGACATAAATCACAGCAACATCTTTTTTCGATCCATCTCCCAGAATAATGGAAATAAAAACAAAAATAAACAAATGGCACCTGAAGGCATTTTCTAATCAATCTTAACTTCCCTAATAACCTATTATGAACCTGAATGTTTTTCATTAGGATGCATAAATAACTGGTAAAAATTTATATCATTTGGCATATTCACATTATGCTGTCATTAAAATAAATATATTTGAAATGTATATTTAAACATGATGCATTAGACAAATGTTTGTTAGAAATGCTAGAACTTGAAGACATATTTAGTGACAATACTAAGTTGCTCAGTATTACATATAGCTTGTTGCTTTTGCATTAATTTGTATTTATATTTTTCTCACATTATTTTACGCAAAATAAAAAAAATAATAGTAACAAATGGAAAGGAAGGAGGGTGGGTGGGACAAGGAGAGAAAAAAGGAACTTCAACTGTATTGCCTAAGTTTTTAAAGGAATCTATCATGAAGCTTCTGGTTTTCTCCTAAAGGGCCACGAGGAAGTAAAAGTTCCTCAAGTTTCCTACCCATTTTGTAAAGTAATTCTTTCATTCGACCTGAAGTTGCACTTTCCATTTTGAGAGCCTTTCTGAAATCTGTTAACTTAATTTGGTTTGCTCTGTCTTTACCATTGCAATTTTATAGGCAGCACCCTTGAAAAGAATATTTAGTCAACTGTAGGGCTAAATCTAAGATCTATCACATGTTAGTGGTTTGGTGTCAATTAAGTTCTTTAATTCAGTTTCTTTGTCTGTAAAATATTGGTAAGAAAAACATTCCTCTCTGAATGTTGTGAGTAATATATGTAGTAGTAGCTGACATAAAGCTGATATCCAATAAATACTAGCTTCCTTAAGACATAAATCATATTATTTCTTAGTTTTCGAACTATTTGTAGAAAGAATGCATGCATGGAGGAATGCCAGGAGAATTATATAGTCAATGATGAAGTAGGTGTTAATACAGTGAGATAGCATGTTAGAGATTTTTCATGGAAATGTAGTGATAAGGTAAAACATTAGTTATAGTTCATTGGTTAGTTCAGTTCAGTTCAGTTGCTCAGTCATGTCTGATTCTTTCGCGACCCCTTGAACTGCAGCACGCCAGGCCTCCCTGTCCATCACCAACTGCCGGAGTCTACCCAAACCCATGGCCATTGAGTTGATGACGCCATCTAACCATCTCATCCTCTGTCGTCCCCTTCTCCTTCTGCCTTCAATCTTTCCCAGCATCAGGACCTTTTCAAATGAGTCAGCTCTTCGCATGAGGTGGCCAAAGTATTGGAGTTTCAGCTTCAACATCAGTCCTTCCAATGAACACCCAGGACTGATCTCCTTTAGGATGGACTGGTTGGATCTCCTTGCTGTCCAAGGGCGAGTCTCCTCCAACACCACAGTTCAAAAGCATCAATTCTTTGGCACTCAGCTTTCTTTATAGTCCAACTCTCACATCCATACATGACTACTGGAAAAACCATAGCTTTGACTAGAAGGACCTACCTTTGTTGTCAAAATAATGTCTCTGCTTTTTAATATGCTGTCTAGGTTGGTTGTAACTTTTCTTCCAAGGAGCAAGCGTCTTTTAATTTCATGGTTGCAGTCACCATCTGCAGGGATTTTGGAGCCCCCCAAAATAAGGTCAGCCACTGTTTCCACTGTTTCCCCATCTATGTGCCATGAAGTGATGGGACCAGATGCCATGATCTTAGTTTTCTGAATGTTGAGCTTTAAGCCAACTTTTTCACTCTCCTCTTTCACTTTCATCAAGAGGCTCTTTAGGTCTTCTTCACTTTCTGCCATAAGGGTGGTGTCATCTGCATATCTGAGGTTATTGATATTTCTCCCAGCAATCTTGATTCCAGCTTGTGCTTCTTCCAGCCCAGCGTTTCTCATGATGTACTCTGCATAGAAGGTAAACAAGCAGGGTCACAATATACAGCCTTAACATACTTATTTCTCAATTTGGAAGCAGTCTGTTGTTCCATGTCCAGTTCTAGCTGTTGCTTCCTGACCTGCATACAGGTTTCTCAACAGGCAGGTCAGGTGATCTGGTATGCCCATCTCTTTCAGAATTTTCCACAGTTTATTGTGATGCACGCAGTCAAAGGCTTTGGCATAGTCAATAAAGCAGAAATAGATGTTTTTCTGAAACTCTCTTGCTTTTTCGATGATCCAGTGGATGTTGGCAATTTGATTTCTGGTTCCTCTGCCTTTTCTAAAACCATCTTGAACATCTGGAAGTTCACGGTTCACGTATTGCTGAAGCCTGGCTTGGAGAATTTTGACCAGTACTTTACTACCATGTGAGATGATGCAATTGTGCAGTAGTTTGAGCATTCTTTGGCATTGCCTTTCTTTGGGACTGGAATGAAAATTGACCTTCTCCAGTCCTGTGGCCACTGCTGAGTTTTCCAAATTTGCTGACATATTGAGTGCAGGACTTTCACAGCATCATCTTTTAGGATTTGAAATAGCTCAGTTGGAATTCCATCACCTCCACTAGCTTTGTTCATAGTGATGCTTCCTAAGGCCCACTTGACTTCACATTCCAGGATGTCTGGCTCGAGGTGAGTGATCACACCATTGTGATTATCTGTATCGTGAAGATCTTTTTTGTATAGTTCTTCTGTGTATTTTTGCCACCTCTTCTTAATCTCTTCTGCTTCTGTTAGATCCTTTATTTCTGTCCTTTATTGTGCCCATCTTTGCATGAACTGTTCCCTTGGTGTCTCTAATTTTCTTGAAGAGATCTCTAGTCTTTCCCATTCTATTGTTTCCTTCTATTTCTTTGCATTGATCACTGAGGAAGGCTTTCTTATCTCTCCTTGCTATTCTCTGGAACTCTGCATTCAGATGCTTATAGCTTTCCTTTTCTCCTTTGCTTTTTGCTTCTCTTCTTTTCACAGATATTTTTAAGGCCTCCTCAGACAGCCATTTTGCCTTTTTGCACTTCGTTTCCTTGGGGATGGTCTTGATCCCTGTCTCCTGTACAATGTCATGAACCTCCATCCATAGTTCATCAGGCATTCTGTCTATCAGATCTAGTCCCTTAAATCTATTTCTCACATCCACTGTATAATCATAAGGGATTTGATTTAGGTCATACCTGAATGGTCTAGTGGTTTTCCCTTCTTTCTTCAATTTCAGTCTGAATTTGGCAATAAGGAGTTCATGATCTGAGCCATAGTCCACTCCCGGTCTTGTTTTTGCTGACTGTATAGAGCTTCTCCATCTTTGGCTGCAAAGAATACAATCAATATGATTTTGGCGTTGGCCATCTGGTGATGTCCATGTGTAGAGTCTTCTCTTGTGCTGTTGGAAGAGGGTGTTTGCTATGACCAGTGCGTTCTCTTGGCAAAACTCTATTAGTCTTTGCCCTGCTTCATTCTGTACTCCAAGGCCAAATTTGGTTGTTGCTCCAGGTGTTTCTTGACTTCCTACTTTTGCATTCCAGTCCCCTATAATGAAAAGGACATCTTTTTTGGGTTTTAGTTGTAGAAGGTCTTGTAGGTCTTCATAGAACCATTCACATTCATCTTCTTCAGCATTACTAGTCAGGGCATAGACTTGGATTACTGTGATATTGAATGGCTTGCCTTGGAAACGAATAGAGATAATTCTGTCGTTTTTGAGATTGCATCCAAGTACTGCATTTCGGACTCTTTGACTATGATGGCTACTCCATTTCTTCTAAGGGATTCCTGCCCACAGTAGTAGATATAATGGTCATCTGAGTTAAATTCACCCATTCTAGTCCATTTTAGTTCGCTGATGCCTAGAATGTTGACATTCACTCTTTCCATCTCCTGTTTGACCACTTCCAATTTGCTTTGATTCATGGACCTAACATTCCAGGTTCCTATGCAATATTGCTGTTTACAGCACTGGACCTTGCTTCTATCACCAGTCACATCCACAACTGGGTGTTGTTTTTGCTTTGTCTCCATCCCTTCATTCTTTCTGGAGTTATTTCTCCACTGATCTCCAGTAGCATATTGGGCACCTACTGACCTGGAAAGTTCATCTTTCATTGTTCATAGTTCATTGATAGGTGTGTTTTAGAGATAAAGGAAGAATAAGCTAGTACTTTCTAGCCCACCATTGAAAATGAGGTTGATATTTCATTGTAAAATGTGTGACGCAAGAAATTAAATTGTCTTTACTAGTCTCAAACTACCATCAGTAGCATGGATGAGTCTAGTTACGTCATATGATGAATCACATAGTTACCTGTATTAACAACAAAATAAAAGTCATGATCCAGAGTTACCAAGAATGAAATGGGTTGGAGGTGGGGAGTTGTATAAGTGAAGCATGAAAATGTCTTGTAGGTTTGAATGCAATAGCAGCTGTGGTAAATATATGATCTTCTTCTGAAGTACCAAGGTAATAGATAGATAAGCCTCTTACCTAACAATCAGAAAAATCAGAAGAGTAACGGTCTTGTTTCTTTTTTTGTCCACTCTAGGTCCTAAGGTCTTTTAGAACAGCAAGTGGCTAGACAAATATTTCTCAAAGTAATCAAGTATTTTCATAGTGTGTACCATGTCATCAATAAGCAGCAAATGGATATCATGTGTCTCCAGAGGGAATATTCTGAAAAGGACATATCAATTATGGAAGATTCTCGCCAGAAATGCACAACTCAAATCTAATCATTAGAAAACATCACCAGACCCATAATAAGGAATGTTCTATCAAATAATTGGTTTGTATTCTACGAAAAATGTCAATGTGACTAAAACAAGGATAGGCTGGGGCACTGCTCCAGACTGGAGACAAAGGGATGTTATACTAAATGCAATGTGTGATCCTTGAACTGGATCCTCTTTAGGTGAAAAGAAGTTGTTAAAAAAGGCATTGAGGCAACTGATAAAATTGGAATATGGGTTATGTATTAGGTAAAAATATTTCATCAAGGTTAAACTTTCCAAATTTGATAACTGAACAATGTTCATGTAGGGTAAATATCTTTTATTCTTAAAAATACAGACTAAATTTTTAAGGAGTAAAGGGGCATAATATGAAACCTACTCTTTTAAAAATTTTTTATTGAAATATAGTTGACTTACAATGCTATGTTACTTTCAGGTGTACAGCAAAATGTTTCAGTTATATTCTCTTCCATTATAGGTTATTATAAGATACTAAATACAGTTTTCAATGCTATACAGCAGATCCTTCTTGGTTATATACTTTATACACAGTGGTGTGTATATTTTAATCCCAAATTCATAAATTATCCCTTCCCAGCCTCTCCCCTTTGGTAACCATAAGTTTGTTTTCTATGTCCATGAGTCTATTTCTGTCTTGTAAATATGTTCAATTGTATCATTTTTTAGATTCCACATATAACTGACCTCATATGATATTTGTCTTTCTCTGACTTCATTTAGTATGGTTATCTCTAAGTCTATCCATGTTGCTACAAATGGCATTATTTCATTCTTGTTAATGACTGAGTAACATTTCTTTGTGTATATACGCCACACCTTTATCTATTCATCTGTTGATAGACACTTAGCACAACCTACTCAAAGGATTTAGAAAAAAATTTTATATAGGGGGGCAAATAGATAAAAGAGAGATTGGTAAAACAAATGGAACAAACTATCAAACACTGATGAATCTTGGTGCTCTTCTTACAATTTCTCTATAAATTTGAAATTATATCAAAATAAAACTTCATTTTAAAAAGGGCCCATGGATCACTTGAATCAGAAGTGTACTCAGTATACCGGAGTACACTACTTGCTATTGATGCAGATTCATGAGCCCTGCTACTAAGTCAGAAATCTGGGTAGAGCCTGGGAGTTTTCATTAATCATTCTTCCTTTTTTGTATTTTTGGTTGTGCTGGGTCTCCACTGGTGGGTGGGTTTTTCTCTAGTTGTGGTGAGTGAGGGCTACTCCCTATGTGCGGTGCACAGGCACCACAATTCCAATTAACAACTAAGGTTGTAGGATACAATTAAATACAAAAATAATTTTCTGTATAATTGCAATGAAAAATCTGAGAATGAAATCAGGAAATCAATTTTATTTACAACATTATCAAGAGGAATAAAATAATTAGGAATAAATTTAATATGAGAAATGCAAAATCTGTTCTCTGAAAACTACAAAATGTTGTTCAAGGAATGAAAACAGACCTAAACAAATAAACAGACAATATAGTTTAGGTGGCAATACTTCCCAGGGCTCTACAGATGCAGCACAATCCTTATCAAAACCTTAGCTGGCTTCTTTGCAGAAATCAACATGCTGATACGAAAATTCATAGGACCCAGAGTAGCCAAAACAATCTTGAAAAAAAAAAAAAAAGAGCAAAGATGATATATTTACAATTCGCAATTTCAAACTTTACTAAAAAGCTACAGTAAATAATACAGCACAGTACTGGCCTAAGTAGAGACATACGGATCAATGGACAGAACTCAGAGTCCAGAATTACAGACTCACATTTAAGGTCAATTGATTTGACAGGGGTGCATGACCATCCAATGGAGAAAGAACAGCCTGGGACAACTGAATAGCTACATGTAAAGGAATTAAGTTGGACCTTTACCCCACACAAAAATTAAGTAAAAATTTGGCACCTAAAATTAAACTCTTAGCACAAAACAAAGGTATAAGTCTTTGTGATCTTGGATTAAGCAATGGTTTCTTAGATATGACACCAAAAGCACAACATACAAAAGAAAAATTAGATATCATCAAATTAAAAAATGTTTGTACTCCATTATGAAGAAAGTAAAAAGAGGGAATTCCCTGGTTGTCCGGCAACTAGGACTTGGCACTTTCACTGCCAAGGCCCAGGTTCAATCCTTAGTTTGGGAACTAAGATCCTGCAAAAAAAGAAAAGGAAAAATGAAACCCACAAAATGAAATAAAATATTTGTAACTCACATATCTGATACAGGACTTGTATTTAGAATATATAAATTACTTTCACAACTTAAAAGTAAAAAGATAAATAACACAATTAAAAAAGGACAAAGCATCTGAATAGTTATTTCTCTAAAGAAAATTTACAAATGGCCAATAAGCACATGAAAAGATACTCAACATCATTAACTATCAGAAAAATGTGAATCAAAACTACAATGAGGTACCACTTCACACCTAATAGGATGGCAATTATATATATATATATATATATATATATATATATATATATATATATATATATATATACACACACATGTATTTGTAAAACAGCTTTATAGATATATAGTCATAGGTAGAGAGATTGCCACACATGCATTTGGACCCCAGATCATCCAAACTCATCCTGGTCACCGCTATAAGATTTTCAGAATTATTTTATTAGCATTATTTTCAATGTTTTTATACTGAAATTAATTTAAGTTAAAAGTGCTAAATATTGCAGAGTAAAATAATTGGCCTCTTATAGAGTATAACTTAATAATGACTGTAGCCTGCCAGGCTCCTCTGTCCATGGAATTTTCCAGGCAAGAATACAGGAGTGGGTTGCCATTTCCCACTCCAGCGGATCTTCCTGACCTAGGAATTGAATCCTTGTCTCTTGAGTATCTTGCTTGGGCAGGCAGATTCTTTACCACTGGACCATCTGGGAAGCCCCACAGAGTATAATTTAATAATATTAAGATATGCTAATTGTTACTTTGCAAAGAAAATATTTATATACATTATAGGTGTAAAACACTAAAAAGTTCTTGCAGGTTTTTAGAAACTTTAGATTAAATATAAATGGAAAAAAAATCTATGTTTAAGTGCAAACTTTGATTCTACAACATCAAGCTTTTTTCATCATTGTTTGCTTGGCTCAGAATCCTAATCTTTCATTTCCTAAGCCATTGGTTAGTTTTATGGTGCAAAAAAGAGGCAGTAATTAAGTTATACATACTGTTTGCTATTTCTACTAAAAAGGTAGAACGTTTTGCAAAGAATGTTAAAATTATCATTAAACTACAATTACAATTATAATAATTGTCTGGGAATTATATAATAATAATTAACAATAATAATAATTCCCTGGGAATTCCCTGGTGGTCTAGTGGTTAGGACTCAGCTTCCAATGCCAGCAGCTGGGGGTTAATCCCAGACAGGATACTAAGATCCTGAAAGCCACATGGTGTGATGAAAAGTAAATAAATAAATAAATAATAAAAAACAACCATTTAACTCTGCATTGTAGCATGAAAGCAACTACAGACAAAATATAATCAGATAGGGTAGGAGGAGCTGTGTTCCAATAAAAATTTTAAAAAATTTCCTCAACAGTTTAGAAACATGGGTTAAGAAACAAGACAGAAGCAAATGATTCTTTGGAAATACTATCAAAAACACAGTTCTCATACCAATAAAACCTAGATCAATAGCTCCTGGTAACTACCGTACCACTTTCTAGCAGGAGGAAAAGTATTTCAGAGGAGGTGAAAGAATTCCTGGTTTCATTTGCAGTTAGGTGTAATTGTTGAGCTATTAAAAAAAAAAAAAAAAAAAGATTGTTTTCCTTGGGGAACACTTTGGTCTAATGTGATTTAAATGATCTTTGCCTAAAGGTAGCAGGCTAATTAGCCATAATTCTTGAAACCAAGGTTTAGACCAGATAGTTTGTACTTTGGCTAAGGTGATGTCCTCTTGGGTCTACCCTAGTATTTCAGTGCTTAGACAAATACAATCAAAGTAGTTCCTATGTGGCATTGGGAGTCCAGATACCATTGTTATATTTGAGTTAATTCATGTGGTCTTGGGAATAGCATTTCCAACCTCTCACCATGTCCTGACAATTATCCTAACTCCATTCCTGAACTCCTACACTTGGTTTTCCACATGGCAGCCAGACTGTGGTCTTTAGAAAAAAATTAGATCACTAAGGTGACCAATCCCTTGGTTTGCCCAGAAATGTGCTAGTTTTAGCACTGAAAGTCTCATATCCCTCAGTCCCAGACAAATTGGTGTGGTTTGTCATCCTGGGATCACTAGCAGCCAACCTTCTTTAGGACAGAACCATTTATGATGGTCTCCCAGGCCCTGCAGGACCTGTCTCTTGCCTTCCTCTCCAGCTGCTCTCATACTAGGCTCCCCTGTGGGCTCTCCACTTCAGGTACACTGGTTTTATTTTATTTATGAGAACTTATCCTGCTCCTTTCCATCTCAGGGCCTTTGCCTTTCAATTCCCTGCAGGGGCTGCACCTTCTGTTCCTTTCACTGAGTTAAGCCAGGTTCATCCTTCATATCTCAGTGGAATCCTACGTCACTATAAGTGTCTCTAACACAAGCTCTCAGAACATTCTGTTTCTTTCCTCCATAGTACTAACACGGTCATACGATTAATCATTATAGTTTAATGTTTGACTCCTGGGCTGTAAACTCTGTGAGTGTTAAGAAGATGTGTGTTTTTGTTTTTCATTGTAATTTTACTCCTAGAATGTGCCTGGGACAGAAAAAGGGCTCATTAAATATCTGTTTATTTTCCACTGCTAATGCCATAGGGTAGCCTTGAGACTTCTGAAGCATTTTCCTGCTTTTAGTCTATCCACCTTTCAAACATGAAGTCCACTACTGCCATGCGAATCTTCTAGATACAGACATCCTCTGAATTTCCACAGCCACTGTGTCCCATAGTGATCTGTTGCTATGTCCCTGTATATAATTAGAAAGAGTACACTTATTAAGAGTGTGCTATACACCAGCTCTGCACTAGGTACTTTATATAGTTAATCTAATTTGCTCCTCACAACCACCCTTGAGGAATGTTTTCCCTATTTTATGTGTGAGAAGACAAAGGCTTAGAGAGATTAGGTAATAATCTATTAGGGTCAGAGGGTTGGTGACCTGGAACAAGGATGGTGCCTGATGCATAAATGCTTGCATTTTTGGCTTTCAATTACATGTTTTATGAATTTGAATTAGGTTGGTCTGTGCATGACAGAAAAGCCAAAATATAATGTTAGTGACTTAAGGAAAATATAAAATTACATCTTTCTTATATTAAAGAGACCAGAGGAAAGCAGCCTGGGGTTAGCATTGTCTGGTCTTTGCTAGACTCCTCCTGTGTCCCTGTTTATTCATGTTAGCTTGTGAATTTCACTTTCTGGTCCAAAATGGTTACTTGAGCTCCAATTATCCTCATCCCTCTTTAGTTACCAGGAAAGTGGAAGATGTCAAAAAGGGTGTGCCCCCATCCTTTAAAAGTACTTAGGTCACAGCTGACACAAACTCTTCTGTTTATATCTCACTGGACACAAGATAGTCATATGATCACACTGCTCTGTAAAGGAGGCTGGGAAATATAGTCTATGTCTTGGTTGGCTATGAAACCAACTTAAAAAAATCCCCTTAGTCATCTATTGTTATTGTTTAGTTGCTCAGTTGTTTCCTACTCTTTTGTGACCCCATGGACTGTAGCCCACAAAGCTCCTTTGTCAATGGGATTTCCCAGGCAAGAAAACTGGAGTGAGTTGCTATTTCTTTCTTCAAGGGCTCTTTGACCGAGGGATTGAACCCACATCTCCTGCATTGGCAGGTGGGTTCTTTACCTCTGAGCCACCAGGGAAGCCCTTAGTCAACCATACCATAATTTTTTAAAAATCTTCTTATCAAGAAGAAAGAGAGAATGGATTGGGAAAAATAAGCATTGTCCAAACACATGCTGTAGCAATTCTACTTCTGACCTTCATACATCTACAATTTAGTTTCATCCTAAAAATACAATATACTGTCACTTCAGTTGTGTCTGACTCGCTGTGATCCTATGGACTGTAGCTCACCAGGCTCCTCTGTCTATGGGATTCTCCAGGCAAGAATACTGGAGTAGGTTGCCATGCTCTCCTCCAGGGGATATTCCTGACCCAAGGATCGAACATGTGTCTCTTGTGTCTCCTGCATTGGCAGCTGGGTTCTTTACCACTAGTGCCACCTGGGAAGCCCTTAGCTTCATCCTACATAAGCTTCTTGTTTTCTGTTCTTCATTTCCCTTAAACTTTTGCCACAATAGGACTATTTATTTCTCTGTCTCCCAGACAAGTGAAGCTCATTTTAAGTTTTCCTCTCTTTGCTCTCTCTCCTTCTTGGGAAGGCCTCCTGTCAGCTTCCATAACACCTACCACACTTTACCAACCTGATCACCTCCTCTTCCATGGAGGCTCCACTGATTCCTCCAGTCAGTATGCTTCCCCTTTCTTAGAACTCCAGTTGCCAACATCGAATGCCCACAAACACAGTATCGAGGCATTTCATTATCTTCTTTAATTCTTCCCTGTATTATCTTTCTTTCTCCCAAATAGAATGGGAGAAGCAAAATTCTGGGCACTGGAAAACACCTAATAAGTAAATACCTGTTGGTTAATGGGGGCTTCCCCAAATATATAAAATGATCGTGTTTGTATACTCTTAACCGTTATCTAGACTTCTGGCTTATTCAGGATCGTGTTAATGCAAGGTAGTTTGCACAATGAGACTTCCATGGTCCCTCTTCCATGAAAACATACCCATCCAATGAATATTTGTTGAGTACACATTAAAGGCCCCCATGGAAAAGAAAGCTTGTTCCAGATTCATTGATAGCTCTCACTTGCTTTCAGATTTTGGGTTGATGTGATGGTGTTAGTTGTATTGTAGGGCACTGCTTATCAGACCATATATACACACAAGCCACCTGGGGATCTTATTAAAATGCAGATCCTGCTTCAGAAGACCAGGGTGCTGCCTGAGATTTTGCATTTCTAATCCATCCCAGGTGACACCAACGTTGGCAGGCCACACAGGAAATAGCAAGGCTATAGCGCTCTTCAGAGCACCTGCCTCAGATCACCTGAAGATCCCTAGGCCCTGCCCCAGACCCCCTGAATCCAAATCTCAGGAAGGAGCCCCAGGAATCTGCATTTTAACAGACTCTCCAGGAGATGATTATATAAAGTCTCAAATTAAAAAGAACTGCAGATGATTCTTATGATTAGGCACATTTAAAAACACTGAAATAGAGCAGGTACGTTTTTGAAAGAAAGTCATTCAATTCAACATGACATGGAGTGCTGAAACGTTACCAAAACCTCATATAAGAACTTAAACTGTAGAACTACGACACCTTGAAAGGCTCCAAACTTTAAAAGTCCCACACTTTAAGAGGCAGCGTTTTAGCCTCACCCTTTTGCCCATAGCCTTGTTGTGGTTTCCTTGGTTTCTGTTTTTCTTTTGGCTCTGCTGGGTCTTCACCGCAGGGTGAGGGCTTTCCCTAGCTGCGGAGCACTGGCTGTAGAGTGTGTGAGCCCAGTAGTTGCGGGAACCCCGGTTTAGGGGCCCGGCAGCATGTGGGACCTTAGATCCCTCCCTGACAGGGAACCTGTGTCCCCTGCATTGGAAGGCAGATTCTCAACCTCTGCATCAGCAGGGAAGTCTCGCCCGTAGTCTTGTTTACTTCACAGTACTTGAAACAGGAGCTTGTGCCTAGAAGACCTTATAATAGTAAACCAAGGGATGAGGGACTCTGTTGATGGTTCCCAATTTACAATCAGTTTCTATTTCAAGAGAATGCACATGGGCATTTCCCCATAGAAATAATATTCTGGGTGAGAGGAGGTAGGGAGGCAGGGCCTGCCAGAATGTGGGGTGATGGAGGGTGGGCCCTTCCTGAGTGGGACCCTCTCTCGCTCCGGGGCCTGGGCTGGCTGGGAGGGAGGAGTTGGGATCCCCCCAGCCCCACTCTGGGATTTCTTCAGGCGGTGTGGTTACCAGCGGCTGATTCCTAATAATTTAGAGCTCCACTTCAGTTTATGCTTTGAAGACAGAAGTTAAAAGAAACAAAGGCTTTGAAAGCATGTTTTATAAACTGTTTCTTGAAGACATTTCAAAAGAAAACCACTTGTAAGGAAATTCTTTCTTTACCCTTCTTACTTCTTTCAACCAGTAGGTACCTGCCTACCTCAGGGGGTTATCGGTAACACCCAGCAAGGTGTGTGTGTATGTGTGTGAGCGAGAGAGACACAGAGACAGAGAGACACACAGGGAGAGCACCTTGTTGACCATATGGCCCTGGGGAAATGCAAAATGGCATGATTTTCATTACAATAGAGTCTGGGGTAATAGGCTCAGTCCCCAAGATGACAAATCAACCTTAAATACACAGTTTGAAAAGGATCAGGGTGGAAATTTCTGCTCAAACCTCCTGTGATTTAAGCTGTTGAAAACTTTGGAAAGAGCCAAGCTGCACTGCTGAAAGCTTGGATAAGAGGGGAAATTTAACCTAGATAAAGGACAGGTCATACACATTAGAGGAAACACTAAACACGCTATCAACCCTGAACGGCTTGTTGACTTCTAATGTATCAAGTTGCCCAGGAGCAGGTATGGCAGAGGAAAGGTGGGTTGCATGGGGAAGCTGGACCTCTGCAACCTGGCTTAGGGGCTGCACGGGGACCCAGGATGCCATAGAGGATCAACAACTCTTTGCCAAGACTGAGTAGTTTCCTGGGCTGTGGGGCTTTGAGTGCTAAAATGATGAAAGTCCTAGGTAAACCAGGAGGCACTTGTCACCTTAGGACCATAGCAGTTCTGTCTGTGATACACTCTGGGATGAACAAGCCATGTAACCTCGTCACACCTTCTTTGCTCTGTTCATAAGTGGAATTATCCTGTGTTCCTTTTCCACAGGAAAAGGGGAATTTCTCTTCCTTATCAAACATCACTGAGTTTCCCCATCCCAACACCAGAACAAAGATGCTGCAGTGCTTTGTTGTTTTGTTTTGTTTTTAATTTGTGGGGAAACCCAGAAACACAGGATACTTGTGAATTAAAAGCTTCCAGCCAAGTTAAGAGTCTGTTGACAGTGGTAGGACAGGGAATTGTGAAAGAAAGCTTGAGATATGAGACTCCATAGGGTCTCCTGAGGATAAAAATGAGGGCAGAGGAAAGGGAGAAGAAATGAGGTCAAAGCAGTTAGTCAGGCTACTCTTTCCAGAAAGAAGTCAGGGCTGGGAAATTTTGTGGACACAGTTTAGGGAAACTGCCAAGCTGGAATTTATGGACAACAGTTTTGTCTGGAAATGAAGGGGAATCCACGGCCCTGAAAAGACCTAACTTTTCTGAGGGGCTAGAATGTGAAGTAAGATTGAGCTTTAAACTGGGGGATGGAGCGTGGAAGGTGATTGAAAGTGATTGAAGGGTGATTGAAAGTATCAAGTTGCTGAAGGACCAGCAGATAAAGAAGTGAGAAGGAGGAGATGGGACTTCTGCAGTTTGAGTGGGGTACCATGAAACTGTGGACCTGGAATTTCTCAATGTGTTCAGTTTATATGTTAGATTGCCTTGTACTGCAGGCTCAGAACCAGGCAGTTAGTTGTGGCTATTCACCTCAACAAGCACACAGAAGGGATGTGTGAGAGCAAATCAGGAAGTCAAAACTGTGTTTGCTCTCTCTCAATGCAGTAGTTACCCAGAGGAGGGACTCTGGAGTGCCAAGGGACTCTGGACAAGAAGATGGGCTTCCAGTGGTTGTAAAAAGAGGGTCAGAGAGAAAGCAGGACAGCGTTCCAGCCAAAGCAAAGGTATGGAATGTGTTTGTTTAAAGGGAGAGGAGGCTGTTTGGGAAGTAAATGAAAACTGAATTAGAATTTGACAGTGTTTCCCAGTCTTTGATTTCACAGCCCTCATTGAAAATGGAGGTCATCAGTCTGCTACCCTAGAGTGCTAGGCTCTGCTGCGGGAACCCCATTGAGACACAGCAGTGTGCATGGCCATTGGTTGATAGACTCCAGGATAACGAGTGAGGAATTGGATGCTAAGGTCCTGAAGTAAACCAGACAGAGACATTCACCCTTGGTTTGCTAGGACATGGAAAAACAATGGCAAAACTTGAGCAGGAAAATAAGATGTTAAAAATGGAACTTTAAGAAAAATGGGCTTCCCCTTGTGGCTCAGCTGGTAAAGAATCCACCTGCAATGCGGGAGACCTGGGTTCGACCCCTGGGTTGGGAAGATCCCCTGGAGAAGAGAAAGGCTACCCACTCCAGTATTCTGGCCTGGAGAATCCCATGGATTGTTTAGTCCATGGGGTCCCATAGAGTCAGACATGGCTGAGCGACTTTCACTTTCACTTGAAGAAAAATACTACAACCACATCATCCAGGATCAATTGGGAGTAGGGGTCAGCTTGAGAATGGAGGACGATATTAATATTAAAAGGGGCAATATTATTTTGTACAATTAGTGATTCACCTGAGGTGCTTCTAGTCACTGAAACAATCATTTTTAAAAGGTGAGACACATCTTAAGATGAAGTATTAGCAACATTTATTTCTTCTGACTATGGTTTGGGTGAGGATGATGATGGCGTCACCATTCAAGATATTCTATCAACCTAAAGAAATGAAATGATTCAGTCTGAATAAATTAAATAAACATTGATTTCAAAACTTTTTTTCCTACAAAATATAAGACACTAAGCTAAACGCTGGAAAAAAAATGAGACAGGTGACATGGAACCTCTACTCTCAACAGACAACCTAAAATATAAAATATCCTAGCCTGTTACAATATGATAAGCATTGGGATATAAGAATGTACACAGAGGGAGAATGAATTCTGGGGGTGGGGGCAGGGTCATGGATCCTTTGATATTTTAGCTGGACCACAATGGATGAACAGGATCAGAAAGACTCAGAGAAGGGAAAAGCATAAACAAACAAGCAAACTAACAAAAAAATGTATGAGTTTGTGTGCGTGAAGTTGCACACTGCGTTCTTTCAAGATGGTGAGCGCTTTGGTGTGGCCACACTATGAGGGAGGGGAAGGTGTGAGAAGGGAATGATAAGAGATGAGGCTGGAGAAGAGTAGCATCTTCTGAAACTTCCTACCAATCTCTCTCTTTCTCTCACACTCTTGGTGGAGAACAACTTTTCTACCAGCCTCTCCTAGAGAGGCACTGTAGTGTGTGGTCCAGGCAATGGAGTCTGAGAACTAGGAATTGAGTTGCAGCCCCGCCACTTGCTGACTAAGTGACCTGGGACCGAATGCTTAATTTCCCCACCTGTAAAATGTGGGTGTTCATGGGGTTCTCAAGGCAAGAATACTGAAGTGGTTTGCCATTCCCTTCTCCAGTGGACCACGTTTTGTCAGAACTCCCCACCATGACCCATCCATCTTGGGTGGCCCTACACGGCATGGCTCATTGAGTTAGACAAGGCTGTGGTCCATGTGATGAGATTGGTTAGTTTTCTGTGATGGTGGTTTTCATTCTGTCTGCCCTCTGATGGAGAAGGATAAGAGGCTTATGGAAGTTTCCTGATGGGAGAGACTGACTGAGGGGGAAACTGGGTCTTGTTCTGATGTGGTGGGGGGCATGCTCAGTAAATCTTTAATCCAATTTTCTGTTGATGGGCGGAGCTGTGTTCCCTCCCTGTCATTTGACCTGAGGCCAAACTATGGTGGAGGTAATGAAGATAATGGCGACCTCCTTCAAAAGGTCCTATGCACGCACTGCTACACTCAGTGCCCCCAACTCTGTAGCAGGCCACAGCCAACCAACACCTCTGCTGGAGACTCCTGGACACTCATGGGCAAGTCTGGGTCAGTCTCTTGTGGGGTCACTGCTCCTTTCTCCTGGGTCCTGGTGTGTACAAGGTTCTGTTTGTGCCCTCCAAGAGTCTGTTTCCCCAGTCCTTTGTAAGTTCTGGTGGCTCTATGGTGGGGTTAATGGCAACCTCCTCCAAGAGGGCTTGTGCCATACCCAAGTCTGCTGCACCCAGAGCCCCTGCCCCTGCAGCAGGCCACTGCTGACCCGTACCTCCTCAGGAGACACTCAAACACAGTTCTGTCTCAGTCTCTGTGGGATCTCTGGGTCCTGGTGTGCACAGGTTTGTTTGAGCCCTCTGAGTGTCTCTGGCGGGTATGGGGTTTGATTCTAAATGCAATTTCACCCCTCCTACCATCTTGCTGGGGCTTCTCCTTTGGTCTTGGACATGGGGTATCTCCTCAAAGTCACTCCAGTGCCACACATCCACCGCTCCAGCACCTACCATCTTGCTGGGGCTTCTCTGCCCTTGGCCATGGGGTATCTCCTCACAGCTGCTCCAGCGTGACATTGTACAGGAGGCAATGATCAAAACCACCCCCAAGAAAAAGAAATGCAAAAAGGGAAAATGGTTATCTGAGGAGACCTTACAAACAGCTATGAAAAGAAGAGAAGTGAAAGGCAAAGGAGAAAAGGAAAGATATACCCATTTGAATGCAGAGTTCCAAAGAATAGCAAGGAGAGATAAGAAAGCCTTCCTCAGTGATCAATGCAAAGAAATAGAGGAAAACAATAGAATGGGGAAAGACTAGAGATCTCTTCAAGAAAATTAGAGATACCAAGGGAATATTTCATGCTAAGATGGGCACAATACAGGACAGAAATGGTATGGACCTAACAGAAGCAGAAGCTATTAAGAAGAGGTGGCAAGAATACATAGAACTATACAAAAAAGATCTTCACGACCCAGATAATCACAATGGTGTGATCACTCACCTAGAGCCAGACATCCTGGAATGCAAAGTCAAGCGGGCCTTAGGAGGCATCACTACAAACAAAGCTAGTGGAGGTGATGGAATTCCAGTTGAGCTATTTCAAATCCTAAGAGATGATTCTGTGAAAGTCCTGCACTCAATATGCCACAATTTCCAATATGCAAATTTGGAAAACTCAGCAGTGGCCATGGTACTAGAAAAGGTCAGTTTTCATTCCAATCCCAAAGAAAGGCAATGCCAAAGAATGCTCAAACTATGGCACAGTTGCACTCATCTCACACGCTAGCAAAGTAATGCTGAAAATTCTCCAAGCCAGGCTTCAACAGTACTTGAACCGTGAACTTCCAGATGTTCAAGCTGGATTTAGAAAAGGCAGAGGAACCATGAATCAAATTGCCAACATCTGTTGGATCATCAAAAAAGCAAGAGAGTTCCAGAAAAACATCTACTTCTGCTTTATTGACTATGCCAAAGCCTTTGACTATGTGGATCACAACAAACTGTGGAAAATTCTGAAAGAGATGAGAATACCAGACCACCTGACCTGCCTCCTAAGAAATCTGTATGCATGTCAAGAAGCAACAGTTAGAACTGGACATGGAACAACAGACTGGTTCCAAATCGGGAAAGGTGTACGTCAAGGCTGTATATTGTCACCCTGCTTATTTAACTTATATGCAGAGTACATCATGAGAAATACTGGGCTGGATGAAGCACAAGCTGGAATCAAGATTGCTGGGAGAAATATCAATAACCCCAGATATATAGATGATAGCACCCTTATGGCAGAAAGTGAAGAAGAACTAAAGAGCCTCTTGATGAAAGTGAAAGAGAGAGAGTGAAAAAGTTGGCTTAAAGCTCAACATTCAGAAAACTAAGATCATGGCATCTGGTCCCATCACTTCATGGCAAATAGATGGGGAAACAGTGGAAACAGTGGCTGACTTTATTTTGGGGGGCTCCAAAATCCCTGCAGATGGTGACTGCAACCATGAAATTAAAAGACACTTGCTCCTTGGAAGAAAAGTTACGACCAACCTAGACAGCATATTAAAAAGCAGAGACATTATTTTGACAACAAAGGTCCTTCTAGTCAAAGCTATGGTTTTTCCAGTAGTCATGTATGGATGTGAGAGTTGGACTATAAAGAAAGCTGAGTGCCAAAGAATTGATGCTTTTGAACTGTGGTGTTGGAGGAGACTCGCCCTTGGACAGCAAGGAGATCCAACCAGTCCATCCTAAAGGAAATCAGTCCTGAATATTCACTGGAAGGACTGATGTTGAAGCTGAAACTCCAATACTTTGGCCACCTGATGTGAAGAACTGACTCATTTGAAAAGATCCTGAGGCTGGGAATGATTGAAAGCAGGAGGAGAAGGGGACAACAGAGGATGAGATGGTTGGTTGGCATCACCGACTCAATGGACATGAGTTTGAGCAAACTCTGGGAGTTGGTGATGGACAGGGAGGCCTGGCATGTTGCAGTCCATGGGATCTCAAAGAGTTGGACACGAATGAGTGACTGAACTGAACTGAAAATGTGGGTGACAATATGGTCCTTATGAGGTCTTTGTGAAGAATGAATGAGTTGATGCCTGGAAAGCAAGCACTGAGAACAGGGCCGGCAGTGTTGAAAGTGATTAATAAATGTCAAATATTATTACTACTGTAATATAATCATGAATATCAAGTTATTTCAGTTCTTATGTTAGGAAAAGCCAATTTTAAATCTGTATTTGTCTTATTCTTATGGGTACTACATGGTTTTGTAGCTTCTGTCAGCAAAGGAACTTGCTGAAATAGACTCTCCAAAATATCTTACAGGAATACTTCTCCACTACAGTACCTGGGAATCTACCAATAGAAATGCTTTTAAGGAAGTCCTTTATAAAATGTTAAGACTTTAGGAAGAGGGAATGTGCGTTTCAGCCATTAGCAACTCAGCAGGGATTAGTTTACCCCACTAGGCAAGAAAGACAGGGCTGAAATGCAATGTTGGATAGGTGAGAAAACCAGTTCTAGCTTAGTGTTGTCTGTTGGGGGTGGGGGTCTTAGATGGGGTCTTCAGTGCCCCTTGGAAACTAGGGACCGTTTCAGTATCTAGAGGGGAAAAGGAAATTAGTCGAAGAGGAGAGGGACATAGGAAGGAAGAGAGAATTGTTTACTTCACAGTATTGTTTAAAGTCAATCTTGTTAATAAAAACAGCTGCTGAAATGGCTTAAATAAGGCTGCTGTCAAGTCTTATCTAAAAAATGTTAAGGTTACAAACCCTAACATACTTCATGTAAAATGATTATGGATACTAATATAGAAGAAAAATTATATACAGTATATTTCATATTTATATATATTTAGATATATATGTGCCAGGCTTCTCTGGTAGCTCAGATGGTAAAGAATCTGCCTGCAATGCAGGAGACCCAGCTCTGATCCCTGGGTTGGGAAGATCCTCCGGAAAAGGGCATGGCAACCCACTCCTATTCTTGCCTGGGAAATCCCATGGACAGAGCAGCCTGTCAGGCTACAGTCCATGGGGTCGCAAAGAGTCAGACACCACTGAGTTACTAACCCTTTCAAGCTTCACTTTCCTTTTCAAGATATATATGTATCTCCCTTTTTGTCTAAAGTTAAATCTGACAACACTCAGAATGCATGACTGTCTTAGGGGCTAATTTCTAGGTTGCAACTGTGTCTAGTGATGTGGGGGCCTTTGTCAAGTCATTGAAAGTTTATGAAACTGCTGGTTGGGTTTACCCTAGAGAGAAATCGTTCAGTGGAGCTTTAGTGCAGAAACTGGCACAGGTAGCTGAAATGTTTTTTTAATTGCCACCAGGAAAAAGAGAGGGCCCAGAAGGATTCTTCAGCCCAAGGGAGCCCCTCCTTGGTTATAAACTAATTTGCTATGTGCATGTGGACCAGATGGATGGAATTAAACCTTCTTGGGTGTCATGGTTAAATCGTTTTAAAATGTCTGGAGACTCCTGGAAATGTAAGAAGTCATATTTCTCTTTCAAAGGACCATCCTCTTGTGGTTCAAATGTGAGCTTTGAAACTGAAACTATAACTCCTGTGGCTATAGGGTGGGGTCTCTATGTTTTCCTTCTTCCCCTATTGGTCTGTACTATATAGAAAGGTTGCAAAATTCTCAATTTATGTTTGTGTTTTGATAAAGCCAGCTCTAAGGTAATTGGAGAGGGGACTGGAGGCTAGTTAATCTATGAAGAAGGTCCCTGCTTTCTACAGATCTTCTGTCCTGAAGAACTGGTCATCCCAATCTTCTTGTTACAGTTGTTCAGAGCCTTTACACATCTGTCTGCCTGTGGCATTGTGGAAATAACCTATAGAAACATCTCAGGAGGCTGCCTCAGTAACTTGAAGGATGGCGGAAGAAAAAATGTAGGCCAGAGGGAAGTATTATATGTAGGGTAAGAGAATACAGACCCGGGCTTGATTCCTGGTTTGGGAAGATCCCCTGGAGGAGGAAATGGCAACCCACTCCAGTATTCTTGCCTGGAGAATCCCATGGACAGAGGAGCCTGGCAGGCTACAGTCCATGGGGTTGCAGGAGTCAGACATGACTTAGTGACTAAACCACCACCACCAAAGAGTAGAAGGAGGATGTTATGGGTGAATCTTGTCCCCCTAAAATTCATATATTGAAGTCATAACCTTCAGTACTTCTGAATCTGGCTGTATTTGGAGACAGGGCTTTAAAGAGGTAATTAAATCAAATGGGGTCATTGGGGGGTTGCTAATCCAACCTGACTAGTATAAGGACTGGTGTCCTTGAAAGAAGAGACTGGGACACAAGACAGACACCGGACACCTGCACGCACAGACAGACAACTATGGTAATACACAAGAAGATGGTCATCCACAAGCCAAGGTGAGAGGCTTCAGAAGAAACAAACCCTGCCAACACCTTGATCTGTGATTTCTAGCCTCTACAAGTGCTAGAAATAAATTTCTGTCCTTTAAGCTCCCCAGTCTGTGATATTTTGTATCGCAGCCCTAGCAAACTAGTACAGATGAGAACAGATATGATTGAATTCTTTAAAATCATGAAAGGTCAAGAAAAGGTGATTATCTCAGGATACTTCTCAGTCAGAATTTCTTAAAGCAAGATCTGCCTACTCTGCCTGCATTAGAACCACCTATGGTTTTTTTTTTTTTTAAAGCAGGTTCTCCAGCTCCTCTGAACCTAGAGTATGAAAATTTTTCTGATATGAGGTTCAAGAATCTTTTTGGTAGGCACCATAAGTGATGTTTCTGCACTAAAGTTTGACACCTGTTGTGCAAGGTCCTGCCCAACCTCTGGCCCTTTTCTGGCATGACTGCTTGATACTAATTACATCTCAGCAAGTGCTGGTTATCTGGAGCTCTGGCAGATGCTCTGTAATCCAGGAACCAGGTACAGATCACATTGTGGGTTATGTCTTCCCAGGTGTCAGCCAGCATTTGCCATCATGTGGGGAATGCTGAACGAGATGGACCTAATGGAATCTTAGGGGAGTTTACTCTTGATTCTCAGAAGAATATGTGTCTCACCTATCTTAGCCACTTAATAATACTATGATATATTTTAAACAATCAATAAACAGTACATACATTATTTTTCTCATAAGATTTATTTTAAGATGCTATTACCTTGGCACCTAAATTCTCAAAGGAAACATTGATACAAAGAATAGAAAGGTCATATATTTAACTTGTCTATTGCTATTCATCACTTGAACTTATACAGAAAGATATCTGACATGGCCTGTGCCTTTTTATGCCCTGTCCAGTTAGAATATAATATTGGTGAAATAAACAACATCTATAAATAAAAACAAATTAATAATAAATGGAAAGAAATCTAATCAACTATTCCAGCCAGGCTCTGTGCTTTCATATTTTCTCATCACCCAAGGGAATAGGAAATATTCTTTCACATGTCCCTAAGGTGAATTTTCTTTCCTTCACCTGTGAGCCAAAGAGGAGCTGAAGGGCTGAGAGAAAGAGAGAGGCCATTGAGAGTCCAAAGCAAACACAGTGATAAACATTTTGTAGGAAGAGTAAGTAGCATTCTGATTTAAATACAGCAGTTCACCAGGAGCAGGGAAAAAAAAAAAACGTGCCCCGTCCCCCCTCCCCTCAATTTACAAATGTGATTGAGAGATATAACAAGATTTTATATATATACATTTTTTATACTGAAAATTAGTATGTGGAGAAGGAAATGGCAACCCACTCCAGTATTCTTGCCTGGAGAATCCCAGGGACAGAGGAGCCTGGTGGGCTGCCATCTATGGGGTCGCACAGAGTCGAACACGACTGAAGCGACTTAGGAGCAGCAGTAGGCCATATGAGAATGTGTAGGTGGGAAGGTTGTTGGGCTCTTTCTATTTTTCTTCTGGTGGTCCAGCCTTTGAAACAAAATGCAACTACAATATCTTTGGAATGACCCAGCCCTGTCCAGGGGTACCTATGGACACGAATTTTTGAGCACTCGCTCAATGACAGTCACTGCCTACCTGCTTTTCCCTCCTCGACTAACCAAATTTTAGTGTCTCTGTGTAGACCACTCATTCCCACTGGATTCTTTGGGGGTAGGGGGTGTAGGGGGCAGGAGGATGGATGGGACATTGGAACTGTCATTAATGTTCCATGTGCTTTCCAGGAACAAGAGTTCTGGCACTTAACATGAATTGATTTCAAACTCTAGACCTTAATCCTCTGTAGAGAGTCAGAAGAAAAGCCGTGAGAGCAGCTGGGTTTCATTAGGAAAGAAAAGAGGGCATTCAGTCTTCGAGGAGACAGTTTCTTAGTGATCGGGCAGTGACCGGGTTTGTCAAGAAGAGAGAGCCCTCACAATGAAAAACCGCTGTTTCGGCAGAAAAGCGGCTCTAAATCTGGACCAAATCACTCTCGTGTGGTGGAAGGGCTGGAGTTCGTCGCTAGATCTTTCCGAGCGGCCCTCTTCTTCGGTCCCGGGGCTGAGCCAGGTCCCGGCCTAGGGACCGGGCGGGCCCCAAGGGCCTCGACCCACGGACAGCGGGATCCCCAGCGCCGGCGGCGGCGGCGGCGCGAGCGGGCGGGGCGAACGACGGCCGCCGCGCCTTCATTAGAGGGCGCTCTGGGGGCGGCTCTGCAGCAGTGCCGACTCCCGCCGCTTCCTCCCCATCTGCCCCTCCCCGCCAGCCCCGGCGAAAACGCGGCCGGGCCCCGGGGACCGAGTCTCGGCGCCGCCGGGGGCCGGGTGCGGGCTGCGCCGCTCCTCCTTCCGCCGGCCATGCAGTCTTCCGGCTCCTCTGGCTCCCGCAGCCCCGGCCGGGGCCGGGCCGGCCCGAGGTGAGTCCGGGCTCGGCGGGCGCAGGCCCCGCGGCTGCCGCAGGCTGGGCCCCGGGGAGGCTCTGTGGGGTGTGGGGGGGGAGGCGGAGAACGGGTGTCGTCGTCGCGTGGCCCGGGGAGGAGGCGGCGGCGGCGGCATGAGGGACGAGGGCGCGGTAGGCCCCAAGGAGGAGGCGGGGGCGCGGGGCATCCGCCCGCCTCCCTGGGACCCGCCCCGGTGACAGGTCCGGCCTCTGAGTCCCCGCCGTCCCCTCTGTCCGCAGGCAGCCGCGAGGGGAGTAGGGCGCCCGCTCGCGCCGCACCTCGGCCGCCGCCGCCGCCGCCGCCGCGTCCATGACCGCGACCCCTCGGCCGAGGACACCCGCCGCCGCCGCCGCGCCCCAGGCCGCCGACCCCCGGCCCCGCTGGTCCCCGCGCTCTACCGCCCGCCGCCCGCGCCAGCTGAGGTGAGCCCGGCGCCCGGGCCGAGACCGCCGGCCGCTATCCCTCCCACAGTTCGGACCCCGCGGCCGGCCCCAGCCGCCCCCCTTACTGAAGCGCCGCGGTCGCCTCTTCCCCGCTTCTTTCATCAACCCCGGCTCCCCTGCGCTCCGGCCGCGGACGGGGCTCGTCATCCCGGGCTCTGCGCCTTCTGCCGTCGCCGCCGCTCCCCTCCCCCTACTCCCGTTCTTCCTCCTTTTCGCCTTATTATCGCCCACTTTCTTCCTCTCACCCGCTCACCCTTTTGCCCGCTTTTCTGGTCCCCCTCCTTTTCCCCCACCCTCCCCCACACACCTAAGAAAAAAGGAACGCCAGACCTGATTTGCCGCAAATGAACCATTTTAGCGTAACTCTTTTTTTTTTTTTTTTTTTTTTTTGCTAATGCGAGAGACCGTTTTAAAGGATGGATCAGTGCAGAAGGGTGGTGGTGAGGGTCCCCAGGGCGCGGTGCCTGGGAGATCTGGATCGAGAGGTGCCCGCCTTAGTCTTCTCTTCACTCCTGTCAGTTAGGGAGCTGCCGAAGGCGTGTGAGGCAGGTCGCTGTGTTGTTTCTTCCTCCAAGTCCAACCGAAGACTGCAGTGAGCCGCGGTTGCGGGCCGGCCGCTGAGGAGTTGGTGGGAATAGTGTTATCATTTGCTAAATATATTATGACATAGCCTGTGCCTCCGTGAACAGCTCCCTTGACCTTGTGGGGCTCCTCCTCCGCTGGCTGTCCGTCCCCCTCTGGAATTTCCCGGACGGATCGCTGAGGTGCTACAGCGAGGGGGAAAGCGTAGATCCTCGATTTTTTTGTTTTGTTTTGTTTTTCCATTTGTTTTGGTGCTGGAGGTGATTTCTCTATTAATGACTGTCTAGATGTGTTCACTCCGTTTTCCTTTTTAAACGAATTTTCTTTTCACCTCAGAAAGACAGGACAGACTTCGATGTGAGAATGGCTGTGACTTTGGAAGAAGCTCCGTGGCTGGGCTGGATCTTGGTGAAAGCCCTGATGAGGTTTGCCTTCATGGTCGCCAACAACCTGGTTGCGATTCCATCCTACCTCTGCTATATAATCGTGCTTCTGCCCCTTCGACTGCTGGACAGCAAGCGGTTCTGGTACCTTGAAGGAATGATGTACAAATGGCTTTTAGGAATGGTGGCTTCTTGGGGATGGTATGCTGGATATACAGGTAAGAGCATGAGCAGTTTTTAAAATGCATATTTGAAAATGTGTAATGTTTGCCTTAAATCAGGAGCCATGTTTTAAAAAAAAATGTGTATTACACTTCAAGTGGAAGATGCTTTGACTATTGTAAACACAGAGAACAATTCTATTGAGTTTTTTTTTAAGAATCCTAATTTCGAAAGGATGATATTTTCAGAAGGATAATTTCATAATTATATATTGATAAATTCCTTAAATAATGGCTTTTAATGATTGACATGTACTAAAATCCATCAGTGTAAGCTGTCCTAGAGGAGTAGGAGTGAGTTTTATAGGACTTCAGGGGTTATTAAATGAAGAGGTAAGATGTTTAGCTCATGATCATTGGGCATTAAGAACAAGTACTGAGCCCTATTTGTGCTAAGATAGTTTAATAAAAGTTTTTTCATTTAATGTGTATTGTACTTGTGTTCACATTTGAAGCCAAGCAAAGGGTGGCTTTTTTTTCTGCTTTGTATGTTTCCTTTGTTTACTAGAATCTATATCTTATCTGATAATTCTATATTAGAATATTAAATGTAAGAAATTAAGTTTTATCCCTGTTAAGCTAATATATCTTCAGAGTGTCTTTTAATAGATTTTTATTTCTACAAGAGTAATGCTATTCTAAAGTGAACTTTTACTAAAGAACTGAATGAGAAATAGTGTTTATTTTCTGCTTATAAGCCTTACATGCTTTGAGAACTTGTGGCCCGGTTGTGAAAATTGTTTACTATTATGTTTACTTGACATTTCCCCTCTAAAAAGAAGGATAACGAAAAAAGCATTGAGGTTTCTGGCACTTGTCTTGGACATTGAGGCTTTATCATAGAATTTTATAACTGATAAGCTCCTTAGAGATAGTGCCACAGATGCTGTGGTCAGTGGAGTCTGTAGCTTATATCTTGGAAGAGTGAGCAGGGTACTTTTAGGGTCGAACAGCACCACAGATCCCCACTTAAAATTTTCTGTCTCCCTCTTTCCTGCCCAGGCAACATCTGCAGATTTTGTGTACACACACAAGGCACTGACAGCACACAGCTTTTATGGAGTCTGACGGTCTCTTGCTAGGTTAGCGTGCTCTTAGTTGCCCCAGATGAAGCCTTTTCTCCTTCTGGCAATGCCATTTATTATTCTGCAAGACTGGAAGCCCCGGGGATCGTATATACGCATTGCTTCTTTGTTATGTGTCTTGTTGAGATTCCAGTGGTCTTTAGATACGGTAGGTGAACTTCTGGTTCTCTTTGGGGGGACCTGGTGGTAGCAGCAGTAGCAGGAGAGAAAAGAAAATGAAGTAAAAGTGAAGTTTTGTCTATGGTGCTGAATTTTTACCTGTGCTGCACTGCTGTCATAGAATCGCTTTGCTCTGTAGAGTCTGAGCTTCCCCCAACATGCTATGCGGTACTAGTGGTTTGTTCTTTGCACAGTATACTTAAGTTTGCTTGTTTTAAATGAGCTCATAGTATTTCTAGATATAAGTTCTAGAAGTTCATTCTACTTAAAAATAATGAAATTACTGAAATATTTGTGCCTGTGTGTGTGTTTGTGGAATGTTTATGTATAAGTGTTAGCATGATGAGAAGCTGGAAAAAAATAATTTGGCATTGACCTTGAGATTAAGGAGTGCAGTGGTGCTGACCGAAGTTAAAGTTAATTATGCTATGGCTACAGCAAGGCTGCAGTATATTTTTAAGCATATTTTCTTGGAGTGTCTCTTCCTTGCTGCCTATAAAACCACACAGTTTCTTTGGCCACCTGCTTGGAAGGTGGTCTTGGCATGCTCTGCATGTTTTAGTCTCTCTGAAGCATCTGCTCTCCTTCAAGGTACTGCTTTTTGGCCATTTGATTGGTTTGTCTCATTTAAATATAGAATATCTTAGTATGTGCATTTTAAATGGTCTTCCTATAGGTAGACTACTTCTCAAGGGTCTGATCATAACAGAACACAGATGAGGTCAAACAAATGTAGGAATGACTTTTGTTGAAAGCCACAACTAGGTCTAAAGAAGCAAACATAAGCAGGGGTTGATGAGCAGATATAGCCACAAAGAGGTTGTGTTGGGCTTTGTGTGGATTATATGTTTCATTTCTTACCTTGGTATCAAGGAGAGGGTGGGCCTGAGTTTTTTTTCCCCTTCCCCTTTCCTTGTTTTTAAGGTTCACACATGGAAAATTGAGCATTGCCAAGCAATGCTGCTCAGTATATCTAGTATGTTTATGTTTTAGAATAAAAATTGCCACTTTGTTGAAAGACCACTTCTAAGGAAACCTTAAATGTTAATTAGCTAACTATTAACTAGGAAACTGAAAATTGAATATGGGTATAGAATATCAAATTTTCAAGTTGTGACATTCAGTCTAATGTAAGTGAACTACTCAGCTTTGCTGCTGAAGACTTATGTTGATTATATAATCTACACTGCCCCATATAGTAGTAGCTGCCAGCCATATTTGACTGTTTAAATTAATTAAAATGAAATAAATTTAAAACTCAGTTTTTCATTCACACCAACCACATTTCAAGTGCTCAGTACTAGGTGGCTAGTGGCTACTGTAGTAGACAGTGGAGATAATAGAACATTTCCATCATCACAGGAAGTTCTATTGAATAGAGCTGATAAATAGTAGGTGTGACTTTTTCCTATTTCTTAGAAAAAGTGCATTTTATCTTTATAAAAGAATGTTTTTCTCAACATAATTCTAAACAGATTTCTTTGGGGGAAGACAGGAAGATTTATTTAAGTTTTATAACACTGTCCTTTAATTTGAGGCAAATATCACAAAAAAATGAGTCCTTTAAACTCAAACACACTTCTTAGATGGAGAATGGTGAGACTAGTGAAGTCTAAGAACTTAACTGGATGTTCTTGTACTTGATTTGTGTTCTCAGAGCTGGAGTGTTATCTGTGGACCCAGAAGAGGGAAAAGGATTTTCTGGTCTCTCTGCCCATTTCTGATTTTACGTTTTCTGTTCAGGGGAACACATTTCTTGAAAGAACTCTGAGGATGCTGTGGTTTCTTCATCTCTAGTTTGCTACTAGGTAGTGATGATTGTTGTGATCACATTTCCTTCAATGGCAAGTGCTGTCCATGCTTCTCAGGATGAGGAAAAGTTGTGTACTGCCTTGCTCTCTTATTTCAAGAGCAAACCAAAAGCCCTACTCCTTAATGATTCACATCTACCTGCTTTATTCAGAGCCAGGATAAATCAGCACACTCCCTCATCTTCAGTTTAAGTGAAGATTGGCAAATCTCAGTGACATATTTCTTTAAAATAATATGTGTTTATCTAAAATAGATTATTATGATTTTCATTCACTTCTTTTTGTAAATACATTGTTCCCCATCCAAACACATCTAATTAAAGCCTCTTGCACAAAATCCTTTAAAAATATTCACTGTAAGTTGAAGCTCCAGAATTTCTTATGCAGGATGAGGGGAGTCTTTTGGGCCACAGTCTGGCTGGAAGAGAGCGAGGTGCCAGGGGACTTAGCACCAAGCTGTCTTTGCTTCAAATCCTTATTTCCCTTGGATTGGGTATTTACTTGGATGGCTGATGGGGATTAGGTTTAGCTTCCTCCCACTCCCCAGGGGACAGCTGTCATGGCTCCATGTTAGTCTTTGTTGGGTATTTGATTATATGACAGTGTTTTACGTTTTTTTGCTGGGATATTCATTGTGTGAGGAAATTAATTATTATGAATTTTGTCTGCCTGACATTTAAGAGTTTTAATCTAGCATAGTATTTTTCCACCTTTGAGCCATAAACCTATTTAACGTGTCAGGACAAACATTAAAAAAAAACAAACAAAAAAAACCATGAAATAGAAAAGATCAGAAGTATGTGTATTTGTACTGGGTGGGTGGTCACTCAGTCATGTCCGACTCTTTGTGACCCCATGGACTGTAGCCCGCCAGGCTCCTCTGTCTATGGGATTCTCCAGGCAAGAATACTGGAGTGGGTCGCAGTGCTACAGATTTCATTTATTATTATTTTTGTTGTTGTTGTTGCTGTAAGCCCTGTCAGCATTTGAAAGACATTCTTCTGGCGGAAAGAGAACTGAAATTTAGAATCTTGGGAGTCAGCTGTCTTGATCTAGCTTTAACTTTAACATCTCTACCTAACTAGTAGGAGGGAGAGCCTTACCTGCTCTGTGCCGGGTGGCTGTGAGCTTCCTATAGACAGAGATGTAGAAGGAAATGGCAACCCACTCCAGTACTCTTGCCTGGAAAACCCCATGGACGGAGGAGCCTGGTAGGCTGCAGTCCATGGGGTCGCAAAGAGTCAGACACGACTGAGCGACTCCACTTTCACTTTTCCCTCTCATGCACTGGAGAAGGAAATGGCAACCCACTCCAGTGTTCTTGCCTGGAGAATCCCAGGGACGGGGGAGCCTGGTGGGGACTCTATGGGGTTGCACAGAGTCGGACACAACTGACGCGACACAGCAGCAGCAGCAGCAGTGTTCTTTATACCCCTAGAACCCAGTTCATTGCCTGATGCTCACAGGGTGCTCTATAAGTGTTCTAAGTTTTTTTTTTTTTTTTATTTCAATGAATCCCTTCTTTCATTCTTAGTCCCAGCTGACCTTCCATTTCCCCCTTGGAAGCGTGGCATCTTAATCACTGGACTGCCAGGGAAGTCCACTGCCTACCTTCCTAATTTTGATATCAGACCTTTCAGGAAGGTAGGCAGCTAAGGCAGCTCAGTCTGTTATCAAGATCATTGCAATCCACAGAATATAAACCCTGAACTGGATCATGCTTTTCATACACATGCACACACACCCACATACCGACTACAATACCACAGTCGTTAATTTAACACACCTTAATTGAGCTTCTAGTTTGTGTGGGAACAGGTGCATAAGACATAAATTACGACTTTAAGTCGTTTATAGCAGCTTTGGTGGGAAAGACAGTGCCGCTAACAACGAACACATCCTGGTGTAAGGCTTAATGGAGATGTGCCACAGGATGAAAGAGGAAGGGCTGCTGATCTTGCCCCAGAGGTAGGTGGCAGCAGAGAGGAAATAGGGAATTTAGGATAGGAGCAACTTTACATTCTTTTTTTTATAGGGAAATATTTGTCTGTGGGGCTAATTCTATCATCAGTAATTATAATAAATTTAAAAGATTTGAATACTGCATCAGCTTGAAATTTGCATCTCTATGATGATAATATTAGCTAACATTTATTGCGATGTAAGCTAAGCAGTGTTGGACGAGTTTCAGTCATTTGATGCTCACAGCAGTCTTACCAAGTTGGTATTGTTATTATCCTCTCCTTTGGTTATTGATGTTGCAATTGAAACACAGAGATTTCACAGGTACTTCCTCTTATGCATTAACCGAGTTGATGCTGCCACAAGTGTATTTTTGTATTTATAGAGCCATTATTGACCTTTATATTGTATTTTTAGAATGTTTCTTAATTTTTTTACTACCCATACTTTTGCTTCTGAGGCCGGAAATCTCTTTCTGAAACTACAGATTTTTAACTCCTGAAAGCAATCTCATGGCTGTGGATTTCTGCAAGAGGTTAAAAAAATTGTTGCTTCAACAGAATTATTTTTAATAAATAAATTGAGAACAACTCAACCGAAATTTTAGTTTTTGAGTGCTTGACAGTAGATTGTCATCAGGATGAGGAGGTATTGCAATGATGTTAGATCAACAGCTGATCTTGACGTAAATACAAGTGAGGAGTGCTCAGTAAAGTGTATTGATTTTTATGTGGAAAATTTTTATATACCATTAACTTGGCAATTTGATATCTAGTCTTATTTCAAAGATTGTATATTTGTATATAATTGAGTAATTATTATATAGTTTTAAGATATACATATAGTATATTTAATCATGTACACATACCCTACACATACATTGTTACAGAAGCACATGAAACATTATTTGCTGTTCTTATAGAAGGTAAGACCTCAGATTCTGGAATCAAAAAGAGCTGGAATCAAAAAACTCCTACTTTCGTTTTGTTTACATTTGCCTTGCATATCTTTGCCCATCCTTTTGTTTTCTAACCTTTTAAATTACTTTGATTTACATGTATCTTTCAATCAGCATGAAGATAGGTTTTGCTCTATGAGTCAATTTGAAAATCTCTTTCAACATGAGTTGAATCTATTTGCATTTATTGATATGTCAGACTTTTTTTCTGGGGTCTATCATTATATTTTATGTTTTCTGTTGTAAAATATATAACTGTTAAGTCTTTCACTGTGTAGTCTTCCCTTGCTTTCTTATTCTTTTGAGGTTTGTGTTTTTGCCTTATTAGTTGCTTTATATGATATTTTTATATTACAGTTCACAGTAACTGTTAGTTTTCTTCTATGGAAAAAGGTAAAAGTTTTTAAAAATATTCTCTTCTCTCTTCCCCTTTCTCTTATCACCCAATTTTAGTCAATAGTGAATAGTGTTTATTCACTATTGTATTTACATTTGCACTGTTATGGATGCTTTTACCTCTGCTACTTGATTTGTAAGCTATAAGGCTATCTGTTGACTCCCAGCTGTTAACATCAAGGTAATGCTGCTGCTGCTGCTAAGTCAGCTTCAATCGTGTCCGACTCTGCGACCCCATAGATGGCAGCCCACCAGGCTCCCCCGTCCCTGGGATTCTCCAGGCAAGAACACTGGAGTGGGTTGCCATTTCCTTCTCCAGTGCATGAAAGTGAAAAGTGAAAGGGAAGTCGCTCAGTTGTGTCTGACTCTTAGTGACCCCATGGACTGCAGCCTACAGGGCTCCTCTGTCCATGGGATTTTCCGGGCAAGAGTACTGGAGTGGGTTGCCATTGCCTTCTCCAATCAAGGTAATGAGTTAGCTTATTATGCCTCCTTCTCCCATCACCCAATTTTTGTTATTTGAATTTATACATTATTATAGCCTATAATGTTTGTGTTCTGTCACCTTTATCTCTTTCTGTTTTAGTCTTAATTTTTCATTTAAATATGTGTAATGCTCACCCAAATACTTTGGCAGAAGTTTTTCCTAGTTGGTTAAAGTTTGTCATCTAGTAGTTTCTCAGTAACGAATCATGAAAACAAAAGGGAATATTATTCTAACAACATTTTCAGAACTTCTTTTTATTGCTTTACACTTAGGATGGCTTAGCAGATAATAAAGTCCTTGGCTCACTCTTTTATTTCCTTGAGCATCTTACAGGTTTATACAATGTCTTCTGGTATTAAAAGTTGCTGTGTAGATGTGTGAAGCCAACTTGAATTTTTTCCCATTATTAACGATTTGATCTTTTTGCCTATTGGCCTAATGAATTCTGTCTCTAATGTTTAGCAATTTTACTAGGATATGCTGGTGTAGAATACATTGGCACATGTGTGCTCTTTTAGTATGTAGACTCAGATCTATTTTTATTTCAGGGAAGTTTTCTTTGATTACATCTTTAAATGTTTTGTTTGATTATTTTTGTTTTCTTTCTTGGTGACCCTAATTATATGTCTGTAGGATCTCCCCTTGTACACCTTTTCTGTTTATTATTTTCCTCTAATCCTTTTAGACACTTTTTCATTTGTTTCTATCTTTAGTGTCTCTTGTCTGTGTTCTCCTTTCAGTTTCTTCGTGTCTGTGATGCTTTTGTTTATTCTCCTGTTTCTTCCTTGAGTTCTGCTAGTTCATGCTTCTTTTGTTCCTGTTGTCTAGTCAGTTCTTCCTTGAGTTCTTACTATATTTATGCTTTGTGATCTTCTTCATATTGGAGTGACTTCATTGATTAATTTCTTAAGTTTCGTGCAAGAGTATGTAGTTACAGTTTTTATTTTCTCTGTTGTAATGTTTTTCTAGCAGTATTCTTTGACAGTTGGTATGTTATGCTGCTCATTTCTACTGTTTTTCTTACAGTATCTCCAAGTCATTGCTGTGCCAGTTCCCCTTTTGTTTCCTGTGATTTAGTGAATTGGATTTTCCCTATTCAGATATTTGTAGGAGGTATGGGTGTGACCACAGTAGATTTCCAGATTTCAGAGGTAGTTTTTAATTTTTTAACATATGAAGCCTGGTTGTGTTCTCTGTGGTGCCACAAATCCTCTGTCTCTCCAAACCAGACTAAGCCCAGGAGGCTTTTTGCCACTACAGCATGCCAGCGTAAATCCCGTTTCTTAAGGATGTGCATTTTTGCGTTGCTTTCTGAGATCTGCCATTTTGGAGCCCTCTTCATCACATGCCACACATTCTGTCTGTCTCTGCTCTCCACTTCCAGTGTAGATTCTGTCTTATGTCAGCTTGGTTTGATCTCAGCCAGATCTCATATATTGTGGAATTTTTATATTTTTGTTTTTCTCCTATATTTCCAGGAAAAGAGTTTTGTGAGGTTTTCTTTTTCTCTTTCTCCTTGTTGCTACGTATATTTTCTAGGAAGAGTCACACCTATAACTCTACAGTGTTCATGCCAGAAAGTACAATGTAAGATTTTTATTCAGCTATGTAATTATAATGCAGGCAACTCTGTGTCCATTTAAATGTGCCACTAGTTGATTATTACAAAATGGAGACTAGTTTTGCTACATATTTAAGTTCCTTTCTTTCTGTCCAAAAGCAAGACATAGCCTCCCCATTTTTTTCCCCCCTCCTAAACTGTTTTGGATTTTGGTTCTCAAACTGTTTTGTTTCTTGAAATACTTATCACTGGAGTATATAGAAGATAAATACTCTGTTTCCACTTGACTACAGAAAGAAAATGTCACTAAAATGAATGGAAGAAGTGACTTATCTTTGATACTGAGTAAGGAATATGAATAAAATGTAACATTAATACTATACTCTAGGATCTAGTCTGTTGACCACTTTGAAAACTTTAAAGGTGACTAGTGCTAAAAAACTTTGATAAACATATTTATAGTATAATATTCAATATGTTAAGTATATATAATATATATAAGTTATATAAAAAGTGTATTATCTGTATTAAATATAGTATATTTATAGTTTGAAAATGTTAGTCACTCGGTCATGTCCGACTCTTTGCAACCCCATGGATTGTAGCCTGCCAAGCTCTTCTGTCCATGGGATTCTCCAGGCAAGAATACTGGAGTGGGTAGCCATTCCCTTCTCCAGGGGATCTTCCCAACCCAGGGATCAAACCCAGGTCTCCTGCATTGCAGGCAGATTTTTTTACAATCTGAACCCAGGGAAGACCATATTTATAGTTTAGCTATTATAAACCAGTTTCAAGAGTTTCTTTTCAGAGTTTGCAAACTAGTGGCCATAGTCAGCAGCCAGTGGGACTTTATTTGATCTTTGCAGTTTTTCAATTTTTTTAACTAGTTGGCAACATTTCAAAATTAGGGGATTTTCCCAAAACATGAAAGATGAAACCAAGATTTCCATCTCTTGAGAAATGAGAAATCTGACTCTGTTGGGGCCTCACGTCTGGCAGCAGTTTGCTGGAGTTGAGTGATGGCTGTCTCTTTTAGATGGTCCTGTGCTCTCCTGTTTACCCAAGATCCCACCCCTTTCTTGTCCTCCTTTGGACCTGCTTTGCTCACTTACATTACTGCCTGGACCCCAGAGGCTTAAATGATATTCATTTAAAAATACTCAAGTAACAATTACTAGTCTATTTCTGCTGGGAATTGATAGTTTTGCATTTATGGCCTTTAACAATGCCTGTATCCTAATCAGTTGTATCATTAAAACTGAAAGTTGGTTAGTGACCTCAGGCTCTGATTTCATGCAACAGAGGCATGTGATGAAAACTGCAAAATGAAATGCCATTAGTAAGAACTGGTCACAGGTTTTTCAAGTTTCATGTCCCATATTACTCGTCTAATGAAATGTTTCCCGTTATTTGTGCATTCAGTAATCGGTAGAATGGCTCATTTCTTCTTTTGAACATAGTCATGGGAAACCTAGATGATTAAAAATTGGTAATTTCTTTTTGCTTTTCATATTTGAATATGAAAAACAGAGCAAGTCTAGTTGATTTGTTTCTTTATAGTGTAGATAATTTTAAAATAATGTTATAAAAAGCATGCATAAATTTTAGTTATAAGATTATACTTTTTCTTAAGTTTGGTATATCTGATCAAGTTTTGCTAGTAAAACCCTTTCCCCAGAATTTTTTATTACTCGTTAAACTTTAAGAAACCATTATGAGTCAAGTATATAAACATGTTTTGCATGTGCTATTTAGGAGTATGCATTGTTTGACACTTTTAAGGGATAAAACATCTGTAAATTTAAACACATCAGGATGCTTCTGAATCATCCAAAGACTAAACTATAATCAATATAGCTTTTGTTGTTGTTGTTCAGTCACCATATGATAAGAATATATATGTGTATATAAATATATAAAAATTGAGATAGAACTCACATACCATAAATTTTGCTATATTTGAATGTACAATTTAATGGTTTTTACTAAAGCCACAAGATTGTACAGCCATGAGCACTGACTAATCCTAAGACATTTCAACAGCCCCAAAAGAAGCCCCAAGCCATTTAGTCCTCACTCTCCATTTCCTCCTCCCTTCAAGTCCTGGCAATCACTGATCTCTATTCTGTCTGTATGGGTTTGCCTATTCTGGACTTTCATACAAGTGGAATCGTACAATATGTAGTCTTACGTGTCTGGCTCCTTTCACATAGCATAGTGTTTTCTAGGTTCATCCATATTATAATGTGTTAGGACTTTACTCCTTTGTATGTTTGAATAATACTCCGTTGTGTAGACAGATCACATTTCATTTATATATTCATCAGTTGATGAACTTTTGGGTTGTTTCCACGTGTTGGCTATTGTAAATAATGCTTCCAGAAACATTCATGTATGAGTTTTGGGGTGAATATATGATTTCAGTTCTCTTCGCCCTAGGAGTCCAATTGCTGGATCATAGGATAATTCTGTGTTTAACTTTTTGAGGAAATGCCAGACTATTTTCCGCAGCAGCTGTGGCGTTGTGCATGCCTCCCAGCAGGGTAGAGGAGTTCCAGTTTCTCCATATCCTCACTAATACCTTCTGTCATCCGGGTTTTTGTTTTTGTTGTTTTGGTTGGGCCATCCTAGTGGATATGAAGTAATAGCTCACTGTGGTTTAGATTTGCATGTTCCTAATGACTAATGGTGTTGAGCATCTTTTCATATGCTAAAGCCAGTTGTGTATCTTTGGAGAAATATCTGTTCAAATGCTTTGCCCATTTTTAAATTGAACTATTTGTCTTTTAGTATTGAGTTGTAAGGTTTTTCTGTGTTTTATATACTACACTGTCTCTGTTTTTTCACTGGTTACTTGTATTTTTGGTGTCATCTAAGGAACCACTGCCTAATCCAAGGTCATGAAGGTTTACACCTATGGGTGGTTTTTTTTTCCTTTGTTTTATTTTTTTTTGTCCCTCTGTGTGGTATGCAAGATCTTAGTTCCCCAACCAGGGATCAAACCCGTGTCCTCTTCATTGGAAGCATAGAGTCTTAACCTCTGGACTGCCGGGGAAGTGCTATGTTTTAAGAGTTTAGATTTTATGCTTAAGTTTTTGATCCATTTTGAGTTAATTTTTCTAGATAGTATAAGGTAGGGATTCATTCTTTTGCACGTGGAGGCTATCTAGTTGTTCCAGCATTGTTTGTTGGAAAGACTGTCCTTTCCATGTTGAATGATCTTGGCACCATTGTTGGGTATCCAGTTGGCCATATGGGTTTATTTCTGGCTCTCAGTTCTGTCCTTGTGCCAGTACCACACTTTTCTTTATTACTGTAGTTTTGTACGAAGTTTTACGTTTTAAGTATATTTTGCTGTATTTCAATACTTTAAAAATTCGTAATCCATTTTGTTACGTATAATGACTTCAGTTATCATGCTAGTTCACTAATCAGAAATCCTGAAGTTGTTTTGGATTTAAAAGTATTTACTGAATACCGTGTTTTTCAAGAATTAATATTTATAATTGGGTTAAATCACCCATTTTTACCTGTGTTGAGGAAACACTAACAAGTTAAATATTTCACTAGGCGTTGTCTTAGATAAAATGTGATTAGAATTAACAATACTTCTTTTCTGTTTGCTCTGTCAAGAAAGTAGAGCCTTCATTGTAGAAATATCTTGTGTAATTGATCAATCAAATGCTTATTGCCTACTGCCAGTTAGCAAAGTTATTGATTTATATAATACTGTGCTGAAGAGTGTGGTTTAGATTAATTTCTACCCAAAGGATTTTTGGCATAGTTTCTAGTTTGATGGATGATTTTGAGTTTGCTATGAACTGTGTGTCCAAAATGCTTTTGCAAAAATTTTCCAAAAAACAGTGTTCAGTATGCACATTTTCCCCAATGTGATGGTTCTACTTTTTAAAGTTAATTAAAATCATTGCAGAGAAGAAAATTAACTAGAAGCTAAATTGATGTTAAAAATGGATGTATAAAATGGATTATATGGATCAGGAAAAAGGGTGTCATTTGGAATGAGTTGCAGTCTGTTTTTTAATGGGTGGGATTGTTGTTGTTCAGTCACTAAGTCACGTGTGACTCTTTGTGACCTCATGGACTGCAGCACCCCAGGCTTTCCTGTCCTTCACTGTCTCCCAGAGTTTGCTCCAACTCATGTCCATTGAGAAAGTGATGTCATCCAACCATCTCATCCTCTGTCACCTCCTTCTCCGCCTGCCCTCAATGCTGCCCAGCATCAGGGTCTTTTCCAGTGAGTCGGCTCTTCACAGCAGGTGGCCAGAGTATTAGCGCTTCAGCCTAAGCATCAGTCCTTCCAGTGAATATTCGGGGTTGAATTCCTTTAGGATTGACTGGTTTGATCTCCTTGTTGTCCAGGGGACTCTCAAGAGTCTTCTCCAGCACCACCTTTCAAAAGCATCAATTCTTTGACACTCAGCCTTCTTTATGGTCCATCTCTCACATCCATAGATGACGACTGGAAAAACCATAGCTTTGTCTATACAGACCTTTGTGGGCAAAGTAATATCTCTGCTTTTTAATACACTGTCTAGATTTGTCATAACTTTCCTTTCAAGGAGCAAGCATCTTTTAATTTCATGGCTGCAGTCACCATCCACAGTGATTTTGAAATTCAGGAGAATAAAATCTGTCACTGCTTCCACTTTGTCTCCTTCTATTTGCCATGAAGTGATGGGACCAGATGCCATGATCTTAGTTTTCTGGATGTTAAGTTTTAAGCCAGTTTTTTCACTCTCCTCTTTTACCCTCAAGAAGAGTCTCTTTAGTTCCTCTTCACTTTACTCCATTAATGTGGCATCATCTGTATTTATGAGGTTATTGAGATTTCTCCTGCCAATCTTGATTCCATCTTGTGATTCATCCAACTTGGCATTTTGCATGAGGTACTCTGCGTATAAGTTAAATAAGCAGGGTGACAACATATAGCCTTGATGTACTCCTTTCCAATTTTGAACCAGTCCATTGTTCCATGTTTGGTTTTAACTGTTGCTTCTTGACCTGCATACAGATTTCTCGGGAGACAGGTAAGGCGGTCTGGTATTCCTGTCTCTTTCAGAATTTTCCATAGTTTGTTGTGATCCACACAGTCAAAGGCATTAGTCAATGAAACAGAAGTAGATGTCTTTCTGGAATTCCCTTGCTTTCTCTGTGATCCAGTGGATGTTGGCAATTTGATCTCTGGTTCTTCTGCCTTTTCTAAACACAGCTCGTACATCCAGAAGTTCTCAGTTCATGTACTGCTTAAGTCTAGCTTGTAGGATTTTGAGCTTTTCCTTGCTGGCATGTGAAATGAGCGCAGTTGTACAGTAGTTTGAACATTCTTTGGCTTTGTCTTTCTTTGGGATCTTCCCTCATAGCTCAGTTGATAAAGAATCCACCTGCAATGCAGGACACCCCGATTCGATTCCTGGGTTGAGAAGATCCACTGGGGAAGGGATAGGCTACCGACTCCAGTATTCTTGGGCTTCCCTTGTGGCTCAGCTGGTAAAGAATCTGCCTGCAATGCAGGAGACCTGGGTTCCATCCCTGGGTTGGGAATATCCACTGGAGAAGGGAAAGGCTACCCCATCCAGTATTCTGGCCTGGAGAATTCCATGGACAGTAGTCCATGGGGTCGCAAAGAGTTGGACACAACTGAGAGACTTTCACTTCACTTCACTTCTTTGGGATCAGAGTGAAAACTGACCTTTTCCATTCTTGTGGCCACTGCTGAGTTTTCCAAATTTGCTGGCATATTGGGTGCAGGACTTTCACAGCATCATCTTTTAGGATTTGAAATAGCTCAGCTGGAATTCCATCACCTCCACTAGCTTTGTTCATATTAATGCTTCCTAAGGCCCACTTGACTTTATAGTCCAGGATGTCTGGCTCTAGGTAAGTGACCACACCATCATGGTTATCCAGGTCATTAAGACTTTTTATTTTGTATAGTTCTACTGTGTATTCTTGCCACCTCTTCTTAATCTCTTCTGCTTCTGTTGGGTCCTTACCGTTTCTGTCCTTTATTGTGCCCATCCTTGCATGAAATGCTCCCATACTCCCTTGATAGCTCTAATTTTCTTGAAGAGATCTCTAGTCTTTCCCATTCTGTTGTTTTCCTCTATTTCTTTGCACTGTTCACTGAAGAAGGCCTTCTTATCTCTCCTTGCTATTCTCTGGAATTCTACATTCAGTTGGGTATATCTTTCCCTTTCTCCCTTGCCTTTTGCTTCTCTTCTTTCCTCAGCTATTTGTAAGGCCTCCTCAGACAATTACTTTGCCTTCTTGCATTTTTTTTTCCTTTGGGATGGTTTTGATCACTGCCTCCTATACAATGTTACAGACCTCTGTCCATAGTTCTTCAGATATTCTGTCTACCAGATCTAATCCCTTGAATCTACTCATCACCTCCACTGTATAATCATAAAGGATTTGATTTAGGTCATACCTAAATGGCTTTGTGGTTTTTCCCTACGTTCATCAATTTAAACCTGAATTTTGCAATAAGGAGCTGATGATCTGAGTTTTCGTCAATGAGAGACTGAGTTAGGCAATCATTTTAAAGCTGAAATAACCTTTTAAAACTTGTATACAGTTGTAGTATCCTATTACAGTTGTAGTATCCTATTACAGTTAATAATTATTTCTAAATATGTATGTTATTGGAGATACCATGAGGTATTAGGGAAAAACATTGACTTTTGAGTTAGTATGAGTTTGAGTTCTGCCACGACTCGTTGCTAGTTGTATAACTTTGAACTTAACTTCTCTGTGCTTCAGTTTCACCATCTTTATTAATGGAGATTGTATTGATAATATTTATCTCTTGTGAAGTTTAAATGTGGAGTGAATAGCTTGACATTTGGTACTCTATAAATAATAATAATATCATCATTATTATTATTGTTACATGAATGCCTAGGAAAACAATAATGTTTACCTTTGGGGGAAAGGTATGAATAAATGAATAAAAGCTAAGTTATGGAATAATTTTAGAGACACATTTGAGGATACTCAAACTTGGCTCAATATAGTTCTTATGTTTTAAGCAATAAATAAAAATAATTTATTGTTAGTAGCTTAAGCCATAGTCTAGCTAAAATATTAACTAAATTTCACATTTGTAAATTATGAAATGCTTCAAAGCAAATTTATGTTTAACTTTTCTGATTCATTTCATCACCTATTCTGATACCAAATATTTGAGTGTCTTTTCTGTCAGACATTGTGCTGGTGTTGGAAATAAAACAGTGACAAAACAGAACAGCTCCTGTTCTTCTACAGTTGACTTTTTCACATGGGAGACAGAAGGAGTTGCATGATAACCATGAAACCCTAAGTGTGAAAAGGGCTGCAGAGAACAAGCATGGGGCTGTGAGAGTAGGTAATAGAGAGCCTGTTCTGGAGATGATGGTGTCAGGGAGAAATGGCCTCCTTGAGAAAGTGACATTGAGACTGAGACTTGCACGTATGAGTGGATCAGGTGGTGCTGGGGAAGGGCTGCATGTGCAGAGGATGCAGAGTTTGGTGTTTGAGGAACGAAGGGAAGAGCAGGCGGGATGCAGCAGGGAGTGAATGGGGGGGGGGGGGGAGCGGCGGTGGTGGAGGTGAGACGATGAGGCCAAGCCCACTGAGGCCTTGTGTACTTACTGAGAATTTTGAAATTTATTATAAGAGGAAATAATGCAAGGCTTTTCAGCAAGAGAGTGATGGAAATCAGGCTCTCTAATCCATTTCCACAAAACTCTGCCTGTTCTGTGAAAATGGATTAGAGAGAGCTGAGAGTATGCAGGCAATACTCTCTGGAAGATTCTCAGCTTCCGCAGGTGAGGTGGTAGTTTCTTGGTCCAGGGGTGATGGTATTGGAGATGGAAAGAAGTGAACTAATTCGGGAATTTTAATGGGAGGAAATTATTGGGACTTGCTGAGAGGTTGGACATGGAGGACGAAATTCATGGACAGGTGATGGGGTTGACTGTGAGGTTTCTGGTGTCAGACGCTGTGTTCATAGGGAAGCCCAGAAGAAGGAGCAGTGTTGAGAAGAAAGATGTGAAAAGTTGAGCACAGGCTGAGTGAGAAGCATCTAAGAAAAGTTCTGAAGTAGATACATGGGTATGCAATTTAGAACTCAGAAGAGAAATGTGAACTAGAAAGATCAATTGGGAAATTAACAATGGTACTTAAAGTCATGGAGATGAATGGGTTCACTTAGGGAGATTGTAAGTGCTGAGTGATGGGAGACCAGGACCAGACTCAGGAATGCTGGAGGTTGGGGAGGGGAGGGTAGTAGAGCCTGTGAAGGAGCAGCTAGAGAAGTAGAAGGCATGCCTGCGCTATGAGTGTGTGTCAGAGGTCAGCAGTGTTCCAGGGCAGGGGTTCTCCAGGAGAGCTGCTGAGAATGTCCGTTTTGTAAGATAAGAGCTGATTCATCCTTTCATCTGTTTGGCGAGAGCACCTTCATTGAGGTAGGAGTGGACCTAGCTTGGAATGAGTTGGAGATGAATGATGAATGGAGGAAATAAAATGGAAACATGTATGTATGATTTTCCAGAAACATGGCTCTGAAGGAATAGAGGGTGATAGTTGCAGGAGAGAAATTGGGTCAAGGGAAGGCTTTTAATTTTTTTGTTTGTTTGTTTTTAAGATTTAAAACTCTAGCTTTTGACCCACTTAAGGTTGTACTTGATGAAACCAGAGTCATGTACTTACACAGCTCAAGTACTTAGGAAACTATGCTAAGATTGAATGAGACAAGGCTTATCAGAGCTCCGTGATACGATAAAACATGGAAAGCCCTTAAATGCTGCCTCTGGTGACACAGGCAGGTAGTAGGGCAGAGCTGCCGTGGGTTGATCCTGTTCCAAGCTCTTAATTCAGGAAGGCTTCTCTCCCTTGGCCCCTCTGCATTTTCTCACTGATGTTTTTCCTGTCCCTAAGATCTGTTCTTCAGTTTCTTTGAAAGTATATCTCCTTATCTAAGCCTATGGCATCCTTTCCTATTGCTCCAGTTTCTGCTGTTTCCTTCTTTCTGAACCTCTTTGACATCTACTCTGCAACTGTTGTTACAAACCTTTGGACTGAAAGTTCTTGCAGTGCTTCAGAGTTCTCTCAGAGGTTCGAGAATCCAAAAATATATTAAATGCCATCTATGGTTGAATAAATAATGGGTCTTATAAGTACATGTTAATATTTTTCAAATATATGTAGCTGCTGGTTTTTTTTTTTTAATAAGAAATCCCTTAAAAGCATTATAGACTTTACAATTGCTTTTTGTTACCAATCTTTTCATTCAGTGCTAAGAGAACTACTAGCATAGATATCTGCCGCATTTTTTTCACTCAATTTTAGAATGCTATACCACTCACTTTGAGAAACAATCTATTAATGTCAGGGGGTAAATCTTATAAGATATAAAGTCAAAAATTTTATTAGGTTACTAAGATAGGGCAGTAAGACAAGTGTTGGCGAAATGCTCAGATTTCCTTGGTCATGCACTGCACACTGTGCGGCATGTGGGGTCTTCAAGTTCCCTGACCAGGGGTCGAACCCACGCCCCCAGCACTGGAAGCACTGAGCCGTCCCCACTGGACAGCCAGGGGAGTCCTACCCAGATTTCACGTCTCATTTCTCTGTGCTAGGAGGGTCTGTATTGCCAGGCCCAGGTCTTGTCATGTTTTGTGATGTTAAAAACTGTTTCACACTTGAAACAGTTAAGACTCACTGCTCCACAACCAGAATTCTGGTTCATATTTTTTCACTGTTGTTTTTACCTTTGCTGTTCCCATCTCTTTAACTAGCTTGTCAGTTAGTTCAGGGCAGGGACTGTGGTTCTTTCTTCTTCCTTATACCTTTCTGCAGAAATTCTCAAGCTACAGCCTTTAAGCCAAATCCAGCTGTTTGTTTCGTAAGTTCTCTCTAGCTCAAGAGGTTTTTTACAGATGATGGTTTGCAGTTGATTTGATGATAGGAAACACTAACTTGGAACCCCAATTCACTGAAATCTTACTCCTCGCAAGAAAGAATTTAGTTCTTCTCTTTAGTAGACCAAAATCACAAAAAGTTGTATTCTATTATTTTTATATTTTCAATTTTGTCAATAAAGATTTGTAGAATTTTGTTGTAAAACAAATTTGTTATGTAAGTACCTATATAATTTACTCTATTCTGACTCTTGGCCCGCACAGCCTTAAAGTTTTACTATCTGACCTTTTAGAGAAAAAGTTTATTGATCCCTGCTTTATAGTGATAATTCCCAAATTAGTCTGCACATCTGTATTATCAGAGAAGCTTTGTATGTATATGAATTTCTCTACCCTGGAGAGTCTGATCATATTGAAATGGAGCTTGAGAACCTATATTTTTAACAGGCCATTTAATTGTTTAGGAATCATTGCCTTTTAATGCAGGGGTCCCCACCCTCTGGGATCTAATGCCTGATGATCTGAGGTGGAGCTGATGTAATAATTATAGAAATAAAGTGTACAATAAACATAATGCATTTGAATCATCCCCAAACCATACCACCCCTCCTCTCTCTTTGTGGAGAAATTGTCTTTCACGAAACCAGTCCCTGGTGCTAAAAATGTTGGGGACTGATGTTAATGCATTCATAGGGCTGAACCCCAAGAGACAGTGAAATGAATATTGGGTTAGATATCAAAGGACAGCTTATTTTCTTACCTCAATATTTACTAACTATGGGACCCTATCCAAGTAACTGCTTATTCTGCAGGTTTTAAAAAAAAATTCTAGTTCGTTTGTTTATGGGGAATTTTGTTTAATCCTCTACAGTAGTAGTTCTTTTACCTTGTGGGGTCCATAAGAACCTCTTTTAGAGTCTGATGAAAGCTCTGGGCTCTCCCCTCAGAAAACTGCACCTGTATTAATTTCATGTGGTTGCATAACAAATGAGCAGAGAAGCGTTTAAAACAACAGAAATGATTTCTTGTCACATTTCTGGAGGCCTGAAGTTCAGCTCCCCACAGAGGCTCTAGGGGGAGATTGTCTGCCTCTTCTGGTAGCTGTCAGCATGCCTGGGCTTGTGGCCTGTCACTCCAAGCTCCGCCTCCAGGGTCATGTGGCCACCCTCTCTTCTCTATGTCTGTCCTCTGTGTGTCTCTTGTAAGAATGTTTGTCATTGGCTGAGGGCCCACCTGGGTAATCCGGAATTAGCTCCTCTTCTCAAGAGCCCTAACTGAATCACATCTTTTACCATATAACATTCACAGGTTCCAGAAACTTGACATGGTTATCTTATGGAGTGGGTGTAGGGGAACATTTTTTGGCTTACCACAACACTTTTGCACATACTCACAGTTTTACAGACATTTTCAAGGGGTTCACAACTCTTTTAAGTCCATTTATTGGCTCAGATGGTAAAACGTCTGCCTACAATGCAGGAGAACTGGGTTCGATCCCTGGGTCAGGAAGATCCCCTGGAGAAGGAAATGGCAATCCACTCCAGTACTCTTGCCTGGAAAATCCATGGACGGAGGAGCCTGGTAGGCCACAGTCCATGGGGTCGCAAAGAGTGGGACACGACTGAGTTAATTCACTTTCACTTTCACATTGACCGGCAGACTCCAGTTTTGAACTCCATGCTCAGTGAGAAGAACTTTACACCTTTAGTGTATTCTTGTCTATTTATTCTCTCCTCTGTGTCAAGTTACATTCATCTCCTGCTAATATGAATCTCAAAATGACGATGTTTTCTTCTTGTGATTTAGTTTCTTCAATTTATAGTATGCTTTTTGAGTTAAGTTTCTCTGATTCCTTTAGGAACTATTTATCCTCTAGTAAGATTTATTGTTAAAATACAAACCTTTCGCAATCTTTTTTACTTAATTCTGTCATTAATGCTTCCAATGAGGAGAGAAACTTACCTTAGCTGAGTACCTGATGTTCCAGGCTATTTACTGAGTGCTTACATGTGACTTCTTCTTAAAGACTGAAAACAGTCCTGAGAAGGAAGTAGTATCAACCCCATTACATAAATGAGAAAAGGAAAACTTCTGGAAGCTAAGTAACTTGCTTAATGTGGGTGATAGAGCTAGCAAGGGATAGAGCTGGTCTTTGAATGAAAGTCTACTCTAAAGTCCATTCTATTTTCATTATACACTGAAAACAGTATACTTCCCTTTTAGTTGAATGCTTAATAATTTTGTTAAACAAGGGCTGTCTATGCTTTGGTTTTAGGGACAGAGAGTTAGATTTCAGTCAGATTTATAGTGCTTACTTATAGTATTACCTTTTACAATATCTTCTCTGAGTCTTAGCTCTAAGTAAGACTGATACATGGCTTGTGTGTGTTTAGTGCTGCTGTGGCAATTGAGAGAATAGGAATGAAAGCCCTTTAAAGCAGGAAATTTTTACTAATGTGTAGTTTCTCATTTAATTATATTCTTAGTACTTTCTTCTTTTAGTATCCTGGATTTCAACACTTAGGAATACGGTCAAACCTCAAACCAGGGGCTATGTTATTAATAGCTCCAACTATGAACTTCTTTGCTTCAGGCCTCTTGGGCAGTTAGCTGCTGTGAATGCTTGTATCTTCTTTCTGCTCCTCCGTTTTGAGGGAAATCCCCAATTTTGTCTAGCTCAGTTCCATTTAGGATGTCTACGTTCATGATGCTTTTGTGAGCAGTTCTCTTTCCCAGGTCAGTTTTGAATTCCACTCATTGCCTCTTTGCTGTGGGTTTAGTTGGTGCCCTGGAATTGTGCTCTGGAGACTCTCCCCCTTTCTCTGTCCTGCTTCCCAACTGCTTTGCACCCTCAACCATCAATAGGTCATCCTTTATCCAAAGCTGTTTCCCTATCTCTCTTGTTTCACCTTATTGATTACTATCTCCTTCTATTTGTGTTTTAGTCTTCCAGGATATAAAAATACTAAAGACATTCTCATCTTAAAAAAAAAATCCCCCACTTAACAAATAGATACTCTCCCTCATCCCTGCCATCCTACATCTCTTCCCTCCATCCCACATTTTGTCAGTTCCTTTCTTACAGGCTTTCTGTGGTTTGTGAGATAGTGTGCAGAGCTCTGATGTCTACTAGCCTGGCTCAAACCTGCCTCTTTGGCCACATCTTTTGGTATTCCTTTCCTTTATTCCTCCTGTTACATTGCAGAATGTCCTTTCTACCAAAAGCCAGTCATCTGTTTGCTTACATTCTATTACTGCTAATCCAGGAGTCTTCCACCATTGTTAATCTTCTCTCTATTTAAATTTCATAAAAACTCTCAAATGTCCAATTACTGTTGTTGGACGGTCTGGTAACCTGGGTCCACATTTCCGGATATCAGAAACAGTTTAGAACTGGAACTCTTGGAGGTGGTGAGGCATGCACACTGTTTTGAACACAATACCACTGCTCCCTTCTCTCATATAGGAAGCCCACTGCCCTCAATTTTGTCACCTGCCTGGTGACAAAAAAAGGAATTTTATATTTCTTGGTCTCAATTCTGTATCTGACTTCTAAAAGTACCTCTGTAATCTGACCTTTTATTTACAGATGCAACCCCATTTTCCAGACTTCCCAATAGCAACTGTCTATTCAAGGCCATTTCCCTCATGTCTTTGGTGTCTCTTCCATTCATGTTTTATCCCCCAAAGATTTCTTCTTTCCTTGCCTCTTGTGGTACATATTTTCATGTGTCATGCATTATTCCCTAATTTATTTTTTATTGCTATTAAGTGAACAAACTTCTTGAGGGCAGGGATCATGTTACATCAATTAAAAAGTTAGCTTAAGTTTTTTATTTATTTATTTATTTTAGTTGGGGGCTAATTACTTTACAATATTGTAGTAGTTTTTGCCATACATTGACATGAATCAGCCATGGGTTCACACGTGCTCCCCCTCCCAAACCCTCCTCTCACCTCCCTCCCCCTCCCATCCCTCTGTGTCATCCCAACGCTCCATCCCTGAGCATCCGTCCCATGCATAGAACATGGAATGGTGTTCCACTTAGCTTAAGTTTTTTATGGAAGAAAATCAGTTTTTTAAAAAACCGAAATCATCTTGCTCAGTGGGCTGCTATCATGATGACCTGCACATGAGAGCTGAATGGAGGAGGCATAGCGGATTCACAATTTCAGTCTCAGGCTTCCCCCAGGGCATACACCTGAGGACTGGAAAGGCAGGCAGAATTGCTTGTACTATTTAAAATATTCTCTGTCTGAGTTTTTTACTTCTTCCCATCCTTACTCTATCTTCTCTCAACCTTTACCTTTTTTCTCTCTTAGTGTTCTTGCTAAGCTCATGTAATTGAATTTAATGAGTGAATTACTTTTTGATAGAATCCCTGTATATGTAGAGTACATCATGAGAACCGCTGGGCTGGATGAAGCACAAGCTGGAATCAAGATTGCTGAGAGAAATATCAATAAACTCAGATATGCAGATGACACCACCCTTATGGCAGAAAGTGAAGAAGAACTAAAGAGTCTCTTGATGAAAGTGAAAGAGGAGAGTGAAAAAGTTGGCTTCAAGTTCAACATTCAGAAAGCTAAGATCGTGGCATCTGGTCCCATCACTTCATGGCAAATAAATGGGGAAACAATGGAAACAGTGGGAGACTTTATTTTTGGGGTCTACAAAATCACTGCAGATGGTGACTGCCGCCATGAAATTAAAAGTTGCTTGCTCCTTGGAAGAAAAGCTATGACCAACCTAGACACCATATCAAAAAGCAGAGACATTACTTTGCCAACAAAGGTCTGTCTAGTCAAGGCTATAGTTTTTCCAGTAGTCATGTATGGATGTGAGAGTTGGACTATAAAGAAAGCTGAGCGCCAAAGAATGGATGCTTTTGAACTGTGGTGTTGGAGAAGACTCTTGAGAGTCCCTTGGACTGCAAGGAATCCAACCAGTCCATCCTAAAAGAAATCAGTCCTGAATATTCATTGGAAGGACTGATGTTGAAGCTGAAACTCCAATACGTTGGCCACCTGATGCTGGGAAAGATTGAAGGTGGGAGGAGAAGGGGACAACAGAGGATGAGATGGTTGGATGGCATCACCGGCTCAACGGACATGAGTTTGAATAAACTCTGGGAGTTGGTGATGGACAGGGAGGCCTGGCGTGCTGCAATCCATGGAGTCGCAAAGAGTTGGACACGACTGAGTAACTGAACTGAACTGTATATGTGTATGTCCCCCACAGTGGCAGAATCCTGTTTATCTATGAAAAAAATAAAACTAATTGGATGAATGAATACATCAGTAAGTGCTTTAGGGGATAGTAAGCAAGAGCAGTTGTACATTAGTTATCCTTATCATTTGCATGTTTTTTCTCTGCAACTAATTCAGTCAGTAAAGGGGTAGCCATAGAGTGTTGCTGCTTGTATTTGAAAAAGTATCTGTGAAGTAAGGAACTTGCTTCATATACCTCTATGTTCCTTTCAAGCTGTAAACTTCATTAAAATCAAAACTCTTCCCATATGTGATGATCTGATTCTAAAGCTATTTAGAGCTCTAGTAGCAAAGCAGAAGGGTATCTACATTGCCTACTTATTTCCTAGCAGTTTGGTGTAATCCTCTACCTTTAGGAGAAGTTAGAATTTCCCTTCTTCTAAATACTCATTTTAGTACACTAAGGCAGACACTACTTAATCACATTGCTTACACTTTCCCAAGGGAATCAAATTAAAGTACTTTTGATTTAAATCCGAATCTTTGGATTTAGTGTAGTGTTCTGTTTGTCATCTTACAAGTAAATGAAAGAAGCAAGAAGCTATTCAAAAAGGTTGAGAAAACAAAACTTTGAACAAGTTGAGGATTTTGCATAGCATGAAGTACTTTTATTGGAACATTCTGTAAAAAGAATCTTAATATAAAGTCTTAGCTACTTCAACTCTCAGTGATTTAACAAAATACATTTGAAACAGACTCCTCAAGGGGAGAGGTTTTTAGATAGTGAATGTGAGAAAATGAACATTTAAGAAACAAAAAGAGTGCAATCCTTCAGTAACATCTTCCATTAATACTTTGATCTGGAGCTAAAAACCTTCCTGAATTACAAAAGTCATAAGTCAAATGCTAAAAACTTGGAGAAAACAGAAAATTATTTTTACAAGGGAGAAAAACAACAGAGTAAAAAATCATCTGTAGTTCTGCCATGCTGCAATGATCTCTATCCTTGGTAATCACATCCTCCCCCTACCTGTAACCCCTGGCAATCCCTGATCTGTTCTCTTTCACTGTAATTTTGTCTTTTTGAGAATGTCATAAAATAGAATCATGCATTATGTAACCTTTTGAGAGGCAATTCCTGGTCTGTTTTCTTTCACCATAATTTTGTCTTTTTGAGACTGTCATAAAATAGAATCATGCATTATGTAACTTTCTTGAGACTCACTTCTTTCACTCAGCTTGCCTTTTAAAGTTGTCCAGGTTGTGGCATGTATCATTAAAATGTCCTTTTTTTGCTGCTAAGTCCTATTCCATTTTATGGATGTATCATAGTTGATATCCATTCAGCTACTGAAGGACATTTGGGTTGTTTCTAGTATTTAGCAATTATGAATATAGCTGGTGTAAACATTCATGTAGAGTTTTCTGTAGTGACATAAATTTTGATTTCTTTGGGGGTAGGAGTCAACAAATTATGCCCAAATTTTCCTGTTACCTGTTTTTGTATGGCACTATGAGCTAAGAATGCCTTTTATATTTGTAAAGGTTTGTTTAAAAAAAAAAAGAATATGCAACAGAGACCATATGTGGCCCTCGAAGCTTAGAATATGTAATGGCTGACTTTTTACAGAAAAAGTTCGCCAATCCCTGCTTTAGGGTAAATACCCAGGAGTGGGTTTCCTAGGTCAGATGGTAAGTGTATCTTTAACTTTAGAAGAAACTGCCAGACTGCTTCCAGAGTGGCTATATATTTTTCATTCCCATCAGCAGTGTATGTAAGTTCCAGTTTTTCTGCATCCTTATCAAAATTTGTTATTATCAGTATGTTTAATTTTAATAATTCTGGTAAGTGTATGGGCCTTCCTTGTGGCTCAGATGGTAAAGAATCTGAAATTCTCAGCTCTTCATGGTTTTAATTTGTATTTCCCTAATGGCTAATGATGTTGAACATCTTTTCATAAGGTCGTTTGTCATCCTTCTATCTTCTTTGGTGAGGTGTCCAGATTTTTTGCCTAGTTTTTAATTGAGTGATTTGTTATCTTACTTTTGAGTTTTGGAAGTTCTGTAAACATTCTGGATACAAAGACACAAATACTTTATTGTGATTGCTTCCATTTTCACCCAGTCTTGTCATTCTCTTAACAGTGTTTTTTCCTGAGCAAAAGGTTTAAATTTCAATAAGTCCAGTTTACTGATTTTTTTCTTTTATGAATTATGTTTCTCTTATCAAGTCTAAGAACACTTTGCCTAACTCCAGGTCATGGAGATTTCCCCCTAAATTTTCTTCTAGAAGTTTTGAAGTTCCAAGTTTCACATTTAACTCTGTGATCCATCTTGAGTTAATTGTAGTAAGGTATGGGTTTAGGTTTCATATTTTTCTAACATGGTTTGTTGAAAAGACTCTTCTTTCTCCATTGGATTGACTTTGCAGCTTTGTCAAAAATCATTTAGACTTATTTGTGTGATCTACTTCTGGAGACTCTTTTCTGATCCATTGATCTGTGTGTCTGATCCTTTATCAGTACCATGCCATTTGATTAGTGTAGCTTTATAGTAAGTAAGTAAAATTTATTTTTACTTTATTTTTCCTTTTCAAAGTTATTTTGGTTATTCTAGTTTGTTGGTCTTTATAAGTTTTAGAATCCAGTTATCTGTATCTGCAAAAATTCTTATTGGGATTTTTATAAGAATTGTGTTTTATTTGTAGATCAATTTGTGGGAGAATTGATATCTTTACCGTGTTGGATCTTTCAACACATGAACATGGTATTCATTTCATTTTGGCCTTCTTTGATTTCTTTCATCAACAATTTGTAGTTGGAAGCATACAGATCCTGTCCATGTGTTTTAGATTTATACCTAAGTATATATTTTGATCTGTTGTAAATGGGATTTAATTTTTAAAACTTCCTATCATTCATTCCTAATATAAAAATATGATACTTATTGTTGAGTTTGTATCCTTCAACTTTTCTAAACTCATTTATTAATGTGCTAAGTCGCTTCAGTCATGTCCGACTCTGTGCGACCCCATGAACTGTAGACCACCAGATTCCTCTGTCCATGGGATTCTCCAGACAAGAATACTGGAGTGGGTTGCCATTTCCTTCTCCATATTTATTAATAATAGGAGCTTTTTATAAATTCTACAGAGATAGTCATGCCATTTGTGAATCTGGGCAGAATTATCTATTTCTTTTCAATCTTCATGGCTTTCATTTCTCTTTCATTTTTTCTCCTTTTTCTTTCTTTTTTCTCCTGTTACTGAACTGGCTAAGACTTCTGGAATAATGTTAAATAAGACAGGTGAGATTCGGCATCCTTGCCTTGCTCTCAATCTTAGGGAGAAACACTCATATATAATTAATACCAAATAATATGTTAACTATTGGTTTTGTGTAGATACACTTTATCACACTGAGAAAATTCCTTTCTGTTCTTAGTTTACTGAGAGTTTTTATCATGAATGGATATTGAAATTTAAGTGCTCTTTTGGTATTAATTCAAATGTGTCTTGGTCTTTTGGACTGCTGTAACAAAGTGTCACAGGCTGGGTGGCTTATGAACAACAGAAATTTATTGCTTATAATACAGGAGGCTTAGAAGTCCAAAATCAAGGTGCCAGCACAGTCACCATCTGGTAAAGGCTCTCTTCATGGTTCATAGCCTTTCCACTGTGCCCTCACTTGGTAGAATGAGCTGGATAGCTCTGTGGGGTCTCTTATAAGCCCACTAATCCCATTCATGAGGCCTCAACCCTTATGACCCAGTCACTTTCCAAAGTCCTTGTCTACTAATACCATCACCTTGGAGGGTTGGGACTTTAAGATATGAATTTTAGAGGGATACAGACCTTCAGACTGTTGGAATATAATTGTGAGGTTTTTCTCCCTTAGACTGTTAATATGTTGAATTATTACCTTCAGTTCTTGTGATGATAAACCTTACTTGATTGCAGTGTGTATTATTGGAGTCCACTTCCTTCTATTTTTTGAGAATTTTAATGGATGTGAGTCTATAAGGTTTTTTGTTGTCTTTTTCTGGTTTTGGTATAAGAGTAATTTTCCCTTCTTTTCTATTTTCTGGAAGAGATGGTAAAGAATTGATGTTGTTTCTTTTTAAAAAGAATAGTGGAATTTGCTAGTGAAATCGTCTGGACTAGAAGAATTATTTTTTGGAAGGTTTTTGACTATAAAATCAATTTCTTTAATAGACTATTTGCTTTATTTTCTTTCACATTAAGGGCTTTGTCTGGTTACCTGGTAATACATGACGATGTGTTCTTCTTTAAGAGTAGAGGACTATAAAGTTGATTGGCAGCCCTGCTAGTGGCTGAGGCTTGTCCATGCTAAGCCTCATTGTAAGATAATGATTTGAATACTTCACTGGAGAATCCTAAATGTCAGTATTTTTGTATCTTTTCTCATGAGCTGATCAGATTTCCCAGAGAAGACTCTAGCAGTCTCCTTGCTGCCATATCCTGGAGGTGAGTGGGTAAAAGCTGGGTGTCACAGGGCTTGATCTTTGTTTTTAATAAGCACGTGTTCACTTAGTCCTCGTGTTGTCTGCACTGTTCTCATTTGTTATTTAACTGATTTTTTATTTAACTGATTTTATTACAGGGTCATATTGACCTCAGTCATTTTGAACTCTCTTAGTGGTTTTAATGGGATAGAGGTGGGAGTAGGATGCTTGGACACGGGTAGGGTCTTTGGGGTTGTAACGGAGGATGTTGACCAGCTGTGCTGAAAGTTTTGCGGTGCTGGTGACTGCAATTGCTTCTTCCAAGATACATATCTTCCCTTTGGGAAACTGTCTAGGTTTGAGGTAAAGCAAATCTTTAGGTTTGAGGTAAAACAAATCTGTCTAGATTTGAGGTAAACCAGTTAGAGTTAATAATCAGTTATCTTTGACTTTCCTGCTCTTTCTCTTTCCAGTCTTGCCAGTGGTGATTCACATTATATCGGTATTTGAAATTATAAACAATTTTAAAATTTTATTTTAAGCAGGTGGCTAACGTAGAAGTGAGAGGTCTAGTTACGAGGTCACTTTAGAAGTCCATGAAAGAGGTGTCGACAGCTTGGCCTAGAGTAGAGGTAGTAAAGAAGGAGCAACTAGAGGTTGCAGGATGTGTCTTGCAGGTAGAGCTCAAAGGACTTAGATTAAATGTGGAGAATTGAGGAAAGGAGGGAATCAAAGGTGGCCTTAGGTTTTGTCTTGAGTTGACTGGGTGAATGATGAGGTCCTTTGTTGAGATGGAGAAGACTAGGGTAAAGAACTGTTTCTGTATTGAGCATATTAAATTTAAAATGGCAGCATCCGGGCCCAAAAGCAATGTTGATTCTTTTTTCTTAGGTATCCTCTGCCTCCTTAGTCTGGGTTATTGTTCAACTGTCATGCAAAAAACACTTGATTCTTGGCTTCTGTTCCACTCCTTATTGTTGTTGTCCACCAACCTTATTTGTTGTTGAGGACAAATAAGGTTAGTGGACCTAACCACTAACTTGGCACGTCCACCCCATTTCCTAGTATGATCATAGGCAACGTCAGGAGCTGTGTGGGCAGTGTGCCCATTTGTTCCTCTCCTCAAGGTTCCTCGATGCTGTAAGACACCTGCAGTGACAGCACGATACAGTGGTTTTGAATCCCAGTTCCTCTACTTCCTAACCGTGTAACTTTGAAGACATTGCTTAACCTTTTGTATCTCATTTTCTTCAGTTGTAAATTGTGGATAATAATGTCTATACCTTTGGGATTTTTATGAAGGTTAATAATTATTAATGCCTGACACATAGTAAACATTCTATAAATGATAGCTATTAATATTATTAGTATTTAATTGTATATCTATCTAATAATATATGCTACTATTATTCATTTAGTTAAGCAACCCTTCCAAAAGCTGTACCTTGAGCCTTGCCACCTCAAAACCTGTTAAAGTGCCAAAAAGGGGCGCTGACCACAGCTTCCCAGTAATGTTCAGTATTCTTAAAAACATTGGTGCATAAATTCCAGTGATTCTTATTTATAGGCATACATTACATTCTTCTGGGGGCTTTTTCAAAATGTCTGGACCTTGTTTGTGGAGGTCTGAATAGGATGGGTGAAGGTGGACACAGGGAGAGGCTACAAGTATCTCTGTTACAATAGCCCTCCCTCTGTTGTCTTTTCATGAATCACTCCCTTACTTGCTTCCTCCACTCCTGTCTCCTTCCCGTTAATCAGTACTGTAAGCTGCTTTCTCATAGCCACCCGTGATGTCCTCTCTCCTTTTTCATCTTCCTCTGCTAACCCCTGACTTTGGACAAGTCCAGTCCAGTCTGCCTCCACTCTGGGCTACTGAAAGCCACAGTTCTGGAGTTTCATGAGATTCTTTCATGTGGTTTTTTTTTTTCTGTCTAATCTTTACCATTCATATTAGAATAACTGACCTTATGTGACTGACACAATAGTTGTATGACTCAGTTAATAGTGATTTCAAAGGGAACTTCAACTGTCGGGTAATCTAATTACCCAGGATGTCTGTGATTCTATCAATTATATCTCGTTCATGTCACAGTAAGTTTGAATAGCATAATGATATCATTATGTTTCTTAAGTGAAAATACTGGGGTACAGAATCATAAAATAGTTTGTGCCGTCAGCTTGCTGAAATTTTTTTTGATTTTTGAAAAGCAAGCTATGATTATGATTGTGTTATTATGATTGTATGTAAAGCAACCTTTCTTCTCCACATTAATTCTGTTTTGTGGATCAATATAACAGCTTTAGCAGCACTGTTTTTAAGGAATTTGTGATGGTTTAATTGTTGTTTTTATTTTCTTTTTGAGATGTGAACTGTCCTGATCAATTCTAGTCTATAACTTTTGGGGAGATTTATTAATATGTGTGTATGTGTGTGTGTAGTAGGTGATAATCTTTGGCTTTGGTTTTTAATAAGAATTTTTAAAAATTCAGTTATGACTAGGGGACTTTTCTTCCAGTTTTTACCCAGTTGTGTTTTATTCCCTTTGGAAATAGTGGACCTGACCCAGTTCTTTTTTGAGAATTCACTTCACCGAACAGTATGTTAAAATATTTTTGTTCTTCTAATCAAGTACAATGTAAGAACTGGCAGTCATCCATAGTTTCTGTTCTTTAACATGAGAATAATTCTATTCCTTGGTTAAGATACTAGCTCCATTATTATACTTACTGGTTTGGATAGCAGACTATGATTTGAGGAACATGGCTATTCATACATAAAATAAATGTTTTTTCTCTGCAAGCATTTTTTAATCTTGATTTTGTTAGTCATATAACTTTCTAACAGTGATCTTTGAAGTACATAATGGTATGGTGAAAGTATTGGTAAAAGAAGAATCCCATAGATACTAGAAGTGAAATTTACTGTTGAATAAAATTCAGCTTATTATAAAATATAGCATGACTTTATTGCTACACCAGGATAATTTTTTAAAAATTGATCCAGCTACCTTCCCTTGTTTGATTTAGTATTTGTGTAAATCTTAGTATAATAAATTGACATTTAGTTTGAAAAGTAATTTTAGCTAAGTTGTGGCAGAGAGATAAAATATGTATTGGGTTAACTCTTAATGATTATACCCTTAAACTATTTGTAGAAATGAACATTGAGAACCATTTACAATATGTAATATTAGATTTCTATATAATCTTCTGGGTGTTTAAAGTACAGTGTTGTTGTTCTTTTCTTATAGTTGGTTAGAAAAAAACTATTATTTGGAGGGAATAGAATGGAAAAGCGAAATGAGGAAAGTTGAGGAGGGTGGGATATATTAGTTTTAGAGGGCTTCCATAACAAAGTGCCACAAACTGGGGGACTTAAAACAACAGGAATTTATTATCTCATAGTTCAGGGTTAGAAGTCTGAAAACTGAAGTGTTGGCAGGGATGATCCATCTGACAGCTCCAGTGGGAAGGATCCTCCCTTGCCTCTTGCTCACTTTCGGTGGTTGTCTGCAGTCCTTGGCTTGTAGACGCATCACTCCAGTTTCTGTCTCCGTCATCACATGACATTCTCCTTGTGTATCTCTGTCCAAATTTCCCTCATTTTATAAGGACACCAGTCATATTGGATATAGGTTTAGAGCCCACCCTAATCCACTCGGACCTCATCTTAACTTGATTACATCCACAAAGCCCCTGTTTCCAAATAAGTCACATTCACAGATTTTGGACTGATGTAAATTTGAAGGTACACTATTTAAGCCAAAACAGAGAGTTCTAAATTCAATTTATATTTTGAGATTTGAAACCATCACACTGGATTTATCTACTTTATATCTAATAAACGGTAAGATGCATTTAATGTAGAAAGCTTATTTTTATTTGCAGTTGTATTTACATGTAGGCTTTTCTGCGCCATAGGCCTGAGTATCTAGTATTTTCCATTCATGTAGCAGAAATTGCTTTAAAGGAATATTTGATTATAAAACATCAATGTGGAGCCAGAAGGCTTTCCACATTACCTCTTAATAGCCCAATATTTATAGAATCGAGTTAGACTTTTCTTGTGTTTTAACTGCTATTAGAATAATACTTTTGTTCTTATTCATTTTATATCCACAGTGCCTGATGCTGCTTTATTGAGTGAAGAATGAATTGATGAAAGAGTAGGGTGTGCATGTGTGTGTTCATTGAAGGACTGTTAACAGAGGTGTAATGTGGGAAGTTTTCGCTTAGTAAATATATTCTCTGTCTTTTTTGAAAACCCAGCCGGCGGCACCCTTCGCACGGTGCTCTGCACTTTGCCTTGTTATTTACAGTGTGTCATTTCATCAGTTCAGTTCAGCTGCTCTGTCATGTCTGACTCTCTTCGACCCCACGGACTGTAGCATACCAGGGTTCCCTGTCGATCACCAACTCCTGGAGCTTGCTCAAACTCATGTCCATCGAGTTGGTGATGCCATCCAAACATCGCATCCTCTGTCATCCCCGTCTCCTCCTGCCTTCAATCTTTCCCAGCATCAGGGTCTTTTCTAATGAGTAAGTTCTTCACATCAGGTGCCCAAAGTATTGGAGCTTCAGCCAGTATCATTTCATGTTAGTGTATAGATGCTATGATTGCATAATATTCTATTGCATGGATATATTATAATTTATTTAACTAGTGAGCTCCCCAATTTTCCCTATCAACCACCATTTTAGAAACTTCTATGAATTTGAGCTACTCTATCTTTTTAGTTGCTTTCATCTTTACTCTTATAAATAAAGACCTTTGCATATGTATCATTTTACACATTAGTATATTTGTAAGATGACTTCCTAGAAGTGGAATGGCTGGCTAAAAAGATTTTTACATTTCTTAGTTCTCCTAGAGATTGCCAGATTGACTTCCAAAACTCCTGTACCAATTTATACTCCCGCCCCACACACATAACAGTGTATGATATATCAGCTGTTCAGATAAGTTTAAGTAAAGTTAGCTTGTCAGCTAAACTTCACTGGCAACTTGAAAGGAAAGGCCACTCTGAAGGAAAGTTGTTGCCACTGGACTGTCCCCAGTGTTCTACCTCTATTCCTTAAGGATTGCTTGACATCTGTAATGTAGTTTCCATTCTTCAGTCATTTAAAAAGCTTGAAGGAAAAGGTTTCAGCACACAGTGTAAGCTACTTGTGTTTTAGTAATAACTTCTGAGAGAATGATTATGCAAGTAGATATCACAGCTGATTGAAGGCAAAAGAAGAGGGCGGCAGAGGCTGAGATGGTTAGATAGCATCACTGACTCAATGGACACGCATCTGAGCGAACTCCAGGAGATAGTGCTGCAGTTCATGAAGTTGCTAAGAGTTGGACAAGACTTAACAACCGAACGACAGTAACAGCCACAACTGAAGATATGTTCAACCTAGCTGAAATTCCCTTAATACAAATTTTTGAAATGAAGGCATAGATGCTTTGCTTAGATTTTAATAGAAAAAATTAGCAGAACTCTTTTCTCAAATGATGTCTTAAGAGGAGCTCCACTATACTGGGGTGACAGTGGAGTGTGGCTGTGGAGGAGGGGGGCTGGCAGAGGTAAAGCAGGTGAGCTCCAGGTCCCCCATCCCTGTTTCCTCCAGAACTATCACACACAGGGAGCCCTTCTTCTTTCCTTGTAGCAGTGACTGAGATGAGTGAATACTAGTGTATATTCAGCCTCTGGTAATTTATGTCAGACATTTGAAGAACCTAGAAGCTTCTCCATAGAATCCTGATGTTTGAAACTGATGCTTAATATTATCTTTTGTGTATGTAGTAAATGTGCTATAAAATGAGGCATACCTGCTTGGAGATATCACTGTTTTCTTTAGAGTGTACATATAGGTTTTGGTGTAATGATTTTTCATCTGGAGATTTTTAATAAATGTAACATCTTTAATTAGTTTTCTCATAAAATGAAAATGCTTACACATTTTATAATATTTGCATATTTTATTCTAAAGTAGAATTTAAGGATCTTTGGGAACCGCCTCCCAATGAAGATCAGTACTAATACTTTTGAATTCATTCCCCCAGACTTTTTTCAATGTGTTAAATTACATGTAAATTTTATTCCTTCTTTGAAAAAATGGGATCATATTATATATACTGTTTTGTGATTTGTTTTGTTTACTTGATAAGAAGTCCTTTGAGGTTAGTGTATAGAGATATCTTCCATTCTTTTAATGGATTTATACTCTTTCATTGTATGAAAATTATCCATTCCCCTGTTGGTGAACCAACTATCCTTTATGCATATTTTTTCCCATTTGGACAAATGTTTCTGTAGGATAAACTCTTAAATAGAATTTCTAAATCAAAGGTATGGCCGTTTTACATTTTCATGGATATTTTGGGTCTCTCTAAAATATGAACATCCTGATTTTTATAGGAAATATACTTAGGAAATAAACTTTCAGAAGTTTTAATGTGCACCGGTGTTTCTAACATGAGATTTCTGAAAATAGGTAAATCTTTAAAATGACAGCTTTGAAACTTTTTGTCCTTACAGTGATGGAGTGGGGGGAAGATATTAAAACAATTTCAGAAGATGAAGCAGTCATGTTGGTGAACCATCAGGCAACAGGAGATGTGTGCACTCTGATGATGTGCCTCCAGGACAAAGGACTGGTAAGCTATCCTGAAGGCAGAGACAGACTGTGGGGAAGAGGGGTTCACAAAGGGTCAGCTGAGTATCTCACTACAGCTGGGAATGTAAAATCTTGAAAAAAAAAATGCTGTGTATATAATTCTAAATCACTCTAAGAGGAATTTATAGACTTAAAGAAAACGAGCTGGGATAATGCAGATTATACCTCCATGAAGCTTTGTTTTTTTTTAAAGAACTGAAATGAAAGCGAAGTTAATATGGTTCAGCGTGAGGCTGTCTCGAGGTGAGTGGCAGATTGCCACTTTGAGAAATACAACCACAAAAAACAGTTTGCTTAAGACAGAAGAGTAAAATTGGTTGGGGAATTGGGTGATCTTGGGGATTTTTAGCCATAAGAAAGTAAGGTAGATGTTGTTTTGAATTTCACTTAGAAAGCAAATTGAAAGGAAAGGTGCTACGTCCATTTTATTCATTGTTCTAAGGCTGTGTTTGAACTGTTGATTTCACGTTGCCTGTATTGATAACTAAAATGTATCTATAGAATGGGAGGATGTAAAAGTCAATCCTTAACATTAAAAGAATTAACACCTTAGGAGAAGGTAAAGAGGTTATGTTCATAGAAAAGTATATAAATAGAAAGTGTATAGAATTAATGGAGTTAATATTTGGCCTAATAATGAAGAAACCAATAGGTATTTTATCAGTGTCTCATGTTCATGGTCACCAACTATAAATATGGAAGAACATCATCCTATTAAGAAGATGTCCTCTTAAAGAAACTGATAAGATAGTGATAGGTGGAGAGAGGGAATAGCAAACAATACTTAATTACATAGTGAGAAGTATTCAGTGGAAGGTGAGCTCACCATGTACTTGGTGGATATACAAAACTGTGGAGAGGGGAAGACATAAACTTGACCTGGAAGGGTGGAGTAGAACTCAGGCAGAGTAGTGAAGCAAGGGCCTCTTCCTTAGTGAAATAATCGTGGCCAAAACCCCAAGGCAAGAACGCACCTGGCGTGTTTAGATCCTCAGAGTTTGATTCAGCAGGTCAAGGGTCAGAAAATGAGGTGAGAGTAAATGGAAAAGGTTTGCTTATTATGAAATCTGCTTTTGTTGTTTATCTGAGAAGCAAAGGCATTATTTTGCTAGAATGTAAAATAAATTCAATCATTTCTTATATTCAGAATTGTTAAAATAATATCACTGTATAGATATATTTGCATTTATAATAATATGTCACCTGTCCCCTAAATTACTGATGTTAAAATTTTGTAAAAACTAATTTATTTTTGGTCTTCTCTGGTGGTCCAGTGGTTAAGACTCTGCTTCCACTGCAAGGGGCATAGGTTTGATCCCTGGTTGGGGAACTAAGATCCCACATGCCGTGAAGTGTGGCCAAAAAAAAAAGAACCTATTTGGCTTTATATCAAGGAGAACATGTTTATTCTTACTGATAAGATACTTATATTTATATTGATTTTTCTGAGGGCCTATGATGTCTTCTATTGGTTTTTGAATCTCAAAAAGTACTTAAAATGATAAGTATAAATATCCTGACTTGGTTACTCTTAACTTCAGTTTGGCAGAAATGATGACTGTATTAGTCAGAATATAGATAATCTGAGATTCACCAATATTGTGGACAAAAGAAATTTTGGTTTATTTGTTTGCTTTTGTAAAAAGATTTCAGTTAGTTGGTCTTCTGCTCATTTTTCTGTCCAGAGTTATTCCCATTTTTAGATTAGTTATACTAAATATTTTTTACCATCTGATATTGCTAAACAATGTGAAATTTCAAAGAATTTTTATCTTGTTTCGTAAAGGAGTAATTGAGAAATGAAAGGTAGAACATTATGATCTCTACCTCCTGCCTAGTAAGTGTGGGGCAATATTAATTTATTCTCACAAGTAGAAATGGTTACTTGATTAATTGCATACTCCATAGGCACTTTCAAAGAAAAAAAACTAATGTCAGTTTAAAACTGGCCCACTAGGGCTTCACTGGTGGCTCAGATGGTGAACAATCTGTCTGCGATGCAGGAGACCTGGGTTCGATCCCTAGGTCGGGAAGATCCCCTGGAGAAGGAAATGGCAACCCACTCCAGTATTCTTGCCTGGAGAATCCCATGGACAGAGGAACCCATTGGGTTGCAAAGAGTTGGACACGACTGAGCAAGTAACACTTAAAATTATTAGTTTAATGGTGATATAAGTGTAACATAGCCTTTTGAATTCAGGAATTCCTGTGGTGCCTGTCATTCTTCCTTTGTGGAGCAGGGGCCCTGCTTGCATTTTGGTAGGACAGCACTGTTGTTCTCAACTGTCCTGCTGGAATTGTTTTCCTTACCCAGCTGCAACCTACTGCATGCTAGTAGAACTCCCTAACTATTGTGACAGCCAAAATTGTCCTTCCAGATTTCTAAACTGGAGAACCATTGACTTTACTAACATTTCTGAATGATGTAAAGAATGGAGCCATTTATGAAAGCCTCTCCAGATGTTTGAATATGTAGAAAATCCATGCTTATGGGTAAAGGATAATTAATGTAGAGGATGAAGCACAAGCTGGAATCAAGATATGCAGATGACACCACCCTTATGGCAGAAAGTGAAGAAGAACTAAAGAGCCTCTTGATGAAAGTGAAAGAGGAGAGGGAAAAAGTTGGCTTAAAGCTCATCCGGTCCCATCGCTTCATGGCAAATAGATGGAGAAACAGTGGAAACAGTGGCAGACTTTATTTTTGGGGGCTCCAAAATCACTGCTGATGGTGACTGCAGCCATGAAATTAAAAGACGCTTACTCCTTGGGAGAAAAGTTATGACCAACCTAGACAGCATATTAAAAAGCAGAAGCATTACTTTGCCAACAAAGGTCCGTCTAGTCAAGGCTATGGTTTTTCCAGTAGTCATGTATGGATGTGAGAGTTGGACTATAAAGAAAGCTGAGCGCCAAAGAATGGATGCTTTTGAACTGTGGTGTTGGAGAAGACTCTTGAGAGTCCCTTGAACTGCAAGGAACCCAACCAGTCCATCCTAAGAGAAATAAGTCCTGAATACTCATTGGAAGGACTGATGCTGAAGCTGAAACTCCAATACTTTGGCCACCTGATGCGAAGAGCTGACTCATGTGAAAAAACCCTGATGCTGGGAAAGATTGAAGGTGGGAGTAGAAGGGGACAACAGAGGATGAGATGGTTGGATGGCATCACCGACTCAATGGACATGAGTTTGAATAAACTCCGGGAGTTGGTGATGGACAGGGAAGCCTGGTGTGCTGCAGTCCATGGGGTCGCAAAGAGTCGGACACGACTGAATGACTGAACTGAACTGAACTGAATTTTGTCCCTTGGAAATACCTAACAGTGTTCTGACAGACAACCTGTGAAATGTCGACTGAGTTGACTCAGGCAGCTTGTGTTTACTGACTTCTTTTTTTCAGGAATATGAGTCAAAGGATTAGTTATATTTTCTAAACATTCTCAGTTCAGTTCAGTCGCTCAGTCGTGTCCGACTCTTTGCGACCCCGTGAATCGCAGCACACCAGGCCTTCCTGTCCATCACCAACTCCCGGAGTTCACCCAAACCCATGTCCATCGAGTTGGTGATGCCATCCAACTATCTCATCCTCTGTCTAGTACCTTTTTAAAAAATGTCTCTGAAGTGAGGGGTCTTGCCCTTTCATGGCAGTTGATGATAAAACTAAGAATTTTCATTTCTACTAATAGAACTCTATTAGACATGTAATATATATTCATTGACTTGTAATATTTCTGCTAAAATAAGTTAAGACAGAATTATCCATACAAATCTTAGAAGATACCTTGACTGTCTTATTGAATTTGTTTTAGGTTACTTTCTAACTGAGGAGGTAAATCCACTATAAATGTAAGATTAAACATAAAAGCTAGTTACTTTACTGTTGGTATGTTAAACCCAGAGATCAATAATTTGCAGCCACACTTCATACTGTGTATAAAGCTCCAAGATTTTACAGGTTGAATCCACTTGCTTTTTGTTTTGTTTCTTGGAAGACTTTTCAGCAAATTCCATTTAGTTCAGATCTCAATTTATTTACACAAAGTACTCATCATTACAAAGCAAAACAAGATTAAACATGAGATGTTGGTAATTATTTTATTCTGTATTAATTGATTTGAAAACCAGTCTTTTCACTGGGGATGTATCTTTATTTTTTTTTTTTAAGTAATTTTATGTAGTAAAACTGGTGGAATAGAAGTCATGCAACTGAATTATTTAGTAATGCTGAAAAATTAAAGCAGAAGCTCAAGTATTTATTATTTGTGGGGGTTTTATAATGTTTTTGTAAAAGCAGCACATGGCTGTCAATGCTTCATTTTTTCCTTACATGTTAGTTTGTACAATTTTGTGCTTAGAGATGGAATTTATGTTTGTTATTCCTGTAGGAACCGAAGTAGAGCTCTGTTGCATTCATGATTGAGGCTGTAGTTTTCACTTTATTTATTTAAGGCTTATAACAAGGGATGCTATTATCTCAGCAGGGGAGAACAATTAACCAATTCATTAACTAGATCCTGTTTACACTTACTTTTAATTTTGAAATTTGCTTGGAATAAAGTCTGCTCCTGATAGAGTATTAACTCTTATCAGCATTGGATAATATTTTGTGTTTAAGAAACAGTATTTTTATGCTGGTAAAGAGTATGGCTTTGTATAAACTAACAAATACACTTCATAATAGAATGTAGCACTTCTATTAATAGAATAAATCATAATAGAATAAATCACTCTACTGAATTAATTTTTTAAAATTTACACTGTATTTGTTGAGTAAATGAATTGTTTAGTGTTCTTTTTGTTGAACACTTTTATATTTTTGTATTTATATATTTATATTTTTTGACTTTTAATATTTTAACCATTAAGGTAAAGTCACATTTTATAAAGCCCTAAAAAAGATGTTAACAAAAATATTAAGACTTTTATAAAGCCTTAATAAAGATTTGAATCGCTCAGTCGTATCTGACTTTGCAACCCCATGGACTGTAGTCCACCGGGCTCCTCTGTCCATGGGATTCTCCAGGCAAGGATACTGGAGTGGGTTGCCATTTCCTCCTCCAGGGCATCTTCCTGAGCCAGGGATCAAACCCAGGTCTCCTGCATTGTAGGCAGATTCTTTACCATCTGAGCTATTAGGGAAGCTCTTATAAAGCCTTAGTGATTATTAATTAAACTCATAGCCTTCATTTGATAACTTAGGCATATTGTATTGTTTCAGAATAACTTTACCAGTTATGTAAGAATTACCAGTGATGTTGTTTACATAGAACAAATTGGAAATCATTAAGTTCAAATTTAAGTTAATTCAGTTTTATCTGTTACCCAGTGATGTATATACCTGCAATTTAAGAATCCAAGACTTGGAATTAAGACCTGTAATTTTTCATGTAGCACTTTATTTTTAGAAATAGCATTAGATTTTAAATATTTAGGTTAATGAAAAGTATGGTTGGATGATTATGCTTAAAATTTAGATACTGGCTAGACTATACTCAGTATTTTTTCTATCCAATATTTAATTATTTTTTGCTTTTAAATATTTTAGGTTGTTGCTCAGATGATGTGGTTGATGGATCATATTTTTAAATACACAAACTTTGGAATTGTTTCTCTAATTCATGGAGACTTCTTTATAAGACAGGTAACTAATGAGCATGTTTTTCCACAGTGAGAGTCTTGATCAGTCTGATTCTTTAGTGTAAAAAGAGACATCGCAAAACTAATTATAATAGGTAGAGCCTCTTCTGGTTATCTCAGGGAGCTGGGAATCTGTTCCCTAAAACATAATTTGAATTATTTCAGTCTGAATTTGAGTATGCATACGTATTAAAAATGCAAATATTTTCATCTCTACCCTCCCTCTTCCCTTCTCAGCGGTTTTCAAGCACCTGCCACATTCTCAGCTCTTCTGAGATCACTGTTAATTTTATTTACGAGTCACTGTTACATGATACAGAAGATATCTAAATTAGGAATTGTGAGATTGTTAAATAAGATTACCAGTAGGGAGCATATTAAATAATTAAATAAATAAGAGAAAATATTTTGTGAATTCATAATATGAAAAGTGAGTACGTCAGATTTCTGTAAATCCAGAAAAACCTTAGAGGAGAAGATAATACATGGCATAAATTATGAGTTTGATGGAAGAAGATGGATTGGGAATGGATCCCAATCATAAGGAATAGTTTAGTAGGAAAAAAAACTACTCACGTATCGAAATAGTGTTTCCCTGATATGCTACTTAGAGTCACATGCTTTATTTTCTCAAAAATGGATAACTGAAATATGATATCAAGAGTTTTTATGTATGGTAATGCCACACTAATCTACTGTTTATATATTTAGCAACTTCACCTTGGATGGTGCAGTACCTTGTACATAGTAATTTATTTAATGAATTGCTGGTGAATCTAATTAAACCTCTTCTGAGAACTGCAAATTCAGAAATAAGCTGGAAGACTGTAGAAAAACTTCTGAGCTCTATGAAAATAGGTATCCCAAAACACATAAACTTTGCTCCAGACAGTTTTGTGTACAAAACATTTTTTTTTTCACAGTCTGTATAATTGCTTCGTTCCTTCTGGGAAGGCCCTTGGTTTTTCTGAGCAGAAAGATGGGGGGAAAAGCAGGCTTGGAACCTCAGGAAGAACTGGAAATGGGGAATGGCCACAATAAGACTGAAACAAAATAAGCAGATCAACTTATAAGTGATCAGAACAACTTAATGAAGAAACTAACCTAACATCTTAGTATTGCTGGAGGGGAAGACAGCAGAACTGACAACTGAAGCAGTCTGAGTGGAGTCCAGAGGAAAAGCTGGATGAATTGCTTAGAAGCCTGAGGAAATTATTGAATTTATAGTATTGTAACAGTTGACCTTGTTATCATGATGATCCTTAGGCCTCAAGAAGAGGTTAAATTAAACTAAATTATCAGTGAACTTTGAGGAGTTGAAAGTAGAAAATAATGCACTCCAAAACATTTCCTTTTTTGTTACAGTGTTGTTTTGCATACTTAAGACTATATTTCAGATTATTGGAGAGACTTACAAATTCACTTATAAAGAGCAAAAATATTTTCCCTGTTAGATAGTAATTAAAATCTATAACTTGAGGGTAAGAGAGAGAGGAAAAAATATTAATATTAAAGAAAATCTCTTGGGACTTTGCTACTAGACATTTTTAATAAAATATTTCCAAGGATATTAAAAATATTTTACATGTAGTCGTCTTGGGAACTTAATAAATAAAGTTTAATCATAATCAATTCCATAAATCAGCTAAGAAAATTGTTACTTGTTTTGCATTTGGAATAATTTAAAGACTAAAAGCATACAAATTATTTGGGGGAGCTTCTGTAATTTTGTTGGCTGGAAAATTACTAGCAAATTGATCGTACTGAAAGGAAGAACCTTTCTAATATTTAGTCATGAGTTTGGAGCTTTCCTGAAAATGCTTCTGAATTCTTTTCTTCAGTATCCAAGTTGTCCTCTTTCCTTAATTTCCCTCACAACTGAGACCCAGTCCATCAGAACATCCTGTTAGCATTCAGACTTTTTTCCTGAGTGTATGCACCTCTCATCTATATCCCGTAGTTGAATCTCATCAAACTCCCCTGTCCAGACTCTACAGCAGTCTCCTAACTTATTTCCTGCAGTCTTTTTGTCACTGGAGCCAGAAGATATTTAATGTAAATAAGATCATGACTCTCCCTTTTTGAAAACTGTTTAATGACATCTCATCCCAAATTACTACTCACCAAACTCAAGGCCTTTCTCATATGTTCTCCACCTCTCTGCAATTCTCAGCCACACTGACCTTGTCATGCTCTCCGAAATGCTGAGGTTACTCCCACCTCAAGGCCCTTTGTCTCTTTTGTCCTCATCACCTTGAGTTCTCTGCCACTTGTGTTCACATGGCTTATTCCCTCACATTATCGGCTCTTTGCTTGTATTTCACCTTCCTGAAGTTGCTTCCCCCAACCCTGTTGCATTTCTCTAGCCTCTTACTCTTCTTCCTAACACTTATCACCAGTTGTATGAACTCTCCACGAGGGTGTCTTATTTCTCTGTCTCTAAGACATGCCTGGCAAGTAAGTAGTAGGTACTCAGTAAATACTCACTAATGAGTGAATAAACTTTCAGGGGCAATTAGAGCAATTTGTTTCTTCAGAGAGAAGGGTTTATTTATGTAAGTGCTAATAACTTCCTTTTGCGACTGTGGTCAAAAAGGGAAGTAGGGTGCAGGGGGAAGTCACTATTCTAGCCTGTGTTTGGGATTTACTCTAGAAGCAGTAATTTCTAGCATTTATGGTCTTTAAATTTCAAACATGCCTATACTTATTATACATGTGTCTACCCTCTAGGGAAAATCTCATCGTGACCAACAGCTTCTTCTTCTTAAGAAGCACCTAGAAAATAATTACAGGAGCAGAGATCGAAAATGGATTGTTCTGTTTCCAGAAGGGGGCTTCCTCAGGAAGAGGCGAGAAACCAGTCAGTCATTTGCCAAGAAAAATAACTTGCCATTTCTTACACATGTCACTTTGCCAAGGGTTGGGGCAACAAAAATTATTTTGCGTGCACTTGTGGCACGACAGGAAAATGGAAGTCCAGCAGGAGGAGACGCTAAGGAATTAGGTATGATGGTTTTTAGCTTTTTTTCTTTTCTTGGAATTAGAGGCTTTTTGAGAGTTCCAGAAGATAACATTGTTCTTTTTTATATTTATAATTTTGTTGTATAGAAATAATACTGAGGAAGAAGATGAAAATATAATTTAAAAAATATTTATTTGTTTGGCTATGTTGGGTTTTAGTTGCAGCTCATGGCTCACATGTGGCATCTTAGTTCCCCAACCTGGAATTGAACCTGCATCCCCTGCATTGGAAGGCACATCCTTAACCACTGGACTGCCAGGGAAGTCCTGAAAATATAACTTTTTAATGTGTCTGTTCACAAAGTAACCCATGCTTACAGTAATTTATTAAAATAGTACAGGAATGTGTAAGGTCAAAGGTGTCTTTCCCTTCCATATGTATACCTTACTCCTGGCCATTCCCACTGCTTCAGTTGCCATCCCTGTAAATATCTTTTCAGATTTGTGAAGCATGTAAGTAGTATAAATTCCTATAAGTGGGATTACTGTATTAAAAGATGTAGGAATAGAAATGACTAATTTGAAAAATATGCAAATGAAATTGTAATTATATATATTTTGCATTTATCAAATTTAGAAAGATTTTTGTTGTTGATTTTAATACAGAGAATGAGTTCAATACAATTGGGCAGTATTTATTGAAAGTCTTAAAATGTTTATTAGTTACTCTACTCCATTTAATACTTATCAAAATGGAATGATATGAAATACTGGCACAGTAGTTTATCGCAGCATTATTTCCAATGGCAGGAAATTGGAAATAGCCAGAAGAGAGAACAGATAAGTAATTATTAAATATCCATGTAACAGAACACAACACAGCCATTACAAATGACGTCTATGGGCTTAGAAAATGCTTCTGCTCTATAATATTAATGGAGTAGGAGGAACGTACAACTCTTGTGTGAACAATATGAGCTCAAGTATGTAAATAATAAGGCCGTAGAAAATTTGTGAAAGGAAAGGTTCCAGGATACTGGTGATTGCATCTCTGAGTTATGACATTGTGGATAATTTTTCCCCATTTCTTAATACTTTTCTGAATTAAAAAAAATAGTACGTATTACTTTTATGGCCAAGAAAAAGTAAACCATCCTCAAAGATGCAGCTCTCTCGCAGATAGTCTGGTGAGGTACGCAGATCTGCAGCATCTATTTGTGCCAACAATGTGAAGGCTCTTTTGAACAATTTTCTCTAAGACACTATGAAAGTTTGCTGATAAGTTATAAATCAAAAAGCTGAAAGAAACTGACTAGGGCTGTTTCCTTAGTAGCATTTTGCTATTTCTTTTAATAGTCTTTAGATAAATTAAAAATGAAAATGATGGGCCCTCAGAAATATGTGTTATTTTAGATGACAGTAAGGACCAGATATAAAAATAATGCCATGAGATTGTGCTGAGTTCTTTTATTTGTTTTTTCCAAACAGCTGCCTGGCAGTCAGCTCTCTTGATCTTTCATCATCTATTAAAAAGACTAATTGAAAGAATCTTTTAATAGAAAAGGAAGGTTCGGAATAGCTTCACGGGTGCAGAGAGACTGTGGCAATGTCAGCCAAGCCAAAGCTTGAAGGCAAAGGTCTTCCAAACAGGATTAATTGCACTAATAAAGGCTGCTGTTTTTAAATAGTTTTACCCAGTCAATATTCTGTAGTGGTCTAGATCCCAAAGGAATGGGTATTTATCATATTGATTACACACAAGGGAAGAAAAATGTTTTGTTTTTTTTCCTTTTGGAGAAAAACAGTCTCTGTTTATAACCCAAGTGAAATTGTTTATTACTTATCTTACCTTAGTTGAAATTTTTAGGCCTCTCACCTTCTGAGATGGCCCACACTCTGTGGAGTGTTTCTCCCAAGGCCGCCCTCACCTTCTGAGACAGATCACATTCTGTCTATGGGATGTGTATCTCTCTAAATAAATCCACTTCTTACCTGTCAAGAAAAAATATTTTTTTTTATTCTAGCAGTTTAGGAAAAGTCCCATAAGAAATTCTATAAAACTGTATACCCAAAACTAGTTTTACTTACACTTTACCTTTGCTTCTCTATGTTTTGGTATTTGTATTTTATTTTATTTTTTTAGTGTTCAGATTCACTATTTAGTATTTTATTCTATATAAGCACAAACCATGGCTTCATGTCGGTTTTAATATATGGTCCATAAACATGTAAAAATAACATTGTATCTAATTAACTTTAAAAGGATTAGCATTTTCATTTATTGTATGATTTAATCAATATTAAACTGAACTCTGGTGATTTTTCCCAACCATTTTATTATAAAAATTTTTAAACACACATAAAAATTAAAAGAATTTTACAGTTACTGAGCTGATCAACTATATTTTACAGTTAACACTTTACTGTGTTTGTTTTATCACATGTCTCTCCATCCTTCTGTCTGTCTGTCTATTAGTCCATCTTGGTTTTTTTTTTTTTTTTTTTTAATGCAGCTCAAGGTAAGTTGCAGTCATCACTTTAGCCCCAAACATTTCAGCATGTATGTCATGGGTAGCTTGTTAAAATGTCCCTCTTACATACACTATTCCTTCAGCAATATATTGTTTAAAACTTAAATTTTTAAAATTTATTTCTTATATGAGTATTTTTTCCCCTTTAGAATGTTATCTAAAATTTTAAAAGAATTTTAGGCCAGTTTTTAATTATTTGACATTTTAAGTAAAATATTGTTGATTCCTTCTATACATTTGGCCTTATGTTTAAAAGTAAGTTTTATTGTTTTAAAGATCCTTTAATTACTTCAAACAAAGGATAGACCTTTACACTTTAAAGTCTAGCTATTAGCATTCTCTGTGAGGATTCCCCTCAATTCTTGCTCAGCTTTGTACCCTGAGCTGGGAACAGAAACAGAGTGAAGAGGACTGAAGTAAACAGAACTTCCCCGGCCCCTCTCACAACAGGGGTTACCACCTGTTGTTCCTACCAAAGGATGGACAGGTTTATTCCTTTATTTTTCTATAACTCTTGCCATAATGGGAAGGGTTTTTTGTTGTTGGTTTTGAACAAAAGCAGCAACTGAAGATCAGAGTGTGTCGATAAAATGCTTAATTTTACTGCCTTATTCCAACATTTGTTAATGTCTTCCAAGTATCACAAATCTTAGTGTTTGTATTATCTTCTGTTATATTTAGTGAATGGAATTTTTTTGTTGTTTCGAGGTCTGCTTTTCACTTTTGTGATGTGATACTTTAGCTTCTGACATTTTCAAGATGCTTTATACTTCTGTGCTTGCTGCAAGTTAGTTTTTTTAATGTTATTTGATGCAAATAATATAAAAATTGATCCAATTTTATATTGTTCTCAGACAGCAAATCAAAAGGCCTCCAGTGGATAATAGATACAACCATAGCTTATCCCAAAGCTGAACCCATAGATATTCAAACCTGGATCCTTGGATACAGGAAACCAGCAGTCACACATGTACATTACAGGTAAGAATCCCGCATTAGTACTCAGCATAAATCCAACATAAAGTACTGTCTCTATCAGCCATAGGTTGACTAAATCACCTCATGTGTTATTCTAGGTCACCAGGACACCCCGGGGGATAGGAAAAGAAAGATTGGTGTTTTGTTTGGCTGTTGGGGGGATTTTGGCTTTATTTTAACCCCTAGCTTTCTTAATTCCAAAACAGTCTGTTTATTGCATATTCTAGATTTCTCCTGTCAGGAATAACACCATTGAAATTAAAGTAAATGGAAACATACCTGGGTAACCATGGTTTTCTATTTTGTTTGTTTGTTTATTGTTCTCAGAAGAATTGGTTTCTGTTCAGACTCTCTAGTTGTTTGGTTATATTTTAAAATTTTTAAACAAGAGTGAAATGTTTCCAATTAGATTAACAGATTTAAAATGTGGCATTAGAAATCATATATATACAGATGTGAATAATACAAATAATGAGGTTAGATCTCTTTCTCTTTTAATGTGGGGAGATTGGTAAGAAAAACTAAATAGCATTGACTACTTAAAGTGGACAATAGATGCACACAGATAGAAGGTAGTTTGGAAACTATGAAGTTCACTGAAAAATGATAATTTTGCTTAATGTTGGCGTACTTATAGGTAGATTTAAAAGTCTATTCATGAATGTATTCTTTTTCTGCAGTTAGCCCCAAATTAGTACAAGCCAGTTTTGCTTCACATGACATAGAAAATGTTTTTCTTCTTCATCTCAACTGACTTTTTAAAGATAAAGCAACACCCATTCTTAGAGAATTTAATCTAAATGATCACTTTGGTAATTTGGTATAGCTAGACAAGTTAGTACTTTTGCTAGTTCCCCCCACCCCTCAGGATAATTTAGAAGAGTATATGTGTGATTGGAGAAGGAAATGGCAGCCCACGCCAGTGTTCTGGCCTGGAGAATCCCAGGGACAGAGGAGCCTGGCGAGCTATAGTCCACGGGTTGGCAAAGAGTCGGGCATGACTGGGCAACTAAAACAACGACAACAGCAATACATGTGATAGTGGGGCTTCCCTGGTGACTCAGTGGTGAAGAGTGTGCCTGCCAGTGCAGAAGATGAGGGTTTGACCCTTGGGTCAGGAAGATCACCAGGATGAGAAAATGGCAACCCACTCCAGTATCTTGCCTGGGAAATCCCGTGGCGAGAGGAGCCTGGTGGGCTACAATCCATAGGGTCACAAAGTGTTGGGCATGACTTAGCATGTCCAACATGCCTTAGCAACTAATCAACAGCAACAACAACAACATGTGAGAGTCAGAAAGGAATTATTCTATTTTGCTCAGTATTTATCAGATCCCACTTAGAGTATTGCATGTATTTTAATTTCTCTACTTCAAAAGAAATAATGCAATTAGTAGAAAAGTTTGCAAAGAGCCCATATAATAGATCACTGCTGCTGCTGCTAAGTCGCTTCAGTCGTGTCCGACTCTGTGTGACCCCAGAGACGGCAGCCCACCAGGCTCCCCCATCCCTGGGATTCTCCAGGCAAGAATATGGAGTGGGGTGCCATTTCCTTCTCCAGTGCGTGAAAGTGAAAAGTGAAAGTGAATCCACTCAGTCATGTCCGACTCTTCGCGACCCCATGGACTGCAGCCCACCAGGCTCCTCCGTCCATGGGATTCTCCAGGCAAGAGGACTGGAGTGGGGTGCCATTGCCCTCTCACTACCACCGCTTAAAATGCAGTTGTTTTAGAGCAAATCAAATTTGGAAATAGTAGCGACTAAATGAAACATAATGCTAGGAGAAACTCCAGGTTAAAAGTGCAAACAGGTTAAAGAGAAGTTTAACAACTCATAAGTATTAAACTTGTAATAAGTTTCTGTGTATATGAAGTATTTTTATCGTATTTTAAGTAGATTTCATGGAAGGTAGTCTGATGTGAAGAACTGACTCATTGGAAAAGACCCTGATGCTGGCAAAGATTGAAGGCGGGAGGAGAAGGGGACGACAGAGGATGAGATGGTTGGATGGCATCACCGACTCAATGGACATGAGTTTGAGTAGGCTCTGGGAGTTGGTGATGGACAGGGAAGAGTTGGACATGACTGAGCGAATGAACTGAACTGAATAGAAGGTAGTAACTGTCCTTTCCTGTGCGATCATCTTGGAGCCTGCTGAGAATAGCACAGTGTGCCTCTGGATGGCTGGAGCACTCTATTATTATACTGTTACATTGCTGACCATCAGAGTACACTTGGGAAATAATAAAATTGCCATCATTTATTTACCATTAATCAGTGGTTAGGCCATTTTAAATTTCTTTAATGCATTTCTTTTATCTTCTTGGAAATTATTGTCAAGGCTACTAAGTGTATTCCACTACCTCTTCTGTATCTCTTTGCAATGTACTGTGACAGGTGTATGGAGATCTCTGAGCAAGAAAGATATTTTCCCTACCAAGTGACTTCAGCCATAAAGCGTTAGTACAATTAAGTGCTTAGAAAACATTTGGTCTTTATTTAAATAGGAAAAGAATATCCAGTTACCAGAATGCGCAGCTGAATGTTCTTTTAGATTTTATGTTTCTGTACTGATGCTTAGGGAGAAAAATTAGAAGAATGCAATAGCTAATTTTAACTGTTCTGAAATAAACTGTTTTTTCTTCCAAAAGGAGTTTTCTACATTGTCAGTTCAATTCTTACTTCTTAGGCTTATGTTGATTTTTAGGATTTCTGGAAGAGTTGAACTCTAAATATACATATTATTATATACTATAGAATACTTCCCTAAAATAGCACATAAATGAGAAAGTTAAAATTTGTGACGTGGTTATTGATTAGATCCTATCCTATGAACAGGTAGTAAATAACAGTGCTATAAATGCATTGTTTGAGCACCAAATGATACACTGATTTTTAAAGTGTTTAAAAAACTACAGAAAGTATTACTAAGATATATAAGGTTTGTATGGGTTATCGATAAATCCAGTACTAATAAATTAGCATTCTGCATAGATTGGATCTAAACTACTTTAATGGAGAAGGAAATGGCAACCCACTCCAGTATTCTTGCCTGGAAAATTCCATGCACAGAGAAGTCTGGTGGGCTACAGTCCATGGGGTCGCAAAGAATTGGACATGATTGAGTGACTAAGCACAAGTTACTTTAAAAGATGTCTTATTCTTTACTTCCCAATGCTATATATTGTGTAACTAGGGAAATATTTTTTGTTACTATGGATACAACTGCATTATGGATCTCTTTCAAAAGTGAAGGTTGTTTTAAAAGAGAAAAGTGAAAGAAAAAGTGAAGTCGCTCAGTCATGTCTGACTCTTTGCAACCCCATGGACTGTAGCCTGCCAGGCTCCTCTGTCCATGGGATTTTCCAGGCCAGAATACCGGAGTGGGTTGCCATTTCCTTTTTCAGGGAATCTTCCTGACCCAGGGATCGAACCCAGGTCCCCCTGCACTGCAGGCAGACTCTTCACCATCTGAGCTACCAGGGAAACCCCTTTAAAAGAGAAACTAAGGCTAAATATGAGAACCATTTGAGGGGAACAACTTTTTCCTCCCCTTCATATTACAGTCACATCAGGAGACAGCTTATTCCTGTTAAAGTAGAAATGGGCACAGTGTGCTGCTGTTAAGCAGTTAGTAGCAAAATTAAACATGAATTAGATTTTAATTACAGGGATAGAATGTTGTAGAGATAAAAGCAAAAGTAACCCGTCCATACAAATGTCTGCTTCACTCCAAATTAGAAAAAAGTGAGTTGGAAAAGATGATTCTGTTGTGCAGAAATAGCTTATATTTTTAAAAATCTTAAACTAAGTTATAACCATAAGTGTAGTGGCAAAGATAAATTGCTAAAAGCAGAGGTGTTACTTTCATGTCTAATTTGATTAGAATGTTGGTAACTTTGAAGGTGTTCAGTTAGAGACTTTTGGGTAGTAAATTATTTTCTGTTTGTAGGAGAGTGGGAATTAATTCAGAAAAGTGCTATTTAATGAATACTTTTAAAGAAAATATATTCACTAGCAAGAATGGACAATTGTTAACATTCTGACCTATTCGCCTCAGGATAGTTTTATCAGTCAAGAAAATAAAGCATTTCTAGAATGCAGTACTTGTATGAATGCTAAAGTTTGTGCTGTTTAGACATGGACTCTCCAGTTACAGCAGCCACTAGCCACATATGCTGTTGATCACTTAAAATGTAGCTAGTCTGATTTGAGATGTTCTGTATGTGTAAAATATACAGTGAATTTTGAAGACTAGTAGGAAAAAGGAATATAAAATATCTCACTAATAATTTTTGTTGATAATATACTAAAATGATATTTTAGATTTAGAGGATTCAGAAAAACTTACTTATCAGAAAAATTACCAACATTTAAAAATAGTATAATATTTTGTTAATTTTATGCATAAACCTATAATATTTGTGATTAATATTATATCACTTTGATTTTTATGTTTTTTCCCTTTACTTCTTAAAACAAGTTACAAGTTTTTATCAGCTTTAGAGGCTATAATTTCAGAAATAGTGTTTTCCTCCAAAACTTTTTGTTACGGAAAATTTCAAACCTAGAAATGAAACCCCATGTGCCTGTTTTACACTTACAGTGAATGTTGTTTCCTCTGTGTTATTTCTCAGGTTCCAGTGGATTATTTTGAAGGAAGGCTCAGACATTATATCATTTTATTTGTAAATGTTTTATTATATATTCTCTAAAATGTAATAAGTCTTTTTGTAAACAACAGTACACATTATCATACCTAAAATATTAATAGTTTATTAATATTTCCAACTATCTAGTCAGTCATCAATTTTCCTGGATTGTCTCAAATTATTTTTTGACACTTTGGATTCAGTTAACTTGCAATTGGTTGACGTATCTCAAGTTTCTTTTGTGACCAGATTCCTCCCTCTTTTATTTTCCTTGTAGCTTATTTTTTGAGATGCTGTATCATTTGCCCTGTAGAGTTTATACAGTTGTTGTTTTGCTGATTGTATCCTGTGTATTCCTCTGTTCCCTGTATTTCCTATAAATTGTTGGGTAGGTACTACAACTTCATCAGATTAAGGGTTAAGTTTGTTTCACAAGAAATACTTTGTAAGTGATGATGCTTAGTTCTGTCAAAAAGGTAAATAATGTCTGATTGTCAGAAATAGTTTTTGAATGCTGTTATTAGTTTAAAATTTTCAAGCAAATATATCCAGTGCTTTGAGAAAAAAAATGATACCCCCTGATAACATCCCTTTAACCCCAAGCAATAATGTCAGAAACTTCAATTTAGAGTTGAGACCTCTTCTGGCATGTAACATATAAAGAGAATCAATTTGCCTAAGATACCCTGATAGTGATGGATTGAGAAACTCCATAGTTTTTTATTGTTTGATGAGTCATTAAAAAGGATTTTTCCCTACTATGTCCCTAACTATAAAGATATTGAAATTGTTCCAAACTTAATTGACAAATGAGCTATAAATCATCCATTGGGATGAGGGATAGTTGTATTAGTTAAGATTCTTCAGAGAAATAGAACCAACAGGATATAGAGAGAGATCAAGAATAGATTTATTACAGTTGTCGTCTCTCTTGGTTATGGAAGCCAGGAAGTCCCATGATCTAGTATCTGCAAGCTGGACAACCAGGAAAGCCAGTGGTATAATTCAGTCTGAGTCCCAAGGTCTGAGAAAGGTGGGGAAGGAAGTCTGAAAGCCTAAGGACTAGGAGTGCTGATGTTCTAGAGCAGCAGAAGGAGGTCTTAGCAAAGACAGTGGACTCCCCCTTTTTCCACTCTTCTGTTCTAGTCAGGCCCTCAATGGATTAAATGCTGCCCACCAGCATTGGTGAAGCAGATCTTAACTTAGTCTTCTGATTTGAATGCTAATCTCTTCCAGTGACATCCTTAAAGCATACCCTTACAGCACACCAAACATTATTTCAAGTAACGTAAAACATTATTTTTTATTTGTTTATTTACATATATTTATTTACAAATAATGTAAAACATTATTTGGACATCCTTTAGCCCAGTCAAGTTGACCCATTGCACTCGTCTATGTAGAAAACCCAGGAAACTGAGTTCACCATCTATTTATAGAGTTCAACAATCTTGATATAAAATCATCACAGAAAAATTAATATTATCCTGACAATACATAGAAAATGTGATATTTTTTAAAAGATGCTTATCTGAGAAACAAGACTATTAAGTATTTACCAATAAAACTTAAGAAAAAATGTAGAAGGCTTCTATGAAGGAAAATATAAAACTGCATTGAAGAACATAAAAAAACTGAAAAAGTGGAAAAAGATATTGTGTTCATAGGGGGAAGGCTGAAGAGTATAGAGATGTCAATTCTCCCAATCTATAAATTTAATATAATTGTAGTTACATTATATCCAGAACTATTAGGATCAGAATTCAGGATGTTTTTTCTGGCAACTTGACAGATGGTTCTAAAATTCACTTGAGAATAAAGACAAATGAATAGCTAAGATAGTTTTGAAGATAAACAGGACAGAGGAATTCTTCCTACCAGATGTCAAGGCTTAGTGTAATTAAAGCAGTGTACTTTAAGGGCAGGGTTAGATCAATGGAAAGATTAGAGAATCCGGATTTACTTGGGAACTTGTGTATGGTTGATAATTTTCTAACAATATTTTCTGTATTTGGTAGTTTTAAAGGGGATATTTGAATCCCATCGATAAAGAGAAAACAGTGTTACTTCTTAGAAACAATTACGTTCTGAAAAACACAAAAAGTAAGACATCATATATCCTATTTCATCCATTAAGATACATATTTTTTCACATATTAGCATCTCTGAAACTGAGAGTCATCTTAAAACCCGGTAAAAAAAAAAAGCCTTAGTTATTATTTAATTGGGCTTCCCTTGTGGCTCAGCTAGTAAAGAATCCGCCTGCAATGCGGGAGACCTGGGTTTGATCCCTGGTTTGGGAAGATCCCCTGGAGAAGGGAAAGGCTACCCTCTCCAGTATTCTGGCCTAGAGAATTCCATGGACGTCCATGGGGTCGCAGAGAGTTGGACACACCGACTCGATGGACATGGGTTTGGGTGGACTCCGGGAGTTGGTGATGGACAGGGAGGCCCGGCGTGCTGCGGTTCATGGGGTTGCAAAGAGTTGGGCATGACTGAGCAACTGAACTGAACTGAGCGACTTTCATTTCACTTCTCTTCATATTATTTAATTAGATATTTGGCATGCAGCCAAAAAAAGTAGTTGCTGCCTGTCTCCTCTCCCCCTCTGCCTCTGGGGAGTGAATCTTTGTAATATTTTAGGCCTTTTGTTTGTTTTTTTTTTTACAATATGAATGTATTAATTCTTCAGTTTGGAAAATTATTTGAGGACTTCCCTGGTGGTTCAGTGGTTGGGAATCTGCATGCCGCAGAGCAACTAAACTTGTACACCACAACCTCTGAGCCCGCACCGTAAAGCCCGAAAGCTGCAACTCCTGAAGCCTACATGCCCTAGAGCCCTGCTCTGAAACAGGAGATGCCACCTCAGTGAGAAGCCTGTGCAACACGACTGGAGAGAAACCCCCACTCGCTGCAACTAGAGAAAGCCCGTGCACAGCAAAGAAGACTCAGCATAGCCAAAAATAAATAAAAAATTTAAAATTGATTGAAAAAAGAAATTGCCCACAGAATTTAGAATTTAATAATCATCTGAGTAATTGCACCAAAAGCATTTTCATCATGTAGTCATAAGAATTTAATACGTTCACATTTAAATTGCATGCTATTTAATAAACACTAAATAGATTTTACCCCTTTAAATCAAAATGTTGAAATGTTCAAATTGTATAGTCTAGATTTTCTTATTCTAGTGCTTTATCCATAATTTTTTTAAAATGTATTTGTTTTACATGACTGTGTTGGGTATTAGTTGTGGCACACAGGACCTTCCTTGTGTAATGGAGGATATTTCATCGTGGTGCATGGATTCTCTACTTGCGGTGCAAGAACTTAGTAGTTGCTGCACACAAGCTGAGTTGCTCTGGGGTATGTGGGATCTTAGTTCCCCGACTAGGGATCAAACCTACATCCCTTGCATTACAAGGTGGATTCTTAACCACTGGACCACTAGGAAAGTCCCCTTTGTTTTAAAGGGAACTTTATTTTAAAGTCCCCATAATTTTAAAGTAAGTTTAAGCAGCTTAAATTTGTGTAATAATTTTTTAGTATAAAATCTAGAATAAAGTAAAATATAATTAACGTATTAAAAATCAGTTATTCAACACATTGAGGTTTCAGATCACTTTTCTCAGTAACTGTGAGTAACTCTAAAGTAATACACACCTAAGTGGTACACAGCAGGTACTAATGATGCAGGTTTAGAGGTTTACCACCCTCCGCCCCCAAATTACTCATCTGAAAGTAAGGTCATTAAATTGCCTCTTGAACTTAAAGTGACTTTTTTTTCCTAGCAAAAGGAAACATTGTCCTGTCTTTAGTTTTTCTTATAGAGCTTTTCTTTATCACCATAGTTATCACTCATTTCACCTCTATTTTCCCAATCTAATGATTCTCTTCTTCCTATCTACTTTTCTTGTCATCTCTTGTTTTTTTACTGCTTTGCCTCTGTGCCCTAGCTTTACCCTGGAAAAGTCTGGATTTTTTCAAAGCTTCCAGTTGGAAAATGGAAAGTTACCCATTAAATTTAATCTTCAGGTTTTTAGTTCTGCTTGGCTGTTTTTATTGATGTTTACCACCCCCAAGTTATTTTTTCTTTTCTGCCCCAGCAGTTTTTTCTTTCTTCTTTAAGAAAACAAAACATTTTAGTTTGACACAATTCAGGATGCTTGATGACATTAAATAAATGGTCTGAATTTAGGTTTGACTGTATTATGGATTGAATTCTGTGTTTCTTTAATGAAGGTGAAGATGTGAAAGAGGTGAATCATCACTTCAAGTAAGATAAAATCTCCATCCTCTACTTAGAAGATATGCTCAATTTCTTCTCAAATGTTTATAAGAAGTTATACATGAAAGAAATTTTTTACTGTTAACACAGAACCAAGAATCTAATAACCTAAAATCTAATTTGCTAAGTTATTTTCATTGTATGAATCTGGAGAGAGTAAGCTTTGGAAATGAAGCTCTATCCTCCCTTTCTTGGCCCTCTGGGGGCTCATCTTTTCTTTTTCAGATATCTCTAGAGTCAAGCGTAGTTACTGCTATTGGTATTCAAAAAATGCTTTTTGTTTTCTAAGGACGTTTTGTTGGAAACATTATAGCTTCCAAATTGAAAAAAAAATTTAGAGTTTAAATTTTAATTGAATAATGGTTAAGCATAACTCTCACTGATTATTATTTATATTTTATAGTTACTTAAAGTCATTGAATTGGATCTGCGAAGTAGAAAGGCTATCTAGGTCTTTTTGTCTAACTTTCCTTTTAATACAGGAATACACACACAGACACATACGCACGCACAGATGACTTAAATATAGACCTTCTCTAGAATCCTGTTTTTAGTCTTCTCTTTTTTCTCCTGTGAAAGAGGTTCATAATAGGAGAGTATGTAGAAATGGATCCTGTGTAGGTGTACCTCTAGCTCTCAGTCTTTATCCCAAGTTCCAAATCCTCACTTAGCTTTCTTTCCTCCACCTGGATACCCTGTCTTCTTTGAACCTAATATGTCTAGAACTGAACTCATTTTCCTTCACACAAACTTGTTTCTCCTGGCTTTCCAGTTGGGATTTATGTTAACATAATTCTACCCTCACCCAGAATGAAAATTTTGGAGTTTTTTAACTCTTCCAGTTTAAAATTTTATCCTCTCTCTCAAATTCAGCTGCCAGTTCCTATGAAAGTTACTTCTGAAATGTTTGTTTCTGTTCTCTCTTTTTATCTAAATGCCATAACCTAGCTCAGAATTCAATACTTTTTACCTACTATATGTTTGCCTATTAAATATTCCCTTTATTGATACTGATACTTTACCCTATCTTTTTTATTTCACTGCTATTCTCCTTTTCCTAAAGCATGGTACTTTTTTTTTTTTCCCTTTGTTTCTTTTCTTGTTTCTTTATTCCTTTGTTTCTGTCTTTTTTTCTTTCCTTTTTTGGTTATAGACATTAGTGGGACATGGCACAATTTGAATGAAATCTGTAGATTGTAAGTTAGACAATAGTAGCAGTGTTCATTTCCTGATTTTTATCATTGAAGTATGGTTATATAAAGGACTGTTCTTGTATTTTAAAAAAAGGTTAATGGAAGTATTTTATGGGACATACCATCTGTAACTTACTCTCAAAAGTTGAGGAAAAACCATAAGATAGATAGATCAGGAAAAAATATATATGGAAAGATGATAAAGTAAATATGAGAAATAATGATATTTGGGGGATCTAATTGAATCATATGTATGAATTCTTTGCAGTATTTTTGTAACTTTGCTTTGAGTCTGAAATTATTTCAAAATAAAAAAAAATTTTTAAATCGGTAGAGAGATACAGAGAAATCTCTGTACCTTCTCTTCAGTTTTGCTGTGAACCTTAAACTACTCTTAAAAAAAAAAAGTCTTAACAAAAATATTAAGAAGTCATTAGACTCATGGAAAACATAATAGTGATTCTCGTAAGCATATATACCAGTGTTATATTTTGCTTACTGGATAGTTCAGTTCATTCAGTAAGCATTTGTGTCTCAAAGGATACAACACAAAAAAGATATAATGAATAAACTTGGGGTCTAAACAATGCCATCTCGTTGTTTATGCCCTTAATGGCTTGTTGGTTTGCTATAGCTTTGACTGTTACAAGGAGCAGGACTCAAGTGATGCCTTTTCCATGTATCCTGTGTCCTAAGTAGACATGCACACCCCTTCACTTAAACTTACCCAGAAATTCTTTAAAGCCCTTATATAACCACATTCTGGTTTTAGAGTATTTACTTTTCTTATTCGGCTCAGTTGTCCCTGACCATGAAGGGAGGCAGTGATCTTGGTGCTGAGTATTTGCTATCTTTCTTTAAATATAAACCTTAAGGTCACTATGAATTCTCTCCTATATGACCCCAGGTTTGCTACCGTAGAGCCTTGATTTATTCCTCTACTAAAGTGAGTAAAAGTTTATATCTGAGTTGCTGAATTATTTTTTCAGATAGGTGAGTGGCTTTAAAAAAAAACAAAAACAACTTTTCTAGTGGATCCAGGAGGAAACTATAAATATTATTCCTTAGTATGTTGAGGATGAGGCCTGAGCAGCTTACCTAAGGGCAATGACTCAAAGCAAAACTTCTGGGAACTGAGTACTTGGAGATATTCTGATGTGTTAAGTTTGACAGGATCTGTTCTTGTCCATAAATCTATTTTTGATGACAAGTAGTTTCCGTATTTCTGAGCTATTCTTGTCAGACTAGCCCTTGTGGTGTCAGTTAACCACGGTTGTGTTGTTGACGGCTGTCTGCAGATGGCACCTCATCAAGTGTTACCCTGGAAGGTTACTTTGAATTTAATTCACTTCAGTAAATTTGAGTTCCCACAGAGGAGAAGGCACTGGTTTATACACTGGATATGCAAAGATGAGTATAGCACAGTCTGATAGAGTAAACAGACATGTAAGAACATAAATAGAACATAAACTGATAAGCATAGTTACAAAGGGCAGAGTTGGCACCAAGGAGGAATTACTAACTGCAGGAAAGGAGGAAGAAGTCAAAAAGAGAACAAAGGAAGCAGAGAGCCAAGTCTTTGTCTTCCCTGTTAGGAAGTCGATGAATGCATTTTAAATTGGACAGTCTAGCATGTTGTATAAGCAATGTGGAAGTGAACAGCAAAATAAAGTTGAAAGAGGTTCTATCTGGGAAATAGGTATCTGAGGAGGGAAAAAATAGGTCTATTATTTTTCACTGCGAACCTAATAGTACTCTGACTCTTGAAAACTACAAGCTTATCATTACTGTCTTGAAAATTTAGGTTTTTTAAACTTACTGACTCTTTTAAGCCAACTCAGGTGATGCCTTTTCCATGTATCCTGTGTCATAAGTAGACATGCACACCACTTCATTTAAACTTAAACAGAAATTCTTTAAAGTCCTTATATAGTGAAAGTTGCTCAGTCCTGTCCAACTCTTTGTGACCCCATGGACTATAGCCTGCCAGGCTCCTCTGTCCATGGAAGTCTCCAGGCAAGAATACTGGAGTGGGTTGCCATTTCCTTCTCCAAAAATCCTTATATAACGTTTACCATATTCTGATTTTAGATTATTAACTTTCCTTGTCCCTCTGCTAGATTATTTGGTTTAAGAAAGCATCAGCAGTTTATCTTCTTCAGTGCTTATTGGCTCCTAACATACCATTGACATAATTGAATTGAGGGTTTAGCCATGTTGTTTGTTAGCTCACATTTTGGAATCTTTGTGACATGAAAATTCAAACATTCTAATGAAAAGGTATATAGGTGTCAGCTGCTAAGCATTATTTTACTTTTTTTTTTTTTTAATATAGTTTACCTAGTGATCCTAAATCTGACCCTATGCTTTATGGTGGAATACTCTGTGTTTAGGAGCACATTCTGGATTACTATTAATAAGAATTTTTATTTCTGGAACACTAGGAGCTGGTTTCTCAATTGGATAACTATTGCTATTGCGAAGATTTATTTCTTTATATCCCACAAGAACTCCTTTTATTTGATTCCAAGAGGACTGGTATTCAGTGCATTTGACACTCTTCCATATTAGGAGATTAGTCATTTTAATATTTTAATCCCATGGTGACCAAACAATCAGAGTAATAGCGATAGACTGCTCTTGAGTGAGCATTTGGTCTTCCCTCCTGGCTGACTCTTAAAGCAAGAGAAAGTCCAAGCTATTCTAGGCAGATGATAGGGTAGATTTTCTGTTAAAACTCGGCCCTTACTCCTGACACTCACCCCGTTTAAAGCAATAGATACTTCACCAACCTCACCACAGTCTTTTGCGAGTTAAGTTGGTAAACCCAAAGTTCCTCTTTCAGCCTTATTTTTAATGTCACTTTCCTCCTTATAAAGATGTTTTAAATACTATTTCCAAGATAGCTCTTACTAAGTTATCCTCAGGTTGATTAGACCTGCTTTTTTATTTACAGAAATAGTGTATTTTTAGGGGCTAAAAAATAATATAGATAATTCCCCAAACCATTTGACTGTACTCAGTGTGGTAGAGGTGAATAAAGAGTTTAAAGAGCACCACTTATATTACAAAACTGTGTTAAGACAGTATTAAACTATCTAAAAGTAAAAATTCAGTAATTTGTAGTACCATTCATTTAAAAAACAAACTTTGATTTTTAAATTTAAATTTTAAAACATTCCCTGAATCAACTCTATTTCAATTAAAAAAAAAAAAAAAACACTTCCATGGAAGAAACAAACAAAACATCCATCTAGTATTAGGATGACTAACTGAGTTTCCTAAAAATCCAAATATTAAGGACATTTAATTTGGAAAAACAAAAAGAAACAAATGATTAAATTTCCTGAGTAGTTCAATTTCCTGCATAGCTCTGGGCATCTCTCTTGTGTCCGGCACTGTGCTGGCTTTATTTTGCTGGCTTCTGCCCCATACGTACAGAGTTCGGGAGTCACCCAGAAATTCGAGTGTGGAGCAGGCTCAGAAGGCATGGCTCCCACTCAGTGCTTACTTCTGTCTGGGACGCCTCACTTTTTAAATGTTATGGCCGCCCTAATATCTGTCCTCTGATTCTTCAATGAGTAAGACGACATGTTCTTATATAAGTCTTGATTCTCTGCGTGGCACTAACTGGGAACTATTTTGAGGTAAAGAGCTGTAAATAATGGAAAACGCACCTACTTTCCTGTCTGCCAAGTGTTGACTCTCCTCCAGTGTCTGACTGCTTTTAGTCACTCTCCAGTGCCTCCCACTAATTACTTTTTGCATTTTGTCCAGAATTTATAACCATTACCTGTGAACTACTCTACCATTTCAAGAAACAGAACTCCTCTTGTTTTATTTTATTTAAAACATTTATTTTAATGGATATTAAAAAGTCACAAGGAGAGGTGACCTTTAAGAGGTGGAAGAATAGATTTTGCTCCTAAGGGTGCCCTTGTTAAACTTCTCTGGCCTTATACATCTAAAGTAGTTCTGCATTGTGCCAGTGTAGTGGGGTGTCAGTCACTCAGTTGTGTCTGACTCTTTGCGACCCCATGGACTGCAGCCTGCCAGTCTCCTCTGTCCATGGGAGTCTTCAGGCAAGAATACTGGAGTGGGTTGCCATGCCCCTCTCCAAAAGATGTCAATGCTCAACAAATTCATCTAACAAATTCAGTAAGTGAAAGTTGCTCAGTCGTGTCCAACTCTTTGCAACCCCATGGACCATACAGTCTGTGGAATTCTCCAGGCCAGAATACTGGAATGGGTAGCTGTTCCCTTCTCCAGGTAATCTTCCCAACCCAGAAATCAAACTGGGGTCTCCTGCACTGAAGGCGGATTCTTTACCTTCTGAGCCACCAGCGAAGCCCAAAAGTGACTATAAACATAGGCTCTGCAGTCAGATGGCAGTGCTAATGTGTTTCTCTGTAAGATTCAGAATATTTGTATTAAGGTTAATATTGAAATGAAGACTTAAGAATCTGTATTTTTAAAGAGAGCTCATAGGTGGATTCCTAAGAATGTGTCTCCAAATTGGCATATCCCAGTTGTGAAACACAGAGGAACCAGAGATCAAATAGCCAACATCCGTTGGATCGTAGAAAAAGCAAGAGAGTTTCAGAAAAACATCTGCTTTATTGACTATGCCAAAACCTTTGACTGTGTGGATCACAGCAAACTGGAAAATTCTCAAAGAGATGGGAATACCAGACCACCTTACTTGCCTCCTGAGAATCTGTATGCAGGTCAAGAAGCAACAGTTAGAACCAGACATGGAACAACAGACTGCTTCCAAATTGGGGAAGAAGTACGTCAAGGCTGTATATTGTCACCCTGCTTATTTAACTTATATGCAAAGTGCATCATGGGAGATGCTGGGCTAGATGAAACACAGACTGGAATCAGGATTGCCAGGAAAAATATCAATAACCTCAGATATGCAGATGACACCACCCTTATGGCAGAAAGTGAAGGAGAACTAAAGAGCCTCTTGATGAGAGTGAAAGAGGAGAGTGAAAAAGCTGGCTTAAAACTCAACATTCAAAAAATGAAGATCATGGCATCTTGTCCCATCATGTCATGGCAAATAGATGGGGAAACAATGGAAACTGTGACAGACTTTATTTTCTTGGGCTCCAAAATCACTGCAGATGATGCCTGAAATTAAAAGACGCTTGCTCCTTGGAAGAAAAGCTATGACCAACCTAGACAGCGTGTTAAAAATCAGAGACATTACTTTGCCGACAAAGGTCCATCTAGTCAAAGCTATGGTTTTTCCAGTAGTCACGTATGGATGTGAGAGTTGGACTATAAATAAAGCTGAGCACCAAAAAATTGATGCTTTTGAACTGTGGTGTTGGAGAAGACGCTTGGGAGTCCCTTGGACAGCAAGGAGATCAAACCAGTCCATCCTAAAGGAAATCAGTCCTGAATATTCATTGGAAGGACTGATGCTGAAGCTGAAGCTCCAGTACTTTACTTTGGCCACCTGATACAGAGAACTGACTCATTGGAAAAGACCCTGATGCTGGGAAAGATTGAAGGCAGGAGGAGAGGGGGACGACAGAGGATGAGATGGTTGGATGGCATCACCGACTTGATGGACATGAGTTTGAGCAAGCTCCGAGAGTTGGTGATGGACAGGGAAGCTTGGCGTGCTGCAGTCCATGGGATCACAAAGAGTTAAGATACGACTGAGTGACTGAACTGAACTGAGTTGTGAAACGCTGCTCATCATCTTCTACACCTAAATCAGAGCCTTCGGATTTCGTTCTTCTCCAGTTTAAAAATCTTTCTCTGAGAGGCATTCTCATAAATTGCCAGGGGGAACATAAATTGGTATAATCTTTATGAAAATAATGTAGCAACATCTTTCAAAAGTAACCTTTGACTTGGCAATTTCACTTCTGTTATTTTATCCTATAGATTTACATGTATGAATGGACATTTGCACAATGCTATAACAAAAAATGAGAAACTGTTCATCAATAGGGTGGTGGTTATTGTTCAGTCACTAATTGTGTCAGACTCTGCAGCCCCATAGACTGCAGCATGCCAGGCTTCACTGTCCTTCACTATCCCCTGGAATTTGCTCAAATTCATGTCCATTGAGTTGGTGAAACTGTCTAACCATCTCATCCTCTGCCACCCTCTTCCTCTTCTGCTTTCAATCTTTCCCAGCATCAGGGTCTTTTCCGATGAGTTGGATCTTCACATCAAGTGGTAGAGAATAAGAGGAATTTAAGGCTTACCATGTTTGAAGAGATTACAAAGAAAGTAGAAAGTATTTTTAGCAAAATGATTGTGAAAATACGATCTATAAAAATTTGTGGGGTACAACTTAATCTGTATTAATCTGTATTTTAGAGGAAAACTTACAGCCTTAAAAACTTCTATTAGAGACTTCCCTGGTGGCACAGTGGATAGGAATCTGCCTGCCAGTGCAGGGGACACAGGTTCAATCCCTGGTGTGAGAGGATTCCAGGTGCCACGGAGCAGCTAGGCCTGTGCACCACAACTACTGAGGCTGCACTTTAGAGCCCCTGAGCCCCAACTACAGAGCCCACGTGCTTTAACTGCTGAAGCCTGTGCACCTAGAGACTGCACTCTGCAACAAGAAAAGCTGCCTGAGAAGCCTGCACACTGCTCTCCATAGCTAGAGAAAGCCGGCGCAAAGCATTGAAGACTCAGCCCAGCCAAAAAATAATAATATAAAGAAAAGCAAAAAGAACACTTCTATTAAAACAGAAGACAGTTAAAAATCAGTGATCTAAATGTCTATTTTAAAAAGTTAGAAAAAAAGAAGCAAATGCAATCCTAAGATAGTAGAAGACAGGGAATAATAAGGGAGAACTTAACTGAAATAGAAAACATGCAGTAGAAAGAAACATGACATCAAAAAATTTTATTTTTTGAAAACATTAACGTGATCAACTCCTGGCAAGACTGATCAAGAAAAATGTTCAGTGTTATCAATATCAGGAACGAAAAAGGGGACATTACCTCAGATTCTGTAGTCATTAAAAAGGAAAATTAAATGATATTAAATGCAGTTATTCCAGAGCATCAAAAAGAGGGAATACTTCTAGCTGCTTTTATGAGGCCAGCGTAACTTGGATACCAAAACCTGAACCAAAGAGATGATAAGAAAGGAATATTTACAGGCAAATCTCTTACATGATTGTGGATATAAGAGTAACCCAGAAAAATATTTTAAATTCATCATATTATGTACTGAGAGCATAGATTTCAGGAATGAAAGTTTGGCTAAACATTCAAAATAAGCTTGGATTTTTAAATAAAATCACTTACTAAGTATAAATACCTATTCATGATAGAAACTCTTTGTAGATTTTAAGAATAGAAAGGACTTTCCTCATTCTGATAAAGGATATGTACAAAATTCTTCAGAAAACACCATATTAAAGGATGATATACTGAATTATTTCTTTCCAAGATCAGGAATAAAAGAATTATGCTTTTTAAAAATAAAAAAGAAACTCTGTATTTTGTATTGGGCTATAACCGATTAACAATATTGTGATAGTTTCAGGTGGAGAGCAAAGGGACTCAGCTGTACTTATACATGTATCCATTCTTCCCTAAACTCCCCTCTCATCCAGGCTGCCACATAACATTGAGCAGAGTTCCCTGTGCTATACAGTAGGACCTTGTTGATTATCCACTTTAAGTATAGTAGTGTGTATATGTCAATCTTAAACTCTGTAACTAAGAGAACTATGCTTTTTATCACCACTTTTACAATATTGTATAAGAGGCCCTATAATATGCAATAATGAACCCACTGAATAGAAGATATTAACAGTACATTTATCTGATAAAGGGCATGTGACTAATGTAGAAATAAAATCTACAAATAAAAAAAATCTAAAAGCAATCCCTTTAATTAATCACATTAACAGAATAAAGCAGGAAATTATATAAGCATTTCAACAGATGGAAAAAATTGATAAAAGTGCAACTGTTATTCATGATAAAAAAGAAAACTTTTAGCAAATTGAGAATAGAAGGGGATTTCTTTAATCTGATTAATGTTATCTACCAAAGAAATCTACAGCAAGCATATTAAATGGTAAACTACTGAATATTTCCCCCTGAAGAATCAAAAATGAAAGGCAGGGTGCTCATTATCACCACTTCTATTCAACATTGTACTGGAGGTCTCAACAACGTGATAAGAAAAAGAAATCAGAAGTGTAAATATAGAGAAGATAAAAGCAAAATTTTCATCATTTGCATTAATTCCTCTTCCTACCTGCAAATTAAGATTATAAAATAGTTTGATACAGACATTCAGTCCTTACATATAAATGACTATTTCATGCAACCAAGTACCCAAGGGGACTTCTTAGGGGAGGAAAAGTGAAAGTGAAGTCGCTCAGTCATTTCCAACTCTTTGCGACCCCATGGACTGTAGCCTACCAGGCTCCTCCGTCCATGGGATTTTCCAGGCAAGAGTATTGAGTGGGTTGCCATTTCCTTCTCCAGGAGACCTTCCCCACCCAGGTATTGAACCTGGGTCTCCCGCATTGTAGGCAGATGCTTTACCATCTGAGCCACCAGGGAAGTCTAGGGGAGGAAAGGAGTTAGGAAAAACAACTTCACAAAACTGACTTTTGTTTTTAATTATTTCCCTCTTAAAAACTCACTTTAAGTGGAGATACAGGCTTGAGATAGGGTGCTAGGCCTTTCATAGCTGATGAGCAGATATACAGCAGGGTGAGAAAATGTGAAGTTAGTATTATCTGGTGAACACTGAGAGCATTTTTCCACAGAAATGTGTTTGTCTAATGGTTCATTCTGCAGGATTTCATGTACACTGTAGGTGAAGTAGTCTGCAAGCACTCTTAGGATCTTGTGTATCTTCGGTAACTTCCCCCATAGGAATCTGCTTTCTTAGTTTAAATGGGGAAAGAAGAAAGAGACAATAGAATTCTTGGACTATTATTTCTAATTTGAGGGTTTCTTATAATTCAAAGATAGAAATTATCCTTTGAAGAGAAGGGAAAACAAACTTGTTTAAATAGCCCACGGACTCTTTCTCTTTTGAAATTTTCTATCTCTGTCTCTACTCCTCTGATTATATAAATTTTGATATTAAAAGAACTCTGTCAAGAATTCATTTTTATAATACTCGTAACAGCTGTCCTTTTACATTTATATGGCTGGCTTGAAGCTGGCTTTTTTATTGCCTCCATGGTATAAAGGATACACATACACACACACTAATATGTGTAAAGCTGGCTTAGGATCGTGTTACTTTATTTACTGCTCTGTTTCCCAACATCCCAAGTTTTGTTGCTATTGTCATTCCTAGTGTTCACCCCATCCTTGTGAGTTTACCCTTGAAAAACCTCTCTAGTATTTTGCTGGGGTTTTGGAAGGGCACAAAAGTGGACTTGAGTCTACTCCTTTTTTTGAAAAGCCAAGAAGCTGGCAGCATCAGCACCTGTGGAAATGAGGTGGAAAGTTGGTAATTTTGGAAGACTGGTTGAAATCTGTTTAAGGAGAACTGAGATCCCCAGAACCCCAGAACCCCCACCCTGAATTCCATTCCTGGGCTCTTGTTCTTTCCCTGCCCTGGCAAATACTGGAGGCCTGCTCTGGAGAGGGAAATAGAGGCTCTCTGGACTCAGGAACCCCAGGTGCAGTTGAGGCAGGGGTCCCGTCATGAGATGAGAATAGCATGGTTAGGTGACGTCTGTGTGCTGAGTGTTGAGACTCCCAGCCCTTAGCTCTCTCCGCTGCCAGAAAACTAGCAACAAGGCCTCTCCTCTCTCTTAGCAGGAAATTCAAGGATCTTTCTGTGAGTAAAGGGCGAATTCAAGAGGAAAGACCAATTTAAATGGCCCAGTCAGATAATCCTCAGGGTGACTCACAGTCAACAAACTCCACTCACAGGCAGAGAACTTTGAATCATCTGTGTAGTCCCACATCTGTCAATGTGCGTGAGCAGCAGAGAATCCCCAGATAACTGGAGATCCAATCAGCCTCCACTGTTAAAGATGGAGCCGAAAACGAGCATAGGAGGATCATGTGAGAAACAGACTGTGCAGCTTCCGAAATCCTCATAGTACATGAGGGCTCATTAACCCTTTTCTCTGAGTCTGTGAATGTTTTAAAATTCCCATGATAATTCTCACAGAAATAAGATTCTCATAGAGATGAAATATTGTAACAGTGATAGCATTCTGTAAGAAAAGGAACACTCAGATCTCTTAGAAACTAAAAGTATGATTAAAAAAAAAAGGAAAACTCAGTAAAAGTTTGAAATTTAAATAAGAAATCTCTCAGAAAGGAGGACAAAAGACAGATGGAAGAAAATGAATTTCAACTCTAAATCCTATATCTAGTCAAATTATCAACCAGGTATGAGGATGGAAAAAAATACATTGGCAGAAATGCAAGATTTCAAGTGCCTTTTCTCAGGAAACTGCTGGAGGGTGTACTCCATCAAAGTATGGAGTAAATAGAGAAAAAGTAAGACATGAGATATAGAAAGCATTAAATCCACTTTAGGAATACGAAGAATCACCAGGATGACAGTGAAGGGCCTTTGCAGGATGAAAACAGGCAACACATCCAGAACCTTGCTGAAATTTCCTCATGAAGGTGAAATTGAAAGAATGTCTAATGCACGTAAATCCCTTGGGAGGAGATCTAGACCTGAGTCCATCTGGCCCACTGCCTGGTTTTTAAATAAAGTTGCATTTGAACACAACTACACTAATTTATTTATACCTTGTCTGTGACTGCCTGCACACTACACAAAGCAGAGTAGAATAGTTGTGACAAAGATCGTAATAGCCTGCAAAGTCTAAATATTTTTTCTCTGGCCCTTTAAGGAAAAGTTTGTTGACCTGATCTAGAGATTTGATTTTAGATTTGATTGGTCCATAGTTTATGGCTGAATTAGTTATGTCTACCTAGGAAACAGTGCAAATTGCTCAATCTAGGGAGAACAGAAATTGGAGAGGAAAGGAAACATAGCCTTGATTTACCACCTGGTTTACCTTTGAATATACTTACATGATTATAATAATGTAAATATCAAATATTGTGATAATTAAAATGACCATACGAGTGCATGGGAAGATGGGAAGGATGAGCCTCTATGGTGGGATAGGAAGAGAAAGGAGCTTAACCCTCATCTTTGATCGTCAGTAGCTAAGCCCTAAAACTAAAGGAGAAACTTATTTATATATTAAGAGGGAAAAATCCATTCCTCTGAAGAAGGAGAAACAAAGGGCAGAGAAAGAGGGGGCTGCGTGTTTCATACAAACAAACATTTTGCAGACTTTTAAAAACTGCACCTTTATACTTTCAATTAAGAAAAAAATCAAGAACACCTTCTTCTCAAAATTGGAAAACAAACAAGAAAAGAAACACTTGTTCAAGGCTCCTGTTCTGTTCTCACTTGCAGTGGATATATGTCATTCATCATCCCAGTCCAGTTCCTATTGAGTAAGGACAGTCACAGAATCCTTCAGAATCATGTTCCAACAACTACATTCAGTCATGAGCTGGCCCTGCTCATGAAACCAGTATCTCTGATATAATTAGCAAAAGGGCACCAGTTAACACAGATTCTGTCTGGTTCATAGATATTCCCAACAAAGGAACATTGCTAAGATACATTATTTGGCCTAGCGTTTGAGTATTCTAAATGTGTTCTAAGAAAGCTGCATTCTAAAACTTCACTTGTTCCAAAAAACATTCCTACTTAAATGTACAAACATGGGAAGACAGGTAATTTCTCAATAATTTTTTGTAGATATAGGATACTCTAAAGCTAAGTTGTGGTTCTGAATGATTTTGACTTCTGAATTAAAGTAGTTTTTGCTTTTTTTCTACTCTTGATAGAATCTTTCCAGTTAAAGATGTACCTCTGGAGACTGATGACCTTTCTGACTGGCTCTATCAGCGTTTTATTGAAAAAGAGGACCTCTTATCGCATTTTTATGAAACAGGTACACAGAATCCTATTACACATATTCCTGAAGTTACTGATGGTTTCAAAGATGTATTTTAGGGGAGATAACCATTTTTCAATTCTTCAGGCACCCTAAAGGAATCAAAGTATTTCCATATTTTAGAATTTCAGCTTAGAACTTTTTATAAAGACAAATAAATGTGTGAAATTTATCCAGGCTCTTACTTCATCAGCCAGTGTGGAACGGTCAAATGATAAGTAAAATATCGTACAAACAGATTGAGTTCAAGAGAATACACATCTGTGGAAGACTGTAGACATACCTCTGTGATTAAATGGTCTATTTTATGAAATAGCAAATATCATTCAGGTTTTGATCCTGCACTTAATTGTTTGACTGATAGATGACTCTCACCATGCAGTCATTTTAGATTATTTTTAACTGCATTTTCACGTGCTTATTCTTTTCTTTACTTGGAGGGATAACGTTTACGTTTTAAGTCTTCATAGATATAACCTTATTACATTTTTTCTCCTAGGGAGAAAAAGGTCTATTTAGTCTAAGATCCCTTTTCTGTACTCAATATTCTGTACTTTCTATAACAACTGCAATGCGATGAAAAATACAGAGAAGGGAAGGAGAAGAGAGGGAGGAAACCAGGAAGTTGGGGAAGCAGGAACTAACCTGCCTGGAGCCCCAGACAGACCCCGGGTTTTCACAGACAGCCGTGCTGCATGCCTGTTTCCAGAGCAACAGGAATAAGAAGATGAAGAGAAACATGTCCCAGGTCTGAGGATAGCCGTGGGGTTTTAGATGAATAGAGGCCCAGTTTTCTTCCCATCTAGACTTTTTGGGGGCAGAATTTAAGTAGATATTAAGTCAGTCTATCAGAGGTCTAATACTGATAATGTTAATCGCTCAGTCATGTCCAACTCTTTGCAACCCCATGGACTATAGCCCACTGGGCTCCTCTGTCCATGGGATTCTCCAGGCAAGAATACTGGAGTGGGTTGCCATTTCCTCCTCCAGGGGATCTTCCTGACCCAGGGATCAAACCTGGGTCTCCTGCATTGCAGGCAGATTCTTTACTGTCTGAGCTACCAGGGAAGCCCCCCGATACTTATAAGCAAAGGCTGATACTGTTAATTATCTTTAAGGTTTTTGTGTTTGTATTTAGGATTGTTTCACTTTATCCACCATAAGACTCCTTCCTCATCTTAACTTTCCCACCCTGGGACTTTGGAGTCATGCATATTAATATGACAGGAGCAGGACATCGTCTGCTCCATTTTAACGTGCCATTAAAATGCCTAGTAAGGCTAGTTGAACAAGATGTCCCTCTCTGCTTTTTTTGCATTCCTTGCTCTCCAGGATTTTCTTTCAGGATAAGACAGAATGGATGTATTGGGGAGGCCAAAAAGCTTGTTCCGGTTTTTCTGTAAGAAGTAATGTAAACCCGAACAAACATTTTTGGCCAACCCAACATAAGACGGCATCAGGTGATTAAAAGGCCAGCAAGATCCTTCTTCTTATTCATCTCAATCTCTTTATAATATTTGGCCTAAATAGTAGCAACATTAATAGAAACTCTTTTTAAGAAAGCTATTTGCATAACAGACCTTGAAACTTAAAAGTGTTCTCTGTAAATTGTTTGTGAGAAGCAAATCCTCTCTTGAATCAGCTTACCCTAGGGGATTATCCTCAAGAACAAAGACTATTTGAAATGCTGAAGAGTGTTTTCAAGATGACCTTAAGAAATATTGCTCCAAAGTGGTCTAGCTTTCCTTTCCAGAAAAGAATTTAAAGACATCTGTTTACTTTGTTTCTCCTTTTTATTTTTTTTATTATTGACATATTCCTTTTGAAAAAAGGAATAAACCATGTTGCCTTTTGAAAATAGTATCAGCAATTTATGGGCTTCCATGGTGGCTCAATGGTAAAGAACCCACCTGCCAAGGCAGAAGACACAGGTTCAATCCCTGGGTCAGACAGATCCCCTGGAGAAGGAAATGGCAACCACTCCAGTACTCTTGCCTGGGAAATCCAATGGACAGAGGAGCCTGGTGGGCTACAGTCCTTGGAGCGCAAAACAGTTGGGCATGACTTAGTGACTAAACAATATTGGTAATTTACAACCCCTTTTGTGGCGAAAACATTTAATTTGTAAATAGAAGAATTAGTATAAATTACGCTATTTTGAAAAAGAAAATATTTTTTGGCCACAAAGTTTGGCTTGTAGGATCTTAGTTCCCTGACCAGGAGTTGAACCGGTGCCTTTGGCAGAGGGTGCAGAGTCCTAACCACTTGTCCACCAGGGAATTCTCTGGAAATTATTTAATTGATTTAATCCTGTGTCCTGGCCATTGTAGAAATCTATAGGGATACAGTGGAAAACAAGGCAGCCATAGTGCCTGCTCTCATGCAGTTTATGTTCCTGCAGGAGACAGAAAGTCAACCAGTCTGTAGAAAAGAGGAAAGGTAGACTGGAATCAATACAGACTGTGGAAAGTGCCAAGAAGGAAAGAAACATGAAGATACCAGTGACTGGTGGGGAAGGGGAGACAAGACAGTGGTGTTTTTCTGATGTTGTAGAATGCCCTGAGCCTGCCTTTCATGGAGGTGGAGGGAGGAGCACTGTAGGCAGAGAAAAAGGCAAAGGCTCAGAGGTGGGAAAGGGCTCAGTGGTTTGAAAACTGTATCTCAAATGATATCTCTCTTTTAAGAGCAAGAAGAAATCACAGAGATGCTTTAAAAAATAAAACAAAAACAAATGCAGGGCTTCCCTGGTGGTCTAGTGGTTAAAAATCTGCCTGTCAGTGCAGGGGACGTGGGTTTGATCCCTGGTCCAGGAAGATCCCACATGCGGCGGAGCAACTAAGCCCATGTGCCGCAACTATTGAGCCAACACTCTCGGGCCTGAGAGCCTCAACTACCGAATCCTGTCAGCCCAGGGCCTGTGCTCTGCAACAAGAGAAGCCATCGCAGTGAGTAGCCCACACGTGGCAATGAAGAGTAGCTTCGGCTGACTGCAACTAGAGAAAGCCCACAAGCAGCAATGAAGACCCAGCACAAAAGAACACACAAAAGCAAAAACAAACAACAACAGCCGCAAAAAAAAACTCTTGTTAAACTAATGTTCAACTTTTACTCTAGGACACCTCCCACCACAAGAAAACAAATTAATATTTCTGTTTTGTCTTTTAGGGGCTTTTCCACCTCCCAAGGGCCATAAGGAAGCTGTTTCCAGGGAGATGACCCTCAGCAATATGTGGATATTTCTCATACAGTCTTTTGCATTTTTGTCAGGCTATATGTGGTACAACATCTTTCAGTACTTTTACCATTGCCTGTTTTAGGAATTGACTTGGATTTGTCATGGTCACCATAGGAGTTTGGACTTTCATAAGCGTGCATTATTTTACATGTGCAAATCAGAATATAAAAAAATAAGCAAAGGAGATTCAATGGATGGATTAATATTTATCCCCCTTTGGGATATTTTTAAACTCTACTAAAATGAGGATCAATAATATAATGACCTGCTAATATGTTTTAAGGACTTTTCATGTTTTAAAAAGATACACTCTACCACCCATTTAAGCAAACATCACATTTGGAGAAGAGGAAATCATCAAATCATCCTAAAAGACTATCTGAGAGAAATTCTGTTGCCACCAGATGTACGTGATAATCTTGCCCAGGCTCAGAATACTGTCCGCGTCCGTTCCCCTTAGCTAGTCGTCTCTTCTAGGCAGCACTGGGGCGCGCCCTCACCTCCTCATCACAGCTCTGGCTGTGTTCCCAGTAACCTCAAGGGGAGCTGGTTGGCACCTTCGAAGAACTGCTTCCCTGTTGTTTGCAGCGACGCCCTGGTCCTCAACAGCTCCATGAGGTTCAGTATCAAGCATGCCCCTGGGGGGCAAAGCAGTGTCCAGTGACACATTCCGGTACTAGAAGGTGTTCTTGCAAAAGACCAACTCAGTCCATGCCGTGTTTACATGCATTCATGCTGCCCCTTGTATGGGGAGGGGGGTTCACTTGATTTATCTTTTTATATAGAAGGCATATCATAGATTGATAATTGTCTTTTACAAAATGCACTTTTATCAGATGCATTACAGCAGAGAATTAGCACTATAGCTTGGAAACAGACGTGAAGATGATCAGTGAGCGGAACTCTTGAGAGGCTGCCTGTCTGTCTGCGTGTTGGTCTGTGCGCTGACGCTCTCCAGCGCCATCTGCACTGGGCATCGCACCGAGGCTTCTGTCCTGCTCAGAGCCTTTTTTGTTTTGTTTTGTTTTCTTTCCATTTTGCATTTTAGCATCTAATGCATATGGAGATGGTTGAAATAAATTAAGGCATTTAACTGATCAAGTTAAGGTGAAATAGACTCGTTTAATATAAGGAATATAAGAGCTAGAGCCAGGCACTCGCTTCTAGTGGTGACACGTTCTCACACGACACCCCCAGAACCTGCATTTGTTCCCTTAGCACGTCAAGGAGCTGCCCGAGTCAGAGTGGCGTAACCAGGAGAGACCAGCAAAGAGGCTTCCCAGTTTCTTCCAATTGATTTTGGAGAGGATAGAGTCAAGTTCGTATTTCTAGAAACTTTTTTTTTTTTTAACAATGTGTCACTATTTTCATGTGATTTACCTCATAGGAGAACCAAACACTCCTCAAAAAGTGCTGGCATGGTGTCAACTGGTCACCTGCGCTCCCAGTGTTGAGAGAGAGGTTGTGTTTTGGTTTGGGACTATAGGACTATTTAGACCCTAGTCAGTGTACTTATCAGTGATGAGCACTGTTGAGTCCCGTCGTCACTAATCGTACAAATGACAGTTTTGAGAAGTAGGCCAGAAACTAAAAGTAAAGACTATTGTTTTCTATTTTTAAATAAACCAAAAAAAAAAAAAAAAAAACCACAAAAACTGAAAAGATGTGAATTTTCTCCCAGTTACGTGGGAAAGGCAAAGCAACACCAAATAAAAGCCCCCAGCAGCTCCATCTTTAGGGTTAATTCAGTGCAGAGGTGAAAGAAGCCTTCACTACCTGAAATACCTCATTGAATAGTAGACAGCTACTGGTGAAATGCAGAAGACAGTGTTAATATGTTCGGTTTGGTAGTGGTTGTTATAAGATGCAGTTTTTCGGAAATTTGAGCATTGTTATATGTGTTTTGCAGTTGACAGTAATTAGGTAAAGCCAGTCTCAATTAAAGGTATGAAGGATGATAGGAAGCTGGATAGAAACTTAAAGATGCTTCTGTTTGAGGCCCAGCAAACACTACTAGACAAGATGAATTGAAATTGTTCCCTTGAGAGATTAGTCAGCCAGCTGGGGGGTAAGTAGCTCACTGTGGAGTCCGGCATGCATAGTCCTAGCCAATAGACCTTTCTTCATCATTGCTAAGCAAACCACAGATAGAGTGGCCAGTTCTCCTATCAAAAAAAAAAAAAAAAGATTCATACATCAGTGTGATTTAGGGCCACTTTTGCCATCACTGTTCTCCAAAGGAACATAATATTGTTTACTGTACATGTCAAGCAGACTGTTCTGTACAATGCTTTTGTTTTCAAAGTGCAGTCATTTCAGCAGTCTCTAGAGTTAAGTTTTGAAAATAGATCTGTGAGTTGTAAATAGATGTGTATTTGGTCTGCCCTATCCCTCTTTGATTCCTTATCAACATGTTCTCTCTCTTCTGTTGGCAAAACATGTTTGTCTGAAAGCATTGATAGTGCTTTTCTTATCAGTAACTGGAGTTCTCCTGCTTGCACTAGGGAAGTAGAGAGAATCCATGTTTTTGTATGGCAACCAGGGAAGCAGCAATATGCCACTGTAAAGAACCAAATTAAAAGTCCTAATCTGTATTTTCTTTGCAAAGTGAAATCAAAGGATGTTTAGAGAGTATACATTTTTGTCAAGGGAAAAGAAAGTAAAACTATGCCAGTTTCTATGCTAGCAGCTTGTAGAATCTCAGCACTTCCTGGTCTTAGCTGATCTGCCTGGATTCACACAGCAGGGAGGGCTGAGATCTCCCTGCTGGATTTTGGTCTCCATGAGTCACAGTGATGGAGCATTGCTTGGCCACGGGCAGGCATAGTGACTCCAGAGGTGACCACCCCAGCAGTTCACACATAACTTCAGAAACTGTCATTGGTGTTAAAAGATACAAGTAGTGTGGAGAAACCTATATGCCAGTGGAAGGTAAAGAAAAATTACAGAACGGAAAATGATGTTTTGGGTGAGCAAACTAGTTGAGAATCTAAATAGTAGATTTTTTTTTTTTAAGCTAGCTATGAGTTCAAATCTGTCATTAAGTAGTCTTTCATATTACAACCAACCCTTAATTTTTCCATGGGGAAAGAACTAGAGATTACCGGATAGTTAATCCAGTAATAAGTCATAGTTAACCAAAAATCTAATTGTATTTAGGAGTTTGAGTCCTTATTCTTATCAAACTGTTTTTCTTCTAGGGATGCATATTAATTTTTTTAAAAAAGGATTTCTCTTGCCTATCTGTTCATGAGTAGTGAAAAGACTTGGAAAAACAGGTTCAGGAAGAGGAAACAAAAAAGCCTGAATAATCCATGGGCTAGAAAAGAAATCCATGAATAATCAAGAGCTGGTATTGTCATTTTTTTTTCTAGCCTTTTTGTGAAAATGAAATGTTAAATCACCGAATGTAAACCTCAGAACGTCACTGTAGTATTGATAGCATTTGGATCGGTGTTGCAATGCCTCTTCATTCTTTGTTCACGCCACTCACGTCTTGTGGATTTGTCTTGGTAATGTTTCTGACAATCACTTCCTTACAGACTGTTCTAAACTACTGGGACCTGGTTATAATTGTAGAGAGTTGATCATGCATAGTCTTATTGGATTCTTTTTATATTTAAGAAAATTTTATTTACATTGCTAAATAGGAAGTTATTTTCTTCATTACACTATAGGACTTTGCTCCAGAGTTATCATTATGAGTACATCAGCTCTAGTCTACAAAGGATGGATAAAAATGGTTAGCCTTATTTTCTTGCAATGTAGTGCTGTGAATTTTACATCTGTTAACATGAAAGGCGAAGTCAGAGCCACCTGGGCAGCAAGTATACTGGTTTATTTTATGAGACAGTAGAGACTAATATGTTTGGGACCAAAACCACCTAAATTGGACATTTTGGGGTCACAGAGGGGCCAGGTGTTCTCTGGAGCAGTCACTGGTTGGTGCTTTATTGCAGTCATTTTGCATTGATACCCAGTAGTTAGGAACTGGACCCTGGGAATAAGCTGAGGGTGCTGTACTGTTGGGCAAGGGTGACTGTAGCCATACAGAAGACAAAATAAGGGTTTTTCTGCAAAATTTCCATTTGAGGATTTTTACATTTAATATTTTTTTAAAACATTTAAAAGAGCAAAAAAAATATAAGTGTAATCTAGTTGCAAGATATGCAAACATATGTTGAATGGCATTATTTTTATTGCGTAAAACTGTTGAACACATGACTGTAATGCACAAATTCTTTACATGTAAGGGATCTATGCATTTTACAGTAACTCATTTCATGATTGGGTAATGAAACAGTTATACATTGAATCGCCATTGTTGTGTTAAGTGCTTTCCTTTTCTTTACAATTATTACAGAGTTGTATTTATTTTATACAGGTGGATTTTCATTTTCCTGATGCCATAATGTTTACTTCAGCTTGTTGACGTGTCTTTCTTTGTCTATCTGCATGTTGTAATGTATGATAAGAATGAATGTAAAGGCTGTGGCAACTGTCATTAAATTTTGTAAAGGGCTGGTCACTCTTGGATCTATCTGGTTTATGAATGCATTTGGGATTATTTTAGTAACCAGATCACCTTTTCAGAAATTTAGATGTGAACACCAAAAGAAACATTTTTCCCAACAAAAATTAATAGCTGGTTCTATTTTTTTTAATCTAGAAAAAATAAAGTTGATTTTTTTCAAGTAAAGTGCTTTTAATTCTTGGTAGTGGGGATGGGGTGTTTGTATTTTACTGGAGAGATTTAGGCATTAACATCTGTGGATGTGTATTATGGCAGTTGGATGTTGAGGGCAAACTGAAAAACCAAAAAAAGAAAAAAACATTGTACTTCCTTCTTTGGTTTTAAACTATTCCCCCCCACTCCTTCACCACTTTCCCCATCCAATAGTGTACTGGTAAATATTGAATAGTCTGCTCTCCTAGAAAAAAAATTCTGTATACAAGTGTACATGTTTGTTAAAATTTTGCTGATAGCAAAGACGTATAACACAGTTGCTGCTGCCAAGTCACCTCAGTCGTGTCCAACTCTGTGCGACCCCATAGACGGCAGCCCAGCAGGCTCTGCTGTCCCTGGGATTCTCCAGGCAAGAACACTGGAGTGGGTTGCCATTTCCTTCTCCAATGCATGAAAGGGAAAAGTGAAAGTGAAGTCACTCAGTCATGTCCGACTCTTAGCGACCCCATGGACTGCAGGGGGTCCAGGCTCCTCCATCCATAGGATTTTCCAGGCAAGAGTACTGGAGTGGGGTGCCATTGCCTTCTCCGAGATAACACAGCTAACAAATAATAATAAAATATACTTTATTGTCAAGTCCATATAGCCAGTTCATTCTCCCAGGATGCTTTAATTGATTTTTGCTGAACTCTTGTAGCCAATCTATGATTGCAATTCGGCCATGATTTGAAAAATGGAATTATATCATAATTACTTATTTCTCAAATTTATTGTCATTCAGTCTGATACGTGATCTGGTAAAGTGTTTCTTCAGTTCAGTTGCTCAGTCATGTCTGACTCTGCGACCCCATGCAGAAAAAATTGTTTCTTACCCTTGTGCAAATTATTCTCACTAAAGTGAACCACATTTGGCTTCATTACTCTTTGTACGCTTATGTAACTTAATTTTAATAACAACTGTTTAGCAACTGCTGGCAAAATTTTAAAATTTAACAATCAGCTGTAGTGAGCCAGTAGGAGCTGTCTCCAGCATACCACTGTCCTGTGCTTGTTTTCAAATTTAACTGTTAGTGTTGAGTAAACTCACTGCTCAACACTAAGGGTCCTATTACTGACCCTTGCAGGGGCTTAATGGGTGGAAAGCATTAATAGCAGTCCTACAGAGCATGCTTTTGTTTGTTTTTTTTAAGTTATTTTAAAGGTTTTTTTTAATGTGGGTCATTTAAAAAATCTTTATCAAATTTGTCACAATATTGTTCTTTGGCTACGAGCCATGTAGGATCTCCTAGCTCCCTGACCAGGGATTGAACCCTCACACCCTACATTGGAAGGTAAAGTTTTAACCACTGGACAGCCAGGGGAGTCCCCAGAGCGGGCTTTTGATTTGAAGAATTTGACAACAGTAAATCTTTCCTCAAGTGCATGGGAAGCTTGCATTTTTCTAAAGTTAGTCCTTTGCTTTCATTTCTCAAAACTAGGTAAATGGATAATAGGCATCTCTAAGATTCTGTTTTGAGCACTGAAAACACTTATTGTTTAGATATTTGGAGAATATGTTTGATCCCACTGAAAACTTTTAAATGTCTTTAAATATCTCACACAGTCTACCAAACAAGTTAAACAGTTCAAGTTTGGTCTACCTCTGCTTTTTCTGTCTGGATGTAGGATGCTGTTTTGGTGAGGCTGTTGTTGTTTTCCCCAATGTGGTTTCTGTGGAAGACGAAGAACAGACCGAGGGCAGAGCCCTGAAAGCGAGTGTGAAGAACTCAGATCTGTTGCTGACCAGCCCTATTCTTCATGAGTTGGGAACAAAAGAAAAGCCATTGTTTTTAATTTCCACTTAATATGAAAATGTTTGTTTTTAGAAAATGTTTCTTCCTGCTGAAAAAGAAAATGTATTTTTAAAAGGAAAAATTTTCCTCTTTTGGCTATAAGAAAAAGTCAGCTGTATGAGCAGGTGTGACCATATCATAACATGCTGATATAAGTCAATAAATTTTTACTTCTCAGGACTTGGATAACCTTGTTCTTCACTTTTAGAGGCTTGAGAAACAAACTGAGTATCAATTACCCAGACCACATTTAAACACACACGAATGGACTATGGGAGGAGGGCTGGCTAACCACTGGAAATACGACTCCTTTCCTAGTCAGCAAAATGCTCTTTATTAGGTGAGTAAACCTATTTTACAAAGGAAGAAATGAACCATTTGGGTTTGTTTTTGTCTTTTTGCTGGGAAGCATGGGCATATTACAAAGCTCCCCACTGAGTTTTCCCCCGGAAAATTTCTGTTGCCTCTCCTTGGAAAACTGTCTGCTTTTTAGGTGTGCGATTCATTCTAGAGGTGGTGGTAAAGTTCTCACTGTTGAAGAGGGAGCTCTGGGCCATCCTTGTGATGATAGCAGCTGTCTCAGTGGTGTCACTGAGAAACCACATGGCTAGGACACCTCCCCTAAAATATCAATTGCTGCATTCATTCCTTTGTTTCATTTTTGACACCAAACTGCCTGAAAAGGTCTTTATCTTCAGTTCTTACCAGTTAACAGCCAACAGTATCAGGGTCAGCTGATGGATAGTTAAGGGGAAAGAAAATAGATACCTATAAGTTGAGGGAGTTGGGAGGGGATTAGAAGAGGTGAAAATACTAGGAAGAGGACCCAGGAATGTGAAAAGAGGGAGAAAATGCCAAGTCTGCTGTCACCAAACAGGTACACACACCCCTGATCAATGAGGACCCCAGGGAGTAGTCAGACACAGTCTTAAGAAATCAGCTTCTGTGTGAACTGTCCTCAGGCTGCCATTCCTGCAGGCTCACATCTAGAGGATCACAGTGTGTAGTGTTAGTCATTCTGTGACCCACCAGGCTCCTCCATCCATGGAATTCTTCAGGCAAGAATACTGGAGTGGGTTGCCATTTCCTTCTCCAGGGGATCTTCCTGGTCCAGGGATCAAACCCAGGTATCCTGCACTGCAGGTAGCTTCTTTACCGTCTGAGGCACCAGAGTAGTCTAGAGGATCCCAGCTGCCATTTTAGATACTCTGCTCTCTTGGCAGAAGAAAGATAAGCCTCTCAGCCATTAGGCATCTCCAGGATACCAAAACAAAGAGATGATTCAAAATATTGGTGACAAGGAGCCTCTTTTAATCAAGGCATCTAGAGCCCACAATAGGGCTTTTTGTCTTTCCCTGATATGTACACATCTTAATAAGGACAAAGAATGGCTTTGGAAATGAGACATCTGGGCCTGCATTGGATCTGTTGAACTCTGATATGTCCTGTGTGGAGCAGGGAGAGCAATGGCAACTTGGAGCACCCCCAAAAGCAGCAACCAAGACTTCTTTTGGCTTAGACCCAGGACTGGCACAATGTCACTTTGGCCACAGTGACTCACAGGGCAGTATGGGAGGGCCTACAAAAGAGTATGGATACCAGAAGGCATGGCTCATTTGGGAGCCATCTTTGAAGACCAGCTATCACAGTGAAATAATTCCTCAGCTATGTGAATAATTAAGGAATGCTACATGGGTCTCGAAGAACTCTCTCCCTTCTAAAAGTTTGCCCATAATTTCAATAATTGGAAATTTTTTGAGTTCGAATACTTTAAGAGGATTAGATCTGTTGATCCATCACTCATTCATACAAATCACATTAATCAAAGGGACACCAACCTAAAACAATAGAGGTTTTGTTTGGGAGTAATCTTCGTATTACTTTTGGCACTGATTGATGCATAACTCATTGGCCCTTACAATTTCAGAGCTCCTGGAACTTTAGAAATCACCTTGTTTTTGAGATGGTGGATTTCGTTCTGGGACAATTTGGTCCATTGCTGGTAGCATTAAATGACTGCTTAATAGAATTGTGGGGACTAGAACCAGGCCTTTTGATTTCCGTTCAAATGTTTTCCTCAAAACAGCAGATTGCCTCTGTTGGATTTCTGTTTTTAGTAAATTAGAGTTAAATCTAAATGATAAGGTATGCTTGTTAAAGGGGGTGATGGACCTAAAGCCTTCTTTAATTTCAGTTTCCCCAATTTTAAACTAAACATAAGCGCTCCCAAACCCTATAAGATTACTTTTTAAGATAAGATATGGTCCCCTCAGCTGTTACAGAAGTACAATTAACCACAAAAAAGTTGGAAACCCATGTTTTTTTATCTTTTTGGATATGGATATGAAATGTATTTTGTTTTTATTATTGCCATACAGACTGCAACATAAAGAGAATGGCTTTGTTTCCAACTGAAGGGGATAGAGATTTCAGTCTCATGATGGTTCCTTTAATTTCTGAATTCCAGGTATGAAACTGGAAGCAGGTGATAAATTCTTTACTGGCTCTAGTACCTAAATGTCCCTTCATCATGGTGGCCTCTGAGTTCCAGGGCTTGTTCAAGTAAGAGCCCCAGACAAGCGGTGGAACCCAGGACTCGTCCAATGAGTTTGAATAGCAACCCCTTTGACAAGTTTCTTATCCACTCAACCTCATGCTTGTGTTTTAAATGGGAAAGTTTCAGAGAGGTCTCTTCAGTGTTCAATGAGATCATGTATGTGGAGCACATTGTATGAATGCTCAGTAAGGGAGGCTGTTTTATCCCATCCCAAATAGGTTTAGCAGAGGATGTAAATTATTCTTACACCTGGCTGTGCCTAAGGTCCAAACAGCTGGTTTGGTGTATAGGAATTTTATCACTATGGCATAGGCTATAATGCCCACTATCTCATTTTCCAGAGTCCCAGGGAAACTGAAATGCAGTCAGCATAGCCAAGCTCCTAATCTCACCTAGTCAGACTCTATCTAATTATCTAAGGCTCCAGACAGCAGCAAGAAAAGGCTTTGTAGGCAGAGAGCCAATTAGAAAGGTGAGGAGGCTAGGGCATAAAGAGGAAATAGGACCTGCTAGACAGAAGATATTACATAGTCCTAAGAGGGACCTATTTTTGCTTCTGAGACATGATGTCACTTGTGGTGAAGACCTTGAACTCATTATCAAAAGTGAGGGAAATAAAACTTCTAGTAGTTGGAAGCTACCCACCAGCCCACGGTTCTCTATGTATAATTCGTATGATCCTAAATATAAAAGCGTGCTTTGACAGCGTCCTAAAGATTTAGGAAGCTGCACTAATTCTGAAAACCTTTCCCTTTCTAGTTGCAGAAGATTCTGAGGTTTGTATCTTGAGAACTGACATTTCATCTTCCAGTTGTAAGTACGGTACCCTCAATTCTTGGAAATCTGGGTACCAGAGGAAGTGGGCAGATTAGAATCAAATGTTGCTTGTGGTTATGGAGGTGTCATGGTGAAGTACAAAGGGACCTTCGGCAAAGCTGAGATAGCAAGCATGGGTTTGAGGCGTGGCTCTGCTGAAGGTTGGAGGGAAGAAATGATAGAAAGTTGGTGTTTCAAAGCCCAGTCTGGCCCTAAGGGCCTTTGAGTTCCCAGCCTGATAGCCCTTCACAGAACTTCTTCAGAGCATCAACGCCTGAAGGTAGAATTCCATGAGAAAGAGGACAAAAGGCAATGATAAGAGGATGGAATAGGTCTCTGAGAGGAGATTTGGAAATACTTAGAAGCCACTATCCAGTGATGACTCAGAGGTACACCTGTGCCTGCCCTCAGTTCAGTTCAGTCACTCAGTGGTGTCCAACTCTTTGTGACCCCATGGCCTGCAGCACACCAGGCCTCCCTGTCCATCTCCACCTCCCAGAGCTTGCTCAAACTCACGCCCATTGAGTAAGTGATGCCATCCAACCATCTCATCCTCGGTCATCCCCTTCTCCTCCTGCCTTCAATCTTTCTCAGCATCAGGGTCTTTTCCAATGAGTCAGCTCTTTGCATCAGGTGGCCAAAGTACTGGAGTTTCAGCTTCAGCATCAGGCTTTCCAATGAACTTTCAGGACTGATTTCCTTTAGGATGGACTGGTTTGATCTCCTTGCAGGCCAAGGGACTCTCAAGAGTCTTCTCCAACACCACAGTGCCTGCCCTGGCACGACACTATTCAGAGAAGTCTTGGCCTGGCTTCTAATGATGAGAACCTGGCTTTGTTTCCCTAAAGAACTGCTGAAAAAGGCAAGGGACTGAGCAAGTTCATGAATGTGAAATTTATAAAGCAGTTTCTCCTTGGAGGCAAAGATGTGGTCTAGTTGACAACTCAACCTGCAGAATCCATTCCACTTTAGATCAGGAATAGCGACTAGAATAAATAGGAGTCCTACCTGAATAGTGAGGAAAGGTGGTATGTCAGATGAAGTGTTGACTCAGACTAAGTTACCCTTTAGTGAAAGAGGAAGGAGAGGAGTGGCAGGCAGGCTCCCTCCCCAGCCCCACTGGGGCCACCTGTGTCACCGCAGGCAGAGACTTTAGCACAGAGAGACCAGCTCAAGTGGCACCCGGCCCCCCGTGGGTTTTTCATTTGAAAGGTATTTATGATTTGGGTGGGGGTGGCAAGGAATGCTGTTTGTGGGCACAGGACAGCTATGAAGATCCCAAAAATCACAGACAAGAAGGAAATGAAAGTAAAGGCCTTTGCTTGACTTTAAGCTGAGGGAGCAGGAGAGCAGGAAAGTCTACAGGACAGGGGAAAACAATAAGCAGGGGCTCCAGGGAGCTCCCGCCACACGTTCAGCTGGGTGGTCAGCATGTTCTCACCTGCAGGGTGGCATGTGAGGCTTCTTCTACCCGTGTGACCCCTCCAGGGGCTCCAGCTCTTCCTATCGACCCTGTACCCACCAGGTAGACAGCAGGCCCAGGACAGCCCTTCCCGCCCACTCTGTAAAGTTCCTTGCCCTTCCCCTCCCTCAGGCGGCTGCCCTTCGAATCCAAGGGCACTGGTGAAGACTAAGGATTTTCTCCATGGATCTATTCCCCCAATCTGGGGTGGGGGACAAAGTCCCCCGGACAAACATCACTTGGTTCTGGAAGCTTCTGTTTCTTTCCTTGCCTGGCTGTTGTTGACACATGTGTTCTACCCACTTTCCTTGTATGATGGACTCTTCGGCTGTTCGAGGTTGTTGTGATTTTTTGTTTTAAAATTTCTATGATATTTCTCTGGGAAATAGCAGAAGGAGTTTCTGTGATCCTGTTTTATTCGATCATCTTTTTTTTTTGCCTGCACTGGGTCTTCATGGCGGTCCATGGGCTTCTCTAGTTGTGGCATGGGTTTAGTTGCCTTGGGGAATGTGGGATCTTAGTTCCTCTACCAGGGATTGAACCCACATCCCCTGCATTGGAAGGCAGATTCTTACCCACTGGAGCGGCAGGGAAGGCCCCCATCATCTTTGTTTTAAACAGAAGTCCAACAGCTCAGCTCAGCTTTTTAAGGTTCAGTTCATTGCAAGTCTGCTTAGCTCACGCCATTTTCTTGGCTGTTATTCAAAGTAAAGCACATCTGAAAAAAAAGGCATTATATTTCCTACAGCCCAGGGAGAAAAATAATTTACTACCATATAAAGAATTATGGGAAAAAAGAATGAAGGAGTTTTTTTCTTCTCTCCAGATAGGTGAGGTGAGATTCCAATTGCTGATAGAAGGAAGGGAAGGCTGAATGAAGCAGCAAAGCCTGTTAATCTGGAAGTTACAATTTCCTCAATCTCCACGCCTAAGGAAATGACTATCGCCTAAGAAGGTTGGAGAGAATCCAGTGGTTATGCTGATTGCATTTCAGTTTACCTGGGTCAAAGGAGCTGGTAACCTGCCAGAGGCCCAAGTCCTTGTGGAAAGGTTTGGAGAACCTTAAAAGACCCACAGGAGTGAGGGGTGGTTACGCTTAGAATCAATAATGAAACGAGTCCTTTCTTGCCACTAGAAGAATTCACAAAGAGGCTTGGATGAGCCTGTGCCAGGGGTGCCGGGCAAGAGATCACAACTCCGGGTGGGGCTGGACCAGCTGGCCCCTAAGGCCTGTCCCCACCGCCTCCTGACCCCAGGAATCATTGCCGGTCACACCACACCGGCCGTGATAAAAGCTGCCACTGTGTCTGCATTTTCTGCTCTGCTCAGGGAAGGGAGAATCGATGAGCCCAGCTTGGCCAGAGGACAGGGTTCATCGCGCCCTCATCATTTGGAGACCCTCTCCCCCAGACTCAAGCCTCAGGCAAGGCCAGCTACACAGTTTGCGAGACTCAGTGCAAAATGAAATGTGGAGTCCCTGGTTCAAAAATGTAAAGACTTTCAAAATGGCAACAACAGACCATGTAACCAAGTACAGGTAGGTCACAGGTTTATGAAGTCAGCCTTGCCACCAGGACCACCAGGAAGGACACGAGGAATGGAAAGCACCCAGCGCTGGGGTCCTTAGGGTCCCCTCTCTGTGCCTTCCCCCAGGGCACTGCACAAGGGGCTCTTAGATAGGAGACACATCTCAAACACCAAGGCAGTGTTCTAAGCGCATTACACGCCCAATCCTCTAACTTTCATAACGACCCCGTGGGTAGCTACTATTACTGTCACTGCTTCACAGATGTATGAAATGACACAGAGCTTGCCTGACTTGCCCAAGACCACCCAACCAGCAGCAGCGGAGCCGGGATTCAGATGCAGACAGCCTGGCCCTGTAGCCACTAGGATTTATTTACTCTTTTTCCAGGGGGTTCTGTGCAGTGACTCAGAGATGGGAACAGTGGGCAAGGGAAACTGCTACAGAAATGGATCACTGGGCTGTGGCCTCTTCTCCTTTATCGTCCTTAGTAAAACCACACCAGACCCACCGAGGAGGAGCACAAGGCCGCAGGGACAGACAGGCAGAGATAGCCATGCATCCCGGGGGTGTCTTAGCATGGGTTCCCTCTAAAGCAAAGCCTGAGCTAAGGCTTTAGGTCCAGGTAGTTATTTGGGAGATGGTTCCCGGAATGAATCAGGAAGCAGAGGGCATGGAAAGGAAAAGGGATGAGGAAAAGTCAGTACTGGGGGTGTCGCTGAGGCTGCCACCATAGGCAATGGGAGCGCAGCTCTGCAGGAGGTGGGCAGTCACCCACCATTTGAGGGGCTGCCCCCAAGTCCGAAGGCCAAAAGCCAAAAGACTCAGGGCATGTGCTGGAGGTGTGAGTGTGAGTCCCCAGAGAACCCACCTGAATAGGGGCCACCAGATTTCCCTGGGAACAGGCTCCCCGTAGGGGAAGAGGGTGGCAAGATGCCCTGCGGACGGAGCACCATTTTGCCTTGTTTTCCTGGGCATCGCCCTGTTTCCACCCGCTCCCTCACTGACTGCAGGTGAGGGTCCTCAGTGCCTTAGGTCCCCCTCCCCCTCTGCCCAGTCGCACTACAGAACCAGAACCCAGAACCCGGAGAGCAGAACAGTGGGGCGGGGTCGGTCAGCTGTTGTTTCCTGGGTGGGTATGTTTCCCGGTGGACTGGTGGAGGCGTCAAGGGGGGAGAGAGGACACAGCTCCGTCACCTTTCCAGCAGCTGACACACCCCAGATGGCATCGTGGAGATTAGCGGAGGCCCTGCTGAAGGATGTGGGGGAGGGGTTAATCCCCAGGGGTTTCCTGGAGAAGGAGTCCCAGAGGCCAGGCAAGGACTCACCCCCACATCCAGGCCCCTCCTGCCCCCTGGGGTCTCCTGGGCTGCCGGCCTGGGGCCGTCAGGTCTGAGTCAGGGTGGCTGAGTCGGGCCTGCTCGGAGCCTGTTGCCAAGTCCTTTCTTCCCTTGGCCCCATTTCCTCGAAGCCACTTTCTAGGCTCCGGTTGCCTCCCACACTGTTCTGAGAAGCGGGTTGACAAGTTGACCGGCCCAAAGCCCTAAGCTTGGGAGCAGAGGGCGAGTGTATGACCGTTATTCTTCTGTGAGGGGACGCTCCGGGCCCCTCAAGGCTGGGCTTCCAGCTCAGCTTCCCCCTAGCTGGGGAGGTCATGGGGCCTCCGTCTCCACGGGGGCAACGGCAACCTGCCCTGCCACATCCACTGCCCAGGGTTGCCGTGAGACCAAAGGGAGCAGCGTCTGGCAGCGGAATTTCTGAACCCCTGGTGTTTTCTGTGAGTGGAACACGATGACCATTGTTTCTGCCCTCGCGCCTGGCATTGCTTTAGACCTTCCTGGCACACGCAGTGGACTTTGTTGTTTGGAACTTGTTCTCTTGGCCAACTCCTGTTTGTCTGGAATCTAAACTGGATGCTCACACAGGCCGGTTGCGAGTTGTCTGGGGTCGTGGGGCAATGGAAGGGGCACAGAGTCCAGGGCCAGAGCCAAGAATTCTCTCTCCAGATCCAGGAGCCCGGCGGCCTTGGGCAACCTCCCTGATTTCCTAGGGCCTTTGTGAGGCATCTGACAAAAGGGCTTATTGTGCCTGCCCAGGCTGCCTCCTGGGTTCTCCTGAGGGTCAGGCTAGATTAAAACGGCCCACCCAGTGTTCAGGTGCTCTGTAAATATTGGAGATCGCCCCTGAGGAAAGGCTTTCTGACTTGATTCCATAGCACACAACCACACACCAGGCCTGGGGTGGACGCAGAGGCAGGGTGAGCTCCTAAAAGGCTGCCTGGATCTCCTGGGAAACTCAGTGCACAAGAGAAAGGTCGCCCCTCTCACCAGCCAGGGGCACTGGTAGTCGTCACCGTTACGGCGATGGTTGTCGTATGAAGGTATTGTGGGTCAGAACGAAGGAAAGGAAAGGGGTGGACTATGGATCCCAGAAAAGGAAGAAGAAAATAGTAAGGAGTCTTGGGAGGGGTGACAGGAGCCAGAAAGAAGGAGCATGGCAGGGCCCTCAGTGCAGAGCCTGGAAGGAGGCAAGAGACAGGCTGTGGGCTGTGGGGGGAGGGGCAGGAGGGGGAGCAGGAGAGGGTGTGGGGGTGCAGGAAGGGAGAGGGGGTGCAGGAGAGGGTGTGGGGGTACAGGAGGGAGAGGGGGTGCAGGAGAGGGTGTGGGGGTACAGGAGGGAGAGGGGGTGCAGGAGAGGGTGTGGGGGGTACAGGAGGGAGAGGGGGTGCAGGAGAGGGTGTGGGGGTACAGGAGGGAGAGGGGGTGCAGGAGAGGGTGTGGGGGTACAGAAGGGAGAGGGGGTGTGGGGGTGCAGGAAGGGAGAGGGGGTGCAGGAGAGGGTGTGGGGGTACAGAAGGGAGAGGGGGTGTGGGGGTGCAGGAAGGGAGAGGGGGTGCAGGAGAGGGTGTGGGGGTACAGAAGGGAGAGGGGGTGTGGGGGTGCAGGAAGGGAGAGGGGGTGCAGGAGAGGGTGTGGGGGTACAGAAGGGAGAGGGGGTGTGGGGGTGCAGGAAGGGAGAGGGGGTGCAGGAGAGGGTGTGGGGGTACAGGAGGGAGAGGGGGTGCAGGAGAGGGTGTGGGGGTGGGGGGTACAGAAGGGAGAGGGGGGAAGGGGTGGTGTGGGGGTGCAGGAAGGGAGAGGGGGGGGTGGGGGAGAGGGTGTGGGGGTACAGAAGGGAGAGGGGGAAGTGAGAGGGGGGGGGGGGCAGGAAGGGAGAGGGGGTGCAGGAGAGGGTGTGGGGGTACAGAAGGGAGAGGGGGTGTGGGGGTGCAGGAAGGGAGAGGGGGTGCAGGAGGGGGTGTGGGGGTACAGGAGGGAGAGGGGGTGCAGGAGAGGGTGTGGGGGTACAGGAGGGAGAGGGGGTGTGGGGGTGCAGAAAGGGGTGCAGGAGAGGGTGTGGGGTTCAGGAGAGGGTGTGGGGGTACAGGAGGGAGAGGGGGTGCAGAAGAGGGTGTGGGAGTAAAGGAAGGGATGCAGTAAAGGAAGGGATGCAGGAGGGCAGGAGCGGGTGTGGGGTGCAGGAGAGGGTGAGAGTACAGGAGGGAGAGGGGGTGCAGAAAGGGGGTGTGGGGGTGCAGGAAAGGGTGCAGGAGAGGGTGTGGGGTTCAGGAGAGGGTGTGGGGGTACAGGAGGGAGAGGGGGTGCAGAAAGGGGGTGTGGGGGTACAGGAAGGGGTGCAGGAGAGGGTGTGGGGTTCAGGAGGTAGAGGGGGTGCAGAAGAGGGTGTGGGAGTAAAGGAAGGGATGCAGGAGGAGGCAGGAGCGGGTGTGGGGTTCAGGAGAGGGTGGGGGGTACAGGAGGGAGAGGGGGTGCAGAAAGGGGGTGTGGGGGTGCAGGAAGGGTGCAGGCGAAGGTGTGGGGTTCAGGAGAGGGTGGGGGTACAGGAGGGAGAGGGGGGTGTGGAGGTGCTGGAAGGGGTGCAGGAGAGGGTGGGGGTACAGAAGGGAGAGGGTGTGGGGTGCATGAGGGAGTACCAGAGGGGGTGCTTAGGACCAGGAGAAGAAGAGGCAGCAAATGTGGCAGGTGAGCAGGTGATCTTGGCTCCTCCCCCTGCAAGGGCCCTCCTCCGACCCACCATGGATGAACCATGGTTGGTTTAGAATCTTGTTCTGCACCAGTAATCAGCTTACAAGTGTGACCCAGTCCTGCCGATAGAATCTGGGAGAGAGAGTCTGCTGGGAGCTTTGGGGAAAGATATTTTTCGTCCTAGATTAAAATAAAAGAGATGACGAAGCTTCTTCCTTCCTGGACAGTGTCAAGCTGCTGCATTTTGGAGTTCTCGACGTGTGAGCCAAGGATCAGTTTAAGCCACTTGTAATCTAATATTCCATTGACTAGAGGACCAGGGATAAAATAACACTGATAGTATGTGTCATTGGAGGGAACATTCTAGTTTCCATTGCACTTTTATATACACTTATGCTATTTGACTGTCACAAAAGACAAGAGGACAAGTGACCTTCTCCTTTTTAAAAAACACACGAGGAAACTGAGGTCAGGGAAGGGAAGTGACCCCCCAAATCACACAGCTAATTGGTGGTAGGTCTGATATCCTAAGTCAGGTTTTCTGACTCTTGGTCGAGTAGGCTTTCCACTCCAAGTCTACTCCAAGAGACAGAAATCAGAACTAAACAGAGGGAGACACAAATGCCTCCAGACACTAAAACAGTCAGACGGCTCCTTACTCTCACCTCCAAGAAGAGTCCAGAGGAGAGTAAAAGAGAATCTGATCATCAACTCGGGGTCAGATATTGGGTTGAGGAACTGAGACCAGGGTGTTACCTGACAGTGTGGGGTGGGGAGGTGGACAGATGAAGAAGGTGGCAATTTCCTCCACCACCCCCAGGGGAGCCCCTCCCTTCCCTCACTCCCTCCCCCCATGCCTTCCTTCCTTCTAAATTTTCTTTCAATCAACAAATACATACTGAGTGCTCCCCACCCACTAAGCACTCTGTCTGCCAAGAGCTGAGGACATGGCAGTGAACAAAGCAGACAAATTCTCCTGGAGCTTCTCTTCGGTCAGGAGGAACACAACACCACCGAGCGAAGTCCGGCTGAGCCTCTTTCTTCTCAGATGGCTTTATTTGCAAGCTCACCTATTTGTTGGAACGTATTTGCAATCCCAAGATCAATACACCTAGTACTTGCAGAGTTATCCAGGCACAAGAATGAGAATTCTGAGTGAGATGGGCTTATTCCCAGATGAGGTGGACTCTTCTTGCTTCAGCTTGCGTACTCTAAACAAGTGACCTTCTGGGGACTATTTAATGCCACTTTTTTTGTTTTTTTTAACATTTTTGTGATTTCTATTGGTAGTTTCCCTGTTTTAAAATGGCCCCAAGTTCAGCGCTGAAGTTGTCTGTCTAGGGTTTGTAAATGCAAGAAGGCTGGGAAGTGCCCCCACGAAGGAGAAATCGAATGTTACATAAGCTTCCCTCAGGCATGCATGCTGTTGGCTGGGAATTCAGTGTTAATGAATCAACAGAATATTTTAAGCAAGCTGTCTTTAAGCAGAAACAAGCAAAGAACAGGGTTAAAATCTTGATGAAAATTTTGTGGCCAGAGGCTCACAGGTGCCTAAGCCTGTGTTTCCTCAATGGCTCAATATTTGCTCATCCATTGTTCAGGACAAAATTTACAGAATATGTGTTCTGTGTGCTAAGTCACTTCAGTCACGTCCGACTCTTTGCCACCCCATGGACTGTAGGTCTCCAGGCTCCACTGTCCATGGGATTGTCCAGGCAAGAATACTGGAGGAGGTTGCCATTCCCTTCTCCAGGGGAACTTCCCAATCCAGGGGTCAAACCCACGTCTCTTACATCTTCTGCTTTGGCCGGAGAGTTCTTTACCACTAGTGCCACCTGGGAAGCCCTTACAGAGCATAACTACCTCCAATAATGAGAAAGATTGTCATTTCATCTGTGATAAGTAGCTTGAGGAATATCAAACAGGGAGATGATCAGCGTGATTGATGTGATTGGAAGGCAGTGTTGATCAAGGCAGTGTCTTCAGGAGGTGACACTGGAGCTGAGATCTGCAGAGAAGCGAGCAGCCAGCTGGGAGACCTGAGCAGAGCAGTCCGAGGGTGGAAGCCGGGTGCTCAGATCCTGGTGGGGGGCAGGGCCAGGCCCACAGAACCCCTGCAGCTGGAGGGCCTGGGAGAGGGGGGCTCCTGAGGACACAGAAGGACTTAGGCTTTTCTCTGAGTCCTGTGGAAGTCGTTAAAGGGTTTTCAGTGGAGCAATGAAACTGATTTCTGGGTTTTCAAAGATGCCCAGCTGCTGTTGTGGAGAACGGCTCAGAGACCACGGTGGAAGCAAGGGCCAGCTGGGTGGTGACTGCCAGGTCCAGGCGGAGACAAGCGTGGCCTCGGGGGTTGTGGCACTGGAGACAGATTGCGGGTATATTTTGGAGGAAGCGTGAAACCTGACTGGATGATGAATCAATGACAGAAAGTGAAAGAGAGAGAGGAATTAAGACGACGCCTAGGTTTGGGAGCTGAAGCGACTGCATGAACTGGGGTGCCATTTGCTCAGATGGGAATGACTGGGGCCGCGGAAAATAACAGGATGTGATGTTTCAGACATTTACATCTTCAGACATTCAGGCTGACTTTCAGAAGCCTAGTTTGAAGGATTTTAAGCATTACCTGGCTGTGAACCAGGACATGTCACACAAGTGACTGAAAACACGAATCTGTAGCTCTGGGGGTGTTGGAGTTGGAGAGGTATGTTTGGACGTGAGGGGACTGAAAGAGCTCACCCCCCGCTGGTGGGTGTGGGGAGCCCCTGCAGAATTCAGACAGAAGTGGGTGGTGGCAGGGAAAGGCTGGCCGGAGGCCAGGGCCTATGGAGGTGAGGATACAGTTGAGGTCGCCAAGGGTTCATGGTTGTGGGAGTGATAGAAAGGGGACCTGAAAAATTCTGAGGCTCCGGGCAGAGGGACGGTGAGAGGCGCCCCTGACAGCCCGCTCTGCCAAAGCGGGCAGGACCAAGCTTCCTGGTGAGTGGCAGGATCTAAGGGCAGCCTGGCACCCGTGACAGTCCTCCAGTGCCTTGTCCTAGGCCACCTGCCAGCAAGCACCTGAACAGGGTAAGAGCTGGTTCACGTTTCTAACCAGCTCATTTCCCCTGCTGCTGGGGGGCTGGGCATTCAGTGAGGAGACCAAAGGCAGGACTGGCCTGAGGTGGAGTGAGACGAGAGAACGTGGGGATTTTCCGAGCCTGTCATGCCTTGGATGAGGGGGCAGAGATAGGAGGAGGAGGAAGGGCAGGCTGGCAGCCAAGGCTCTGAGTAGCTGTATTCTGCCCAATCAATCAGGAAGGGGGTCATCCTTATTGCCTAAGGCAGCGCAGGGAGGCACTTCCCACACACGCTCTGAGGCCTGACCCTTGGATTCTGATCTTACTGCTGCCACTTGCTTGGTCTTTGTATCTGCATAAAAGTGCTGAGCGCACAGTGCCCTCATGGAGTTCTCAGAACAGGGCAGCACTCGGGCCAGCACTCAGCGGTCAGTGTCAACAGCTGTCCATTTAACTCCCTCTTCTGAGCTCAGGCATGACTTCAGAGTTGCAGGTCATGCCTGCACAGATGACAGAGAGGTGGCGGTGGCTAGATCCAGGCTGCGGATGTGGCAACAGCATAATGAACAGATCTGGACCACACTGAGAACCAGGCAAAAGAACCCCGAGTTCAATCGGTTTCTGTGTAATGGCAATGCCTATTGTATTAGCATTCCCGATCCCGTAATGCTGTGTGTTTCTCCCACTTTTCATATTAACCTGATGTATTGTCTCTTCTCTGGTTGCTCTGCTTTTTCTCAACCCAGCTTGTACATCTGCAAGTTCTCAGTTCATGTACTGTTAAAGCCTAATTTGAAGGATTTTTTGCATTACCTTGCTAGCACGTGAAATGGGTGCTATTGTATGGTAGTTTTGAACATTCTTGGCATTGCCCTTCTTTGGGATTGGAATGAAAACTGACCTTTTCCAGTCCTGTGACCACTGCCGTATTTTCCAAATTTGCTGACATAATGAGTGCGGCACTTTAACGGCATTGTCTATTAGGACTTTAAATAGCTCAGCTGGAATTCGTCACCTCTGTTAGCTTTGTTCATAGTAATGCTTCCTAAGGCACACTTGATATCACACTCCAGGATTTCTGGCTCTAGGTGAGTGAGTACACCATTGTGGTTATCCGGGTCATTATGATCTTTTTTTGCATGGTTCCTCTATGTAGTCTTGCTACCTCTTCTTAATGTCTTCTTCTGTTAGGCCCTTACCATTTCTGTTCTTTATTGTGCCCATCCTTGCATGAAACATTCCCTTTATTTCTCCAATTTTCTTAAAGAGACCTCTAGTCTTTCCCATTCTATTGCTTTCCTCTATTTCTTCACACTGTTCATTTAGGAAGGCTTTCTTATCTCTCCTTGCTCTTCTCTGGAACTCTGCATTCAGGTGGGTGTATCTTCCCTTTTCTCCCTTGCCTTTTGTTTATCTTCTTTTCTCAGCTATTTGTAAAGCCTCCTCAGATAACCATTCTGTCTTCTTGCATTTCTTTTTCTTTGGGATGGTTTTGGTCACTGTCTCCTATACAGTGTTATGAACCTCCATCCATAGTTCTTCAGGCACACTGCCTATCAGATCTAATCCCTTGGACCTATTCATCACCTCCACTGAATAATCATAAGGGATTTGATTTAGGTCATACCTGAATGGCCTAGTGGTTTTCTCTACTTTCTTCAATTTAAGCCTGAATTTTGCAATAAGGAGCTCATGATCTAGGCCACAGTCAGCTCCTGGTCTTATTTCTGCTGATTGCATAGAGCTTATTCATCTTTGGCTGCAAAGAACATAATCAATCTGATTCAGTATTGACCATCTGATGATGTCCATGTGTATAGATGTCTCTTGTGTTGTTGGAAAAGGGTGCTTGCTATGACCAGCATGTTCTCTTGGCAAAACTCTGTTAGCCTTTGCCCTGCTTCATTTTGTACTCCAAGGCCAAACTTGCCTACTATTCTGGGTATCTCTTGACTTCCTATCTTTTTTTTTTTTTGGTGTTAGGTCTGGAAGATCTTGTAGGTCTTCATAGAACTTGTCAACTTCAGCTTCTTCGGCATCAGTGGTTCAGGCATAGACGTGTCTTACTGTGATGTTGAAGGGTTTGCTTTGGAAACAAACCAAGATCATTCTGTCTTTTTTGAGATTGCACCCAAGTACTGCATTTAGGACTCTTTTGTTGACTATGAACAGGCTACTCTGTTTCTTCCAAGGGATTCTTGCCCACAGTAGTAGATATAATGGTCATCTGAACTAAATTTGCCCATTTCCATCTAATTTCATTCACTAATTTCTAAGATGTCAATGTTCACTCTTGCCATCTTCTGCTTGACCATATCCAATTTACCTTGATTCATGGACCTAACATTTCAGGTTTCTATGCAATATTGTTCTTTAAGCATTGGACTTTACTTTCACCACCAGACCCATCCATAACTGAGCATCGTTTCTGCTTTGGCCCAGCCACTTCATTCTTTCTGAAGCTATTAGTAATTGCCCTCTGCTATTCTCCAGTAGCATATTGGACACCTTCTGATGTGGGGGGCTCATCTTCCAATGTCATGTTTTTTTGCCTTTTCATACTGTTTATGGGGTTCTTGCAGGAAGAATACTGGAGTGGGTTTTCATTCCCTCCTCCAGTGGATCATGTTTTGTCAGAACTCTTCACTATGACTCATCTGTCTTGGGTGGCCCTGCACAGCATGGTTCATAGCTTCATTGAGTTATACAAGTCCCTTCACCACAACAAGGCTGTGATCCGTGAAGAGGAGCCAGAAATCAAATTGCCCACATCCATTGGATCATGGAGAAAGCAAGCGAATTCCAAAAAAAATCTATGCCTGTTTCATTGCCTACAGTAAAGTCTTTGACTGTGTGGATCACAACAAACTGTGGAAAATTCTCAAAGAGATGAGAGTACCAGACCACTTTACCTGTCTCCTAAGAAACCTGTTTGTGGGACAGGAAGCAACAGTTAGAACCAGACACGGAACAACTGACTGGTTCAAAATTGGGAGTGGAGTATGACAAGGCTGAATATTGTCATCCTGCTTATTTAACTTTTATGCATGCAGAGTACATCATGTGAAATGCTAGGCTGGATGAATCACAAGCTAGAATCAAGATTGGCAGGAAAAATATCAACAACTTCAGATATGCAGATACTACTCTAATGACAGAAAGTGAAGAGGAGTTAAAGAGCCTCTTGATGAGGGTGAAAGAGAAGAGTGAAAAAGATAGCTGGAAACTCAGCATTAAAAAACTAAGATCATGGCATCCGGTCCCATCACTTCATGGCAAATAGAAGGGGACAAAGTGGAAGCAGTGAACAAATTTTATTTTCTTGGGCTTCAAAATCACTGCAGACAGTGACTCAGTTCAGTTCAGTTGGTCAGTCGTGTCCGACTCTTTGCGACCCCATGAATCGCAGCACGCCAGGCCTCCCTGTCTATCACCAACTCCCAGAGTCCACTCAAACTCATGTCCATTGAGTTGGTGATGCCATCCAGCCATCTCATCCTCTGTCATCCCCTTTTCCTCCCGCCCTCAATCCTTCCCAGCATCAGGGTCTTTCCCAAAGAGTCAACTCTTCACATGAGGTGGCCAAAGTATTGGAGTTTCAGCTTCAACATGAGTCCTTTTAGTGAACAGCCAGGACTGATCTCCTTTAGGATGGACTGGTTGGCTCTCCTTGCAGACAGTGACTGCAGCCATGTAATTAAAAGACACTTGCTCCTGGGAAGGAAAGCTATGACAAACCTAGACAACATATAAAAAAGCAGAGAGACATCACTTTGCTGACCAAGTCTATATAGTCAAAGCTATGGTTTTCTCCAGGAGTTCTGTATGAATGTGAGAGCTGAACCACAAAGAAGGCTGAGCACTGAAGAACTGATGCTTTCAAACTGTGGTGCTGAAGAAGATTCTTGAGATTCCCTTGGACTGGAAGGAGATGAAACCAGTCAATCTTGAAGGAAATCAACCCTGAATATTCATTAGAAGGACTGATACTGAGGTGAAAGCTCCAATACTTTGGCCACTTGATGTGAAGAGCCAACTTGTTGGAAAAGACCCTGATGCTGGGAAAGACTGAACACAAAAGGAGAAGGAGGTGAGGATGAGATGTTAGATGGTGTCCCCAACTCAATGGGCGTGAATTTGAGCAAATTCTGGAAGATAGTGGAGGACAGAGAAGCCTGGCATGCTGCAGTCCATGGGGTCACAAAGAGTCAGACACGACTTAGCGACCAAACAACATTGTCTCCTCTGGTTGCCATAACAAATTACCCACCAGCTGAATGGCTTAAAACAATAGATGCTTATTTGCTCACACTTCAGGAGGCCAGAAACCTGAAGTCAAGGTACTGTTCAGGTTGGTTCCTTCTGAGGGCTGTGAGGGAGAGACCATCCCGTTCCTCTCTCCTGGCTTCTGGCAGCTTCCCTCGATGTTCAGCATCCTTTGGTTTATAGACACACCTCTCCAGTCTCTGCCTCCCTCTCCTCATGACCTTTTTCTGTGTCTCTTTTTGTCCTGTTCTCTTCTGACAGGGACTCCTGTCACTAAATTTAGGCACTGCCCCCAACCCCAGTATCATTTCATCTCAGGATACTTAGTTAACTATATCTGCAAATACTCTTGAAATAAAGTCATATTCTGAGATTTATGTAAACATGAATTTAGGGTAGACACTGTTCAATCCTCTGCACCTCCCACCACAGCCACCCCGTAGATACAGGTACTCGAATTCCCTTTTTAGGTATTGAGAAGCCAGGGTCTAGAGAGAAGTGAACCACCCCGTGGTCATATAATTAGTAGGTGGGGACAGCAATTCCTGCCCTAGCACCCAAGTGTTATTCCCTTTAGACAAGTGCTGTGTGTGTATGTGTGTGAGAGAGACAGACAGGGAGGGCAAGAAGGAGCTTCATCCTGACTATCCAGCTCTCCCCCCTCTTCTACCAAGTTGGCTCGGCCTTTTCAGTCATGTGGTGCCGTGGAGACGACGATGCTCTGACAGGCCCTCCCCACCCACCCAGCACAGGAGTTCACCTGGGGCCCAGCACCTGCCCCAAAGTGAGTGCCAGGGCATCACTGCTGACTGCCCTCGATGGTCCAGAGATGGACACGTGATTCAAAGGAAAGCAGAGACTCTTCTTAGCCATGTATACCTCAGGGCTTTGTATAGTGATGTAAACATGTAGACCACATCTACTGGTCAAGCCAGGAGAGGGAGCCTGGAGTGCTGTGGGTGGCCACAAGGGACAATGCAGGCACCACGTGTGCAGAGGGAGACCCGGTGACAGTGGAGGTCTTGTTGTAGCTGTCCCCAGGCTCTTGCCATGGCTCGGTTCTAGAGCCAAAGTATTAACCCCTCTTACCTGCAATCACAGCAGTCTGATTATTATCTTAGCCCGCAAACGCAAGTCAGCTCAGTTGACAATAAGGAGGTCAGTAAACAAAGTTAGAAATCATATTTAGTTTTGAATTTAATGTTAGATGGCAAAGTATTTCATATTTAAATAAATTTATTTAATCAACAGGTTAGCACAGAAGTATTGACAGAGCTCTTTTTAAATTCAGTAAGAAAGAGCAAAAGTTATATTCAAATAGCCTCATGATTTTAATGGCTACACTCTGTGATAGGCAGACTTCTAAGATGGTCCCCAGTGACTCCATCCCCTGGTACTCATGACTATCACTTGACTAGGAGATAAACCTACTAACTTGCTTCTGACAAATAGAGCACAACAAAAGTAGTGGAGTGTCACTTCTGCGATTAGGTTATAAAGGATAATCTTGCTGAGTCTGTCTTTTGCTGATTTTGTTGAAAGAAGCTGCCATGATGGAGAAGCCCACAGGGCAAGGATCCCAGGGTGGCCTCCAGCCAACAGCCACCAAGGGACTGAACCCTGCCACTACCATGTAAGGGAGCTTGGAAGTAGATCAGGCCCCAGTTGAAACCTGGTTACGACTGGGTGAGACTCCCCAAAACAGAGGACCTGGATCAGTTGAACCCAGACTCCTGAAACACAGACACTCTGAGAATAAGGCATGTGTGATATTTTAAGCCACTAATGGTTGGGGGAATTTGTTACAAAGCATTTCCTCTACACAAATGCAAACACACACACACATATATACACATACATTGCAGACTTCAGTTTGCATGGCTAGACAAGATAGAAAGTTCTGTCAACTGAAGAAAAACGCACAGCCCAGAAGTTGTGAGTTAAGTTTTATTTGGGGACCCACTAAGGACTATAGCCTGGAAAACTAGTCTCTCTGATAGCTCTGAGGAACTGCTCTGAAATGGTAAGGAAGAAACCAGCATATATTGAAGGTGTTTTTTGCTGGGGGGGGGGGGGAATATATATATATATATATATATATATATATATAGTTAAACAAAATAGAATAATCTAGATCTAAAGATTATTGCTAATTATGAAGAACAGACATGTCAAAGTAATGATTTTAGTGCTGTTTCTACGTATGGAAGATGCAAGAACGTGGGATCACTTGAAATTATTCCTTAGATATGTATCTTATCTACCCAGGGCCAGCATCCAAAGCACAGAACGTGTTCTGTTTTTCTTCACCCTGAATTCCCCTCAGGGTGCATCGTGGGTGAGTGGCTGCAGTGGCTAATGCCTTGATCTTTGTAGAACTGAGATGGTGGGCAACATTCTTTTTTTACTGGAATGGCAGATAACACTCCCTGTCCACGCTTCCATAGACAGACAAATTGAAAAGAGGACCTAGAAGGATAGAGAAAAAAGAACATGAGCTTTGGAAGTTGATGAGGAAAACAACTTTGTTTCAGAACCTCGCTAAGGCTTTATAACATTTTTTTTCCAGTTATGGGTGCATTTAAATTTGCCTTAGTGGCAGGAGGTGAGGTTCATTTATTCACTTGTCTTTTCATTAATCAACAAATATTTACCCAGTGTCTATAGTGTATTGGACACCATCGGAGCAGCTGGGATGAGAAATGAAAAACCAGGTCATACTCCCGAGGCATCCACAGAGCCTGTGTACACAGAGCATATGGTCAGAGCCAGATGGTACAGTTAACAATGCAGAGATGGCTGCTGTGAGGAGGGTGTATACTATGGGTGGAAGCAGGGAGAACCCATCTAACCCAGCCTGGGCTGCAGCCAGAAACCTCCCAGGAAGAATGGATGCCTCGGTCTAAGTTAGCAGGGTCCACCATAGGTGTCCTTGCAAGAACAGACCCGGGCTTGAAGCCTGAACTAAGACAGTACCATAGAATGGGAAGGAATGGCTAATGGGGAGGGGGTCCAAGGAGGACTTGGCTGAGGGTGATAACCCTGTTCCCCCAACCCCTGCCGCCGATTTCAGCTCATAGAACTGGCAAGATAAGGATGCCATTAACTGAAACAGGGAAGAAAAGAGCAGGTTTATGACCAAAAGGATTTTTCCCCCAAATATAAGAATTTTATCATATAAATATCTGAGAATATTTTCCAAAAATTCGCCATAGCGTTTAAGAAAATATTTAAACTCTTGTTCAGCACATAAGGCTCTCCAATTTTTTTCTTCTTCTCCAGGTTTATTTCTTGCCACTCAACCAAGTTCATCCTCAGATCCAGCTATTTGAAACTACTAGTAATTCCCCAGACACATTCCTTGGCTGTTGTATAGTTTTGAACATGTGATTCTGTTCAGGAAGTTCTCTATTCGGGGTGTCTGTTGTTTTTGTGTTTTCAGTATCCTCTCCTTTGGCTTTCCTCTGTTTCATTCCATGTGATCCTGATGGAATATCACAGTATCCTGCTCTCTGACCCCAGGGGTGGGCAGGAGATTCAAGCCTCTTTCAGCATAGTATCCCAACCCTCAGTGATTGGTCCAGGATTGGCACATGACCCAATCTGGACCAATCAGAACCCTTCTCTGGGATTTTACATATGGGTGCTGGGATAGTTTTCTCTTTCTTAAAGAGCCAACACATTGAAGTGACATAAGCCTGGAACTTCGTGTGGCCATGGTCCTCTTACCCACTGAAACACAGAGTAAGCTCACTGGTTAGGAGAGAATGGGTCTAACACAGAGGGAGAGACAACAGAGGTGAGTGTGAGAGCAGCAGATATGAAGGCTTTTCCCCCAGTCAGTCTTTCCAGTTATATAGTTCTGGTGTGTTTAAGTTAATCCTGTCACTTAAAGTTGAAAAAGTCCTGCAACCAAAATTCCATTTTCTTCTACCCACTTCCTACACATCCCTTAAAACTCCGTTCCAACCCAATTCTTCCAGAAAGCCTACGGTGACCAGTTGCTCCTCCCTTCCCCGTTTGGTGCACTTTCCTGGGTTCTCATGCATACCATTCTGGGCAGATTTCAATTGCATCCCTTCCTAATCAAATCCGTAAGGGTTGGTTTACATCTCTGTTTACCATCAAATCATAAGCTCCTTGATCCTCATTGTATTCACCGTACAGCTCAAGGTCTGGCACAGAGAAAGTGTTTTATAAACCTTTGATGAATGAATAACAAGTTCAAAGTCCATCTGTGGAGCATTCAGACGCCCAGGAGAGCTGTGGGTCTACAAATCATAGGAGGGGGTCTCTGTGTCAGTTTAGCAGGTGGAGACCGGTGGACTGCAGGCAGTGGGCAGTGAAGAGGGTGGGGTGCCCTCTGTCTCTCCAAGAAGGGAAGGAGAGAAGTGGGCTGGTGACTGGAGGGATAAAGGGGGATTTATTTTAAGATTCCAAAGTACTTCCCTGGTGGTCCTGTGGCTGGGACTCTGCACTCCCAATGCAGGGGGCCCGGGTTTGATCCCTGGTCAGGGAACTAAGTCCCACATGGCACAATGAAAATTGAAGATCCTGTGTGTTGCAACTAATATCTGGTGCAGCCAAAATAAATAAATAAATAAACATTAAAAAAATATTCCAAAGTCCCGAGTGTGTTTATATATTGAGGGAATGGAGCCAGTATAGAGAGAGGGGTGAAGATTCAGGACAACCAAGATGTGCCACATGGAGAGCCCCGAGCCCCAACCAAGGCCAGCTGGAAAACAGAGAACAGGCATGATGACTCCAGTTGGGTCAATTCAGTGGCAGAGGCAGTGGGAAATGGGGCATCCATGCCAGAGTGACCTCATTCAGCAGCCCACAGGCTAGTGAGGTTGGGCAAAATAGAGCCTCCATCTTGTTCCTAAGGCTCCCAGAGCATTCAGCTTTCTCTTCCCCAATCACCATCCACCCCCCGTCAGTGACAGGCCACCGCTGAGCTGAAGCAGCCCTATCAGGTCACCCACCCCTCACTGGGTCCATATCTCCCGGAGCGCTGGCCAGCGTTCAAGGTAATCCTCACATTGTTCCCCTTGTTGTTGTCACCCGACCTAGGAGATCAGGTTCCCCCAGCAGAGTGTTCACCGACTTTGTCCAGGGCCATGCGATCCTGTCCAAGGAGAAGCAGAGATGTAAATTATTGAGGAAACCTCAGGTTCTCAACAACTTCCTAGCCATTCCAATCTGCCTGGAAACCTGAGTGAACTGGCCCTGGGCACCCAGCAACTGGGATTGGACAGTATCACTGCCCAGGCCTCTGAGCTCTGAACCTGCAGTGATTGAACCCTGAAGCTTGGTGGCTCCCTGGGACCTCGGCAGCCAGGACTTCCCAAGATCTGTAGGGCAGAGAGCGCAGAAGGTCACTGAGAAACCCAGCTTAGAAGCACTCCCCCGGGGCCCTGGGCATGTGGGAAGGTGAGGAGGAGGAGGCAATGTCTGCTCCCTCAGGAGGGGTCCAGGTGAGGGAGGGTCTTCCCTCAAGAAAGGCTCAGCTTCACCATGGAAGGCATGCTGCCTGCCCTTGGGGAGCTCCTGGACAGATGGAGGACACACACACACACATACACACACACACACAAACACATTTGCTGTTTCTAGCTGTTGAGCATCAAACCCTGTGGTTCCTGGGGCAAAGCTGATAAGGTTTTGCTAAAGTCCCAGACTCCTTTCTGGAAAAGAGGAAGGTGGGGAGTTCAACCCCCGAGCATCCTTTGGCTTTGGTTATCTGGGGACAGCTTGAGCATCTGCTCCAGACTCTCACTTCTCTGCTGATTAACAATTGTGATCACACTCACTGTGTTTTGTGGGCTCTCAGAAACTGCCGAGCTTGTGTGTGTGTGCATCTTCACGGAAGCCTCGTGTGCATCTCTACACGCGTGGCCATTCAAGTGCACATCCACACATCTCCACATGGGTGTGACCTCTTGTGGTAATTCCTGTTTGCCTAAGTGGTCCCTGTGCACACACCTGTGTGTGCAGGTGTACTTGGTGGGGATCCTCTTTCTCAAACACGCTGAGTGTTCCTCTACCAGGTTTTAGTGTCCAGCAATGTCATGACATCAGCAGTGGGCTGGACGTTGAGCTGAGTCTTGCCACTCCCCTGGCTTTGCCCAGAGCTGACACACGTATCCTAATACCCGCAACCAGCCCTCTGCTCAGTCTGGCTTGAGTCCCTGAAGGACTCTGGTTTGCTACACCCAAGACTTTCCCGGAAGAGCTAAGGATGTCTGCTCTTTGCAGCTTCCACTGGACCTCAGTTCATCTGATCATTTACTCCTCAAATAATCACTGAGCTTCTGCCGAGCCAGGCCCTGTGTTAAAAGCCAGAAATACTAAAATGAGTATTTAAGGCCTCTGTCTTCATGAAAGGCACACTCCAGTCAGGCAGAAAGGCCTGGACACAACCAGCTGTGTTCGAAGGCAGACTCTGGTAAGACCATGGCCGAGAAATAAGTCACTACCACTCATATATGTGGAATCTAGAAAAATGCTACTGATGAACGTATTTGCAGGGTAGGAATAGAGATGCAGACATAGAGAATGGACTTGTGGACATAGAGAGAAGGAGAGGGTGGGACCTGAACTGAGAGAGTAGCATTGATATATATACTCTACCAGGTGTAAAATAGCTAGCTAGTGGGAAGCTGCTTTATAGCACAGGGAGCTCAGCCCAGTGCTCTGTGATGACCTAGAGGGGTGGGATGGGGGTGGGTGGGAGGAAGGCTCAAAGGGGAGGGGATATATGTATACTTATGGCTGATTCACATCATTGTACAGCAGAAACTAATAAAACCATGTAAAGCAATTATTCTCCAATTAAAAATAGATATATAAAATGAAAGAGAGAGGGGATGTATGTTTACCTATAGCTGATTCATGTCGTGTACCACAGAAATTAACACATTATTGTAAAGCAATTATACTCCAATTAAAAAAAATTAAACTCTACAAAAAAAGGAAGTCACTACCACCCTTTGAGGAAACTGGGGTAGCTTCAATGAGGCTGCATTTAGTTATGACTTGAGGAGAATTTCAACAAGACAATGTGCATTCCAGGAGCATTCCAAGCAGAACAATGGTGTGATTGGAGATGAGAAATGAGGAAGCCCATAGAGTGTTTACTTGCGAACCCATCCTCAGTTTGCAACAACCATGCAGCTACCGGGTGTTGCATGACTCCAGGAGAATGCAAGTGTAGGGCACCCCCTGAAGTTGTGCAAGAGTGGGGGCGGAAGTTCTGAGAAGTCACTGTGACACGAGTAAACAAGGGAAAAAGAATTCATTAGCTCACAGGCAGACGGTGTGGCAAGGGGATGTGTCATCTGTCTTACTTCGCCCAGGAAGGCTTCCTGGAGAATGTGTGGCCTTAGGAACAATCAAGGGAAGAAAGGGCAATCTGAAGGGACTGAAGCTAATTTGTGTCGCATGAAAGCAGATATGTACTTGGGGGAGAATAACCATGCAGTTAACGGGATGGGCTTGATATCTGTTGGAACATGCTTTGAAGAAAGGGTAGACAGGAAGGAGGGGGCCCAGGTCTCTGTGCTCAAGCAGCCCCAGCCTGATAAGAGCAAGCACAGAACCTACTGGGAGCTCCTAGCCTGATGGCGAGACATAGGAAACGATGGCTTCCAAGACACTGGACATCAGGCAACAAAGGTCAGCGATGCCCGAGAGTTGCACCAGCGTACAGCCTTGAGAGAATGTCTAAGCCACAGTGCAGGGAAGGGAAACTGAGGCAGAGCCCAGCAGTATTTGTGAGTGAGGAGAAGGAGCTGGGAGTATGGGGAGACTCAAGCCCTCAGTTCCTACATAGTACATGCAAAAAAAGAGTACCCAAGAGGAGAGAGCCGCCCAGAGAGAACCCTGGAAAACCCCAAGTTTTCAGCAAAGCACTGATTAGCATATATGTGTGAGGCAACTACCCACAGCCAGAGGAAGAACCACCCCCAAAAATGAAGAGTCCCCAGAGCTCACACAGGGCTGAGAATACTTCCTACTCCCACCAGTCAGATTGGAAAAAAACATAATTTATAGGGATATTACTCAGAAGGATCTTGCTTCAATAGTGGAAAGTAGCCCTGGTCTAAATACTGCTTTCATCTCATCTAACAAATCTTAAAAGATCTGAAAGGATAAAACTGCCACAACCTGGAAGAAGTTCAAGGACATTTATAGGGATACAAAAATACTTAGCACCCAATAAAGTAAAATTCCCGCTGTCTGGCATCCAACAAAAAAATTACCAGGCAAGCAAAGAAAACAGGAAAATACAACCCATGATGAGGAGAAAAAAAAAATAGTTGAAACTGGCCCTACAACTAGGTGAACAACAGTCCTAGTTTATCTGGGGATATCCCAGTTTGGGGATTACCTGGTGGCTCAGTGATAAAGAATCCGCCTGCAACACAGGAGATGTAGATTTGCTCCCTAGGTCGGGAAGATCCCCTGAAGGACGGTGTGGCAACCCACTCCAATGTTCTTGCCTTAAGAATCCTGTGGACAGAGGAGCCTAGACGGCTACAGTCCATAGAGTTGCAGAGTCAGACATGACTGAAGCAACTTACCACTCACACACAAACACACATCCCAGTTTTAGCACTAAAAGTGGTACATCCCAGCAAATTCCTCAGTTCAGCAAAATCTGGGACAATTGGGCACCCTTACTACAACTAACATCAGTACTTAGTGAAAGACTGAATACTTTCTCTCTAAGATGAGGTGCACAGCAGAATGTCCACACTCACTCATTACTTTTACCAACAACGTATTTGAGATTCCAGCCAATTAATAAGGCAAGGAAAAGAAATCCATACTGGAAAGGAAGAAATAAAACTGTTCTCATGCTCAGATGATATGATCATCTATGAACAAAATCTTACTGCTTCTATGAAAGAGCCACTTGAACTAGTAAGTGAGTCTAGTAAGACTTATCAGATCCAAGTGAATACTCACAAATCAACTGGATTTCTACACACTGGCAATGAACAACTAGAATTGAAATTAAAATAGCAATACCCTTTTCAATAGCATCAAAAAATATGAAATAGGGATGACAATAGATGAGAAAGACCTGTATGTTGAAAACTACAAAACATTGCTTAGAGAAATTAAAGAAAGAGTGTATATACTTTGGTTATAGTTTGGAAGACTCAAAGTTGTTAAGCTGTCAAGTCTCCCCAAACAGATTCAACACAATCTCCCCCAAATCCCACTAGTCTTTTTTTTTTAAAATAGAAATTGACAGGCTGACTCAAAAATTCACGTGAAAAATGCAAAGAACCTAGAATAGCCAAAATGACTTTGAAAAAGAACAAAGTTGGAGGACAAAACTATTTGATTTCAAAACTTATAAAGCTACAGTAACCAGATAGACCCATGTCCACCTGGGACTTGTGATTGTGATGTTATCGGGAAAAAGAGTCTGTGCAGATGTAATTAAGTTAAGGATCTTAAGATGAGATCATCCCAGATTAAGGATAGGCCCTAAATCCAATGACAGGTATCCTTACAAGAAGAGGGGAAGACAGAGATACTTGGGAAGAGGGCCAGGTAAACACAGGTTAGAGGTATGTTGCCACAAACCAAGGAATGTTTGGAGCGGTCAGGAGCTGGAAGAGGCCGAGAGCCTCCGGAGACAGTACTGCCTGCCAACACCTTGGTCTCAGACTTCTGGCTTTTCTAGAATTGGGAGAGAGCCCATTTCTGTTGTTTTCAGCCATCAGGTTCGTGGTATTTTGTTAGGCAGTCCTAGATTCCAAAGAATACAATACATAACTGATATTCTGCCAAAGTGCAAAGGCAAGTCAGTGGCGCAAAAACGGTCTTTTCCACAAACAGTGCTGGGACCATTGGATATGAATATGCAAATATGTAAACTTGGATTGATACCTTTTAGCGTATATAAAAATTAACTCAAAATGGCACATACATAGAAAACCAAGTCTATGAAATATCTGGAAAAACTCTTAAGAAAAAGCCCTTTGTGAATTTCTGTTAAGCAAGATTATTTTTAGACATGATAGCAAAGCATGATCCATTAAAAACTGATAAACTGGACTTCTTAAAATCAAAGTCTTGTATTCGTCATAGGATACCATCAAGAGAACGAAAAGAGTCAGAGTGCCGTGCGTATATCCGATGAGAGACTCAGGTTTAAATTATATATTTTTTAAACTCTCAGAACTCAGTAATAAAAGCACAAACAACCCAGTGTTAAAAGGAGACAAAAATTCGAATAGATGCTCCACCACAGCAGATACACAGATGGCAAATAAGCATGCAAGAAGACGCTCAAAATCGTTACTTAGGGAAATGGAAATCAAAACCGCAAGGTACTACTGCACGCTTATTAGAATGTCTATGATTAAAGACCTTCAGTTCCCAATGCTGGCAAGAATGCAGAGCAACTGGAATTCTCATCCACTGCTGGCAGGAATGTAAAAGTGGTACAACCACTTCAGAAGGCAGTGAGATGGTTCTTAAGTAAACATGTACCTAGATGTGATCCAGCTATTTCACTCCCAGGTATTTACTCAAAAGTAATGAAAGCACACATTCACACAAAGACCTGTACACAAATACCCATCAGCAGTTAGATGGACAGATAAACTGTGGTGTTTATACAACGGACTTCTACACAGCTATAAACAGGAATGAACCAGTGACCCATGCAACAATGAATGAAGCACAAACTAGTTAAGCTGAGTGAAAAGAATCTGGACCAAAAAATGTACATAATGCCCCATCCCATTTATGTACAATTTTATAAAATGAACTGAATATATAGTGAGAAAAAGCAGATCAGCGGCTGCCCAAAGTATGGGCTTAGGGAGGCGTGGAGGAGGGGGAGAAATAGGAGGGAAGGCGGATATATTCATTAGCTCGTGGTGACGGTTTCACGGGGAGCGCGCGTCACACTTACCAAGGTGCACACTTTAAATAGATGCGGTTTATTGTGTGTCAGGTAAGCCTCAAAAAGCTGTAAAACAAGAAAGAAGAAAAACCGATGTCTCCAGTGCTTCCAGCACCACTGCTGCAGTCCCTCACCTAAGGATGGGCGGCGGGAAGGGCAGAGGCCCTGAGGGGTCCCATGGCCCTCGCTCCTAGGCAGCCATGAAGCCCAGCCAATCCACACTCACACCCTGGACACTGGATGCAAAGGCTGCAGGCTGTGGTCCCCACTGCTCACCCCCTCCCTCAGGAGTCCCCCGTGCTTGCCTGTGGGCTGGGGCTGGCCGAGGGGTGGGGGGACATTAGGGGAAATAAGGTCATTAGAGGCCTTGGAGCCAGAGCCCCTGAGAGTTGATACAAATGTCAGAAAACATTTGGTCCGACTGATGCTGGAAAACCCCTTGGAGTAATCTCCTTTCTTTGCTTCATTGGTCTTTGCCGCCTGTCTGCAACTGCATCTTTCAGGTAGTGGGGGGGACTCTGCCCAGTTGTTGTCCTGCAGTCAGGGTGATGGAGTGTGGACAGTCACGGGGACAGTTCAGGAGCTCAGGACCGAGGATTCACTGTGATAGGATCTCAATATAATTGGGGTCTACACTTAAAAATTTTTTTAATATTTATTTATTTAGTTGGCTGCATCAGATCTTTGTTGCGTCATGCAGTATCCTTTGTTGTGGCTACAGGCTCTCTAGTTGTGGCTTGAAGGCTTAGTTGTCTTGAGGTATGTGGGATCTTAGTTCTCCGACCAGGGATCAAACTGGAGTCTCCTGCATTGCAAGGCGGATTCTTAACCACTGGACCAAGTCCCCAAACCCACTATTTATATTACCCAGCAAATCCTCATGACAATGCTATCAGAGGGGTAGCATGATTATTCCTAGCTTACAAATGAGGAAATCAAGCTAAACAGAGGTGAGAGGAGGGTACAGAGTTTCCAGCTTTGTTGGAGATTTTTGTTGCTGTTTAAAATTTTTTCTTTGTAGTAAATTACACACAACATGAAATTCATCATCTTAGCCATTTTGAAAAATGTACAGTTCAGTAGTGTTGAATGTATTCATATTACTGTTCATCCATCTGCAAAACTCTTTGCCTTTTGCAAAACTGAAGCTCTGTACCCGTTAAACACCAGCTCCTCACGTCCCCTCCACCCAGCCCCTGGCACCCACCATTCCACTTTCTGTCTCTAAGGTGCCCCCATATGAATGGGATCACACAGTGTTTGTCTTTGTGACTGGCTTGCTTCACCTAGCATAATGTCCTCAAGGTTCATCTGTGTTGTAGCCTGTGACAGAATTTCACAGAGGTTCAGTTTTGCAAGATGACAAGAATTCTGGAGATGCATGGTGGTGATTTGCACAACAATGCAAAGGTACTTAATGCCATGTGAAAACGGTGAATTTTAAGTTATTTGTATTTACCACGATTAAAATAACAACAACAGAAACAAGTGAGGAGGGACTTCCCTGGTGCTCTAGGGACTAAGAGACTCCCAGCTCCCAGTAAACGGGGCCCCAGTTTGATCCCTGGTCAGGGAACTAGACCCTACATGCCTCTACTGAGAGTTTACATGCCGCAACGAAGACCCGGTGCAGCCAAGTAAATAAATACAAAATATTGAAAAAAAAAAAAAAACCAAACCCAACAATAGATGAGGAGATGTGCTCAAGGGTGCACAGTCAGCGGCAGACCCACACCCAAACGGGCGGGCTCCGGGTCCAGCACTGTGCCTAACCGCCACCAGGAACAGAAGCAACGCACAGGAAGCCTGAAGCCCCCAGGCCTTCCAGGTCATCACACAGATGTGTGCGGCTGCAGATTCAGGCTTGAGGCTTACTCCCAGCAGGAGTGAACAGTCTGCACGGGGCTCTCAGATCCGATGGGATGCTCTGGCTTTAGGAAGACAGAGAGAAAAGCACAGGGGCTCCTGGAGGAACAGAGGAGCATCAGACCCTCTTCTGTGGGCAGGGACTAGGGGAAGAGGGTGGCAGGAGAGTGGGACAGAGGCCGAATGGGCACAGTGGCAAGTTCACCAGGTCCTCCAGACCCCAGCCCCCTCCACGTGTCATAGACAGGACAGTGCCCTGCCTTGGGGAGCATTTTCTTCCCATAATTACATTTTACCCCCTTTGAGAGGAGTGAAAGGAAGAAAGTGAAGTTGCTCAGTCGAGTCCGACTCTTTGCGACCCCGTGGACCGTAACCTCCCAGGCTTCTCTGTCCATGGGATTTCCCAGGCAAGAATACTGGAGTGGGTTGCCATCTCCTTCTCCGAGGGATCTTCCCGACCCAGGGATCGAACCCGGCTCTCCCGCATTGCAGGCAGACTCTTTTCCGTCTGAGCCACGAGGGAAGCCACGAGAGAAGGAGTAGACGACCACTAAAAAATATCCTTTTCATCAACAATTTTAGGTGGTTTTTCAAGAATTCAGATAACAAAAAGACACATAAATAATGTGACAAAAATCAGGATCACGGGAGAAAATACATACTTAAACGTGAGGGCGACAGGACTAGATGATCTTTTTCCTCTCTCTCTGATTTGTCCCTGACCTGGTGTATATTTTGCTGGGATGCTAGCCTTCTCTCCCCATTTCGTGAGCCCCAGTGGGGAGGCCGGGAGAGCACACCAGGGAATGGGCTAGACGGAGGCTAGCTGGTTGTCTGTGCAAGGGTTGGGATGGGGTTACGGTGGCGAGCCCCTGCAGGGGAACCCAGGAACAGAGCAGGCAGGGACCCACCCTGCGTGCAGCTGAGGCTACCACACCCCGGCCTCTCCGGGGCCTCATCCTAGCAGGCAAGGACTCCAAACTGGGCTGTGGGTCCTCCTTTGGGGCTGGGTGATCTTGACATATTGGTCCAGAGACAGGATCACCTCCCAGGGAATTCTTGGAGCTGAGGACATCCTCTGATGAGGTGAGTGAGTCCTGCCTCCACCCCCTGCCAGAGGAGGCTGGCCGGTGTCTGCCCAGTTGCACCCTGTGGCCAACCCTGGCAGTCTTCAGGCCGTGGAGGGGCCCCTCCAGCATCAATCACCCAGTTAAGCTTTCCTGGCAGAGGGCTGGGGGCAGGGCTCAGGAAACACATACCCTGGGAATTAGCTCCGTGCGTGCACACATCTGCCTAGAATTTCCTAACTGCTCTGGGCGGCTGCCTCCAGCAGTAGCAGAGCTGGTTCAAGCACAGAGCTTTACTACAGCTTCAAACAACCTCCTGCTCCCTGGGGAGATGAACAGAGGTGCTTAAAGAGACGAATCAAGAAGTGAAAGAGGCAACACTAACACCAAGACTGTGCTCCCACCCTCCTGGGTCCTTGGGGCTCCCTCCCTCTCACACACACCTAGACGTCACCACCCTCACACACACCTAGATACCACACCTAGACATCACCACTGCCTCCTGTGTCCAGTCCAGTGTCCACAGCCTGCACAAGGCACTGATTTTGCACCATCCGATCTTGTGAGGATGGTGTGCATGTGTAACCTTATCTGAGGCCATGCTTCCTAGAGCAACTTGCGGCCAGATTTCCGACAACTCTTGGCTTATAAACCCTTGGGGCCGCAAGGCGGTGAGCTGACCAGCCTCACCAGTTCTGCTGGGTGGCAAACAGCACTGGCGCGAGCCAGGGAGCCAGAGCAAGAGAGGACGCCTCGGCTCACACTGTTGTGTTTGACAACTTCCAAAGCTTTGGGTAGGTAGCCCTGCTGTCCTTAAGCAGACAGGAGAATAGCATCATAATAAGAGAATAACTAGCTGATGTTTACTGTATGTGTGCCAGGCCCCAGGCATTTACATGCGTTATTTAAAATCCTCTGCATAACTTTAGAAGTCAGTAATGGAAGTTAGGTACTACCTTGTGGCAATATGGGCTTCCTTGGTGGCTCAGATGGTAAAGAATCTACCAGCAATGAGGGAGACATAAGTTTAATCCCTGGGTTGGAAAGATCACCTGGAGAAGAGAATGGGAACCCACTCCAATATTCTTGCCTGGAGAATTTCATGGACAGAGGAGCCTGGTGGGCTACAGTCCATGGGTTGGACACAGCTGAGCAAATAACACTTTCACTTTATGTCCTCATAAGATAGGAGAACCAAACCTCAGAAAGCAGAGAACCAGTTCTCAAAATGGACTCCGTGTGTCCAGACAACCATAACTGTACCCATAACCAGTGTTTCTCACCTTCCAGGAGCAGCGGCAACTCCTGAGGCCCCCACTCCAGAGGTCCTGATTCGGTGAGTCTGGTGGGGAGCCTGGACTTGCACTTCTCAAAAGCTCACGGGCGGGTGGCACTCGTGGTCCCAGGAGGGACCCCTCAAGTTGCACTGCCCCGCACCCCACTTAGGACGCCCGACCTCCTGCAGAGACCACCTGAGTCTCTCACAACCCCCGGTGTTGCATCTCATGGTCTTTACCTGGGAAATCCAGCCACTGCACTGCTAGACAGCATGTCTCCCAAAAAACAAGGTGCAAGGGCAGGGCAGACACAAACTCACATCTCTGTCTGTACCCAAGATGCACAGCTTTTCGCAGTTGGCAAGCCCCTTCAGAGCTCTACGAGGATGCTTACGTATAACTGAGTCGTCTTTGTCCTCAGTTGGTGGAAACAGATGGGGGTCAGTGTCATGGTTCTGGAACGTCAAGACCCTCCCAGCTAATTGCTGCTTCTGTCATTGCAGCTCTAACCACGGTCAAAGCTGACCCTGACTTCAGCGCAGTTTCACTACCGCCCCGTCCTCTGTGTGAAAGCGTTGTGAGGGCAGGCCTCCGGCCAACCTCATTCTCACTGTTGCCAAACAGCTAGAACAGCAGTTACACACAGGATGTGGGCAAGAAAGATGTCTTGAAAGAAGAGACAGGTGGACAATGGACAAACAGATGAAGACACGAAAGACTAAATGCAGAGAATCACAGACAGGCCCTGGAGAGCACCAAGAGTGACTTGGTGAGAAGCTGGAATATGAACCTGAGAAGAGAAACCAGAAGAAAGACTCTGTTCTTGGACACTCAGCTCCCCGAACCTTCTTTCTAGAAATACTTTCAACAGGTGTGAGAGCTGGGGCCTGGTGTCCTGCCCACGCAGTCATCTGAACAGAGCTGTATTTGTCTGCTAGGGCTGCCCTTACAAATGTCACACACCGGATGGAGGAAGCAACAGAAATTGACATCCCACAGGTCTGGAGGCCAGAAGTCTGAGATCCAGGTATGGGCAGGGCTTTCTACGGGGAGTGAGAAGTACCTATTCCATCCTCTCTCCTGGCTTCTGGTGGTTTGCAGACATCTCTGATATGACTTGGCTTGTAGAAGCATGACTTTTCTCTGCCTGCAGCATCACATGGGCATTCTCCTTGTGTACCTGTCTCCAAATTTCCCTGTTTAATAAGAACACCAGTCATATTGGATTAGGGCCCACTGAAATGACCTTGTCTTTTTTTCTTTTTAAATGTTCTCCCAGCCTATTGGTTGCCTTTTAGCTATCTCTCTCTTATAAACATTTATTTGTCTGTGTCAGGTATTAGTTGCAGCATTCAGGATCTTCCACCGTGGTGCATGGACTCGCTACTTGTGGCACATGGCTTGGTTTCTCTGCAGCATGTGGGATCTTAGTTCCTTGACCAGGGATCAAACCCATGTCCTCTGCACTGCAAGGTGGATTCTTAATCACTGGACCACTGGGGAAGTCCCTGAAATGACCTTGTCTTTGATTATATCTGCAATGACTCGATATCCAAGTAAGGTCACATTCTGACGTACTGGTGGTTAGGACTCCAGCATAACTTTTCTGGGGGGACGTATTTCAACCCCACACAGAGGTCTGTGTAGCAGTTGTGATTTCAGGTACAATTTCCAAAAGTAGGTCCTTTTCTTTAGTTGCTAGCGGTAATCTGTTAACACAGCTTTCAAGTCTATGAGAAAAATACGCTAGAGGCAGTGTGAAAGTAAGACCAGGTGGGACTTACCTGGTGGTCCAGTGGCTAAAACTCCTTGCTTCCATGCAGGGGGCATGGGTTTGATCCCTGGTCGGGGAACTAGGATCCAAGACGCCCATCAGTGCCGCCAAAATTTTTTTAAAAAAGAAAAAGAAAGTAAAACCACGGGAAGACTTGCTGAGGAGGTGGGCTGAGGTGCTTGTCCCCAGGACAGTGGGCTTCAGACCACACTGGCAGAGCAGCTGCATCTGCTACCTGAAGCTGGCAGATAGGTTGAGGGGCTGAGGGTGGGCCAGAACGTAGGCCCCATCCCCCAGGTGCTGCTGGGACCAGACCCAGCTCTCCTCCAGGAGGAGGCCTTCCTGAACCCAGCCCACTACCTTCCCGGCAAGAGCAAAAGTGACCAGAGGAACAAAAAGGCTCATGCTCGCCTTGCAGACTTCCCTTTCTGGTGCTTCCAGTCCCAGATGCAAATTTCAACACTGCCACCTCTCTGCCGCCTCTTTTGTGTGGCACAGGAAGGAAGGGAGGTTACTTTCGGGTGTGAACCCACCTGGGCCAGGCTGAGCTGCTGCAGTGCTGCCCCATGCTGCTGTTTCAGGGCCTTTCCTCCTGCCTTGCATTTTAGATTTCACATATCAGGGATATCATATATCTGTCTTTCTCTTTCTAACTTACTTCACTTAGTATGACAATCTCTAGTTGCATCTGTGTAGCTGCAAATGGCATTGGTTCATTCTTTTTTTATGGCTGAGTTGTATTCCATTGTATATATGTGCCACATCTTCCTTATCCATTCCTCTGTTGATGGACATTTAGGTTGTTTCCATGTTTTGGCTATTGTGAATAGTGCTGCTATGAACATCAGGATGCATGTATCCCATTGAATTATAGTTTTGTCCAGGTATCTGTCCAGGAGTGGGATTGCTGGATCACATGGTAGTTTGATTTTTAGTTTTCTGAAGAACTTCCATGCTGTTTTCCAGAGTGGCTACACCAGCTTATATTCCCACCAACAGTGTAGGAGAGTTCCCTTTTCTCCTCACCCTCTCTAGCATCTATTTCAATAAACTATATTTTCAGGCTTTGACCCATAGCTCCCAATGAAGTCAGTAGCTAATAACTACATAAAACATTTTATTGGAAAACAACTTTCAATCTGAGGTTCAGTTCAGTTCAGTCACTCAGTCATGTCTGACTCTTTGCGACCCCATGAATCGCAGCACGCCAGGCCTCCCTGTCCATCACCAACTCCCGGAGTCCACTGAAACTCATGTCCATTGAGTTGGTGATGCCATCCAACTATCTCATCCTCTGCCATCCCCTTCTCCTCCTGCCTTCAATCTTTCCCAGCATTAGGGTCTTTTCAAAAGAGTCAGGTCTTCGCATCAGGTAGCCAAAGGATTGGAGTTTCAGCTTCAACATTAGTCCTTCCAGTGAACACCCAGGACTGATCTCCTTTAGGATGGACTGGTTGGATCTCCTTGCAGTCCAAGGGACTCTCAAGAGTCTTCTCCAACACCACAGTTCAAAAGCATCAATTCTTCAGCGCTCAGCTTTCTTTATAGTCCAACTCTCACATCCATACATGACCACTGGAAAAACCATAGCCTTGACTAGACGGACCTCTGTTGACAAAGTAATGTCTCTGCTTTTCAATTTAATGACTGTAGGTGGCGCAGTGGTTAAGAATCTGCCTGCCATTGCAGGAGACACAAGAGGTGTGGGTTTGATCCCTGGGTCGGGAATATCCCCTGGAGGAGGAAATGGCAACCCACTTCAGTATTCTTGCTTGGAAAATTCCATGGAAAGAGAAGTCTGGTGGGCTACAGTCCATGGGGTTGCAAACAGTCAGACACAACTGACAGACTGAGCACAGACAAACACACACACGCACACACATACAGGTAGAATTTAGCTGGTTTTGGATTTGTCAGAACAGGAGTTTGGCACAATCACACATGCCACATGTGTCTACCTGCCTGTGATCCTCAGCTAACCTCAGTCTGCCCTGCATGCTTCTCTCCACTCGACCCTCCTGGCCTCCTCATCCACACCCACATCTGTGGCTTCTGTTACCATTTACCTGGGATGACCCCATATCTCTATCTCCTTCCTGGATTGTCTATCTGCCTTGTTTTGGAATCTCCAGTGGGAGGGCCACAGACACTTCAGATCTCCAGGTCTGGGTCAGCCTGAGCTCCAACCAGAGCTTCTCCTCTTTATCTCCAGGAATGTCTGTCACTCCTGAGTTGCACACGCAGGAGCCTGCATGTCTGCCTCAGCTCCTCCCTCCTATGTCTCACCCATCTTGAGTCACCATATCCCAGTTGTTCTACTTTCTAACTGGGACTAGATGGTGTCCTCTTCGCCCCAATGCCTTGGCTAAGGCACCTTCAGGTGCCTGGGATCCCACAAGACCCTCTTGTCTGTGCCCTGTCTCTAGGCATAACAGCTACCTTTCTTCTTGACTCTGATGTGATTTTTGTAAATACACATGGTTATGCTCCTACCATCCCCTGCCAAGAGCCTATCAGTGGCTTTCTGTCACTGTCAGGCTAAAGCACATCCACCTTAGCAAAGATTTAAGAACTTTTGACACCTGATTCAGCCTCTTGCTTCCCAGTAGCATCTTCATACACACCCAGAACTATCCCTTGTTCTCCATGTCTGACACTGGCCTTCATCCCAGCTCTTATCTCTCTGGCCAACTTCTACTTGATCTTCAAAACTTAACTCAAGGGTCACCTCCTGGGAAGCCTTTGGTGATACCCAAGGTGAGGTAGGTGATGCTCTAACATGGACCCTGAGCATATGGACTTACCTCTATCGAAGCACTTAACACACTATATGGCCATGATCAATTTTTTTTTTTTCTTTTCTCAACACAACCAGGCTCCGAGTCCTAGAGAAGAGAACTGTGTCTTAGTCATCACGGGATCCCCAGCAGTTAGAACACGGCTTGGCACATCTGAAAGAGATGGCTTTGGTTGGTTAGTTACTCAGATTATACGGTATAGAACCAGCACTTGATCCACAGTGAAGAGTGGTGATCACACACTCACCTCATCACTGAGATGGCCTGATGTGGTGGCACTAGCATGGGCTTTGAGACCAGCCAGGCTTGGGTCCAAATCTTGGCTTCAACATTCTGTGACCCTGGGCAAGTCTTTACCTCTCTGAGCTTCAGTTGCCTAATGTGTAAAATGAGAGTAAATGAGAGGGCCAGGTGTGGGGTGTGGGGTTTAGAATATATGTTAATGGTGCTCCAGCAGTTTTAGTTAAAACCCCGTGCTGATTATACTTTGGAATTTTTGACAAAACAAAAAAACCCTACACAATAACAACAACAGAATCCCCTAAGACTTTACTGTTTTGGGAAGCACTGAATCAAATTAAATCACACCTGTGCCCAGGGTTCGAGAAGAGTTCAACTCACTCTCAGGGTAATCAGTTACATGCTAAAGAGGGGATAAATACTTCGTGATGATTTAAGAACCTGTCTCAGTTTTGTCCCCCAGTGAGATCTGTTGCTTCTCAATGGACAAATGCTTGGTGCTTTAAGGGCCAAAGGATGACACAAGTGGCCCATTTCTAGTTAAACAGGGAAAACACCAAACATTACACAGTTCAGCGGACCTGGTACATTTGATGCACTTTAAACTTACACAAAAATTGCTTTTTATAAAACTAAGATAAAACAAAATGAGGATAATAATACCTCCTCATTGAGTTGTGGGGAGTGTTGAAAGAGATCAATGTGCAAATCAGGGACATAAAGGACACTGGTGAGGATGTTGGTGGGCCATGAGGTGGCCTGTATCTCCAGCTCTCCGGAATGTGCTCCTCAGAATTTACATCATGAGAGTGTGTCTGTAGGAATGTGTCCTGCACATGTACTCTCTGGCCCATTTGGTGGACAGGGACCCACATCCATAAAAGTGCCATGGAATCATGGGAAAATCATGGGATCATACAGAGCCATGGACTCATGGGAAAATCATGGAATCATGGGAAAATCATGGACTCATACAAAGCTATGAAATCATGGTTTCAGGAAGCTGGAACAGAAGTCACAGACCCACGTCATGGAGCCTTTAATGTCTTGGAGAGAGGACTGAGGCCCAGAGAGGAGAAGAGATGGCCAAGGCCATGCCACTCACAACCATCTGGACAAGTCAGGACCAGGAGGCAGGCTCCCCTATTGCCCGCCCCTGGCCCTTCTCATCCTCCCCCAGCTCCTGTGTCTGCATCCCCTCCCTATGCCTGGAGAATGGCTCTTCAGGTGCAGCCCTCTGCTTTGGCATCTGGCCTAAAGGCCCAGCCCTGTGAAGTTCACCTCCAAACAGGGAGACTGCGTCTGCAAAGGCTTCCTGAGAAACATTCATGGCACAGGAGGAAAATGCCTGACAGCCAGGGACAGATTCTTCTCCAAGTCAAATCTGGGTGGGTAGGAGGAAAACTGGAAGTGAAGGGATAGGACGGCTCAGAGCAAACCACCCCCAGACCTGGTCACGCACCTTCTGGAACATGTCTGCCCCTGAGAAGTGGCTGTTTGCTCTTCTTGTTTCTGAAATGGAGTTGATGTTTCTATATTTGGATGCTGTGCGGTCTCTAAGCCTCCCAACGGTTTTGAGTTCCCCTGGACTCCCCCTGGAGTCCCCTCTCTCACAACCCACTCCCTGCTCCTCCTCCCAAAAGCCTGTGCCAGCCCAGCTAGGTGAGGGCTGAGGCTCCTCCCACTTCAGAGCCCAGAGGGAAGGGCACCCACTCTGGTGGACAGAAGGCCACGCTGAGGGCCGCAGGCTCTCCTAGTGGTCCTGGCTCCTGGATGCCCCTCAGAACCACCCAGGGGACTTCCCCAAGTCACCGAAGCCTGGTCCTCACCAGAGACCCCGATGCAGGATGGCTGAATTGTGGCCCTGACACTTTCCCCCCCTTTTTTAATGATCCAATCAATCACAATTCGAGTTATCTTTTGTTTTACCATGCTACAGCTGTTGGGATCTTAGTTCCCTGTTGTTGTTGTTGTTGCTCAGTCGCTAAGTCGTGTCCAACTCTTTGCAACCCCATGGATGGCAGCACGCCAGGCTCCCCTGTCCTTCACTGTCTCCTGGAGTTTGCTCAAACTCATGTCCACTGAGTCGGTGATGACATCCAACCATCTCATCCTTTGTCGTCCTCTTCTCCTCCTGCCTTCAATCTTTCCCAGCATCAGGAAACTCATCTTTTCCAGTGAGTTGGCTCTTCACATCAGGTGGCCAAAGTATTGGAGCTTCAGCTTCAGCATCAGTCCTCAGTTCTCCCACCAGAAATCAAACCCAAGCCCTAGGCAGTGAGAGCACAGAGTCCCAACCACTTGGACTCTCCAGGGTATTTTTACTTTTACTCCCTGGCACTTTTTACTTAAAAAAAAAAAAAAAAAAAAACAAGCCACACAGGGCTTCTGACCTGCACCCAAGTTGAGAGTTGCTGGGTGTGGAGATCAGATATGCCAACTACTGTTAAGGTGCCAACATTGGACGTTTTGAAATACGTGAGTTAGAGGAGGTTTGAGGCTGGTCCTCTAAGTCTCCTCTGGCTCACACTCTCAAGGAGAAAAGACTGATGGGGCAGCTTTGAGGGGTGAGCCTTCCCTGACAGCCTGCCCCTGACACCCACTCACATCCAGGATGCTCTGAACTCCGTCTAGTGCTTTATTGCCTCTCCAAACCTCAGGTTCACCGCCAATCTGAGACATCCAAGGAAGTGTGTCTTGAAAGTAGACGTTGTCTATGCTGTCTTTCTCAGTGGAAAAAGGCTGGAAGTTAGCAGTCCCAAGCGGCCATTCTCGACTTTTAACCCCAGGGATCCCCTGGGGACTGTGTTCCAGAGCAAGCTCTGGTTCTGAGGGTCTGGGGTGTGGCCTGAGAGTTTGCAATTCTAACGAGCTCCCATGGGAGGCCGTTGCTGCTGTCCAAGGACCACACTCAGGTTTACACCACTTACAAACAACATAGCTCTCTCTATGAATGGGTCTGGGTGCTTGCAAAGACGACACACTATAGCCACGGCGACCAACCGTCTTGGTTTGCTTGGGACTGAGGGAATCCCCAGGACCTGAGACTCACAGTGCTAAAACCTAACACGGTCCAAGGAAGCCAGGGTGCTTGGTCACCCACCTATAAGCCCACGTCCCCTGACAGTTAATTTAGTGAAGACCTGAAATAGACATGGCGGGGGTGGTGGTCAAGAACACTGATGAAGTAACAAACAACATGTTATAAATCGTTTTCCTGTAGAAAAGGGACTTCTTTTTTGTATTACATTAACCCCAGTTTTTATTCTCTGAAAAATTTGTTTGTGAAAGAATGTGCTGAGTCAGAGAATAAAACATTGTTTTACGTGGGTCTCAACCTGAAATCCGTAAATGCTGGGAAGTCAATTTTTAAATTTTTAAAATGTGTTTCCTAGTTAAACCCAAGACACGTCGACTCCATACGAAAGCACTGGGGGGAGATGGATTAAACTCATGGTTCCCAAGAAGTGGGGTTGATCAGGGAAGGCTGAGCTCTGAGTTGTGATGGGACATGAAGAGATTGGAGAGTGACCCAGGGCCCGAGTGAGGGGAAGGGTTCTCACTCCTATACAAGCCAGCTTTGGTGGGTGTTGATTTTGCCTGATGCCATTCTGTCTCATTTGTCAGGAGCTACAAGACCATTAAAAATCATGTCCAAGCATGCTTTAATGTATTTGTATTGAAGGCTTCCATCTAATTCTTAATGGCCACTTTCTTCCCCTGGTGCCCACAGCGGGTGGCCTGCACAGAAGTTGCCCTGGCCTCCCCACCCAGATGGCTTCCAGAGAATGTCATACAGTGCGGAGGTCTGAGGGCTGTAGCCCTAGCATAGGGCCCTGAGGGGCTCCTGGAGACACAGGGCCTCACCAAAACTTGACAGACCCGGGAAAGCCTGGAGGCTGCTCTGGGAAGGCTCTCACATGAAGGCTACACACAGTGCTTTCAGCAACGCAGCCATACTCTGGCCTCTGGGTCCTGATTCCTAGAACTCAGAGTGTGTGGGTTTGGGATACACTGTACTCTGGGCTGGGGCACAGAAATGTTTCTTATAAAATATATTAAAATAAGTGCAGCTTTATTTCTTCAGCAGTGGTTAGGATATGAGCTTTGGAGTTGGGCAGGAATAAGGGCAAGGTAAGTTCTGGAGTTTTCTAGCGTTGTGACCTTGGCAAATTACTTAACCCCTGGACCCCTGGTTTCCTCATCTGTAAACAGGGAGTATTTTAGTATCTGGTCTTTGGGTTGTGGCGCCTGGTGCCTCGGTTGGCACACAGTCAGTACCCCAGAAGAGAAGCTACATTGTGGCCACTGATATTGTCACAGTTTCACAGAACCCTGGAGAAGGAGCCGGGCAGGACCCCTACTGGGCCTCCTTTAAGGAGCCACTCATCTTTGGCACATCGTAACTGAAAGCTCCAAGATGCTGCCAAGTGGCTTGAAAAGATGTGTTAGAATCCATGTCTGCATCAAAATTCTCAGTTCACAGAGCTTAGAGATCAGGCGGACTTATATTTTCAAATAAATGGTTTATTTCTGAAGAGTCCTCAACTTGCAGAAAAGATGTAAAGCTGCTACAGAGACTTCTCACACACCCCACACCCTGTGTCCCCACCGCTAACATCTTGGTGTGGCATGGCTGACACAAAGAACGGGGACACACTGTGACCTCACAGGCCAAAGTCCACTCTGGATTCTGATTTCCGTGGGTTTTTTTTTCCTAACCTAATGTCCCTTTTCTGTTCCAAGATGGCATCTAGGATGCCACATGACACCGAGTTGTCCTGGCCAGGGCTCCTTGAGGTTCTCCAGACCGGTGGTTTCTTAGACTCGCCTTGTTGCTGATGCCCTGACAGATCTGCATACTGTGGAGCTGCCTTTCACAAAGGAGGAAACGCGGGCCTAGGAGACGGCAGAGCTGCTTGAGGGAATATAGAACTCTCTTCTCTACGGTCTTCTTGTCTGGGTGAGGTGTACAGCAAACCCTTCCGTCACCACGAGCACAGAGGTCAGTTTCTGCCGGGCACTGGGACAGCTCAGGCTCTGTATTAACATGCCACTCCGGGGAGTCAGTGGGTCTCGCTGGACGCCCTCGACTCCTCAGGCCTCCTGGGTCCCCACGCCCTTCCCTGCCTGGCTGCTGTTCCTGTCAGCCCCCAGACCAGGCCGGGGCCCCTCCAGGCACCTGCCAGGCCTCTCACATCACGGGGACGCGGGGGAGGAGAGAGGAACCCACCTTCAGCCTGGGTCCCTGGGCAAACGGGCGGTGCTGAGCAGCCTCGAGCTGCCCCCCACCCGGGGCCCTCCTTGTCTCCCACGGAGCCCCGCACCGGCTCCCTCCTGTGCAGGGCTTGCTGTGGCCCAGCTGTTCGATTTTTTGTCTGGCTTCCATCTTCCTGTGGTGAGACTGCAGCCTTTTCATTTATAGAAACAACCCTCATCCCCATCTGCACCCTTGCCTCTGTGTGGGGAAATGCCTGCCCGTGGCGTACAGCCACGCAGGGTGACGAGTCCGCCCGCCGTGCCAGGCTCACGGCAAACCCTGACTTGTCCCCCTGCAGGCACTAGTTCCGACCAGAGTCCTTGCAGGAGTCATCTGTTATCTAGGTGGTCCAGGGTGCAGGGGTTGGGATGGGGGAGCTTCCTCAGAGATTCACGAGCCAGACCTCTAAGCATCTCTAGGGTGGGCACATTTCTGCTTTCTCTTTTTCAGATGAGAACCAGTATAGTGCTTGAGATTTTAAGTAAGTAAGTAAGTGTTAGTCGCTCAGTCATGTCTGACTCTTTGCGAGTCCTTGGACCGTAGCCCACCAGGCTCCTCTGTCCATAAAATTCTCCAGGCAAGAATACTGTAGTGGGTTGCCATTACCTTCTCCAGGAGATCTTCCTGACCCAGAGATCGAACCTGCATCTCTTAACACTTCCTGCATTGGCAGGTGGGTTCTTTACCACCAGCACCACGTGGGAAGCCCATAAACATAGATACATACATACATATATATATAAATACATACATAAATACACATACATAGGTACATGTCTATACATATATATGTATACATAAATATACGTACATACATATATATATAAAATTTCTCATAAAACCCAACAAAAGAACAATTCTGAAAGAGTATGCAGGAGTCTGAAGTTCACCACAGGTCATGTGACAGATCTCCCCAGGGGAGCTTCCAGATGTTTCCTGAACATGAAGAGGGGAAGAGTGAGGTCTCACGTCGTGTCTCAGACCTGAGTGAGGCCAGTTCCGGAACTGGAGGTTTGTGGGGGAGGGAATAAAGTCTGAAGGGCCAAGGCCTCTCCTCTCCTCAGATCCCCTCCTCTTGGATACGTGAAGGTAGCCGAGGATGGGAAGAGAAGGGAACAGGAGAGAGAGACGAGGTAAGAGCAGCCAGAGGAGGCTGGCAGGCACATGGGGGCCATTCGTACCTGCTCCTCCATGGGGAAGTGGATTTAAAACCACCCAGAAAACAGCCATGTCTCGGCCTTGCTGCCCTGGCCTTGTCTTGAGAGCCATGAACACAAATGCCCTTGAATGCAGGCTTGAGAACCCAACCAAGGCAGGATGCCATGTGTGGGCAGGCAGAACAGAAGCCAGGGGAATGGGCTGGGCCAGTGCAGGGAGGTGTCTGCCCTCAGCCAAGGCGGCCGGGGTGGAGGGTGTGTAAAGTGCCAGTCAGGGAGCCTTGGCAGTGAGCAGAAAGTCTAGGTATTGTGCTGTCCTCCAGGGCTCTACCCAGTGAGAGAATTGTATGAAAGACCCTAAGAGCCATCATGGATGGCTTGACCATCTGCTGCAGGGCAGACACTTCCCACATGATTTCATCCACTGCTCAGTGAAGCCCCGGGAGGTCGGCAGGACAAGCCTGGGGGTGGACTGGTCCAGAGGTGCTGATGCCTCGTTTGTCATGCGGTGATTTACAGCCCTCTAGTGGCGGCAGCCGAGAGGAGCTACCCCACGTCCAAGGAGCGGCTGCGGGGCACAGGAGGGCCAAGAGGAGCTACTCCACATTCAAGATCAGGAGGGGCAGCTGTGAGGAGATACCCCTTGCCCAAGGTAAGGAGCAGCGGCTGCGCTTTGCTGGAGCAGCCTTGAAGAGATACTCCACGTCCAAGGTAAGAGAAACCCAAGTAAGACAGTAGGTGTTGCGAGAGGGACACACTGAAACCAAAATCACAGAAAACTAGCCAATCTGATCACAGCGACCACAGCCTTGTCTAACTCAATGAAACTAAGCCATGCCGTGTGGGGCTACTCAAGATGGACGGGTCATGGTGGAGAGGTCTGACAGAATGTGGTCCACTGGAGAAGGGCATGGCAAACCACTTCAGTATTCTTGCCTTGAGAACCCCATGAACAGTATGAAAAGGCAAAAAGATAGGACACTGAAGGATGAACTCCCCAGGTCAGTAGGTGCCCAATATGCTACTGGAGATCAGTGGAGAAATAACTCCAGAAAGAATGATGGGATGGAGCCAAAGCAAAAACAACACTCAGCTGTGGATGTGACTGGTGATAGAAGCAAGGAATGATGCTGTGAAGAGCAATATTGCACAGGAACCTGGAATGTTAGGTCCATCAATCAAGGCAAATTGGAAGTGGTCAAACAGGAGATGGCAAGAGTGAACGTCGACATTCTAGGAATCAGCAAACTAAGATGGACTGGTATGGGTGAATTTAACTCAGATGACCATTATATCTACTACTGTGGGCAGGAATCCCTTAAAAGAAATGGAGTAGCCATCATGGTCAACAAAAGAGTCTGAAATGCAGTACTTGGATGCAATCTCAAAAACGACAGAATGATCTCTGTTCATTTCCAAGGCAAACCATTCAATATCACAGTAATCCAAGGCTATGCCCCGACCAGTAACGCTGAAGAAGCTGAACTCGAACGGTTCTATGAAGACCTACAAGACCTTTTAGAACTAACACCCAAAAAAGATGTCCTTTTCATTATAGGGGACTGGAATGCAAAAGTAGGAAGTCAAGAAACACCTGGAGTAACAGGCAAATTTGGCCTTGGAGTACAGAATGAAGCAGGGCAAAGGCTAATAGAGTTTTGCCAAGAGAATGCACTGGTCATAGCAAACACCCTCGTCCAACAACACAAGAGAAGACTCTACACGTGGACATCACCAGATGGTCAACACCGAAATCAGATTGATTATATTCTTTGCAGCCAAAGATGGAGAAGCTCTATACAGTCAGCAAAAACAAGACTGGGAGCGGACTGTGGCTCAGATCATGAACTCCTTATTGCCAAATTCAGATTTAAATTGAAGAAAGTAGGGAAAACCACTAGATCATTCAGGTATGACCTAAATCAAATCCCTTATGATTATACAGTGGAAGTGAGAAATAGATTTAAGGGACTAGATCTGATAGACAGAGTGCCTGATGAACTATGGACAGAGGTTCGTGACATTGTACAGGAGACAGGGATTAAGACAATCCCCATGGAAAAGAAATGTAAAAAAGCAACATGGCTGTCTGAGGAGGCCTTACAAATAGCTGGGAAAAGAAGAGAAGCGAAAAGCAAAGGAGAAAAGGAAAGATATTCCAATATGAATGCAGAATTCCAAAGAACAGCAAGGAGAGATAAGAAAGCCCTCCTCAACAATCAATGCAAAGAAATAGAGGAAAACAATAGAATGGGAAAGACTAGAGATCTCTTCAAGAAAATTAGAGATACCAAGGGAACACTTCATGCAAAGATGGGCACAATAAAAGACAGAAATGGTAGGGACCTAACAGAAGCAGAAGATATTAAGAAGAGGTGGCAAAAATACACAGAAGAACTATACAAAAAAGATCATCACGACCCAGATAATCACGATGGTGTGATCACTCACCTAGAGCCAGACATCCTGGAATCTGAAGTCAAGTGGGCTGTAGAAAGCATCACTACCAACAAAGCTAGTGGAGGTGATGCAATTCCAGTTGAGCTATTTCAAATCCTGAAAGTTGATGCTGTGAAAGTGCTGCACTCAATATGCCAGCAAATTTGGAAAACTCAGCAGTGGTCACAGGACTGGAAAATGTCAGTTTTCATTCCAGTCCCAAAGAAAGGAAATGCCAAAGAATGCTCAAACTACCGCACAGGCTTCAGCAATACGTGAACTTCCAGATGTTCAAGCTGGTTTTAGAAAAGGCAGAGGAACCAGAGATCAAATTGCCAACATCCGCTGGATCATTGAAAAAGCAAGAGAGTTCCAGAAAAACATCTATTTCTGCTTTATTGACTATGCCAAAGCCTTTGACTGTGTGGATCACAACAAACTGTGGAAAATTCTGAAAGAGATGGGAATACCAGACCATCTGACCTGTCTCTTGAGAAACCTGTATGCAGGTCAGGAAGCAACAGTTAGAACTGGACATGGAACAACAGACTGGTTCCAAATAGGAAAAGGAGTACGTCAAGGCTGTATATTGTCACCCTGCTTATTTAACTTATATGCGGAGTACATCATGAGAAACGCTGGACTGGAAGAAGCACAAGCTGGAATCAAGATTGCTGTGAGAAATAGCAATAACCTCAGATATGCAGATGACACCACCCTTATGGCAGAAAGCGAAGAACTAAAGAGCCTCTTAATGAAAGTGAAAGAGGAGAGTGAAAAAGTTGGCTTCAAGCTCAACATTCAGAAAACTAAGATCATGGCATCTGGTCCCATCACTTCATGGGAAATAGATGGGTAAACAATGGAAACAGTGGCTAACTTTATTTTGGGGGGGGGCTCCAAAATCACTGCAGATGGTGATTGCAGCCATGAAATTAAAAGACGCTTACTCCTTGGAAGGAAAGTTATGACCAACTTAGACAGCATATTAAAAAGCAGAGACATTACTTTGCCAACAAAGGTCCGTCTAGTCAAGGCTATGGTTTTTCCAGTGGTCATGTATGAATGTGAGAGTTGGACTGTAAAGAAAGCTGAGCGCCAAAGAATTGATGCTTTTGAACTGTGGTGTTGGAGAAGACTCTTGAGAGTCCCTTGGGCTGCAAGGAGATCCAACCAGTCCATCCTAAAGGAGATCAGTCCTAGGTGTTCATTGGAAGGACTGTTGTTGAAGCTGAAACTCCAACACTTTGGCCACCTCATGCGAAGAGTTGACTCATAGGAAAAGATCCTGATGCTGGGAAGGATTGGAGGCAGGAGTAGAAAGGGACGACAGAGGATGAGATGGCTGGATGGCATCACCGACTCGATGGACATGTGTTTGAGTAAACTCCGGGAGTTGGTGATGGAGAGGGAGGCCTGGCGTGCTGCGATTCATGGGGTCGCAGGGTTGGACACGACTGAGCGACTGAACTGAATTGAACTGAGTGGGCCCTTATGTAACTTACAAAGGGAAGCCGAGAACAGTGTAGTATGACGGTTAATTTGTTTGTCCTTTCACTAGTATTTTCTTTCAATGTAAAATGCCAATTCAGTGCTTACTACTGCACAGGCATATTTTGGGTGCTGGAGATACTGCAGTAAACAAAACAAACAGCAACACAATCATATACATTAGTTACTTAAGACGAAGAAGACAGTAAGTAGAACAAATTTGGAGCGAAGCTCAAGCATTTGATTCTGGACACATTAGTCTTCCCAGTAGCTTCTTTTGAAAATCAGCTAGTGTCTCTGGAAACACCTGTAGGACACTTGTGAGCAGAACACACATAATGTTAATAATCTTTATTTGAGATTTCACCAAATTTAAATGAAAACTAACAACCATGAGCATATTTAGCAATAAAATTGTGAAGACAGTGAATCAGACAGACCCTGGGCGTAGGAGTCTGGTTATAGACAAGTTCAAGCCTTGACCCCACCCTCATGGAACTGGTCGTCTCTTAGTTCTTTCAACATAATTTGCTCGGTTTCTATGTTAGTTCTTTGTTTTCTTATTTTTTTTTGTTTTAATTTATTTATTTTAGGCTGAGTTGTGTAGAATGTGGGATTAGTTCCCCAACCAGGGATCAAACTTGTGCCCCCTGCATTGGGAGCATGGAATCTTAACCACTGGACTGCCAGGGAATCCCCTGTTTTCTTAATTCTTAGCAGAATTTGGAATGGTTGGATTTCTCTGTCTACTTTGGTGTATCTACTTTCTCCACCTCCAGGACTGCATGTCAGTCCCACTCCCAGGGCAACTTCAGCACCTGGAGGGGCCTCGATTTATATCTGTTGAAGGATAATTAGGTCAGATAATCATCAGGTAAAATAGATGTACATGAGAAGCCTGTAATTCAGACTATTATATGACACATTCTAAATGAGTAAAGAACACGGTTAGTTGTTCTTTTAGGAGATCTCTGTGGGTTGAAGGCAGCCAGGGAAGCTTTAAGGGAAGAAACTGGGCTTGAGCTGAGTCTGAAAGAATGGATAGGATATGAAGGAAGGCGGGAGGAAGCGATGGAGGAAGAGGTATTTCCTCTAAAGTGTTCCTGATTGCCCTTTACATGCTCTTCAGCCACCAATGTCTCTTTCTACTCAGTATCTAGTGGTCTCTGCTCAAATGTTCTGCCCCTTACTCCCACCCAATGATATGGGTTAACCCTAGCCAGTTATTAGGGTTTGTCATGCCATACCTATATCACTCTTTGTCATCTTTGTCTCTTTTTTAATGAACACCCAGCATATTAATGCCTATCGTTATATCTGGCACATAGAAGTACTCAATAAACGATTGTTGAATGAACATATGTGCTTCAGAACCACTCTCCACACTCTTGGGATAGTTTTTCCCCCAGTATTTAGTTTCTGCCACAGGGCTGGAGGCTATTGAAACAAATTGTTACTTGATTATTAATAAACTGCTTTCTTATATTTTCATTTAATAAAGATCTATTGCATGCTTCTTTTATCACAGGACTTATGCTATCTACAAGGAGCTTGGAGTTGAGCTACTGTGTGATCCATCTGAACAAATAATGAGAAATAACAAGTTAAGGTGGATTTATGTACAAAGTGGTCTAAGAACACTGTAAATGGAGGACTTGCTTGTTTCAGGATGCTAGGAAAAGAGTAAAGGGTACAGGAGAGAAAGGAGAGAAAACTGGTATTGAGTCTTGAAAGACAACTTGTGCCCCCTAGACAGACATCATCATGGGTAGGGGAGTGGATAAGGGAATGGGATGGACAGTATTCCAGACAAATGGAGAAAGAGGTGAAAAGGAGGTGGTAGGAGGGAACTGAGAAAATGTGCTGGGTTTGGGGAATTGGGGCAAAGCAGGAGGGCTTAACAATGGCCAGAGAGAAGGTACAGGAGTGAATGTGAGGCAGGCCAGCAAAAGAATTCCATGGATGCAAATCTTTGCTAGTGCTCATGCTCAGTCACTTCAGTCATGTCCAACTCTTTGCAACCCTATGGATTGTAGCCCGCCAGGCTCCTCTGTCCATGGGATTTTCCAGACAAGAATACCGAAGTGGGTTGCCATGCCCTCCTGCTGCCGACCTTCCCAACCCAGGGATCAAACCTGTGTCTCCTGTATTGCAGGCAGATTCTTTACAGCTGAGCCACCAAGGAAGCCCATCAAATCTTTAAGAGGTACTAAAATTAAAAGGTATAAAGCCAATTAACTCAGCCACTTGTGGCGCCATTTTTGTAATGGAATGGTTCCATTCCCTTGAGGTAAGACAATGCTCTCGAATATTACTTTAAAAAAAATCTCCTGGCTGGCAATTCCGATTATGTAATATTCAGCACATGTAATGAATTCCTCATTTTTAACATAAAGAGGATTATAATCCTTATTAATAGAAAATCAGTTTCCTTTTAATCCCATGCTGAACAGATATTTAAAGAAAATTGACCTATTTGCACATTGCCAAATTATTAGCCTTCTTGTACAAATTCCTCCATTCACCCGGGATAGAGGACTCCAGGTGCGCTCTCCCAGGTAAAAGTGGGACAATTCCAGCTGGCAGGGTGAGCTGAAAATGTTGGTTTCTGTGCGCACTCAGCAGAGGCTGCATTCAATAAAGTGTTTCAATTAATCATGCGTCTGGGCCCTCAGATAACCTATTCAGTAGTCTTTTCTAACAACAATGACAGCAACAAATTTTAACAGCCTTAAAGGTAAACCTGTCTCTGCCTTACGTTGTTGTTAGGCACTAAGTTGTGTCCAACTCCTTTGCAACCCCATGGACTATAGTCCACCAGGCTCCTCTGTCCATGAGATTTCCCAGGCAAGAATATTGGAGTGGGTTGCCAGTTCCTTCTCCAGGGGATCTTCTCCACCCAGGAATCAAACCCGCAGTCTCCTGCATTGGCAGGCATATTCTTTTACCACTGAGCTACCAGGTAAGCCCATCTCTGTCTTATAGAACCACCATATTCTTCTGGGTATTTCAAAACATCAAGGACTTCCATATTCCATTTTCCACCTTGAGATTTTATACACATCCTCTGCATGTCCAGTACTCTTGCCTGGAAAATCCCATGGACGGAGGAGCCTCGTGGGCTGCAGTCCATGGGGTCGCTAAGGGTCGGACACGACTGAGCGACTTCACTTTCATGCATTGGAGAAGGAAATGGCAACCCACTCCAGGGTTCTTGCCTGGAGAATCCCAGGGATGGGGGAGCCTGGTGGGCTACCGTCTACGGGGTCGCACAGAGTCAGACACGACTGAAGCGACTTAGCAACAGCAGCAGCAGCAGCAGCTGCATGTTAAATAGGCCTAAGTTTGGTGTTCAGAAACATAGTCTCTCTATGATGGCTGCATCCTAAAAGTCATGTGAAAAGTTTAAATCATTACTACGAACATCCACTGTTTTAGCATTGAGTCTTTTCTTTCTCGCTTTTGGACCGAAAGCAAATACTATGGCCTTTCTACGCTTCCGTTTCTTCATGGGAAATAACACTAATTCCTGCATTACAAACCAGACAATACATGTAAAGTGCTTGGCACAATACCGCAGCACTGTCGGCCTCATTCGCGCACCCTTTAGAGAAGGCCAGCACTTTTCATCTCCGCACTCAGCTTTCGCCCAGGTTTTCGTATATGACCCCGCCCGGGTTCCGGGGGCGGGAACCTGAGAGCAGAGGGCGCGTGCAGGAGAGTCGGGTAGTGTGAGAGGTCAGAGTGCAAAGGTCGGAAGGCAGTCGGTTGAGGCTGTGCGCCAAAAACTGTCTGAAGAAAGATCTCTGGACTTCGGTTGCCTCGGCAACCTCAGCCGGAGGAGGCACAAGGTGGCGGGGACCGCCTCCCTGCTGCAGCTTTCAGTCAGTCCCCAGCCCTCCCTTGGGCTTTAGCTCCGCCCCTTTCTCCCTGGAGGTTGGGAGCGGAAGTCGACACCGACGCCGACGCGGTTGCCTAGCGACACCTTTTTCCCAAGATGCCCAGCGTGTTGTGTTCTTCTTAACCAATTACAGAGGCGAAGCGGCCTTACCGCGGGCCAATAGGCTGCGAGGCCGAGGCCCGCGACGGTTAAACCGGGGCCGCAGATCAGGGCGGCCGGGCGCCGGGGCTCGAGGTCTGCGGGTCGGTGGCTGGAGCTCCGAGGAGACGGTACGGCCTGCAGGCGTCCTGCGCGGGCCCCGCCATGCCGACTCGGGTGGAGGACTACGAGGTGCTGTACACCATTGGCACGGGCTCCTACGGCCGCTGCCAGAAGATCCGCAGGAAGAGCGACGGCAAGGTGAGCGCGGGCCCGGTCCCTGCCTCCGCCCCCCGGCCGCCCAGAGGAAGCAGGGAGCCTGGCGGTGTGCATCTGAAGCTCAGGGTGCTCAGAAGAGCCAGCCCTCCCCCAGATCTGTGTCTGTCCTGGGTCTCTCAAGGGATGGGAAGCCGCATCCTTTCTTATTTTTTTTAATTTTGTGAATCTGTCCCTTAATTCTTTGTTGTTGTTCAGTCGCTCAGTCGTGTCCGACTCTTTACAACCCCATGGACTGCAGCACGCCAGGCTTCCCTGTCTTTCACCAGCTCCCGGAGTTTGCCCAAGTTCATGTCCATTGAGTCGGTGATGCCATCCAACCATCTCGTCCTCTGTCGTCCCCTTCTCCTCCTGCCCTCAGTCTTCCCCAGCATCAGGGTCTCTTCCAATGAGTCAGCTCTTCTCATCAGGTAGCCAAAGTAAAACAAATAAAATGTGCCAAGCAGAATGTGTGTGTGTGTGTGTGTGTGTGTGTATTTTTTTCTTCTGTCTTTTTTCCATTCTCTTCTATTTTCTTTCTTTTTCCTGCTTTGACCTGCCATGGACCTTCTGTTGGTGACTGGTAGTCCTGAGCTGTTTTTAGAGAAATGTAATTCTCTCTGTCATAACCATCAGAACCTAGAATTTTTGTGTCTTGTAGTCAGAATTCATTTAAGTTATCCATTATTCCGATGGTTAGATTCATATCTCCCAAGGTGTGTGGGTAGCTGCTGCTGCTGCTGCTAAGTCATTTCAATCATGTCCGACTCTGTGCGACCCCATAGACGGCAGCCCGCCAGGCTCCCCCGCCCCTGGGATTCTCCAGGCAAGAATACTGGAGTGGGTTGCCATTTCCTTTTCCAATGCATGAAATTGAAAAGTGAAACTGAAGTCGCTCACTTTTCAGAAAATATATTTTCTGAAAGCTAAGAGTGTCCAACTCTTAGCGACCCCATGAACTGCAGCCTGCCTACCGGGCGCCTCTGTCCATGGGATTTTCCAGGCATGAGTACTGGAGTGGGGTGCCATTGCCTTCTCCTTGTGTGGGTAGACCCACACAGAAAAAAAATAATGGAAAGGAAGCTGGCTTCGATGGAGGGGTCTTTACTAAGTTCTCTTACCTTGGAAATGTTGACTAGTTGGAATGGTTGGGGACTTGAACCACCTCTGCTCCAGCTTTGACCAGAGTACCTTTCGCCAACCTCCCACTAAGCAATGAGGGTAGCGGATCAGGGGCGGCCTAACTTACCTCATCACCCTCTGTTGCATCATTTACTGCTTAAAAATTAGGGGAAGTTTATGGAAATAAACTCAGGGGTCCTCAGTTCATTAAACTAAATTAGATGATAGTGACTGTATGATCTATTTACTAGAGAAGTAACTTTTTTTTTTAATTTTAAAATTTTGGGGTTATAATGAGTTCATTTATACCTTGGAAATTTTTATTTCAGATATTAGTTTGGAAAGAACTTGACTATGGCTCCATGACAGAAACTGAGAAACAAATGCTTGTTTCTGAAGTGAATTTGCTCCGTGAGCTGAAACATCCAAACATCGTCCGCTACTATGATAGAATTGTTGACCGGACCAACACGACACTGTACATCGTGATGGAGTGTTGCGAAGGAGGAGACCTGGCTAGTGTAATTTCGAAGGGAACCAAGGAAAGGTAAGATAAATTCATCTCTTAAATGGGCCTAGTGTTGTTTCTGTAAGCACCCTATATTAGGATCAGGGACAAAGTACTTAGTAACGGGGAAGAGTCTTCTTGTGTTTGTTGGGTGGGTCCACAGTACTTTAGAAAATCCCTGGTAAGTCAACACTTGAATTTCATATCCAAATAATTTGTTTCCCTATGTGTATACTTAGAAAACTAGATAATTCACATCCTTTCATCTCTGTAGTGGTTTGATTCAGCAGATCCATGCTACATAACTGCTTTGATTTCAGACAATACTTGGATGAAGAGTTTGTTCTTCGTGTGATGGCTCAGTTGACTCTGGCCCTAAAGGAATGTCACAGACGAAGTGATGGTGGCCACACTGTGCTCCATCGGGATCTGAAACCAGCCAATGTCTTCCTAGATGGCAAGCAGAACGTTAAGCTTGGAGACTTTGGGCTAGCTAGAATATTAAACCATGATACGAGCTTTGCAAAAACATTTGTTGGCACACCTTACTACATGTCTCCTGTAAGTACTTCAAAATTTATATACTTTTGAAACATCTTAATGCTAAGCATTCAAGCAAGGAAATTGAGCTTTTCACTTATTTCTTTGTTTAGTAATATCTAATAGCCAAGAATTAACAATACTGTTTATTTTAAATTGATATTTTTTCGGATGGGCCACCAGACAATTAAAAGATTTTTTTTTTATGTGGACCATTTTCAAAGTCTTTATTGAATGTGTTACAATATTTCCTCTGTTGTTTATGTTTTGGTTTTTTGGCCACAAGGCACGTGGGATCTTCGCTCCCCAGCCGGGGAGCAAACCTGCATCCCCTGCATTGGAAGGCGAAGTCCTAACCACTGGCCCCCAGGGAAGTCCCACCACCAGACCACTAAACGGCATCAGCAACCAAGTCAGACTTTCACTGGGTGGCTGCCGGGTGCGAACCTCTGGGAACATAGAGATGAAATAGGTTTTGTCTCTGCCCTTAAGAGCAGTACTTCCCCAAAGTGCCATAGGTCCTGGACACGAGCTTGTTCTCAGCTGGAGTGATAGTTTAAAATGCAGAGTCCTAGGCTCCAATCCCACGACTGAATGACTTCACTTTCACTTTTTCCTTTCATGCACTGGAGAAGGAAATGGCAACCCACTCCAGTATTCTTGCCTGGAGAATCCCAGGGACGGCGGAGCCTGGTGGGCTGCGGTCTATGGGATTGCACAGAGTCGGACACGACTGAAGCGACTTAGCAGCAGCAGGCTCCAGTCCAGGGATTTAGGACCTCTGGACAGGTCTTTGCACTCAACTTTTTGTCTTTTTGTCCCCCACCTTTTTATTTTGGACTCTGTATTTTAACAGACTCCCTAGATGATTGTTGTGTGTGGAGATTTAGGACCCAGGAGACTCACTCACTTCTCACAGCATATTTTGCAGTGTTAACCCTTAGTATTTGTTCTTTTTTGTTGTTGTTGCCTTTTCCTACTGTGGAGGTACGGTTTCCACCCACTTACTGGTTTCTTCTATTGCTGGATATTTTGTTTCCAAAATGTCTCACCATTCTAAGGAGGACTGCTATGTATATCTTTGTAGGAATTATTCTTTCTTCCTCTTTGGTTATTTCCTTGGTGTATAGCTCTCAAAATCAAATTGCTGGGTCAAAGGGTATGAACTATTTATGGCTCTCTAGTGACATGGGACTTCCCTGGTAGCTCAGTTGGTAAAGAACCCACCTGCAATGCAGGAGACCCTGGTTCGATTCCTGGGTTGGGAAGTTCCCATGGAGAAGGGATAGGTTACCCATTCTAATATTCTTGGGCTTCCCTGGTGACTCAGACAATAAAGAATCTGCCTGCAATGCAGGAGACATGGGTTCGATCCCTAGGTTGGGAAGATCACCCTGGAGGAGGGCATGGCAACCCACTCCAGTATTCTTGCCTGGAGAATCTCCATGGACAGAGGAGCCTGGTGGGCTACAGTCCATTGGATCACAAAGAGTTGGACACAACTAAGTGACTAAGCATAGCACGGTGACGTTTGAAAAGCTTGAATCAATAAGTGATAGCACCAATCAATGTGTTGAATACAAAAGATGAGCAGAATAAAGACGGAGAGAGATTTACTTTTTTAGCGGTTCACAAACACTTCCAGATTTTCTAAATCTTTTTGTTAAACAATCTGACTACAGTATAAAATTTTATAAATTAATTATTTTGTTTTTGACTAAGATCAGATATGGCCAGAACAGTGTCATTTTCTCACTGGATTAGATTCCAAATAGAAGCCAAGGAAAATTATCCAGGGGTGGTGGTTGGAAAATTTGAAACCTGTGCAGTTCTTTTGTTCCTGTTCCCTCCTGTCCCTGTAATTAGATCAGTTGAGCCTTCCCTATGGGATTGATTGTCAGGAAGTAGTGCCAGACTCACCTGTTGGACTTTAGAATACTCAGAAGCCTCCTGAAGGTTTCAGTCCAGTGCTTGCCTCTGTGCCCTCTGTTGAAAATAAGAGCCATGGTGGACTGTTAAGAAAGGCAGATAATTAAAATAGGAAATGAGATTATTAGTTAGTACTGTGGTATATACAGTGGAGTAAGGGAAAAATACATAAACAGGTGATTCAATTAACCATTAATGTCTATATCCATTTAAATGTGAGCTAGATGTTATCCTAGACTTTTCTCTGGTTCTTTAAAATAGTTTCTAGATTATGAATTTCTTGAGGTAGAGATGGCTCATGTTCACCTTTGAGTTGCCAGTGCCTTGCCTGTAGTAACAGAATAAATGTTTGTGAGTGAAAAATAGGTGAATGAATTATATATGACAAAGTGTGTTAGGATAAGATCATTGCCTTTTTTCCATTATCAATTTAAAGATAAAGTACCATCTTACGATGTAAGACCTAATGTAAGAGAAATCAGCCTTTTGTATTTGAAACTTTTGTTATAGACATGTATTTGAAACTTTTGTTGTATGAAAAAAATTTTTCTTTTTTTTTTTTTTTTTTTTTTTTTTTGAGTGGCTATTATCAAACTTTAAGGTTTCATTTTTGTCCTAGGAGTAATTTTATAAGTTTTAAAACAAACCTTTTTAAAAAATTATTTTATTGAAGTATAGTTGACTTATAATGTGTTAATTTCTGCTATGCAACAAGGTGATTCAGTTTTATATATATATACACACACACACAAACACATACTCTTTTTTATATTCTTTTCCATATTCTTTTCCATTATGGTTCGTTACAGGTTCTTGACTGTAGATCCCTGTGCTATAGAGTAGGACCTTGTTTTTTTATCCATCCTATGTATAATAGTTTGCATTTGCTAATCCTGAACTCCCAGTCCTTCCCTTCCCCTGCTTCCCTTCTGGCAATTACAAATATGTTCTCTGTGTCTGTGAGTCTGTTTTAAAACAAAGTAAACTTTAAACTCCTCCTTTCTTTCCCCACTAAAGGAACAAATGAATCGCATGTCCTACAACGAGAAATCGGACATCTGGTCACTGGGTTGTTTGCTGTATGAATTGTGTGCGTTAATGTAAGTATGGTGAAGACACGTTTCTAGTCTGAGGTCTATGCTTAGGTCTGTCACCTTTCACTGGGTTCAGCTTTTTGGAGCATCCATGCACATTCAAGTCTGAAAGAATCATACCTTGGATTAAAATTAAGGTAGATGGGCAGGTTAAAAAATGAGTTACAAATTAATAATATAACCCCTCAGGCTGCGTCTAGACTTGTCACGCTTGTAACCTGGTTACGTGCCTCCCTGTCAGACTGAGCTCAGCTCACAGGGCGAGCACATGGGTCAAGCCCGTGGAAGATCCGGACAAGCGGGCTGGGGATTCGGACAGGACGGAGCCCTGCTCCTTTTTCCTTTTGCTTTTCATCGTTTTTCCATCCTAAACTCTTCTGTAGAGCAGGGGTTCTCGAGCAGGGAAGGGGCATTTTACCCCCTCAGTTTTGCTTCCCATGGGATACTTGACCATGTTGGAGGCGTTTTCGTTGTCACGACTAGGGATAGCTACTGACGTCCGGGGACAGGGGTCAGCGGTGCTGCCGTCATGAGGCTGAGCGGGACAGCACCCGTGACAGAACTGTGCATAGTGCCAAGGATGGGAACGTTAGCTACGGAAGAAGGTCCCAGAGGGAGAAACAAAAGCAAACTGGACCTTAAACTCTGCTTTTGATTTGCTTCTTATTACATATTTTCATTTTTACATTAAAAATTTTTTTTTCTCTTGAGGCCTCCATTTACAGCTTTCAACCAGAAGGAACTAGCTGGGAAGATCAGAGAAGGCAAATTCAGGCGAATTCCATATCGTTACTCTGATGAATTAAACGACATTATCACGAGGATGTTAAATTTAAAGGTGAAGTTTATGAGATGACATGCGTTCCCATGCCTCAGTTTGATTTTGCAGTGTGTGCTGCCGTGGAGCAATGAGCCTGAAGAGACGTTAAATAGATTTCCTTAGCTGATAAATCTGCTCTGTTTACACAAGTGAAAACATGGATCCTCGGCACATTGCTGGCTGCCCGTCTCGGGTCTCTTTGTGTCTCCTCCCACGCTCTGCCCTGCTCACAGGTGGCTGGTAGCAGTAAGGATGCAGAGCCTCAGTCCCCCCGTCCTTGCCTACCTCAGCGCAGCAGATGGTGCAGGAAGGGGCCGGAGATAATAAGATCTTAATACTCTGCTCTGACTCAGAGAGATCAGAGATCAGAAGAGATGGAAATGGTGGGGCGGGGAGGGCTAAAAGAGAAGGGGGGAAATAACTCAGAGACTATGCAGAACAAACTGGTGGTGGGGTGGGGAGGGATCGGGCTGGTGTAAGAATAGAGGTACGTGCTGTGGGAGTTCAAAGAGAAGGGTTCAAGTGAAGTAACAGGATTGGAGGTCAGGGAGAGAGTGTCCTGCTTAATATGGTTTAGAGACGCAAGGGTAATGGGTGCCCTCAAACGGACCCTGGCGGTGCTACCCAGCCTAGCACAGGGGCCGAGCCTTCTTAGGTTAAAAGGGGAGCAAAGGTAATTAAAATCTGCATCGCTTTGTGGACACAGAACCTCCTGAGTTAAAGCCACCAGTGAACTTACTTTTCAGGTGTTTAAGACCTATACATGACTGAGCGACTGAACTGAACTGATGTGGGGAGGGGGCAGTGGGCAAAATGGGTGAAGTTGCATGGTGATGGATGGTAGCTGGAATTGTGTCAGGGATCTCTCTGTAGTGTACACAGATGTTGAACTGTAACACTGCCTACCTGATTAAAAAAAAAAAATGCCACCTGTAAAGGAGTCTTTTCTTTTGCTTTGGAATATATGCTGTTTTAAATGTCACTGCTTTTTCAGGATAAGTAGTCCCTCCATTATAGTCTGCCTGTAACACCGAGTTTTTTCCCCCCCAGGATTACCATCGACCTTCTGTTGAAGAAATTCTCGAGAATCCTTTGATAGCAGACTTGGTTGCCGAAGAGCAACGGAGAAATCCTGAGAGAAGAGGGCGGCGGTCAGGAGAACCAGAAAAGCTGCAGGACTCCAGCCCTGTGTTGAATGAGCTGAAATTGAAGGAAATACAGTTACAGGAGCGGGAGCGAGCCCTCAAGGCCAGGGAAGAAAGCTTGGAGCGTAAGTCTGAGGGGGTGGGGGGCGAAGCCCTGCGCTCCCGGAGGCTGATCCTAGTGTGTGTGAACGTCTACCTGAACAGAGGGTCTCAGGTCTGTTCTTGTAGGGCGTTTTTATAAACACTTGCACAGCCGAAATACCTCCATCAGGCTTGCCGCACCTTCGTGCCGAGCCTCTTTCTCCGAGATCAGCCGCTGTCATCGCGTTGTCGGGCCTTGACAGTGACAGCCCGGCACAGGAGCCGTCACCCCGCGCTCTGGAGTCACTGTTTTCTTTTCTGCCTGAACATACGGGCCCTAACCTTTCCCGCCGTGAAGAATCGCTTAGAATTCGCCGCTTTGCAGAATCAAAGCCGTCGCTTCTCCCTTCTGACACGCCGCTGCAGCGCGGCCCGGCTCTGAAATCGCACAGCGTGTAAGACGATGCGTGTTCAGGTCATTCGGTAGAGGCTGCGGATACAAGATGTTTAAGTACTCTGATGAGTGTTGACGGACTCGGGAGTTTTTGATGTTGAAAGTCTGTTGATGCCTCTGAAGTGAGAGCTGCTGGCCAGGTGTGGGGGTTCCACAGGGCGGCCGCAACGGTAGGGCTCTGCCTTTTGACATGGAGGGAAGAGAGACCGCGACCATCTCTTCTGCAGCCACTGTCATCATGCTGTCATGCACATTCACTTCTCACCAATGCACATTCCCTTATGAATGTACTTCTATTTAATTTTAAATGTACTTATAAAGTACTCTATTTAAATGTACTTATAAAGCATCCAAAGGCATTAGTTAATGTTTTACTTCCTAATGATAATCATCGAGGACTGTGATACATTCTCTGTAGGAGGAACAGCTTGTGCTTGCCTGAAAATCTTAGTCTCTTCTGTTAAAGGCATTCTTTAAAAAAAAAAGAACCCACAAAAAACAAGCAAAAACTTTTTTTTTTTTAACTTTCCTCAGTGTTCTGTAATTTCATGTAGCAGCTGAAATCTGAACTCTAAATGCTGGGCGATGAAAAAATAATAGCCTTCGTTACTGATCAAAAGAAGTAACACCTCACTGTGTTTTTTTCCCTTCTCTTTGGGTCCTGTCTTTCACTCGGACAGAGGGGGTTTGGGCCGGGTAACGCCTGGAGGGTGAACTGTTGGCCCTTCCCAGGGGCGAGCAGGATGGCAGGAGCTCTTTGTTCCCCCCGTGAGTTATTCCCACACATCACGACCGAAAGTTGCAGCTGGCTTTTTCCTTGTGCCTAAGCTGGTCCTTGGGAGGGAACCTAAGACAACACACAACATACTAACACACTGGGTTATGACACGGGGACCGTCCAGTTGACTGGAGTGCACGGTAAGAAACCCGTCACTGAACGTGACTCATTGGCGGTCAGCCTGCCAGCCTCTCGATCAGGAAAAGCAGTGGGATAACCCAACGTGAATTGTTTACGTCCAGAGCCACTTGTTCATTTCTGTCTGTTTTGTTCCGTTCCCTTTTTAAAGAGAAAGAGCGTGAGCTTTGTGTCCGTGAGAGACTGGCAGAGAACAAGCTGGCCAGAGCGGAAGGCCTGCTGAAGAATTACAGCCTGCTGAAGGAGCAGAAGTTCCTGTCTCTGGCGGGCGGCCCAGGTATGAGAGCCAGCTCTGAACAGGAGCTGCTGCCCGCTTTTAACTTTCCAGAGTCCTGAGCTGTGCGGCCGACTCAGGGGAGCGGGTGTGGCTCAGTGGGGGTAAGAGCCCTGCTCTGGCCATGGCTGACTCTGGGATCAGAGGTGTGAGGCTGTGCGTGGGGATGAGTTCGTCTCCAGTTTTGTTCACTGTGTCAAACTACATGTGCAGTATTTGACATTTATTTTAAAAAGTTAGGTCGTAAAAGCCTTTCGGATTTTTCTCCGGTTATATTATCAGAATTCTACATTTCTCTCCTTTTTCAAGCGAAAATCCCAGCATTTTACTATTGCTGCATAACCAACTAACACTTGCCACATCCTTCACAGAAACTGTGGCTTAAAAGGTGTGACAAACCAACTGTAGAGTAGGCCATCACTTTTGGATCTTTGCTAAGACCCTTTCCAGTTGCATGTATATGTCAAAATGTGGTTGTTTAATATCTACATATGCTCTGTAATAAGCAATAGAAATAAATGAAACTAGTGATGGAAGTATCTTTTTTCTCAATTTGACTATCTGCCATTTCAGTATTTTTGTAATAGTTATTTCAACTTTTCTTAGATTCTACACTGCCATCCATAAAGCCAAACTAGACTTAGATCACAATAGAATGAGGAATAGTTTTTATCTGGGTGAGTTTCATGCATCAGGCCCATTGCTGAGAATCAATGAAGGCCCTGTTGGGGACGGCTCTTCCAGTTAAAGAGTTTGTTTCCGTCTTGCCTTGAGACTCTTTGAGCAGAGTGTGAGAGGTCCCAGAGAGGAACACTGGATTTCACTTTGTAGGATATGTAGGTAGAAGAATTCACTTGTATGCAAATCATGGCAAAGACTTAAAATGAGCTGTGAGGATGGAGTGTCCAGTGTGGGTCGGAGATATTTTGAAGAACTGAACTTGTCAGAACCTAAGAAAAGCATTGACTCAGTGGGCATGAGTTTGAGCAAGCTCCAGGAGATGGTGAAGGACAGGGAATCCTGGCGGGCTGCAGTCCATGGGGTCACAAGGGGGTAGACATGACTGAGCGACTGAACACCAACAAGAAAAGCAGCAAAGCTGGGGGGAGAGGGTGCCCTGGTAAACCCAGGACAGTTGGCAATGCCCCCTCCTCATCCTCGGGCTCTAGAATTCAGCTGTGAGAAAAATAAGTTGAGATCATCACAGTCAGCACCAGCATCTTTTGAAAGCGCTCCTTAGTCTATTTAATAAATGCTAATTCTCTTTCTTCTATTTAATGAAATACTAATTCATTTTCTAAAGACTTTTCTTTCTTCTAAAACTATTTCATTAGTAGGATTTATAATTTACACTGCTGCTCTTCAAATGGGTAGCTATTTGTGGTAATAAAGGTGGACCTATTTGAAACCATGGAGTTGAGGCCTAAAAGCAATCTCCTAAAATGCTTTGTGGAGAAAGAGTGTGTGGAAATAGGAAGTTGGGACCGTCAAAGCGTGGCGTTGCTCTCTGCAGCCTGCCCCTCTCTCGGGATCTCTCCATGTCTGTGGTCTGGAATGTTCTCCAGATAGTCACGTGGCTTCTTTGCTCCTCACTGTCCTCAGGTCTCTGCTCAGAAGTCACCTTATTATGAGGCTTCATTGCTGCAAATCCCTCAGAACCTCTGCCTCCCTTTCCCGCCACAGCACATATCACCCTCAAATATTCCTCGTGTGGACTTGTTTATCTGTTTATGCTCTGTCTCCTCCTGCCACAATAGGGCCTTTGTTTGGTCCACAATGGCCCATACAGTAAGCTCAGTAAATATTTGAACATATTTCCTTTAAATGAACACAAAGGAGAAACAAGTTTCTGGAGTTCAAACCTGCCAGTCCCCAACCCCCAAATAATCCTGTTAGTTCCTGATAGTGTAACCACTTTAAGTAAATTATTTTTCTTCCCATTAAAAGTACAATTCACATTTTTCACTCTCTGTTCACTTGATTTACTTTTATTGTGCTGAATTTGCTTAGGTTCTTTTTGAAACAAGTTTCTGGTGAGTTAAGCATTTTTAAAACGTGTTCTTAAGTATTTAGCCAAAACTGTAGGTGCTTGCTATAAAAAAAGAGCTTCTGCTTCCATACTTACCTGGAAGTAATGTGTTCCAGGTACAGTGGCACTTGTTTTGAAGAATAGAGATAAATAACATTGATTTCCAGAAGTTTTATATTGTTGCCCATAATCTTCAGTGCATTTAACCTTAAGAGGAAAGTTGATAAGAGAGTGAAGCATGCGTTCCTTGATTTTTGGCTACAGATTAGAAGGTCGATTGACTTCTGCCAGCCTCAGCCCCTGACCTATTAAAAAAGAGACAGCAGGTCCAAAACAGAATCGCCTTCCCTGTCATGTCCAGCTCTTTGCAACCCCATGGCCTGTAGCCCACCAGGCTTCTCTGTCCATGAAATTTTTTTTCGAGGCAAGAATCCTGGAGTGAGTCACTGTTTCCTCCTCTGACCCAGGGATCGAACCCACATCTCCTGTGTCTCCTGCAGGCACCCCATCCAAAATGGAGTCACTTGTCACCAACCATCATCAAATCAAGACTTAATGCTTAATTTCATCACAGTTTCAGCCTCTCCCAGGAATGGAATCTTAAACTAGTCAATCTGGAATTACCTGGTCGGCACAAGTGAGGTCATCTGCCTAATAGATCCCTGCTGTCCCCTAAAGGAAAGTGGCCTTGCCACAGACAGTCCCCTCTCCACTGGTATCTCTTCCGCATCCCGCCCCCTCCCGCCTGGAAAAGGCTTTCATTTTGTACAGCTCCTTGGAGCGCCTTTCTATCTGCTGGATGTGATGCCGCCCCAGTCATGAGTCATTGAATAAAGCCAGTAAGATCTTACCCAGATGGATGCTGCTTAGCATTCCTGACCCCGAGGAAATGACAGGTACCAGGTTTCACATGCGAACTGAGAGAGGAAATGTGTTCAGTAAGTGTGGTACGTGCGGAGGAGCCGAATGCCTGTTCATGTAACTCAGACCCTTTTTTCTTTTTTCTTTCTAAAGAACTGTTTGATCTCCCATCGTCGATCGTGAAGAAGAAGGTTCACTTCAGTGGGGAGAGTAAAGAGAACGTCATGCGGGGTGAGAATTCTGAGAGTCAGCTCACCTCCAAGTCCAAGTGCAAGGACCTGAAAAAAAGGCTTCACGCCGCTCAGCTTCGCGCTCAAGCCCTGTCGGACATTGAGAAGACTTACCAGCTGAAAAGCAGGCAGATCCTGGGCATGCGCTAGCCGGGCCAGAGACACAGACCTGTGCAAAGTACTTCACGTCGCTGGCCCATTCTAGATGAAGAATCGACTGCTGTAACCTGTTTCTGCAGTTCTGAGAGCCGCAGCTGTTCTGCAGTCGGCAGGGTATGTGGGTATTAATCCTGCAGTCCTCCAGCACCCGTTGTACCAAAGTCCACGCCTTTCATTTCTCTTCCTTGTGTAAAGAACACTTCACAGAAAGAAAAACACTCTCTTGGCCGGTTGGGCTTGTAATCCTGTGTGTGATTACTACTGGAACATGAAATGTTATATTCTAAATGTAGGGGGATGGGGAATAATATTAGGAAAAGATATTGACTCAGGAGCAATGCTTATGGAGACATTTTAAGGGACTGAATGGTGTGCTTACAGCTGTTGTGTCTAGAGGTTTTAAATGTTTTAGAAATTTTAATAAAAGTCTGAGGTTTTAAAGGTTCTTAGCTTAGAGAAAACCTAACTGGATATAGGCTGGTCACTAATATCTTGACATCTCACTTATAAATACCCACTGCTCTGTGGGAGCGTAGGGAAGAGAATGTGATGTTCCCAAGAGCCATACAGTGGTGTCTTTTTTTTTTTCTTTTTATCCTTTTTAGCAGTATGTGAGCTTTCATTTGTCCCCCTCTTTCTCACTAAATAAAAGAAATCTTTGGTTTTCCTATATCCAGTGTCTCTTGTGGAGGTTGATCATAGTTGGAGAGAATCTAATATGGCCTGTAGGCATGGGAGGCGAGGGAAGAGAATATGATGGTCCTAAGGTTCTGTGTGGTCACTTTACTACCCGATTGTCCGTGCGAGCGGGTGGTTCTCACCAGGGGCAGGGTTACGCCTGGAGGTGTTTTCAGCTGTCATGGTTGGAGGGAGGGTGCTGCTTCCGTGCAGTGGGCAGAGGCCAGAGGTGCTGCTGAACACCCTGCGTCCCCACAGCTCAATGTCAGAGTGCCGCTCCCGAGATATCTGACCTCAGCGAACACTTGTTGGAATATACCCCACCAAAACTTATTTTGGTCTTGATGGATTTTTTGTTTTTTTTAAAGCTCTGACTTGTAATATGAATTAGCAGTCCTTGCTGTGCCCATTGCATTTTTCATGTGATGTTTTCCTGGCAACACTAATCCTTTTAGCTTAATGAGCTAAGACCAAGTTATGAAGAGTTATAATAAATAGGAAAAGCAACTCCTTTATTAGCTATTTTCGTTGTTCTGTTGCTTAATCATGTCCGGCTATTTGCGACCCCATGGCCTGCAGCATACCAGGCTTCCCTGTCCTTCACTGTCTCCCAGAGTTTGCTCAAATTCATGTCCATTGAGTCGGTGATGCCATCCAACCATCTAATCCTCTGTCATCCCCTTCTCCTCCTGCCGTCAATCTTTGCCAGCATCAGGGTCTTTTCTAATGAGTCGACTCTTCACATCAGGTGGCCAAAGTATTGGAGCTTCAGCATCAGCATCAGTCCTTCCAAAGAATATTCAGGGTTGAATCCTTTTAGGATTGACTGGTTTGATCTCTTTGCTGTTAGCTCTTTTATTACAGGTTTATTACACAGTTGATAGTGTATTTCCACCAAAGATAAAATATTATTGCAATACAATCAAACTGATTACAGTGCCTTCATGGTATACCCACAGATTAATCCTAACAGGGCCACTTTGATGTCATTGTTGAGTATAATTTGCAGGGCCCAGAGCAAAATAAAAATGTGGGGCTCCTTGTTCAAAAAGCAGGAAATAAGTACCATTAAAGGTACATAGAAAGCCTCGTCCTTTTTTCCAAAACCTCTCTGCTTATTGTGGTGTTATTTGCTGTTTAATTCCTTAAGAAAAATAGAAGTTTTAAATTATTAGCATGAACGTTGCTATTCATCTTTTATATTGTGTGATGCCAGTTTTAAGTGCAGATAGCAGCACATTTAGCTCATCGGCGGAATCACTGAGATTATATAACTCACATTTGGTGACTCATCCGGGAGGGTGCCTCAGGCTGGCCAGACACACATGCCTGTGACAGGCGTCCGGGGGCCCATGGCTCTGAACAAGCACGACACGCTGTCAGGCTGGAGGAGTCGAGCCCGCAGTCCCAGCTGCAGCAGGTAGGTCACCCCCAAGCCAGGACTTTCTGTGTACCTCGAGTGGGGTGTTTGGATCACCCCTGCCAAGAGAAGGTGTCTAGCTGGCTGCCCACCCACCATGCGATGGGGCTGCCAGCCCAGGAGGGGGGCGGGCGTTGGGAGGCAACTGTTGCCATCCTCTGTCCTGAGAGGCTTCTGGGCATCCTCCCCCGCCCGTACCCAGGACCCCTCTGGGAGCACAGAGTGGGAGGCTAGGTGGGGCCTGGTGCACCAGGGGTGGGGGACTTGGCGGCAGATCCACACCTAAGCTGAGGCCCTAAGCCAATATCTGCACCATGGTCCTGCTGGACTTGACTTACAAAACACAAATTCAACAGCACTATGACTTTCAAGATTACAAACACAGAGCATCAGACTCCAGGTAGTAGTCGTACTGTAGGTCGCTCAGTTGTGTTCGAATCTGCGAGCCCGTGGACCATAGCCCACCAGGCTCCTCTGTCCATGGAATTCTCCAGGCAAGAATACTGGAGTCGGTTGCCATTTCCTCCTCCAGGGATCAAACCTGGGTCTCCCACATTGCAGGTAGATTCTTTACCCTCTGAGCCACCAGGGAAGCCCTTTCTAAATGTCAGGCCCTACCACAGTGCGGAGCCTGTGTGACTCTACTGGCCCCATGCTCGTGAAACCTACCCTTTCTTTAGGAAACTCCTTTCCTACCTTAGGAAATAAGTTTTCTTTCCTATTTTTAATCCTGTGGCACGCTGAGAGCTTCTCTAGTTTCCCCCATCTTAGAGTCCATCTTTGTTTTCATTCCTTCCTTTAGTCAATCAGCAAGATATTGGGCACCTACTACAGCCAAGCACTGTTGAAGGTGCTGAAGGTACAGCATGGAAGACTGAAATCCCTGCCCTCAGGGAGGTGTCATTCAAATACGGCAAGAGAGTAAACAGACAAGAAACGCGTGGGGAAGTTAGTGCTGAGTGCTATGGAGAGGAATTGAAGCAGGAGAGGGGCGGAGGAAGTGGGGGTGCAATTACAGAAGAGGTGGTAATTAGTGCTGCAGAAGTTAGGGTTGAAGTGGGGTGGAGGGGGAAATCAGAAAGGTTTGAGTCGGGTGTGGGGTCGGGGAAGAGATGCCAGTAGAGGAGGAGGAATTTGAACGTGGCTGGGAGATGAGATCCGGCAGGACTTGAAAGCAGGCAGAGGCTTGGGAACTGAGATGTCTTTATTTGCTTATGCATCTCTACCCCTAAAGCTGGGGACATCTAGGGTATTTGGGCAATGATAATGTACTAATCTAAGAAGAGGATCTCTTTGGTGGTGGAGAGGGCAAGAGTCCTCCCAAATGAAGTTTCTCCAGCATGTAGGGGCTTCTCTGAAGACTCAAACGGTAAAGAATCTGCCCCCAATGCGAGAGACCCAGGTTCAACGCTTGGGTCTGGAAGATCCCCTAGAGGAGGGCATGGCAACCCACTCCAGTATTCTTGCCTGGAAAATCCCATGGACAGAGGAGCCTGGCAGATTACAGTCCACGGGGTGGCAAAGAGTCAGGCACGACTGAGCAACTAACACTTGTCACTTTCTTTTTTGATAACGGAGAGGGCAGAGTCCTCCCAAATGATGTTTCTCCAGCATCACTTTCTAAAATCTTTCTGGGGTGCTTTGCATGACATCAACACAGTACTTACCATTACAGACTTTGCATGTTCAAACAATGATGAGTTTCACCAAGCACAACCTGCTTCTAGCCATTTGAAAAGCAGTCACTGGTTTTGAGAAAGACCAACCTACTGCTCTGAGAGACACCTACCACAAGGTGGCGCCATGGAGCTGTTATACCAGCAGCGCACCCTTTCCATGCGGCCCCACGCAATCGGTTTGTTACTGAGAAATCACATATGGGCCTTGGTTAAATGCCTTGTTCTCATTATTACATTCAGTCCTCGCAACACCCCCTGAGAAGTTCACATCATTAGTGTCACATGTTACTCGGGGGAACTGAAGCGCAGAGATCACAGCTGGGAGGAAGCACAGCTGGTTTCTGAAATGATGTTTTTAACTCCAAAGTGGTTCTCTTGACTACAACCCTCTACTGCTTGCCTCCACAAGAGGTTAGCTTTGGTCCCAAATCATCTAGTTTCCCCTAACGATGAGGTAAGGGTGATAATCCACAACCTTACTCAAGACATTGGAATGATTAAGGAAGGGTGGACCCAGAGCCAGCATGGTTCTGGTCCAGGGGCCTTCCAGAACTGTGGGCTGGGAAAGACCGGTTACTGATGGGGTGGGTGGGAAGGAACGACCAGCGGTTTTCAAGTGACCCCAGGAGGACCCCAGGCCTCCCCACTTTCCTCGGCATCTTCTCCAGGGCCACCTTATTCAGGCCTGTCCTCCTTGGAGATATTTTGTTTCCAATCGACCTTCCTTGCAAAATAAAGCCCATTTTCCTCAAAGACCCCAGGGGGGCTGCCCTTCCAGAATGAACTGAGGATGAAAGCCGAAGATGGTTCAAGGCAGCCGATGAGGAAAGAATAGAGAGAACATCTTTATTCCAACAGGAAGGATTATCGTTCACTGGACTTGGTGGCTGGGAAAATAGGGATCCGTAGTGGATGGACGGATTGCACAGCAAGGAGAGTGATGAAAGCTCATGGAACCCATGGGTGTGTGAGGGCCCGCCTTCCCGTAACCTCAGCTCACCCCACCTTGGAAGGGCAGAGGTCAGTGGCCTGGGAAGCTCCCACGTCTGCAATGCTGGGTTCAACACGATATTACAGGGGGCCGGTAGGGGCACCCTTGCTTACTCGACCAAGGCTCCTCTCCTAACGTTTCTGACACCACAGCGACGGCGAGGGCTCCAGGGCCCCTCTGGAGCTACTGAGATTCTAGGCGTCTCAGTCTGCCCATCACTGCCTGCCTGCCGGCAGCCACCCAGCCAGGAAGCAAACCTGCCTCCCCACCTGCCCTGACTTTCTCTGGAGACAACACGCTGGTCCTCTGGATGCAATTGGATGCCCTGTAATCTTAGTCCCATGTTCACAGGAAGTGTTCACAGTGGCTGATTTTATTCAATACATTTTTTTTAAGTCCTTAAATTACGAAGTGATAGCATCAATGTAAAAACTCCGAACAAAATTGCATTTTGTTCACGATTGTGACCAGATTTTAGAACGTGGTTTTTCTTTACAGCTTTGTTTGTGACCCATGAAATGTTCTGTGAATTACAGAAGAAAATAAATCTATGTTCTTTTGCAAGGCATGATGATAGTTTTTTTCTGGAGAACCCTGATTGATACTAATGTATATATTTTGTATTTAACTGTGTACTTGCTTATTACTTACCTGTTAATTTGTTAAAAGCTCAAAATGTGTCAAAATCTTTTGCTACTATTGTCTTTCTGTTTCTCCTGTTTCCAACACCTTCCCCTTCAATACTCTGTGCTTGTGCTGTGCTTAGTTAGTTAATAATCGCCCGGGACTCTTTGCGACTTAGTTACTTAGTCCTGTCTGACTCTTTGAGGCCCTGTGGACTGTAGCCTGCCAGTCTCCTCTGTCCATGGGATTCTCCAGACAAGAACACTGGAGAGGGTTGCCATTTCTTCCTTCAGGGCATCTTCCTGTCCCAGGGATTGAACCCAAGACTCTGGTGGCTCCTGCATTGCAGGCACTGTGCCATCAGGGAAGCCCCTCAATACAGTGATATAGTAATTTGTCAGTTAAAGGTTTGTGAGAGTTTCAGCTTTGTGAATTATGTCTTTGTTAATAGAATGGTTCTGTTTGTGTAAAAAATAAGCTTTGTCTGATCTTGATATTGTTCACAATCAACACACTGTCAACAACTGATTCTAATATTGTTTCCTGTTAGTTGCACTGCCATAAAATACTTTGGTTATATTTGCTTATAAATTTTATTGCAATTTTGCTTTAAATAAGTCTCTTATAAACAGCATATATTAGGTGTTGTTTTTTTTTTTTTTCCCTTAACTCAGTTTAAAAGTTTTTGTCCTTTAATGGAGGAATTGTGTTTAAAAGTCTATAATTTAATGGAGGAATTCATCTAATTTAGGTTTCTTTTTGTAAATTGTGAATTTGGTCTTTGTTCTTTCATGGTATCCTAATCCTTTAAAAAATGTGTTTTTTTGGGGTTTTTTTTTTTTTTTTGGTTATTTCTCTTTTCAGCCCTTTGATAAACTGAATTTTCTCTGCATTTAAGACTTATTTGGAGTATATAAGCAGTTCTTAATTATATGAGTAGTTCCTAGTTTAATTATATCATTGGTTTCCAACAAATTTTTTGAAAGCATACTGTTAACTTGTGTTACGTTAAAGTGCAGGCTTCAACAAAAAAAAAAAAAAAAAAAAAAAAAAAAGATTCTAACAATATGGAAATACATACAGTAAAAATTGAAAAGCAAAGTTTCCTCATCCATGATCTCACCTTCTGTCTCTCTTTCCAGAAGCAGTGTAAACGGTTTGATGTTTGGTATTTCTTCTAAACCTCGTGTGTGATCTCTGATCTGTGGTGTGGATGTCTACATATAGGTATCTGAGTATGTGTACTTACAGCACACTCACATAAAGGATCTTAACACATGTACTACTCTTTTATTTTCTTTTTTCAATGAACAATAATCCTTCCTTTTCGGTGCATATAGATTCTCTTCCTTCTTTGCTAAATAGCTCTTTCGTGTCATCTTTTGCATTTATCTCAAATGTCTAGGAAGATGACCTTATCTTTAAGGAAAACAGCTTGCCTGGAGTACCTTGTGGGCAAGGCAGGCACACACCTTTGAAATACTCCCACAAAGCAGTTCACCTGTTCCAGTCACAGGTGAATCAGTGGCCCCAGCTTGGCCCTTGAGAACCTTTACCATCAGTTAATTGCGGAAATGGTGGACATCGCATAAGGAAGCCTCTCGAGCAGGCCTGGCAGCCCCAGAGCATGCTGGGCAAATGTTCCCATGATGCTTGATGGAGAGTCCCAAGGCTCAGAGCAAATCTGATGCAAATCTCCCCTCTGCTCCTTCTCAGCACAGTGTCGGTCCACCTGCCAAGAGAACCACGCCCGAGTGCTTCCTGTGTGTGCGTGCAAGCTCAGTCACTTCAGTCGTGTCTGACTCTTTGCAACCCTATGGACTGTAGCCCACCAGGCTTCTCTGTCCATGGGATTCCCCAGGCAAGAGTACTGGAGTGGGTAGCCACACCTTCCTCCAGGGGATCTTCTGGACCCAGGTATTGAACCCTGGGTCTTCTGCATTACAGACAGATTCTTTACCTGCTGAGCTGTTGGGGAAGCCCCCAGGTGCTTCCGACTGGGGGCCAACTCTGCTTGCAGAGAGCTGAGAGCCTCACTTAGACACTCAGCAAGGGCCCTGCCTTTGGCTTGTTGGTTTAATCTCTGAGCTTCAGTTTCTTAATCTGGAAAAAAGATTAAATAGGACAAACTGTATTCAGGGATCTAGAAGAGTACCTGCCCATGAATTTATCCCCCCGACTTCAGGAAAGATTTTAAAGTGGCTTATAAAAAAATAAAATGCAAACATTAAAATTAAGGATGATGGTAATGGTAACCCTATATGCGAGACAGAATAAGAGACACAGAGGCATAGAACAGTCCTGTGGACTCTGAGGGAGAAGGTGAGGGTGGGACGTTCTGGGACAATAACATTGAAACATGTATATTGTCATATGTGAAGCGGAACACCATTCCATGTTCTATGCATGTGACGGATGCTCAGGGATGGAGCGTTGGGATGACCCAGAGGGATGGGATGGGGAGGGAGGTGGGAGGAGTGTTCGGGAGGGGGGGCACATGTGCCATGGCTGATTCATGTCAATGTGACTACTACAGTGCTCGCTTGCACATTACTAAAATTGGAACGATACAGAGAAGATTAGCATGGCCCCTGTGCAAGGATGACACGCAAATTCGTGAAGCGTTCCATATTTTTACTTCTTGCAAAGAACCTAATTAAATAACTTGTCCATTTCAAAAAAAAAAAACTACTACAATATTGTAAAGTAATTAGCCCCCAACTAAAATAAATAAATTTATTAAAAAAATAAACTAATTAATATAAAAAATAAAATTAAGGAGGAAGAGTGGTACAAAGAATGAGTTCAGTGTGAGGACTGTACATAATTGTACGTTTACCATCGCTGAGACACAAAGTTGACTCTATAAACAGCTTAGCAGCCAAATCAAAAGGGGAATCAGCCTACAAAATAAAGGCAGTCTGCTTGCTCAAGAAACGTGGGGCCATCTGAGTGCTAAGGTGAGTGCGACCCCCCTTTGCATTCTTGTGAAAAAAGGACCCTCCACCCCCTAAGTGGGATGCTGGCGTCATCCAAGTTTGAGTCAAAAGCTGCGGTAACTGAAAGAGCAGTTTTTGAAACAATGTGTCTTTCTCTCTCACAGTGGTAGCTTCTCCTCTTTCCTCACCCCTATTTTCAAGAAGCATGCCTTGGGGAGGATCAAGACTAACAGTCAAGAGAAAGAGAGAAAGAAACTGTGTCTGTCAGCTTGTGACTTCCAAGACACCAAGGCAAGACTTTTGAGTCTGCAGCATCCAGAAGTTGGGTTTTGGCAAGACGGATAAGGATTTCACAAACTTGCTGAACTCCCATTAATATTATCAAGTACTGGGCCAGGAGGGCCAGGTGATGGAATCTGACATCAGACAAGACAGAAAGCACCCAGGATGTGTGAGCAGCTCCGCTCCTCAAACCGTCACGTGTACGCGAATCACCTGGCCTTGTTAAAGTGCAAAGTCAGTTCAGAAGGTCTGGGGTGGGGCCCGAGAACCTTCATTTCTACCAGGGTCCCAGGTGATACCGATGCTGCTTGTCCATGGACCACGCTGGCGGCAAGGGTGTGAGGGATAGCAAGGTGAAAAGTGAAGCAGGAAGAGGCCTCTCCTCCCGGCCCAGGGAATCGTGGGAAGAAGATGAACCGAGGTCGGGGATGTGCCGTCCTGCCTCCTCCAGGCGGAGGTCCCAGAGTGAGGAGGGAAGCGGAGTAGACTGAGCGGAAAGGTGAAAGCAGAGGGTCTTTGGGCCCGTATCCTCATCTAGAGCTCAGGTAGTGGGAGGGGTTGGGAGGTAAAGCAAGCCCTGTGCTGGGGACTGTGGCAATACTGGGGGTGAGAGGGGGCCCGGTTTGACCTTCCTAAAGCCCTGGGCACCGCGTGATGTAGAAGGGACTGGGGGAGCCCCAGCTGGCTGCCCCAGAGCTCGTGTGAGTCTGTCTGGGGCCACAGGGCTACACAAGGGTCTTGGGCTGATTGGGAATTACAACCATGCTTCTAGGGTCAGCAGAACTTTCAGGAACATGGGTGAGGGTGGCTAATGGGTTGTCCGTGCCAAGAGAGCAGGCCAAGGGTTACACCTGCCATGGATGCCAGCAGCAAATGTCCCTGGGACTTCAGGGACAGACTAGCCATCCCAGCTCATGGACAAGTCCAGACGGTTACCCAGGTTACCCAGAGCAGAGAGCCACGAGGGGGCCAGTCAGCCGGGGATCCACCCCCACCAGCAGCCTGAGCAGCACAAGAATCCTAGCCCTCATTACCAAATGACTCCTTAGAGTTGAATTTTGAACTCCTGTGTATTTACCCCCCAAACCCCAAGCCAGTCAATTAAAGTCAATTAAATAGCCTACCAAATGTTTCTCTCATTACCCTACTAGGTAGAGACTGTGACAATAGTTATTAGATTCATTACAGAGCACAAGCCACAACTTTGCTCTTCTGGGCCAAGTGTAGGCATTTTTTTTTTTTTTTTAAAGCAGGCATAACAAAGCTAATCCATAATGCTGATGGAGAGAGTCCTTGTGCTGTGTAAGAGAGCGCACACACAGGATGCTTCTCTGTGGGATCAGCAGAGACAGGGACACAGGACTGGGGCCACCTGCCTGGGGAGGGGTGATAGCTCAGGGGTGTTCAATTGTAGCAGAAATCAGGAGGAGAGGAGGCACTCGGATTGTCAGAGAGGGAGCAGAGGAAGGATAGGAGATTTCAGTAAAGCATGGGAGAGGCCTCCTTCATTTGTCTCCAAGTCCTTTATTAAGCTCCTGTTGTATGCCAGTCACTGAGCCAGGAACTCAAAGTTCAGAACGCCATCCCATGCTGTGTGGGGCTCACTCACCAAGGAGAGGCTGGAAGATGGACAGCGCTTCCGTGCTGCCCTCCAGATGGGAGCCCTTTCAGGGGGGACACATTTGAGAGTGGGGTGTTCAAAATACTACTGAAAATCCGCTTGATGTCCTACCCACTGACCTCTGCCCTGGAGAGGCTGGGGCTGTGGAGGTGGGTGGATGGAAGACCCACTTGGCATATCTGCTTCCCCTCGAGAATTATCCTGGGAAGGTGGCAGCAACCATTTGTATTCAGAGAGAGGTTCCTAGTGATCTGCTTTTTGCTCTCCCCCCTTACCCCATGCCCAGCCCACTCCCACCAGGCACACATACACACACACACCGTGCACACATAGGCTGATATGTCTGGAGCCCGAAGGTCAAGCTGGGCCATGCGGTCAGGTGGCATCAGCTGCTGGGAGCAGGAAAGCAACTTGGAAGTCCTTTCAAGTCCCTCATAAGGCACAATCATAAATGTATTAATATATTTTGCAGAAGTTTCCAGCTGCAAATTCACTTTCATGCAGTACAGCCCCTTATTTCACAGTGGGGCCCCTTAGGGGCCAGAGAGGAGGGCTGGCCTGTGGCCAGGCAGGCCAAGGGCTTGCCAGGCACCTGGCATCTGGTCCTGCTCCCCAGTGACCTGTGCAAGGCCCCTTGAAGTCTCCTGGCTGCTCCCCTCCAGCACACAGGAAAGGATTAATTATTAATTTTTATAATAACCCAGAAACTGATACCTGTGAACCACGAGTCCTGACACTTCTCCTCCAACATCCAGCTACTCCATCGTGGTTTTTAGCTGGGTCAGCATAACAGTCCCATAACCTCAGAAGCAGGGAGCCGTGAAGGCCTTCATCAGCCATTCCTGGGGGCAAAGGCCAAGTTCGCAGGGGCCAGTCGTGGCACGGGAGCTGATAACTCTAAGAAACCCAGATGTCTTCACCACACAGCAGAGCTGGGCCTCATCGTGCTCCCTTTCCTGGCATTTTTGTCTCTTACCTTTCTCTAATTTAGCTGCAATCTTCACAGTGCTTTTACAAACCCAAGCTCAGTTGATTCCCAAAGACTTCTGCTACTGGATGGGCAGCTAATTGTTCTCCGGGAGAAAATAAAGATTCAGCGAGGGAAGTGACTCTCCAAGGTCACACGGGCTCAGTCGAGCACTCTGTCCTCAGCACCACCTACCTGAAGGAATTCACAGCTGTGTTGCAAGAAGGGGGACCCCTTCCAGGGCCCGAGATGGGGCTCTTGTCTAACACCCAGAAATGAATTGTTTGAGGAGACACACGTGCTGAAAAAGCAAGAGACTTTATTGGGAAGGGGCCCCTCGGGTGGAGAGCAGGAGGGTGAGGGAACCCAGGAGAACTGCTCTGCCATGAGGCTTGCAGTCTCGGGTTTTATGGTGACGGGGTTAGTTTCCAGGATTGTCTCTGGGCAATCCTGCTGACTCAGGGTCCTTCCTGGTGGCGCACGCATTGCTCAGCCAAGATGGATACCAGTGCGGAGGATTCTGGGAGGTGGAAGGACCCTGGTGTCTCCTTTTGACCTTTCCCAAACTCTTTCAGTTGGTGGTGTCTTGTTAGTTCCATGTTCCTTACCGGGACCTTCTGTCATAAAATAACTCACGCAAATGGTTACTACAGTGCCTGGCTAGGGTGGGCAGTTTCAGTCAGTGTGCTTCCTCTAACAACTGGACCAGCCTTCTAGTGCAAGATGTTAATTACGGTCCTCAGATGTATCCAGGGTTGGTTGTCCATGAATCCTCAGAGAGCCTGGGCAGCATTTGGTCATCTTTCTGAGATGAAGTCCACAGTCTTCACAGGACTCTCTCTGACCCCAGACAGTGAGCACCACTGCTTTAAAAATGAGCAGCTAAAACCCCTCTGCCTCTGCCTGCAGCAGTGCCCACCAGATGAAGCCCCCTCTTGCTAGGTTCTGAGGTTCGCTGGGCAGTTGTGTACAGGAGCAGGGCCAGGCCAGTACCATGGCTGTCCCCAGTGGGTGAGCTGCCCTTGAATCAGGACTGTCCGGGCAGCAAACACCAGGCTGGCAGTCTTGAAATGCAACAGGTTCCCATTTACAGCAGCAATGCCAAGGAGTAAAGCTCTCAGGAAATGCATAATATTCATTGCAAAAAATCTGCTGAACAGAGGGACATTAAATACGTGGTAAAACACACCATGTTGAGAACTCCTAATACTGTAAAATGCCATTTGCTCAAATTTATGTTTTCAGGTAATTCTAGTAAAGTATCTGAGGTTTTTTTGTCTTTGTTTTTTAAATCTGATGTAATGAACATACATGGAACAACTCACCTGGAAAAATAAACATGTAAATGGAGTCAAGAAATTTGGGAGAAGAAAAGAACAATGTGGGTCTACATTCCCAGCTATTAAAAGACAAGAGAAAGCTTCAGAGATGAATACAGAGAAGAATGGAGGATGGGCAGACAGTTCGATGGAAAAGAAGAGAAAGCCCAGGAACAGACCGTATGAATCAGAGAAAATTAGTAGCTTATGATGAGTGTGATATTCAGATCTGTAAACTATGTACAAATAATGTGGGGAAATAAAGCTAAATTCCTACCTCATCCTTTATATCAGGTTAAAATCAAGATCTGTTTCTTTATAGTAAGAAGTGACATAGCTCCTTCCTTGCAGTGTAATTATAGCAGGATGTGAGCTAATGCATGTTAAGTTCTTAGTTTAGAACACATCTGATAAATATTACCTACTATTATTAGTGTTGTTAGTCCAGACGGATTATAATCCAAATATATAATGACAAATTCATCACATTACTGAGATCTCAAGATGGGAGTGGTTTTCACAGAAGCAAAGGAAGAAACCAGCAAAGGCAGGATATGCCTCGAGCCTTAAAAGGTTCTTACCCTGTGACTCAACAATTCCACTGCCAGGATATTAATCCTAAGTATGTTCTCAAATCAACATGCAAAGATGGCTAATAAACATTTTTTAAATAAGAGCAAGGCTCTTGGAGAAGACTCTTGAAATTCCCTTGGACAGCAAGGAGATCAAACCAGTCAATCCTAAAAGAAATTGAATATTCCTGAATATTCATTGGAAGGACTGATGCTGAAGCTGAAGCTCTAATCTTTTGGCCATCTGATGCAAAGAGGTGACTCACAGGAAAAGATCCTGATGCTGGGAAAGACTGAAGGCAGGAGGAGAAGGGGATGACAGAGGATGAGATGGTTGGATGGCATCACCAACTCAGTGGACATGAGTTTGAGCAAATTCCAGAAGATGGTTAAGGACAGGGAAACCTGGCATGCTGTAGTCCATGGGGCTGAAAAGAGTTGGACACGACTAAGCGAACGAACAACTACAAAAGTACGAGCAAAATGTAGATATCTACAACCTAAATATCAAAAAGGGAACGGTTTTTAAAAAAGCTGATTCAACCACATGCTGGACTACTATGCAACTGTTAAAGTTTTTTAAATTACCTCAGTGAACATTAAAAGATTGATTTGGGGAAATGCTTAGGTTACAATGCTAACCATGACCCAAAGTAGTATATATAGTAACATAGCTTCAACCTAGCAAAACAGACATGGAAACAGCTATCTCTGTGAAGGGAATAACTTGAGGCTTTTTTTCCTTTATTCTTCACAAATTTACTATGTTAAACCTGTTTCTTTCATGATTCTACCACATTTTTTGTAATATTGTTTTATATTGGAGTATAGTTGGTTAACAGTGTTGTGCTAGTTTTTCAGGTGTACAGTGATTCAATTGTATACATTCGTATATTGATACTCTTTTTCAAAATCTTTTCCCATTTCAGTTGTTACATAGTATCAGGCAGAGTTCTCTGCGTTGTACAGTAGGTACAGTAGGTTGATTATTCATTTGAAACTAACACTGTGTACATGTGATCCCAAACCCCTAACTCTCTCTCTCCCCAACCTTTCCTTCCTTGTAGCCATAAGTTAATTCTTCGAGTGTGTGACTCTGCTTCTATTTTGTAAATAAGTTCATGTGCAGCATTTTTTAGTTTTCGATTCCCCTTTTAAGTGACATGTACCATGTTTGTCTTTCTCTGTCTGATCTACTTCACTCAGTGTGACAATCTCTAGGTCCATCCATGTTGTTGCAAATGGCAATATTTCCCTCTTTTTAAAAGCTGAGTGAAATTTCATTGTCTATACGCCATATCTTCTTTCCCCATTCCTCTATCAGTGGACATTTAGGTTGCCTTCATGTCTTGGCTATTGTAAACAGCACTGCTATGAACACTGGGGCACAGGTGTCCTTTGGGCCACGTTTTTCTCCAGATACATGCCCAGTGGTGGGATTGCAAGAGGATGTGTGATTCTACCACATTTAATAGGGAGTGTTAATATCAATTTTACAATTTTTTTTTAAATGGACCATGCCAAGCAATCTGTGCTTTTAAAAATTATTTATCAAGTAGAGATTTTATAAACATTACTTCCTCACCCCTGCATCTCAACTGGGGTGAGTTTGGAGTTTTTGCTAATCGCTCATCACAGGAACATGTCCATAATTTACTCAAATAATTTTCCTCTAGATGTTCTTTTTATAGCAAAACTAATCCAAACGAACAATGGGAAGAATACAAAATGCTTATCATTACTCTTTTCAGAAAGAGACCCACGACCCCCTGGGCCCCAGATGAAGCTGCCTCAGGCCGGTCCCATCGATGAGCTCTGTGTTGGGAGGGCCCAGCGTCCTCTATCCAGGGTCTGTCCTGGAGACGCGTGCCAGGAGCCTGCTGCCAGGCCTCAGCCCTGAGGTCAAGCGAGTCCACACTACCTGGGCTTGAGGTGGCCGATTGTGAGCTGGACTTTCTCGAGAATTCAAAGTCTCAGCCCTCACAAGTCCCCAGGTCAAAGATCCCCCTTAGGTGGGGACTGGCTTCCCAGAAGCCTCCAAAACAAATAGTGATAAGCAAATGAGACATAGGAAGCTGGCTGGTAGCCAGCATGGGGCTGGATGCCAAGCTTGGGGTGGCAAGGGACCAGAAAAGACTGAGGGCTTCCACCACACCAGCTTGTTGGGGCAGCTCCGAGCCAAGCATCTCCCCCTCCCACAGTGGCCATCACCTCTGGGCAGGATGAGATGCAGGAGTGGGAACCCAGCCTGCCCACATGAAACCTGCCTGGGACCCGGGGCAGGGCAGGCTGGCAGGAGCGCTGTGAGGCTGGCAAATTCCATGCAGGAGGGAAGCTTGGCCCCATGTCATCTGCTCGCCTGGCGCCAAGGCCCAGGGCGATGATGGTGGTGGAGAGGGGTGATTCAGGGCTGCTTGAGGTGCCAGGCAACAGACAATGCCAAGCCTCAGCATCGCCTGTGCTTCCTGGGCCACCAAGTCTCCAAACATCAGCCCACGACAAGGAGAGCAGGGTCAATGGTGTGTGGGGTGCTGAGCGCCCCACAAACCTGACTCTGCTCTCACTATGGGCCGCAGCCTTTGGAAGGTGGGGCATGGGGGTGGGGGGCACAGGACAGCTAGCAGTTTTACTGAGCTTTTACTCTCTGCCAGACTCTACTGGCTATAGCATGTAGTATTTCACATTTCTCAGCACAACTCCACGATTATGCCCATTTTACTGCTGGGGAAACTGAGGCTTAGACATGATGGGTGGTGGAGGGGGTGCCCATGGGGGAAGACCACACAGTTGGGGAGGGATTCACCTGCGGGTCTAGATGTCTGAGTCAGGCTGTTCCCGCTGCCCTTGACTCCGCGTCGTCATGGAACCCGCTCTCCAGGCCCCCAGCCCTGGCCGTGGACCTGCCACTGCACTGCTCCAGCCCCCTTCTTAGGCCCACAGCCCTCCCCCCCTCCCCGTGATCAAGTCCCCGGGACCCTGCCGAGTGTCCTGTCTCTCCAGGAAGGCGGTCACCCCCCTGTCTGGAGAAAGACAGAGCTGGAAGTGGAATGTTGACTTCTCTCTCTACCTCTTTCCTGGGGCTGGTTTTCCTCTGGGAAATCAGGTAAGCCATCATCAAAATAGCAAGCATGCAGGTACAGAGGGACTAGAACAGAACTGAGCTCTCATACCCCCAGCCCCACTCCCACCCTGGTTGGTGGTCCCTGACTTCCTCTGAGAAGGGAATTGAAAACTCAGCTAGACTGGCTTTATTAGGCCCCCAGTCCCACCCTGCCTCTGCACTTTCCTCGTCCTTCCGTCCTTCCTGGTCTCTTCTGTCACCGGAGGTGATGACGGCAGGAGGGTGGACTGTTTGCTTCTCTGTGATTTTCTATTCTGTCTCCTCCACCCCCACTCGGGCGCCAAGGCTAACTTGCAACTTGCAGAAAATGGTCAGCTTAGGTGTTTTGCATTCCGTTTCCCAGGCGGTCACAGCAGGATGCCTTACCAGGGACTGATTCAAAGGCCCTGGGCTTCTGGGAGGGGCTGGCACTCAGGCAGGGGGCCTGCAAATGTTGTGAACTTTTGGAGGCTTAAGCTCACCTCTGTCTCATCAGAAGGGAGGGAAGTGAAGACCCACAGACACAATTGTAGCACCGCAAAGCAGCAGGCTGTTACCTGAAGAAGCCGTCTTGGGGTCCCCATCATCTAGTCACATGGCCTCCCCGTGGAGACTGACTTCTTGTACCTGGTCTTCCGAAGGCAGGGCTGACACCTGGGCTGCTCTGCTTCACAGTCTGTTAAGTTAGTGTAATGATACCACTCTAATAGAGAAAGCAAAGAGGAAATAAAGAGCCTCTTGATGATGGTGAAAGAGGAGAGTGAAAAAACTGGCTTAAAACTCAGCATTCAAAAACTAAGATCACGACATCTGGTCCCATCACTTCATGGCAAACAGAAGGGGACAAAGATTTTATTTTCTTGGGCTCCAAAATCACTGCAGATGGTGACTGCAGTCATGAAATTAAAAGACGCTTGCTCCTTGGAAGGAAAGCTATGACAAACCTAGTCAATGTATTAAAAAGCAGAGGCATCACTTTGCCAACAAAGGTCCATATAGTCAAAGCTGTGGTTTTTCCAGTAGTCATGTATGGATGTGAGAACTGGACTATAAAGAAGGCTGGGTGCCTTGAAGAATTGATGCTTTCAAACTGTGGTGTTGGAGAAGACTCTTGAGAGTTCCTTGGACACCAAGGAGATCAAACCAGTCCATCCTAAGGGAAATCAACACTGAATATTCATGGGAAGGACTGATGCTGAAGCTGAAGCTTCTGTACTTTGACCACCTGATGCGAAGGTCTGCCTCACTGGAAAAGACGCTGAAAAGATTGAAGGCAAGAGGAGAAGAGGGCAGCAGAGGATAAGATGGTTAGATAGTATCACCAACTCAATAACAGGAGTCTGAGCAAACTCAGGGAGATGGTAAAGGACAGGAAGCCTGGTGTGCTGCAGTTCGCGGGGTTGCAGAGTCAGACGTGACTTAGCCGACTAAATAATAGCAAATGTTAGTGTGAACAACCACTGACCCTCCTTGACCTGAGAGGTCGGGCCTGATTCAGGATCTGTCTGCACAACCTTACCTTGAAAACACAGAACCTCAGAGTTCGTTGTGTTCATTTTCAAAGCCTAACCAAGGATCCGAAATAGTATCTGGGTCTCTAGCCAGCATGGGTAGCACAAAGCTGGTTAGCCGAGTGGCGAGCTGCAGGTGAAGGGACACTGAGCCACACAGACCTCACCACCAGCTGTGTGAGTCAAGCAGGGCCAGAGCTAGGAGCTTCCACTTCCTGTCCAAGTGGGGTGTGAACCTCTATTTCACAGAGTCTCTGGATAAATAGATAGCACTTCCATCACTCCTGGAACACCGACAGCACTGAATTTATGTTAGCCGTGATTGTACTTTAGAGTCACAAAGCGCTGGGGGCTGCACTCATTCACTGAGCAATAGTCATGAATATTCATAGCTATCGTTCAGAAGATCTGAGGACCAGGCGGTGGTGGAGAGACCTCACTCAGCCAGCGAGCGCAGTGGGAAGATAGACAATAGACAAAGAACTGTGTGTGTGGTAGGCACTCAGCAAATATTTGTTGAACAAATTGCAAAAGGCGACGAGTTTATGACGGGAGCATGCAAGGTGCCATGTGGGCAGGTGCAGGGGCCCCCTGCCCAGACCTCCCTGCGGAGGTGATGCTGAAGCCAAGTGTCAAAGATGAGGAAAGTTTGGCTGGGTTTTTCTCAGCAGCCTTACATGGGCATTTTCCAAGAGGTTAGGTGGGCTGGAGTGTCACTCTTGGTTAGGAGGGTAAACCGTTTCAACAGTCCAAGGTTTGAGGGTAGGTCAGGCCCAGAGATGACTTTTTCAAGCCTGGTGAACGTCCATTCTCTGCCCAGTCACTTTTAGAGGAAGGAGGCTCTCCGTCTCTTCCCGCTCTGCACCTTGGCCTCGTGCTGCCCTGCACACTGGGGGAACAATCGAGAACTCTCATACAGTCGGAAACCTCGGGCATTTTCTCCTGGCAGCCTTGCTTCTCACAAAGACTGCCTTCCTGGCACTTGCATATCCAAACTACTTCATCTAGTCTGCAAAGCCCGCGGTGATCAGCAGTTTAAAAGTCTGGAGCCAATTTGTTGAGCAAAATCTCCTGTCAATTTCTGAACAGCTCAGTGACAGAGGTGCTACGGTTATCAGCCTGGTTGGAAGCACACAACAGTTAAGTAGCTGGTCTAAGATCGCTTCATTAGCCAGTAGCCAGGCTGAGATTCAAATCCACAGGTCAGACTCCCTGGAGCTTCGGCTCCACTCTTGACCTATTGGCTAAAGTTAGCCTAAGGAATTTGCCTTCCTCACCTCTGAGCCTAAATCAACTAGACCCTCCAGATCTTCAGGACATTTCCCTCCAGAGATGACTTCAAGACTCACAGAGTCTCACACTTACTGATGGGTCAGAACTGTCCCTAAAGGAAAATCTAAAGAACCTTGTCTTGTGAGAACACCCAGGACCAGCAGGAGTCTCTGCTCCGGCTCCAGGGCCCTGGTGAGCTATCACTGGGGTGGGGCAGGCAGAAACTAGCCTGAGAAAAGCACCCCAAACAGTGTCTGTGGGCATATTAAGGGGTGGGTCAGATGGGCAGCTTCCTGGGGTGCTGAGTTCAGTTCAGTTTAGTTCAGTCGCTCAGTCGTGTCTGACTCTTTGCGACACCATGAACCACAGCACTCCAGGCCTCCCTGTCCATCACCAACTCCCGGAGTCCACCCAAACCCATGTCCATCGAGTCGATGATGCCATCCGGCCATCTCATCCTCTGTCGTCCCCTTCTCTTCCTGCCCTCAATCTTTCCCGGCATCAGGGTCTTTTCAAATGAGTCAGCTCCTCACATCAGGTGGCCAAAGTACTGCAGTTTCAGCTTCAGCATCAGTCCTTCCAATGAAAACCCAGGACTGATCTCCTTTAGGATGGACTGGTTGGATCTCCTTGCAGTCCAAGGGACTCTAAAGAGTCTTCTCCAACATCACAGTTCAAAAGCATCAATTCTTCTGTGCTCGGCTTTCTTGATAGTCCAACTCTCACATCCATACATGACCACTGGAAAAACCATAGCCTTGATTAGACAGACCTTTGTTGGCAAAGTAATGTCTCTGCTTTTTAATATGTCTAGGTTGGTCATAACTTTCCTTCCAAGGAGTAAGCGTCTTTTAATTTCATGGCTGCAATCACCATCTGCAGTGATTTTGGAGCCCAGAAGAATAAAGTCAGCCACTGTTTCCACTGTTTGCCCATCTATTTGCCGTGAAGTGATGGGACTAGATGCCATGATCTTAGTTTTCTGAATGTTGAGTATCATTGAAATAAGTGTGGGACTGGTTTCTGTCTCTGCTCAGAGCTGTGACATGAAAGTTGATCCAGCTTCTGCCAAAGAAAACAAGCCACTCAGTTCAGTTTAGCTCAGTTGCTCAGTCGTGTCCGACTCTTTGCAACCCCATGGACTGCAGCATGCCAGGCCTCCCTGTCCGTCACCAACTCCCAGAGTTTACTCAAACTCATGTCCATTGAGTCGGTGATGCCATCCAACTATCTCATCCTCTGCCATCCCCTTCTCCTCCTGCCTTCAATCTTTCCCAGCATCAGGGTCTTTTCCAATGAGTCAGTTCTTCGCGTCAGGTGGCCGAAGTAACAAGCCACTAAGTAGGAATAAAATATGTGTTTACCTCTATTAAATGTTTTCCACAGGCTGTCTTGTGCAGTGTTGCTGGATCAGCAACCCTAAGGTTGACAGTCACCTGAAATGAGTAGTACCATAGGGAAGGGACAGGTGCTATTTACTGAGAATTAGTTATTTATCTTCAGAATTTAAAGCACGTTAATGTATCTCCTGTAGTGAGAAGTGTTGGTTGTACTGCATTAGTCATACAGCTGAGGTCACTGTAGCAGTTTTTTTCTTTAAATTATGATAAAATATACATAACGTAAAATCTATCCTTTCAACCATTTTTAAATGTACAGCTCAGTGACATCAGCAAACATCACCATCATCCATCTCCAGAACTTTTTGCATCTTCCAAATGAAAACTCTACACCCTTTGAACAATAACTTCCCAATCCCCCTCTCTCTCTTCAGCTGCTGGCAACCATCATTCTACTTTCTGTCTTTATGAATTTGACTACTCTGTAGATAACTTATGTAAGCGGAATGGTGCTGTGTGTGTCCTTTTGTGACTGGCTTATTTCACTCAGCATATCTTCCAGGTTCATCCCTGTCATAGCAGGTGTGAGAATTTCCTTCTTCATAAGGAGACTAGTATTCCATCGTATATATAGACCACACTTGCTTGTCCATTCGTCTGCGAGTGGACACTTGAGTTGTTTCCACATTTTGGTCATTCACTCAGCCCTTTTGCTCCTAGGACATGAGCTAGCTTGTGCGTGAAGCTAAGGCTTGGATTGGAAGAAAGCACAGACAAAGGAATTCCTGGGTTACTGGCCCGAGCTGATCCCAAGGGCTGCCCTACCTCTGGATTGTGAGCTCCGTGTAATGATTAATGCCTTCTGAGTGAACTGATTGAATCCCAGGACTTGTGTGATCCAACTTTTAGACCGGGGACTGAACCTGTGCTTCCTTCATCAGTGAAAACCAAGAGTTTCAACCACTAGACCACCAGGGAATTCCAAAATTTTAGGTTTCTTTTAGCTATAAACCATGTAACTGATGCATCTCTCAAAAAGTTGCCTAGTTTCACATCTGCAGGAAAAAAAAAGAAAGAAAGAAAAGAAGCAGAACCACAGACAAGTGGGAAATGTTTTGTTGACAAGAATCCTGGGGAAAAGCATTCAAGCACATTTAAGGAAGATTTTGTAACTATATCTATGCTAGTTACTTCTCTCCTGATGAGTGGGAATGACTAATGCTATGAGTGATGGAAAAACTGAATAGACAAATTTGATTAGGTTAAAATGTTTGGTTATATCCAGTATATATCACCAGTCCCATATTTTGACATTTAAAGAAAGACTTTTTTTAAAAAAAAATTTTCCAATCTTTAAAAAATTATTTTCTTATTTATTCGGCTGCACTGGGCCTTAGGTGCGGCACGTGGACTCTTGCATTGTAGCGTGTGAGCTCTCTAGCTGCGTGTGGCACGCGGGTTTAGCTGCTTTGTGGCCGTGGGATTTCAGTTCCCTGACCAGGGATCAAACCTACATTCCTGGCATTGCAAGGTGGCTTCTTAACCATAGGACCATCAGGAAAGTCCCTAAAGACTTTTATTGAAAGAGAAAATTGAGTTTTTTCTTAGGTTAGTATTAGTGTTAGTCGTTCAGCATTGTCTGACTCTTTTGGACTGTGTAGCCCACCAAGATCCTCTGTCCATGGGATTCTCCAGGCAAGAATACTGGAGTGGGTTGCCATTCCCTTCTCCAAGGGATCATTCCGACCCAGGGATCGAACATGAATCACCTGCATTGCAGACAAATTCTTTACCATCTGAGCCATGCTGGCTAAATAAACTCCATATTACTCAGAATAATATATATAGACTTAGAGCAAGCGGATAGGATTATGAGCCTGCCCAGGGCTCTCGTGTCTCTATCTGCCTCAGCTGCAGCAGAAGCTGAAGGGCTGGGGCTTGGAGGTCTTCTCTGGACAGTGCATCATTATTTGGTGCAAAATGCCCTGAATTCACTACCCGCTGAGACATCTATCCCTGGTGAATGACTCTGAGAAAATCTAACTTCTCCAGGCCTCTCTTTCTTCATCCGTAAAATGGGTTTCTTATTATCTTTCCTATTCATGTAACAAGGTTGGTAGTGAAACTGAGAAGCACTAGGCAGATTTAAGTTTCCAGGGGGAAACCAGTGAACCCATCTTCTCTGCTAAGTTCAGCTGCCTGAAGGTGGGGTGGTAATCTCTAGAACATCCAGGCCTGCCCTGTAGACTACGGAAACCCAGCTGCCAGAACGCCTGCGACAGCCCCCGATCATGTGTTTCCCAAGGAGGAGATGGGCACCCGGCCCTGGGTTTCCCTCCTGAACAGGTGGGTCCTGACACTGAGGCTGGTCACATTCACGCGTGCTGTCTGGTTTAAGCTTCTGCGTCTACCCTGGGGGGACACTCCTCCTCTGAGAGGGGAAGCAAAGAGGCTCAGAGGGCTCACATCCCTGGACACTGTCACACAGCTCATGAGCCGCAGAGTCCAGATTTGCACCCAGGGCCTGTCTTAGTCTCTGGAGCTCGCCCTGCTATTCCATGCTGCTCTTGTCTCCAGGCCCTGGACACTCTCTCCTGCCGTGTCTCTGGGGGCTCCCTTCCTCTATGACCCTGTGCAAGTTGTTGGTTGATGGGGGGCATCCTGGAGGAAAGAGGGGGGTCTCAGGGCAGAGACAAGGGGTTCCCAGGACACGTGTCAGCTCACGGGCCGCAGCCCTGCCTTCACATTCCTCACTCTTGCCCTGCCTTTGGGGCTGCCTCTAGGAATAAACATTGACACCCAAGAGGTTGGGGGCCATGAGAGTTTTTCAGTGAAATAATTCTCCATTTATTGGTCCCAAAGATAGAAGACTCCCCGGAGGTAAGACCAGATGTCAGTGGGGAAAAGAAGTCGGAAGAGTGAGCCACCTGCCTTCTGAGGGCCCCATGGATGTATGGAGCCTCGGTTGGAGCAGCAGGTCCACGTCTTCCTCCTCCTTGGTGTCCTGAGCCTGCCAGATGGCCTGGCACACAGCACGTCCTCAGTAGGTTCCTGTGAAATGAATGAATGAATGAATGAATGAATGAATTACGAGGGTGGTGAGTGATCTCCCAGGCCTGCCTGTCCCTCTGTACTCTTCTCTGCTCCTCGGAATCCCTGCTGCATCTCCTTCAAGTCTCCACCTCCGCCCTCCTGACCTGTCTGAGTTCACCTCCCTCCCCTCGTCCCTCCCTATGTGCCCTGCCTCCCTCCTGGTAGCCTGTTCGGTGATAAGAGCTATTTAGCTGCCTCTGCCCAGATAATTCTCCTTCCTGGCCTCTGCTGAGCTCCCCTACCCTGTGACTTGGACTAGGCTGACCCATTCGACCTAACCTTTGTCCTCCTTGCAAAAAAAAAAAAAAAAAACTATATATATATATATATATATATATATATATATATATATACTCTCTTAAATCCAAGCCCTTAATGTAAGGTAGCTCCCAGAGGGAGACTTTGGGTGTCAGCTGTCCAGAGGGAGCAGGAATGAAAGACACTATCCATGCAGTGACCCCGAGCCTCGTTCAGAGAAGGAGATGCCCTGTGTCCCTCCTCTGGTGGTTTCCAGGAGGCAGCCTGTCGGGCACTCTGCTCTCCTTGGTGGGAAATCTGAGTGACAGTATGCAGAAGAGCTTCATGGAACATGAGAGCCTGCAAAGTAACTCTTCCTGTCACTCTGCCTCCTGCCCTTCTGCCTGGTTGGGCCCCTGGCTTTCTGAGAACTTCCCATGATTATCCCCGAAGGTCCCAGGGATGCCTCATCTGTGTCCCTGACAAGTCCCATCTGCACAGCTGCACCTTCCAGGGCATCCCCCCAAGCAGCTTCTGTCACTTCCTGATGGGCCCTACCACCTCCTGCATCCGTTTCTGCTGAGCCTGTGATTGTCAGAGGTCTTGCTGACCACCCCACATGTGCATTCAGCTCCAATAGAACTTGAGCTCAATTTGGGTCTCCTCCCAACTCAAACCTTTATTTCTGAAATAGTTAAGAGAACATGTAGCAGATTTAGATCAACTTGTATTTGCTGAGCACCTAACTGTCTTCACCACTTTCATGAGTTTTCTCACTAAGCCTTCACCAGATTCTCAAAGCCACCTCGTGAAGTGAGCGGTATTCATGTCTCATATAGGGAACAGGAACCTACTCAGATCAGCTCCAGCAGGAGAGGTTTGTAGAAAGGACTCATCGCAGAGACTCCAAGGGAAAAATGAGGCACAGCCAGACAACTTGTGAACATCTGATAAGGGAGGAGTGTGCAGACTCACAGTGACTGATCTCTGCTCTGGTTGGCCCTGCTTCATCCCACGTACTGCCCTGTGTGTGCCTATGAATTTGCCTCCACACGCAGCAGCAGTTGCAGTCCTGACTCAAGTGAATGAATTCACAGGTAGGACTCAGTTATCAGAGTCTTCGAAGACTTTAAAGTAAGAACATGGTAGACAGACAAATGCACCAACACTACCCCACTCCCACCCTGCAAGATGTCTGTGTCCTATCCAGTAATTTTACTACTACATATATATCTACTAGACACGGAGACAGATGTCCACACAGAAACTTGTACACGAATGTTTATAGCAGTGTCATTCACAATAGCCAAAGGATGAGAACAACCCAAATGCCCATTAACTGATGAATGGATAAACAAAATGTGGTATATCCATACAACAGAGTATTAATATGCTACAACATGGATAAATCTAGAAACCATCATGCTAAGTAAAAATTAGCCATTGAATATCATATATTGTATGATTCCATCCATATGAAAGTCCAGAATAGGGAAATCCAAAAGGACCAACAGTATATTAGTGGTTGCTTAAGATTGTGGGCCAGGATGGAGAAGAGTAGGTGGGTGAGAGTTGAAGTGAATAGGGATTTTTCTTGAGGTGATGAAAATGTTCTAAAATTGACTGTGGTAATGATTGCACATATCTGTGAATATACTAAAAACCATTGACTTGTGCCCTTTAAATGGGTGAATTGTATGGTATGTGATTTATATGTCACTCAAGCTGGTGAAAGAATTAACAGAAAAGATGTCCATGTCGTAATCTTCAGAACTTGTGAATATGTTACTTTATGCAGAGGGGATTGAATTAAGGATCTTGAGATGAAGACATTATCTTGGATTTTCTGGGTGGGCCTAATGAAATTACAAGGGTCCTTAAGGGAGAGAAGCAGGAGAGAGAGAGAGAGAGGGAGTAGAGATTTGCAGATGCTATGGCTTTGAAGATAAAGGAAGAGACCACGAGCCAGGAGTGAAGGTCACCTCTAGAAACTGGAAAAGACAAGGAAACAGGTTATCCCCTAGACCCTCCAGAAAGAATGCTGCTCTGTGGACACCTTGCTTTTAGCCCAGGGTAAGCCATTGCAGACTTCTGATCTCCAGAGCTGTAAGACACCAATAATGTGTTGTTTTAAACCGCTAAGCTTGTGGGTATTTGTTACAGCTGCAAAGGAAACTAATACAAAACTTACAGAGACAAGGTCACGTGGCGGTGAGTTTTGGAGCTGCAACATCAAGTTGTCATCAAGCCAATAAGTGTAGAGAAAGTAACACGGCTTCCTCTAGGAAGCCTTCCTTGACCCCCTTTTTTCCCCTCTGAGACTATATTGCAGGTCTCCTCTGGGATCCCACAGCAGTGACTACCGTCTCTGCATGGCAGCCCTTGATTACCCTAGTTTCCCTCATTAAGTTAGAGATTCCTGAAAATGGCAGGATCTCAAAGGCTCATTTTTGCATCCTAGTGCCTAGAATCATGTCTGGCACATCTTAACTGTTTAGCTATCTGGTGACTGAAGGAATAAGGCCCCTGAAGCCTAGAGGTTGTCAAAAGTAATGACGATAGCTGGTCTTTGTTGAATTCTTATTGTAGTCAGAGTTTTATATTCACTTCCTTTTAAAATCCTCAAGTCAGTCTTATGAACCAGGTGCCATCATGATCTCCATGACACAGAAGAGAGAAAAGCTCAGGAAAGGTGAACATCTCACCCAGCCTGCCTCAGACCTGCTCAGGGCAGATCAGAGCCTCAGTCCCCCTGTGCTCCACTTGGCTACTTATATCAAAAGGAATTACAATTAAGTAAAATGAAAAGTTCAGTTCTTTGAGCGCACTAACGGCATCTCAACTGCCCACTAACCACACACGGAGAGCGGTAACCCTGCTGGGCAGTGCACACATAGGAAATTTTCATTATCACAGAAAATTCTACCGTGCAGCATCGTTCTAAACCACTGAGCCTGTCACTAGAGCAAATAAGATACGTCATTTCAAACCCTCGATTGCCTTGAAGAACATAAAAGCAGACCCGGCACTTCACCTTTCCAAGGCAAGAGTCTGGGTTCTTAGGAAAACTTGCCCCTCTCTGAGAAGTGGGGAGCACTCTCTCTGGAGTTCTCAGGGCAGATGCCGGTTAGCACTCCCCGTCACCCAAACAGAGCTGACAAGCAGGGTGCTGTCCACAGGGAAGGCTGTGTGGCTGGATAAGGTGAGGACTCTCCCAGCTGACAGCTCCTTCCCTTTGGGGCCCCGGGAGGGTGTCCGTGGGACGTCATTTTTCTCCTATCCGATAAAGCAGGCCTCAAACATACCCCATGTTTGCATAGATCCTTTATGCTTTTGTGGTAACCAGCTCGTCAGAAGCTTCCAGAAAGACAGTAGGTGGGGACAGCAGAAACAGTAACAGTCTTAAAATAACATGTAGGGAGTGCCTCGTGGAGCCCTTGCACCACTAGAGCTGCTTTATAGGCATCATCTTAGTTAATCCTCACTAGAGCCACGCCATGCTCAGTCGCTCAGCCCTGTCCGACTCTTTGCGACCCCATGGTCTGCAGCTGCCAGGCTCCTCTGTCCATGGGATTCTCCCAGCAAGAATACTGGAGTGGGTTGCCATTTCCTCCTCCAGGGAATCTTCCCGACCCAGGGACCAAACCCGCATCTCCTGCATTGGCAGGCAGATCTTTTACCACTGAGCCACCTGGGAAGCCCCCAGTCCTCACAAATAGACATTCTTTTAGCCTCAATTCACAGACGACAAAGTTGAGAGCACAAAGCCAGGCTGGCTTGCGCGAGGTCACGCACAGGAAGTGGCACAGCTGGGACAACAACTCCAGGTTCTGTTCAGTCCAGCCGCTCAGTCGTGTCTGACTCTTTGCGACCCCATGGATGGCAGCATGCCAGGCCTCCCTGGCCATCACCAACTCCCAGAATTTACCCAAACTCATGTCCATTGAGTCAGTGATGCCATCCAACCATCTCATCCTCTGTCGTCCCCTTCTTCTCCTGCCTTCAATCTTTCCCAGCATCGGGGTCTTTTCCAGTGAGTCGGTTCTCATCAGGTGGCCAGAGTATTGGAGCTTCAGCTTCAGCAACAGGGCAAGAAGCCATCTTTGTGTGGTGGCCACTCAGTCTGGGGAGCTGCTCCTCTGGATTCAGTTTCCCCTGGAATTGTCGTACAATGGAGGGAAGGGAACAGCCAGAACTTAACGAGCTTGCTGCCAGCCCTGAGTGCTCCTTGGCCAGGCCCACAGCTCTGGCTGCTTCCCCGTGTGGGCAGAGAGGAGCTGTTGGGGCTGAGTAAGCTGCCAGCAGAGATCTTCCTGCTCACCCGCCTGCAAAGATGCTCCCTGAATCCCAGTCCATGACGACTGCCATTCCTCACTGTCTTCCTCAGGGAACAGGACGTGTGGTTCTGACAACGGGGGTGGGATAGGGGGGTTTCAAGGGACTCCTCCTCTGACCCAAGATTATGTGGCAGGAGGGGAAGATCTCAGGCCAGTAACACAGCCTGTGGTTTCTTCGGGGGAAACCACAGAAGATTCAGCTCAGGGTGGCAAATCCCACATTCCCCACCACACAGGGTGTGGCCTGGGAGTACTTTGGCGGCCAGTACCTAGGTTGGCACAAGACGTCCCTGGCAGCACCTTCTGATGGCCATTAGCTCTTCTGTCTGTTTGTCCATAACCCCTGAACCAGGCATCTGTGCTCTTGGCAGCCCTGTGAAGGGAACGCTGGTGAGAGAGGAAGGTGTGGCAGTGAATAGTCAGGAAAAGGGCTTCCAGCTCTGCCCTCAGCAGACTCCCAACATACGTTTTTACCCCAGAGAGGCTCCCAATCTGATGGGAGAGGCACACCGTCTCTAAGAAGACTCCTTAAGCAAACTCTGATCTAATGAGGGAGGTAGGGTGTGTCCAGAGAGAAACAAAATTCAACAGTCCTTTCTCAGCCCTCTCCCCCACCTCCTTTGCTATTTTGATCTGCGGGTCTCACCTCCCTCCCCCCATAGCAAACCCATGACCCTGAGCAATTTCCAGTCCAAGGGTAAGAGACAAGTTCTTGTCACCTATTCATAATGGAATGCCAGACAGGTGGTGCTGCCTGATGCATCCCCTTGATTTTACTTGGACTGATTTTTAAAAGTAAATAATTCATGAATGTTGATACTGTATTTTCGGTAACACCCTCAAGCACACATTTTTGTGTGGACATCTGTTTTCCTGTCTCGGGTATGTACCTAGGAGTGCCATTGCTGGGTTGTACGGTAGCTCCGTGACAGTTTGAGGAACTGGTTTACATTCCCACCAGCAGGGGGTGAGGATTCTGATTTCTCCACATCCTTGGGCAGGTCAGTGTGAGATGCCCATCAGATGTCCAGCTGGTGATGTTGAGCCAGTGTGGACTTCAGGGAGAGGCTGGGCTGGAGACTCTAAGGTCATCATCCCTTGTAGAGATGGTGGTTAAGGTTCTGACACTGCAAGATGACACTAAGAACTGGGTGTGGCCCTAACAGCCACAGGTTGGCAAAATGAGGAGGAACCAGGCATGGAAAATGAGAAGGGAGGTCTCAGGAGAAGAAGGCACAGGCCCAGGAGACCAAGGGGGCCCAGGACAGAAAGCCCTCCTGGGAGGCGGGAGGGAACAAGTCAAGTCAAATGCTGCTAATGGGGAAGACAAGGGGAAGACCTGACCACTGCCCTGGGCTCCATGGACTTTTATGGTGATCCTGACAATGGCAATCTCATGTCAGCAGTGAGCAAAAGCCTGACTAGACTGGGGTCAGCAGAGGATGGGAGAAGACCTGGAGACCAGGTATAAACAACTGAGAGACTTTTTTTAAAAAAACAGCTTTATTTTTATATTTACTTGAGTATATACATATATCTGAGTCACTTTGCTATATACTTGAAAACAATCACAACATTGTATATCAACTATACTTCGATTAAAAAAAAAGGTTTTTTTTATTGATATATGGGGCTTCCCAGGTGGCGCTAGTGGTAAAGAACCTGCCTGCCAATGCAGGAGACATAAGAGACATGGGTTTGATCCCCGGGTCAGGAAGATCCCCGGGAGGAAGGCATGGCAACCCAGTCCAGTATTCTTGCTTGGAGAATCCCCTGGACAGAGGAACCTGCTGGGCTACAATCTATAGGGTTACAAAGAGTCAGACATAACTGAAGCAACTTGGCACACAAGCACACACACACACACATTATTTCCCATTATAGGTTATTGCAGGATATTGAATACAGTTCCCTGTGCTATACAGTAAGACCTTGTTAGTGTTATTTATCTATTCTCTATATAATAATTTTCATGTGCTACTCCCAAACTCCTAATTTATGCCTTCCCCTACCTCCTTTCCCCTCCAATAACCATGAGTTTGTTTGCTATATCTGTGAGTCTATTTCTGGCTCCTAAACAAGTTCATTTGTGTCATATTTTAGATTCCACATATAAGTGATATCACATGATGTTTGTCTTTGTCTGACTTCCTTCACATAGTATGATGATCTCTAGGTCCATCCATGTTGCTGTAGAAACACAGCTTTATTGAGATTCAGCTCCCACTTATGGTGCTCAGTTCAGTGACTTTTGATAAATTCACAAAATTGTGCAACCATAATCATAATCTAATTTTAAAAAATTTTCAACATGCTCCCCAACTTGTAGCTGTCAGTCCCCCATCCACTCTTCCCCAGGCAACCACAGTTTCTAAGCACATGTCTAGTCTGGACATTTTGCAAAAAATGGAACCATGTAATATGTAGGCTTTCGTGACTGCTTCTTTCACCTAGCGTAATGTTTTCAAGGTCCATCCATGTTGTAACATATGTCACTACTTTATTCTTTTTTATCGTTGAATCATTATTCCAGTGTGTATATTTACCACACTTTGTTTATCCATGGATGTACATGGATTGCTTCCCCCTTTTGGTTTTTATGAATGATGTGGCTGTAGGGTTTTGTACATAGACATTTGTTTTCATTTCCCTTGGGAGGGAGTTTGGAAGGGAGTTGGAAGGGAGATGATATCAGAAGCCTATCCATAAAGTTTCACTCACCTCTTTCCTCACATTGTGGTGATATTTTGAAACTACCCAATTTTCTAAACTCTATTTACTCTCTCAGCTCCCTCTGAGTGCCCAGGACAGAGCCTTTCCTGGGGGGTGAGAGGGTGGGATGGTTCTCTCTGAGCCCTTCGCATCCCAAGCTGAGATCTCTGCGTGCTTCATATCTCCTGGTGCCCCAGCTCCAGGGCCTTTGGGGAGTGAGGAGGCTGAGCCTCCCTCTCGGAATGGGCGTCCCGGAAGACTGCCACATCCTGTCTCCCGCTCTGGCTGGCACCAGGCCACATGCCATGCCAATGTGTGGGGCACTAGACATGGGAGCCCTGAGTTCTGGCAAGGGCTGCACTGTGCCAGTATGTGAGGTCACCGGGCACCTGCCCATCGCCTTCCCCTGCCTCCCAGGTCCTCCTCCTGGTTAGCTGTCTCCCCTGCTGGATCGTGGCCCTTGTGGACCCCAAGATAGAGGCACACAGAAGCATCTGGTTTGCCCCTGCTGAGGGGAATTCCACAGGAGGAGGAACAGGAAAGTGTGATTAGGCAGCCTGCTTTACTCTCTGCTGACCACCAGCCAGGTTGGGAGTTGGGGGAAGGCTACGGCCACATTTCCATTTCTTTTTGTTTTTGGCTGCACTGAGAGGCATGTGGGATCTTTGTTCCCCGGCCAGGGATCAAACCCATGCCCCCTGCTGCAGAAGTGCAGAGTTTTAACCATGGGACTGCTAGGAAGTCCCCGGCGATGGCTGCCTTGATCCTGAGACAACCTGGAGCAGCTCCTCCAACCTTGGTCCCTCAGTCACCCCTACTGCAGGCTCCTACATCAGTCTAGTGGCCCCCAGGGCTGGCTGGGGGTGGTAAGAGTGCTCTGACATCTGCCTCTCAAAAGTATATGGGGGCTGGATGCATGGCTTGGCAGTGGCAAATGGAAGAGTATGTGTGGCGTTTGGGGAGGGGTGTGTGGCTCAGAGACATACATCTGGGTACCACCACCGTTTGCTTCTGCGGTAGGTCCTTGCAGAAATCTCCCATCATGCTTGCTTTCCCCCCGAAGCCAAAAATGTTCCTAGGGTACATTCCCTAGCTATAGGTCACTGGACAGTCTCCAGAGACTGAGCAAGGCTGCTTGTTCCCATTAAACAAAGCTATAAACTGTCATTCGGCCTGCTTCTGGCCAAGGCATCACCACCCATGACGGGCATGCCTCTCAAGGCCAAAGTCAAAAATCACTCATGTACTTGGCATGAGTGAAGTCCCCAGCCTGGAGGGAAGGATGGGCTAAAGGATAAGCCTGGAGAAGGAGCCTTGAAGGGGGTTGGAAGTCATTCTTCTTATTTACAAATGGGGAAACTGAGGTTGAGCAGTAGGAAGCCTTCCAGAAGAGTAAGTTTGAAAGCCTGACCCAGCTGCTAGATGATGTACACCAGCTCCTGTATCCTCATCTGCTTGTCTAAGGCACATACGTCCTCATGCTAGTTTGACAACTGAAGAAACCAAGGCTCAGAGGCTTAGGTAATTTCTGAGTCACACAGCACACAAGGATTATCATGGATTCTATCAATACCTCTGGCCACTGACGTCCCTCCTCTCCCCCCTAGCCCAGGGCCATCATCCCAGTGCTTCGAGAATGAGGCTGCACCCTTGAGGCTCCAGGAACGACAGACGGTCTGGAACCACAGAGCCCCAGAAGTGGACACAGCGCATTCAGAGGGTGGACTTGAAGACAGGCAGCCCTGAGTTCACAGCCAGCTGTAGGACTTGGGCAAGTTATTTACCACCCTAAGCAGTAAAGTGGGCCTAATTTTAGTACTCGTGTTACAGGGTGTCATGAAGATGAATGAGATCGTGTCGGGAAGGGCTCAGTACCAAGACATAGGTTTTGTGCTCTCGATATTGGAGCCTCTATTGTTGTTGTCGGGCTTCCCTGGTGGCTCGATGATAAAGAATCCTCCTGTAATGCAGGAGATGTGGGTTCAATCCCTGGGTCAGGAAGATCCCCTGAAGAAGGGTGTGGACACCAGTATTGGTGTCTGGGAAAACCCATGGCACAGAAGCCTGGTGGGCTACAGTCCATGGGGTCACAAAGAGTCGGACACAACTGAGCACGCACATTGCTGGTGTCAGCCCGAGACCTGAGGCTCCGGCATCGCCTCGCTCCTGTTAATCCATCCTGTCCCTTCTCCGCAGGTGACATTTCAGTTACAGGGAGCCTTAGCCATGGGAGATGGGCCAAACATCAAGGGCTTAATGCTGACCTCCCCTTTAAGAGGGTGTATTACCTGATTTCATGAGAGGTACCAGGCCCAGGCCCCACGGCTGCCTCCCCCTCCCAGCCGGGGAGTCAGGATGATCACCAACTGCCCTTCTCTCCTGCTCGTCTTCTTGGTGGCTGCTAACTCTTTGGGGTGATTGGTGGGGGGGGTGGGGGGGCAAAAGACTGTTGCAGGAGAAGCTGGGGTTCCCAGGCTCATGTACATTGGTTACCTGTCCTCTGATTCAGAGTCATAGACATTAGGCACCAGCCCAACCAGCCCTGGGTCCCCAGGAAGATCAGGAAAGAGGGTGGAGAGCTTAAGACTCACAGCTCCCTATACCGACGGGGCCAGAGAGCCCAGTCTTCCCGCCTCCGGAGCCGAGCAGTGAGTGCCTGGACCCGAGTGATGACAGCCCCCCAAAGCCTCCTCTGTGTGAGTGAAGGAGGCAGAACGAGAGACTGATTTGGAAGAAAAGATGGGCTTCTCTCCCCACCCTTTCAACAGCCCTGCTCCAGTGGCAACACGTAGAAAGGCATTATTATTACTATTATTCCAATCAAGATATAATTACAGCAGCTCCTGAAGCAAAGCCCCCGCACCCTTGAGCTGCTGGGGAAATTAGGCTGTAATTACATCCTGGAGTCCTCCTGCCTCATCACCTACTTCCTCTCCGATCTCCCCCTCCAGCCCCGCCCCCACAGACGTGTCTGGGACTTCTCTGCCTCTGGGCCAGCCAGATCATTTTGTCTCCCTGCCTACTCCCCACTGCCTCTGGAGTTCAGTTCAATCTCTCAGTCATGTCCGACTCTTTGCGACCCCATGGACTGCAGCATGCCAGGCCTCCCTGTCCATCACCAACTCCCGGAGTTTACTCAAACTCATGTCCATTGAGTCGGTGATGCCATCCAACAATCTCATCCTCTGTCATCCCCTTCTCCTCCTTCTTTATATCTTTCCCAGCATCAGGGTCTTTTCCAAGGAGTCAGTTTTTCATATCAGGTGGCCAAAGTATTGGAGTTCCAGCTTCAACACCAGTCCTTCCAACGAATATTCAGGACTGATCTCCTTTAGGATGGACTGGTTAGATCTCCTTGCAGCCCAAGGGACTCTCAAGAGTCTTCTCCAACACCACAGTTCAAAAGCATCAATTCTTTGGTGCTCAGCTTTCTTTGTAGTCCAACTCTCGCATCCATACATGACTACTGGAAAAACCAGAGCTTTGACTAGGCAGACCTTTGTTGACAAAGTAATGTCTCTGCTTTTTAATACACTGTCTAGGTTGGTCATAACTTTTCTTCCAAGGAGCAAGGGTCTTTTAATTTCATGGCTTCGGTCACCATCTGCAGTGATTTTGGAGCCCCCCAAAATAAAGTCTGTCACTGTTTCCATTGCTGCCTCTGGAAGGCCCTACTTTTAGCTCCAGCTTCCCTGGTAGCTCAGATAGTAAAGAATCTGCCTGCAATGCAGGAGATCCAGGTGCAATTCCCAGATCAGGAAGATCCCCTGGAGAAGGGAATGGCAACCCACTCCGGTATCTTTGCCTGGAGTATTCCAAGGACAGACCACGGGGTCACATAGAGCAGGACATGACTGAGCAACTAACACTTGCTCTCCACTGAGTTTAAACTCAGCGGGCCCTTGGGGGTGGAGCCTTCAGAGCGGAGGTCGCTGGTTGGAAAGAGCTAGGTCTGGATTCTCAGGCTGGGGATGGCCTAGGCAGAGGCCCAGCAGCCACAGGACCCGAGTCAATGGGGCAGAGGGTGGAGGAGGTCTTGCAGTTGGTCTTCTGACTGGACTTCCCTTTTGGAGACTCCCTTTGACCACGGTCCTCCAGCTGGGTGGAGGCACTGAGAACACCCTGATGACCCCTTCCAGGGCCGAGAGTGGGCTCTAGTCTAACGAACTCTTGGAAATGAATTGTCCGAGGAGACACACATGCTGACAAAGCAAGAGACTTTATTGGGAAGGTGCGCCTGGGCGGAGAGCAGGAGGGTAAGGGAGCCCAGGAGGACTGCTCTGCCACGTGCTCTGAAGGCTCAGGTTTCATGGGGACAGGTTGAGTTTGCAGGTTGTCTCTGGCCAATCATCTAGCTTGACCCATAGTCTGCCTCGGCTTCCCTCCTGGTCTCAGGTGTATCGCTCAGCCAAAATGGATTCCAGCTAGGAGGAATCAGGGAGTTTGGTCATCTCCTTCCTCTTTTGGCGCCTCCTGAACTCCCTTGGGTTTTTGTTTGGCAACAACACCAGGTTCTTTATTGGAACTTCCCTTGTGAGACAGCTCAGGCAAGCGGGCCAGGCCATGGCGAGTGGTTTCGGTCAACAGTTCCCAAACACTGTGACCTGCCTTGGCCGGGAAGTCTGGCTGCAAATTCTTCAAGGAGTTGTGCGGTGGGGAGGGAAGGTGGTCTGGTTACCCACTGGCTTCTTGGCCATTTTGTTGTGGATGCAGTCAGTGAGGCACCAGGGCTGCTGAGATAAGATAAAGCCTCCCCACCCAGCGGCCCCACGGTCGAGATACCAGTTGCCTTCTTCTCCTTCTGGAGGAGATGACTCACGAGAGAGGCGGGGTAGGGAGGGCCCTTGCAGTTCTTTCTATGTGAACACATCCCAGGAATCTCCGCAGTCCAGGAAAGGCCTTCGAGCCTGGGAAGAAGAACGAGCACTGGCAGCCCAGAGAGCCGTGTGACTCCACCGAGATTCTGAGATGTGGAGATGGGGCTGCCCGTGCCCCGCCTTGCAGGTGCTCCACCATCGCTCCAAATTCTATTATGGCCAAATCAATCGCATTGTGGGTCCTCAGCTTCCTTTCTGCTCCCATGGAGTGTGCTTCTGTTCAAACAAATCACTCAGGGGATTTAGATCTTCTGTAGGGAAGAGAACACCTATGAAAGGACCCTTGAATGATGGCCTGAGTTGCTAGGAAAGAAAGTTGTGTCAGTTTTAAGTAAACCACGTTCTCTGTTTCACCGTTCAGAGAGTCTGCAAAGAATGGGGTAAGGAAACAAAGTTCTGATGGGGTAGCCCGCCAGAGACATCACATGTCTACAGTCAGAGACTTGTTCTCTTCCCTCAGAAAGTGGAAAGTGAAACTTAGTCACGTCTGACTCTTTGTGACCCCATGGACTGTAGTCTGCCAGGCTCCTTTGTCCAAGGGATACTCCAGGCAAGAATACCGGAGTGGGTTGCCATTTCCTTCTCCAGGGGATCTTCCCCACCCAGGGATCGAAGCCAGGTCTCCTGCAGGCAGATTCTTTACCATCTGAGCCACCAGGGGAGCCCCCTCTGTCTATGGTTCTGACTTTTCCCCATTCCTCTTCTTAACACAAGTGCTTCCAATGTTCTGGGTGCCCCCAGGGGCCAAGGGTATGGGGCAGAGAAGTGGGGATGGCCAACCTGTACCTAACATTCAGATGTGAGATGGGACCACAGGACTAGAACAGTGAATCTGCCTGGGATGGAGTGAAGCATCAGAGAAAGCTTCTGAGACATGCCATTAGGACTGGGCCTCAAAGGCAGAGAGGTTCCCCAAGTGGATGAGCTCAAGAGGGCCTCTGGGCCCAGGCAGGGTAGCCAGGAAAAATGAAGAACTTTTGATAGAACATTTGAATTTCGGATAGAAAAATAATTTTTAGTACATGTCGCAAATAGTGCTTGAGACAAGTGTATACTAAAGTGGAGTTTGTTATTTATGTGAAATTTAAATTTAACCGGGACATCCTGAATTTTGACTTGCTAAAAGTAGCAACTGTAGTTCAGGAATCAGCAGGAGCAAAGACAGAAGGAGCACTCGCAGGAAGGAGGAGTGACGACCAGACTGGAGCCCCAGGGCTCCAGGCCTCAGCAGTCATGATGGATTTGATCCACAGGTCCTGACTTAGCTCAGGAGCACAGACACCCTGCGGCAAGTGCCAACACTCGGCCGTTGCTCTTAGCTGCTGCGCCAGCTCTTTCTTCCCAGGACCACCTCATCACCAGCTGGAGAAACCCGGTGCCAAATTGCTTTTTCTTCTTTCCCAAGCGTCTGCACTCAGCCCCTTCCCTTGGGTCAGTAGTCAGACAAGCTACTCATTCATCCATTTGCTGACTGCCAGTCCAGCACCAGGCATTGTGCTAGGCTCTGGGAATGCATGCGCTTATAGAACAGACAGAGCACTTGGATAAATGAAATTTACAACACACACCTTTGTAAAACCTCTTTTGACGGTATATGGGATGAGGGGGACTAGGCAGTAAAAAATGTAAAAACATACAAACACAATTTCTCCTATCCTTTTTTTTTTTTTTTTAAGAAATAGCTATTTCAGAGAAAGGAAACTTCTGAACCAGAGGCCTCCCCTAAATCTTAACTCCTGCATCTTCAGGGTGGAGCTGGAACAACTGAGCGCTCAGAGCTCCCCCTGGCATTTGTCACATGCCCTGGGAGCAGGACACTGTTGGAAGGTACAGGCAGAAGGTGACCGTCCCAGATCCCAGATGCTAGGCTGATGTGGGACACAGAGTGCATCTGACAGAGAGAAGCACCGCTCTCTCTCCAATCCCCAGCCACCTTAATAGACACTTAATTAGAAACACAAATTGCGAACAATAGGACCATTATTTCTCTCAAGGTTAATGATGGCCTCCAAGTGTCAGGCACGAACTGTACATGCTCTGAGCACCTCTCATGCCATTTAGCATCTGCACCAAAACAGTCCTGTTTTATAGTAGATGCTATTATTGGCCCCTTTTGGCAGCGGAAGAAATGACAGCTCAGAGAGAGTGGGAAACATGCCCAGCATTCGGCAGCTGGCAAGAGGCAGAGCCAGGTCTAAGTAGGGGCTTCAAGACTGCAGACCCCTCAAACGTAATTACAACACTAAAGACTTGGAAGGATGGTCTGTGCACTGAGGTCTGGAATTGCCCACAAGTAAACACAAATGTGTGTGCATTTCCACAAGTGAGTTTGCATCCACACCCGGGAACTGGTCTCAGCCAACCTGTTCACTGGTTAAAGGCTTTGATTAAGCCGACTCTTTGTGACACCCCCTGGACTATACAGTCCATGGAATTCTCCAGGCCAGAATATTGGAGTGGGTAGCCTTTCCCTTCTCCAGCAGATCTTCCCAACCCAGGGATCAAACCCAGGTCTCTGGCATTGCAGGCGGATTCTTTACCAGCTGAGCCACAAGGAAGACCTTGATTAAGCCAGTAGACTCTAAGTAAATTATTTATAAGTTGGAGATGCAAACTTTCCCTCATTGTTCTTTGCTCCCTGGAGAATCACTGTCTGGTTTGCAATCTCTAGGGCAGTAGTTCTTAGAATGCAGTGCCCACACCAGCCGCATCAGCATCCCAGCAACTGGGAGCTTGTGTGTGTGTGTATGCTCAGTCATGTCTGACTTTTGCAACACCATGGGTTGTAGCCCACCAGACTCCCCTGTCCATGGGATTTCCCAGGCAAGTATACTGGAATGGGTTGCCATTTCCTTCTCCAGGGGATTTTCCTGACCCAGGGATCGAACCTGGGTCTCCCACACTGCAGGCAGATACTTTACCACTGAGCCACCTGGTAAGTCTGGAAGAATGCACATTTTTCTGGGAGTTCCCTGGGGGTCCAGTAGTTAAGATTCAGCCTTCCAATGCAGGGGGCACGGGTTCGATCCCTGGTTGGGAAATTAAGATCCCACAGGCTACTTGGTGTGGCCAAAACATAAAAAAGAAGGAAAGAAAAGAAATGAACATTTTTTGGCCCCACCCATGACTGCCACTGAATCAGAAACTCTGGCGCTCAGCCACTTGCTGCACTCCTGTGTTTCTGGTGCTCCCTCAAATCTGAGAACCACTATTCTAAAAGGACCTATGCTTTCTAGCTGCTGCTATTTCCAGGCCCTTTGCTCTACTGATGGCCAGGAGACAGCCATAAGGGGCTTGGGGCTGGGACTAGGGTTCTCTGGGCCTAGTGTGTGGCGTGTGATAGATACACAATACATGAATTTTGGATAATGAATATCTGGCACTCAGGGTTCACATCTCTGTCACCACATCAGGAGGGGACAGTCACCCGTATGACACTTTGGCTGCCACTGCAACACCAGGTTCCTCAGGGACTCAGGCAGGCCTGAGGCACCCTCAAGAATAGAGGGCAAATTTTTACTTCCGCTCAGGATACACACAGACTCGAGAGGGCTGACCATGCTTCTGACCTTTGGAATTTTGAGCAGGAGGTATCAAAAGGGTTAAAAATTACCACAAGGACAACTGGCCTATCTAGTGGTGTGCTGATAACCCAGCTCTCTGAGTAAGAGGCCCTGGCCTGCAGCATTTGTGATTGCTTTGATTAAATACGTTGGATCATAGAAAAAGCAAGAGAGTTCCAGAAAAACATCTGCTTCTGCTTTATTGACTACGCCAGACTTTGACTGTGTGGATCACAATCAACTGTGGGAAATTCTTCAAGAGATGGGAATACCAGACCACCTGACTTGCCTCCTGAGAAATTTGTATGCAGGTCAAGAAACAATAGTTAGAACCAGACATGGAACAACAGACTGGTTCCAAATCGGGAAAGGAGTATGTCAAAGCTGTATATTGTCATCCTGCTTATTTAACTTATATGCAGAGTACATTATGTGAAATTCCGGGCTGGATGAAGCACAAGCTGAAATAAAGATTGCCAGGAGAAATATCAATAACCTCAGATATGCAGATGACACCACCCTTATAGCAGAAAGAGAAGAGGAACTAAAGAGCCTCTTGACCTCTTGATGAAAGTGAAAGAGGAGAGTGAATAAGTTGGCTTAAAACTCAACATTCAGAAAACTAAGATCATGGCATCTGGTCCTATCACTTCATGGCAAATAGATGGGGAAACAATGGAAACAGTGAGAGGCTTTATTTTGGGGGGCTACAAAATCACTGCAGATGGTGACTGCACCCATAAAATTAAAAGATGCTTGCTCCTTGGAAGAAAAGCTTGGACCAACCTAGATAGCATATTAAAAAGCAGAGACATTACTTTGCCAACAAAGGTCCGTCTTGTCAAACCTATGGTTTTTCCAGTAGTCATGTATGGATGTGACAGTTGGACTATAAAGAAAGCTGAATGCCAAAGAATTGATGCTTTTGAACTGTGGTGTTGGAGAAGACTCTTGAGAGTCCCTTGGACTGCAAGGAGATCAAACCCGTTAATCCTAAAGGAAATCAGTCCTGAATATTCTTTGGAAGGACTGATGCTGAAGCTGAAGCTCCAATACTCTGGCCCCCTGATGAAAAGAACTGACTCATTTGAAAAGACCCTGATGCTGGGAAAGATTGAAGGCAGGAGAAGGGGTCGACGGAGGATAAGATGGTTGGATGGCATCACTGACTCGATGGATATGAGTTTGAGCAAGCTCTGGGAGTTGGTGATGGACAGGGAAGCAGTCCATCACCAGGGAAGCAGTCCACTGGTGTGGTGCAGTCCATGGGGTCACAAGGAGTCGGACACGACTTTAAATAATCATAGCAGCACTCGTCTAGTGTACTGTTCTCAGGACAGGTACTGTTAGACCTATTTTACACATATTAATGATTGAATGCTCACAGCCCTCTGGGAGAGGTTCTATTTTCATTCCCATTTTATAGATGAGAAAACTGAGGCACAGAGAACTTAAGTAATTTGCCCAAGCTAGTAAAAGGCAGAGATGGGATTCAAATGCAGACAGGGTGGCTCCAGTGTCCGTGCTTTTAAACCACGTGGGGAAAGTCACTTAGCAGGGGCAACAGTTATGGGGGGGGTGAACAAAGGAGAATACATACATCGGCAAGCTGGAACCTATTTGCTTTTGTTGCCCTTTTGGTAAGCAAGGCAGGGTGAGGGTAGTGCCTCCACAAGCCTGCCCTTGCCCTCTCAGTTAGACTGGGTTGGAATGGCTCAGGGCCCTGCCCACCATTAGAAATACGGCAGGCAAGAGTTGCTGAAGGTCTGAGGTCCAAATAGCATTTATACTTGCATATGAAGACCCAGGTGCTTCCATGAAGCTGTGTCTACTGAGGCAGGCTCTTCTTCCCACCCGTTCATCCTGTATAGCATTTGGTGGGCTTTTTCAAACTGTAAGGTTTGAATCTTTTTTTCAGATTTGGGAAACTTTCTTATTTATTTGATGATTTCTCTCGTTTTATTTACTCTCTTGGATGTTGGGCTTCTTAGATTGATTCTTTCTTTGGGGCTCACAGTTTGGAAGATTGGTTCACCTTTTTCTTCTAGGCCCTATTCAGTATTTTATGTTAGCAATCGCAGTTTTAGTTTCCAAGAACTTTCCTTCTTTAATCATTCCTTTCCCACACCACTTGGTTGCAGTTTAGAAAGGCAATCCACATTGGATTGCTTTGAAGCTACAAGTCAGAATTATCTTAGAGTTCCTGGAATTTGTTACCTTTCCCGGGGAGCCCGGGGTTCTGCCTTCTTATCTTGACTTTTCCACATTTTAGTTTTTCTGTTCTTTGAAGCTTGCTCACATTAAGCATCCATCTGCCCCAGCTATACTCACTGAGCCCCTACTCTGTGTCTCCACGAGAGGCACGGGGCCTGGCACTGGGAATGTGAGGATGAGAAGTTCTCTGTCTTCATGGAGTTCCCACTTCACAGCAGACTCTCATGATATTAATAAACCAGATTCACTAAGCACTGGCCCACCCTGTGTTTTGCATACTCCACAGTGTATTTCACATTTTGGTTTCTTGTCCATCGGCTCAACTAGATTGAACAAGGGATCATGTTTTCTATGTTTATCCCAAGGTTCCAAGGAGACCCCTGATTGTTGATATACTTACACACACACACACACACACACACACACACACACACACATGCTGGTGCTGTAGAGGTGTGCTTCTGGAAGGATAGGAAAGACCGTAACCAAATGGCATTCCTCTGGAAGGATTTGCAGAGACATGGGGAATCAGAGTAACCCCAAACCCACCGCCACCCATTCCCACGCACCCATGACTCACTTTCTAAACAAACACTAAGGTCACCATTGCCATTTCTTTATCTAGTGGATGCAATAGTCATTTTTGGCCTGCAGTGTCTCAGCATCCAAAATTCTGCCTCATAAAACCTGAAAACCCCCAGTTCTATAAACAGACATTAAAGGACAGTGGGGGTCGGGGGGGGCAGGAAAGCACTGACCAGGGGGTCTCTACAGCTCTCCCAGAGTTGGAAGTCTCCTTCTATAGGACAATGGGCCACAGGACCAGAAGCTCAATTCATTCATTTATTTGTGGATGCCTTCATTCATTCAACCAGTAATTCTTCATTAAGGAAATATTACAAGACTTGGTACAGGGCTTTAGAAACTTAAACCTATAATATGGTGCCCTCCTTACAGATACCAGGAGTTCACAGTCTAGGAGACTAGGCCATGTGACGGTTTTCCTAGAGTGAGCAGCCTGTCCTGACCACACCGAATGAATGAATGAGTGAATGAATAAACGAATGAGTAGAAATACCTGGCTTGGTGAGGCTATGTCCAGCTTCTTCACCCTGGGAGGACGCTGGGCCAACCAAGGATCAGGGAATCCCCATGAGAGTCTGAGGCCCTGGACAAGCAGAGACCAAAACTCCACGGCCTCCAGCCTCCTAGCAGCATCCACCCTGGGGAGGGCCTGGCTTGTGGCCCAGGCGCCTGGCCGGGGAGGGCTGGGCCAGTTAAAATCTGGATCAAAGAGACAAAGAGGAACGCGGAGTCTCATTAACAGAGGAACCAGACAGCCAGGCCAGGGCAGGGTGGGGGAGGCTTTAGGTGCTGGGAATTGCTACTAACAACTGTCAGGGTTAAAGGAAGAAAAAACATGTGTTAGCATTAGGGCCAGGGCCCTCTGGGTCGCCGGTTTCAAAGCCGGGGGGCTGTGGTCGGCAGAGAGGAGAAGTCCCAGGCTTCCTCGGGGCATTCAGCCCAGGTGTGGTCCCAGAGCCAGACTGAGCCATGGAGTCCCCGGTCAACGAGGAGTGACATTGGAATTCCCCGTTTTCCTGGTTTCCCTCATCTGTCAGACAGCCCTCATGGGCCCTGGTCCATCAGATGCAGGATCCTCCCACGGCTTCCTGGGGAGTGGGGATACCCTTGCTCAGAGAAGTCTTTTTTTGGGGTGGTGGGCTCGGGCTGTGGACTCCGAGTTCAGTGAGGCGGTCTTGGTGCAATCTGGAGCTCAGACCAGGAATTCAGAAGAGGGACCTTCTTTGTCCAGGATGCAGGAGAAAGCTGTAGGAAACCATGGACTGCAGGGGGCTCTGGGAGACGGGTGTGGGGTGGGGGGTGGGGGCGGAATCTGGGGGCCGAGTGAGCCCAGGCCCAGCAGACGCCTCCCCTCCCAATTCCCCAGGGCGGCTCTTGGCAAGAACGCGGGCGGGCAGGACAATGGGAGGACGGAAGAATGTGCTGGCCCGGGTGCACGGGAGTCGGAGGCTGGGACTCTAGCCCTGCGAGCATCCAGGAACCATTTCAAAAGCAGGCTTTCTGTGTGTGGGGCCAATGCTGCTGGGCCTGGGCGGTATGGCCCAGGCCATGGGGCGTGCCGGGAGGAAGGCCTGGTCCTGGGGTGGATGAGCCACCCAGGCTAGGAAGCTGTGGGTGGAGGCAGGGACCTGAAGGCCCAGCGGTAACAAAGGTTACAAAGCTCTGTTTATGGGAGGCTCATGGGAGGATCCAGGAGGGTGGGTGGGTAGGTTTCCTGGGTCTCCTCATTGAAAAGCTTGGAGGGGCTTGTTTGCCAAACACCGGGAAGACCTGGGTCTCTGGCTAATCAGGCTGGAGAGTTCCACCTGGCTCGTGGTTACGGGATGTGAGCAGTACTGACCACAGTGGAGACTCGGGGATATTGCTCCCCAGAGACCCAGACCCTCTGTCCTTGTGATGAAAAGAATTGTCTTCAAGAAAAGAGCACTGACTTGAGGAGTTCCTCCCGCTTTGCCAGTTTCCCCTGAGAAGTCTGCCTTTCCCCCTTCCCTAGCTCCATCCCTCCCTGCCCAGCAACACCAGGCAACCCCAACCCTGCAGACTGAGGACTGAAGGGGTGTACACCCCAACCTGAGCCCCAGGGGAGCCCCAGGGAGGGGCGGCAGGGGAGGCCAAGGGGAAGAAAGGGCGGCTCCGAAGAGATTTCTGGTGGGGGCCCAGGCTGGCCTGCCAAGCGGGCCCCTCCCTGCCCCGACGGAGTGGGGAGGCCCTCAGGGAAATTCCTCTGCCTCCCGAGTCTCCAGCTGTCTCCCAGGGCAGGAGAGGGCAGAGTCTACTTCCTCCACAAGCTTGGAAACAACCAGGGACAAGGTCCTGCCTTGGCTCTAGACACCCGCCCCCTGCTCAGTCTATGAGTGCGTGTGAGAGTGAGTGTGAGCATGTGAAGGTGTATGTCAGTGTGTGATGTATGTGCAGGTGAATGCAGCTGTGAGCCTGTGTGTACTCTTTATGAGTGGTGGGTGCAAGTGTGCAAGGAGGCCCCCCCTCCCCAGCCTGTCGATTTTGAATTTGTCCTCATGCCATCCTGGAGCAATGAGAGTTGATGAGACCGACAGGCCATGTTTCCAACAGGTCCAGCTTTGGGCTTCAGGAGCTGTTTCTCAGTTCCCTAGAGAGAGGATCCTTTCTGGTTAAAAGGACGCACAGCTCCCAGCCTTTGTCTGCCCCCTCAGGTGCCATCCCATGAGTGTGCGTGTTCCTGTGGTACACAGCACACCTTGGGGGTCACTGCACGTGGGACTCTGGGGGACTCCGTGGAGCCGGCCCCAGGGACACACCCTCGCTGGGCGTAGGCGGTTTCTGCCTCTCTGGATGAAGGTGCTCTCATCCTGTGAGGATTCTGGACATGGCTTTGGAGCCTTGGCAGGAGTGTGGCAGAGGCCAAGTGGCCCCCTCGGGAGCTGCTTCAATAGCCCTAGTCACTGGGGCCTCTGCTCCTCCCAGCTCCACGTAAGGAGGTGGTGAGGACAGCTGGCCCACAGAGCCCTGTGTCAGAACTGTCTGGGGGTTTTGTAAAAACCCAGATTTCTAGGCCCTAGTTTCCCAGGTGGCACCAGTGGTAAAGAACCCGCCTGCCAATGCAGGAGACTTAAGAGACACGGGTTCAGTCCCTGGGTCGGCAAGATGCCCTGGAGAACAGGATGGCTACCCACTCCAGTATTCTTGCTGGAGAATCCCATGGACAGAGGAGCCTGGTGGGCTACAGTTCGTGAGGTCGCAAAGAGTCGGACACGACGGAGGTGACTTAGCACGCCTGCACACCTCGTGTGTATGCAGTCATAGCTCACAGGGTGGGGCCTGGGATCTGCTTTCTTACCAGGAACTCCAGACACTTTTGCTGTTTAGCCAGCTTGCAGGCACTGGGCCAGGAGACCAGGGGCTGACCAGGTCGGAAAAGCATGGCAAGCTTGGACGGCGACCTTCCCCAGCCCTCACGGCCCCCAGAGCTGGGTGCCCCAGTGTGCCCTTCTTTTGCCTCTAAGTCAAGTCAGAAATCCTCAGAGGGCCTGGGGAAAGGTAAGCAAGCTGCGACCTTTGGTCTGTTCCCGTTGGATGTGCCAAGGCAGCTCCTCTCACCAAAGTGGCCCAGGCTGGAGCTGAGAAAGCTGAGGCAGCGCTCAGGCCACAGCTCTGCGCTCACCGAGGAACGATGGCTGGCCTGGGCACCTTGACTTTGCCCCAGGCGGGTTGGCCCATGAGGGAGCCAGTCACCCGGCCTGGCTGCCAAGAATGGCCCTGACAAGATGGCAGCCGGCCAGCCTCCAGTGTTGTTTGGCTCCGGGGGATGGCTCTCTCCCACAGGAAGCCTTTCATCTCCACGGTGGTAATCGTGAGTTCAGAGGGACTAGCCTCCCACTCCAGGGAGCTCGGTGGGATTGTGCAACCCCGGCCTTTGCGAGGAGAACCCCTTTCATCTGCCAAGTGTCCTGTTGTCTGTGAGGCCTGGGTAGACTACATGTACCGCCCTGGGTACGTGCCATTTGGTTGGGGCTCTGGGAATCTGAATCAGTGGACAAAACAAGATTGGCGCAGCAGGGCGGGGGAGCGTGATTTAGGCTGGGGGTGGGTAGCTGAAGGGCCCATAGTCATCTGGGGGGAGGGTGGTGCTTTCCAGAAAGTTTCCCTGTTCTCCACAGCCAGCTTCAAACACTGCCACACTTCAGAGGGGGAGACTCTCAAGAATGGGGATTGCCTTAGATGGGGTGGGAGCTATGCTTTGTTTAATCCTCTGTTCGGGGCTTAAAATATGGAGAAGGGAATGGCTACCCACTCCAGTATTCTTGCCTGGAGGATCCCACGCACAGAGGAGCCTGGCGGGCTACAGTCCCTGGGGTCACAAAGAGTCAGACACAACTGAGCAACTAACACACACACAGGACTCAGTAGGTCTCAACAGGGGCCTCCTCATAAACACCAGCTTCCTGTCTCTTCCTCAAAGAGCAGAGCGTGGGGCGATGCTCCATCTGACTGACACGGAGGCGAGGGGAGGCCAGGTTAAGGGGACTCTGATCCCCACTCCCAGAGAAGCCGGCATGGAGGGTTGAACGAAGAGAACACTCACTCACTCACTCATTCCTTCAACACACCTTTACTAAGGGCTTCTTTTAAAAATTCTATTTATTTAGTCCTCTTATTTTATTTTTGGCTGCCCTGGGTCTCTGTTGCTGCGTGCGGGCTCTTCTCTAGCTGCGGTGAGCAGGAGCTGCTCTCTAGTTGCGGTGCACCGGCTTCTTGAGGGGGCCTCTCTTGTTGTGGAGCACAGGCCGAGGGGTCCACAGGCTTCAGAAATTGTGGCACACAGGCTTTAGTTTCTCTGCGACATCTGGGGTGTCTTCCCAAACCAGGGATCAAACCCGTGTCCCCTGCATTGGCAGGCAGATTCTTAACCACTGGACCACCAGGGAAGTCCAACCAAGGGCTTCTTATGCGTTCCAGCCTCTAGGGAACAGCAGTGGACAAGAGACAGAGTCTTTGTTCTTTCAGAGTTTATATTCCTATGGGAGAGAGGAGAGGTAGGGACTAAAGATGCTGATACGTAACGTCATGTGAGTTAGAGAAATAGGCTATGATAAAGTTAAGGCAGAGTAAAAACGGGAAACAGAAGGGCTATTTTTGACAGGGTGGTTGGCTCAAGGGTGGTTGGCTCAAGAAGGGTTGTCTTATTACACCTTCTCCCCAGTGTTAAAAACATTCTGTACTCGGTTATGGTTCCCACCACCTGAAGTTCTTAGAAAGCAGAGGTTAAAGTACCCATTGAGACCCCTTCTTTGATCCCTCACTAACCCTTTTGCACACAACTTTCCCAAGAATCAAATAGTCCTCTATGTAAATTTACTAGCCACAGAACTGTTACAATGTGATAAAAATTGGCAGGTTGATGCTGTATCTGTTACCTTTAAGGCCACTTCATTTAAACCTGGGGCTGATAGGAAGTTCCACTCATATCACCAGGGAATTTAGGCCACCCAAAAGAGTGGCTTCTGGTTGGTAAATTTAGACATAGGAACATTTGATTCTCAGGAAACCTTTTAACTTTTGCTCTCCTGAATGGACACTTTTTGGGCTTCCTTGGTAGCTGAGCTGGTAAAGAATCTGCCTGCAATGCAAGAGACCCCAGTTCGATTCCTGGATTGGGAAGATACTCTGGAGACACAATAGGTTACCCACTCCAGTATTCTTGGACTTCCCTGATGGCTCAGCAGGTAAAGAATCTGCCTGCAATGTGGGAGACCTGGGTTCGATCCCTGGGTTGGGAAGATCCCTTGAAGGAGGGCATGGCAACCTACTCCAGTATTCTTGCCTGGAGAATCCCCATGGACAGAGGAGCCCAGCAGGCTACAGTCCATGGCCATGGAGTCGCAAAGAGTCAGACACGACTGAGCAACTAAGTACACATGGACACTTTGGGATCTGCCCTGCCTGGTCCCTGGCTTTCAGGAGGATGGAGGGCAACGTGTGATTTGTGATACCAGAAGGTCTGTCCAGAGGCCAGTCAGCCAGTGCTGATACTGGACGCCGCCAGACTAATGGGCTTTCAGTCAGGGCACAGTGAGTGCTTTCCTGGAGAGGCAGGAGGTGTGGTGGATTTAGAGGCAGAGTTGGAGATGGAGCCCTTGCTGCCCTGTCATCTAGGGGGGGGCCCAGACCCAGGACCAAATCATAATACCACTTACTGGGTTCCCTCTGTTCCTCTGAGCCTCAATTTTCTCATCTGTAGACTAGGATCTTTATCTTAGAAAACTGTAGGCCCCTAGCTTATGTGAGTCACTTGACAAGTGATACTGGCTGTGGCTCCTTTGGCAAATAGCTTAATATCTCTCAGCTTTGATTCTCCATCTGTGAGAGCAAGATATCAATACCCTGGCCTCACAGGGTTATTCTGAGGATGGGAAGATATCTGTAAAATTGCCTGTCACAGGGGCTGGGTTTCAACAACGTGTATCTGGTCTACATGGGAACTCGTCCCAGAGTGAGCCGGCAGGTGGGCAGGTCATAAACACTGCCCACACAGCGCTCCGTGCCCCAGGGGACGGGGATTCTTCCCTGGTCACCGACTTAGCCAGTGAAGGGAAAGTACGGGAGGGAGAGTGGGACTTTCCGGATGTTTTCGCTGATTTAAATTCTGCTTTCAGGCGTTTCCCGGGTGGCTCAGTGGTAAACAACCCACCTGCCAATGCAGAGGACATAGGTTCAACCCCTGGTTCGGGAAGACATCGCAGATGCCGGCAGAGCAAATAAGTTCGCGGGCCACCACTACTGAGCCTGCGCTCTAGAGCGCGGAACCGAAATCATCGAGCCCGTGCGCTCTAGAGCCCCGTGCTCCCCAACAGGAGAAGCCATCGCAATGAGAAGCCCGCACACACCAAGAAAGAGGAACCCCCTTCTCGCCGCAACTAGAGAAAAACCCGAGCAGCAAGGAAGACTCGGCACAGTCAAAAATAAATAAACAGTAAGGAAATTAAAATCATTTTTAAAAAATGTTCTGGTTTCAGAATTGGAACTGACAGCGTCTGCAAGGCACCAGCTGAACGGATCACGTGCTCGGAGGAGGGCCGGGCGGGAAGCGCCAGAGGCTGGTGAAAAGCGCAGTGTCACAGCTCACAGCTCCCCTTCCCCTGCTGAGCGATGGTTCTGCTCCCCCACGTTCATCATTAGCCCTTTCCATCTGCTGACTCATTCTCACACAGCTCCAGCCCCGGAAAGCTGAGCGTGTGGAAGGAGGCCTATTAATAGCCTTTTCCTGGGACACTCATCCCGGCTATTTCTAAGACCGTGTGAAGGCAAGCCCTGAAGCCCTGCCCCGCATCCTCGCCCCCCACCCCACCAGCCTGCTCCTCGGAGATGAGCCATGATAGTTGTAGGCGCGGGTCGGGGGCGGGTGCCCTGCAGGCTCTGGAAGGTCCGTTCTGTCCCATCTACATTTGTCGAGATTTCAAAATGGTGGCCTGTCCGTTTTGGCCGGAGAGCCAGGCGTGGGAGCGGTCCTCTGCAGGGGCTGACAGAGGGCTCCACGAGGCATCCCACACATGGAGCAGGTGAATGAGAGAGTGCAGGACAAACCCCGGCAGAGGGCAGGGAGCCACGGGGGCGGAAAGCCGCAGTGCCAGCCGGCCGGGCTGGGTTTGCCTGCGGAGGGGCTCGGTGGGCCCCGCTTGGCACACAGGCCGCAGAGCCCAGAGGGCACCTGGCCTGTGTGTGGCATTCAGGCCGTGGTGCCCGCGGAGGCCTCTCTGGCTGAAGGAAAGTTGCACAGCTCAAAACAGCCTGGAGTTAAAACTCCCCTCCGGGTCCTTCCCACCATTCTATGCAAAACAAAGAGAGTTTCTTCTCACCCGAAGAACAAAAATGGACATTAAGGTTGATCATGCCCAGCTCCCAGCCAGTCTAGCCTCTGGCCCATCTCCAGAATTCCTTGCCCCATCCATTTAGGAGATGACTACTCTGAACCACCTTGGAGAAGAACAGGCCCCCTTAAGACAGTAGCTTTCCACATATATGCCTATATATACTTCTCTTTTCTTGGGTTCGTGCAGCAGCTCACTAATATGAGGGCTGCCCCTTCTCGCCTCATTAAAGGTGATCTGTTCCTGTAAAGTGCCAGGCTCGTTCTTTTTCCAAACCTCGCCTTCTCTAACTCCCTTACCCTACACTGACCACAGCCAGACAGGGCAGCCTGCTTCAGGGTCATCGTCGCTACAGTGAAGGGTGTCCCTGGGTGGAACAGAATCTGCGGCAAGGCAGACGGAGGCCCCTGGGCAGGCCTGAGGAGCTCAGAGGGGGTCCAGCTTCTTGGACACGGTGTTGGGACGTGGCTGGCACACTCTCCGAGGGGGCCTTTTAGAGGGGTGGCTGATCAAGAGGCAGTCCAGAGCACTATGTGTTGCTTTTTTTTTCTTGGCTTGACTTCACTGCTCTTTAGCTGTGTGCCCTTGGTCAAGACATGACCCTCTCTGGGCCTCAGTTTCTTCAACTCTGAAAAAGATAGTGTTGGACAAGAAGAGCTCCAAGGGCTCTTGTGGGCCTGACCGTCCTAGCACATGTTGTGTGCCTACTCAGAAAACGTAGCTCTGAGAAGAGACGGCGGAGCCCAGTGGGTCAGGAGATGGACTGGAGGACTAACGAGGGGCAGAGGGGAGGAGTGGGGATTCTCTTTCCTCCAGAAGCCATCCCCATCCCTTGTCGTTAGAAAGCCTCGCCCTGGGCTCCTCTCACTTGCTGGCAGGTGCACTCCTGCCTGGGGAAAACAGGCCAGCGTGTGACTTTTATGGGCCAGAGGCAGCCTTCCGCCTTCAGGCACTGTCAGCTGAACCCTGGCTTCCCTGTCTACCTCCCTCTGGCTCCCAGCTCTTCCCCTTTCCTCCACCGCCTTTTTGTTGAAGTCGGGACTCGGAAGGCTCCAGGGACGGAATAAGAGTGATGAGCAGGGGTCTGGGTAATGAAGAAGGCGCTTGGTCTACTGGGGTGGGTGGGGGGGTGGTGGGGGACAGGCAGAGGGAGCAGAGCCTTGGACCTGGAAGTGACCTTGGCGCTTCCCCAGCTCCCAGCAATCAGCAAGACCTGTGTGACCCCCAAAGAAGTCTTCTGCCTTTACTTCTCCACCTTTCAAGTGGACCAACCTGCCCCTTCCTGCCTCAGGAGGTGGTTGGGAGCATTCACATGGCCCTTGACAGCCTGCTGCTTCACTGGCCCCCAGCAGGAAGCAGGGAAGGGGGGCAGGGCACTGTTACCTTGGACAGGGGAGTGTCACTGGGGACCTGGGGGTGCGAGGGGTTCAGGATTGACTGCTGGGGTGGGAACAACTCCGTTCCCAGCTCCCGGGTACTTGAACACTATTCAACTCTATGGAAGGGAACAATGGGACTATACAACCTGTCACTGGTCTGCGGCATTAGGACCATAACCAGCCAAGCTTAGGCTAGCCAGGGACCCAGCATGCCCCAGGAAGTAAGATTGCTTACTCCAACAGAGTCTCTCTAGGAAATCTGGATTGGACCCATGGGGAAAACGAGACAGTGGCTGAAGGAGCAGAAGCAGAAAGAATACCTGCCCCACCCCAAGGTAGAAGCAGGGCTCTGGACGGGGGTCGGCGGGAAGGGCATATGTCCGCGGATGTTACAAGGGAACACCAACTGTGCTAACGGATGGGAGCAGAGCGGACAGCAGGAGAAGGCAGCCAGGAGGGCGCTTGAGAGGAGATGGGAAGGCATGCCCGGGGGCTGCCTCGCTTTCTTCTGAAGGGATTAAGTGAGTCTTTGATTCTTGGGACCAAAACAGCTGGAGAGGATTGGGCCTGGGGGGCTGGAGCAGCCTGAGGAGAGGACGGAGGGTTCTTCTCTGGAAGGCCAGGAGGAGCCAGGACAGGCCAGCACCGGGAGGGAGGAACGTCTCGAGGACAGTGCTGGCAACAGAAAAGCCTGGGGAATACCTGGGGAAACCTGAGAAGATGGGTGGGGTTGGAGCCAGGGATCCAGAAGGCTCCTAGACCAGAATTTGGAAACATTCAGAAAGATACATTGTTGTATCAGGATGCTTCCAGTTGCTCCTCACAGAAAACCATGCCAAATCTGGGTTAAACTCGACAGGACTGGACTGGCTGGTGTTTGGGAAAAGCTGGCACCACCCCATGGCAGACTTCAGGCGAGGCCCGATCCAGAGTTCAAGGGCCACAGCAACAACCTTACATCAGCGCCTTTCCATTCTTCTCTTGAAGGAGGCCTCATCCTAAACCCACAGACCGGCCTGCCTCCAAGGTAATCTACCAAAACATAATTGAAGGAATATTCTCTTTTAAAACAGTCAATGAAGATGCATATACTTTTTAATTTGATTCAGAAATTGGCTTCTAGGAAATTGATTTTAGGCAAATTGCCCTGCTTTCAGACATTCTTGAGAATGAAGGTGGCTGGTAGCAACACCTAGAACTGTATTAGCTTCTCTATTTATGTCCAAGAGGAACAAATAGGGCCTCTGCGCCTCCGCCTGACATGGTTCACTCTGGTGGGTCATCTGGGCTCACAGACCATTTCCTGAGCCAGTGACACTGGTCTGGAAAATATACTGGCTGGTGTGGACCTCTCTCCACAGCTCCTCCTAAACCAGTCCCTGGGACCGGGCTGATGGGGCATCACTTCGGGGCTTAAGCCACTTGGGCCCCATTCGTGAGGCTGAGGGTGGGTTAAAGCACACCCTGGGTATGTGGCTGGCAGATGCCATGGAAAGACTTGGGTGGTCACGGGTGCTGAGAAGGCATCAAGGATGCTGATTACAGCTGGAGACCGTCTTGACTAGCCGGCTGACTGGACTTTCTTCTGTAGGCAGCCAGGAGCATGCGAGAGTGCTAAGTCACTTCAGTAGCATCCAACTCTTTGCAACCCTAGGGTCCACAGCTTGCCAGGTTCTCTGTCCATGGGATTCTCCAGGCAAGAATACCGGAGTGGGTTGCCATGCCCTCCTCCAGGGGATCTTCCTGACCCGGGGATTGAACTCGCATCTCTTGTGTCATACAAGTGGATTCTTTACCACCAGCACCACCTGGGAAGCCCAGGCAGCCAGGTGACACTGGAGTTTTTCAACCCTGAGATGTAACCTCTTCCAGGTGGTATTTCAGGAAGATTAGCCTCATTGTAGAATGGTTGGGAGAAGGGAAAGTCTGGCAAACCAATGGGGTCATTAGAGAATGCAGGAGGTTAGGCAACCAAAGTCAAAGAGGAAAGACATTGGGGGCAACTAGGAAGTATTTTGAAAGAAGTAATTGGAGTGTCTTATTAGACATGAGGGAAGTGGGTGAGTGCTGGCAGAGAAGGAGTCAAAAATGATCACAAGGTCTCTGACCTGGTTAAAATTTTGGATTCCTGCCCCATCTCCTTAACCCCTTCTCTGAGAGCAGTCCCCTCACTCTCAGGGAGGGGCCCTTGTCCTGGATCCCCATCATTTTGGCGGCCTAACTCTCCTCCCATTTCTAGGAATGGACGCTTCCCTCCTCCTGGGAACTGCCCTCTCCCCACCATCCCTCCACAGTCACTGTGGAGGCCACTGTGCTAACATATCGGCCCTGCCTGGGGCACCTGACCTGAGGTGGGTCCATCAGAACTTCTCCTCAGCTTGGCACTAGAACTGAGAAAGTGAGGTCTGTCTCTCTCTGGGAGGTTGAAGATAGGATAGGCAAGTTTGTGACCTGCTACTGGCCTCATTCTTCTACGGACCGAGGGGCACAGGAAGAAGTCAGCAGTATGAAGAAACTCGTAGCCAATGCAGATATGGCTTCCGAGAATGTGCCTGGGAGCCACAGGCTGGATCCCTGAAGGCTGTCAGCATTCTGCTTGTACTTCCTGTTCTTGGGCTCTGGGAGACACCCACTGGCTCTTTATATACATTTTGAGGAAGTATTTCTGAAGTCAGGAAATCAGGAGTAGCTGCAGATTCTAAAGAGAAACTACGTCAGTGTGGAACTTATTTGCATTACCAGCGAGTGTACTGGAGGTGTTCAAACTGTACCATCAGTCATGTGGAGATGTCATAAGGAAATGCTAACACTTGGTGAGCAGACCCTTAAGTGAAGAGGGAGACCATAGGAATGGTGAGGTCTTCCAGAGAGAAAATGTGGAGAGAAGTTCAGAGGAAACTTCCAGAACAACCACAGTTTAAGGAGATTCAGCCAAGAAAAGAGGAGGGCATGGCAACCCACTCCAGTATTCTCGCCTAGAGAATCCCATGGACAGAGGAGCCTGGCGGGCTATAGTCCACGGGGTTGCAAAGAGTTGGATACGACTGAGCTACTGAGCACAGCACAGCGAAGGGTTTACCAGAGAGATGAGGCAGCTAGGATGGTAGTGTCCAAACAAGGGACACCAAGGGAAGAGTAAATTTGAGAATTTTTTTTGATGGAAATTTACTTTCTGATTCAAATTTTAATTTTAATTAAAAGGTTCACAAATAGCCAATACAACTTTGAAAAACAAGAATATCTTGACAAAACACATGTCAAATTGACCTTACAATCATTCTCAGTTAAATGCTGTTACACCAATTAGATTTGAGGTAAGTGTGAGATACATTAGAATAGTTTTACAAAACAATAAAAGATCCTCAAACACAGAAAAGTCATGGTGTTTGGCAAAAAAAAAAAAAAAAAAGAAAGAAAAAATTGGTAAATTCAAGGATCTTAACCAACAAGGAAACATGGATGAGTTCAGGCTGATTTGGGCAGCTCAATAATGTTCCTTAGATTCCAGGTTCTGTCCACTTCTCTTCTCCGCTGCACTTGGCACTGGATGCATCTAAGTAGGGGGTGGGATCAGCATCCCCTGTAGCTCCTGGCAGTAGAGGCTGGCAGCCCCACTTGCAGCTCCAGGGAACATGTTTAGGGTTGTGTTGGGGATGAAGAGAGGGGATTGGAAGCATCAAAGGCAGTGAACAGTCCCCTACAAGTGGCCCACAAGGCCTGCATGAGCTGGCCCTGCCTTACCTTGCTCTTGGTCTCTGTGCTTTGTAAAATTCCCAGGATGTACCAAATTTCTTCCTCCCTCATGATCTTCTCATAGACTGATCCCTTTATGGTGAATGAGTGAGTGACTGAAAGTCGCTCAGGTGTGTCTGACTCTTTGCAACCCCATGGACTATACAGTCCATGCAATTCTCCAGGCCAGAATACCGGAGTGGGTAGCCTTTCCCTTCTCTAGGGGATCTTCCCAACCCAGGAATCTAACTGGGGTTTCCTGCATTGCAGACAGATTCTTCACCAACTGAACTATCAGAGAAGCCCTATGGGAAATACTTGGTGATATTTGTTGGATATTATATAGGATATAGGAATTAACTAATTCCTATTCTTGTAGCAAGTCTCACTGAAATGTTATTCTTTAAAGAGATCTCTCCAATCTTCCTGAACTAAATTAGCACCCTTAATCCCACTTAGGTCTCTACTAGAATCTGATTTCAAGTTGTAATTATGTTTATATTATGTTCAGTTGTACCTCTGTAGGGCAGGGCCCATGTTTGTTCTGCTCACCAATGAACCCTCCAAGATTGGCACACAGCGGAAGTTTGAGGAATATTTGATGACCACTTCTTTTTCTGACTCACATCTATTGTCTTTTTTAAGCCCCTGAGACATTTTTGGAGGTTTCTTGAGCATAAATATTTCTATAAAACATTATCTCTTCCAAAAGAATGATGACTTTAAGTGAACCTAAGTAACAAGGAATGACTTGAAAGCTTATAGAGTCCAAGCAATGAGACTTATAAAAAATTATTTATTTTTATTATGTTCAAGTAATTTATGCCTCATGTCCGTCACATAGTTAAAGACAAGACTAGAGAAAACTAGTGAACTAATTAAACACTGTCTTTGTTTCAATCCCTACCTTATTAATTAATTATATTATCAAACATTTGTTGAATGCCTCCTCTGCACCAGCAATAAGGTTGGGCTATAAGACTCGGCTCCGTTTCACAAACATGTGTTAGGGCTGTTCTAGCTACTAAAGCAAGAACTGAATAAACACATAAGCATGGTTTTCTACTGCAAAACCTAAAACAAATAAGCTTTTCTGGTTAACCATTAGATAACTTAATAAACTTCAGTTACTAGGAGGACTCATATACTTTTCTCGTATACTTTTCTAGTCATTGTTTCTAGTCATGGTTTCCCCTTAAGGAAGAGACTTAAGGTCTGGCAATCTGCTGGAAGGAAGGCTGGAAGCTTGTCTTGAAATCATGTTCACACAGCAAGCATGCTGATTCTGCTCGATTGCATGGCTCTTTGGCATGGTGAGAGGTGGCTATCAAAAAAAATTGTGGGATAATTAAATCATCGCCTCCTCCTAGCCACCCCTTGGAACTCCCACTGATCCTAGTTAACTGAAGCATAATTGTATTTTGTTTTTAAGACTTTCATATATCCCAGGCTTCAAAATCCACTAAGATTTCGAAAACAAAATTTCAAAAGGAGAAGCAGCAGTTGTCTTCTTTGATAACTTACCAACTTATTTTCCAGTTGCCCAGGCTTCTTCTTTCATAGGAAGGCACTGGCAAGAACTCTTAAGGCTCTTAAGGCTGATGTCCACGACAAGGTATGAGATAGAGAATATTCAAGTACTTATTTTTGTTGGGTGAGGGTTAAGGGAAAGGGCAGTTTGGGACCCTGAAAGAAAAGAAAAGAAAAAGAAAAAGGAAAAGAAAGAAATAGGAAAAGAAGAGAAAAAAAATCTGTAAACTAGCAACATGGAAGCATATATTCACCTACTTCATATGGACATTGTGGCATCAAAACTACTACAATATTGTAAAGTAATTAGCCCCCAACTAAAATAAAAAAAAAAATCAGAGGAATGTGCTGTACAAATACAAAGGATGTCATTTAATAGTTTCCAAATGGCCTTTCTTGTTTTATTATCATCCATCCTTGCACATTGAAATAGAAAAAAAAAAAAAAGACTTGTTTGTATTTATCCTTCTCATTTCTGCTGAATGAACATACTTAAGGAAAGCAGAACTAGACAGGTCCGGTTTAATTGCACAATCAGATATTAATACACTGTTTTGGAAGATAAATGCTTTATGACCTCAGAATGAATCAAGTCTCAGGGCAAGGAGACTTTAAAACAGAGGCAGGAATGCCTGCTCTCCATTGCTGTAGCCAGCAAGGCTGAGCTTCATGCTCACGCAGTTTAGAAGCTGGATTAACAAGAATGTATGAAATTGGACTTCATCCTCCTTGTCTTTCCTAACTTCTGCTCAGGAAGCTGGGTTTTATGGGTATGAAGTCCTACTGGGCTGAAAGCTCATATTGATAATGGCACCCTGAATAATAGCTAACGTTTGTCTCACAGGTCGGACACTGGGCTAAAGGATTTCCATCCCCACCTTTGGAGCCCTCCTCACACTACCATAAAGTGTATTCTATCATCTCATCATTTTTCTCATTTCATTCATCTCATTTCACAAATGAGGATGCGGGCAGAGAGCAGTTTTAGTCACTTGCCCAAGATCACGCAGCTAGGGTTTAAATTGAAGTGTGTCTAGCTCAGAGGGGCTTCTGAGAAACACATGAGCTGATGTTTCACTTTCCCAGCCCCTTGTACGTCCCTGTGCCTAATTTTGTGTTCATGATTGTCTGTTCTTTTTCTTAAAGAGACCTCCAAACTGTGTTAGCTGTAGTCTTCACAAAGCCTGGCTCCATCCCTGGCTTCACTTCAGAGCCTTCATTTTTAATCTCCAAACTATAGTTTCTAACCAATCATAAATAACCTGAATATCAAGGACTATATAACTTCCAACCCAAAGTAGGCGCTTAATTCAACTCCAGGGCTGAATGAAAGCATTCAGTTCAGTTCAGTTGCTCAGTTGTGTCCGACTCTTTGCAACCCCATGGACCACAGCACACCAAGGCCTCCCTGTCCATCACCAACTCCTAGAGCTTACCCAAATTCATGCCCATTGAGTCGGTGATGCCATCCAACCATCTCATCCACTGCCGTCCCCTTCTCCTCCTGCCTTCAATCTTTCCCAGCATCAGGGTCTTTTCAAATGAGTCAGCTCTTCACATCAGGTGGCCAAAGTATTGGAGTTTCAGCTTCAACATCAGTCCTTCCAATGAACACCCAGGACTGATCTCCTTTAGGATGGACTGGTTGGATCTCCTTGCTCTCCAAGGGACTCTCAAGAGTTTTCTCCCAACACCATGGTTCAAAAGCATCAATTCTTCGGTGCTCAGCTTTCTTCACCGTCCAACTCTCACATCCATACATGGCCACTGGAAAAACCATAGCCTTGACTAGACGGACCTTTGTTGGCAAAGTAATGTCTCTGCTTTTTAATATGCTGTCTAGGTTGGTCATAACTTTCCTTCCAAGGAGTAAGCATCTTTTAATTTCATGGCTGCAGTCACCATCTGCAGTGATTTTGGAGCCCAAAAAGATAAAGTCATAGATGGCCGAATAAATGTCCTACTTGATAACCATGCTGTAGACCGATTACTACTGTAGGTTGAAAAACATGGGATGGACTAAAACACTGGGGAATCAGAGCACCTTGTGAGCCCTTAAAAGAAACGGATTATTTCCTGACGTAGAGTAGCAGCTGTGCCTTCTCCAGTGCAATGGGCAGGTGGATTCTTCTCTGTATCTCTTTACTATTGGCAAATCCCAGAGAATCCCACACTGGTGCATTTGCAGTGAACAGCACTTCCATAAGAGACACCTCATTTCACTGATCTTATCCAATTAACAAAAGGAGACAAACAAATTAAAAGGAAGTCCCTGAGGTGGCTGAGATCCAGTGTGCCTAAGTGGATAAACAACATAATTATAATCGCCTTCTCCAATGAAAGCTCCATGCTCAGGGCTGGCTTTGAACAAGCAGCTCTAGTTTTGCAAGAGTTAGCTACTGTCTTTTCAAGGAAAGGTGAGGAGGAAATGTGTTGAAAACAAAAGTTTTGGTTTAGACACAGATGGTAAGGGTTGATACCTATTGGAAATAACTGTTGAAGGAAGTCAGAGAATGTTTGTTCCTCGCGTCTCAAATGTAATCTTGTCTCCAAGCAAGGAGCCTGGGGAGTTCTCCAGGACTCTTCCCACCTGGAAATTCCAGCGTCCTAATGGGATGCGCTTCCCCTGTGATTTATGCTGAATTATGTGTCAGAGTAAGGAGATTCTAAAGAGGATGGACTACACTTGAGAACAACCAGTGGTGGTTCTGAGGATCACCTATGCTTTTCTGGTGACCTGACTCCAGGGCACTCTACCGACTGGTTCTGCTCACCTGATCTAGAGGAATTAGGCCCATCTGGGTCTTGCTGGCTTGCATACAAAGGCAATGAGTTGGTAGTACATATATATTAAGGGTAGAGGTATTTGCTCTTGTCTGTAACAGTGGAACAATTAGCAAAGTTACAAATTGTCTGTTCATCAGATTTTGAGGCTCCTCTTGGTTTCGTTTCAGGAACTTGTTGCCTTTTATGAGAGTGTATGTGTGCGCAGTTGCTCAGTCGAGTTCAACTCTTTGCAACCACATGGACTGTAGCCCACCAGGCCTCTGGGTCCATGGGATTTTCAAGGCAAGAATACTAGAGCGACTTGCCATTTCCTACAACAGGGGATCTTCCCACCCAGGGATTGAACCTGCATCTCCTGCATTGGCAGGTGGATTCTTTACCACTTAGCTACCTGGGAAGCCCTGGTAGGAGGTAACATGACCTAAAATATGTGGCTTTCTACACAAATCAGCAAATTCAATGTAACTCCAGCCGATATCCTATTGGGGTATAAAGGAGACAGAAGAAGAGAAGGAGAAAAGATTAAAAAGAATAATAAGGTAATGAAGGAGTCACTTTCCTTTTCATATATGAATATGCATTGCAATGTTCAGGTACATATGTGGTAACTAAAAGTATGGCCCTGGGACTTCCTTGGTGATCTATATGGTTAAGACTGCTTGCTTCCACTGGTTGCGGGGGGGTGGAGGGAATGACGGGGTGGATTTGTTCCCTAGCCGGGGGGCTAGGATCCCACAAGCCAAGTCACACAGCAAAAAAAAAAAAGTATGACCCAGAAATCCCAGTCTTGGGTATTTATCCAAATGAAATGAAGACCTATGTTCACACAAATACTGAATATTGACAACACCTTTATTCATCGTCTCCAGAAGCTGAAAATAGTTCAAATGTTTCTCAGCTGGGGAATGAATAAACAAATTGGCATATTTGTGCAATGGACTGCAGGTCAGTAGTAAAATGGAAGGAACTGTTGATACATGCAACTTTGGGGAAGGATTGTATGAACATTATGCTCAATGAAAGAAGCAAGCCTCAAAAGGTTTCATGCTGTATAATTCCATTTATATGCCGTTCTGGAAAAGGCAAAACTACAGGGACAGAAATCACATCAGTGATTGCCAGTGGCTAAAGGGAGAGGTGAGGTTTCACTGCAGAAAGGCAGCATGAGGGAATTTGGGGAATGAGGGAACTCCTCTATCTTGATTGTGATGGTTACACAACTCTATGCATTGGGCGAAACTCAGAACTGTACACTTCAAGGGGTGGGTTTTACTGTATGACAACTGAAATATAAAATCAAATAGACCAGTGTTATACTAGTACAAGTATGGACAGATTAATAGAATATCATAGTGAACTAGGAATGAGGTGAAACATAAATAGTTAATTAGTTTTGCTAAAGATGGCATTTTAAAAACCATGGGGAAAAGATGCATTGTTTAATAAATGGTGTTAGGAAAATTAGTCCTTAGCATTATGAAATATACCTGATTTACTCCTTGAATCAAAATAAACTCTAGAAGAATTATAGATTTAAATAGGAGCAAAAATGAGACTAGTGGAGGAAAATGAATATTTTTTATTAATATTGGAGTGGGGAAGGACTTTTTAAGAATGATATAAAAGTCAGAAACCATAAATAAACCAAGTTGATATGACTCTATAAAACATTTTTTAAAGCAGTAAAACACGCAAACAATAACTATTAACTAGTCAATAGAAAAATGACAAAGTGAGAAAAACATCCGCAACATACACGGCAGTCAGAGATATCTGTAGTGGATGTTGGGGTGCACTGCTCAGATCCCACCAACAGTCCTGGGGTCTCCCTAGCTGTAGAGAGTGTAGGTGTCAAATAGCTCACAGCTAGGCTCCTCTCCTACACCTTTCCTCAGCTGAAGACAGCCACTTTGCATGGCCATCCCCCCTCCCTGAGGGCAGCTCTCATCCAATGATTGATTGATAAAGGAGTATGAAGACCTGGCCCTCCTGCCTCAAGACAGACTGTGAAAGGCCACTCCAGCTCAAGCACTCCCCATGGGGTCAGCTAAGTGGGGCCTTCTGTCCACTCCTGCTTTTTTTCACCCTCTCTTAGGTCTTGATCCCAAGGGCACTCCCTAAGAAACTCTTTCATGGCAATCTGTCTCAGGGTCTGTTTCTAGAAATTTTAATTCCAAATAATATCCTTAATATGTAAAGAACTTTTCAAAATCAAAAAGAAAATGATAATTGAGCAAAAGACATAAACAGCTAATTTTTTATATGCACCATAATTAAAACTACCTGTGCCTTTTGTCACAGCAGGTTCACTTCTAGGATTTATCATGGAGAGATAATCTCACAAGTGTGTAAAGCTATATGGTCAAGGTTGTCCACGGGAGCATTGTTTCTAATAGGGGAAAATTGGAAACAACATCCACCAATTGGTTAAATAAATATCATACTGTGTGGTTATTAAAAACAATGATTTAGATATTTATAAACATGAAAAAATGTTCAACATTCAAATATGTTTCTTAAAGTACACTCTGTAAAATAGACTGCATGATACATAGCAAATATATAAAATTAAAAATAATCTGGGGGATTTCCCTGGTGTCACAGTGGATAAGAATCCACCTGTTAATGCAGGGGACACAGGTTCGATCCCTGGACCAGGAAATTCCACATGCCTCAGGGCAAATAAGCCCGTGCACCACAGCTACTGAAGCCCGAGGGCCTAGAGCCTGCACTCCACAACAAGAGCATGTGTGCGTGCTGAGTCGCGTCTGACTGTGACCCTGTGAACTGCAGCCTGCCAGGTTCCTCAGTCCATGGAATTTTTCAGGCAAGAATACTAGAGTGGGTTGCCATGTTCTCCTGCAGGGGATCTTCCTGACCAAGGGATCGAATCCAGGTCTCCTGTGTGTCCTGTATTGGCAGCCTGATTCTTTACCACTGTGCCACCTGGGAAGCTCCAAAACAAGAGAAGCCATAGCAATGAGTAGCCCCAAACCCGCAACTAGAGAAAGCCCATGCAACTTACGAAGATGCAGTGCAACTAAAAATAAATAAATAAATAAATTTTTAAATGATCTGGGAAGTTTCAGAAGAAAATTTTAGTAGTTAGTATTTTTTAGGATTATAAGGGATTGTCATTTTCTTCCTTGTACTTTGCTGTATTTTCTGAAAATTTTTTTATAATGTGTAAGTATAACTTGCATAATGAGATAAAAGCTATTTTTAAAAGGATACTGTTGGATAAGACTTTAGTATGAAATTCAAGCAGACTGATTGAAATTCAAGCATGTTTTCATTTTCACATTTCCAATTTTTCAACTAAAGCAAATTAACCACAATATTAACCTTAACAGCAATCAATAAACAAAAACCTTAATTTCTGGCTTTACTGTCCATATTAACCCACGACAGTCACACACAACCTGTGTTGGACACTTGCTGTTTCCATGTTTGTTTTGCCTGAGCAGTTTCAGTCTCCTTCTTCAGGTAATGGGCCTGGTTTGCCTTTGGGGAAACCACCCTCCCTCTTGGAAAGCCAAGAGGTTCCTGCGAGGCTGAGCCTACAGCCCCCATGGAAGAGCACATCAACCACCCACACCTTTCACCCCTCTAGCCATGAGGGATTCAGGAGGTGTGTGTGTCCTGAGTCAGTCCAATGAGAGTAAACCACCAGACTTTTGTGGCAATTGTTAGGAATGCAATGTGATGTGTGTGCGTGCTGTTGCCTCAGTCATGTCCAACTCTTTGCGACCCCATGGACTGTAGCCCAGCAGGCTCCTCTGTCCATGGGATTCTCCAGGCAAGAATACTGGATTGGGTAGTGATTCTCTTCTCCAGGAGATCTTCCTGATTCAGGCTTCGAACCCACATCTCTTGTATCTCCTGCATTGACAGTTGGGTTCTTTCCCACCAGCGCCAACTGGGAAGCCCCTGGGAATGGACTACTTGCTTTCAGTTGGGGCTGCTAAGCTGGTCACAGAGAAGCTTGGAGAAATGCTGCTGAGTATGAAATCAACACAGAACAAAACAGAGCAGACAGATGGAGAGAGAAACATTCCAGAAGACAGTGTTGGTGCCTTTCAGTCCAGCTGTGCTCCAAGATAAATTCTTGGACTTCTCACATGCACAAACAAATACATTGTCCAGTTTTGCTCAAGCCTATTTGAATTGGGCATCCTTTGCATCTCAGAGGATGTGGTATGATTCTCATTCTACTATACCTTCAAGCAAAATCCTGTTCCTTTGTTCAGTCTTTCAGTCATTCAATTAAAATGTGTGGAGCACTGTCTTAGCTCAGGCTGCCATAACAAAATACCATTGACTGGATGGTTTAAACAAGAAATCTGTTTCTCACAATTCTGCAGTCTAGAAGTCCAGGATCAAACTGCTACAAGGTAGGTTTGAAAGCAAGCAGTTTTCAAACTGCTACAAAAGGCATCTACCCTTGGCTTGCCTGTGGGCCTCCATCAGGCGGTGTGCTCCCATGGATTCTTCTCTTTGCCTGCTGAGACAGAAAGCAGCTTTCCAGTGTCTCTTCTTATGATACGTAAAAGCCCCACGTTCCCACCTCACCTAACCTTAATGACCTCCCAAATGTCCCATCTCCAAATCTTATCACATTGGGGGTTAGGGCTCCAACATACGAGTTTTAGAGAGACACACTGACTCATAATATGCACTTAAGACCTACCATGTGCTGGTAACTATGCTGATCCTAGGAGAACAGGGGAGGAAGCCACAGTCTTTGATCTTAACACGATGGGCACTCTTGGTGGGAGCTCAACCCCAGCCTGCTCTAAGCTGAAGGTAGGCCATCATTTCTTTCTCTCAATGGACACTCCCCTCCTGCTGGAGAAGTAGTATCTACCTTCTCTCTGGCTCTCTCTGGCCTTCCTTCTTGGGACTCTTCCAGCTGTCTGTCAAGTCAGAATGGCTGCAGACTGGGAGGCCTGAGCTGGGCAATCCTGGTAGTGACACAAACACCCTTCTGCCCCAGAGTTCTGCTACTTGTACTCTTTTTTTTTTTTAACTTATTCATTTTTCATTTATTTGACTGCATCGTGTCTTAGTTGCGGTGTGTGTGAGTGCTCATTCGCTTCAGTAGTGTCTGATGTTTTGTGACCCCATGGACTATAGCCCACCAGGCTCCTCTGTCCATGGGATTCTCCAGGCAAGAATACCGGTGTGGGTTGCCATTTCCTTCTCCAAGAGATCTTCCCAACCCAGGGATCGTACCCACGTCTCTTCTCTCTTCTGCATTGGCAGGCAGATTCTTTACCACTAGCACCACCTGGGAAGCCCCCTTCAGCTGTGGCATGTAGGGTCTAGTTCCCTGACTAGCAATCGAACCTGAGCCCCCTGCGCTGTTAGTGCAGAGTCTTAGCCAACAGGGATGTCCCTGTGTTCTTGTTGCCTGGACTTTTCTCTTCTCTGGACATGGTGAGATCTAGACCTAGGGGTGCACTTATGGAAAAAGGATAAAGGAAAAAGCTGCCTTATGCCTAAGTCAGAGGGGTTCTGCAGGGGCTCAGCCCAGCCTAGACTACTGGCTCCACATTGGGGACCAATCAGGGTCCACGTCCCAGAGTCACAGTCTTTGCTGTCACCTTGTTCTCTGAGCATAGGTGACCTCATGGCAAGGGGCTGATGGCCAGAGGACTGGGTCTTCCTGGGCTCCCTGGCCAAATGTTTCCTTCATCTCGCCACCCACAGACATGTGTAATACCTTCGAAGGAAACTGCGCAGATGAGAAACTTGTGGGGAGTGTAATCCTTTTCAGCATATCTAGCTGAGCCAGATGGCTCTCTCAGAGGTCCCTGTTAGAGAACTTAGGAGGCTGTAGATCACTTACCCAGAAGGGGAGAAGCAGCGTCCTCAGCAGATTCCATGAGGATAAGGGTTACTCGTGAGGTCATGTCTGGTAATTACAGAATTATCTTCATTACTTTTTAATGTATTCAAGGCTTGAGTGCACTGGCATTTTCATTAGACAGTATAAACTTTCGAAACCAATCCCAAACATTTCTGGAGAAACTGCACAAACAGGCAGTGAGCCTCCTGATCGCCCCTGGAGATGGAGGGACCTAAACTGGGCTAAGGGCTACACTGTCCACTCTGGGAGCTCCCTGCTGGCTTCCTCCATCCTCTCAGGCCTGGAGAACCAGTCTCAGTCCAGTAGTCCTTTCCTTGGTGTGCACATCAGAACCTCCTGGGGAGCTTTGGCAGACTTCACGTATCCAGTCCTCCCCTTTGGAGACTGATCCTGTAGGTCTGGGTGTGAGAGGGCGGGGAGACCTCCAGCACCTGAATTACACTGACGAGTCTCTAAATTAGCAGATGGAGAACCGAGAACCGGAAGAGAGAAAGCCACTTGTCTAAGGCGGCAAGGACTACTGGTCAGAGCCAGGCCTAGCAGCCAGGTTTCCTGACTGACCCACTGCTCCTTTTACTACGTAAATAGAAGCACACAGGTATTCCTACTCAAACTGCCTGGTTGGCCTCCGTTACCCGAGGGGCCACCGTGGAGAGTGGAGTGTGGCTTCAGTCTGCCCCTGGGAGCTCGCTCAGTGACTTCTAGCTCTGCCGAGCAGACAGACCTGTGCCATTTGGGTAAAGCTGCCAGACAAACCTGTCCCTCATTTCCAAAGACAAGGTCACTGGCCCTTTGTATTCCACTGTGGTAGACAAGATAGGGAAATGTGAGACACGTCTCCTCCTGTTTCCATGCATGAACTCTTTTGGGGGGCCTATGCCCATCTTAGTTCCTGTGCTCCCTGCGTTTGGAGCACAGAGTCTTAACCACCAGTGTGCCAGGAAAACCCCAGTATATGAACCCTTGATGCCCTGTGGTTTGTGGTTGTGGTCACTCGTTTATAAAGCCTGGCTCTCAAAGCCATGGTTGGCTCAATGTCTTTGTTGAGGAAGAACCACCACGTGTGCTATCAGGTCCCGGGGGGCCTGTCTGCTGCTGGCCTTTCCTAGGCCCCGAGTTTGAATGTGGGCATTTTCATTGACTGCAGGAGACACACCCCACAACAGGCAAGAAAGAAGTATTTTTTGAGAGACTTCCCTGATGGTCCAGTGGCTAAGACTCCACAGTCCCAATGCAGGGGGCCCGGGGTTGGTTCCCTGGTCGAGGAACTAAAAGATCCCACATGCTGCAGGGTAACTCAGCTTGTGTGCCTTAACTGAAGAGCCCGCCTTGGCAGCTAGAGAAAGCCCGTGTCCCCCCAGTGAAGAGCCCTCACGCTACAAGGAAGACTTGTGCAGCCAAAATTTAACCAAAAAAAAAAAAAGTATTAGTTGAGAGATAGTACACACCCAGCATCAGGCCTGTGTTTAACTCATGCTGTAGTTAGAAGGCATTTCAGGGTGTTGGGGGAGAGAATGTAAACGCCTCGGAACTCTCTTTCAGAGAAAGAAGGTCCCTTATTCACCGCACACTTAACAGTGCACTAAAATGCTTTACTCCTAGAGAAAAACATCCTTGGGATACCGCAGAAAGCTTCCATCAACCTCTCTCCCCCAGGCCTACCTGCTGGAACTCAGCCACACACCACTATCGACCGTCTCAAAAGTGCCACCTTGCTGGAAGAAATCTGGCAACTGCGAGTCAGACAGCTCCCTGGCCCCTTGGACTTGCCACCACTAGCAACTGTTTTACAGTTGAGGAAATCTAGAGATTGAGTGATTAAAGCCCAGCCAAGGTCACTCACATGGAGTTCAGAGTACAATCCGACAGAAGGGAAACTTGCTGGGTTTCTAGAATCAAAGGACACGAAAGCTGGAAGGGATTTCAAGAGGTCATCTGGCTCACTTGCTTCCCTGCAGGTGACCAGTGGAACCATCCGAGACTAACGACTGTCTGGGGGCATAGGCTTCATAACGCCCCTAACCTCTTGGTTCGAGTTCGTTCTTCCCTACAGTTCTTCCTTAAGTCTAACCAAACGCTTTCTTGCTGTAACTCTTTCTGTCGTCCCAACCAGCGTTTCATGGAGAGAACAGGGTTTCTCTAATGTGAGGCCTCATTTGTTCTATCGAAGAGTCGGCTCTAGGGCAGTCTTGAAAGACCCACTCTGAGAGGCCCTGTGGGGAGCTTTCCGCCAGCGAAGGCACACTGGTCTGTATTTTTGGCTCTTTTATACTTTGGCTGAATGCCAGGCAACTGCACTTTCCTGATTCATCCTCTTCAAGGATTATTTTCCCTGGAGAAGAGAAGGCTGAAGGCAAATCAGTGAGAACGTGAAGACGGAAGATAGCAACAGTGTCCACAGCCTCAGAAACTGCGGAGTGACGGCTTTCAGGTTAGGCGGACGGAAGGGTCTTCCTCACTCTGAGGGCCATTACTGAAGTCAGATCTGATCCAGAGGGCGGCTGTGGCTCGTCCTTTCCAGGAGGACTTACAGACAGGAGATGGTCTCAACACAGGGGTGACTCAGCTGCGCTCCCCAATGGGGGAACAAAGGGACACGTTACTTGGACTCTTTTCAACTTTGCAGGGGCTCTTCCCCTGCTCTGAAGAAGCACCATTTCTGAGGATTTTGAAAGATGAGTGTGTGTGAGGGAACTAATAAAGTGCAGCTCCATGAGATGCCCTTTGAACTTGGCTCTCACCCTGTGTTAAAGCAGCACAGACAAGCCTAAAATGAGATGGTTCCGAGACGGCTCCCCAGGCAAAGTTTTGAAAGCTTTAAAAACTGACATTTTCTTCTTGATATTTTCTCACCCTCCTGCCTCCTTCCATTAGACTGTGCAGCAGGAGAGATACAGAGTTCGAGGTTTATTCCCACGTATAGAATTTGATTTCGTTAAATCTCCTTTGGGGGTAAACTATTCACTAGTTGTTCTTGAATCCCTGCTTGACTTGAAAGGCTTCAATAGCAAGGAGAATTTTTCTTAAGCCAATTCTCCCTCAAGGTAAAACGAGATATTGTAAACTCTATGGAGATGAGCTTTAAAGAAAAAAAATATATATGACAAATCAATAGACTGCTCTTTACATCGACAGTTTTTGTAACACTTTTCACCAGTCTTTTCCAATCTACCAACAAGCGTGTCCATCACTTAGGAAGCACTGACTGAGGCCAGGTTTAGGCCATGCGGTGTAGGCTTTATCCCAAAATATCAGATCTAGTCCCTGCCCTTAAAATGGCCGAGCTAGGGGGCCATAAATCTTAACTCATGCATTTAAGGTGCTAACTGGTATCAGTGTTTCAGTGGATTAAGGAAGTAGTCAAACATTCAGAAAGCTTTTACTAAAGGGTGCATGGCCAGAGATCGCTTTCAAGAAAGGGCAGATTTGGGAGAAGCGGAGCAAAACAGACAAACAAACAGAAATAAATGAGGGGAGGGAGAGGTAGAAAGCAAACTATGGAAATTTAAGCTAGTGTTTACAGACTCTTCAATATAGATCATTTCAGTCACATAGAAAGATACAGAGTCCCCGTGTGCTCAGCACTTACATGGCCAATCTTGCTGCATTTATACCCCCACCCACTTTCCCCACACCATGGATTGTGCGGAAACAAAACCCAGACATCGTAGCATTCCATCGGTAAATATTTCAGTATTTTTACTCGCATTTTGATGTAAGCAGGATCAACTTATGCAGGTCAGAGCGTGTTTCAGAAAACAAACCCCAAACTGAAAACCTTGGCACGATAAAAAGATCCCCCAAGCCTCAGCTAATGGCACATTTATTCCCAGTTCTACTTGGTTCAACAACATCCTGACACATCAGAAGAATCCTTAATTCTTTTTGGAGGAGGTTGAAATAAAATGTATATGTCCAGAAATGCATGCTTTTTGCTATAATGCTGGGACCTTCATGAAATGTTGGAAGCATATGAACAAACACTTGTCCCTGTACATCTGCTTCAATGTAAGTCTATTTCTTTAGTCTATTTTCAACATAGTTCAGAGTGGTATTTCAGGAAGACATGCCTTTCTTAAACCAGAGTCCAACAAAAATGGTCAGAGGAATCTGAGGATGGTTGGACAGTCTGGGGCCAGGAGGTAACGGCACAGCTGGGGAGGGGAGAGGATGGGGGGGGGGTGGGGGCAGAGAGGGCAAGGAGACTCTTAGGACTTTGCCTGGATGTGAAACTGAGTGGGAGGCAAAGAATGAAAGTGGAGCATGTTAGTTAATCTTGGAACGAGGATGAGTCATACAGAAAATGAGATACTTTCCCACTGATGGTTTGAATAATACCCTTTGACTGGGAAAAGAAACCAAATGAATGCTACTTTTTTTTTTTTTGGCCACAGTATTTCCCCAACCAAGGATAGAACACATGCCCCCTGTAGTGGAATGGCAGAATCTTAACCACTGGAATGCCAGGGAAGTTCCTAAATGTTGCTCTTGATATGGTAGAGATAGGCGATGACCTACAGGGTGTATAATTGAAGACTGACCACGCTTCTGAGCTCTTCCTCTCTTCCTGGGTGACCTGGAACAAGCTATCTAACCTCTCAGGGTCTCAGACACCTCCTTTTCAACAAAAGGAAAGTGGGGCGAGATTATCTCTGGATCCCTAGAGACCCATAATATTCAACAATTCAGTTAATTGATGTGTATTGTAAAAGGACAGATAGATATGAATTGGGGGTAACTTTTGGATGGGGGCTACTAGTAATAAGAAGTAGCAGGAGCAACTGAGACAAGCCAACCCGTGTACAAACTGTCATACCGGCGATGAAATAATGGCACTGACCCACAAGCATCAGGGACTTTTGTATCAGTTCCTTTACTAAGCAGTTTACATACATTATCTCACTTAGTTCTCAAAACAGCCCTACGAAGTAGGTTCTAATATTATCATACTATCATGAGGAAACTGAGGTATAGAAAGGGGTAAGTAATCTACCCAAGAAACACTGTCAATAAATCAGAAGGCCAGACTTGACCCAGGATCCATTTCAACTCTTAAAACCTAACCATACTACGTTCTCTCCTATTATGCTAAGATACATAAAATAACTATTAAAGTCATGTATTTCACCTTTGAATCAAAATCTAGAAATCTTCGTTAAATAAATGACACAGGAGCCCATTTGAAGGAGGTCTCACTGGCTAAATCCCACTGGGACAAATTAAGCACCAAAGTTAAGTAGAGTGATGCTTTATAACCCACTGAAAAAATACGATTCAGGAATGCCCTTACTGATGATGGACAGATAGACAGATACATACCTACATAGAAAATACTGAGGGTTGACTGGTAAATATGGAGAGACTGCTGGAGCTGGAAAAATCATTTGGTAATCATCAGAATAAAGATGGGGTCAGGGCTTCTCCGGTGGCTCAGTGGTAAAGAGTCCACCTGCCAATGCAGGAGACACGGGTCTGATACCTGGTCTAGTAAGATCCCACATGGTGCAGAGCAACTAAATCCATGCACCACAACTATTGAGCCTGTGCTCTAGAGCCTGGGAGCTGCAACTACTGAAGCTCGCTCACCACAGAGCCCATGCTCTACAGCAAGAGAAGCCACCCTAATGAGAAGCCCAAGCACCACAACTAGAGAGTGGCTCCTGCTCGCCACAACTAGAGAAAAGGCCGCACTTGGCAGTGAAGACTTAGCACAGCTCCAAGTAATAAATAAATTAATTAGCTAATTAAAAGGGAATCAGGCAGAAACTGTCAATAGATGCTAAATCTAGGGGGGGGGGGCATGTAAATGAGCAAGATATTTGCATGGTTTTAAAGTATCTCTCCAGAGACTTCTTATTAGTTCAAGGGAGAAAAAGATTATATACAGTAGACAATTTGAGCAACACCTTGATGGGTGAGAAAAATTTACATTACCAATGAAGGGCAGATGGACATCGTGCGCCTCCAGCTGTAATACCCTTAGAAAGACAGAACATCCATTTTGCAATATTCTAGCCAAGAATGCATAAACAAAACCAAACAAAAGAAATGTGAACGTTCTATTTTCTTTAAAAAAGGCAAGGGGAACTGTATTCTTTTAAAAATATCAACATCATAAAAGACAAAGGATGTGGAAGTGTTCCAGATTAGAAGCTAAAGGGGTAAGACAACTAAATGCACGTTTGACCCAAAACTTGATGCTGTGCACGAGGGGGTGGTGTGGATAATACTTCAAAAGACATTAGTAGATCAACTGACAAAATTGGAATGTGGATGATGTTCATGTATAAAGTTGGTAAAAATGCCCTGTGGTTATGTTGAGAAAATTCCTATTTTCAGGAAATGTACATAGTATTTAGAGCTGAAGGAGCCAGATGTGTGAGACTTAGCCTCATATGTTTCAAAAGAGAGACAAAGTTCAAACACTAAAACAAATGGGATAAAACATTAATAATAGTTGCATCTAGGTGAAGGATATGTGTGTTTGGGGGGGAGGTGTCCTTGAAAGTTTTTCTAAGTTTGAAAATATGTCCAAATAAGGAGAATTTTTTTAAAGTCAGTCTGGCATCACGTTAGTAATTAGTGGTCAATCTCTTAAATTCTCAAACTGTGTGTGTGTGGGTGAGGGGGAATAAAGGAATGATCCACACTGAGCCATGAGGACAATTGTCATCAGATGGAAAAAGCTTAAGGCAGAGCTGGCTCCCTGCTGTTTAGGGGTTCACCAATCAACCCAAGGAGTTATGCGGGTCACACAGAAAACAGGCTCATGTGTGAACAAGTAATGGAATGGTTCCACTGCGAGAAATACCAGGAAAACCAACATCTCTGTATGTGTAAGGGGAGGTGTTCAGGCATGGGACTATAGCCCACTTATTTCAACATGAATCTCCCCAGTGGAAGAATTAGTCTGTTTAAGCTCATCTTCCTTTTGCTTTTCCTGAAAATATGTGCGTGCGTGCTAAGTCACTTCAGTTGCGTCCGACTCTTGGTGACCCCATGGACTGTAAGCCACCAGACTCCTCTTTCCATGGGCTTCTCCAGGCAAGAATACTGGAGCGGGTTGCCATGCCCTCCTCCAGGGGATCTTCCCAACCCAGGGATAGAACCTGCATCTCCTGTAACTCCTGCATTGAAGGTGGATTCTGTGCATGCTGAGCCACCAGGGAAGCCCCTCCTGGAAATATATTGAGACTTAAATTATATCTGCAAAGGACGCTTTTCCCAAATAAGGGAGAATATTCACAGTTTCCAGGAATTAGGTTATTGGGCATATCCTTTGGGAGCCACTATTCAACCCATTACAGGTCCTTTCCATGTACCAGGCATTGTCCTAAGCATCTTATATGCATTAACCCATCTATTTCACAACAACCCAATGATATAGGATATTATTTTGGTCCACACTGGGGAAAGGAGGCACAGAGCCATTAGGTAACTTGCAATCATTTCTTAGGATAATTTGGTTTGAGCAGCAGGCTTGTGGAAGAGGAATGAGAGATAAACAAGTTAAGATCACATGCAAGATGCCTTAAATACCTAGATAAAATAGTGTGCCTTTATTTGTGGGTAATGGGCAGTCACTGAGGGTTTTGAACAAGAGTGTCATGTGAGCATTGATATATGGGAATATTGATCAGAAAGCACTGTGTTAAACAGACTGGAGGAGGGCAGGAATGGGATACCTATTAGAAGTGCTCACATAATTGCTCTGAGAGACGCGTCGGCCTGGACTGGAAGTCTGGCCACAGAAACAGAGAGGAATACTTAATAGCTCATCCTTCTTTTCATCCCAGCATGGGGAGCCAGGCAGTCTTTTCCATTAGACTCAGCTCTTCCATCTTCCTCCTGGTTCCACACTGGGAGGCAGTTGAGAGACAAAACAATCTCCATTTGCCCCAGTTTAGCAGACACTGGTTTTTCCATTAAAGGATTGCTCTCAAATTTGAAGACACCTGAGCAACGCCTGGAAATGCAATCCCAGTAGTTTTGATTGTGCTCACTTTTAAGACAATGGCACTTTGGGGACTGAAAGATGTCTCTCTTGAGTTTAAGAGAGGGTCAACTCTGACCTTATGATGGAAAAACCTTGAAGCTCAATGCAAAGCATAAATAAAGTCAATAACAAGGACTCATGGGAATGGTCTGTGGCTGCAGCTACCGTGAGGCTAGATCTTGGCTCTCTTCTTCCAGAATCAGTAGATGACAGGCTGGAGGGAAGCATTTCTGAAAGCCTCGCTTCTCACCTACCCTTTTTGGTGTCTACTGCCATTTCCAGGGCTGCCTAAATATTAAACACCCCTTTTTCATTTTAAGTCTCTTTGGCTCCTAACGAGAATTTGATCAGTAATTGATAGAAAAGGCTTTTCATGTTGGATAATGAAAGGTTTGAGTGCAGGAGACCCCTAGTCATCCTCTGACTCTTCAGCCCAACCAATTATTCAGACTTCAGGAGCCATTAATGTTAGTCAGAATAACAAATACTTCCAAAAACTGTCAAGAATTTTTTTTTTTCCTGACACAGTGAAGGCAAAACCTGAAATGCATATTCACACCTGGAGCTTGATCAATTTTAAGGTGTGCTTACCTACAAGAAAAAGACATTTGATTTCATTTAAAAATTCTAATATGATATCATTTATTGCAAAATAAAATATGAATATGACAGATTAATATAAAATAAAAAGTAAAATCAAACATTTTAACGTTTGAGGATTTTTTTTTTTTTTTTTTTTGCATGGGAACAGATTAACTCCACAGAATAGCCTCCTTCTAAGGTTAAAAACAGAAAGCTTCTGGGACTTCCCTGGTGGTCCAGTCCTGTGGCTAAGACTCCATTCTCCCAATGCAGGGGATCCAGGTTTGATTCCTGACCAGGGAACTAGACCCTACCTGCCACAACTAAGACAGAAGATCCCATGTGCCACAAGTAAGACTTGCTGCAGCCAGAAAAAAAAAAAGGCTTCTAGTATTTTGGTCCTCAGAGTGTGATCTGGGAAACACTAACATTGGCATCCCCCAGGAGCTTATTGCAAATGCAGAATGTCGGGCTCCACTACAGACCTCACTGAATCAGCATCTGCTTTTGACAAGGCACCCCAGGCGAGGGGTCACTATTTTCATTAATGTTAATCCTTCAGAAGGCATCCAAACTATTGAAGAAATTGAAAGGAAGAAGTACATAAAAACAGTAGGCAAAACAATGAGGAATTCATTCTACAAAGTCTTGTGTGATCAGAACCCAATTGTGGAACACACCACTAGAGAATCAGATTTGGGAGTGACCTGTTAAAGAGATGTCACTCACATGTAGGCCACCTCCCCTTAGTCCTTATAGTAATTACAAATTAATAAGAAAACCATAGAAACAGAGACCTTTAAAACTGAGATGAATGATAGAATTTGTAGTAATCAGTGAGTGTGAAGTCTGGAGCCTCAAACTGAGTTTGTTTCTCCCAAATTGAGGTATGAAGTTAAAAACAAACCCAGTGCTGGTGTGATTAGGGCCTTGCAAGCAGAGGGACCTTGAGCAAATTTCTTCATTTCTTGGAGTCTCATCCCATAATCTGTAGAATCTGTCCTGCAAACCTTATAGGGTCATCAATGCACCTTAAATAAGAGATGTGGTTGTGTTCTGAAAACTATATGAGAACCTAGAATGTTGCCATGGCAGTTTTCAAGGGTGGGTCCTAGTTTCATTCAATTAACTGCATCTTTTTGTGACTATATCACAGCAAAACTGTGGTAGCCTGCTTGAAGTAAAGAAAACAATAGCTAATTAATAAGATTGTGTCACAGTGGTTTCTACACTGTCTGGAAGAAGAGGATTCTCCGATTCTCAAGTTCCAGTGTAGACAGGGAAACAAGGATATTCAATAAGGATCTGTTGAACGAATGCCTGAATTACTAAACTTGAGAAAGGTAATTTACCAACATTTACTCATTCGTTCAATTATTCAACAAACACTTTTGAGTCCCAGGTTGGCTGGGGATAGATACAATGGTGAACAAAAAAGCACACACTGCCCTTGCCCACATGGAGCTTGTGTGCGAGCATGCTAAGTCACTTCAGTCGTGTCTGACTCTTTGGATCCTATAGACTGTAGCCCGCCAGGCTCCTCTGTCCATGGGATTCTTCAGGCAAGAATACCAGAGTGGGTTGCTATGCCCTCTTCCCGGGGATCTTCCCAACCCAGGGATCGAACCCCTGTCTCTTCTGTCTCCTGTATTGGCAAGCAGGCTCTTTACCACCAGAGCCACCCAATTTATTTATTTATTCTTGGCTGTGCTGCATGGCATTGTGGGATCTTAGTTTCTTGACCAGGGGTCGAACCCACGACCCCTGCATTGGAAGTGCAGGGTCTTAACCACTAGACCACCATGGAGCCTACAGCCTAATCAAATACTCAAATAGATAAATGTAAATGGCATCCTTGCTCTTTGCCACAAAAATCAGGACCAGGAGCCAAGCGAACTTGTACTAGAGTGATGTGACCTGGTCAGAGAGGTCACAGAAAATTTCCCTGAGGAAGTGGCTCTTAAGCTGAGAGCTGAGGGATGAGTAAGAACTAAGGTGAGGAAGGAGGGAAGAGTGTCCCAGGAAGAGGGAATAGGGTATGCACAGGTGTTTTGGCAAAAGGAGGCATGGTGTTCAGAAAGGCCAGGCCCATTAGCTGCGGTGATGGGATGAGGCTGGGGAGGCCAGCCCACAGCCAGCCCTGTGCGCTTGAGCTTGGCTTATCCCCTCTGGGCGCTGGGAAGCCATCGAGGGATTGCAGCTGTGATGGAGGTGGTGATGGAGGTGATGGAGGTGGTGGTGGAGGACGTGTATTTTGTCATGATCAGATCTAGGTTTCGAAAAGATCACTCTGGCAGCAAAATGGAGCATGACTCAGGGACAGGAGGGCCAGGTGTATGTGGAGAGATGAGGAGGAGACTCTCACAGCTCAGGAGACAGAGCTGAAATTGTCTCTTCCACAGAAGACCCAACTGCTCTGGCCCAGTTCTCTCCTCCACATACAGCCTTGCTTCTGAGAGGCCCTTCCCACAAGAGGGAGGCAGGCTCTGGGCAATGGATTCCTTCCTCCAAGACTAAGTAAACGAAGTGGGCATTCTGGTCAGCAATTCAGTCCGTTTTGAGTCTATGTGAATCAGTTCCCCTCAGGTAAAATGACAAAAGTGTGGTTTCTGAATCTGCAGGTTAAAATTTTCAGCCCTGGATTCATGGTGACCCCAAGTACAGGTAGCCTAAAAGGCTCTCTTTCCCACCCCTCATGAGAATATAGGCAGGCAGTATGGTCTTTAGTCACATCTTAGGGCTTCCTTTGGTGGCTCAGATGGTAAACAACCTGCCAGCAATGCAGGAGATGCAGATTCCATCCCTGGGTTGGGAAGATCCGCTGGAGAAGGAAATGCTAACCCACTCCAGTATTCTTGCCTGGAGAATCCCCATGGACAGAGGAGCCTGGTGGGCTACAGTCCATAGGGTTGCAAAGAGTCAGACACAACCGAGAAACTAACACACACACACACACACACACACGTAACTCCAGTTAAATGGCCATCTCTTAGAACCCCTCACTAAAAAGATATGGAAGTGAGGCCTACAGAGTTTTAATAACTTGTCCAAAACAGGTCATTTTTAAGGACCAATTCCCTGAACTTTCTAAAAGTCATCAGGTATGTAAAACTCTCAACACACTCTGCTGGTCAACATCATCTTTATAGGCAAGTAATGGAGAGAATCATAAAAAAATGCTTTTAAATTAAATTTGATTTTTTTTAGACTTCTGTACTTTGTACTTTAATTACAATCTCCCACCCCTAGAGTTAGAAGGGCTAAAGAAAGAATGGGCATTCAGCCTAAACCTTAAAACTGACTAAATATGCCTTCCACAATTTCTAGTATTATGTAACACTGCACCCAAGAAATTCACAAATGCTTTTCAAGAGCCTTTCTGTATAGGTGTCAGGGTCTTTATTTCTAGATTTAATTTCCAGGCATGACAAGATCTTAGATCCAGTTTTCAGTCTCTAAGAAAAATGAGTTTTCCTTTGCTATTCACTCTCACCTGTCATTCTTTAGCTTAACCAACACATACAAAAAGCTCAGTGATTGTCTGGGGCCTCTCACTGGACTTTCTACTCCCTGCCCCATTCCTGTTTCCCTTTTGCTTCCCAGTAGGGTTTCCAGCTCTAAGCCTTTCTTTCATATGGTTTCCCTTATACCTCTGAGCCCTTTTGTGATGTTTCTGGGCTTTATTACTGCATTGTTACTTGTTTATTCTTTTTTTTTTACTGCTTGTTTCCTCAGGGAGCAGCTACAAATCCAAGCCTTGGCCCTTATGTTGTTGGTAGAGATTTTATATTTTTAATAATTAGTCAATACATTCCAAAACAAGACAAACAGATCTGACTTCCCCCATCATTTTTGCCCTAAGATTGAACATTAGAATGCCATCAACCAAAGTCAAATGCAACCTGCTTTTCACATGGTTTTATTCATCTATCTGTCCTTAACACTCAATGATTTTTGAAAACCAATATTCATAGGTGTGTCTGTGTTTAGCAGTTTTTGTTCTTGTTTTTACAAGAATCCTTTTGAACCTACACTTTGGGTTGATAAGGTTCAGGCTAGCTCGTTGAGCTAAGAAGATCCAACTTGGAGAAGCTTGGCATTGATAGAGCAGGGAGGTGTCTTAGAGGGCTCTGAAATTGCAAAGTTTGTGTTCAACATTTGACTTTCACTCAAATTGGCAGTCTCTTTCCAAAATGAGCATTATTTTCTCATCTTTAAAGTATGCTGAGTTTAGTCAGTTTGAACACTAAGCAAATTGTCAGGAGAATTCTCAAGAATTAGGAAGAAAAAGCCAAGCCATCTTACTCAACCTGGGGCCACAGCCTCCAGGAGTGCTGGTGAATAATGGTATGGCTTCCCTTCATTTTAATCCACTTCTGGCTGTGTTAATGCTGTGCCAGGACAACCAGCTAAAAAAGGACAACTTTGAGTCAAGCTACCAAAGTATTTTGACTACACTATGCTGGGAGGGGGAAGAAAAGTTCATTTGACTGAAATGTTTTGCTGATAGGTAAATATTACTCTTTCTGGAATGCATGATTATAACTTTTCCAATCTGGAAAATGCATCTCTGACCCCCCTCCCTGCTTCTAGGTTGTGATCGCATAAAGCACATTGTCTGGGAAGTGGCTTACAAGAGGGGGAAAAAATGCCGCACCACACAGGTTCTCATAAGTGACTACTGAGTTGACTTGAACCTAGAGCCCCTTTTACGTGGGTGTGAACGTCTCCCAATTCAGTCTGCTTAGTTATTGAAAGGATTGCTACTGTTTGCTGAGCATCCTCGCCTTCTGCATCGTCTTATTGATTTCTTTTTGGACATTAAATACTTACACTTGGAGGAATATTTTTTTCTTTTTTCTTTTGCCCACACAGCATATGGTTTTTAGGATCTCAGATCCCCTAACCAGGGACTGAGCCACGGCCACAGCAGTAAAATCACTGAATCCTAACCACTAGACTACCAAGGAACTCCCTGAAGGAATCTATCTTGTAAATAAAGGGACCCAGCAGCTCCCACTAGGAGGCAAAATGGTCTTCCAATTGCCTCCTGGCCGTTTCCGTGGGATATCTTGACCCATATGTGGCTCCTCAATGTCTATATAGGAGGACCTGGTTTGAAGGAGGTTTGGGGCTATGTTCATATACATGAATGCACAAACATCCATTGTCTACGCCAAGGGAAAGATGATTATGGAAGTCCCCAATCCCATCTCCCTACTCCTTAGCAGTGCCACCATCCAGACTTCACTGAAAATTCAGCACGTTAAAAACAGGCTCAGTGTTTGCTCCTTAAAAGCAGCTCCTTGCACACCCTTTCCAACTTCTCCACCTGTTTTAAGCAATATTTTCCTTGTCGGGTTAAAAACTATCTTTTAAAAATTCTCCTTATCATCTTTGACTCTCCCAATACCCAATTAATTACGTCCTGTCAATTCTTCCTTAATAAATGTCTCAGGAAGTTTCCTCCATTCTTTTGCATTCCAGAAGAACAGAAATATATGAGGATGTGGCTCTCTAGTCTGGATGGGGAGATGAGAAATACACCATACACAAGTGAGAAAACTTTATCTAGAAGTAATATTTTTTTAAATGCAAAAATACATGGCCCCAAACAAGCCTTACATACAGACCCTGAGGCACTGGCTAGCACCGTCTTTGTCTCCCATCAATCCAGAGCAGTTGGAGGTCCTTCTCTCTGTTGAGGGGCTGTGGTGAGGCCTTTGGGAGTTCAGTTCAGGCCACTCTGACTCTAGCCACCTCTCCACTTATGAAGCAGGAAGCTTCACTTTCAAGTTAGCTAGTCTCCATTCAGAGCACAGCACGGTATGTATCCAATCTGAAGCAGTGTTGGCACAATTTATCAGGAGTATTTCACTGTAATTTAAAATTTTATGTTTCTATTTCACCTCCACCTGGACAGAAGCTCATTCTTCTGTAATTCTCACTGCCCCTCCTGTTCCCCATAGCAACCAACACTGGGTTCTGCTGTTTGTAGTGTATAAATACAATGTTTCAGTCGTAGAGTCTTAGAATTTTAAAGTCAGGGGGAATCTTAAGAGCTCGTCTTGTCCAGTCCTTTCCTCTCCATAGACGAAGAAACAGGTCTAGAGAGACAGGCTGACTTGCCGAAAGTCACCCAGCTGGCTAGTGGCAAAGCAAGAACCAGAACCCAGGTTTCTCCTGCTTTAAGTTTTGCACCCTAAATGATGCTTAGATAATCAGTGACAGAAATATCTGACTTCACACAAGGTCTCCGGGCGATGGTGGCGATAGGGGGTGATTTGCTTTATGAAACATTCACAAAGATTCCATTCATCGCCTCGCAGGACCGTCCTGGACGAACTCCTCAACTCGGTGTTGAGCAGAGTCACAAGTTACGTGCTGCACTTGTTTATGAATCTGTCGGCCCTAATCGCGGTTCTTCTGACAGGAGCGCGCCCCTGCGCCCCCCGCCGCTCACATTGGGGCTCCCCCTCCCGGCCCCTCCCAGGCTACCGACTGTCACACGGCGGCCGAGCGGCCCGCCCCACGTGGACCCGGCTGGGAGGATCAAAGTCTGTTCGCTGCCTGGCCCCTGGCAGGTGTGAGGGGGGCTGCTAGGACCCGCAGCGCCCGGGTAAGAGGCCCGCCACGCCGAGGGGACCCCGTCCACCCCGTCCTGCCCCTCCCCCTCCTGCTGCACGCGGCCCGCGCCCCCTACCCTCCCCCACGACGCCCGTCTCTGCACCCGGCCGCGGCCCCCGGCCCACGCCCGGCTCCAGAAGGGAAAGGCCCCGCCCCCATCTGTTGAAGCCGCGACACCGCCCGCCTCCTCCCCGCCCCTCTGAGCCTCCGCCCAATAGCGAGCGCGGGTGGGCGGGACGCGGCGGCTGTCGTGAGGGGGTCCTGGCCAATGGGAAGGCGTACCGGGCCTGGTGGGCGGGGCGGCGAGGCCTTGTCACGCTCGGGTCCGTGTGAAAACGGGGGGTTCCGAGTGCAAAGCAAAGTTTTTTTGTAAACCGTCTGCAAAGGCGGGGGGGCGGCGGGTGGCGAAGAAGGCGCCCGACACCGGGCCGAGTGCAGCAGCCGTGGCCGCCGCCTCTTTAGCTCTTGAGGCGTCGGCTCCTCCGTCTGAGCCACACCGGAGGAAGCCCGCCGGAGGGGAAGACCTGCGCGGAGAACCCGCAGATGCTTGGAGCCTCCTCAGCGCTGAGCTGCCAGTCGCCCGCCCCCGCCGCCGCCCGCCCGCTCGCTCCTGCTCCGGCTCTCTGTCGGCGGGCTTCGGGAGCCCCAGCTCCCTGCCGCCTCCGCCGCCGCCCCGCTGTGGGTGTGTGGGGGCTGCTGGGGCTGAGCCGGGCCTCGGCGCCGGCTCCGAGGACGGACGCCTGAGGAGGAGCTGCGCGCCGCCGGCCGGCCAGGGACGCCCGCAGGCGCGGGGGCTCGGCGGCCAGACCCCGGGCTCGCCCGCCCCCTGTCCGGTCACCGAGGCCCCGCGGCAGACTCCCGAGCCCCGCGCCTCCCGCCCGCCCTCCCTCCGTCGCCGGCTCCTCGGCGCCTCGCCGCCTCCTCAGGAGTGTCCGGGCCGCGCTCGGGCGGGCTCCTCAGCCGCAGCCATGGGGTGCTGGGGTCGGAACCGGGGCCGGCTGCTCTGCATGCTGTTACTGACCTTCATGTTCATGGTCCTGGAGGTGGTGGTGAGCCGGGTGACCACGTCCCTGGCGATGCTCTCCGACTCCTTCCACATGCTGTCGGACGTGCTGGCGCTGGTGGTGGCGCTGGTGGCCGAGCGCTTCGCCCGGCGGACCCACGCCACCCAGAAGAACACCTTCGGCTGGATCCGGGCCGAGGTGATGGGGGCTCTGGTGAACGCCATCTTCCTGACCGGCCTCTGCTTCGCCATCCTGCTGGAGGCCATCGAGCGCTTCATCGAGCCGCACGAGATGCAGCAGCCGCTGGTGGTCTTAGGGGTCGGCGTGGCGGGGCTGGTGGTCAACGTGCTGGGGCTCTGTCTCTTTCACCACCACAGCGGCTTCGGCGACGACTCCAGCCACAGCCACTCGCACGGCGGGCACAGCCACGGCCTCCCCAAGGGGGCCCGCAGCAGGAGCAGCCGTGCCGGGGGTAACGACAGCGCCGTGACCCCGGGCGAGCAGGGTCCCGACCAGGAGGAGACCAACATCCTGGTGGCCAACAGCAGCAACTCCAACGGGCTGAAATTGGACCAGACAGGTGAGGAGAGAAAAGTCGCCGCCTCAGGTGGTTGGCCCTGGGGAGCCCAGACCCCGGGATCCCCCGGGCGGGGTGGCCCGCACGCCCCCTGGTGCCCGAGCCGACCGCGCTGCGCCGCCTCGGGGCCGCTCCTTCCCGGGCCGGCTCCCGCACCTGCGGGGAAGCCGGCGAAACAGACGCCCCCCTCCACCCCTACCCCCCGCTTTCAGCCGGGCGTCAGGAGCAGGGGAAGTGCGTTCCCCTCCCCCCGTATGGGGGTGTAGATGGCACCGTGGCGGTGAGAGCGGGCAAAAGGTCAGGGGGTGACCCTCAGCCCGCTGCAGTCCGCAACTGCACTTGGCAGTCTTTTACGGGCTGTTGTTCCGAGAGACTGATTTTGGCGTTAGCAGGATCAGCAGTGCTTCCTAATTAAATTTCTTGGCCCTCTTGGAAAACCGGAGAGTATCCCCAGTTGGTCCTTAGTTGTTGGGTGTTTGGAACCTTACTGTTCCCAAGTAGTACTTTTGCCCTTCAAACAAGTTTCTTAATGTTGTATTCAGAGCGATCTTAGTGATTGACTTTCTTGAACTCAAAATCTTGGTTAAAGGTTTCTGTTATGAACAGCAATGCATGTTTTGGTTAATTTTCTTAAGTCTAAACCCAATCCTGAAAATCCTAGACTTAGGACCTGTCTGGGCATGTTTTAACATTTCACTTAGGATTTGTCTTGATTGTACTAAGGTAAAAGTGGTGATAATTTATTCATCTTATATTTTTAATGGGTAGTTTTCATTCTAAACATTAAGTGCTCTTGGAAGGAAATTGGGAAATAGGTGTTGAAAGAGGAGATGAGAAAAGGAATCATCCTAATGCCCTACTAACCAAGCTCAGTGATATTTTTAATGGGTTGGTGTATTTCCTCCCACGGTTCCATTTATATGGAAATATCAATTTCTATTTACCTGTTTGTGTGAAACCACACATGCATGACACTACATAGACAATTTTCCTCTTTCTAGGATTCAGGATATCATGTTAATGAAATTGAAGTTGCACATTGAAAATGTTTAATAAACAATTGAATTTCCTCTCACTTCTACTCTGCAAGGAGTTATTCCAAAGAATATTAAGCTGTTCTGGTGTGTATAATTCCTTTAAAAGATCAATATGTTTGGTTTAGGAGCTAGTAGGGTAGATAGTGATCATTTAGTTCCAACTTTTCCTGAAGTCTCTGTGTGATTGTTGATAGGCTTATATGGTTGAATTTCTAAACCCCTTCTATCAAGGGACTCTTATCATTTATAACTGACAAAAGTCTAAAAGTTAACCTTAACACCTTAATGATGAAAAGTGACTAGAGCTCTGTGTCAGGTCAGCCATTTGTATTAGACTTATCCATAGTTGTGTATGATTTGGGGTGATAGCATTCAATTTTGTTTTGTTTTTGATATATGCCAGCAAGTATAGAATGTTCCCAGGACCCCACAGAAAAGGTGAACTTCATTTGGAAGTGGGAAGTTAGGAGGTTAGAGTATGAGAAAGTAGTATCATCTTAATGACTTAATTTAGCCCTGACCGTTATGTCCTGGCCTGTTCCCAGTATGTCAATTTATATTAAATTGCTCTGAACACATTTCTTCATATGTTTTATGAAAAATTTTCACCTCCATCTCTTAAATGGAATTAGGCAAGGATGTTGATATAAACACTTTAGATGTGTTTGATACAGAATTTTTATTTTTTTGTAGATCCAGAAAAGTCCAGACATGATGCAGTGGAAGTACAAGTGAATGGGAATCTTATCAGAGAACCTGAAGAGGTGGAATTGGAAGACGATGAAGATAAGACTGGACAACTTAACATGCGTGGAGTTTTTCTGCATGTCTTTGGAGATGCTTTGGGTTCAGTGATTGTGGTAGTAAATGCCTTAGTCTTTTACTTTAATTGGAAAGGTTGTCCTGAAGGGGAGATTTGTGTGAACCCATGTACACCTGACCCCTGCAAAGCATTTGTAGAATTAGTTAATAGTACTCAGGCAACAGTTCGAGAGGCTGGTCCTTGCTGGGTACTATATTTAGACCCAACTCTTTGTATTGTAATGGTTTGTATACTTCTTTACACAACTTATCCATTGCTTAAGGAGTCTGCTCTTATTCTTCTCCAAACTGTTCCTAAACAAATAGATATCAAAAATTTGATAAAAGAACTTCGAAATGTTGAAGGAGTTGAGGAAGTTCATGAATTACATGTTTGGCAACTTGCTGGAAGCAGAATCATTGCCACTGCTCACATAAAATGTGAAGACCCGACATCATACATGCAGGTGGCTAAGATCATTAAAGACGTTTTCCATAATCACGGAATTCACGCTACCACCATTCAGCCTGAATTTGCTAGTGTAGGCTCTAAGTCAAGTGTAGTCCCGTGTGAACTTGCCTGCAGAACTCAGTGTGCTTTGAAGCAATGTTGTGGGACACGGCCACAAGCCCAGTCTGGAAAGGATGCAGAAAAGGCCCCATCAGTTAGCATTTCTTGTTTAGAACTTAGTGACAATCTAGAGAAGCAGCCCAAGAGGACTAAAGTTGAAAACATCCCTGCTGTTGTGATAGAGATTAAAAAAATGCCAAACAAACAACCTGAATCATCTTTGTGAGTCTTGAAAAAGATGTGATGTTTGACTTTTGCTTTAAACTGCAAGAGGAAAAAAGACTCCATTGAAATTCTATGTTTGCCAAGTAGTGTAATTGAAGTCCTTGTCTGGTCACAGTTTAATTCTATTTTTGTAAGAACATAATGGGACTGCTTAACAGAGTTCTATATTACAACTTTGTGATTATTAGTGCAGAGTACAGCTATGCTGTAACAGTTTTGAAAAGCCAGTTTTAACACTATGTTACATTTTTAAGTATAAACCTTATATAACATAATGCTATTTGATTTCCAGTTTTTCAATGGTAAAAAACTAATTAGGGGGATAAATAAATTTAAATTGTTACTGGAATTTCTCTGCTTTTCTTTTCCCCCAGTGTTATATTTTGTTTGTTAGAATTATAATTGCTAGAACTCTAAAAATCAACAGGTCTGTTTCCTTTGCCGTTTTATGTAATATTTACTTGCCCTTTGAGATCATTACATAGCATAATGGCAGCATATTTTAAGAATGACTCATGAATATTATTAGGAAAAGTTCTTTTTTTTCTTCACATGGGGTTTTATGATACTGAAGATAAGTTGCTCCTCTGTATCCTATGTTGCTGAGTATTATTCTAATAAACAGATAATTAAATTGAACTAGTGTACCTATAATAGGGCATATGGGCAGTAAGAGCAGGGAAGGAAGTTTTACCAAATTAAATATTTAGATTCTTGTAAGTTAATAATCAGACTATATATCTAAATTATTCTGAGAATTTTAACTTTTTAAAAAAAAAAAAAACAAAGGTAGCCTAAAAGATGGGTATGTTCACCAGCATTACTTTCTTTGAAAGATTGGCATTAGAAACAGAGTTGAAAATTTACTCATAAAATATATACAATAAATATTTTTAAGACTTTAATTTAATAATTACATGTTAAATGAAAGCTTATTAATCTAATCTTTTAAATTGTGAGTTTTAAAAATAACTTCAGAGTCATTTCACAGTGACCAATCATGAAGGGATTCAAACAGTGTTTTGAGCCCAACCAGCAATGCTTGTGCTTTGCCAAGAGCCATTGACTTAAGAGAAAAATCTGAAGGTTAATGCAGTTTGGATATTAAACTGTCAAAAAGCAAAATTAGTTAAGACAAAATTAATAATTGAGATTCTGTAAGTCATTCTGTCTTGACATTGCTCAGACCTTCCAATAGTGGCTTATTTTGCAAGATGTCGTAGTATCTATACAGGAAACTGTTTTTGGCTATTTCATTGTTCGTATGGATTTCAAATCCATACACAAATATTATTTAAGGGTATTTAAGTTATATTTTTCTGATAGAGAGGGATTATGCTTTGTGAAAAAACTAGATTTTTGTCCTCAAAAGGATGAATATTAATATCAGTTATCATGTATAGCTCTATTTTTCTAGAAACGAGGTATCCTGACTACTTTAGTACCTTTTATAGCTGACTACTTTGGGGATGGCTACCTTTTGGGATTTGAAATAATTCATTGTTTAATGGGTCTTAAGATGAAAACGTTGGCATTTGACAGTTAACTTTTTAAAGGGACGATCTTTTGTGGTAGACGGTGTGAGTTTTTCCTAGTATAATAAGCCTGTTGCTGGCAATGGGCCTGTTTAAGAACACCCAATTTTTCCATTGAGAATGAGGTAATTTTAGGAACATAGTTTGTAAGTTCACATTTACTATAATGGGCCAAAACCATAACCTGACAATTTGCAATACATCTTTATCATTTAATACTCTTCTGATATTGTATATTTCAATTCCTAAACTGGTAGTTACTTGGAATTTTGCAAACATTTTTTTAAAACATGAAATTGGGGGAATTTCATATGAGTGAACAAGAGAAAGCTTCAAATTATATCATGTACATTCCTGATTTACCGTTTTTTGAAGATCTCAAAACAATTTATGTTATATAAATATTTCAGTAGTAATATAAAAGGATAACTGGTAATATATATTACATTCAATGAGGTTTTCTTTACAATGCTCTATTGGGTCTATTAAAGGTTGCATAAGGCATAAGACATCAACTGAAAAGTTTTTTTTAAATGGTGTATAAGCATGGGACAAGGGCTATTTTTTTTTTTCCCAAAGTGCTTTGATAGTAACAGCCTTTAGATTTTAGTTACTTCACTTTTCATAATTTTAAGTAGCTCATAAGTAACAAAGTGGTACCATAGGGTTCTCTTTTTCAAAGGATTTCTGTCATAATAGCAAAATCAGTGGGCACTGACCCACCTTTTCAGTTTTGGCAGAGAATTATTTATTTCTTTACAATGCACTTTCTAACCCATTTTTAGCTATATTAGCATTATCTTTTAAAAATGCTTTTATATTTAAATATTGTGGGATTTAAGTATCTTTTCCAAAATAGTTTATTCCTTCCTGAAAGAAAATGAGGGAAATTCCATTGATTATTAGGAGACTTAAACCCAATATTTAAATGCTGTTTTATAACACTGCATCAGTTTTAGGAGGTGCATCTCTCCTGCTGGCTCTTTTATATTTGAGCAAGATCAGTGTATTTAGAATATGTGTTTAGAAATGTGTCTGTTGTCTCAATTTAGTAAGAAGGAGGTGCTGCATGTGCCTGAATTAAAACCAACCCAGACATTTTTTCTCACCTAAATTCCACCTTAGTGATGAGAGAGATTTAATTCTCCACTGTCACCTTTTAGTTATATGATTGTTTAATAAAATTTTTTTTTCAGAGAGGATCTGCCCTGTATAAAGTATGAACTAGAACCTAAAGGAAAAGTAAAAAACTCAGAAACTTTGCTGTGTGTATTTTAACGTTTTAGAAAGTAGTATATTTGAGTAAGTAAGGTATGTAATTTGAACAGGAAGAATTTGCATCAAGAGCACCTTGGAAAATCACAAGTAGAAGACTATATTAATGTTTGTATCTTGTTAACATCCTCAGTTAATTTTGAGTTTTTGAAAGTTTTGAAGGAAAAGTCCTATGGAACCTAATGTGAAGTATTTAGTAGGCTAACTGGTATTGAGTTGTAGATTTTTACTGTTTATAAACAAATATCTTTTGATGAAATGTCATTTACCTGCTGTCTTAAGATGTTCACACACAAAAATAGGGAGAAGAATCCTACAACATAGAAATATTTATTTTAATAGAGTTTCAGTTAAGTCATAAAACAGTGTTAAAACTTGGGAAGGTGGAGGGTTTGTTATTTTAAATTGAAACTGTCATACAGTGTTTGACCATCTGAAACGGGAATTATAATAGCACTATTTTGATGTAACTCTACCGCTATTATGTGGCAATGCTATTTAGTTTTACTAACAAGTTCTGAAATACTTAGCAGTCATTTTCACTGGCACAGGAGACTTTTGTATGTCATTCAATTTAAACTTTTAAACCAAAAACTTTATGGTTCAGTGTCTTTGGCAAAAAGATACTGAAGGGAATGTAACATACAATTAATATGTGGTTATATATAAAAAGACACAAATTGCCATGTTATGGTTCTGCCTTGAAACAGCACAATGAAGTGTATCAGTGTATTCTGTGATTCTTTATGAAACTTCCATGTTGTGTTGTTTTGTGTCTGCCACAGGGTGCCCTCGGGCCAGATGTGGCACAGTTAAATGCAATTATCATCTCATGAAATGCAGATGCAGATAAAATGTCTTTAGTGCTGCAACATTTTACCTAACTTTTTGTATGTTTCTGACTGTGCGTTGTTTTCCAAAGCTGTTCCTACCTCACCATGAGGCTTTATGGATTGTTATGTATTATAAATGTTCTTTATGAGACAGACTACTGTGTTTCTTCTCATTTATTAAAAGTTAAGTAGAAAAATAAACTAATTTTAATATCTACTTCATTGTTTTATGCATATGGCCTCACGCAGTTGTTGTGGTGCACAGGCTTAGTTGCTCTGGAGAATGTGGGGTCTTCCCAGACCAGGGATTGAACCAGTGTCATACTATCCACGATTTCAGGCAACCACTGGGGGACTTGCAATGTATGGATAAGAGGAGACTAAAAAGTGTGTGTGTGTGTGTGTGTGTGTGTGTGTGAGTCGCTCAGTCGTGTCCGACTCTTTGTGGCCCTATGGACTGTAGCCCGCCAGGCTCCTCTGTTCCTGGAATTCTCCAGGCAAGAATACTGGAGTGGGTTAGCGTTTTCTTCTCCAGGGGATCTTCCTGACCCAGGGATCGAACCCAGGTCTCCCATGTTGCAGTTGGATTCTTTACCATCTGAGCCACCAGGGAAGCCCAAGAGGAGACTACTAGACTACTTTCTGGTAATTTTTTTCCAAACAATTAAATGTAAGATCCAGAGTTGAATTATAGTACCAGAGGAGACTACTACAATTGATTCCACATTTTTTTTCATACTTGAACATTTCTGAAATCAGATTGCATCAATACAATCCATGATAACTTACAACTCCTTTTGGCCAACTGTGTTTCTTATTAGGATGTATCTTACAATTAATCATTCAGAAAAGAATTACCAGGTCTTTCCAGAAGTACTGCCAACATTTCTTAAAACCTTATGTACTATGCATTGCACATCTGGATGAGAGCTGTTGCTTTTGAATTAGGTGAAACTATGCTTAAGAAGGTCAATGACAATGTTGTTTTTAAAGAAATCCCATAGAAATTTCTGAGCCTTCAGAACTGACCATTTTTGCCCTGTCCTCCCTATAGCCTATATAGCCTTTTCACTTTTAAATCAAGTAACGTAGCACTTTGTTGCATTTGCTTATTTACAAACCTATTTCCTTTTTAAAGATTATAAATTCTATGAGGTCAGAGCTGTCTTCTTTATTTCCTCAGGGTCTAGCACACTGTAGGCATTCAAAGGTGTTTGAAGGAATATTGAGGAATGGCAGGCATGGAAGAGGACATAGCAATAACTCTATTAATAGCTAAAATATACTGAGCAGTTATTACCTACCAGCCACACACATTTTCATTTAATCCTTACAAACTGTTAGCCACATTCCATTCCATTTGGCAGACCAACGGATATCAAGTACCTTACCCAAAGGCATCCAGATAGCGATGGATCCAGAACTGGAATTCAGCAAGAGATCTAGAATGCATCAAGTAGCACGCTTTCCCATTACTTTGAACTGTCAACAACCCATTTCATCGGTAAATTCAGAATGAAGAATTCTTTTAAATTTTCATGCAACAAGCAGCAATAGATAGGCAAAAAAAAAAAAAAAATACATTTTACAGTATTTGATATTTACAAAAAAACATCAGCAGTAGTCACCAGATGAAAAATCAGAACTTATGGTTGTGTCATTCAAATTACATGGGGCAGAGGGATAACAATATTTTTTAGAATTTAGTGTCTCTCGGTTTCAGTTTAGCCTTGCAGACAGTGCCCATCATTACAAAGTAGTCAGCTAAGCCACTATTAGTACAAGTGTTGTTTAAGGTAGAAACTGCTCCACTTGAAGCACAAACACCTATGGCCTACATATATTTTTATGCTGAAAACCGCGTATTTGGAGAACTGGAGAGCAGAGGTAATTGAACTAAATGTGAATGAGGAGATGCAGGTAGAAGATGATTTGCTCTTCGACAGAGATGCTATTAGCATTTGGGTGAGAAAATGTACCATAGTACAGAAGTGTCCCGTGCGCTGAATTTAGTAGCCCAACCTCCTTCCACACAAGTGTTTGTAGTTCCTCCACTTCCCCTGGCTCAACATCAATACACCTCAACTTTTGCAAATGTCTCTGAGGGAGGCAGCCTGGCCCTGGACCACCATGAAGGACTGACCTAGTGGGACTCCTCCAGTCTCTCCTGCATGATCCAAATGCTATCTCTATTTTCCTCCTTTTACACAGACCGAATAACATAGATTCTCTGTGTTTTGTTTGAACTTCAGTTCCATCTTAAAGTCCAAGAACCAAGCTTCCATTCCTACAGAATCAAATAGACAATCTGAAGAGCTGACTTCTGAGACTTCCAGCCATTGAAAAGACCGGGTAGACAGGAACTCCTCTGAGAGGTTAAGAACATTGTTCTGCTTAAGGAAGCAGTGCAGATGTGGCCAGCTGAATTTGTCATGGAAACCATATCTTTTTTTTGGAGTATAAGAATCGAATATCTGGCATTGTAAAAGGGATTCAAAACCAGTGCCCTTAATTAAAGTACAGATTTGAATATTCAAATAGAAATTTTAAGGATTGACCCTAATTTTCCTTCTAATTGTGAAAATGTCAAAATTTAGACAAAATTTATCTGGACTTCATTTTTGGAACTATAGATTTACAGTATTATGTTACTTTAATAACATATAAAGGCATATAACATAGTGTTTCAGTATTTTTGAAGATTATATTCCATTACAGGAGGATGAAATGGCACCCACTCCAGTATTCTTGCCTGGAAAATTCCATGGGCAGAGGAGCCTGGTGGGCTATAGTCCAAAGGGTTGCAGAGAGTCGGACACGACTGAGCATGAGCACAGATAGGTTATAACAAGATAATGAGTATAATTTCCTGTGTTACACAGTATACCCTTGTTACTTATCTATTTTATTTATGGTAGTTTGTATCCATACCCCTAATTTGTCCCTCCTTCTTCCCTTTTCCTTTTAGTTACCATAAATTTATTTTTTATATCTGTGAGTCTTTTTCTGTTTTGTAAATAAGTTCATTTGTATCATATTTGAGATTTCACATATAAGTGATATCATATAGTATTTATCTTTCACTCTCATTTTGCTAAACTAATATTGTTTAAGTCCATCCACATGGCTGCAAAAGGCAGAATTTCATTATTTTCTATTGCTGAGTAACATTCTGTTGTTATATACAGAGAGAGTTATATATATATATATATATATTGTTGAATATATATCTCACATATTCTTAGTCCAATCATCTGTTGATGGGCACTTGAGTTACTTCCATGTCTTGGCTATTGTAAATAGTGTTGCTATGAACATTGGGCTTCACTTATAACTTTCAAATTAGTGGTTTTGTTTTTTTGAGTATACATACCCAGGAGTGGAATTGCTGGATCATATGGTAGTTCTATTTTTAGTTTTTTAAGGAACCTCCATACTTTTTTCCATAATGAATACACCAATTAACAATTTACATTTCCCTTAACAGTTTATGAGGGTTCCCTTTTCTCCACATTCTCTCCAACATTTGTTGTTTATAGACTTTGATTTAAACAGTCTCAGAATAGCCATTCTAAGCAGTGTGAGCTGGGAGGTGTGAGACTTTAATTTATACCAATTCACCCTTAGAACCTCCAGAAGGAATGAAGCCTACTGATGCCTGCATTTATTCTGTAAAACCCATTTTGGACTTACGACCTCTAGACATGTAAAGTACGTTTGTCTTGTTTTAAGCCACTAAGTTTGTGGTAGCTTGTTACAGCAGCAATAAGAAACTAATATACATTTATTAGCACATAAATATGATTGATACACTAAACTTCTATATTTATTACTACCAAACCTTTGCTATCATGAAGGTAAAGTACAGACCTACTTATAAATAGAATTTTATCAGAAAAGGGCTAGATGCCATAAATGATGGTATAGCTTTTGTTTCACGTTTATGCAATCATTTTCTTTGGATAAGTAAGTTAATGAAATATTGATATATGGTTTTAAGGTAGGGAAAGTGAAAGTGAAGTCGCTCAGTGGTGTCTGACTCTTTGGGACTCCATGGACTGTAGCCCACCAGGCTTCTCCATCCAAGGGGTTTTCCAGGCAAGAATACTGGAGTGGGTTGCCATTTCCTTCTCCAGGGGGGAGATGCTAAAGTTGAACACATGAAATACAATCAGGGGTCTTCTTTATGCATGTGTTCTGAGTTTTATGTGGCGATATCAAGCTTCAAGGATAAGTAATTCCTTAAGGGATTTGGTGGGAGTCCAGACTTCCTCGTATGTTGTGGCAGGACCCAACTGAATGAAAGAAGAGCTCAGGGTGAGTGAACCAGCTTTGTGTGGATTAGAGATGTCCTCTTGAAAAGCCCGGAGACCCCCTGAAGTGACTATAGAGGAGCACTCACCACGGCAGGCTCCGCTTTCTTCTCCTCGCCTTTCTCCTCTCGCTCCAGTTAGAGCCTGCTCCCGCCTCCTCTCCTCCTTCATCCTCTCTTTTGTCTCTAGCCCGTTCTTCACCTCCATGTCTTATTAGGAATATGGCCTTGGCTGACTTGATACTTCTTGGAGTCTCAGTTTTCAGATCTGTGAGATGGGAATAATACACCTTTTATAAGGTTCTTGTGAGGACCACACGGGGCAAAAATGAACTTGTATCTACCTCCTCTATTTTTGGCTGCACCAGGTCTTAGTTGCAGCACATCGAATCTTTAATTGTGGTACGTGGGCTCTCTTACTTGTGACATGAAGGGTCTAGTTCCGTGACTAGGGATTGAACCCAGGCCGCCTGCACTGGGAGCACAGAGTCTTAGTCACCAGGGAAGTCCCTCTACCACATTCTGTGTTCTGGCACTGTGCTAAATGTTTTAGCCAATCATTCTATGAATAAATGCTAGCACTATCTTCAATCTAGAGATGAGGGTAGGAGAACTGAGTGATGGAGGCTCTTCAAATTACATGGTACAAAAAGTGTTTAGCTCTAAAGTCAGACTGCTAGGCTTCAAACCCCAGACTCACTGACTATGTAACGTTCGGTAAGTTGTCTGGCTTAGCTTCCTCATCTGAAAAATGAGGATACTAGGAGTGTTTTTTTATAGGGTTGTTATAGATTAAATGAATCAACTTAAGTAAACCATTTTGAAAAATTCCTGCCCTTCATTCAGGGCTCAATAAATATTAGCCAGTTTGCATTCTATTCCCTTATTTCTTTCCCTCCTTTTTCCTTCTTTTTCTTTCCTCCTTCTCCATTCTTTCTGTCTTCTCTCTTTTCCTAACCTAATTAGTGCCCCCTAAGACCTTGCTGGGGCTTTCCTGGTGGCTCAGTGGTAAAGAATCCACCTGCAATGCAGGAGATGCAAGAGGCAGGGCTTTGATCTCTGGGTTGGGAAGATCCCTTGGAGGAGGGCATGGCAACCCACTTCAGTATTCTTGCCTGGAGAATCCCATGGACAGAGGAGCCTGGTGGGCTACAGTCCAGAGGGTTGCAAAGGAAATCAGTCCTGAATATTCATTGGAAGGACTGATGCTGAAGCTGAAACTCCAATACTTTGGCCACCTGATGCAAAGAACTGACTCCTTGGAAAAGACCCAGATGCTTGGAAAGATTAAAAGCAGGAGGAGAAGGGGATGACAGAGGATGAGATGGTTGGATGGCATCACCGACTCGACGTGAGTTTGAGCAAGTTCCAGGAGTTGGTGATAGACAGGGAAGCCCGGCGTGCTGCAGTCCATGGGGTTGCAAAGAGTTGGACACGACTGAGTGACTGAACTGAACTGAGCAACTAAACACAGTACGGCACTGCACAGACTCGATTTAATGTGCACTCTGGCACACAAGACCCTGATTAATCCCACTCTGGACTCTTACTCTTTTCAATGGTACCACATTTCTCTTTTTCAAAATCATTAGACTCTTTTTTCCCCTCCAGGCAACTTCTGTGACAAGCGTTACCTGCAGGATAATAAAGTATCTTGAGAACAAACAGTTGTTTACCTTATGATTGATTCTATGACTGCTATGGGGAGACACCTTGGGAGAGGAAGAAAAATTGCTGATGCTCAAAACAAAAGAGACAATTCCAACAATTCACGTAGGCTCTGGAGGGTCAGTGATGAATGGCATTTGAGTGTGTGCTCTCTGCCCTCATGTTGTTGGGTAGCCTAGTGATGATTTCTGCAAAGGGCAGAGCTTGGACCTGAGAACTTTTCAGCTGGGATTCAGGGATCTTATGAGAACTCCTTTTAAGGGACAATGGTATGGCAGAATGGAGAGTCCTGATGGTGCTTTTCCACTGCACTAACCCAGCAGGCCTGGGCCACCCTCTGCAATTCCAGAGAAGCAGACCCAAAGGAGGCAATAACACCCACTTCCTTTCTCCTCCTCCTCGCTCTTCTCCTCCTTTACGTTCTTCTTCTCCTTTCTCTTTTCATCTTCCTCCACCCCCCTCTAAATCAACGGACCATATAATTTTCACATTCTCCTCTTTTTCATAACCAAACTGTTTGAGAACCTTTGAGTGCGTTGCCGGTGAACATGCCTGGGTAGGTCTGGTGAGCTAACTCCTGAGTAGCAGCTCAGGCCTTTTTACTGAACATCACTAGCTGCTTTGGGACCTTGGCTGTCTTAGGGTTTTCAGCTGGATTTTTCCTCTCTTAATTATAACTTGGACACAAGTCTCAGAAGAGCCAGCTATTTGAAACATAAGTTAATAAGCAGCAAAAAAAAAAAAAAAAAAAAAGATGCTGCAGAATTGCTTCAATATCTGCTTCCCCCAGATTATGGTGTCACATTCATTTGATAACTCTTATTTAATAGGACATGAAACTGTCTACCCTGCTCCAAAATCCAATATATTGATACAAAAGAGAAAAGACGGTGCTGATTCCACCCCATGTGGTTTTTCATTTATTGAAAGTCAAGACTGCTTTTGCCCACAGTGTGGGATTTGTGGAGTAGGGCTTGCAGAGAGCAACCTGAAACTCTCTTACCTCATCATTTAAGGCTAAACACTAGCATTTTGTATGCATAAAAAAATAAAAAACCCAGTTAATTTTATTAAGTGTATAAATTAGGTCTTGAAAGCACTGTTTGTCTATTTTTGTTGCTGGAACACATGGTGTCAATAATATATCAACTTATATTTTAAAACTATATATGTGCATTTATATGTGTCTACAAATATTTTTCTTGTTTAAACAGAAGTCAATTTGTGCCACTTGTTAAACAGCACTAGGTTGAATTGTGAGATCACATTTATTTATTTTTTTAAATTTTGTTGAAACTTTCTTTGTGACTTAATTTTTTTGGTAAATATGCCACATAAAAATAAAAAAATGTATGATCTCTATTTTAGGAGGGGTGTATGGTTCTGTTAATATAGCTGTCAAATATATCATCCTTATTCATCACTTTGTCTGATTTGTCTATCAGTGTCTAAGAGAGCTGTGTTAAAGTCTCCCACTATGAATGTGAATTTATCCAGTTTTCTTTGAGATCCTATTAGTTTTTCATTTACGTATGCCTGAACTGTATTAATAGAAGGATACAAGTTCATGATATATTTTCTTGAAGACTTTAAAAAACTCATTTTAAAGTGAAGACTTTATCTGTGTTAATGCTTTTAGCCTTGATTTCCATTTTATCTGTTATCAATACTGCTCTCTAGATTTCCTTTGATTTGTTGTTGCTGTTTAGTCACTAAGTCATGTCTGACTCTTTCAAGACCCCGTGAACAATAGCCTGCCGGGCTCCTCTGTCCATGGGATTTCCCAGGCAAGAATGCTGGAGAGGGTTACCATTTTGTACTTACTCCAGGGTGAAATCACATTTAAAAGAAGCTTATAGAACAATTTTAGTGATAACTGAACAACAATTGATCTGAAGTTAAAATATTTTTTCCTTATATATTACTTACTCTATGCAAAAGTGACCAAGTAGCAGGAGCTGGTGCCAAAGAAGATCCTGGAGGGGAAAGTGTGGTGGCTGGGAAGACAGTGAGGAGATCATTCCTGAATGTGAAAGACAAGGCAAGTCACCAGGCTGGGGCGAGTGCAGGGCTGAGCCATCCCTTGGTGAGTGATCGCTCCTTCTCCTTGTCAGAGCCCGGGACAGTATAGGAGCATTGCTGGCTCGAAACAGCTCTGCTGAGGGCTTGGGTGGAGGTAAAGTCAAGGGATACTGCCAGCCCCTTTTCTCCATTGAAAGCAAAACTGCAAGTCCCTCAGTCGTGTCCGACTCTTTGCGACCCCATAGACTATACAGTCCATGGAACTCTCGAGGCCAGAATACTGGAGAGGGTAGCCTTTCCCTTCTCCAGGGGATCTTTCCAACCCAGGGATCAAACCCAGGTCTCCCACATGTCAGGCAGATTCTTTACCAGCTGAGCCACCAGGGAAGCCCTTTGTCCATTAGGGCCCAGCATTTTATTCACACAAACTTTCACTTTCATTCTCCATCTGGGGTGGTGATTAACGCATGGATTTTGGAGAGAGAGTTGGAGTCCTGTGGCCTGTTTACTTTCTTTATCACACTGGGCACATCACTTTGGCCTCTTTGGGGACAACAGCGGTATAGCTTCATGGGATTGTTGTGAGGATTAAAGAAATAATGCATGTACAGTCCTTGGCATGGGACTCAGGGCATCACTATTGGTCCTCGTTATAATCCCAGGGGGCAAACATAAAATGAGGCTTAGTGAGATTAAGTACTACTCTAGATTTTTTAAAAATTATTTATTTGTTTATTTTTGGCTGTGCTGGGTCTTGGTTATTTTGTGCAGGCTTTCTCTAGTTGAAGAGAGCAGGGGGGAGGGGAGGCAGAGGGGGGGCTACTCTCTAGATGTGGTGCACAAGCTTCTCGTCGTGGTGGTCTCTCTTGTTATGGAGCACAGGCTCTAGGCTCGTGGGCTTTGGTAGTTGCACCATGACAGCTCAGTGGTCGTGGCACATGGATTTAGTTGCCCCCAGCATGTGGGATCTTCCTGAACCAGGGATTGAACCCATGTCCCCTGCACTGGCAAGCAAATGCTTATCCACTGTGCCATCAGGGAAGTCCAAATAGTACTCTAGATTATCAGTCGAGATTAATTATTAAACTGGATTTAGCATTCATCTAGGCTAGGTCTAGATTCAAATCTGGGCCTCTAAAACTCATAATTTTCCTCTTAATGTCACACTTAAACCCGTGGGAGTTTTCCAGGATTTCACTGTTCTCTGAAGCACAGATTGGTTTCATCCAAAAAATATTTACTGAGTGCCTATTACGCAGAAGGCCCTGGCGGTGAACATGAATCCCTACCCTTGTGGAGCTTGCAGAAGTAAGCTTCTCGTGAAGTTCTGGTAGAGGCAAGACAAAGAAGTAAAATGATGTCAGATTAAATTCTAAGGAGAGAAGGATAAAGCAGGGAAGTGAGGATGAATTTACATGTGTTTACACTGGGCTTCCCCGGGGGCTCAGTCAGTAAAGAATCCACCTACAATGCGGGAAACCTGGGTCTGATCCCCGGGTCAGAAAGATCCCCTGGAGAAGGAAATGGCAACGCACTCCAATATTCTTGCCCGGAGAATCTCATGGACAGAGGAGCCTGGCAGGCTACAGCCCATGGGGTCGCAAGAGTTGGACACAACTTAGCGACTGAACCACATATTGGAGAGGATGGTTGTTGTTGATATTCTAGACATAAAGTCCAGGAAAGCCTGAATGAATGAAAGACAGGTATTTGAGTTGAGAGCTAAGAGGGAGACGAGGCAAGTCCCTCAGCTTCTGGGAGGAGAGCCTTTCAGGAAGAGGAAATAGTAGGGCGGGTGTCCCGAGGGGGAGCTAGAAGACAGGAATGGACGCCAGCGAGGGAAGGTCCACATTCCAGGAAACAGTGTCTTGATTCTTTGATCAGACTGGAGATCAGATTACTTCCACAAAGCAGGTTTTCTGAACATTTGGCCTTCGCTTTCATCAGCCACTGGCCCTTCGTTGAGTCACTAAAGCCTGGGGTTGAAGCAATCCTGAGGAGTAGGGCTGGTTTTGTGGTGTTCTGATTTGTTGCATAATAGCAGTGACAGGCTTGGTGACTCAGCAGGGTTCTGTGCGTGAAAGTCAGCCCACTGGACGACCAGCTCCAGCCCCAAGGCCTCCCAGGTCCCGTGGATCCTCTGCAGGGTGAAGCGTGGGGCCGTTTCGCTGACACTGACCCTGATGCCCTCTTGCTGTCTGAACTCCTGGAGTTCTGAACAAATGCTTATTCCCAGAAGGAGTGAGCTTCCAGTGTGATATGATCTCCCCGGAAAAAGGAGCCTGCTGAATGCAGCAGATGAGGATGTGGACTTTGGAGCCGGAGAATCGTTTAAGTCTGGCAATAATGGGTTATGTAACCATGAGCAAGTTATTAACCCATAAAATGAGGACGTGAGTACTTATGTCTTAGGAGACTGAGTTCAATGGTGGTGAAATACGGAGCGTGCCTAGTACAGTGCTAGCACTCAGCAGAATCTCAATAAATGGTCATCATGATTATTATTATATTTTTGAACACTTCCGCACCAGCAACACAGCCAGATCGCTAGTGTGTCCAATTCTTTTTTTTTTTTTGGCCGCACCACACAGCATGCGGGATCCTAGTTTCCCAACTGGGGATAGAACCTGTGCCCCTGCAATGGGAGCTCAGAGTCTTAACCACTGATCTAAAAGTCCCTGTAAACATTTTCCATGTGTTTGTGTTTGTTTGTTTGGCTTTTGTTGTTTGTGCCATGTGACTTCTGGGATCTTAGTTCCCTGACCAAGAACTGAACCCAGGCTCTTTGCCTTGAAAGCCCCAAGTCCTAACCACTGGGCCATCAGGGAATTCTCTCCAATTCTTAATCCTTATCTAAAGACTGATAAAATTGTGGCTCCTGCCTGTCTAGAATCACAACTGAAAATGGGTGTCCATATGCTAAATAAGTGTGCAATGGAGGAACTAGATCTGGAGTGAGGGTGGCACCAAGTCAGAAAAGCTAACAAATTCAATCAGTGTCTAAATTGCCTGCCCTTTCCTTGTATTGAAGGAGTTAGGTGTCTTTCCCATTTGACCTCGGTATTTATTCTCCTTATTCCGTTCTTAGACTTAGATTTACAAATGGATTCTGGTGAGTGGAAACTGCTTTGAATGTGGCAAGAGAGACCACTATTTCAAAAAAAGATCTATCTTGCATGTGTTTTAAGAATGTAGATTCACAATCTTTTGGCTACTAATAGCAGAAAGCCCAACTTGAGCCCACTTAAACAAAAAAATAACAAGGTAAGGGGAAGGGGGAAAGGAATGGAAATTCACAAAGGCTTTGGCTTGCTAATTCAGATGTGTCATATTTTGATAATGTTTTTGTCTGTGTGTTTGCAGAATTATTTGCTTTCTATCAAATATATCTGTGGATATCCATGAAGTTAGAGATTCAAAGGCTCTTTACTAAAGTTTTTCCCACGTAAGTGGGTTTTGTTGGGGGTAGGATGGTCATTGGCCTGGGATTAAATGTTTCCTGGGGAAAACATGCTTGGGGCAGTGGAGGTCACTGAGTTAATGCTAATCTCAAGCAATTGAAAGCCTGCAGAGACGAAAAACCCAAACTTCAGCTGCCTTTGCCTCTGTCCTAAGGCTCCTCTGGTCAGTGTGGCCAAAGCAGTGTACTCAACTCTGGGAGTTAAGAAAATAAAGTAAGTTTTAATTACACAATTTATATGCAGATGCATTCTCCTAGTAAATCATTAATGTAATACTGACAAGGCTCAAGAAAGTTTCCTTCTATTTGTTTTTTAGAAGTTGTTTTGTTTTTAAGTAAAGTCTTTTGAATTTATCAAATGTTTTTTTATTCAATTTTTATGACCATATGGTTTTGTGCTTTAATTGCCATCCTCCTAATCCTCGATTTGGTATCATTCAGTACCTTTTCCTACCTATATAAAAACAAATACATAGATATGAATATATATACCTATGTATATATGCATATACAGGTATTAAATTAATGAGTATTATATTGATATAGGTATTCAAGCCATATACACATTATATATGTGTGTATATGTATGTTACTTATATATAATTAATACCTGTCTTAATTTATGCAGGATTGTTTCTGTGAAGGTGTTTCCCAGCTGAATCATTTTGCAACTTTTTGCAACTCAACTGAATCATTTTGCAACATTTTGCAACTCCACAATATGTAGTTCTTAAAGATCTACCTTTTCATTTGTAGCTGATGTTCAATGTTGTTTTGTTGTTTCGCAGGTAAGTTGTGTCAGACTCTTTTGTGACCCCATGGCCATGTTGCCAGTCGTGTCAGACTCCTTTGTGACCCCATGGCCATGTTGCCGCGTGACTACTTTGTTTGGTCAGGTTCCTATTGATGGATGTCTGGGGTGGTCTAGCTTTTCACTCTTGAAGGTAATGCTGTAATGAATATCTTTAGCCATGTTTCCTCATGCACATGGATCTGCCTTTTAAGAAAGTCCCTGAGGCATGTGGGATCTTCCCAGACCAGGGATCGAACCTATGTCCCCTGCATTGGCAGGTGGATTCTTGACTACGGAACCACCAGGGAAGGCAAAGACTTAAGTCTTTTTTTAAGACAATGTTTTTAGAGAAGTTTTAGGTCACGGCAAAATTAGAACAGAGGCACAGAGATTTCCCATCTACCCCCTTACATGCACAGACTCTGCTACTACCAACATCTCCCACCAGAGTGGTTCATTCATTACAACTGGTGAATCGACATTGAAAGGTCATAACCACCTGAAGTCCACAGTTGCCGTTAGGGTTCACCCTCGGCATTTGGCCATAGTCGATGTGTTTGGCCAAATGTGTAATGACATGTATCCATCATTATCCCTTGACTTTTCTGTCTTGAATTTGGTGGAAAACTGATCATTTGTCCTGAAGAGTTTTCTACATTCAAAATGTATCTGCCTCCACACCATGTCTTTTAATGCCCCTGATATTTCCTGAATGTAGTTCTATCTGAAGTCTTTATTAGAGTCAGGTTTGAATTCTTTGGCAAGTTTATCTATGACTTTTTTTTTAATTAATTGATTTGGCGGCATCAGGTCTTCGTTGCCGTGTGCAGGCTCAGTAGTTGCAGTGCTCGGGCTTAGCTGGCCCACAGTATGTGGGATCTTACTTCCTTGACCAGGGAACCTGTACCTCTTTGCATTGGAAAGCTGATTCTTAACCACTGGACCACCAGGCAAGCCCCTCTGTGACATTGTTTAATGGGGCAAATGGTGTAGGAAAGCTACTATTTTTTTGTCCTGTTCTGTTTCGTATTTGTACATCTTGATTTTGTATTTGACCATCTTGTTAAATTGTCTAATTAGTTCTAATAATCTGTCAATTAATGTTCTTGAATTTTCTAGACAAACCATTATATCATTTGCCAAAAAGGCCAGCTCTTTGTTTCTTTTCCACATTTGCACATTTTATATGTTAGCTGTACTGACTGGGGCATCCTATAAAATGTTGAAGAGTAGAGGCAATATTTAGTCTTTACCAACTATTGGGAATGCTTTAGTACTTTACAAAGATGTACTACATCTGTTATGTATTTTTGACAATGTACTTTGGCAAGTTGGTAAAGTTGACCTTTATCAACTCTCTGGGAGTTTATTAAAAAATTATAAATGGATTTTGAATTTTTCAAAGGCTGTTTATTATCTGTTGAAGTGATCATCTGATTTTGTCCTTTTATTTCATTGCTATAGTAAATTATATTTGTAAATTTTCTATGTTGAACCATTTTTGAATTCTCACTTCAGTCCTTACTTAATCTTTCAATATCATGCTAGATTTGATTTCCCAAATTTTTCTTTAATATTTTTGCATCTATCTCATAAGTTATGTGCTGCACTGTGCTTAGTTGCTCAGTCATGTCTGACTTTGTGACCCCGTGGACTGTAGCCCTCCAGGCTCCTCTGTCCATGGGGATTCTCCAGGCAAGACCACTGAAGTGAGTTGTCATGATCTCCGCCAGGGGATCTTCCCAACCCAGGGATGGAACCCAGGTGTCCCACATTTCGGGCAGATTCTTTATGGTCTGAGCCACCAAGGAAGCCCAAGAATCCTGGAGTAGGTAGCCTATTCCTCCAGGGGAACCTCCTGACCCAGGAATCGAATGGGGTCTCCTGCATTTCAGGTGGCTTCTTTACCAGCTCAGCTACCAAGGAAGTCCCTGGTAAGTTATACTGGCCTACAAATTTCTTTGCTTCTGATATCTTTATTTGGTTTAAGAATCAAAGCTACATCAGCCTCTTAAAATAAGTTGAATAGATTTCCACCATTTTCCCATGTCATGGAAGACATTACATAAACTAGGAATTATTTATTTCTTGATTGTCATAATTATTAAAATATACTTTGTTTCTATAGTCATATTGCAACTTTTATTTTGCATTTTCTTTTTCTCTCTCATTGTATTTGCCAGAAGATTATCCATTACATTGTCCTTTGCAAAAAACTAACAGTTAGCTTTAGAGACAATTGCAAATTTGCTTTAAAATCATTATTTTTGTTTTTATCTTTATTCCTTCATTCTATTTCAACTGGGTTTAGTTTCTCTTTTACTTGCTTCTTTTTTTAAAAGTTTAACACATTTGTTTTTAACTTTACAATTATTTAATGTGTATTTAAGATGATAAATGTTCTTCTGACTCCTGATGTGACTGAATTCCTACAGATCTTGATATGAGCTACTTTCATTCTGGATCATTTCCAAAGACTGTGTCATCACCGTTTTGACTTCCTAAGTAATCCAAAGGTATGCAGAACTTTGAGGAGCTATTATTTATTTCATGTCTTCTAATTTAATGTATCATGATTAGTGAATGAGGCTGTATGAAATGAACATTTTGGAATTTGCAGAATTTCTTTTGTGGTCAATTTGTGATCAGTTTTGTACAAATTCAGTGTATATTTCGCCTGTTTCTTGGGAGCGATTTGTTAATTTGTGTTATTAAATCTTCTGTATCTGTAATTAGTTTTTGTCTGTTTGATTGGTCATTTTCTTAGAGAAATGAGTGAACTATATATTTGTCAGTATCTACTTCTGTCAGGTTTTACTTTACACATTTCAGTGTGTTTTATGCATGCCACTATTCATCACCTTCTTGAGAGACTGCTCCTTCTATTAATATAAATATTCACCTATTCTAGGTTTCCTACAGAGATGGGCTCATATAAATTTGTCCTTTGCATCCAGCTTACTTTACCTAGCACAATGTTTTCAAGACTCATCTATGTTATAGGATTTATCAGAATTTCATTATTTTTAAGGTTGAGTTGTATGGATCTATGACATTTGGTTTACCCATTCATCTGTTCCATTGATGAAAATTTGGGTTGTTTATACCTTTTGGCTATCGTGAGTAATGCCGCTATGAACATTGATATTTGCAAGTATCTGAGTCCTTGCTTTCAATTTTGGGAGTACATGCCTAAAAATGGGATTGCTCCATTGTATAGTAATTCTATGGTTAACTTTCTGAGAAACCCCCATGCCGTTTTTCACAGGGGCTGCACCATTTTACATGCTTACCAGCAAGGTACCAGGGTTCTAATTTCTCCAGCACTTGCTATTTTCCACTGTTACAATGACAGCTATCCTAATAGGTGTGAAGGAGCATCTCATTGTGGTTTTAATTTGTGTTTCCCTAGTTGCTAGTGGTGTGGAATATCTCATCATGTGCTTATTGGCCATTTGTATGTCTTTTTTGGAGAAATGTCTTTTGAAGTCCTTTATCCATTTTTTTCATGTAGGTTACTTGTTTTGTTGTTGTTGAGTTTTAGGAGTTCTTTATATTGGGTTGGCCAAAAACTTTTAGCTTTTCTGTATGGAAAAACTTGAATGAACTCTTTGGCCAACCCAATATATTTTGGACATTATTCCTTATCAGATATATGATTTTCTCCCATGCTGTAGATAGCATCCTTTTAGGTGCAAAAGCTTTTAAATTTTGATGAAGTCCAAGTTATCTGTTTGCTCCTTTGTTGCTGTGCTTTTTGTGTCACATTCAAGAAATCCTCACAAATCCAGTGTCATGAAGTTTTCCCCTATGTTTAATCCTAAGCTAGTTTCAGGGCTTTCATTTAGGTCTTTGATCCACTTTGAATTACTTTAGCATATGGTGTAAGGTAAGGGTCCAATTTCATTCTTTGCATGCGGATATCTAGTTTTCCCAAAACTATTTGTTGAAAAGACTGTCCATTCTCCCATTAAATGATGTTATGGGCTGAATTGTGCCCACTGCCCCAAATTTACGTGTTGAAGTCCAAACACCCAGTACCTCAGAATGTAACCATATTTGGAGATGGGACCTTCAAAGAAGTGATTAAGTTAAAACAAGGCTGATAGAGTGAGGCCCTAACACACTGGGACTGATGTCCACATCAGACGAGAGGGATATTCGGCATGTGTTTTCACAGAGAACAGGCCATGGGAGGGTGCAATGAGGAAATGGCCACCCGCAGGTCAAAGAGAGAGGTCTCGGGAGAAATCAAACCAACTTTAATAATTCTAAGTCTTCTAATCCATGTGCGTGGCTGGCTTTCCATGTCATGCACATGAGTGCTCATTCATTAAGTTGTATCCTACTCTTAGTGACTCCATGGACTGTAGCACACCAGGCTCCTCTGTCTGCGGGATTTTCCAGGCAAGAATACCAGAGTGGGTTACCGTTTCCTTCTCCAGGGGATCTTCTCAATCCAGAGACTGAACCCACATTTACTGAGTCTCCTGCATTGACAGGCAGATTCTTTACCAGTGAGCCACCTGTGAAGCCATCCATGTTAATATTACAAAGAGAAATCATCAAATTGATCAAGGGTCTAGTTCCAGAAATTTTTGTTTGATTTTGCTTATTTTTAGAGTAAACATTTGTATATACCTAAATATAGATGCAACATACAAAATACATGTACCAAAATATACACACACATATATACGTATATACACTTTTGTGTATGTACACACACACATATCTGTGTTTCAGCTTACTACTTCTTGAAACTTACTTATTCCTAATGGATTCATTTTTCTTCTTTTTAGAATATGTCTTAATTTCAGAGGGGCTACCCTGGTAGCTCAGATGGTAAAGAATCTGCATGCAATGCGGGAGACCTGAGTTCGATCCCTGGGTTGGGAAGATCCCCTGGAGAAGGGACCGGCTGGCTACCCACTCCAGTATGCTGGCTGGAGAATTTCATGTACTGTTTCAGAGAGAGTCTAGTTTGGCTGGACAAGGAATTCTAAGTTCTGTTATTTCCGCTTAATGTCTTTTTTCGTCTTCACAAACACCCTTGAAGGGAGGTACTGTTATCCCTATCTGACAGCTGTAGCTGCAGAGGCTTGGGTAAGCTAAGTAGTTTGCCCAAAGCCACACAGTTAAAACAACGCAACTGGGATTCAAACCCAACTCCTTCTTGTTCTAAGTTCAGACGCCTGGGCACCTTTCAAAATGCCAGGCGACCCTATGAAAATGGATAGAAGGCGCTCAGCTGTTAGTTTCCTTCTGTGCCATCTTCCTCCCATCTCCAAAAATGGACAGAAAATTTTCTCCCCTCAGGTCAATCTATCAGCCAATGAATCAGCTTCACTGTACTTAGACTTTTAAGAGTAGGAACAGGGGAAAGAGGAACTTTTCTCAGGAGAAAGTGACAATGATGAATGGTTGTGAGTTCTGAGCTGGGAGATGGAAGAACCAAGGAGGGGCTGTTCACTGTCTGGATTGCTGATTCTCCTGTCTGGCCCATCATCTCTAGGGAGCTCCCTCTCGTCTGATCTCTGTTGCCAGTAACCCTGCGCTTGTAGAATGTCTGATCTGGCATTGGGCTTCGGATGGTCACAGAGCAAACCTGGCTGCCCCTGGCTCAGCCAGACACCCTCCATGAGGCCCTTGCAGCCTTACGAGGTGGTGTGTGCCTAGCAAGAGGACTAGGGCAGGCCTTGGGAGGTCAGCGGCTGGCAAGAACCCTGCAACCCCACATGCGAGAAGGTAAGAAAGAATCCTGACTCCTGGGTACTTGGAGGTGGAACATTCTGCCTCACTAACTGTGATTTCCCTTCCTGCTTCCTTGGCAAAGTTAAATAATTAGGTGCATCTTGGCAGCAAAGTCAAAATTAATTTTACTTCCCTCTGCAATGAAAAGTCCAGCTGAGTTGGGAAGGGAGAGGTCCTTGAAAGGTATTTCCACCTCAGCTTGATTTCTGAGTTTAGTAGAAATGGACTTTTTGTTCTTACTGGTAGGTTATTAAAAACCCTCAAGGAATGTGCAGAAGGCACATTGAGTTTGAGGAGCCCAGTAGGCCAAAGAGAAGCTGAATAAATAGTCTAGTTGTTTGGATAGCTGGAGAGTAGTTAAGAGGGAGCTTTAAACGGAGGGCTGCCCCAGGGCTGAGCATCCTGGCTCCTAGGGGCGCCATCCTCAGAGGGTCTGCAGGTGGCATCTGCTCCCTGCTCAGCCCCTACACCTTCCCGGTGCCTAGTGGGCTCCTCGCCTACAGTCTGGGGGCCAGAGAGGTTCAGCTGGCCTCTTGACCCTTGGACGTGACCTCCACGGAAGCCTTTCCTGGCCAAGGAGTGCAGGAGGACAAGGAGGGGTGAGGCTGGGTGATGAGGGAGAGGGGAGAATGCTGGGGGCAGGTTCTGAGGCTTCCTGGGGCACTGAGGTCTCAGCAGGGTGATGGGAGGAGGCAGGGCCTCAACCTGTGTCTGTAAAGGGCTTGATTGAGCTGCTGACTCAGAAGCACAGGGCTGATTACCCATAATTACAGCCCCACGAGGTGCTGAGTCTTGTCAAAATGCAGAGATCTCCTTAGTCCCAGAGCCCCCTGCTCCTTCTAAGTGGAAGAGGCCTTTCTAGAAAGCAAATCCTCCTATCTCCCCACAAAGACAGGAGTCAACTTTCTAGAAGAGGCATTCTCCCCTCCTGAAGCCCAGGGCAGTTTTTCCAAACACATTCACAATCATGTCAGTCGTCCTCCAGATATTTAGCAAGACCTGCAAGCCTGCCAGTCTGGCTCCTGCCTACCTCTCAGCCTCTTCTAGCACCTGTGACCTTCATACCTGGTCTCTAAATTAAGGCAACAAATAGCATCCAATGCCTAGCATGAACTAGGCATTGCTGTAGGCTTTGAGGATACCCTTGTGAACCTCGCTTTCCTTGATTGTTTGAGCCATGTGAGCAAAGGCTTAAAAGAAGACAAAGAACAAGTCAGACATATATGGAAGTACGGCATGGAAGGAAGAGAGACTGGCAAGTGCAAATGTCTTGAGGCGGAAGCACACTTTCCATGCTCAAGGACAAGAAGGCCAGTGAGACCAGAACAGAATAGGAGCTAGAAGGCGGAAGCAAAGGAGTACCAGGGCGTTTGCACTCTGACTTTTATTCTGAGAGACATGGAGGGTTTTGAGCTGAGTACTGTACTGTATGATCTGATTTCGGTTTTAAGTGGACGCTCTCACTGTTTTCTTGAGAATAGAATGAAGGAGGGTGAGGACAAGATCACTTAGGAAGTTCTTGTAATGATCCAGGAGAGGGTTGGTGGAACCTTGACACCATCCTAGTGCCGGAGGTGAGTGGTGGCCAGTGTCCAGAACACCTGACCGAGTTGTCGGGATTGTCTGACAGATCGGATGGGGGTATAAGAGAAACTGAGGAGTCAGAGATGACTCCAGACTTTTGGCCCAAACAACTGAAAGGATGGATTTGCCACGTAAAGAGATGGAAAGTACAGGAGGAGCAGGTTTGGGGGGCCAGATCTGGATTTTGGTGTTGTGACATGTTGGACATGCCAGAGAAGGTGTCAAATAGGTATTTGGGAGGAGGAGGTATTTTTAATTATTTATTTTAATTTATTTATTTTTCACTGGAGGATAATTGCTTTACAACATTGTGTGGATTTCTGCCATACATCAGCATGAATCAGCCAAAGGCATACATGTGTCCCCACCCTCTTGAACCTCCCTCCCACCTCCCACCACACCTCCCACCCCCTAGGTCATCACAGAGCACCAAGCTGAGCTCCCTGCATTATACAAGCAACTTCCCACTAGCTATCTATTTCACACATGGTAATGTACGTATTTCAATACTACTCTCCCAATTCGTCCCACCCTCTCCTTCCCCAGCTGTGTCCATAAGTCTGTTCTCTATGTCTCTTTTCCTGCCCTGCAAATAGGTACATCAGTACCATTTTTCTAGATTCCATATATGTGTGTTAATATGTAATATTTGTTTTCTCTTTCTGACTTACTTCACTCTGTATAGCAGGCTCTAGGTTCATCCACCTTGCAAGAACTGGCTCAAATTTATTCCTTTTTGTGGCTGAGTAATATCCATTGTATATATGCAGCACAACTTCTTTATCCATTCCTCTGTCGATGGACATCTAGGTTGCTTCCATGCCCTAGCTATTGTAAATAGTGCTGCCGTGAACATTGGGGTACATGTGTCTTTTTCAACTATGATTATCTCAGGGTGTATGCCTAGTAGTGGCATTGCTGGGTCACATATCAAATAGTTATTTTGATGTTCAAGTCTGGAATTCAGTGAAGTAACTCTGGCTGAAAAAAATAAATTTAGGAGTCGGCAGCCATTTAAAGCCATAAGCCTGGCTGAAAATCAGCCTAAATTAGAATCATGATCACAAATCTCAGTGGGCTCTTAAGGAGATAGAAGAGAGAAGCCCAAGGACAGAGCTCTGGGCCACTTCAGTGTTTGGAGTCAAGAGATGAAAAAGAACCAGTAAAAGACGCAGAGAAGGAGCAGCCAGTGAGGTAGGAGGGAGGTGGGGAGCAAATGGTGTCTGGAGGCCACAGGGGAAAGTGTTTCAAGGAATGAATGCTCAACAGGGCTAAAACATCTTGAGGGGCCAAGTGAGATGGGAACTGAGACTCAATTATCTGGTAAGGAATTGGCCACCTAGAGGTGTGTTTTGGGGAGAGGTGAGGGGGAAGATGCTGATGAAAGTGGGATCAAGAGAGAATGGAGGTTAGGAATCAAAGGCAGTACAGATGACTCTTCTGAAGAGTTTTGCTGTACAATAAAGCAGAGAGATGGGGTGGTAGCTGATAGAGTATGTGGGATTAGGAGAGAGCTGGGCTATTTTTGAAAGAGGAGAAATAGCAATATATTCATAGGCTAATGGGAGTGACCTGGTAGAGGGCAAAAACGTGATGATGAAGGAGAGAGCACCTGTTGGAGTCTCAGTCCTTGGATGGATGAGAGAGGATGGTTTCTAGTTTCCCCAGACTTGAGCTGCAGGCAGGAGCATAAACAACAGCTCATCCATAGTAACAGGAGGAAAAGCATAATAAAGGGGTCCAGACATGAGCCGGCAGATGTGGTGGGAGCACATGGAAGTTTTCTGGTGCTTTCTCAGTAAAATTGGAAATAGAGGCAGCAGTTGAGAGTTGATAATAGAGAAGGAGGTGTTGGAGGTTTTGGAAGAGAGGGGAACATAGAAAATAGTCCTCTTGAAGGATGGGAGGAAGGATAGACCAGGGAAATGAGATGGGAATGCTCTGGAAGCAGCAAGCATCCACTTGACCTCAGTTGGCTGTGAATTTAAAGTAAGGTCACTTATCAGCTGTTGGCAGGGCAGGTGTTGAAAAGATAGCTGGAATTAACCAAAGTTGGTGTTTTTCCGGAAGAGGACAGTGGAGGAAGAGAGGGGCAAGGGAATTGAGGGTATATGCCAATGAGTGGTTATAATGATTGAGTCGATCATCTAAATTGGGTAAGAAGGGCACTGGGGAGACAAAAGAAAAAGGAAAGACGGGCAAGTCTCAGGAGACTGAAGAATTATTGGAGGGACTTCCCTGGTGTTCAGTGGCTAAGAATCTGCCTTCCAATGTAAGGGATGTGGATTCTATCCCTGGTCAAGGAACTAGGATCCCACATGCTATGAGGCAACTAAGCCCATGCACTGCAACAAAGACTAGTCCCCGCTCACTGCAATAAGAGAAAATTCGCTCTCAGCGATGAAGACCCAGGGCACCCCAAAATAAATAACTAAATAAAATAAATTAAAAAAACACAACATTTGTGCTTGATATGCCTGGAAAGGTTTCTGGTTGCTTCCTTTCTTTCTTTCTTGTTGTTGTTTTCCCTTTTTTCTTTTTCTTTTTTTTTTTTTTTTTTTTTGTTGTTCTTTAGTCTTTAATTTACCAGATTCCTCTCACCAGAGGACTGCTGTACCTCTTGTCCCTCCTTTTTGAAATGCTCTGCCCAAATTTTCCACTCCTTACCCAGTTATACTTGAACTCTGAGCTCAACTGCTACTTCCTAATGGACATTGTTCCAATTATCTATTGTTGCATAACAAACGATCCCAAAATGTGATGTGAACAGCCAACGTTTTAGCAGGGTCAGGAATTTGGACAGGGCCGAGTGGGGATAATTGTCTCTGGTCCTCAGTCTGGAAGACTTGAACAGCTGGGGGTGACTTAAATGGCTAAAGACTGGAATCGCCTGGAGACTTCCTTTTTAAAAAGTTACTTATTTGTAATTGGAGGATAATCACTTTACAAAACTACATTGGTTTCTGCCATACATCAACACGAATCAGCCATAGGTGTACATATAGCCTCTCCCTCTGAGACTTCTTAACGCACGTGTTTGTTGCCTGGACTAGAAAGGCTCAAAAGCTGGGCTCAGCTGGGACTGTGGACTAGAGTGCCAACACAGAGCCTCTCCCCATGGCTCAGGCTTCCTTACAGCATGGCGATGCCAGGGCAATTGGACTTCTTCCTCCCAGAGCTCAGGGCTCCAGAAATGAGAGTTGTGGAGAATAAAGCATAAGTGCCTGGGGCTTCCCTGGTGGCTCAGTGGCAAAGAATCCTCCTGCCAGTGCAGGAGACAAGGGTGTGATCCCTGGCCCAGGAAGATCTCACATGCCTCGGAGTAACTAAGTCCACATGCGGCAGTGACTGAGGCCCGCACCTTAGAGCTATGCTGCATTCATTGCAAGGAGAAGCCTGAACTTTGCAACAGAGAGGAGCCCCCGCGGGGTGCAACTAGGGAAGAGCTCGTGGCCCAGCACAGCCAAACATAAATAAATAAATATGTAAACAGGAGTGCATGGCCTTTTATGTTCTAACCTCTGAAGTCACATATCAATACTTCCACTGACACTGTTGGCTAAAGCAGAGAGAAGCCACTTGGATTTAAGGGAGGGACACAGACTTCACTTCTCCATGGATGGAATGTCACAGACTAAAACAATTGTCTCTTTTGGTATTCTTATCTTAGTTTTTGTGTCCTCATTAGGGTGAGAGCTTGAGTCTGGGCTTGCAAATTCAAATCAATGACTGCCACAGCCAGGCAGGGGAGTGAAGCTGGCCAGGAATCAGGGACCATAAGGGCTAGTGAACCAGAGAATAATCACGCTCTGAAGTAAGCAGCCTGGCTCTGGCTAAGTGTTGTCCCAAGGAAAGGCATGCCCAGGACTGCCAGAGGCTTCCAATTTGTCAAGAAGTTCCAGAACTGAGGCTGTTTATGTAAAGCATTCCAATTTTTAGAAAACATTATGCAGACCAGCTGTCTGGCACACAGTAGGCTTAATAAATAATTGTGGGAGAAAGAAAAATATTCCCGAAGTCTTTTCACGTGTTCATCCCGATGCCCACTACCATTTCTATCTGGTGTCTGCTGGCAAGGAGAAAAAGGAAAAAGACATCATAACGTGAGGCGTGTGGGTGGGGCGTTCCCATCTCTGGTCTGGGTGCTGCAGGGAGTGATGGGGTGAGAGCAGGAAACTAGACCCCCACAGTGGGCCTGGCTGGAATCTAGCACAGTCCACACAGTAGGTTATCGGGCACATCACTGTGCCCCTACTTTGCTTTATTTTTCTTCTAAATGCTTAAAATGATCCGAGATGCATAATTAACTGGCTGCTCCACACAAAAGATTAAGTCTCACTTGTCTTGTTTTCTCTGTATCCAGGGCCTGGAGAAGTGCCTGCCACAGAAGGGGCTCAGTGGATTCTTAAAGGAATGTCACATGGCCATTCTGGGGGTTCTGAGCACCTGTGCTAGGTCCCAAGGTCAGTGAGGCAGTTGGGATTAAAACATACGTGTGCACACACACACACACACACACACACACAAAATTTGGTGCAAAAGTCTGACTACAGTTGATGCTTTGGTTCAGCAAATGTTCCTTGACCTACTCTAGAGCCATTTTTTTGAGAACGCTTGTGCAATTCAAAACGCATTTGGCATAACCAGTTCCCCTATATGATATTATAAGAAAGAAGGGGATTAAGGGATTTTGCTAATCCCTGGGAGATATTACAAGCTTCATGATTCTCGGCTATTTCAGGCCAAACTGAATATTTAAGGATGTGATTTAAATGTAGATCCTGGGGATGGAGAGAGTGAGAAGCAGAGTTTTGGAAGCCAGGCAGGGATGGGGAAGGGCAGCTTGGCCTCTGAAACTTTGCCTGGAGGCTCACAGCCACAGAGATTGTTCTTGTTTTTTCTTTCTTTCTTTTTTGGTTTTTTTGTTTTAAAGACATCTGGAAGTGTTGACCTTCAGGCAGAGCTCACCTAGGTCAGCTGGCTGGGAAGCTGGAAGTTTCATAACATAACCAAGGCGTGGAGTATGGTGCCAGGAAGCAGAGACAGAGCACAAAGGCCCCTCTGCAGACGATGGCCTCAATGCCCAGTCACTCACTGGTGACCAACCATCCTCCGCCACTGCCCACTGATGTCAAAGATGCTGCGGACGCAGAGGTGGCAGCCTACTGTGACACCATCGCCAATGGCATGTTGATAAAAAGGTCTGGGGAGAGAAAGCAAGCCCTGCCCAGAGAAGTACGTATCCTTCCAATCTTTTTTCCATGGAACTGAGGTTTGAACCAGAGTTGCCTGACCCCCAAACCCTTTCTCTCAACACGGGTTTTGCAGATTACCTGAAAGTCTTTTTCTAGCACCAGTTGGTACTGCCCCCTAGTAAATGTTACTCATTCCTCCAACAGCAAGGAGTCAGTAGAGTTTCTGTTGGTCCTTCCCCACCATGCCACAAGTCACACACCATGTCTTCTGTCTACTTGTCATCCAGGGCAGAATTCCAGCAGGCATTCTGGCTGCAGCCTGTCGTCTTGATGCTGCCCATTAAGAGGGGCGCTCTCCCCTCCAAGGGCCAGATGTATTCAACTGTGCTTGACACATGGTCGACACCCAAGAAGTGGGCATTTGTGAGAGTAGTAGCTATTACTAAAGACTCATTGGGCACTGGGTGCAGCACTGGATTCTCTGCAAACATAACCTCTTTAACCCTTACAACAACCCTAAGTGTTGGTCACTCAGCCGTGTCTGACTCTTTGAGACTCAACGGACTGTAGCCCACCAGGCTCCTCAGTCCATGGAATTCTCCAGGCAAGAATACTGGAGTGGGTAGCCATTCCCTTCTCCAGGGGATCTTCCCCACCCAGGGATTGAATGCAGAGGTCTGCATTGCAGGCAGATTCTTTACTGTCTGAGCCACTGGGAAAGTCCCTTACAACAACCCTAAGGGACAGCAGCGATTTCCTCCCTACAGATGAAAGAATTAAGTAGATGTGCCCATGCTCACAGAGCTAGTTAGTGGTGGAGCTGGGATTTGCATGGAGTCAGTTGGCCTCCATTGCAGTTCCTGTGGTATCAGACGCTGCAGGGGTGTACGTGTGTGTGGGTGTGGCAGCGTTTACATTGCCTGTACCCGGTGCTGAGGGTGTCCACATCAAACAGGCATGCGTGTGCGTGGCACTTGAGAGGCAGCTCCCCATGACAGGGAGGTGTTTGGAGAAGCTGTGAGGAGTGAATGAGAGGAAGCAGGTTGGGGTGAGGGGTGGGGTGCACAACAGGCTGGGTGACAAGGGCAGGTGGGGTGACAAACTCGTCTGGGCCCCTCAGGCTCTGGACAGGCAGGAGGGCAATGAGGGAGGGGCTGCAGGCAGAGGTCACGGAATTCAGCCCAACCTGAGCAGTTGTTTTTAGCTGGACCAGCCAAACTTGCTCGCCCCAGCAGTTTCCTGGCTTTCTAAGACCTTCTCTTCCTTGTGCCTAAGTCACTGGGCTAAGAAAATACATTCTGTCTACCTGGCCAGCTTCCCAGATAAGCCTCATAAAGTTCCGACATGCAGAGAAGTGAAAGAGGAGAAAGGAATCATCTGGCTGGTAGGGTGCCTCGCCCCTTTACACTAGGTGCCCTCATAGTTGTTTGGGATGCGGCGGAGAACCTACAAGACAGAGAGCCTGCTCCCTGGTTGTTTCTGGTGGGCAATGAGGAGACTGTAGGTATTAACCGTGAGAAACAAGTCAACCAGGTCACAACGGCTGTGACATAAAGACAAAGCGAAGCAGAAAAGGGGGGCCAGGAATACATGCGTGACTGGGGCTGGGGTAGACCTGACTGCCATGGAAACGGGTGGCCAGCGAAGTGGAGAAGCTATCTCATAGCTCCAGGGGAAGTGTGTTGCAGACAGAGGGAACCACCAGGTCGTGAACCGAAGCAGGAGGCACAGGCTTGTGTATCTGAGCATCAGCAGGAGAGCAGGAGCTGGAGGGGTGGGGGTGATGGGCAGAGTAGACAGAGATGAGGCAGGGATAGGGGATCTGGGGCTGGAAAGTGGAGGCCATTCCTGAGTAGAGAAGTGACCATCTCTCTATGTGACAAACTCATCTGGACCCCTCAGGCTCTGGACAGGCAGGAGGGCAACATGGGAGGGACCGCAGGCAGAGGTCACAGCTGACTTCTATGTGTGAAAAACCCTCCTTAAAAAAAAAAAGTTTTGTTTTATATTGGGGTGTAGCCGATCAACAATGTTGTGATAGTTTCGGGTGAACAGTGAAGGGAATCAACCATACATATACATGTATCCATTCTTCCTCGAACTCCCCTCCCATCCAGGCTACCACATAACATTGAGTGGATTTCCCATGCTATACGTGCTATATGGTAGGTAAAAGACCCTCTGGCTGCTGTGCAGGGTGGAGGTGGAAACAGAGACCAGCTGTAACCTGGTGAGATGTGCAGGTGAGAAATGAGAAGGGCTGGGAGATGGGCAGATGCCGTGGAGGTGGAGAAGAAGTTGATCCTTGATATAGCTAAGAGAGGAGCCAATAGGACCTCCCAATAGATTGGATTGTAAGGAGAGTCCCTTGGACTCCAAGGAGATCAAACCAGTCAATCCTAAAGGAAATCAGTCCTGAATATCCATTAGAAGGACTGATGCTGAAACTGAAACTCCAATACTTTGGCCACCTGATGTGAAGAACTGACTCATTAGAAAAGACCCTGATGCTGGGCAAGATTGAAGGCAGGAGGAGAAGGGGACGACGGAGGACAAGATGGGTGGATGGCATTACTGACTCAATGGACAAGAGTTTGAGCAAACTCCAGGAGGTGGTGAAGGACAGGGAAGCCAGGCGTGCTGTAGTCCAGTTCAGTTTGGTTCAGTCGCTCAGTTGTGTCCAACTCTTTGTGACCCCCTGGACTGCAGCAAGCCAGGCTTCCCTGTTACAGTTCATGGGGTCACTAAGTGTTGGACACAACTGAGTGACTGAACAGCAACAGCAACCATAGATTGGATTTAGGGAGTGAGAGAAAAAGAGGAGGCAGAGAAAAACCTCAGAGCATTTACCTGAGCAACTGATGGAGCTTCCATCAACTGAGACAGGAAGATGAGGGAGGAGCAGGCTTGTTGGCAGGGGCAGGGAAGATAGGACTAAGTCTTTCAGAGCTACGGCCTTAGGGATATCTGTCACTCCTGCTGGACAAGGCAGACAGGCAGTTAGGCTTAGGAGTCACGGCTGCAAATGCACTTTGGAGTGTTGTCCCGTAGATGGTGTTTAAAGCCATGAGCCTGAATGAGATCCTGGAGAATGTGTGTGTGGACAGATGAAAGGACAAGGGCTGACTCTGGTGCTGAGAAGCCCCGGAGAAGGGAATGAGCAACAGGAAAGTAGGAGGGAACCCAAGAAGAGTGTCCTTGAAGCCACGTGAAGAGAGAGCTTCAAGGCAGAGGGAGGGACCAGCTGTATTAAGTGGTGCTGAATCTAATCTTGTAGTTTTTGCTCTGCCCACAGCTGCCGTTCCCCTCCCCTGTAAGACAGGAGTTACGATGTCCACTCCCCAGGGGTGTGATGAAGATGAAATCATGTTCCAGCATCATAGGTACATTGAGAGCTCTTACCAAGTAGGAGTTTCTTTTTGTGGGAGAGTTCATACACATAATAATGATAATCTAAATAAAATAATAACATGATGATGATGCCAAAAAAAAATTATCTAAGGCTCTTCCTTCTTGTTGGGCAGCATCACAGCAGCTGGGGAGAACGCACACAGACCAACGGGCCTCCATCCATGCCTGCGGGACACAGGGTGGAACTGAGGAAGCAGGGGACCAGGGAGGGCTTCCCAAGGTCAAGCCTACACAGAGGGTCCACAAGGATGTGGAGACTTAGGTGGGCAGGAGGGACAGGGCAATCCCATGAAGGGAAGGACGTCACAGAGGTCCATGCCCAGGGACCAGTGGGACCAGCTTGATTAGAGAGCTGTGGACTGGGGTGTAGTTGGTAGCACAGGGACAGTGGGCAAGATAGGTAGAGTGGGATCTGATTAAAACAGGAGGGAAGCAGGTAGGGCTCAACCAGTAAAACAAAGACACAGCCGGAGGACATGACATAAACTGATCAGAGCCAACTGGGTCCAAGAGGGCAGACGATTGACTTTCTCTAGACCTTGAACCTCAGTAAAACACACTGTAACTCACTGGCAAGCTAAATGACGTTCTGATAGGTGCCACAACACTTGTAAAGCTGAAAATAAAGGTCCAAGAACTTTTGGACTCAGTGGGAGAAGGAGAGGGTGGGATGATGTGAGAGAACAGCATTGAAACATGTATATTACCATCTGTGAAATAGATGACAAGTGCAAGTTCGATGCATGAAGCAGGGCACCCAAAGCCAGTGCCGTGGGACAACCCAGAGGGATGGGGTGGGGAGGGAGGTGGGAGGGACGTTCAGGATTGGGGGGGATACATGTGCACCTGAGGCTGATTCATGTTGACGTATAGCCAAAACCATTGCAATATTGTAGGGTAATTACCCTCTGATTAAAATTGATTAATTAACTTAAAAAAATTGGGCAGTGGCCCAATTTCTGGAAATCTCTGCCCCCTTCCCCAAAACAGTTAGAATAATCCTCCCGCTCATTAGCCTATGAAATTACCCACCCTATAAAAACTGACAGCCCTGTACCTTGGTGCCCGCACTCTGTAGGGTGTTTCTAAGTAAACCCACTTCTTACCTATCACGCTGTGGCTCACTGATTTCTTTCTGCTAGGAGACATCATAGAACCTGAGCTTCATGAAGTCCTGAGACCAGATGTGTGGTCTCACTTAAATGACCATGGGTTTAAGCCCCAAATGGAGGAATGGAATGAATACGACATGGACCCAGGTCTGACTGCGCTGAGAGCCGCCACAGGGTCCCTGGGGCCCATCATCTTGCGAACCCTGATTAGGAGCCTTGAGTCCAGGCTCCCGGGAGGTCCCACTGCTGTGAAGATAAGATCGGATTCCAGGCCCGGGGAGGGAGGGCCGACTGCAGGGTCCCACTCCAAGCACGCACCCAAGCGGCAGGTCCTTCACACTCTCCTTGGGTCTCAGAATCCCTCCTGCTCTGGGCTCTGGCCCCTCTGAGGCTCAGATAAGGAGCTATTTTTGCTCTCCACCCGCCCCCACCCGCCCCTCCCGTCCCCTGGCCGGAGGCTGGCTCTCTCAGCAGGGGATTCCTTAAAGGGCCAGCTGGAGGGGGTACCAGCTGCCAAGCCACGAGAGGACAGAGGAGTCAGTAGGATGGAGCAGAGAGGCAGGGGGAACAGGTGCGAGCAGGGGTGGAGGCTGGGTTGTGGGGAGTGTGTGTATCAGGGGGCAAGGCTGGACCTGCGGGGTCCGTGGGGGGCCTGGGCAGAGACAGGAGAAGAAGAGGCGAAGAGGGAGACAGCATGTGGGGCTGGCAGCGGTGCCCCAGCTGAGCTTGGGACCCAGAAATCTGTGGGTGCCCAGCAAGTGCCCTTCTGGTGCTCCCACTGGTCCGGTGACAAGTCCAGAGGCGGCAGGGGACAGGCGCAGCCTGTCTGTGCCCTTCAGCCCACCCTGGAGAGCGGAGTTGGGTCTCCCAGCTTTGGGTGTTCGGGGCTGTTGATGGGGTGCAACAGGCAAGAAAGTTCTGGGCCAAGAGAGAGAGGGGAGCAGAAGGACTCTGGGGTCCAGAAGAGTCAGGGCTGATCTGGACACGGGCGAACGCAGAGATCTTAAAAACTTCTGTGGTCCCCACTCACTGGAGCTCCTGAGTAGTGAACAACTCTTTCTACAACATGTGCTTTGTGGGTTGGTCGCATTGTAGCTTATTTGTGAGCTGCTGACAGTAAAGGAACTCAGGAGGGGTGAGGATGTGAATGTGTGAGCGGATGTGTGTGAGGGTGAAGCTCTGTGTGTGTGTGAGTGGTTGTGAGGCTGTGTTATTGTGTGTGTGGCTGTGTGATTGTGTATGTGAGGGTGACGCTGTGTGGGTGAGAGAGCTGAGGCTGTGTTATTGTGTGCATGTGAGGGTAAGGGTGTGAGTGTGTAAGGGTGAGGGTGTGAGAATGAGTGGTTGTGTGTGAGGTTGTGTGTGCATATGACTGCCCAGGGTAGCCATGGCAGGGGTCCCCCATGCAGGGGCCCTAAGGCAGGATTTAGAGGTGTCTGGCTGGTGGTGCTGACCTACAGAAATTTTGCTCCAAGTTCCTGGAACCACTGTGGACAGCATTTACCCCGGCAAGGAGGCAGGTCCCCAATATTAGAGGGGAGAAGTGACCTGCATCTCATCAGAGAAGCGGACAGTGTAGTCTGATGCTGTCTGAGCCCCAGGGGAAAAAAAAACAGGAAGACCATTTCTCTTTTGTTTTTTTCAAACTCTAACTTTTTATCTTGTATTGGGGTATAGCCCATTAACAGTATTGTGACAGTTTCAGATGCACAGAGAAGGGACTCAGCTGTACATACACATGTATCCATTCTCCCCCAAACTCCTCTCCCATCCAGGCTGCCACATCATGTTGAGCAGAGTTCCATGTGCTATACAGTTGGTCCTTGTTGGTTATCCATTTAAAATGTTGCAGTGCGTACATAGGAAGACCATTTTGACATAGACCCTGGCCCCTCCAATCAAGTGCAACCCCAAGGGGAGACGTGTCCACCCTCACAGTCCTTGGGTGTCCACTGACACCCAAGCTCCAAGCAATCGGCAGCTGTGGCTGGTGACATCCAGCGGGGTACACTGGGCAGGCAAAAACCCTGGAGGAGGCATCCAGGGAGGGGGCAGGAGATTGGTGGGTGTCGAGAGTTGGCAGGGGTTTGAGGCCTCATGAAAGGAGGGCAGTGCAACAAGAGGACATCAATGACATTTTGCTGTGGTCCGCGTGCACCCGAAGCATGGCGAGGACTGGGGGAAATTTGGGTACATAAAATAGGAACGATCAGCTTCCCTGGTGGTCTAGTGGGTAAGAATTTGCCTGTCAAGGCGGGGGTCGCAGGTTTGATCTCTGTTTGGGGAACTCAGATCCCACATGCTTTGGGGCAACTAAGCAAAGCCCATGAACTGCAAGGAAGACCCAGCACAGCTAGAAAAAAAAATAGGAAAGATCAAATACTATCCTTCCTTTTCCTTAGACTAGCATTTGCTGAGCACATAATTGTTCACGGCAGACACTGAGACCACTAAAATGAACTAAAACACAGGCCATAGGAATTCACTATCCCATGGGCAAGATGAACTTAGAAATGGGTCATCAGGTGCCATGTGCAGTAAGTGATGACAAGGATGATAATGGTCAGCATGCTGAATGTTACAGGTCCCGGGCACCGTTCTAAGCACTTTGCAGGTACCAGCTCAGCGTCAGGATTGAGGGACTGATGGGGGCCTGGGAGGCACCCACAGAAGGGCCCCTGTGCAGTCTAGGGCCCACAGGGGTGGGTTCATCATTCTCACTGTTTGCCTCAGTCCCACCAAGCAGCTCCTCCAGGAGAGAACAGTATTCCCTGCAGGGTTCTAGAAAGGTTCAAGAAGAGCATTTGAGCTCCTAGCTGCCCTCATGTCTGCCTCCTGCTTGACCTGCCCTCCCTGCTGGCCAGTGTCTGACCATCCTAGCTCTGGGCTGGCTGGATCAGACTTTTCTAGACCAGAGCGAACACTAGCCCATATCTCCAGCCCGCCTCTGAGGTGGGTGCCCTTGGGGCCCTCTTGAGCAAAGCAAACTTTGAGAGGATGGGAAGGCCACAGGGAAGGCAGCAGATGGAGCCTCGGGGGTGGTCGTGGAATATGGAGGGAGGGTGTCTAAGGTGAACCCCTGGAGGACCCCCAGCAGAGGGAGGAGGAGCTAGCCAGCCCCTTTCTTCAGCACCTCTGTGGGGCTCAGCTCTAGCAACCTAGACATGGGGGATGGGGAAGGCAGAGATGAGTGGGGTGCACTGGATTTTATGGCGCTCAGCGCGGAAAAAAGGTGTTCCCAGACTGCGGCCCACCTCCCTTCTCTTCCCATTCCCGTCTCCACTGTGTATCTCAAGGGCCAGCAGTGCCATCAGCGCTGTAATAAGGAAGAACCTTTTGTATCCTGCCCAGGAAAAAAAGCTATCACAAACCCAGACAGCATATGAAAAAGCAGAGACATCACTTTGCCAACCAAAGTCCATATAGTCAAAGCTTCCCCACCTTCTGGCTGTGAGAACCTCCCTGGGGTTCACGTTCCTCATCTACTCGCAGGGCTGGTGGGAGGATGAAGTGACAATGTGTCTGGTGGAAGTGACAGCTGTTACTATTGTCCCAGGCTGAGATCCCACAGCTAGAAGGTGACAGGCCGCCACTCACCCTCCAACCTCTGGGTCTGGGCTCCCAAGTCTTCTCAAGAACACTCAGCAGCTGCCTCAGATCCCAGCCGGCGAGGGCCCCCAGGCAGAGGCACAGAAGTGGCAGAAAAGGTTGGGAGGGAAGCGGGTTCTGCTCCAGATATCCTGACTTCTCCAGTGGCTGGCGAGAGCGCTGCGGGAAGAACGGGGGAGGGGAGGGGCTCACGTGGAGCTCACAAGTACTCTGCGCCTCAGAGATGCCTGATATTCGTCATCTGATTTGTGTGGTTGTTGTGTGAGTCACTCAGTCGTGTCCGGCTCTTTGTGACCCCATGGACTGTAGCCCACCAGGTTCCTCTGTCCATGGAACTTTCCAGGCAAGAATACTGGAGTGGGTTGCCATTTCCTTCTCCAGTCATCTGATTTAACCCTCACTGAACATGGCATGTGGGTTTCCCTGGTGGCTCGGATGGTAAAGAACCCACCTGCAATGTAGGAGACCCCAAGTTCAATCCCTGGGTGGGAAAGATCCCATGGAGAAGGGAATGGCAACCCACTGCAGTATTCTTGCCTGGGAAACTCCATGGACGGAGGAGCCTGGCCGGCTACAGTCCACAGGATCACAAAGAGTTGGACATGACTTGGCAACTAAACAACAACAGCAGCAAGTGAACCTGTGTAAAGTGCTTTGATCAGTTCTGGGGGAAAGCAGGTGCTGAATAAGTATTAGTTATTACTATTGTTATCATCATTAACTCATTCAACAAAGATGAATTTGTATTAGTTGTCACTATTGTTATCATCATTAATTCATTCAACAAAGATGCCCAAAGCTCTATTTTAGGCACAGGGACATGTCAGTAAACAAAACAGACTGGAAAGACCTGCTCTTGTGGAGGTTTTGTTCTGGAAGGAGGGCGGGGCCACAACTCCACGTTAGATACGGTGGAGCCTGGCGGGCCACAGTCCAAAGGGTCGCAAAGAGCAGGATGCCACTGAGCACACACACACAAACGTGCTTGCCACTAATGATATATTCACAGCGGCATAAAAGTCATTGCTGCCACCGTCTGGACCCCGGCTCCTCCGGGTGCGGCTGTTTCTCACCTCCTTCGGGCCTCTGCTCACCTTCGCCTTCCCACCTGGCCCTCCCTGACTACCACACCTAAGACAGAAAGCCTCCCCCACGCCTGGGGGAACTCTCTGTTCCCCTTTTCTGCTGCTCTTTTCCCCAAAGCTCTTTCATCACCCAGCGTGTGAAATAGCGTGCTTCTTGTTTGTTGTCCCGCTCCCCTTGCAGAAGGTAAGGTCCACGAGAGCAGGTCTTTGCAGTCTGTTTTACTGACATGTCCCCGTGCCTAACAGAGAGCCTTGGGCATCTTTGTTGAATGAATTAATGATGATAACAAGAGCAACAACTAATACTTGTTTAGCACCTACTTTGCCTCAGAGCACTCTACACAGGTTCATTTACATAGGCTGATCCTCACCACACCTCGGTGAGGTCCAGAGCAGCAGAGAGAGGGTAGGTAACTTGCCGAAGGTCACACAGCTAGCAGGCAAAAGTTGCCACCTTGTCGGTCTGAGTTCCCAGCGGGCAGTCCTACATACTCTGCAGGCGTCTTCTCTTCTTGTGTGCGTCATGCCCCACTCCTCAGTCACACTGTATTATGAGTGTCTCTTCGCCCATTTCTGGAGAAGGAAATGGCAACCCACTCCAGTACTCTTGCCTGGAAAATTCCATGGATGGAGGAGCCTGGTGGGCCACAGTCCATGGGGTCGCAAAGAGTCAGACACAACTGAGCGACTTCACTTTCACCTTCACTTGCCCATTTACTGCTGATAATCTCTCTGAGGGCAGGGACCAGCCTCTTCCATCTGTATTTCCTCAGTACCCTGTATGGTGGCCAGTCCACTGCAGGGCCTCCTCTCCAAGTCCCTGGCTGGCTTGTACGACCATCCGGGGAGGCGGGAAGCACCAGTGTGATCACAACCCAGCCCGTGTACTGGTAAGGGACCAGGCTCAGGGAAGAGACATGGCTGGTTGCAACTGGAGGAGCAGACGGTGACCAGTTCCTCCTGAGTCAGCACTTTCTGGGCCACAGTGTGCCGGGGTGCAGACCCGTGCTCTGTAACCCTCTGGACTTGAGCTGCTACCCAAGGCTCTGGTGTGACCCCTACCTTTAGAACGGAGTAAAGGGAAATACGAGCATGGGGTGGGGGTCAGGAGTGGACCCAAGAATCCCGTAGGCTCTTTCAGTGGAGGCCTGTGGGCTGCCTCTTGGAGCTGGAGTGGTGAGCGGGTGAGATGCGATTCCCAGCCTGTGATGCGTGTCCGCCAGGTGTGCTTCAAAGCAAACAGGATGCAAAACAGGGTATATTTAGCCTGTGGTTTCTGCTGCGGTAGCAATAGCTGCCCAGTCCCTCCTCATGGGGGAACTCTTTGGAGCCTTTTCCTTGGACTGGGGAATGTGTTCCTTTGGAGGATGGGGGAGCTGCAATGTGCAGAAAACCTGGAGACGCAAGGGTCAACCACGAAAGGTCAGTTAATTCCCATGAAGAAATAGACCTCAGCTGGAAGAGAAAGGCCTTTAAATCTGTCCTCATTTGCCCTTGAGGATGTTCTGTGGATAGATTCATGCTAGGATCTGGGAATGGATCTGGGATCTGGGAGAGACTATATTCATTCATTCATCACTCACTCACTCATTCATTCAACAAGTATTCATTACCCTTCTACTGTGTACTACACACAGATCTAAGAGCTGAGAATATACCAGGGAAAGCACAGTGTCTGCCCCCATTGAACTTTCAGTTTCACAGGGGAGCCTTGCTTGTATTCAACTAGTTTTAGCTGTCAGTTCTCTGAAGGAGAATTACTGGATATCACAAGAGGGTTAAATAAGGAATTTCAGTCTGGGAAGTCTTCCTGGAGGAAGTGGTATTTAAGCTGAGTTTTGGAGGGTTTCTGAGAGTTCCTTTGATGACTTGCTAAGAGTAGGGGATGAGAGGGGCTGAGTGACAAGCATTCCAGGGCCAGGGAGTGGCACCTACTAAGATCTTGAGTTAGAAAGGAGTGTGACTTCTGAAGATTATTGCATAGAAGACTCCAAAGTGGCCGGTGTCTGGATCCTAATCTGATCAGGAGACACCTTCCTGCCCACAGGCATCTCTTTGTCTGATGGGCAAAATCATGGGAGTTCAACCATGAAGGTGGCATTGCACTGGGCAGCAGAGAAGTGGAGGTCTGAAGTAGGGATATTTGCCATGAAGGGACCAGTTAGTTCTGGGAGGCTTGCTGAAGAAGGTCTCTCAGGTCTTAAGGTGGGAAGCATCCTGATTTGACAGAGGGTGTAGGAGTTTGAATTGCTGGGTGCAAGGCTGAGGAAGTGGGAAGGAGCCTCCTCTAGGCTGGAGTAGAAGATGGGTGAAGGACTCCTCCTGCATGTGAACCTTCTGTAAGTCCAGTTACAGTTGACTCATAAACAGTATGGGAGTTAGAGGTGCCAACCCTCTGCACATTTGAGCTAAAGTTGAATATTACAGTTGGCACTCTGTAGCCCCAGTTCCTCTGTAGCCAAAGTTCTGCACCCACAGATTCAACCAACCGTGGATTGTGCAGTACTGTTGTGTTTACTATTGAAAAAAATCTGCTCATAAGTGGATCCAATGCAGTTCAAACCATGTAGTCAACTGTAATTCAAATAGCTACTATTTATTTCATGATAAATATATACCTGCCCTTTGAGGTAGGTATGACCATCCCATTTTACAGATGAGAAAAAGGAGACTCAGGATTAAATGACCTGCCTGCAATGACTCAGAGAAGAGGCAATAGGACCAGGAGTGAATCCAAATGTGTCCATTCTGCAGCTCTTCAACCTCCCATCACACCTGCCTCCCTGATGACCTGACGTGGTAGGGACTGTTCCTTCCTGATCCGGGGAGGTGACCCACCTCACATCCTGGGTGCAGCCGCCTCTAGCCTTGTGCCAACACTGACTGGTAACAACTGTGGTCATCAGATCTCTTGGGGCACGTCCCACCCTCCTTTTCAGCCCACAGAGGAGCAGCTTCTGGTTCTCTATTGGAAAAGGTGTGGCCCAGGAGGATGTGAGGGCCCCTAGGATCTGTCTTTCCCCTGTCATCACTGCCCACAAGCCTTGATTAGTATCACTAGAACTGGGGTTTTTGTCAGTGTTATTGCTATATCTCCAGTCTCCAGAATAGTGCATAGTAGGCACCCCATACATTTGGTTGAAATAAATCTCTCTGTGGGTGGCACAGTGTTAAAGGGAATTTCACACATACCACCTCTGCCCTATAGTGGTTTGTAGTGTAACTGAACATAACACACACACACGCACACACTCACAGGAAATCAGTCTCTGACTCAGCCAAGACACCAGGGGAACACTTAGTCTCTACTTGCACCATAAATGATGAAATAGTGACTATCTATTGTATAATAAGATGGGCTTAGGTTAGACTTGAGCCAACCAGCTAATTTTTCCCAGCAGTGAAGTTAATCGGAAACAAAGCAAAAAAAAAAAAAAAAACCCCAAACTAAATCAAAACAAAATCATCCAGTGTTTTTATTGCCTTCTTTTGGGGTGGTTGGTGGGTAGGTGGATAGACATAACCTACATAAGAAGCTTTACAGACCTCGAGTGTACAGCCAGATGGATTTTTACATGTGTAATATATGTATATACTTGTGAAAACCCAACCCAGATAAACATGGAGAGCATTTCCAGCACCCCAGAAGCCTTCTCAAGACCTCTCCTAGAAAATACTCTTCTCCCAGGCAGAGATTACTGCTATGTTTTATTCTGCCTGTTCTTGACCTTCACAGAAATGGAATCACATCACAAGCACTCTTTTATGTCTGGCTTCTGAGGTTCATGCTTGTTGCCATACGTAGCAGTTCATTTTTTTCCCACTGCTCTACAGCATGTATTCAATTCATGTATCCATTCTCCTATTGATGGGCATCTGGGTTACTTTCAGTTTGGAGTTACTATGAATAAAACTATGATGAGCAGTCTTGTATATGTCTTTTAGTGAACATAAATCCTAATTTCTGTTGATTATATACAAGAAATGACCTTGCTAAGGTAGATTTATGTTTAGCTTAAGTAGATTTGTCAAAAAAGTTTTGAGGTTCAACCCATTTATACCTCCACCAGCAGTATGTGAGAGACTGGAGAGCTTCTAACTACAGGATTGATGGTTTATCTTCCTCCAGCTTTCCTGGCCATTTCCCAGAAGATAGGACTGGAAATATTGGGTATTGTTAAAATAAACTTAAATTTTTTTACTTATTCGGCTGCCTGGGTCTTGGTTGTGGATGTAAGATCTTTCTTAGTTGTGGCATGCAAACTCTTAGCTAGGGCATGTGGAATCTAGTTCCCTGACTAGGGATCAAACCCAGGCCCCCTGCTTTTGGAGCACAGAGTTTTAGCCATGGACCACAAGGGAAGTTCCTGTAAATATTAGGTATTCACCAAGGTCTCCATGTCTTGGTGAAACGCTCAGCGAGAATCAAGGATTCCTTGTAGAGCCTGGAGGCCTGGGGGTGGGAGGCTGGGGGTTGCCAGTGGGCTGGGTGGGGGTCTAAGGGATGGGCCTGTGGGAGAGTCCAGGTGCTCCTGAGACCCCAGTGGGTTGTGCTGGTGTCAGGGGAGCAGGTCCAGTCTGCCTTGAAATAAAAGGTGGGTAGTGTTATTTATTCTGGAATGAATTTATGTCTGAAAACCCACCTGCCACTGTAGAATCTGGTCTTGTCCCATCTTTTCCAGTCCTCCTTTCAGCTCCTTACTTTTCCCTTCTCTCAGAATTAATACCTGACTTGAGCAGATGAGTCAAGCCCTCTGGTCCCAGGGAGAGGGGAGAGATGGGTGAGGTATTCCATAAAGTTCGTTGCCCCATTGAAGAGGCTGAAGAGCTAAAAATTTTAGACTCCTGGGAGAGGAAGCAGTAATCAGACAAGGAAGATAGCGAGGGCTGAATGGAAGAGGGGACATTTGCCCTATTGTTGCCACTCACATGATGTGATGTTGTGAGGCTCTGATGGTGCCCACAGTCAAAAAAAGAAAAGATCGGTTTAAGTCCTTATTTGCTGGGCTCACTTCTGCCACCATGATCTAGGAGCACTTGGGGAGAATGAGCGAAAGGGAGCCCAAAGTGGTCATTAGGGAGTCAGACAAACCCCAGATTCCAGTTCCAGCTCTGTCCTTTACTAACAGTAAAGCTTTGAGTAAGATATCAGAACTTTCCAAGCCTTAATGTCCTTGTCTGTAAAATGTGACTGGTCAGAGCACATACCTCCCAGGGATGTTCTGCTGATTAAACAGGTAAAGCACATAATGACATTAGCAAAGCTCAGGGAGCTCGTGACTTGCTTCTGCTTTGAAACTGAGGATTCAGGTGTGGGCAGGCAGGCTTCCCTGGGATGCCCTGTCTGGGCTGACCCAGGAGGTAGTCAGAGTGGGGCCAGAAATCCACGTGCCTGACTTTATCAAGATCCCTTTCAGATTCAGTGCTCTCTTTCCTGAAAACAATGAGAAAAAAGAGACGTGGGGGACTTCCCTGGTGGACCAGTGGTTGAGAATCCACTTTCCAATGCAGGGTACGTGGGTTTGATCCCTGGTCAAGGAACTATGGGAGAAGGCAATGGCAACCCACTCCGGTACTCTTGCCTAGAAAATCCCATGGACGGAGCAGCCTGGTGGGCTGCAGTCCACGGGGTCGCTAAGAGTCGGACACGACTGAGTGACTTCACTTTCACTTTTCAAGGAACAATGATCCCGCATGCCACGGGGCAACTAAGCCCACACTCCATAACTAGAGAGCCTATAGCCTGCTTCCTGTAGAGACCACACTCTGCAACAAGAGGCATGGCAGTGAATACTCAGCACAGCATCATCCCCAAAAAAAGAAAAAAGGGGCTTGGACTGTAGCTGAAAGCACTACAGTGAGACATGATAGGGTGGACACTGAGGTAAGCTGCAGAGTCACTGTTCTAAAAGTCTTTGACACCGTGGAAAAAATGCTTACCACTGCTCATCACCAGACAAACGCAAATCAAAGCCACAATGAGATACCACGTCACCCTTGTCAGAATGGCTATCATCAAAAAGACCACAAGTAACAAGGGTTGGCAAGGATGTGGGGAAAATGGAACACTTGTACACTGTTGGTGGGAATGTAAATTGGTGCATTTACTGGGGAAAACAGTTCAGAGACTCCTCAAAAAATTAAAAAATAGAACTATCATACTTTCCAGCAATTCCACTCCTGGGTATATATCAGAAGAAAATAAAAACACTAATATGAAAAAATTCATGCACCCCAGTGTTCATAGCAGTGCTTTTTATAATAGCCAAGATGGGGAAGCAACCTAAGTGCCCATCAACAGACAAGTGGATAAAGAAGATGCGGTATACAGATACAATGGAAGACTACATACCCGCACGTATGCAGTCTTCCCTTGTGGCTCAACTGGTAAAGAATCAGCCTGCAATGTGGGAGACCTGGGTTCGATCCCTGGGTTGGGAAGATCCCTTGAAGAAGGGAAAGGCTCCCCTCTCCAGTATTCTGGCCTGGAGGATTCCATGGACTGTATATATAATCCATGGGGTCCCGAAGAGCTGGACACGACTGAGCGACCTTCACCTCACTTTCACTGCATGCGTGCTCAGTTGCTCGGTCATGTCTGACTCTTTGTGACCCCATGGATTGTAGCCCACTCAGCCATTAAAAAGACTGCCATTTTGCTTTTTGAAACAACATGAATGGACCTCGAGGGGCCTAGAGTGCTTAGTGAAGTCAGACAAAGGAAGACAAATACTACATGTTATCACTCATATGTGGAATCTTAAAAATGAAACAAGGGAATGAGTATAACAAAACAGAAACAGAGTTACAGGTTTAGGAAGCAAACTAGTGATGACCAGTGGGAAGAGGGAAGCAGGGAGGGCAAGAGAGGGGTGGGGGATTAAGAGATACAAAGTGTTGTGTTCATTTCTCAGTCATGTCCAACTCTTTGCAGCCCCATGGACTGCAGCCTGCCAGGCTCTTCTGTCCATGGGATTCTCCAGGCAAGAACACTGGAGCGGGTTGCCATTCCCTTCTCCAGGGGGAATCTTCCCTACTCAGGGATTGAACCGGATCTGCTGCATTGCAGGCAGATTCTCTACTGTCTGAGCCACAAGGGAAGCCCCAAGAAATACAAACTGCTACGTATAAAATAAATAAGCTACAAGGATGTATTGTACAGCATAGGAAATACAGCCAATATTTGATAATAACTTTAAATGGAGTATGCAATCTATAAAAATATTAAATCACTATGGTATTACACACCTGAAACTAATATAAATATTAGTATTTATATAATACTAATATATAGAATATAAATATTGTAAATCCACTCTACTTCCATTTAAATAAACAGACAAATAAGAGTCTGAAAGGAGAAGAGAATTTCACCCTTTGGGGTTTGGGGATAGGGCCCTACTTGGAGTCACAGGAATGATTCCTGAGGTGGAGTCACTTACAGCCACTTGTCTCCTGACCCTGGAGGCCAGGCCGTGAAGCTATAGCCAGCGTGGCAACCGCGGGTTCAATGGTTCATGAGCTCTGGGTTCAAGGGCAGATCTAGCCCTCTTCTCAGCTTCCTCTGGACTCGATAGCCCAGCCTCAGGCAGGCCCTGGGATCCTTTCCCCAAGGATCCGGGCCTGGCTCGCATTTATTCCCTGCTCTGCATGGACCTTGCTCTGCCCTTGGAACCCACCCTAAGTGGCTTCCTTTCCTTGGCTACGGAGCCTTTGAAACTGCTTGAAGACTTTCCTGTCCTGGGCAGCATCAGGCTAACAGGTCCTTGGGCTTCCTCTCTACCCTAGAACTGTCGCCAGACAGCTGTACCCAGTCTGAGTCTCAGCCAAGCTTGGGAAGGCTGTGGTGTGAGGGCTTTTCTTCCAGCTCAGGGAAGGGGCTGGGGAGGAGGCAGGACAGGGGTCAGTCATGGACCAGGTGTGGGGGCAGAAGCACCCATCCAGCCAGGTGGTTTGAGAACAGGGGACAGAGCTCTACAGCTGAGCACTGAAGAATTGATGCTTTTGAGCTGTGCTGTTGGATAAGACTCTTGAGAGTCCCTTGGGCTGCAAGGAGATCCAGCCAGTCCCCTCTAAAGGAGATCAGTCCTGGGTGTTCATTGGAAGGACTGATGTTGAAGCTGAAACTGCAATATTTTGGCTACCTGATGTGAAGAGCTGACTCATTGGAAAAGACCCTGATGCTGGGAAAGATTGAGCACAGGAGGAGAAGGGGACGACAGAGGATGAGATGGTTGGATAACATCACTGACTCAATGGACATGAGTTTGAGCAAATTCTGGGAGACAGTGAAGGACAGGGAAGCCTGGCACGCTGCAGTCCACGGAGTTGCAAAGAGTCCAACACGACTGAGCAACTGAACAACATCCAAGTGCCTGGCGGTCTGAAGCTAGGAATGGACTCCCCAGCAAGGCTCCTCCTCTCCTGCTCCATCCCATCACTGTTTTAGGGTCTGAACCCACAAAGAGGCCCCTCCTGAAGGTGCTACAGCCCAGGTGCAAGCCCTGTTTCTTAAACTGCCAAAGGTCAGGTGTGGGGTGAGGATGAGGAAGGGCTGGAGTTAGGGGTCGGGAGGGAGAGCAGAATAAAGGTCCCTAAGGCTGTTAGGTGGGGAGGGTTAGAAAGCCTCTCCCTCCAGGGTCTGAAGGGTGATGGGACCCTTGGGGGAGGAGGGGCAGATAGAGGATGAATTGGTGGAAGATGTGCTGATTTGCATGCTATTTTTGCACCATATTTGCATGCTTTTCATGTACTGTCTAGAGTACAGCCCAGGGAGATTCCCTGCTGGGCCGCACTCTCCCTGCCTGCCTTCTCAAGGTGCTGGGACCCATGAGCTCCGGTGGGGGGGTGGAGGGTGCAGAGGGGTGGGGAGGGGGCTGGACTCCCCTCCACCTCAGGCCTGCAGGGGTAAGGACCCTGTGTCCTAAGCCTGAGTAGAGAGTGGGCCCCCCACCCCACCCCCTGGTAGGGAAGCCAGGGGCCTGGTGGGAGAGGATGTGTGGGAGAAAGGGAGGAACCTCCCTGCTGGGAGGGTGGGGGCTGGAGGAATGTGGGGTGTGCGGGGATGGGGAGCTTTATTCTAGACCAGGGCCCGGAAGGAAGGAAGCCAGATGAGGGGCCGGCCCCTGAATCCTTGTGAAGTTTTGTTTCCTGCTGCAAAGCAGGCTTTGACATCAAACGCCTTGCTCTGCCAGACGCCTTGCTCTCCCCAGCCCGGCCTTGCCCTGCTCCAGCCACAGCCCATCTCAGGGTTCATCTGGGGGAGTCTCAGGGCAGGAGGGAGGGGCGCCATCAGGGGCTGGGCCCAGGTCCCTTCCACAGGGATTCACAGTGGCTGCCGGGTTCCTGATCAAAGGAGAACAGGGCTCCTGAGTATGAGGGAGGGGAGGGGGGACGAGGAGGGGAAAGGTGACTGAACCCCAGCTGGCTTCTGACTGGTCGAGGACGCCCTGGGGCAGGACTCCAGGTAACCTAGAGAGCATTCAGCCCCACCCTGGCCTGTGGAGATCCCACCTCTTTGCTCTTCTTCTTTCTTTCAGTTTTCTTTGTTCTCTTACCATCTTTTGTTGCTGTTCAGTTGCCAAGTCATGTCCAACTCTCTGCAGCCCCATGGACTGCAGCGCACCAGGCTTCCCTGTCCTTCACTATCTCCCAGAGCTTGCTCAAATTCATGTCCCCTGAGTCGACGATGCCATCCAACCATCCCATCTGTTGTCCCTGTCTCTTTCTGCCCTCAATCTTTCCCAGCATCAGGGTCTTTTGCAATGAGTCAGCTCTTCGAATCAGGTGGCCAAAGTATTGGAGTTTCAGCTTCAGCATCGGTCCTTCCAATGGATATTCAGGGTTGATTTCCTTTAGGAAATCTATGTAATTTTTAAACTCATGAACATATAATTGTGCCCCCTGAGCCCTGTGAGCCTTTCCAGGGCACTTTTCCATGGATACCCCAGCCTCTCCACTGCAACTGACAGGCTCCCTGTTCCAGGTGCAGAGCAGTCTGTTTCATGCTTCTGCAGACACAGCTCCACAAGTGAGAAGCAGACTGCTGGGTGGTGGGACAGCTGCATGGAGGGGAGCAGGAGGGCTGGGTTGGGCCCGGGAGGCTTGGCACACTGGGGAGGCCTCTGCAGGGCCCAGAGAGCAGGACGGCCTGGCCGAACCTGGTGAGAGCAGCTCTCAGTGGGATTCTCCCCAGGAATGGCCGGAGATCACCCTTGCTGGCGCGGGTCAGCCTAGAAGGGGCAGGAGGTCATGTCAAGACAGACACCAAACACCCACAGGCCTGTCAGACTCAGGGGCTCTTGGCACACGCAATCTGGAAAGCTCGGAGGCCCTGGGCACACTCCCTGAGGCCCTAGACAGGTTTATGTCCCAGGGTTGTTTGCCTTCAGGGTTGTAAGCTCCACCTTCTCCTAATCTGTATAATCACCCCACCACTACCCACAGTGCACCTGGGGGTTCATATGATCCACCTCCCGCCTACCCCACCCCCGCTTTGCACTTGACCAAACTGAGACCCAGTGGGGTCAAATGTCTTATCTAGGATCACAATCTCATCTTTTGTGTGTGGAGTTTGAAATCTGAGATGACAGAGAATTGGGTGACTTGAAGCCTGGAGCTGGCACAAATGGGAGATTGTCCCAAAGGCCTGAAAGTGAAAGTGGAAGTTCTTTGCGACGCCATGGACTATACAGTCCATGAAATTTTCCAGGCCAGAATACTGGAGTGGGGAGCCTTTCCCTTCTCCAGGGGGTCTTCTCAACACTGGGATCGAACCCAGGTCACCCGCATTGCGGGCAGATTCTTTACCAGCTGAGCCACAAGGGAAGCCCAAGAATACTGGAGTGGGTATCCTATCCCTTCTCCAGGGGAATCTTCCTGACCCAGGAATCAAACCAGGGTCTCCTGCATTGCAGGCAGATTCTTTACCAACTGAGCTATCAGGGAAACAGTGAACTCCTGTCCAAACTAAACCTCTTTCTATAGTATGTGTCCTTTGACAAGTTACTGAACCTCTCTGAGCTCCAGCTGTCTTTTCATTCAAGGAGGAGTGATTACAACTACTCTACGAGATGGTTGTAAGGCCTAGGAATGACATACGTTAAAGGCCTGGCACACAGTCTAGGTACTGACCAAGTGGTTCTACATGTGGGATAAAACTCATATTTTATGGCAAAAACAAGAAAAATTTAAACAAAGAAAGCTTCTCTGCTCTTGCCCTCTCACCCTCAATGTGCATTGTGTTATCTGCATTATTCATAGACCAAACCACCCTATTGTCAGAAATACCTGTTCAACCATATTGCTCAGCAAGATTCTCCCAGCATCAACAAGACAGCATTTCAGCCTGAGCTTATAAGGGGTCACGTGACCCACCACAATGATGCTTAGATCCAGATTATGTAAACTGTCAATAACACATGATTTGATGCACAGCTGTCTGTCTCAAAAAAAATTGCCTAACCGTGCCTGACTTCCAATGGATGGAACAGCTCTCAGAGCTTTCTGAGATGCTCTTCCTGGGTTACAATCCTCAAGTTTGGCTCACATAAAATTTTCCATTTCTCTCTTAGGTCGACTGATTAATTCTCTTTTGACATATAACTATTTGATAAGGTGTTTAAGCAATGGACCACCGTGTTATTTGCTAATACCTACCAGGGGCCATGCTATATGCTCGTTGATGGGAAGCCTAGGACAGACAGGGAGTCTGGGGAGGTATAGTGTGGAATAAGGGCAGTCCTGCTGTGTCACGTACCTGGTGTCACAGGGACACAGAGAGAGTCACTGACCCCAGATGGTGCATGCAGGGAGGTGGGGGTGGGAGGTATGCTGGAGGCACTAGGGAAGACTTTCTAGAATTTGAAGGGTGAATAAAACTTAACCAGGTGAAGAGGAAGGCTAAAGAAGATTCAAGCTGAGAGAAGAGCAAGGGTAAAGACCCCGAGGTGAGGGAAAGTCTGACATGGTTGCTATGCATGGTTGCTAAGGATGATGGGAGGGGAGACCAGGATGAGATGGGTGTGTAGAAAGGAGGGTTTGCTTGGACCTGAAGGGCTAGGATCGATCCTTTGAATACAGGCCTGCCAATACCCAAAGTTCTCAGCAGGAAAGCATATTTAGAAAATAATGGACTTTGCTTTAGTTTACTCTTATCTTCTCAAAAGTGTTGCTTCACTGTTTGCTAAAAAACCTTTTACCTTTATTAAAGGTCACTGACAAATGCAAGTGTTGGCACAGATCTAGGCTCTCTGGTCTAAAGGAAGATATTCAAACATATGTGAAAAATCTAAGTACCTATCTATTTACTGATGGCTTCATTGACTTCTGCTTTAGGCCTTTAACTTGAAGGGTACCAGAGCCCCCAGCTAGAGATTCACTTTCATTATGTTATTAATGTACTTATACTGTAGCTGATAGTTGCCAAAGCTGGTTTTGTCTTGGTAAATATCACATTGCACTTGAAAATATTTGGTTTATTTTCAAATATCTTTGGATATTGATTTCTAACCTAATTCCACAGTGATAAGAGCTGCACTCCTTGCAGCTTCCCACTAGCTATCTATTTTACATATGGTACTGTATATGCCAGTCCCAATCTCCCAGTTCATCCTACCCTCCCCTTCCCCTTGTGTCCACACATCCATTGTTTTGAAAATTAAATGAAATAAAGGTATATAAAGAGCTTGGCACTAACATTGGTACATAATAAGACTTCATCAATGATAACCACTGTATCTGTGATTTGGGGGGACAAACTCAAAAGTTAAGTGAGTGAATGGAAAAGAGATTTCAATATGGTGAAAAGGTTGGTAATGAATTTAGGGAAAAATAGTCCAGATCACACTTCAAATCCACTGACAAGGAGGTTTCTCCAGGGCCAGGGTTGGGTTTCGTTCATTTTACCTCTCCAGTGTCTAAGTAGTAGACGTTAATAATGAGCCCTGAGTGGTTCTTTGCCCTTGGCCATGACCCAGGAGAGGGAGCTGGGTATCAAAGCGTTCCAGGAAGGCATGATTCCATGGGCTACTCTGGTCAAGCAAGCTCAGTAGAACCTGGGACATCACCAAGGACTGGGTGGTTTGTGAAATAAGCAAACAGCATGGACGTCCAGCAACACATTTTGGGGAAGAGTTCAGAGAGAAGAGAGTTCAGAGGAGGGCAAGCCAGGGACTAGGAAGGTCAAGGAAATCTTGGGGAAAGTGCCCTGGAGGGTCAGTGGCAAGAAGTATCTTTGTTTCCAATTCACACATTTGACCTTAACGTTCCTCATTGAACCTGCCTCACCATGGGCAGCTCATCATGCTTCCACTCTAACAGGGCTGGGGGGCTGGGGTTTTTCATCCAAGAATAGGAATCTGGAATACTTAGGATGGTCTATGATCTGACCAGGGAGGGGACAGCCAGGGTCACAATGAGAACATCCCAGTGGCCAACCTAACAGAACCAAGAACACTCCCCAAACTGGGAAACTCCTTTCTCTGGCTTTGGTGGCAGTGGGGTGGTGGGGTGGGGAGGATTCTGAGATATTTGGGCGATACTTCATCCCCAAGTACGGAGCTTTGGTCCACCCTCATCCAACACTTGACCCTGGGTCCCAGAGGGATCAGCGGTTTGATCCCTGAAGCACAGTGAAGAAGATCAGAAGCCACCCCAGCTGGTTGTTCTGATGGGCCAGTGCACTTAGCCTGCAAATGACACAACACTATCTCTGAGTTCCTGACTGAGACATCCAGCTGTCTACTTGACATCTCTTTTGGGACGTGTCAAATGTTCCTCCAGCTCAAGGTGTCTAAGACCAAGCACTTAAGCTTCTTCCCAGCCAGGTTTTCTTACAGCACTTCCTGGCTCACTGACTGGTAGCTCTATCTGCCTAGCTGAGCCAGCCAGGACGAAAGCCAGGAATCTCCCTTGGGACGCATACACACAGTCTCTCTCTCTCTGTATCTAGTTATCAAGCTCTGCTGATGTTACTTCCTAAATACTTCTCCGCGGACTTCTCTGGTAGTCCAGTGATTGAGAATCCACCTTCCATTGCAGGGTACGTGGGTTTGATACTCGGTCAGGGAACTAAGATCCCACAGGCTGTGCAGAGCAACTAAGCCCGCATGCCATAACTACTGAGCTCAAGTGCCACAGCTGGAGGGTGTACTGGAAGACAACCATCCCGTAGGATGCAAGGGAGCTCTTACGTGCTGCAGCTAAGACCCAGTGCGGCCACATGAATAAATAAATATTAAAGAAATACGTCTCCAGTCTCCCCTCTTTACCCGTTTCCTTTGGCATTACCCTAGTACCCTGACCTTTCGCTGCTTGACGACTGCAACAGCCGTCTATCTGCTACACCTGAGACCACCGTGGACCTGCCCAATCTCGTCCTCACCAGGCCACCACACAACCTTTCAACCAACCTACTCATATCACACACACCTACTCGGGAAAACTCCAGCAACTCCCCTTGGTTCTTAAAGATAAAACTTACTGATGTGATTTTCAGGGTCCCACACCACCTGGCTCTGACTTCTCTCTGCTACCTGTATTCTTGTGCCATGGGACACACCCTCTCCCTTCCTCCACTCCAGCCACACTGACCTTCACACACACTCACTGCACTCTCTCCAGCTACACACCCATCCTGTGCTGTTCCTCCTTGTGAAACTCTCGCCTCCCTCCCTTGGCCTGTCAACACCTTTCATCCCTTCGATTCCAGCCCAAAGCCCAAAGCCTGCTTCCTCGGGAAAGCCTCCCAGACAGGGTCCAACCCTCCCTAGGTATGCGCTTAGAGCAGCAGTCACAGCCCACACGTGGCATTTGTTTGGCGAGTATTTGATGAATGGCTTTCCCTCACCCTCTGATAAGCTCCACTAGAAGAGAGACTATGTCTGGTTTTGCTCATCACACCCTGAGCGTGTAATATTTCGGTGCCTGGCACACAGGAGGCACTGAAATATTTACAATTTCAGTTCAGTTCAATTCACTCGCTCAGTCATGTCCGACTCTTTGCGATCCCATGGACTGCAGCACTCCAGGCCTCCCCGTCCATCACCAACTCCCGGAATCTACCCAAACTCATGTCCTTTAAGTTGGTGATGCCATCCAACCATCTCATCCTCTGTTGTCCCCTTCTCCTCCCGCCTTCAATCTTTCCCAGCATCAGGGTCTTTTCAAATGAGTCAGTTCTTGGCATCAGGTGGCCAAAGTATTGGAGTTTCAGCTTCAGCATCAGTCCTTCCAATGAATATTCAGGGCTGATTTCCTTTAGGATGGACTGGTTGGATCTCCTTGTGGTTCAAGGGACTCTCAAGAGTCTTCTCCAACACCACAGCTCAAAAGTGTCAATTCTTCAGTGCTTAGCTTTCTTTGTAGTCCAACTCTCATATCCATACATGACTACTGGAAAAACCAGAGCTTTGACTAGGCAGAACTTTGTTGGCAAAGTAATGTCTCTGCTTTTTAATATGCTGTCTAGGTTGGTCATAACTTTTCTTCCAAGGAATAAGCGTCTTTTAATTTCATGGCTGCAGTCACCATCTGCAGTGATTTTGGAGCCCCCCATAATAAAGTCTGTCACTGTTTCCACTGTTTCCCCATTTATTTGCCATGAAGTGATGGGACTAGATGCCATGATCTTAGTTTTCTGAACGTTGAGCTTCAAGCCAACTTTTTCACTCTCCTCTTTCACTTTCATCAAGAGGCTCTTTAGTTCTTCTTCGCTTTCTGCCATAAGAGTGGTGTCACTGCATATCTGAAGTTATTGATATTTCTCTCGGAAATCTTGATTCCAGCTTGTGCTTCATCCAGCCCAGCATTTCTCATGATATACTCTGCATATAAGTTAAATAAGCAGGGTGACAATATACAGCCTTGACGTACTCCTTTCCCTATTTGGAACCAGTCTGTTGTTCCATGTTTGGTTCTAACTGTTGCTTCCTGACCTATAAACAGATTTCTCAAAAGGCAGGTCAGGTGGTCTGGTATTCCCATCTCTTTCAGAATTTTCCAGTTTGTAGTGATCCACACAGTCAAAGGCTTTGGCATAGTAAATAAAGCAGAAATAGATGTTTTTCTGGAACTCTCTTGCTTTTTCAATGATCCAACGGATGTTGGCAATTTGATCTCTGATTCCTCTGCCTTTTCTAAATCCAGCTTGAACATCTGGAAGTTCATGGTTCATGTACTGTTGAAGCCTGGCTTGGAGAATTTTGAGCATTACTTTACTAGCGTGAGAGATGAGTGCAATTGTGCGGTAGTTTGAGCATTCCTTGGTATTTACATTTTGGATGAATGAATTAATGAATACTGTTCCTCCTGCAAGGCAGGAGACACAGGTTTGATCCATGGGTCACAAAGATCCCCTGCAGGAGGGAATGGCAACCTACACCAGTTTCTTTCCTGGAGAATTCCATGGACAGAGGAGCCTGGTGAACTACATGGGTTGCAAACAGCCAGACACAACTGAGCGATAATATATGGATTTGAATTTTGTGTTTTTTAGATCTCCTTGAAGGTGACATGGTGGGAAAAAATCACCACTTTTTGTCCACCAAGGGCCTCCTGTGTCCCTTCCTGCAAAAAAAGGGGAAGCTAGGGGATGAGGTGTTTGTGAATTCAGCTGTGCCATGAAACTTGTCTCCTAGTGGTTTCTTTCTGTGTTCCTAAAGACCTCCATGTTCCGTTAGGTGAGGAGGAAAATAGACTAAAGTGATATGTACAGTATGACCCTACTATCATTTTCAAACACTTAGAAAAAATAACAACAATGGCCCACAATGGACCATCCTTTTTTTTTTTTTGCTGTTGTTAAATTTTTCATTATGAATATGTATTGCTTGGTAGAGAAATTAAAAGTATAAGAACTCTTCTGAATGTATACTTCACGCACACAGAGGTAAAAATGAAAGATTATGTGTTCGGGGACCCCAGGAAGGAAACCATATTTCCTCGCAGCCTGGGACCTTTCTGAAGGTAGAAACCACTTCACTTCCTCTCTTTACTTCTCCCTGCACCCTCCTCTCCTTCATCTCCAAGTGACAGAAAATTTAAGTTGAATTAACTAAAAGGAAATGCAGATGCTGGACAGTTCCAGGCTCGGTCGCTTTAGAACCTCAAGGGACTTAGTCTCTCTTGATTCCCTGCCTTGGCTCTCCTCCCATGGTGGCAAGATGCCCACCAGCCTTCCCAGTTTCATAAGTCCTACCAGCAGACAGAGTTTTCCCCCCACTAGTTTCAGCAAAAACTTTGATGCTGATCTCTGCACTGATTGCTGCGACTGGTGGGGTGTTACGTCTGGTACTGGCTGGGCCTGGGACATGTGCTTCCTCCTAGCAATGAGACTTACAGGAACCCTAACAGACTACAGGGAGTGAGTCAGAACTGGAATGCTTTTGCCAGAATTAAGGGGAAGGGATGATGGGCAGCAATACAAAAGGTGACTTCCACACACTGAGCACGCAGCTCTGCACACAGTAGGTGCCCAGCCCTCTGAGGGGACTGGTTCCTCTGGCTGGAATCATCTGGAGAGCAGGGGGTGGGAAGAGTAAAGCAACAGGACTTTGCTGGGTCCCCCATCAGCTGCAGGACCTCCACCTACTTCTGTATATGCCAACAGGCTTGTCTGAACATCCTGAGAGAGGGATTCTGGTCCACACACATTCCATAAGGTGATGAGGAGGTGGACAGGGATGTTTGACCAGCTGCACGGGAGACCGCCTGTGAGCTTCACCCAGTACTGTGTGCCCAAGAGGCTGAGCTTGCTAACTGGCACAACTGGGGCCCAGACTGGTTCGGTGAGCCATTCGGGGTGCCCAGGAGCACCTGGCACCCTGCGCCCTCTCCAGCAGGCCCATGGACTGGCATGTGCTCAGTGAGCACTGATCGAACTCCAAGGGTGGAGGGAGCGAGATGAAGAGGGAAGACGGCCGGACGTTTGGGAAATTCCCAGCCCGTTGGGAGAAACCTAACAAGACAAGGTCAAGTCTGTGCTCCGGGGCATCAGACTGACGTGCCAGCCTCCGTCAGAGGAAGCCTGCTGACCACCCGGAAGTGCAGATGAAGCCGGCCTCCTCTGACTGCTCCATTACCTCTGCCTTCCTGGTCCCAGCCCACTTTGACCATATGGCCTGGTCCTCCACCCACTGTGCCCAGGGTCCCAGCCCAGCACCTGCACAGATGACCGGACCCCACACTCTGGCCCTGGCCCAGCCCCTCATCTGCCTGGAAGGACCAACCATCAGGCCAGGCTGTCCCAGGCTCTCTTGGTGGAGTCTCTGCCACAGGGAGAGGCCCCAGGAGCATGGACTGGAAGTAAGGAGCTTGGGTCGAAAGTGAAAAGTAAGCTGGTTCCTGCTGGGGCTTCTTGACGGTTTCCCAGCAGGCTTCTCCATTTCCAAATCCACCTTGCTGAATCTGGGAGGAGACAGGTAAAGAAGAAAGTGATGGCGAGGCTGGGGGTGAGGAAGTGAGAGGAAGTGGAGGCAGGGACAGAAAAGATGGTGCTGAGAGGTCTGAGAGCAGGCTGGGCAAACGTGGGCAGTCAAGTCACACCCAGCTAGACAATTCCCCCAACCTGCTTGGGGCAACTGGGGGGGCCTTGCTGAAACCAGCAGCTCCACCATGATTGGTGAGCTCACAGCTTCCTCCCATCCTCCTCCTCCTCCTTCCTCCACCCTTGCAGACACTCCTCCCTGCTCCCTCCACTTCCATCCCTCCCCCTCCTCCTCCCTAAGAAGGCCTCCACAGGGTTTGAGGAAGGCTGGTGCTGAGCCTGTGTGCACACATGCCAGGGTTTGATTTTTTTTTTTAACTTTTTGTTTTATATTGGAATATCACTGAGAGTGGAAAAGCTGGCTCAAAACTCAACATTCAAAAAACTAAGATCATGGCATTCGGTCCCATCACTTCATGGCAAAGAGATGGGGAAACAATGGAAACAGTGACAGATTTTATTTTCTTGGGCTCCAAAATCACATCAGATGGTGACTGCCGCCATGAAATTAAAAGATGCTTGCTCCTTGTAAGAAACGCTATGACAAACCTAGACAGCATATTACAAAGCATAGATGTCATTTTGCCAACAAAGGTCTGTATAATCAAAGCAATGGTTTTTCCAGTAGTCATTTACAGATGTGAGGGTTGGACCATAAACAAGGCTGAGCACTGAGAACTGATGCTTTTGAACTGTGGGGCTGGACAAGACTCTTGAGAGTTCCTTGGACAGCAAGGAGATCAAACCAGTCAATCATAAAAGAAATCAACCCTGAATATTTATTGGAAGGGCTGATGCTGAAGCAGTAGCTCCAATACATTGGCCACCTGATACGAAGAGTCGATTCACTGGAAAAGACCTTGATGCTGGGAAAGATTGAGGTCAGGAGGAGAAGGAGGTAGCAGAGGATGAGATAGTTAGATAGCATCACAGACTCAATGGATATGAATTTGAGCAAGCTTCAAGAGATGGTGAAGGACAGGGAAGCCTGGCATGCTGTAGTCCACAGGGTCACAGACAGTTGGACACAACTTAGTGACTGAGCAGCAACAGCTGATTAACAATGTTGTGATAGTTTCAAGTAGAAAGCAAAGGAACTCAGACATACATATACATGTATCCATTCTCTCCCAATCTCCCCTTCCAGGGTTTGGTGTTTAAGCTGCCACAGGCAGGGGGTTCTTGTAGATCTTTCTGCTGCCACTAGAATGACTGATTTTCATGTTCCCAACAAGTCCTTTTTTTTTTTTTTTGCTTTACTGTGAAGCATGTGGGATCTTCATTCCCTGACCAGGGATCAAACCCGCATGCCCTGCATTGGAAGCACAGAGTCTTAACCACTGGACCACCAGGGAAGTTCAAGGCACTTTCTTAACAAACAATAAATGAACAGATTAATGAATGACATTGGTGATCTGATTTGCACCCTATAGCAACCCTTGGAGGCAGACCAGACGGTTATGATTAATGGCGTTTACAACTGGGGAAACTGAGGCACAGAACCTACGTGTCATCACGTAAGTCTGCAATGACCAACCAGGGTCAGAGGCCCATTCCTCCAGCCCCCGACCCAGTGCTGCACCAATGACCATTGCTTGTCCCTTTCACCCACCTCACCCTCTCAGCTACCTCTTGGGGTTCAGCAGGTCAGACCAGGGGAAAGCACAGGGATCACATGGGCAGATTTGCCCCCCACAGGCTCGGGACTGTGGGGACGGTCATGGGCTGTTCCGTCCGGTTGCTGTTGTGGCCTCATCCCTGGGATCACAGCCTTCTGTGGGGCCTCTCCCATTTCACTCCACTCTACTCAGTGCAGGGACAGCACCAGGGGTCAGAAGTCACATCAGAGCCTCCATTGAAGGTAAGGTAAAACCTGGCTGGACATGCACAGTGACCTTTTACCTGCTGGCAGGTTCAGTTCAGTTCAGTTCAGTTGCTCAGTCGTGTCCAACTCTTTGCGACCCCATGGACTGCAGCATGCCAGGCTTCCCTGCCCATCACCAACTCCTGAAGCTTGCTCAAACTCATATCCAGTGAGTCAGTGATGCCATCCAACATCTCATCTTCTGTCGTCCCCTTCTCCTCCTGCCTTTAATCTTTCCCAGCATCAAGGTCTTTTCCATTGAGTTAGTTCTTCGAATAAGGTGGCCGAAGTATTGGAGTTTCAGCTTCAGCATCAGTCCTTCCAATGAATATTCAGGACTGATTTCCTTTAGGATGGATTGGTTGGATCACCTTGCAGTCCAAAGGACTCAGACTGTGGGGGGCAAATCTGCCCACGTGATCCCTGAGCTTTCTCCCGGTCTGACCTGTTGAACCCTAAGGGGCAGCTGAGAGGGTGAAGGTGAGTGAAAGGGACAGGCAGTGGGCGTTGGTGCAGCACTGGAGTTGGGGGGCTGGGGGAACGGGGCTGGCAGGTAGGGCCAACATTAAATGTTAAGTGACCTCTTGACCTCATGACTGGGGAATTCAAGAAAGGAGAATTCCCTGGGATTTGGAGGTGGGAGACACCGAAATTCTGGAGCATCTCCACTGGTGGTCTTATGGTCAGAACTGGGGAGCTCTCCTGACACCCACGAAGGCTTTAACCACAGAAGTGGCCTTCACAGAACAAGGCCTTGAAGTACTGGGAGAGTGCCCTGCCCCCTGAACCCTACTACCAGTCTCTGTGCAGCTGTTCCTTTGGCGTGAAGTCCTGACCCCGAGGAGGAAGGGTAGTGCTGTTTGTCATATATTAGTTGTTGTTCAGTTGCTCAGTCATGTCTGACTCTTTGCAACCCCATGGACTTCGGCACGCTAGGCTTCCCTGTCCTTCACCATCTCCCAGAGCTTGCTCAAACTCATGTCCATTGAGTTGGTGATGCCATCCAACCATTGCATCCTCTGTCATCCCCTTCTCCTCCTGCCTTTAATCTTTCCCAGCATCAGGGTCTTTTCTAATGAGTCAGCCTTCACATCAGGTGACCAAAGTATTGGAGCTTTAGTTTCAGCATCAGTCCTTAGAATGAATATTCAGGACTGATTTCCTTTAGGATTGAGTGGTTTGATCTCCTTGGAGTCCAAGGGACTCTCGAGAGTCTTCTCCAACACCAAAAGCATCAATTCTTTGGCGTTCAGCCTTCTTTACTGTCCAACACTCACATCCATACATGAAAACTGGAAAAACCATCACTTTGACTATACAGACTTTGTCGGCGAAGTAATGTCTCAGGTTTTTAATATGCTGTCTAGGTTTCTCATAGCTTTTTTTCCCAAGATGCAAGCGTCTTTTAATTTCGTGGCTGCAGTCACCATCTGAGGTGATTTTTGGAGCCCACCAATAAGAGGCATGTAACCACATGTTAGTTACATGTCTCTTACTGTCATTCAATTTAACTGATCTTTTCCAGAACAATTTGTTTTGGGGTGAAGTTCTAATGCAAGAGTGATGGGGGCATGGCTAGAGCTACTGGCCACCTGTGGTTATTTAAATTTCAGCTCAGGGAATTCCCCTGGCTGTCCAGTGGTTAGCACTCCCCACTTCCACTGTTGGGGCCCCGGGTTCAATGCCTGGTTGGGGAACTAAGATCCTGCAAGCCACCAGCATGGCCAAATAAATAAATTTAAGTTTATAAAAATAAGATGAAATAAAAAAATTCCTCAGTTACGTAAGTTAAACATTTGTAGTGCTCCCTAGCTACTGCATGGGGCCTCACAGATACAGCACATTTCCATCATCACAGAGAGTTCCACTTTCTGGAAGGCAAGAGGCTACCTCCTGACCTTGGTGAAACTGGGCAGGTTCAGGACAGGAAATGGGGTGTGTGTTGGGGGGAGACGGGGGAGGTGAGGCTGAGGTGGCCTAGTTTTTTCAGCCGGAGGGTTATGGTTTCAGGGAAGGCGTCACCTCCTCACTCACTCACATCCCACAGCACCGCAAGTCCTGCATCCAGGGCCCAAGGCATGTGGGAAGCATCTGGGGGTGAGAGGTGCAGAGGATGCTGGGGGCCGAGGGTGGTGAGCCAGTGGTGGGGGGGAGGTCAGAATAAAGGGGGGCTGTGGCGGCCACAGTGACTTAACACCCAGCACCAGCACCCCACCAGCACAGCGCAGAGTGGGGAGCTGCAGGGGGTGGGCTGTGCCCCTCTTCCCCCCGACCCCAGGGGTCACCCGGACTGGAGGCAGTGCCCCACTCCCTCCGCACTCCGCCTGCTCCATTAACCTGGTGGTTGATAGTTAATTTCTCCTCCTGTCATGCAGGACACAGACAGGGAGGCAGCTGGGAGGTGCGTCCAGCTGCTCCTTCTGCCAGGGTAGGTGAGGACAGGGCAGGGAAGGTCAGGGGTGCCCGCCTGGGTGGGGGTGGGTGGGTGGAATGGGAGGTGGGAGGATTGGGAGGATAGGGTGGGATGGGGGTGGGATGGGGAGGGACTCGTTCACTTCTGGACGCCTCACAGTGCCTCCCTCCCTGGCGCCCTCCCAGCCTGGCATCCGGGTACCACATGCTGGTCTCCTCTGACCCGGAGCTCATTCAGGGCTGCCTCTGTATGCCAGACCCTGTGGGACACTTTCACGTAAGGGACTGGTTTCACCCCCCACCCCCGTTTTCCGGATGAACAAACTCAGTCTATCTGAGATGAGGTGCCCCAGGCTCACAGTACAGAAGCAGGGCCAGGAATGAAACCCAGAACTTTCAGACACAAGCCCAGTGTGAATTTACTTCCCAACAACTGCCCAGCTCCGGAAATTCTTACAACCTAGTCTACAGGGTTAGCAGCTACCAGAGCAGAGGAAATACGGTGGGCGCTGCCCAGGCCTACAGGCTCTCTTCTCCACCCACTCACGAGTCATTACTGCAGACTTAATCAGTTAGAAGATCCTGCCAAAGAGCCATGTCAAGCTTCCAGGGATATTTATAGCTCACGTCATAAAATGCTCCTTTGGGCTGAAAGTAACTGTTCAGTGAGGCATTTCGTTTCAGGCTCCCAACACCGGAGCCATCCCATGTGTGGCCGAGACTTCAGTATGTGGGTTCATGGGCTTTGGCCTTTGGGGAGTAGAAAGACCAGGGGAGAAATTTATTGACAAAAATCAAGATGGAAGGAATTTGAAATGAAGTTGAAAATTCCAGGAAACAAGATTAGGCCTCCCCGTCTCTAGGGTAAAATGAGGCATTCAGTGTCCAGCACGTTCTGGGGCAAGTACTGGGCCGACTGGCGTCTGTGGGGCGGTCCTGCCCCGGCCCTCACCGTCCTGGACCCAAGGGCACCGCCGGGGCTGAGGTTCAGGGCAGGCAAGCTTCGTTCCCATCCTCACCGCAAGATGTCGCTGCCGCTCAAATTAGAGGGCACTGGACTGGACCAACTTTTGGTCCCAACGACAGAAGCTCTGGGGGTGGGCCCAGCAATCTGGGTTTTTGACGAGCCCTCTGGGGGATTCTGAGCCAAGCTCAAGTTTGAGAACTGTCGATATAGGTTCTGCCCCTCTGCCAGCCAGCAGGGCTCCCCGCCCCCAGCCCAGCAAACGGGTGCTCTTTCTTTAGTCTCCCCCACACCCCCGCTTTTTTTTAACGACCCCATGCAGCCCTAGAGGCTCCTCAGTCCATGAAATTTCCCAGGTGATACTGGGGATCTTCCCGACCCAGGGATTGAACCTACGTCTCTGTCTCCTACACTGGCAGGCGGATTCTTTGCCGCTAAGCCCTCAGGGAAGCCCTCTTTCTTTAGTTCTAATTCAGCTCTGACCTGAAGCCTCTGTTTACTTAGAGAGCCCTCCATGCCTTTCCTTGCAACACCTATAGAGGTGTGTGAATTACTGACATGCCCTGACTCCCCCAAAAGAGACTCACCCCTGTACCAACGATGCAGCTTTCCATCCTCTCCATGAGTCTGTCCAGATTCAAAGTCCCTGGAGAGCGTATGTTCAATTGTCCAGCTGTGGTTTGGGGGACAGCTTTGGCTGGAGAAGAGCAGGACATCACATTAACTCTTGTCAATAATGACTGTATTCACAGGAGAAAGAGGTCATTCTCCAACAGAAGATAAATTCCAAGTGATTTTTTTTTTAAGTACCACATGGGAGGAGGAGCGTTTATACTCATTTATGAACTCTAAGCCCTGGTTGTGGCAGACAAGACTCCAGGTGGACCCCTGCCTTGTCCTCACCTCCTGTGTTCACACCTGGAGCCTGGAGGGGAGGGGCCTTGTTCTGGGGGCGCCCGCACTGAGGTACTTAAGGATAACGGGGCATTTTTGTCTGAAGGTTGTTCTCAAATGACATAGGAAAAAGACCAATGACAATGGACTATATGGAAAACTAGAAAAATGGAGGAAGTGAGCAAGTAAAATGTTAGCAGTTGTGGAAATCTGGGTGAGAAGGAAGCATATGGCATTCTCTTACCACTCTCACAACTTCTCTTTAAATTTGAAATTATTAAAAAAATTATTGAGCAAAAGAAACCATATGTAAAACAGAGCACACCGTATGATTTCACTTATATCAATTTCTAGAAGAGGCAAGACTAATCTATGGAGACAGAAATCGAAACAGTTGTTGCCTCTGGGGAGGGTGGGGAATTAACTAGAAGAGGCAAGAGGGAACTTTCTGGGGTGATAAATGTTTCTATATATTGACTCAGAATGTTGGGGGAGTGTAAATACAACTATTAAAACTCAGAGAATGGTACACTCAAACTTTGTGCACTTTATTATGTATAAATTATGCTTTGATTAAAAAGGATGCAGGGAAAATACATACATGAGAGAACAGACAAATCTATAAATTGGTCCTTGAAATAATCAGCAAAAATTACAAACTTCCGTTGATACTGATCAAGGAAAATAAGTCCAACATCAAACTGACAGCCAATATCAAGAATGAAAAAGAGCCTTCCTACAGATAAAGATAACCTCAGATACGCAGATGATATCACACTTAATGGCAGAAAGTGAAGATGAACTAAAGAGTCTCTTGATGAAAGTGAAAGAAGGGAGTGAAAAATTTGGCTCAGAAAACTAAGATCATGGCATCCAGTCCCATCACTTCATGGCAAATAGATGGGGAAACAATGGAAACAGTGAGAAACTTTATTTTCTTGGGCTCCAAAATCACTGCTGATGGTGACTGCAGCCATGAAATTACAAGATGCTTGCTCCTTGTAAGAAAAACTATGATCAACCTAGACAGCATATTAAAAAGCAGAGACAATACTTTGCTGACAAAGTCCATCTAGTCAAAGCTATGTTGAGAACATCAGGGAAGCCATAATTATATACACATATATATTAACCAACATGTGTAGTGCCTACCATCTACGAGGCAGTCTTTGGCAGAAGATGGATTATCAACAAGCATCATTTGATAGCACCGAATTTCAAGATCCCAAAGTGGAGAAGCCGCCCTAGGACACTGGGTCACTGGGGCCTCAGTGAACCAACCCCTGGGGATAGAGTGGCTCTGCGTGTGATGAGTCTCTCAGCTGGAGCCCAGGCTTGAGAGTCTCTGTGTCTGCTCGGCTGTGGGGGAGGGCAGTCTGAGTGCAGGATGATGCCAGGTAATGGGGGCAGGTGGCTCTGGTTGCCACAAGCACTGGCTCGGGTGCCCCAGGGACTGAGGCGGGCAGGAGGAGCTCTGCTGAGCTCTCTGAGCAGCCTCTCAGGTGTGGCACCTGACTTCTGTATTAACAGGTAGGTGCCTCAGGATTCAGCGGGGAATTCTGAGTGCTGCAATTGACCCTGCCCTGCTCCGTTCTCTCAGACGAGGGAGCTGGGGGTGGTTGAGTTTGCCCCAGTGAATAAGAGCTGAGGAGGAGGAGGCAGGGGGTGAAACCCTAATAGGGTGACTGGGGGCATCTCGCCGGACAGTTCTGTGGACCTAGGGCTCTGGGTCAGGGTGCATGGGGGAAGATGGTCATGTCCAGTGTTGGCTCTTTGACTCAAAAGTCATGGGAATGAGGCCCTGGCACAGGTCCAGCCCCCTTAGGAACCAGGCTCCATCCCTGATCCATCACCTCGAGGGGGCCTGTGGCTCAGTACAGCCATTGCCAGAACCAGAACCACGGGTCACAGCTCCAGCCCCTGGTGTAACACAAAGGCTCTGGCCTTCAGAGCTGGCCAATTTCAGCTCTGAAACTTTCAACAGCCATTCTCTGAGCTTTCGTTTTCTCCCTGGCAAAATGGGGACACGAAGAACACCATCGTGGGGCCACTGTGAGAATGAGGTGGGCTGAAATGTCCATGGCCTTGCAGGGGCCAGTCATGCTAGTGATAAGGACAGAATGAAGGCACAAAATAGGTGATTAAATAGTCCATCCCACCAGGGGATTGTAAGTAGAAAAATATGGGAGACCCCTGTAAGTTAATGATTACTCAAAAAAGCAGGCTTGCTTAGCAACACAACCATGCAACAGAAACTTGGGACGTGCCCCGAAACAACAAAACAATAGTAGAAAATAAGGCCTACAACCTGCCCAATGGTGTCATCAAGTAAATGACCCCCAAACAGGCTCTGTACACAAAAAGCAACCATTTATGAAAAATGACTTTTCAAAATGAAAGTCCTTCATTATACTGAGACCTGAAAGTATTTTCCCCAAGTGCTATGACAGTCCTGGCCTGACCATCTAGGGAGGGGCAAGTAAAATTCCCTGCCCTTCCTGGGGGAGGAACTGATGATGGAAATGTGACCTCTCTTCAAGAAAGACAAGGAAGGTCTTTCCCCCCCACCCCCCCACTTTTCCTTTGATTATAAAACTAGCCCACTAAGTTCTCAGGGCGTGGCATTTCTCGCCCGGCCATTAGCAAGCCTCACAAGCATCCTACTCTAATAAATCACTTATCTACCCCTTTGCTCTCATTGCATCTCCTCTGCTCTGAGACATAAAGGACTATGGTCCCGGAGCTCTTCGGAGCCCCCCTGAGATGACACCAGTCGGTTTCACAAGGGTCTCAAAAAGGGCCTGGTCCTTCCTCCTGTTATAGTGTGAAAGAGACTGAGCACCATGTATGCCACTGTGGGTCTCTGCAGAAATTGTAAAGTCAGACACCCTCAGGAGCAGACAAATACCCCATGTGAGTGTAGCAGCCACAAGAAGATGGGGGACGGAGTGGTGGGAGCCTGACTAAGGACATCCAGGACGTGGCCGCCAGCCTCACTTTGTCGTAACATCTGGGTTTGCACAAATAAACGGGCCAGAGTGATGGTTCCCCAAGATTCAGGGAGATCTCTGAGCCTCCCCACCTGGAATCTCACAGAGCCCCTAGGTCAGGCCCCGAAAGCAGCCCAGGGAGCAAAGCCTCTTTCTGTATACAGTCTGGGGCCTCAGGGGTTGGCCTAGGAGTTTGATGGGAGAGAACGGGACCCCGGCTGAGTCCTCCACAGCCAGAAGCTGCCCCTGGGGACAGGTCTGAGTTCCCTCCAGTGGCACCTCATTGTCCCGAGGGCTCCGGCAGAGTCTGGTGATGGGGCTGGGACTGAGGGAGCCAGTTCACTGCCCTGCTGCTTCCCCTAGAACTAAGGTCTGTACTGTTGGGGTGTCTTTTGTTAGAGAGAGTTAAGGAGACTGGGGCCAAGGACTGCTCCTGAACGTGCCAGTGCGGTGACACAGAAACTGATCTGTGGCAGGCGGAACCTCCCCGACCAGGGATTGAACCTGTGCTCCTGCATTGCAAGTGCAGAGTCTTAATCTCTGGACCACCGGGGAAGTTCTAGCTGCTGTTTACTGAGGAGCTATTCTATGCAGAGCAATGCAGAAGATGCTTTACATTCCCATTTCCTTTAATCCTCACAACAGCTCTACAGGGAAGGTATTAATGATTCCAAATTCTAGTTGGGGCTCAGAGAAGTTGGGACACTAAGCTAGGATCACACAAGTGCTAAGCCTAGGTTTGAAACTAGAGAGAAGAGACTTTGAAGAGGCCCCCATGTCTCACCCGAGGATATCCCAGGAGAATGAGAATGGTTCTGGGTGATTCATCCCAGATGCCAGGGAGCAAATGGTTACTGAGACTTCTAGAACTCAGAGGGTGAGCCCTGAGAGTTCCTGCCGGCTCTAGCACATAGGACTGTCTGCCTCCTCATCAGGCTCTGTGAGGGAGGAGTGGTATTTGTTAGTAAAATGAGACCGAGGAGGGGGAAGTCTTTTGTAAATTTCCAGGTGCAATGCAAATTGCAAGATGATTGCAACTTATTTTCCCTCATGGGCATAATGACTCTAACAATGAATTATGAGATTGGATTTCTTTTTAAAAATGTTTATTTATTTATTCACTTGGCTGCCTCCCAACCAGGGATCAAACCCACGTCTCCTGTGTTGGCAGGTGGATTCTCAGTCACTGGACCACCAGGGAAGTCCGTGAGGTTGGATGTCTACGTTTAGTCCTTCTTTGGTGAAGTCACAAAACAAATAAGTCCCATAATAGAGGTCTTGTGCAATTTGTTTTCACCCTGTATAGTGTAGTCCAGATAGGTGGCAGTACACATTTCCCAAGAGAGATTTCCTGACTTTAAATACAGGAAGAGGCTTTAGTTCCTACCAGTTGAACTATTATGTCCATGTCCCTTTTCAGCCTGCTGAGAAAACCAAGAAAGGCAAGCGGGTCTGAATTCAGCTACCCTTGGAAGAAATGAGCAGGCTCAAAAGAAGCTCTTTGATTTTCTCTGAGCTTCATGTATGTCAATAAAATACGTGAACTCAGTGGAAGCAGAGAAGCTGCCAGCTAGGAAATAAATGGATAAAGTTCTTTTTTGCTTCAAGAGTCCTTTTTTATATTATACTCCGGGCCTGAAATTTGCATATTCTGAAAAGAACCCCAGCACATGTGCAGCCCCTGTCTTCACCCAGGCTAATAATGTAATTCCACCTTGACACAGGTGTTCTCTTCCACACTCTTTACCTCCTTGCTCCATCCCTGGGCATGATCACCATGATCGGGTCTGCTGTTCCTCACAGGGCGGGAACCTAGAAGCAAATTTTGTCATCATTACTACATGACTAGATCAAGTCTAGGATCCCGAGGTACCTTCATTTGTAAGTACCCCGTGCCCCCGCAATTGTTGGACAGCTAGATTGCTTCCACTGTGGTCAGTGGAAGAGTCTAAATCTTAACTTTTTCTGGTTTCCTCTCCATGAAGTTTCCAGAGACTCTAGGCATCTGGTAGCTTCAACAAGGCACTTGGCCTCCACCCAGAAGAGAAAGCGACCTCTCAGCCCAGCGAGGAACGTGCTGGTGCCTCAACACACGGTTGCTTCCCGCTTTGCTTTTCTTGGGGTGGATTGGATGGCTCTGGTCTTTCTGCTTTCCTTATTGCTTGTTTGGCAGCAGGAGGTTAAAGCAACTTTGGCTTATCTTCTGGGAAAAGATCCCTGAGCACTGGAGAGCCTGATGCTGCCTTTCAGCAATTTCCAGCAGCCAGCACAGGGTCTGCTACAAGACAGGTGCTCAGCCTCAGTTCACAGTGATACCACATGTCCTGGCTCCTTCATCAGCCCCAGATTTCTGGTTCTATCCCACCCCTCCTGTCTCTAGCGGCCCTCCTTCATCAGCCCAACAAGTAAATCTAAAACTGGGAGATGGCTGAAATATTTCCTCTTCCAAGCAGGCTTCAAGGATTATGAGAAGAGTAAGTAACATGGATTTCCCTGGTGGCTCAGACAGTAAGGAAACTGCCTGCAATGCAGTAGACCCAGGTTCGATCCCTGAGTCGGGAAGATCCCTTGGAGGAGGGCATGGCAACCCTCTCCAGTATTCTTGCCTGGAGAACTCCATGGACAGAGGAGCCTGGTGGGCTACAGTTCAGGGGGTCACAAAGAGTCTGACACGACTGAGCAAAGAACACTTTCACTTTCACATAATATGGAATTCCACTCCACACACACATACCACCTCACCCCCTCTAAATAAACACACTTGTTACACATAGAAAATGTGATGTGTCCGGTGGCCATGGTTGAGGCTTAAGGTCTACACGCCCACAGGCTTCTGTCTGATTTGTGGATACACCAAGGCAGCAGTGGGCAGGGCAACGGTTTGGAAGAGAAGAGCCTGGTTGTTTGCGGGATTTGCTTTATTACTCACTCGCTGTGGTGTCTGAGCTAGTTGCTTGCCCTTTCTGAACTCAGCAGGTGTGGGAGTAAAGAGCAGCCAAGCCCGCTGCTGCTCTGGGATTCTCAGGAGAACAGCCCAGGGTCAAGAGCGAGGTGTGGATGATATGGGAGAGGCATGGGAGCCGGGAAGCCAGGGGTTGCTCCAGGGGCGGGAGGTAGATTTCTGGGTCTCTGCAGCACCCCCAGCCCAGCAGCACATGGCCTGGCTCCCTCCTCTGGCCGGAGCCCCTGGGGACACAGATGAGCCTGCCTACTGCACCTCCACCCTTGGCACTCAGCCCTGGTGCTAAGTCATCCTTTGTTGGGGAAGTGGATGAGGGCTGAGACGTGCAGGGAGGGGGAGAGCAAACCGAGCACTTGGAGTTCCTAGAGGGAATTCTAGCCATTTATGAGTCTATCAGAGAACATCTTGGGGGAAAGTCTTCAAGAAAGAATTGTTCTCAGCCCTTCGAGAGCAATGGCAAGGCATGCACTCTGATGGGTGGGGAAGATGGCATTAGATCAGCCTTAATCTTGTCCTTGGCATGTCTTCTCTATAAAAGCTGCTGTGGGAGGAGACACATCACTGATGTGGGAGCCCCAGGAGGACAATCACTGATGTGGGAGCCCCAGGAGGACAATCACTGATGTGGGAGCCCCAGGAGGACAATCACTGATGTGGGAGCCCCAGGAGGACAGGGGCGCTCAGTGCCTCAGGCCTCACGCTGGGCTCACCTCCAGGCTTCCCTGGATACGTGAGCCCAGCCCTCCAGGAGGCGGCTCCTGAGAGAGGCAGCCTGGCTGTGTGGAGGTGGGGTGTCCAGGATTTGGAGACAGGATCCAGCAGAAAGGGGGGCTGGCTGAAGAGACAGGCTGAGCTGAGTCAGTGTCCAAAGGAAGCTCACAGAGTTTGCAGTGCAAGACACAATGAAAACCCCCTGATTCGTCTTATCTATAGAAACTTCTATAAAGAAAGCTGAGTGCCGAAGAATTGATGCTTTTGAACTGTGGTGTTAGAGAAGACTTGAAAGTCCCTTGGACTGCAAGGAGATCAAACCAGTCAATCCTAAAGGAAATCAGTCCTGAATATTCATTGGAAGGACCGATGTTGAAGCTGAAGCTCCAATACTTTGGCCACCTGATGTGAAGAACTGACTCATTGGAAAAGACCCTGATGCTAGGAAAGATTGAAGGCAGGAGAAGAAAGGGATGACAGAGGATGAAATGGTTGGATGGCATCACCGACTCGATGGACATGAGTCTGAGCAAGCTCCAAGAGTTGGCGATGGCCAGGGAGGCCTGGCGTGCTTCAGTCCATGGAGTTGCAAAGAGGACGACACGACTGAGCTACTGAAGTGAACTGAATCTTCAGTAAACTCTGGTTTAGAAGTTTAGTTTCCTGCTGGAGACTGAGGGAGGTGCTGAGCCCTGGGTTAAAGCTCTCACGGAGCAAGAACAGCCTTTGCACCCTGGGGTGGCAGCCCCAGGGGTACTGGTCCCAGCGCAGTGCTCCAACGGCAGCGTTCCCCCAGTGACCTGCACCACCTCCCTGCTGCTAATGGTTCTTCCTGGACATCATTCTGCTTGAAGTCTTGGTGGCATTTAATGTCACAGACCATGCCTACATTCTTGGCTTTTCCTCTGGGGCCATCCCTGAAGCAGAGCCTGAGATTTGGGTGCAGAGCCCAGGATTTGGGAGGTGACTTGGGAAAGAGGACTGAAGAGGGCACAAGGAGAGTGAGACGTGAAGGCAGAGAAACCCGCTAAGAGTGTGTTAGCAGGGCCACTGCTGAGGACACCAGGGCACGAGCCCCCAGGAAACCCCTGCCTTCCAAGGACTGTCCACCTGGTGGGTGGGGACGTGGAATGTTTCTTTGCCCGCTCGCATCCCCCACTGGTTGAACATTGTCCCCAGTGATACTGAGCGCCTCACACTTGGGGACAACACTTGTCAGTGGGCTCAATGTGCTTCCCAGGCCTCAGGGGCTTGTGAGCCTGGGCTGGGGCGTTGTCAATTAAAGGAACCTCTGAGTTCAAACAGAACTGCCTGCCAGAACCGCCCTCTGAGCGAACGGGGCCCAGGGGGACGCAATGCGGATGAGGGCCACAGAGGACCGACATTGACCTTGACCTCCCTTCCTCAACCTCTCTGGGGTGTTTCCCCTGACATACTGTCAGTAGGTGCCTGTTAACTCTGCATGATCAGCACTTTCTTTCTTTCCTTCTTCTTTTATTTTTATTTTTTAAATATTTATTTGTTTGGCTGTATTGGGTCTTGGTTGTAGCATGCGAGATCTTTGATATTCCTCGCAGCATGTGTGATCTTCAGTTGTGGCATGTGGGATCTAATTCCTCGACCAGGGATTGAACCCGGGGCCCCTGCCTTGGGAGTGCGGAGTCTCAGTCACTGGATCACCAAGGAAGTCCCCACTCTTCTAAAAGTTCACATACTTCCTATCACTTGGGCCATCACAGGACCATGACTGGACACTAGGGAGACACATTACTGAGCAATGCTCACTTAGCTCGCCTTGGTTCCTTAGAGCTGACTGTGGAGAGAATGCAGCGGAAACAAGTGCACAGGGTTAGGTTCCCAAGCCCTTCTCAGCCTGCTCCTCCGCTGGGCCTGTAAGTCAATCCCAGGCTCTCTTCTGGTCCTGTGTGAGCTGAGTCTTTCCCCTGTGTCCAACATCGAACGTCTCCCTTTACCCAGACAACCCCCAGATCTTTATCTTCAGCCAAACGCATCCTCCCTTGTGGCTCAGTTGGTAAAGAATCCGCCTGCAATGTGGGAGACCTGGGTTTGATCCCTGGGTTGGGAAGATCCCCTGGAGAAGGGAAAGGCTACCCACTCCAGTATTCTGGCCTGGAGAATTCCACGGACTGTATGGTCCATGGGGTCTCAAAGAGTCAGACACGACTGAACAACTTTCACTTTTTCACTAAACCCATCCTCCGCGTGTGGGGCTGGTCACTGGGCCTGTCCTCCTGGGGGTCACAAAGACATCTCGCCCTCCCCATCCACACCGCCTAGGGACGCCAAGTCAGCTTCCCCTCCTTTCCGCTCCTCCCCCGGGGTGTCGTGACTCCCCACCATCAAGTCAGGATTCCCAAACAATTCCACCCTCTCTGTCATCCTCCGCACCAGTTGGGGCACTATGCTGGGAGCCAGGCAGTGTACTAACTACCAAGCTGCTATTTTTGGTCAGGACTCACCAGCATTCTTCTTTGGAAACTGATTTCAGAATCTACATTCAAATCCACATGTGACAATTTGTTTCACCCTGCGCATCACAGCTGCTCCTTGTCTTTCACTAATGCCACCTCTTTTCCTTCCCAGGTCCGAGGCAACCCTTCAGGCCCCACGTCAGTACCCACCCAGAGGGCCTGCATCACTGCATGTCATTTCAGGTTTTATCCCTCTAATGCAGAGCACATCCTGGCTCCCCTCTCCCGTTGATTTGCTGGTACTCAGCCTCCTCCCAGAAGCATTTCCAGGTTGAGCAGAAGTGGCTTTCCTGCCTTATTATCCTTGGACCTGGACTGGCTTCCCACACTGTCGAGTGCCCAGGCTCCCGGACCACCCTCCCACAGCCACCACATCACCCGCTTCTGCTGCCGTCTGCACATTCCCACCCGTGGGTGACCTCACAGTCCACTCCTGTCTGCTTATGTCTATGGTCTGTGGGTCCTCGAGCCAGTGACAGCTCATTTCAGGCTCAGGAGGACAGACGCAGGTCCAGGGCGTTTGCTGAGTGCAGAGAGCAGGCTCAGGGTGCTATAGATGACCTCTCACCACACGCTGGGGCTTGGGCTCCTAGCCCTCGAGGAGTCCTTATTCTGCAGGGAGGTTCAGCTAACAGTGTGATGCTCCACTGATTCTCATTATTTGCAGTCGTCACGTTCTGAATGCCACTGCCAGCCCTGAACCACTGCTCCTAGGGGAAACACACGGTTAGATTTCTGCAAGCCTCTGGTCAGGACATTTTCATCAGCCGGTCAATACACAACCTTGTCTTTTGTGTATTTCTGTTCAAAGACTCCTTATTTTTGTTGCATTGTTCATTCATTAACATTGAACTCACAGCCAACAGCAGTTTAACTTACAACTTACCCCTAAATGAAGTGCAGCTAAGCCATGCATTCTTTCCGTGAGGCACATTACAGCTTTCTTGTGCTTGGGAACAGTAGACAGCACTTCAGCACTGCACTTGGGTACCATTTTAGATAGTAAAATCACCAGCAAAAGGCACAACGTGGACACTAAATAGGCCAGGGGCAGGATACTTATTGACCATCTGAGAGCCGAAGCAGGAAGATAGATAGGAGATGGCCTCGTTTCACTTCAGTTGGGAATGTCGAATTTTTAACACTTTGTACATGTCCAGAATGGCTGCAAAAGTGCCTCGAGTATTGATTTGGGGATTACAAATACATTTTAGTGAGTAGACAGATTTGCAACTGTGAGTAATGAGGCTTGATTGTATATACAGAGAGAAAAATGAAGCTTTGGAGACTGGAGAGGAGGGAGCAGTTGGGCAGACAGAAGGTTCACTGAGGCTCACCACTGGGGTAGATTTCCAGGGATGAGTAAGACAGCCCCCCGGACCCCCAGCGTTCAGGACAGAGTGTGCACTGTGCACAAAGGCATGAGACAAGATGGGGTAGAGTAATTGTTTCTTTGGGATGAAGATAGAGAAACCAGAGGGGACCCATCAAGAAGATCTCTGATGTCCAGGAATCAAGGAAGGCAGAAAGTTTCCACATCCATCCCTTCCCACAGGGTTTGCACTAATCATGAGAGTGCCAATCCCTGTGAGAGAGAAACCCTACGTCTTAATGTTTGACCCAATACATTGCTTGCACGTATTAGAGTTCAACACGGATGGCTGATGGGTGGCCTGCTACATAGTAATTTAGGGACCTGGGCTCTTTCAAAATTGGGGCTCTACCACCCTCTGGGGCCTCAGAGTCCTTACCGACCATCAGCAAGTGGGAGAAAGAGGGGAGGTAGAGAATTGCACAGCAGTGTTTCATAACCCAGGCCTTCCATCCACATTTCATTGTCACATGGCCCTGTATGGATGGGAGGGAGGCCGGGTAATGGGGTCCCTTGTTGGACAGCAGCTTCCTCAAAGCATGTCTCACTCTGGAAGAGGGGCATGAATCTTTGATGGACAGCTAGCCAGTTTTGCCCAGGCTCTCAAGATCAGTCAAACCATAGGGCAGAACCTAAAAGAAGTCAGTGGTGAGTGAATTCCATAGAAATTGGGCATCATCAAGGTACTACTGTCTAGCCCAGGGTAGATGGTCAGCAGACACCCAGTGAAAAAAATGATTGAGAGATGTATTATGTCTCTCTCCTTAGTTTCCTTTCATTATGTTAGATAGATAAATAGATGATACAGACTGAAAAAAAAATAACAGTGTGAGGCTAAATGGAGAAGAGGGGCAAGAAGGAGAGAGTGAGGATGCAGGGACTTAAGCAAGCCAGCTGGGAGAAGGTGAGGTTCTCATTTTCCTGCAGTCATCCGAAATGCTTCCTCTGGCTGGAGAAGGAAATGTGGCCACAGGAGTGGAAAGAGGGCTGCCCAGAGGGAGGAAAGTGAAAGTGTTAGCCGCTCAGTCGTGTCCAACTCTGTGACCCCATGGACTACAGCCTGCCAGGCTCCTCTGTCCACGGGATTCTCCAGGCAGGAATACTGGAGTGGGTAGCTATTCCCAAGGAGGCACAGGTAAATGTGAGTCTGGTCTGTGCCTCTGACTACTATGTCACTTTTATCCCTCTGTAGGCTCTGAAAACCCAGTGCATGACAGAGCGCTTAGGAATGGCTTGGACTGGCTGCCACAGCCTGGAAGGAAGCCAGGGAGGAGGGGCCGGGAACAGCGGCCTGCCACACAGCCTGACATCTGGGATCAGGGCTCTCCTCCAATCTCCTTGCAGTTTTTAATCCAGTCCTGCACCCAATAGCTTCGTAATTCCACATCTCCCATTTATTAATCAAATGCCATCTGTGAGGCAATGTCACAGCTCTGCTGGTGTTTCTCCATTTGAATGGTTGCTGAATATTTAACTACACTTCAGCAACTTCGATGGATGCCAAATGAGGAAAAAAACCACCACCGCGTTCTCTCCCCAGTAAAACTCACACTTAGCATGGATAATCACAAAGCCTCCACAGGCTAACGGATGAAAAGAAATGAGCTGTCGGCACAAACACCAAGTTGTCTTTGAGTTATGGAGTCAAGGGGGTGGGTGAGGGAGGAAAGAAGGAGGGCATAACCCCCTCCTCTGGTCATAGGTGTCACTAAAAAGTACAGGGAAGGGGCCAGCTGTGTTGGCAGAGAGAACGCTGAGAAACTGGTCATCTGTGTGCGCGTTCCCCAGGGTCACAGGTCAGGAGTGCTTAACACACTGCTACAGACGGATCTTCCTTTAACGGCTCCGAGCTGGCGTGATCTTATTTACACTAATTGTGTGTGTGTGTGTGTGTGTGTGTGTGTGTGTATGTGTTTGAGGGTGAGGTTTTAAGCCTAATCCATGGGATGAATTTTTTCATTCAAATAGAATGGTCTGTAGTTAATCCAAGATTATACAGCAGGAAGAAAAAGGCATTTAGCGCTGAACTCTAATTCTGTCCCTGCTCCCTACTCTCCTGTAAGAATTCCATGTTCTCCTTCTTTTAAGCAATTCTTTTTTTTTTTGGCTGTGCCTCAAGGCTTGAAGAATCTTATTTCCCCAACTAGGGATTAAATCCATGCCCTCAGCGGTGGAAGTGCAGAGTCCTAACCACTGGACAACCAGGGAAATCCCAAGAATTCCATCTTCTCCTCATCTGACCCAGCCTCAAGGGGCCTTGGCTGGAAAGTGTGGAGTGAGAGGGGTGAGGATGGGAATTGTGAACCCTCAGCCAGCACCTGGTATCCTGCCTGCACAGAAGAGTGCTCTGGACATACATGCTGCATGAATGAATTTGTGACTTAGCCACTTGCCTCTTCTTACTACTTCTAGCAACTTCCCTGAAGAGAGAGCAGAGCCTTCTCATCTTGCTGGTGGTCCTCTCCCTGCCAGAATGGAAATTCCTTGGAATTTCTGCCCTTGTGTCAGCATAGTGGTGGGATGTTCAGAGGAGGGGACTCTTGGTTACCTGCCTCAGGCTGCTCTGGCTGTGGCTTGTCCTGGGGGTGGAGGCCACCATGGATCTGTGAGTGTGAGTAGGTCAACTTAAGCTCCTCAAAATGTGGGAGTGTCCTATCCCCAAGGGACCTAACCTATCACTGGGACTGTTGTGATGCGAACTGGTCAAGAGAGGTGAATGATCCAGCTCCTGACTCCAGAGCCCTGCTTGAGCAGCTGGAGAGGGGGAAAGGCAGATATATCTAATGGATCCAGCCATAAAGGAAGCACAAAGCAGCCTAGCACTCAGGGACAGAGTCAAAACATGCAGGAAGGCAGGTGAGTGGAGCGAGGTGGTTCATCAGGTGTGGCTTGGTTTCTTCTTGGTAATGCTTTCTGCTTTGTTTTCAATACAATCAGGACTAGACATACCCAGAAGTCACTCTACTGCCTGGTACCTGGTACTACCTGGTACGGCATCACTTGAGATCTATTACAATGCAGCTTAGTGCCCACTAGGGCACCCTGGATACCCGCACGGGGCAGCGGGCAGCGGTTTCTAATGTCTGATGGGGGCAGGCTGGCCCATGCGGGGCCTGTAGCCAGAAAAGTCTGCACATGACAGTGTCCAGGGCACAGAGACAGGCAGGAGGCACAGAAGAGAATGTGGGACTCGGAAGAGGAGCAACAGGAGGAAGAGCAACAGGCTCACTCCTGCCAGCCCCCCATCTTATCTCAAAGTCAGTAATCACAGTCTGTCCTCCCTCCTCTCCCGGGATCACTTCCTCAGCCTCGGCCCTCCTCCAGAGCATCAGAGGAACTCTGTGCACTTGAGCTTGCCTTGAGGGAAGGAGGGAATTTTCATGAGCCAAGAGAAGGGCAGGTGAGGAGGTGGGGATTCAAGGTGAGGGTTCCTGCCCTCGGCACCCAAATCACTCCTCTGCTGGCAGAGGGAGTGGGTGGAAAGAGTGTGCTCTGGCCGGGAGCCATCCAGCTGGTAGCTGGAAACATCTGCTCTCAGCAGGTCCTCCTAGGGCTCTAGAGAGGGTGTGGTGAGCGTGCCCTGGCTTCCCAGCTTGTGCCATCCTGAGTGCCGGCTGGAGGAGGCCGGGGGGGAGAAGGCCATCTGGACACGGGCCCGCTCTCACCTCCTGGGTCTTCTCAGGTGACTGTCAGGTCAGATAGACTCCCTCTTCAGATAATACAGCTCAGGTGGAAGAGGCTTAGGTGGGTCTCCACGGCAACCACCAATCAGGAGCTAGGTTGCCTTGGGGTGCATCTGAGGAGCTGTGTGGTTCCAGCCTCTGGAGACACACACACACACACACACACACACACACACACACACACACACACACACACACACACACTGCAAACACCAGACCAGGGTGGATCCCTCCTCTGGTCAGCATTGTTTTCTCTCAGCACAACTTCTGAGAGATAGAGAGAGGAAGAAGCACAAGGCAGCAGCCCACAGCACAAGAGGAAGAGAAGGGAGGCGTCTGGATGTAGTCTCCCCTTGACCCCGGCCATGTCCTCCTGTGGCCGATGAACTTTCTGCCTTTCCCGGAAAGGATCCAGACACTCTCTTCTCCCAGACTGGGAAGCAGAAATCAGGACGTCCTGGGACCTTCACCTCCGCAGAACCTGACCTCAGAAAGCCAGGTAAGAGGGTCACCTCCTCAGGGGACAGGAGTTACAGCAGTGGCCGGCTGAGCTGAGCTGGGTAGATGGGGACAGTCCACCGCACCGTCTGAGTGCAGGGCCCTGAAGGCCACAGGGAGGCCCTGACTGTCCCCGTCTGTCCCACAAGAGGCGGCAGACTCTGCAGCATCCTCCGCGCCGTGGCCTGGTTCCTGACTCACAGGAAGTCACGGCTTCTATCTACTCTGGAGGCAGCAAGCCTGTCAGGGAGGACCCAGCCCAAGCGTTTTCCCTTCTGGCTTCACGGGGAGGATCCACCTAGGGGGAAGCAAGTGTGTCAGTTGCTCAGTCGTGTCTGCCTCTTTGCAACCCCTGGACTGTAGCCCACCGGGTTCCTCTGTCCGTGGGACTCTCCAGCCAAGAATACTGGAGTGGGATCTTCCCAACCCAGGGGGTCAAACTCAAGTCTCCTGCATTGCAGGCAGATTCTTTACTCTGTAAGCCACCAGGGAAGCTCAAGGGGGAAGCAAGGGGAAATGCAAATCAGTTTCTCTCCTTGATTTGAGCCTGTGACTTGAGAACCACAAGGCGCGAGGCTCGGAGAAGGCTCTCAGGACACGACAGTGACCAAGGCACGTGGGCGATGTGTGGGCCTCAGACCCTTTGACTACAGAGCTGCCTGTGAGTCCCCAAGATATGTTTGGGAGAACAGGCCTGGATGGGGCTTCAGGGACAAGATCAGGCTTGGGAAGGAGCATCTGCCATGGGACCAGCCCCCTCCTACTGGTCAGTTGGAGGGAGATTTCTATCATATAAAGACCGGGGCCCTCCCCTCAAGCAGAGTCTGGAGAGCAGAGTGTCCCCCAAGACAGAGACCAGGGCGTCTCCCCTCAGAAAGGGATCATGGCGATTTCTCTCAAAAAAGACCAAGGTTCTTCCTTCAGAGACCAGGGCATCCCGCCTCAGACAGATATCGGTGACTTCTATCATATAAAGGCCAGGGCAGCTTCTCTCAGACCGAGACCCAGGTGCCTCTCCTCAGACAGTGCCCAGGGCATCTCCCCTGGGACAGTCACCAGGGTGACTCTTCACAGAAAAAGCAAAGGGCTTCTCTCCTAAGACAGGGACCAGGGTGTCTCCCTTCAGCCAGGGACCAGAGTGATTTCTCTCAGAAAAAGACCTGGGTTCTCCCTTCAGATAGAGATCAGGGCAACTTGTCTCAGAAAAAGACTAGGGCATCTCCTCTCAGAAAGGGACCACAGTGACTTCTCCTAGAAAAAGGCCCGGACTCTCCCTTCAGACGGAGACCAGAGCATCTACCCTTAGATGAGGACTTGTGGCTTCTCCTCTCAGACGGAGACCACAGTAGCTTGTCTCAGAAAAAGCCTAACGTGTCTCTCCTCAGAGACCAGGGTGCTTTTATCATATAAAGACCAGGGCTTTCCCCTCAGACAGAGTCCAGGAACCTCCCCTAAGACTGAGAGAGCATGGCATCTCTCCTCAGAAAGGGACCAGGTCTTCTCCCTTCAGATGGAGACCAGAGCCTCTCCCCTCAGATGAGGACCATGGATGGCGTATCCTCTCAGATAGAGACCAGGGTGTTTCCTCTCTGACAAGGACCTCCAAGGGGTGAGCTGGACCTGAGCACTCATCCCCTTCCTGTTTGCACTCCTGCCTCAGTCTGAGGAGGACTGACTGCCTCGTTCCTTCATTCGGTCATTCATTCACTCAGGAACCACTCATTAGGGCCTACTGCCTCTGAGCAGATTCAACAGATACAGCTCTTCTCCTCATAGAGCTCATAGCCGAGTCGGGCAACGAGAAATACAACCAAAGGAGAGAGACGTATGTTTGTTAGACGTATGTTTGCTGAGCTCTGCTAGCCTCTGGGGGGCAGTGAGGGGCAGGCTGCAGCATCTTAAAAGATGAGCGGATGTTTCTCAGGTGGGCAGAGGCCCACAGGGCAGGCTGAGTCCCGCCTGGCTTGGTGGATTACAGGCTATTTTTCTATGACGCCAAAGAGAAATAGGTAATTTGTAGTCTGTGAAGTTGGTCTTGGCAAAAATAAGGCTGGGAGGAAGGTGGGTTGGCAGAGGGAACACAGACTCTCTGTACCTTCTTCTTCCAGGCCTCTGCCCTGCCCTTGGGGCCGGCTTCCACAGAGCCTCGCGGCCTGCACCCTGGAGGTGCTGCTCTGGGCTCATGGGTTTGGGGGCACACAGGGCAGCCCCTGCCCCGGCCTGCAGATGCCCAGCTCAGCTGCTAGGGCCCAGCTTTAGAGGCAGGGCCTGGGTGGGGCGGTTTTGTCCGGAGAAAACAGCTTCCTGGCAGAAAGTGCACGGTCCTTCCCTGGATGGTGAGAAGCTGGGGGCCTCGGTCCCCACCAGAGGCAGATGATATCTTACACCTCTAGTGGGGGGCGGGGGTGGGTCAGAGCCTTGCTTCCTGTTCCACGGGCACACCCGCATTGTTCCCACTGCAGAGACACCCCGGTCCCCTCCTGTGCTAACTGCCAGGAACCTCCTCCTGCCCTCGAGGGATCGAGGGATCGGGCTCATTTCTCCAGCGCATCTAACGAGCTACAGCTGCTGACAGTGTCACCCAGGGAGCCACGGAAAAGACATTATCCTCAGGGATGTTCAAAAATAGGCTGAAGGGAAGGCTCAGAGCTTGTGAGGTGGGAGGATAATGAAGCAGAAAGGAAGGGAGAGGAAGAGCAGAGAATGGAAGACAAAGGACTTGGGGAGCGCAGCCCCAGAACAGGCGAGAGGTTGCTGGGAAGGGAGACTCCACCCCTGAGTTCTCCCTTCAACAGCTCTCCCAACACCAGGGCCTGGCAAGGTCAGGAGCTGGACTGGGGTCAGGTTTGCCCCAAGCCAAGGGTCCTTGACCCTTTGGAAGTGTGTGAAGCCTGTGGATGCATTCTCAGTGACATGTTCCTCAATGCATACAATTAAGTTCTTGCAATTACAAAAGAAACTACTGTATTGAAATGCAGGTATTGAACATTTTTTCCCTGAAACTGGACTCCTATTGAAATATTTTTAAGAAGCAATTTGAGATACAGTAATATATGTGCCTCTGTGAAAGTCTCTTAGTCATCTTTGACTCTTTGAGACCCCATGTACTATACAGTCAATGGAAATCTTCAGGCCGGAATATTGGAGTGGGTAGCCTTTCCCTTCTCCAGGCCATCTTCCTAACCCAGGGATTGAATCCAGGTCTCCTGCATTGTGGGTGGATTCTTTACCAGCTAAGCCACCAGGGAAGCCCATGGATACTGGAGTGGGTAGCCTATCCCTTTCTCCAGAGGATCTTCCCAACCCAGGAATCGAACCCGGGTCTCCTGCATTGCAGGCAGATTCTTTACCAACTGAGCTATCAGGGAAGCCCTGTAGCCACATGTAAAATAGTAAAATCTAGTGGCAGGGCTAATGAGTATGATTTCATAACCCTGACCAGCACAAACCATATTTCAAGAATAACAACTTTAAAGTGTTATGAAAAAAAATCTGACCTCTGAGGGAGATAAAGCTGCCACAGGTGCACTGACCCTGCCATGGTCAGAGGTCAGTATTTATAACTGACAAAAATATTACATTTCAATTAAAGATAGTGGAGATCAAGATTTTTTTTTTTCCTGTCCAAGCTTTAAAACTGAATTCTCCTGAAGCCCTTGCACTAAGGGACAGTCATAGACCTAGACCAACCAAATTCTTGTTAGTTTACAATGCACTTAAAGGGACGTTACCTTGCTTTTTTTTGTTGGTTGTGAGGACTTTTAAATTTATTTCTTTTCGGCGGCACCGGATCTTTGTTGTCACACGCAGGCTTTCTCCAGTTGTGCTGAGTGGGGGCTACTCTTCATGGTGAGCAGGCTTCTCATTGCAGTGGCTCTTCTTGTTGCTGAGCCTGAGTTCTAGGTGTGTGAGCCTCAGTATTGCAGCGCATGGGCTTAGTTGCTCCAAGGCATGTGGAACCTTCCCCGACCAGGGATGGAACACATGTCCCCTGACTTGACAGGCAGGTTCTTATCCACTGTATCACCAAGGAAGTCCATATTACCTTACTTAGTCTTCACAGAAACTTGAAGTAGGTACCTTATTACCCCATCTTACAGATGAGGGTACCTTGGGAAGGCAGCATAGAGTGGGAGGGGAAGGGTGTAGGAGTTGAATTTAGGATTTCTCTGCTAAAACCTTGGCTCTCCCTACTACACCAGCCTGCCTCGCCTGAGCTGGTGAGGAACCAAATAGCATTGGCCTGTCCTTTACTGGATGGCAGCACCCATCCAGACAGCGCAGAGATGGCTTGTCTCCTTGTGCCCACTCCTGTCTTGAATGCACGCTCCTGGAGGGAGCTCCAGACCTGCACAGGGACAGGTACACTGCACACACCCCCACCCGTGTTTGCTGAGTCACGAGTGTGTCATGAGTCAGAATTCAGGCCTGGGCTTTGTTCTCCCCAACCCGGAGCCTCCCAGCACATGCCACCGTTCACTACCTCAATACCACCCCCAGCTGTGGAGAAACACCCATCACTACTCACGAGTAAGGTCTTAACTGTGGGCAGAGGTGCTGAGGGGCAAGTCAACCGCTAGATAGAATAGACTGAGAAGGCTCCCTGCAAGAAGTGAGCTTTGAGTCAGATGTATTCCAACTTGTAAATTACGAATTGCTCAAACACGCAATAAAGTTGGAATAATAACGCAAAAAAACAGTCATAAATTCCCCCTAGACAAAGTGATTGTTAGTATTTTGCCCCACCTGAATGCATGTGTGTGCCTGGACATGTGGCATCATCTGAATGACTGGAATGTAAGACCTTGTAGACAATCATTGAAACTCCGCCAGGAACACTCCAGCATTGCCTCCCAAGATTGCAGTATTTGTCAAGATTCCCCTAGAACCATAATTACCGTTTTTATACCCTAGAAAAGCAACACTCATTCCCTAACATACAGCTCATACTCAGATTTCCCCAGATGTCCTAATGTTTTAAAAACAAAGATTCAAACAATGCTTGTGTGTTGGATGAAGATTGCAGGTGCTGTTGCCTGAACAGCCGGTATTCCTCACGGGAAGGTTCTGGAGTCACTTGGCAGGATTTGAGCTGGAGCAAGGGCTTTAGCTGGGAGTTTGGCTCTGCCATGAGGGTTAATCCAACGCAAGGAAGGGACAAAATCCGACTCGGGAAGACCACCTAACAGCAGTTCTGATGAACCTTCTGGGTGTCTTCAGTCTTAATCAGACCACAACCTGCCATCAGGTACTTCCCAACACAGACTCAGGTCCCAGGGAGGCCCTGGGATAAGCCATCCAAGCACCTCTGGCATTGTCTGGTCTGCCTGCCTCTCTGTTTCTGCACTCCCTCCGTCCCTCTACCTCTCCATCTCTCCCTCATGTCTTCCCTCCTTCCCTCCAGCTCCCCCTCCCTCCCTCCTCTGCCCTTAAGAACTTAATCAGACCTGCTGGAGTGCCTCCAGGAGAGCAGCTGGCACCAGTGGCAGAAATAGCTCCAGCAGAAGCCTTGTCTCTGTCAGAGCCTCCAGCTTGGGCTGGGAGGCAGGGATAGCGGGGAGGAGAAAATGCAAAACACCCCACCCCTCTCTGCCTTGTAAGAGCCAAGCCCCTGGGCAGAGAAACTGAGAGCCCACAGCGCCTGGGACTCAGGCGGGATCCCCGCCCAGGCTCTGCAGAGCACCCTCTCTGGCAGCCGACTCGCATCAGGGCACAGACTTCCATCCGGGAAGAGGGTCCCCACCCCATCCTGGTCTGCACTCTGGCTTCCCCAACCCGGGGCGAGGGGTCTGGGGGAGTCCAGAGATGTGCCCACCCTGAGATCACATCCCCTCCAGGTCAGGCCTTAGGTGCTGAGATCCAGAAATCCCTGCCTGGACAGTCACCCGCCCACTTCCAGAGCTGGAGCAGGACACCTCCCCGGTGGGAACATCACCGTGGGAGCAACCCTAGGTCTGAGGGAGGCTAAGAGGCCCTGTTGGCAGGGATGTGGGTGGGCCTGGACATGAAGCTCGGAGTCTCCCTGCATGTCTGCAAGGCCCCTCAGGGTGTGACTACAAAGAGGGAACCGGCTAAGGGCCAGGAGCTGGCTCAACCCACATCTCCACGTACCAGTGAAGAACTTCACAGAATCCAAGAATTCTCAGCTTGAATCAGACCCTCCCAGTTGTTATGAAGGTTTATTTGATAAGGAAAGGAGAGAATGTATTTTATTGAATAGTTCATTAGTTTAATTTGTAATTTGCGAATATTTAAACATATGGTATGCAAGCCTCCATCTGCAGCACTGCCCCAGGGCCCTTGCACAAGGGAGCCGTGGGCATGCTGCTCAAGCCTGGTGCCCCCAACAGGCCTGGAGTGGCTGTTAAGAGGCCAGTTTTCCTGGAGACATAAGTTATCTCCAGGCTTTTCACATCTCCTCTTTCTGTATGTTTCTCCCCGCTGCAGGAAGACCTTCCAAGACCAAACCATTCTCCTTTCAACTTAAATGTAATTCCAGACTAAGAAGAAAAAAAAATGCCCTTAAGGAGGGCAGTGCTTGACCCAAAAATGAATCCTTCAAAATGGGCCTTAGGAAGGAGGAGAAATTTCGGAGTGGGAAGGGATTGTCTAGGTATATTTCTAGCCCAGCTGCACACACACACGCGCACACACACACACACACACACACACACACACACAGCAAAGACTAAAGCCCCACAGGGCAACTCTATCCATTACTCTAGTATTTATTCAAACAAGTTAGAAAGAAAGTATCACTCCATTTATTATGGATGTCTGTTGAACACTGGGGCTTCCCAGGTGGTGCTAGTGGCAAAGAACCCACCTGCTAATGCAGGAGATGCAGGAGATGTGGGTTCGATCCCTGGGTCAGGAAGATCCCCTGGAGGAGGACATGGCAACCCACTCCAGTATTCCTGGCTGGAGAATTCCATGGACAGAGGAGTCTGGCGGGCTCCAGTCCATGGAGTTACAAAGGGTAGGAGAGGACCGAAGCTACTGAGCATGCACTGAACACTTTCTGTAGGCCAGACCCTGTGCCTGGCTCTGGGGCCTGGGTAGGATGATGCTCAAGACCTGGGTCCTCGCTCTGGCTGGAGAGGGACACACAGGCCATCAAGGTTCGCTGTGCCATGTTTGACCGTGTAATGATGGGGTAAGCACAGAATACTTGGGAGCCTGGTCAGGGAGGATCGGGAAGGCTCCTAAAGGAAACAGAGTATGAGCTAAGAGCTGAGGTGGGGCTTATTCAGGAATTGAGGATGTGCAAAGCCCTAAAAGCAAGAGGCATCAGGGTGCATTAAGGGAATGGAGGGTGGGCTTGGGGAGGGTATTAGGGGAGCACAGGGAGAAGGGGAAGTTTGGTGAGACATGAAGCTGAAGACAGAAACAGAAGCCACATGATAAAGGGCCTTGAAGCCACTTAAGGGGTCTGAGTCTAATCTTGAGGATAATCAGGAATTGTTGAAAGCCTTTAAGCACCCCAGGGCTTAAATCTAGGATGATGTGAAGATCTTCAATCTAGACCCCTTTGCTATTGAAGGCCTCACTCCACATCACCTCAAACATCATCAAATGAATTCACATTATAATTATTTTTTAATAAAAATGTGGAAAGGAGTTTCATTACTTAAATTTGGAATTTTTATTAATTTCAGTTTTGTAGATCTGTACTTACATTTTGAGGCCAATGACATTTCTGGGGTATGGGAGCAGACAGGTCCTTATACAGCTCAGAGACCCCATGCACAGTGTTAAGGTATCTAATTGATCTCAGGTGGCCTCGGCCTGCAGCGACTTGAAGCAAGGCTTCAGCTCCTGGCCAGAGGTTGAAGTCAGGCCGCAGCGATGAAAGCACCGAATTCTAGCCACTAGACTAGTGGTCAGTGAGAAGGCCTTGGTTCTTCAGCTTTGCAGAAAAGAACTCCCTCAAAGATGGAAAGTTGTGAAACAAGTATTTATTAGGAGGAAAAGAGTATAGTACATATGGATAGACACAAGAACAGACTCAGAGAGAGGGAGTCACTGAGGCGCACCCTTGTGGTAGTTTGAATTACGTTTATGGGGCATTTCTTCCAAGTTTCCTTTGGCCAATCATTTTGTTTGCCTGATTCAAAGTCCATATTTAGTATATCTCAGGATCCTCCCAACCAGGGATCAAAGCTATGCCCCCTGCAGTGAAGGCGCAGCCTCTTAATCACTGGACCATCAGGGAAGTCCGGGCTTGTGTTCTTTTAAAAACACAAGCACTCCAGGAAAAAATAGCACATTCAGTTACAACATCTCTCTGCCTGACTGATCAGATCCCTTGGCCTTAGGCAGAGGTTCCTGGGGCCTCAGGGCTCTCAGGACAGAGCAGAGCCCACCCCCATCTCTCAGCCCCTTCCCCACACTATTGCCCAACTACATGATTCTGGACATATAAAGCAGTGAAGGCTGAGCAGAAAAGGTGCTAACTGCCCCTGATCCCAATAGCACAGTCTGATGGTCTCTTCTTCCCTCCCAGCCTCCCAGAAAGGCATCAGGGTATGTAATCTGAGGCCTCCATGATGGTGATACACTCAGACTAAGTGGAGGATGGACACTATTATATTTCCTAATTACAATGGTTGCTAAGAGAAGTTGTTTTCAAGACTCCATGGGCAAGTAGGAAGCTTGATTTGTGCCACTCCCAGAGGCTACTGATACCCCATAATAATTTTCTCATCTGTGTCTGATTCCCCAACATCAACAATTCATTTCTATGAGCTAACCCTTGCTGGTGCAGGGTGGCAGGAAGGCTGCCTAAAAAAAACGTAAGTCTTCAGGAGGTGAGATGTGCCTCATCACCATGTTGTTGTGAGTTCACTGAATCTCTTTTGTCTGCATCTAGAGGGTCTAGGCAGGAATAAGACCATTGCTGCATGCAAGGGGGAGCTCCTTGGAGGGGAGAAGGGCATAGGAAGGGGAGGTGAGCCTCAAAGACCCACTTCAGGTTTTAGCCCAGGAATGGAGCTCACCTTCACTGTTGTCAGAGGCATGAACCCACTTCCAGCAGGCAGCAGGGCATGCCTGAGATGGCAGTCCATTCACTCAAGCACGTGTTCATCCATCATTCACTTATCCATCCAGTCATTCAGTCATTCACCAAACCTGTACTGAGCAAGACCCTGTGGAAATATGATGAGTTAGGATCACTGTCACACCTGATGCTTCTTTCACACATCTCACCTTGTACCTTGGCAGGATCCTCTACCTAGGGTATCTGCTCCATCAATCCGCGTGTCTGAAGGCTGCGCTCACCCTTCAGCCTTCTCTCATCCACAAACTTTCCAAGACTCCTTTCATCACCCAGAGCCACTCCTTCCCCATCCCTACCCCAGCAATACTGACTCCATGCTTCAGCAGTCACATTTACATCTGTCCACTGAAATTATGGCTTTTACTCATCAAATCTTGTATCTGCTGGAGAGCAGGGTCCAGACACACTATCATGCTTGTTTTCCTCCACAGATGTGTGCACTGTGCTTGATTAATGCTTCTGCTTGATGAATGATGAATAAATGAATGAATGATTGGTAAGTTGTATCATTTAAAGGACAATATCAGTCCCATACAATCTTAAGCTTTTTTCAGCAACAGATTGGGGGCATTTCCTGTTATGAAAACATCTGTTCTGAATGTGTGTGTTTATTTCCCCTTAAACCATAGGGATAAGATTATGCTCAGCCATACAGCATTGTTAAAAGTTAAACTGAGGCATATTAAAATTTTTTTTAAGGGTTTATTTGAGCAAAAAAAAATCGATTCAAATCTAGCAAATATCAAGAAGCTCTGAGGAGCTGTACCAAATGAAACATTTTTATAGTCAGAAGGGAGTGGTAACAAGGATGTTAAAGCAAAAAAAAGCAAATTGGTTGCTACAAAGTTATTATCCTTTAGGGGCTGGCAGAGGGCTAGATTACTTAACTAGTGCTGATCAGGTGATTCCTGTGAGAGGTGAAACTAAGTCTTGGTTTGATAATGTGGGGCTTAGCATAAAGACTCCATTTGGGGCCTGTTGCCTTATTTTTAACAGTATGTTTCCATGTTTGTTTGGAGTGACCAAGGATCTGGAGGCTCAATCATCTGGAGGCTTTAGAGACTTTTATGACCATGAGATTATCTTACTTTTATGAGGTGCTTGGAGCCTCCCAAGTTTAATTCACAACTGCTTTTCACAAAACCACGACTTTGTCTTACAGGCTTAGAAACGACTGCTCAGAGAGGTTAAGCGTCTTACCCGAGGCCGCCCAGCTGTGAAGGGGGAGGTCTTCTCACTCGGGCCTCAGCTCTCCTCCCCCTCTCACCCCGTTCTCCCCACCTTAGCTGACAGAGGGGCTGAGGAAGACGCACTCCTGCCCCTCCCCGGCAGGGCCCGGGCGGGGGGGGGGGGCCATGTCCCTGCTCCCGTGGCTCCGAGGGAACGAGGCGCCGCCACGGCCGTCGCCGCGGAGTCCGGCGGAGATGGTGCTGGAGACGCTCATGGTGGAGCTGGCGGGGCAGATGCGCGAGGCTGAGCGGCAGCAGCGGGAGCGCAGCCACGCGGTGAGGAAGGTCTGCACCCGGGTGGACTACAGCTGGCTGGCCAGCGCGCCGCGGCCCACCTACGACCTCAGCCCCGGCGAGAGGCTGCAGCTGGAGGACGTCTGCGCCAAGATCCACCCGGCCTACTGTGGGCCCGCCATCCTCAGGTAAGCCCCCGCTCCTCCGGTAACTCCAGACAACCTCAGGGAACTCAGGGAACTCCCCGCAAGGCACCGAGCAGGGACACTCCCAGGCTCCGGGGGTGCAGGGGCAGCGGCAGGGGCTGGAGCCCGGGGCCTGGATGAGCCAGGGATCTGTTAGAAGGAGCGAGGCAGGAGGAAGAGGCCACGAGCTTTTGGGGTTTTGTTTTTCAGAAAAAAACCCACGTTTATTTGCAATAGAAACCACGGTCTGGTAAAAAAAAAACCTATTAGCAAATGTAGAGTTTGTGTTCTGTTTGGGGTCACACCAGGAAACCAGGTATTACATGAACTTGCTAGTGATGGTTCATTCTGGAGCTCCAGAATGGAGCTCTGGAAGGTCTTCATTCCGGAGACCTTGGAGACAGAGGAAAGAGCTTGGGAACACACGCAGGGATCCCGGAGAACCTGGGGCCCTGGGGAACCGCACTCCGGGCTGCAGCGCAGACAGGAAGTAGCCAGGAGACTAGTGAGCAGAACCAAACAGCTCCCGCCCTCAGCCAGGAGGTGGCGGGGAGCTATGGAAGGACGATCACAGGGCAGTGACACCATCGGATGTACATTTCGGAGAGATCACGCTGGCCAGTGAGGCCAGAAAAACCCCAGTGGGCTCCCTTCACTACATCGATAACCCGAAGCAGCTACCAATATCTTTCCATGTGTTAGCGCATTAATCTCACCAAAAAAAGTAGCTGTGACCCCAGTTTACAGATGGGGAAGCTGAGTCTCATGGAGGCCAGGAGTGGCAGAGGTGGACCTCGGGATGGGCGGGAGCGTTAGGAGGTGGGGTGGATTTCTGATTCAGAAGAAGTGGGCAAGTGGAGAAGCTGGGAATTGCCCACGGCGGGGGTGAGGGGGGTGCGCAGGGACGCCCCTGGGGTCGCGCGCAGCCCCACCCACCTCAGCCCAGCCTTGTCTCCCCGCCCCCCGCACCCAGGTTCCGGCAGCTGGTGGCGGAGCAGGAGCCGGAGGTGCAGGAGGTGTCCCGGCTTTTCCGCTCGGTGCTGCAGGAGGTCCTGGAGAGGATGGAGGAGCAGGAGGAGGCGCAGCGGCTGACGCGCCAGTGGAGCCTGCGGGCCCCCCGAGGCAGCCTGGCCACCTTCAGGAGCCGCGCGCGCGCATCGCCCCCTTCGCCAGCGACATCCACACCATCTCTGAGGACGTGGAGCGGGACACGCCGCCGCCGCGGGCCTGGAGCTTGCCCGAGTTCCGGGCACGGAAGGAGGACTGACCCTGCCTCCCCTGCCCGGGGCGGGGCCCCCTCTGGGAGGGTATGATAGACCTGGGCCATCCCTAGTCCTGGAACCTCCCCACTTGCCCCAACGCGACGCGGGGCCAAAGCGACCGCCCATCCCAAGATATGCCTGTAAGAGCAACCCCTCCCCGCCCGGCCTCTCCCACTGACCACGAGGCCTAGAGTCAGGGCTTGGAACTGCACCCAAAGCCCCCTGCTCCCCTGCGCAAGTCGGTTGGAGCGGCCCTATCCCTGCCCCGCAGAGATTTTTGGGGTCTCAACAGACAGACCACCACCCCTTCCACATCTCCTGCTTCTGTCGAACGGAAGAGTGGCCCTGCCTTTTGCCAAGTCATGCGTTCTCACACCAACTTAAGGATGTCCCATCACCCCCACTCCCTGGATAGTGATGAGGGACCACCCGTTGGCTGGTGGTCATTCTCTGCTGGTGACTGTCGTGCACCCCACCGCAGCCGGTGGGTCCCAGCCCGGTGGGTGGGCAGAGCTGGAAGGGACCCACTGGTCCACTCTCCTCAATTAGTGAGTGAGGAAACAGGCTCAGAAGGGGGCGGGATTCTGCCACCGTTAACTGCAGCCAGATCCTCTTGGGCGGTGACACTGTTCCCTTACACACATGTCTCTGCCCCTGAATCTGTGAGTCCTGGACTGCGATGGGACAAGCCCAAGGGCTGATCTCCACCTGCCTGTGGTCTGACCCATCTCTTACCTTGGCGCTGGTGTGGGGGTCCGAAGGAGCTGGGGGCAGAGGTGGGTTGCTTTTACCCTACCCCACAGTGTCATCACGTGGGAGGGGCCAGTCCCCAGCAGAAACTTCCAGAAGCTAAGCTTCAAGGCCTTCTGACTTGCTGCTCCAGAAAGTCAGGTGTTTGACTTCAGAGTCCCTTTTCTACCTGATTGTGCCTGGTCTTTGACTTTCTTCAGAGAAGTGATGTCCGGACTTGTAACTGACCTCAAGGTACCCAAGTGAAATATTCTAGAACCTTCCCCACAGGCTTCACTGTCCTTCCATTTTTAACCCAGTTAGATCTTGGTGATGGGCATGTGATTATCCAGTGCATGGATCAACAGTGGCAGACTTGGACGTCCAGGCAGCCTTCCCACACACTCTGGGCTGAAGTTGGGTGGGTTGGGGATGGGTGGGGAACACGTCTGGCCCCAATTATCAGTGTGTGCTCAGAAAATGCAAGTGGGTCTTAATATTGTGTGTGCTAAGTCGCTGTAGTTGTGTCCGACTCTGCCACCTTATGGACTGTAGCATACCAGGCTCCTCTGACCATGGGATTCTCCAGGCAAGAATACTGGAGTGGGTTGCCATGCTCTTCTCCAGGGGATCTGCCTGACCCAGGGATTGAACCTGTGTCTCTTATGTCTCCTGCAATGGCAGGCAGGTTCTTTACCACTAGTGCCAACTGGGGAGCCCAGGTCTAAATAAAATGCCAGGAGGAGACAATTCAACAGCGGGGGGAAATCTGTATATTCCCTGACCAAACTTAGTGGGAAAAAAATTCTTTTTATGATCTAGTTTTGGATATTTTCACTCAGATCTGAACAAGAGAATTATAGGATGGTGGAAAACCTCTCATCCAATGCTAATAGGATGAAAGATTTAATTGACTTATGAACACAATTGGTGAAAGTTGAGAATCACTTAAATAAACATACATACCTTAAATATCTTACAAATTCTAAGACATAAAGACGTTCGTTCAATTGCTAAACTTTTAACGTAGACCCAAGTTGTGTTCACTTTTTTGGTGACATGCGTGGGTTGTCTGATGGGAGTTTTGCACTTAAGTTTTATTGTTTGTGTGTACTTTAATCATAACAACAAGAACAACTGGTATAAACAGATTTTGGCCTTTCATGAAAACCCTTCCTGCCCACCTTAATCAAGACAGACTGACCCCCAGCAGCTTCAGACCCCAGTAACCCTACTGGAGGAAGTCCCAGCTGGTAGCACTCAGACCCATAAGTTACTCCTCTGGATTCAGGTCATTAAATGGAGTAATGAGACCTAAATTTCTGGTTTCATAAACCCAGTGACAACAAATGAAAGAACAAAATAGTTTGAGAATCTCCTTGTGAGTGTGGTATCTGGAGGAGATGGGTTGAATCTGCTCCAGACTGGGTAGTCTTCTTTGCACTCAGCTCAACACCACTCGGAGAAGGCAATGGCACCCCACTCCAGTACTCTTGCCTGGAGAATCCCATGGACGGAGGAGCCTGGTGGGCTACAGTCCATGGGGCTGCTAAGATTCGGACACGACTGAGCGACTTCCCTTTCACTTTTCCCTTTCATGCACTGGAGAAGGAAATGGCAACCCACTCCAGTATTCTTGCCTGGAGAATCCCAGGGACGGCGGAGCCTGATGGGCTGCCGTCTATGGGGTCGCACAGAGTCGGACACGACTGAAGCGACTTAGCAGCAGCAGCAGTAGCAGCAACACCACTGGCCACTAGAGGGAGTCAGTGGGTGTGGGAACCACTTCCTGATAACCACCTTTTCTTTTGCTTTGTGAGCTGTTGTTTGTTTCTGTTTTTTACTTGTTTCACCTTATGAACATTTTCAGATACAGAAATGCAGAGAGGAAAGTGTATGGAATTTCCATATGCCCATCACCAAGGTTTAAAAGTTAATAACATGTTGCCATATTTGCTTTTCTACTTTTTTGTGAAGTATTTAAAAATAAATTCTAGACATCATAATATTTTATCCCTGAATACTTCAGGATGCACTGCAAAGGAATAAGAAAAACTTCCTGTGTCACTACAGTAGAATACTATCACTCCTCCCCAAATTAGCAATAATTCTTTGGTATTATCTAATGCCCAAACCACATTGAAATTTCCCTAGATTCCCAACCAATGATCTTTGCAGTTTATTTCTTTGAATGAAGATCTAATCAAGTAGTTTGTTTTATTCTTGGTCATATAGTGTTTATTTAATTCCACAATAAAGTGTTGGTTAAAAAGAGTGCTTATGAAACATGAGTGTAAGTGTGTGGTAAGTTAATGACGGCACATAAATGATAACAATTCTGCAAATTAGCCTAAGGATGCTCTTTAGTCAGATCCTGTTTTATTCTTCTGATTAAAGTTCTTCCAGAGCAACCAAGATTCTCTAATATCTTGAAAAATAACGTCAAAAATAATAATGACAGTAATTTGTCAAAAGTGATTTGACTTTTCATTTGGTGAAAATACTCTTCACACTTATGTATCTTATTTTTTGAGACATTCATGCATATGGAAACTGTAAACCTTATCCTCTTTTCTTGCCATTTAGAAACAAAACACAAATTTGTCAAAATAACTCGAGGGAAATCTCAAGAATTCTAATAGTAGGTAATGAAAAAACTATCTTTTGATGCCATCAACACATAGTGAAATTCAGTCTGTCATTTTTTTTCAGGATAAAGAACTATTTGTATATTTAATAAATTCTTATATAGCTAAATATTGTCAGTCTGTCTTATATTCATGTGATTCTCTAACAAAACACAGTATGTTATTTGAAAATTCATTCAACCTAAATGACAAATCATTTTTAGACAGTTATTTAAAATCACTTTAACACCTTGCATCATTTGTTAAATAGAGAAATTGACATCTGTTTCCTTATGAATATTATTACATAGTATATTAAGTTACTCTTCTTATATTTAGTAAGATGCTAACCAAGAATAAAAACAATGACTAAGGATCATGACTTTATCATAATCAAGGCAGAAATAGCAAAATTATTTTTTAAAGTTTCTAAAAATGTCCAAGGAACAAGCCATTCCTCTCCATGTAGCCAGAATCCTGAGGCTAACAGCTTAGAACTGCTTTCGGCCCCTGCTTGCTGGTAGGGGGCCTGTGGGCCTCTGCGAAGCTCTCACCAAGTATCCAGGATCCGGAACACAGGGCAGCATGGATTGAGGTCAGCCTTTCCTGGGTAGAAAAGAAATCAAGCCAGTAGGCAAAGAAGCTGCTCCAAAGGGTGACTTCATGGGTGTGAGAAATAACATCTTTTACCCAAACAAGCCAGTCCAGCAATATTGCTATGGATAGAAATGTCTTCTTCATCAAGAAGAGTACTTTATTAACCTTTGAATAAAGATTAATCCAGGGCTTCCCTGTAGCTCAAACAGTAAAGAATCTGCCTGCAATGCAGGAGACCCAGGTTCAATCCCTGGGTCGGGAAGATCCCCTGGAGAAGGGAATGGCAACCCACTCCAGTATTCTTTCCTGGAGAATCCCATGGATGGAGGAGCCTGGTGGGCTACAGTCCATGGGGTCACAAAGAATCAGACACGACTGAGCGACTATCACTACTACTACTACCAACCTTTGAATGGTTTACCTTTACAGTTTACCCACCTTATCTCATTTGTCTGGGACCCTGAGAGGAAGAGCATTATGTTTTGTCTCAGGTTACAGGCAAGTGGCCCGCCTGGAGTAGAAGCCACAGTTCTCAGGATTACAGATCCTATATGCCTCTAGCTCCAGCTGATGGTCTTATGGATGAGAAAACTAGAAAGTTCCTTCAATTATCTAACCTTCTGTTGCCATATCAATCTTCTGCCCTATATACACAGGAGAAAATACAACAATAACCACTGCTCTTTGTCCCTAGTAGGAAGACTGCTCCTTGTTAATCTGCTTTCTGAGGAACTTTTCATCTTGGTTGGTTTTCTCTTCGTCACTTCATCTTCTCTTGAAAGATTTCCTACCTTTTACCCATGAACAGATTTTGCTCTGCCTCAGGCAGGACAAAGGCATTTAATAGTGCAAATGAAATCGTTGGGACTTTTGGGCTGCTGGAAACTCTGGATGATGGTCCTCCCAAAGTGATTCTCCCAAAGTGATTCTCCCATTTATGTCTTTGCAAATCCCTCAGCTTTCTGAGGCTCCTGTTTCTCATCTAAGCATGTTGTCCTGTCTGCTTCCCAGAATTGTGATGAGGTTAAAACAAGATCAAATGCTTTGCAAACTATAAAAGAACTTTCAAACGTAAGATCTGCCAGTTGTTGATGACAGTCCTCCCTTCAGTTAGCAGATTCCAGACAGTCAATGGAACACACTGAGGAGCAGTTGTCACCATCCTTCCTCTGAAATAACCAGACCCTGCCCTTTAACCATTGTTCCTGAGCCCGACTTCCCTAATCTTCTAGATCTCTGGTTCTCAAGCTTGGCTGCATGTTAGCCCGTTGGGAAAGTCGCTAAATATTCTGGCACCAGCTGCCCTCCAGGGCAAATCAGAAACTCGGGGTAAGACCCAGGCGTCCACTTTTCTAAAGCTCTCCGGGTGATCCCTTTTGCAGCCAGGGCTGTGAACACTAACTATTGTTAGGTTACTCTTTCTGGGGGTCTCAGGACATTCTCTGTTGTCACGTCTTGAATCTATCTGAATCTACCACATGCCTGAATGGTTTCATCTCAACAGGAGATGGAGGCACTTTGGAGCAATTGTTATTGCTAAGACCATGTGTTATCTTATGTTAGAGACGGATGGTTGCAAGGTTGCTTATCACATAGATGTCTCCCATCTTTGCTTAGCAGCATCAGGAGATACTTGGAGGTGAGATGAGATGTCTCTTGTAGAGAGTGCTGCAAGTACCATTTTATCACAGCTGGAAAGATGGAGAAGATGATGGAATCAGTGCTGTTTCTTACCAACCGGAAAGAATATAATCATGTAGGATGACAATTATCTGGTGTCTGTTGTAGAAACTATTCATGAAGGTGTATGAGACAGGGTGAGAGAGAGACAAAGAGTTCGAATCCACTATGTGGCTACTCACCCTTTCTTCCCTTCTGTGCTTAGTGTCATGACCATGAGGCCGCTGGCCAAGGTGAGTGAGAGGGGAGAGGTGCTGTCACCGGTGTCGCGCTCTGACCCCGGGGCCATCTTCGCACACAAGCCAGTGCTGGGAACCAAGCTCCTTGTCTGCAGAAGGCCCCCTGGTGGTCACGGGGGGCTCAGCTAGAGAGTCCCGTGCAGCTGGCTGCGGGGTCCCCAGGGCTGAGCCGCGCACTGGTCCTCCCTAGCCCCAAGCAGCCAGCACCCCCCACCCCCATTAGCAAGTCTGCTTGGAAGGACGGGAGGCCTGGGCAGCAGCCGCTTGCTGCAGCCCCGCTACCCAAGTGGGGCATCTACTCTGTCATCTACAAGCTGTGTGACTTTGGCCAGCTATTGAACCTTGTGGAGTCTGTTTTCTCATGAGTAGCAATATTTTCATGACGCTGGGGTGGCAGGGATGAGCTGGGATGAAGGCACATGAATGAAGCCCTGCAGTCCGAGGGGCTTATTTCCTGCCTCTCTCCCCACGTGTCCAGAGGCCCCCGGCTGGGGCAGGTGGCAAGTGTGTTGCTCTGCACCTGCTCACCTGCCCTCTGGGTGCCTAGGGGCCTGTCCCCTTGGCATCGGCTCTGTGCCCCAGGCTCTCTTCTGGACACCTTCCCTTAAGAGCACATCATACTTCCTTCCTTCTGTCCATTTTCTCACTTGACCTCCACACTAACCCTGGGAGGTAGATGAGGCAGCAGCGCTGTGTCCAGTGTACACCCAGGAGCTCAGTGACTTGGCCAACTTCACACGGCAAAGCACTGCCCAGAGCAGCGAGAAAACCACCTACCGTCTCAGAACACCCACCCCATGCGCCGGGCCCCGGCAGCTCACTGACCCTCACAAATGACACAGCTAGGCAGGCACTTTTCTCCCCACTTCAGAGATAAGGAGGCAGAGGTCTAGATCATTCGTGGCTTTCCCAAGGTTGCACCAGAACTTGAACCCCTCTCTCATCGGCTGCAGAGGCCTCCTTGCCTCTGTGGCAGAGACTTCAACCTACTTATCTGGATTTCTAGAAAACTGCTTTCTTCCCATCACAGTCCTATCCGCCAAGCACAGCCTAGCAAGCTCAGAGCTGCAGCCAGAGGCACAGCCCTAGACATTTCAGTAACACCTTCTCTTTGCCTGGAGATTTTTCTGCCTAGGATAACATATTGCCTGATGCTGAACAACCCAGAATGTGTATCTCATGACTCAGTCCTCTGATGGTCATAATCAGTTAATCATCAGAAAACTAGCAACCCAGCCATGTTCTCAAAGGAGTGCTTCAAGGGAGGAAAAACATAAGATTCAGTCTTCCCTTGACCTTTCCTGTTCCTGTAAATAGTTATCAGCCCTGGAAATCTATACTTTTAAGTGTTTTTCAAGTGGTTCTAATGCTCATCCAGGATGTTCAGACTTCAGGTCCTGACCTATTGAGTGGTTCATGGAATCAACGTGTTAGATTGTGACCAGGAACTTTTAGAAGAAAAACAACTGAGTAGAAAATAGTGTGCATACACGACTGAGCGTACACACACACACACACACACACACACACACACACACACACACAAGAATAAGAATTACTTCATGAAACTTTTGCCTTGATTATGCATCTGTGTATATATGTATATGCACATGTACATGTTTACTGGCTCACAATGTAAGCTGTATTTCTGTGGGTCACCAAAGGCATTTGGAAAATTCCAGCTATTTGGTGTTCATAATCTGTTTGCCATTGGGACTGATTATATTAACAGTTGTCCCAGGACACTTTATACTGTTAAAAATCTATTAAAGAGCCCAAAGAGCTGTTGTTTATGTGGATTATATCTATCAATATTTACTTTATTAGATACTAAATGAAAAAAATATAATACCTTACTAATTCATTTAAAATAACAACTAGAAATCCATTAAATATTAGCATAATAACATGTTTTTAATTACACGTTTTAAAAAGGAAGAAGAGTGCTATTATTTTTTATATGTCTGTACGTATCCTTAATGTCTGGGATGGTGGGCACACCCTGAGGTGACCCAAATGAGTCAAATTAATGAGGGAGAAAGTGTTACTTGCTGCTGCTTCTTTTTTTTTTAAATTACAGTATAGTTGGACTTCTCTGGTGGCTCAGTGGTCACCAGAAAATCTGCTTGCCAGTCAGGAGACACAAAAGATGTGAGTTTGATCCCTGGGTCGGGAAGATCCCCTGGAGTAGGAAATGGCAACCCACTTCAATATTCTTGCCTGGGAAATCCCATGGACAGAGGAGCCTGGAGGGCTATAGCCCGTGGGATCACATAGAGTCAGACACGCCATCGCAACAGAGCGCACACACAATGGGAATACAGATTACTTCTTACACCAGCTTCTGCATTCACTCTGCTGTGATAAGTTGTTTTCATTGAAGTATATGAAGAAAATCCATCCTCACACAGACATTTAGACAGAAGTAGGAACCATATTTTAATAGCTTCTTCAGATCCTCTCCTGTGGGAGAGGGGACTAGAAAATTATTTTTTTCATGGGAACAGAGTTTCAGTATGAGATGATGAAAAAGTTCTGGAGGTAGAGAGTGGTGATAATTGCACAACTAATGTAAATGTACTTCATGCCACTCAACTATGCACTTAATAATGGTCAACAAATTTTATGTTGTGCATATTTTACCACAGTTAAAAAAATAAATAAATTGCCCATGATTCAGAGACCAAAAAAGAGTTAGTTACAATGTGGAATCTGAAATCATATCAATTTTCATACTCCGTCATGCTAAAATCCATTAGTCTATCTTGTACTTCAAATGGCTCTTTTGGGACTTCCCCGGTGGTCCAGTGGTTAAGAATCTGCCTTGCAACGCAGAGGACTTGGATTCAACCTCTGGTCAAGGAACTGGGACCCCGCATGCCAAGGAGCAACTAAGCCTGTGCGCTGCAACTACTGAGCCCACGCACATGCACCCTGGATCCCGCGTGCCACAACTAGAGAGCCCGCCTGCTGCAACGAAGACCCAGGGCAGGCAAATAAACAAATATTTAAATGGCTCTTTTACCCATGCAAGACTTTGTAACATCATGCACTGGTAATCTGAAAAGTACTAGTTTACTGAATCAGGCAGATCTTCAAAAAGTTAATTATACAATATAAAAAGTTCATATTCGTTAATATCACTAGCAATCTCATCAGGAAAGTCATTATGTCTGGAGAAACTGTCAAACTCATGGTGTAAGAAAAAAACCAGGAAAATGAGTCGTGGATACAGGTTTTCCAAAGTTCTGACTTTTTTCCTGAGCACTCAAATTTTGTCGTTGGCAACAATTACAGTCAGATGATATCCTTGAAGTGACAAGCTCACTTCATTTATTTTAGAGAAAACATCTGCCAAATACTCAAGTCTGGATAATCGTACTTGTCAGTCCTTTCTTCAAGTCACAGTAGTGTTCTGTGAAAAGCAGCAGCTATTTCAGCTCCAAACTCTCAATGATCACATGGTGCTTTTCCCTGAAAAACTACTGTACTTCAGCACACAGAAGTACGTGTGCGCAGTTCCTATTTTGTCACATAGAAACTACAGAGATGAATACTCAATAATAAAGTGAATGATTTTTACTGCCTCACCAACAATATTCTTTTTGAAACTGGCTGGCTTTTCTTCCGTCCTTCCTTCCGTCTTTCTCTTTCTTTTAGTGCATGACAGAGAAGAACACATTAGCACTGTTTGGTGCCACTGCCTTGATTCATGCTAAGGTATCAGTAGAAAACTGCTGGTAAATAAAAACCCACCATTGCTTTTGTACCATCAGTGCAAATGTTAACACAGCGAAAAAGTAAAATAACCTTAGTATTTTTATGGAAGAATGTTTGATCTCTCAGACCCCCTGAAGATGCCCTGGAAGCCTACAGACCTATAGAGTTCAGCTTTTTTCATGAACCACCACTGTTCCTCCACCCCAGCAGCAGTACCCACCGCCAGAGGAAGTGCTCCAAAAGGGACCAACACATTGTGTTTCTCAGATTAATCTCTGATGGGGCTCTAGCAGCAAATATTCTTTACCTATCTCATGCCGTACTCTTTCTCTTGCATTTCAGTTCAGTTCAGTTCAGTCGCTCAGTCATGACCGACTCTTTGCGACCCCATGGACTGCAGCATGCCAGGCTTCCCTGTCCGTCACCAACACCAACTCCTGGAGCTTACTCAAACTCATGTCCATCAAGTCAGTGATGCCATCCAATCATCTCATCCTCTGTCATCCCCTTCTCCTCCCGCCTTCAATCTTTTCCAGCATCAGGGTCTTTTCTAGTGAGTCAGTTCTTTGCATCAGTTGGCCAAAGTATAGGAGCTTTAGTTTCAGCATCAGTCCTTCCAATAAATATTCAGGACTGATTTCCTTTAGGATAGTCTGGTTGGATCTCCTTGCAGTCCAAGGGACTCTCAAGAGTTTTCTCCAACACCACACTTCAAAAGCATCAATTCTTTGGCACTCAGCTTTCTTTACAGTCCAATTCTCACATCCATACATGACTACTGGAAAAACCACAGCTTTGACTAGGTGGATCTTTGTTGGCAAAATAACATCTCTGCTTCTTAATATGCTATCTAGGTTGGTCATAGCTTTCCTTCCAAGGAGCAAGCGTTTTAATTTCATGGCTGCAGTCATCATCTACAGTGATTCTGGAGCCCAAAAAATAAAGTCTATCACTGTTTCCATTGTTTCCACATCTATTTGCCATGAAGTGATTGGACCAGATGCCATGATCTTAGTTTCCTGATGTTGAGTTTTAAGCCAACTCTTGCAGTACTCTTTCTAAAACATAGATCGGTTGTTCTTGTGATTCAAAACCTCTAAACAGTGTAAGATAAAGAGGGCATCTTAAATCAATGGGAAGGCTAGATTATTAAATGGGGACAGGACACTTGGGTAAACATTTGGGAAAGTTTTAAAAAATTACCTTCCACATATATATCAAAATAAGTCCAAACTGATTATTGCTCTAAATATTAAAAATTAAATCATAAACTAAGAAAAAAGATAATATGTATCTGAGCACAGGATGCAAAATGTTTTTCTACCTAAATATACCCAAGTAGAATCCAATGGGAAGATCTAGCTTCCAAAGGCCAAAGCACCCTCCATTGAGAAGAGGGTGAGGAAATAGGAGGGGCAAAGAGGTACTTTACCTTCTGTTACCCATCCCAAGTCCCCCAGGACTAAAAGGATTGAGCTGAGGGGGGCACCTCAACCTGACCATTAGTTTTCTTTGATGCCAGAGACCTCGGTCTGCAAACACTCTACTTTGTGGCCTTGGCTGGGTGCAGGCCATATTTCCTATTGGCTCTGCTGCTGGCTCTTAGCTCAAGTATGAAAGACCAAATTCTTCAAACAAACAGTGGTTAGGGCTGCATAACATATGAAATGTCAGATTGTAGGAAAATTGAATGCTGTTATGTTCTAAATTGCTAACAGTGACTGGTTTTTATTAGACAGTGAGATGGTTTTTATTTTCTATGCATTTTTAAGTTTGTTAATCCATCACACATTTATTGAGGCCCTAAAAGGGCAAAGCACTGTACTAGGTGCACAGTCCCTGTGCCTATGACAGCATCTGAAATGCTATTAATTCTTTGATGATTCATTCAACCTAGCCCTCCGGGCTCCTCTGTCCATGGGGATTCTCCAGGCAAGAATAGTGGAGTGGGTTGCCATGTTCTCCTACAGGGGATCTTCCCAACCCAGGGATAGAACGCAGGTCTCCCACGTTGCAGGCAGATTCTTTACCAGCTGAGCCACAAGGGAAGCCTGAGTAACTGATTATCTACCATTTTCTTGGTCTTATGAATAAATGTCATATGTCTCCTTGAGATCAGAAACTAAACCTCAAGAGTTTTTTGAAACGGCAATTATCTTTATTGTCTTACAAAAATTAGCTGCTCAAATGTTTGCTGAGAACAGTGATAATGACAATGAAAGTCACACTGAGGCAGGGGAAGGGGGCTGATTGATGAGCACATACTGGGTTAAGAGCACATTCTTACAGAAGCATAAGCACATAGTAAAACTCAACATTCAAAAAACAGTGTGATCTGGTCACATCACTTCATGGCAAACAGAAGGGGAAAAAGCGGAAGCAGTGACCGATTTTCTTTTCTTGGACTCCAAAATCACTACAGACAGTGACTGTAGTCGTGAAATTAAAGGATGCTCGCTCCTTGAAAGAAAAGCTATGACAAATCTAGACAGTGTATTAAAAGCAGAGAGATCATTTTGCCGACAAAGGTCTGTATAGTCAAAGCTATGGGTTTTCCAGTACTTACGTACAGATATGAGAGTTGGACCATAAAGAAGACTGAGCGCCGAAGAAATGATGCTTTTGCACTGTGGTGTTGGAGAAGATTCTTGAGAGTCCCGTGGACTGCAAGGAGATCCAACCAGTCAATCCTAAAGGAAATCAACTCTGAATATTCATTGGAAGAACTGATGCTGAAGCTGAAACTCCAATACTTTGGCCACCTGATGTAAAGAGCCAACTCACTGGAAAAGACCCTGATGCTGGGAAAGACTGAAGGCGGGAGAAGGGGGCGACAGAGGATGAGATGTTTGGATGGCATCACTTACTCAACGTACATGAGTTTGAGCAAACTCTGGGAGATGGTGAAGGACAGGGAAGTGTTCATGGGGTCGCAGAGTGGGACAGGCCTTAGCACCTGAACAACAATAACAAAGCACATGGTGGGGGATGCAAAATATTACTAAGCTCAGTCTAGATGCATGATAAAATGGAACACACAAGGGTCTGCCTGAGGAGAAGCTCTGAAAAAGTTCTCAAAGGTCTCATTTCCATAAACAGGGACCTTTTAGACAGCATTCAGAAAAAATTCTCAGGAGAAGCAACTAAAGGGAGAATGATCAGGATTTGTGAAAGAGGAAGGGGTGAGTGCAACAGCTTTGGAGCCCGCTACACAATGGATTCAGATTTCAACCCCAGGCAAACCGTTACCTCGAGCACATTAACTTTCCTAGCCTCAGTTTCCTCTTCTCTCAGTTTTCTATTCCTGTTTCCATCGCATCCTACTTGCGATGATTAAAAAAAATAAGAATGCCTGTTAAACACACAGATCAGTGGCTCTTAAGACAGTCTTTTCGTTAATTGTTGCGATTATTTAACAGGGAAAGGGGTTTTTGGAGGAGAGGAGGGGCGCTGCGCTGAGAGGGCTGGTCCCTTGGTAACGATTTAGGTAGAAGACGGGAAGATTCTGAAGCAGAAAGTAAGGTCGCACTCCCGGGGCAAGTAAGGGAAGAAGTGATGGTGGGAGCATTCCCACGGTGTATAAACAGGAGGAAGGGCTGAGACGAGTGCGCACAAAGAACATACCCTCCAGAATACAAGTGAGAGGCTGGCGACCGTTTCAGAGCAGCGAGGAGCTCACGGGAAAGGACACCGCTTCTGGGGAAACCTCGAGCGCGGGAAGTGGCGGCAGACAGACCTGGAGGGACCCAGACGCCAGGGAGGGACTTCACAGGGGGGTGATGGAGGGGGAACCTGTGGCCTCTTTCCAGCCGCAGCTCCGACTGGGACCGTCACGTACTGGCAACTGCGGGAGGCGGGAAACGACCTTTCTGGGCAGGGCCGGCAGCCGCGGCGCAAGGAGGCTGAGGAGGCAGGGCGGTGGCGCGGGGTGGCGCCAGGTGCGACCCCGCGGCGCCTCGGGCGCGCACGCATCAGCCGGCCGGAAGCGCCCCGCCCGCCACGCGCGGCGGGGCGGAGACTAAGGGCCTCTTCCGGCCTCGGCGGCCGCTCGCGGGGTGACTGCGGACCGTTTGCCCACGTGTCACGCGCCTCAGACTCGGGCCGAATTCTGTCACAGGCTGTCACCAAACGGCAGCGTTTCCCCAGAACTTGCTTGGGATTCCGTTTCAAATCTGTACTAGATTGTCGCCAGATGGCAAAGTTTTCGGTAGATTTGCCCAGATAGGGTACTTCTACAATATGGAGACGTACCGTTGAGAAAGGTGGGGTTATTTCTCCGGAAATTCAAGGCTTCCCTTGTTACTCTGGTTACTCCTAGCTGCTGGGCTGCCATCTGTGGGGTCGCACAGAGTCGGACACGACTGAGGTGACTTAGCAGCAGTAGCAGCCTGTTAGTCTTAGGTTTTGAAGAACTGATGTTTAAAGTCATCAGGATGTGGTGACTTCTTAAGGGATAATTTTTTTTCCCCCCTAGGAAAGTACCCATTTCATCTACATTTTCAAACAGTATAAAATTGTCTATGGTATTAACATTTTTTGATCTCACATTGTTCTTAATTCATTCTTACATATTTTATTGAAGTCTTTTTTCTTTATCAGGTTTATTGAATCAACTTTTTATTTTATTGATAACGTTCCCTGGTGGCTCAGATGGTAAAGCGCCTGTCTACAATGCGAGAGACCCAGGTTCGATCCCTGGGTGGGGAAGATCTCCTGGAGAAGGAAATGGCACCCCACTCCAGTACTCTTGCCTGGAAAATCCCATGGACGGAGCAGCCTGGTGGGCTACAGTCCATGGGGTCGCAAAGAGTCGGACACGACTGAGCGACTTCACTTTCTATGGTAGAATCTTTTCCTCTTTCTTTAATGTGCTTTCCTTAAGTTCTTCCATCTTATTTCTTTGGTTTATTTTGTTCTTTTTGTAGAATCTTGTGTAGAAAGCTTATGTCTTTATAATGTTTAATGTGAAATGTTACAAACGTGTATAAAGTTACAGGGAATAATATAATGAACACATATACCAGCCACATAACTACTGCATTTTAGCACTTTTCCATATTTGCTTCAGATTTTATATTACCTATGCAGTTAGAGCCTCCTGGGAACCTTTCTGCAATCTCATTCTCCCTTTCTTCCTCTCCAAAGGATGTTGTATCTGTCATTCCCATGAAAGCTTATATATATACCTCATATAGTATTATTTCATATGTTTTTTAAACCTAACAAATGATACCATTGTGTAAATTTTGTTACCAAAATTGTGAAAGTTATTCATGTTGATTCATGTGTTTCTAGTTTTTTTAAGTGCTGAACATCGTAGGACTATAAAGCAACTTAGCCATTCTCCTGTTGCTAGTAATTTAATGAATCCTGATTTATGCCATTATGGTATGAATTAATGGCCGTACTTGTATGGCACATGGCAAGAATTTTTTGGTACATGTCTAGAAATGAAATTGCACAATTCAACTTTATCTGCAATTGCCATATTGTTCTCCAGCGCTAGCACCAGTTTACCCTTCCACCAGCCATGTGATGCTCCACACCCATGCCATCCCTTGTTTGCTGGGAGCTTTTCCTCCCCCTTGTTCTTTGCTATTATAGACAATCCTGGCGGAAACTCTTTATGTGGCTTCTGGGCTTGTGCAAGAGCATCTCTGAATATATACCTAGTTGTTGTGGTTTGTTTTAGATGAATATTTAAAAGCATATACGTGTGTCTCCCATGTTTGAGATATTTCCTCTTTTAACAGTAAAAGTTCACTCATTCTTACTGATGTGTTTCGGTTTAATTCTAACTTGTTTTTTCTATGTATCTTACTTCCTGTTGTGCTCATCTCTTTTCTGTGTTTGGTTTGATGTTTCTTTTTCCAGTTTTTTTTTTTTCTTTAGTGGTTTGGAAGTTATACATTCAATCTTTATCCCAGTGGTTATTCTTATTATATTTTAACTAATTTTATATATTTTTAGAAGCATGTAGAGTTAATCAGTACCCATATGAGGCAGCCTTGCATAGTAAGAGTGGAGCCTCTGAAGTCAGACTGCCTGGATTCAGATCCTGGCTTTACCATTTGTTAGCTGTGTAAACTAGAGTTTATTACATAACTTCTCTGTGCGCATTGCCTTATCTGTAAGCAAGGATAAAATTGCATATACCCCATAAGATTGCTGAGAGGATTTGCATGTTAGTATATATTGGGTGTGTAAAATTCTTAGGACAGTACTTAGTACATAGCACATAGCTCTCTCTAATCATCAGTTTTTTTCAACTATGAAATGGGCATTATACCTGCCTAACAGATTTGCTACAAAGATTCTGTGCATTAGTGTTTATGTACAATTCTGTGTAATACACTGAGCACTTTCCATGCACTTGAAATAGACATGGTGTTTGCCTTCAAGGAGTTTGTAATCTAGTAAGGGCACAGACTTGTGAAAAGAACTTCAGTATGGTGTAACCTTAATACTCTCCCTGTGACCTCTGTGTCCCCTTCTTATCTGTGCTCTACACAGAGCAGTTTTTTAGAACACATCAATCAGATCATGCCTTCCCCAGCCCAAATCAGGTCAACTTTCACTGCACTTCACATAAACCGCAACCTCCTCACCATGACTTCAGCACTAGCTTCTGGGCCCTGCCTCCTCTTCTAACCTCGTCAGATGTCACCCTTCCCTTTTCTAATGGGCTCCCACCACTCTGGCCTCTTCTCAGCTCCTTAAAGCAATTCTTTACTTATTCCTTGGTGCCCTCTGCCCCGAATTCTCATCCCACCTGCTCCCCCCAGGGCTCACTCATCTTTCAGGTCCCAGCTTGATTCAGTCAGGGTTAGTTACAAACCACAGGATCCACTCTGAACGTGACAGGGCCTTCATTAACATTATGCTGCCCACAGAAGCTCCAGGAAGACCACAGAGGCCAGCTGTGGATACAGCACAGCCAGGTACGACACCCAGACACACAAGAGGCAATTGCAAGAATCCACCCCAGTGGCCACCGTCACTTGACAGCAACACCACAGCTTCTAGAAACACAACCTACAGAAGTAAGGACGGGCTTCCAGAAACTCTGCCTCCGGTCCACTCACCACTGGGAAGTCAGAGTCTGGCACGTTTCTTCTTCACCTTTCAAACCTTCTTGCAAAAAGAAGTTGAGTCTTTCCAACTTCATCTTTCAAGTTGAAGTTTTGCCTGACTGCCTGATGGTTGGGACCTGGGCCACATTCCTGTGCTGCAAAGGAAGTCAAGAAGGCAAGCTGCCTCACAGGAAATTGCTCAGATTTTATAAGGGTGTTCCAAAGTGCTGAGCATCCAGGAAACATGTCACGTGAGCACTGACTATCATGTTACCTTCCCTGACAACCCAGAGTGTGTACATATTCTCCCCATCCAGCGCCATTACTCCTTCACTGTAGTCTGTCATTTTCTTGAAGGCGTTGATCACAACTTGTATTGTTCTATACTTATCCTGGAGCCAGAGTCTAAGGTCCACATGGAGTTGTATTCAAGCAAGTGTGACTCAAACAGCCAAAATGACTTAAACATGTATTTTACTCTTTTTGTGGCTGCTTTACAATGTGGTGTTAGTTTCTGCTTTATCATAGAGGGACTCCATTATGTGTATACACATATCCACTCTTTGTCAGATTTCCTTCCTATTTAGGTCACCATAGAGCACTGAGGAGAGTTCCCTGTGCTCTAGAGTAGGTGCTCATCATGCTGGGCTTAGTTGCTCAGTCGTGACTGACTCTTCACAACCCCATGGACTGTAGCCGCCAGGCTCCTCTGTCCATGGGGATTCTCCAGGTAAGAATACTGGAGTGGGATGCCATGCCCTCCTCCAGGGGATTTTCCCAACCCAGGGATTGAACCCAGGTCTCTTGCAGGCGGATTCTTTACCCTCTGACCCACCAGGGAAGCCCAGGTTCTCATCAGTTATTTTATACGTAGTAGTGTATATGTCGGAGAAGGCAATGGCACCCCACTCCAGTACTCTTGCCTGGAAAATCCCATGGATGGAGGAGCCTGGTAGGCTGCAGTCCATGGGGTCGCTAACAGTCAGACACGACCGAGCGACTTCACTTTCACTTTTCACTTTCATGCATTGGAGAAGGAAATGGCAACCCACTCCATTGTTCTTGCCTGGAGAATCCCAGGGACGGCAGAGCCTGGTAGGCTGCCGTCTATGGGGTCACACAGAGTCGGACATGACTGAGGTGACTTAGCAGTAGCAGTAGCGGTAGCAATGTATATGTGTCAATCCCAGTTTCCCAATTTATCCCATCCCTGCTGTCCCCCTTTGTAACCATAAGTTTGTTCTCTACATCTGTGACTCTATTTCTGCTTTGCAAACAAGTTCATCAGTACCATTTTTCTAGATTCCACCTATAAGTGATATTATACCATACTTGTTTTCCTCTTTCTGACTTACTTTACTCTGTATAACAATCTCTGGGTCCATCCACGTGTCTGCAAATGTCACTATTTCATTCCTTTTTATGGCTAAATAATATTCTATTGTATATATACCACATCTTATTTATCCATTCCTTTGTTGATGGACATTTAGGTTACTTTCATGTCCTTGCTATTATAAATATTGCTGTGATGAACACTGGGGTGCATACATGCTTTTGAATTATGGTTTTCTCCAGATATACGACCAGAAATTGGATTGCTAAGTCATATGGTAGTTCTACTTTTGTTTTTTTCAGGAATCTCCATACTGTTCTCCATAGTGGTTGTAACCAGTTTATATTCCTGCCAACAGTGTAGGAGTGTTCCCTTTTCTCTACACCCTCTCCAGCATTTATTGTTTGTAGATTTTTTGATGATGGCTATTTGACTGGTGTGAAGTGATACATCATTGTAGTTTTGATTGGCATTTCTCTAATAATTAGTGATGTTGAACATCTTTTCCTGTGTTTGTTGGCCATCTGTATGTCTTCTTTGGTGAAATGTCTATTTAGGTCTTGTATCCATTTTTGATTGGGTTCTTTGTTGTTTTGATATCGAGCTACATGAGCTGTTTGTATGTTTTGGAGATTAATCACTTGCCAGTTGCTTCCTTTGCAAATATTTTCTCCCATTCTGAGGGCTGTCTTTTCGTTTTATGGTTTCCTTTGCTGTGTGAAAGCTTTTAAGTTTAATTAAGTCTCATTTGTTAATTTTTATTTTTATTTTCATTATTGTAGAAGGTAGATTGGAAAAGATCTTGCTATGATTTATGTCAAAGAGTGTTCTGCCTATATTTTCCTCTGAGAGTTTTATAGTATCCAGCCTTACATTTTGGTCTTTAGTCTATTTTGATAAACATGTATTCTAGTCTTTGACATGGGTCTCTTGGAAGAATAAAAGCATCAGTTTCCATAGGAACTGTTCTTTCCTTTAATTCTCCCCAGTCCCACTTAAGTGGGCTGCTTTTGCTTTTCTTTATAAATTTCACCTTGGGCTCTCCCTTCAAGTGTTTTCTGCCTATTCTCTTACTTAGTATCACAGATATTCAGAATGGTCTGAGAGATACATGTTTCTGGCAGTGAGTGGGGGGCGGGGAAGTTAGGAGGCAGAGTGTCGGGATAACTGGGAACATGCACACAGTAGGCATTTTGGTCACTGCCGTGATGACCTCCGGGTTATGTTTTATGAGGACAAGGACGACATTGTTTTATTTGCAGGCGGATTCTTTACCCTCTGACAAAAATATAGTCAGTTAACATTTGTTTTCTGGAAAAAAAGAAAAGTACAGAAAGTGAGTTATAGACAAGGAGGTATACAGCTCAGAGCAAGGGCTCTTGGCCTAGTGGAGGGTAGGGGTTGAGTGCAAGGAAGTAAGGGCTAGTTTGAGAAGGCATCTTGGAGAGGTGAGGTCAAAGCAGAATCTTAAAGAGCAAGAAGCCACCAGGCAATGGAGGAGGTGAGGATGGAGAAGAATATTCTAGATAGAAGTGAGCACAAGCACAGACAAACGTCAAAATGGCTTTGTGTGCTGTTGCTAAATGCAAAGCAGGACAGTCAGGAGGTGAGGCTGGCGAGGCTGAAGCAGGTATGCAGGGCCTTGCCTGCCAGGCCAGGGAGGCTGGAGTCTGTCCTGTGGGTGATGGAGCCACAGTGGGTAGGTGAGGTGGGGAGTCACCCTTGGATTTTCATTTTAGAGATTATTGGGTGTCAGTGTGAGGCTGGATCCGAAAAAGGCAAAAGAAAATATAGCGAGAACAGTTGTGAAGGAAAAACTGTTTGCCCCAGCAAACAGGGCAGTAATAGACGGGAGGGATACAGTGTCGTAGGAATCGTCTTAAGACATTATTTGGAGGTTCAGTTGGCACACTGGCCGGGTGACTGGATGGGGAAAGTGAGGGGGAATCCACAGCGTCCAAGCTCTGGCATGGATGCTGATGTCACTCCCTGCCACACACAGGGAATCACGGGTTGGCGGTGGTGGAGAGTGAGGAGACCTCCCGTTCAGTTTTGGTGAGGTGTGCTTGAAGGCACCTGCGGGACTTCTGTGCTTGGATATTCAGCAGGTACTTGGACACAGGAATCTTCAGGGAGATGACGAGTTCAGGGATGCGGTGGACTGCCCTGGAAGCGACTGCTGTTCTCAGCGGGGTTTGGCCCTGCCGACACTGAGTTCTCTTTCCATCTCCCTTGGTATCTAACCTCTGATCGCTGACCTCTTGTCCTGAGGCTTGGCAGGCCCCTCTTCCTCTTCCCTAAAATGTGATGTTCCTAGGGAATTTCACCACCCAAGTCCTCTCCTGTGCATCCATCAAAGCTTTCTCTGCAGCCCAGAATTCTTATGTAAGGTGAAGGCCCATGTCTGCAACCACCTTCAAGAGAAAAGAGGTAGTTGCCGTGTGGACTGATTGTCCAAGAGCCCCCACAAAGGGTTCGCGGCGCTCTGCCCCATTTGCGCGTGTTCAAGACAGGCACTGGGAATGGACCCTGTGACTCTTTCCTGTTTCCCTGAAATCATCACCTTTGGAGGCCAAGCATCAGAATTCAGATCTGTGGAGGTATATGAGTGTGTGCTCCACCTCCTCACACTCCTTGACTCCTGCACACACCTTTCTCAAGGTTGGTAACTCCCCATTTATGCCTACTGCGTTGTTTTTTTTTTCATCAGGAACTGAATCACGCCAAAGTGGAATAAAAATTTAAATCTTACAGATACAGAATAAAAATAACTGTTCGGATCATAAAAATGGAAAAATAATTTCCGTGGATTGATTTCCTTACAACAAAATTCACAACTCTTATTTTGTGAGTAAAAATTTCTTTTTACTTTTTATTATAAAATACCTTGTTCTGTGTTTGCTGTTTCAATGAGGAAGGGACTCTGAGTTTGTAAGCAAACCATGCCGTGACTTATATTTTTTATGTAGAGAAGTTGGTTAAAACACAAAATCAGTGTTTTGACAAATTCACTTTAAAATGTTTTTCACATCAAAGGCTTAAAACTAGTCACAACAGTGTGTTCTCCCATTCCTCAGGACACAAGGGTGACTTTGGACCTGATGAGAAGCACTGAAGACCAGCACACAGAACCTCCAGCGTCCAGCAGTGTGGTCTAGAGAAAGACTTGCTGACTTTGCCTGAGGAGATGGGCTGACCGTCAGGTGCACCTGAGTTTACCAGCAGTTGCAGGGCGGTTCTCTACTAGATTTCTTCTGTGAACTCAGGTCTTTGAATTTAACCCTTTGGGAAGATTTGTGTAGTATGAGTCTTTGGTATCTTGAAAATTTCACAGGAGAGAGGAAGAAAGTTCCAACTATTCCAGAAGCCACTGGTATAAATCATGCTGCTTCTGTGAGGTCAACTGATCAAGATGCGTAAGGTATGTGGTCATCACTGAGCAAGCTGCTTGCCCGTACACGCTCAAGGGAGCCAGCCTAGTGTAGGTCGTGCTCAACAGCATAACAAGAGTGCGGGCTCAGGAGAACTAGGTAGTTTTGGGTTAAGCTCAGGCTTATCAAGAGTCTAGGCTTCCCTGGTTGCTCAGGCAGTAAAGCGTCTGCCTGCAGTGCAGGAGACCCAGGTTCAATCCCCGGTTCGGGAAGATACCCTGAAGAAAGGAATGGCAACCCACTCCAGTATTCTTGCCTAGAAAGTCCCATGGATGGGAGCCTGGCAGGCTACGGTCCACGTGGTTGCCAAGGTCAGACATGACTGAGTGACTTCACTTCAGGCTTATCAAGAGTCAGGGCTTCCCTGGTGGCTCAGTAGCTAAAGAATCCGCCTGCCAATGCAGGAGACACTGATTTGATCCCTGCGTCAGGAAGATCCCCTGAAGAAGGAAATGGCAAGCCACTCCAGTATTCTTGCCTGGGAAATCCTATGGACAGAGGAGCCTGGCAGACTTCGGTCCAGGGGGTTGCAAGAATTGGACATGACTAAACCACTATCACCATGTCAGGAGTCAGAAGGACTTTGTATAGACTTGTATTTACACTCTCAGAACCATACAGATAGATACAGAAGAACATGGTCTTTCCATGCTTCACAAACTCAGGACTTTGACAAGAAACATCATAAGTTTACATAAATGCCAGTTTTCATACCAATTTATGAACTCAAAATTCTACTCAAAAAGAAAAAGAGACACTCTTCTTAGCCATCAATTTCAGATGGGAGTTTTGATACCCAGAGGAAATTGTAATGGTGTTCTCCCTAGGTTTTAATTCCTCTTATCCATATATGACACTTTCTCCATCATATACTAAATTCTGCCCATCCTCATATTAATTTACTATAATTACTAAGATACTTCTAAACTATGTTTAAACATGTATGTATATATTACTTATTAAGTTGAATCTTATGAAATTGCTAATATTTCATCATTTTGTTTGTAAATAGTTTTTTTCATGTGGTTGGAGCTAATAAAATACAAACTTTAGCTGAATGGCTGTATCTCCTTATATACATATATACTATGCAGTGTTTTTTGCTTTACTTCAGCAGGAAGAATGAAAATACTTACTCTATTCACAAGTTCTTATGCAGCCTTGCAAAACTGTGCTTGCTGACTGACTACTGGTAAATTTCATGAAAATATTAAAAAGTGTAGTAGCTTCCACAATACAGTATTTAACCCAAAAAAGTTTGATCCAAACTGGGTATACTGACTTTGAAGTACACTACCCATCTACTTGGGCTTCCCTGGTGGCACAGGTAAAAATAATCTGCCTGCCAAGCAGGAGACACAGCTTAGATCCCTGGGTTGGGAAGATCCCCTGGAGGAGGAAATGGCAACCCACTCCAATATTCTTGCCTGGAGAATTCCACAGAGGAGCCCAGCGGGCTGTAGTCCATGGGGTCGCAAAAAGTCAGACACGACATAGTGACTAAATAACCACAACAACCCATCTACTTAACTGAAATAGCCTACCCTAAAAGATAGCTTTTGTAGGCTTAAGGTCAGTTCTAGAATCCACAGGCCAAATAATAAAATACCAAACCACTTCCGACTGGAAGTTCTATTAATACATCTGTGTCCTCAAAGACATTTACTATTACAGAAGGCTGAGACCCTGAGACCCCACACTAAGCACCAGTTAAAAAGGTATGCTTCAATCCTTATGCTTAAGAAAATTAACATCTTTCAAGAGATATAAAAATATAAATAATGAGAAGATAGTCTGAGTATTATAAGTTTCAAACTGGGACAATAAAATGTAAAAAGAAGACGGCACTTGAGAAACCTTAAAATGACTTCAGACGTTAAAGACCAAAAGCCAAGTGTGTACAAATGTGTACTGAGCCCAGATTCAGTCACTACATTAGCCCAAGGTTCTGGATTCAGGGAGTCCTTTTATCCCCTGCAAGCAATGATTAGAGATCCTCCAGGTCAGTTAAGTCCACAGCCACTTTCAAGAAGAGGGTGTCATCTTTAATGTAGGTGTTCTTGGCATTCTCCAGAGTGGAATGAGCCACAAAGCGAGGACAGCCAGAGGCTATGTTCATCTCCCCATCAGGTCTCTTAAAGCTGCTGCTGTTGGGGTCAGCCTTGAAGGTCTCCACAACGTGGTTCTTTTTGCCACTCTGGTCCAGAAGCATCAGGGTCACCCTCTGCCTGAACGGCCACTGCAGCAGTGAGTCAAACTCCCCTCGCATCACCACAAAGTACAGGGACAGGTGCGTCCCCTTCCCAGACCCGTCCCCGTTGAGGTAGGCTCTGGCGCAGAGGCGGTAGCCACAGCGGCTGGTGTAGAAGGGTTGGCTGAAGATGGACACTGTGTGTCCGTCCAGCGCCTCCTTCTTCTTCAGCTTGTAGTCTGTCACCTTCCAGATAAGCTTTCCGCTATAGCAGGCACTTTCTAGCAGTTTAAATCGCTCTTCGTTTTTATTCAGCTGTGCTTTATGAATATTAATGTGGGCATCATGTTTGTTAGTCTCCCCTTCCAAAACAACTGCAAAGAAAAAAAAGATTCTGAAGGCCTTAAGGCTGTCTCTCAAATATGCCCAAAGCGAAGTTTGGTTATCCAAAGAGAATCAACAGAATTCTGACATCCCCAAGATGAACTGAATCCAGTGTCCACCAGTGTGCCATCCATATTAATAATACTGACTCCGTGATTCTCATGTCTTGGAAAGACTGGCCCCAAGAAAACCCCGATGTGTCCTCTTGAACTGAAGCTTCCTGAAGTGTAGAGAAGACCCACTCAGCACGCGTCTAGCAGACTTTTGCGTGCTAAGCCCCACTCCATTCTAACTGGGATGCTTTTAAACAGCCAAAGATGTCTCTGCTTTTCTATACTTGAAACAATGTTCCCCACCACATCTTCCCCCTAGCCTTCTCATTGTCTACTCTCCTTAAAAAACCATCATTCCCTATTCTTGGAATTTCCTGGCCCGTTTCCACCCTGTCCTTGTTCCAGTTCCCACTCAGGGCCCTCCATCATTTTTGTTTGAGTGGCCAGAACCTCATGTTCTGTTTCACAAATCCCAGACTCAGCACCGTTGACCCTGGAGGGCTGTGCCTCTCCATTGGCCAGTTTGCTTGTTTTCATGAACACATGCAGAAGTCATGCAGCACCAGAAGAGAAGCAGAAAACATTAGACATACCTAGTCTTTGGTCATTGGTTTCTAGCAGGGTGATTTTCTGTTTCACTGTATCAATTGCTTCCACCAAAGGCCTCAGATCAAATTTACTTTGTTGCTGGTTAGCCATTTGTAATAATTGACGCACCTGAACTTCTAGCCAAGCAGACTTGTCAATGTGACTGGCAAGAACCTTTCAGTACAAAATGGATCATCATGTCAAACAAACGTGAATGATTCGTTGACATCACATTTTTCAACTCAAACATTTCACCTTGAATTAACCAATTAATGTACTGCAAATAATGCAGTGGAAAAAATGCACAGGTCAGAAGAGAAAGAGGATGTCAGAGAGATGAATCACCTAACACCTTCCTCCCCGTCTGCAGTATCTCAGCTCCTGTTTCAAATCTTTGAACTGTGCTTCATCTGAGTCTCACTTCTCCCTTGGATTTTCTCCTCTTGGTTCTTTAACCTATCTTTATATTTATGTTCTCCCTGTCTGTCCTCTTGCCTTATCACGTCCTTCTCCGACACAGCGCTTCTGATTCACTTCCACTCTGCGAGAGGGCAGAGAATGTGCTGGAAGAAGGCCCATCTGTTCTGGTCTGGGCACTGCAGGTGGTATACAGTGCCCCAAGATAAGGCCTGAACATTTGGTTGCTCTCTTTAGATGGAAGGGATTGAATAAAACTTTATTTCTCCTGCCCTCAGTGCCTTCACTCTTGACTGGTTTTTGTGTTAGAAAAAGGTCAGAACTAAGATAACAATTGATGGATTTCCTTTTTCCTACACACACATCCACAGGATGTGGACAAAGTATGGAAAGGATATGGCCTACATTTTCTGGTATAATCCTCAAAAAGATTGCCCATATCACATTATGAAATATTTTACACTGTAAATTTTATAATCACAATAAAGACATTATTCTTTAGAAATCTGTTTATGGTTATTTAACATTCATGATTTACAAAGTAATTTTTGCTATATTTTAGTGATGTTTAAAGCATTTTCTACCCAAAGGAATTAATAGTTTCACTTTGTTGACTACAAAATGCAGAACTACAGATGATCTCAATATATCTGAAATCAAGTGACTAATATTGGATCAATAATGACAACCCTAATTGCCAAAAATTGTGTAAAAGTACTGTACCAGTGCAAATGTGTACTGACATGGCTAAGTGTCCTGGGTTATGTAAAACAAGATCTCTATTCTTAGGAAATACATTGCAAAGTATTAGGGGTAAAGGGCTATAACAGATGGCTTACTCTCAAAGGGTTCAGAAAGAACACCCACAAAGAGAGAGACAGGGACAGGATGGGGAAGAAGGAGAGGGCTGTGATGAGGAGGAGGAGAAAGGATGAAGGAAGCAAATGGGACAGAACACTGTCAATGGGTGAATCTGGGTGCAGAACACACAGGTGTTCTTTGTACTTAGTTTTGCACATTTGAAATTACCTCCATTTAAAAAGTTAGTTTTTCCATTTAAAAAGTTAGTTGAAAAGCTAACTGGCTGTGAGGTTAAATCTTGGTTATGAATAGAAAGGCCATTTCTCACCTGCATATTTGAGAGGAAGCTTCCATTTTTGCCAAACAACTGCGCAAATTGCTTGAATTCCTTTTCGAATTTCTTTACTGTTTCTGCTAGCTGCTGGATTTTGCTTTCTTTTTGTTCTAGGCTCTTATATAAGTCAGACATCTAATAACAGGAGTGTGAATGACGTCATTTAAATGCGTGCAGACAAATTAAAATAATTTGAATACAGTTCTAGGAAAATACTACAGGTAAGAAAGTATTTTAAGGAAAAATATATACACATATTTAGAGAAAATATTTACGGGTAGATTACTATATAATTCTAAGAAAATGTTTTGAAGGTACTTCAAAAAAAAGGGAGACCCACAGATTTCTCACCAGGTTTTGCCCTGTGTAACCCACTTTGATGGGTCATCTCATGCTAGTGACATCACTTAACTAAATTTGCTGAACTGGTTCTTGTCTTTCATTTAGTACGCACTTACTAAACAACCAGGACTTCCCTGTAGCTCAAATGGTAAAGAATCTGCCTGCAATGCAGGAGACCTGTGTTCAGTCCCTCTGTCAAGAGGATCCTCTGGAGAAGGGCATGGCAACCCCACTCCAGTATTCTTGCCTGGAGAATCCCACAGACAGAGGAGCCTGGTGAGCTACAGTCCATGGGGTTGCAAAGAGTCGGACATGACTGAGCAACTAACTACTACTACTACTACTAAACAACCACAGAGTTCGTGTCACCGGACCACATTAGATCCTGTATGCACGGTGTCAACAGTAATAGCTGCGATTTACTATCCAATTATTACATTCATTAGCACTTTTAATCCTCAAAGAACCCCATGAGTTGGATATGATGGTCAGCCTCATTTTATAGATAAGGAAACAGAGGCAGAGAGTTTAACCTGCCTGGTATACTGCTAGCAAGTGGTAAGCAAAACACACCACCTCTCAGAATTTGTAATCCCTGTGAGGGAAATAACCAAAAACCTCCCAGTGATCCTAGACAACATTCTCTTACCCCTGCATCCATTCAATCAGCAGTACCTGCCAACTTTAACTCCTGACACAAAACAAAACAACTCTTACAACCACTTCTCACTGTATCTTGTTTCAGCCTGGACTGTTTCTCACCTGGGCTGCTCTGATAGCTTCTTAGCCAGTCATCCACTGTCCTTCAAATACACAGACACCTGAAGAGAAGCTCTACAGGAGCAGGACCGTCATGGGTCCTGTAGTCCACCGGAACTCCAGCAACTGGTTTGGTGCCTGGCACCAGTGGGTGCTTGATAAATATTTATTAAATGAATGAATGAACATTCCCCCCTGTCTTTAGCCTTGTTTTCCTCCAAATCATACTTCATACCGTGGCCAGAAGAATAAGAAGTGACAAGTCTGGTCTTGTCATCCCTCCTACTTAAGCCTCTCTAGTGGACTTCTTTACAGCCATACAGGGCCCTACACAATCTGCCCAGGTCACCTTTTCAGCCTTGTGCCCGTTCACACGCTACACACCTTCTATTTCAGGCTGTGCGCTCAGTCACTTCCTCCTCCGTCTAGAAATGACCACTTTTTAAGCATCACTCAAGGGTGTATTCGCCCAGAAAATGTTTCCACACTAGTACCACCTACCTAGGCCACCGCTTAAGTTACATGACACCCTGACCGTACTCTACGGTATACGTTACCCTCGTGATTCTCATCGCCTTCTTGGTTATTTCGGTCATTTTCTCCTCCACTAAATTGTCGCGGCTGCATGTCACCAAAGCCCTCACAGTGGCTGGCACACAGGAGGCATCTGATACGCGTTTTACAAATGAATGCACAAATGGCCACGCCGGCCATCTGATCTCTAGCTCCAGAATCTTCTGCTTATAACCTCCACCTGTGCACCATCAGCCCTGACCAGAAGTGAGCTCAGTGTCTCCTTGCATCCCTTCCCCCACTTCTAACCCACCCCTGCTTGTAGGGCCCATCTCGGTTAGTAACACTGCTGCGTTCCCTGACTTAGCTATAGCACAAGACTCCAACCTGCGAATGCCTCTCAGCCCTCCCCCTACCCACTGACAGAGCTGTGGTCAAGCCCTCACCTTCACCTTCACACCCACCCACCACCACCTCCAGTATCTTGCTTCCACCTAATACTGAACTGCTTATTATGTGCCAGGCACTGTGCTAAGAGCATATAAATATATGTTCTTGTCCAAGAACATATATAATATATGTTATATATATATATAATATATAGCATATATTATATATATAATTTGACCCTCACTACAACCCCATTTTACAAATGAGGACATTGCGGAAGAGAGAGGTTAAGTACCTTGCCCAAACTCATATATGCCAAAGCAGGTCTCAAACCCAGGCATCCTGGCTCCAGGGCCCTCACTCAACAATTGCCAGGCTCTTCTGCTACACTATCTAGTTTACTGCAGCATATTTCTGCCTGCTTCTCTGTCTTCATTCTCTCCTCTCCTTCTATCCATCTTCTATGCTACCACCAGCTGTCCTATTCTTAAACAACTACCTGGCCAAGTGTCTTCCTATTTAAAAACACCTGTTAACTCCTTATCCTGGCAAACATTAGTTCCAACTTTGGCCCTTAAATCCTTTCTGAAATAGGGCAGAATATGAATAAATTTTAAAAATCATCAAATGTATGGTTTTCAAAACGTCTTAGCTTACATGGAAGGCCATTTCAGTCTGGACCCAGTACACCCAGCCTCCAGCCTTTCCCTCTTACACTCCGGTGTCTCTCCATCCCCGAACCCCATTTCCTTGAACCATCATGTCTCTCTGCCTTCACATAAACTTTCCCCTTCTGGACTATCCTCTTTCCACAACATTTTAACTGATAGACCTTTTCTTTCTTCAAGACAGTACAGCTCGGATGTGTTACCTCGAAAAGCCTTCCACACTCCCACAGGGCAACCTGCTACAGCCTCTGTACCCCAACACAGGGCACCCCCATCGCATGTGCTATGGGCACAGCGTCTTATACATTTACATTTTGGTGAGCTCTTCAAGGGTAGATGCTGGGTCTCCCCTGACCCAGTGTTCACAGCAACTAGCCTTGTACCTGATACATGGCACGTGTTTGTTGAATGAATGGATAGGTGAAGGAGGCAACTGTTACAAAAAGAACGTGGGAATGGCTCCAGGCAGCATGCCTTCTACCAAAGTTACAGTTTAATCAGACTTTCTACTTTTCTCCACCATCTGACCCTGAAACTCACATACCTACTTTAATATGGAATCAGACAACATAAAATAATCTGTAGCAGTAAAATTCAGCACCCTCTATGCAGATGGATGGTTTCCTTCCCCACCAGGGTTTTAAAAGTCTGATCCTTGGCGATGTCCTAACAAAATGATGAACTGTTGGAATAATTACTCAATAGAATCAGCATTGAATGTGGTCTGCTATGAATATACCAGGGACTATGGCTGGCATTTGCACACATAATTTCACTTGATAATCACAACTCAGTGAAATAAATATGTACGTATGCATTGATTAGGTTGCAAAGTTAGTAAGTTAAGACTTATTACAAAATGTATAACACCCAGAACAGACAGTCAAATGTTGTTTCAGGGTAATACTGATTTCATTTAAAAACGCCAAACACCTACTAGGTTCCTACTAGGTAATAAACAAGAGGTGTGCAGGTAGGCTGCAGAGAGGCAGTGTGGTGTACCCCTGGGGAACACGGGACTGACAATCAGGGGACGTGGGTTTGAGATTGAATTCTGCCCCTTAAAGTCATAAACACATCAACATTTCTTTGAACTTAGTAATTTCATCTGTTGGTTGAGGGGGCTGGATCCAAAGATCTCAAAGGCACTTTCCAGTTTAATGTGCTCTAATCCTAGGAGTCTGTCTGGTCACTTAGTAGAAAAAAACATCTACCTCCAGTGGACTTCCACTGAAAACAGAGGAGACTATAAAAATGCCAACAAGTACAAATCCCAGCGATTCTGCTGCTTCCCTTTATACTTGAACCCTTGATTACCTGCTCCTCTAGTTGGAAGTTCTTTTCTAAAACCAGAAGCATGTGGTCCCGTAAGGCCGAACGCTCATGTTCCTGAAGGTTCCCCCGTTTATCCTTTAAGACGAAGAGAAACGTGAGTTAGGTTGTTGAAAGGCTTCCAATATGAGGGTGGTGGCAGGATATTCTGCAAAAGCAGAACTATAACAACTTTGCTGACTTGTCTCAAGGTGGGTTTCAGGGAAAGGATCCCTCCCAGGCCCCTTTTACATCTTTACGATTCTTTGGTACCCAGGAGACACAGAGAGTCAGGCCACTGTCAAAATTCTCAGTGTGGCTTTCCTTCCTTGCCCTGTGCTGTGCTCAGACATTCAGTCGTGTCTGACTCTTTGTGATCCCAAGGACTGTAGCCTGACAGGCTCCTCTGTACATGGAATTCTCCAGGCAAGAATACTGGAGTGGGTTGCTATTTCCTCCTCCAGGGATCTTCCCAACCCAGGAATTGAACCCAAGTCCTTGTATCTCCTGCACTGGCAGGCAGATTCATTACCACTAGTGCCACCTGGGGAGCCTTTCCTTGATCTAGGAGTATATGATTGAGGACTAAGTGTAGTTATTATCACCTCTCAGCTATTCCCATATAAAACCTATCTCCTTGGTGGGTTACCTCCTGATCAGCCTACTGAGAAAACTTCTCTATCACTTTTTATCACTGTCTTGCTATTACAGGCAGAAGGCGAACCAAACTGTAGTTTTAGCCCATGTAAATTTTGTTGCCCTCAAAATAAAATTATACATTTGTAAGAATAAATGGTTACTTTTTCCCTGATCCTTAAATTTTCATTGCAGATTGCCTCTATTACTAATAAAAGCAAATGGTATGGGTGACCCATAGACACTAAGTAAACATTTATCATCAATTTCCCTTCAGTTTAGGGTTGGCCCCTCTCCCAGAGCACAACTCCCCCAGCCATCCCCAGCTCTGGTACTAAGGTAAGTCCTCGAATACAATCCAAATGGGAGCTTGAACCTAACTGTAAAGAAGATTCTTTTTAGAGCTGGAAAGCAATTCTGTGTTTCATGTGTGAGGAAGATAAACCCTACCCTTTCTGCAGCTGAGACAATTGTGGTTTGATGTGTGACACATTTATGGACTCTTCATTGATTTTTTAAAAATGTTTTTCAAGTACTTTTTTTTTTAAAATAAGAGAAACATATGCTGGGGTCAAGGGCTTCTCCAGCGGCTCTGTGGTAAAGAATCCACCTGCAGTGCAGGAGACACAGGAGTCGTGAGTTCGTTCCCTGGTTTGGGAAGATCCGCTGGAGGAGGGCATGGCAACCCACTCCAGTATCTTTGCCCAGAGAATCCCATGGACAGAGGAGCCTGGTGGGCTACAGTCCACAGGGTCGCAAAGAGTTGGACAGGACTGAAGTGACTGAGCATGGTACGGCATGCTTGTGTCAAACAACACAGCAAGCTATAGAATGAAAAGTAAAAGTCCCCTTTGCTCTATCTCCACATCCTAGTCTCACTCACCAGAGTCAGCAAAGATATATATACATTTTCAACACAGTGAGGTCACAGCGTAAGTAATTTAAAAAACATATACCTCATGCTTTTTATCAGATGCATAGTATTCCAAAACATGAATATATACATATATATGTGTGTGTATATATATATATATATATATATATATATATATATATATTTCACTTTTGTGGATTTTTTTTTGCTAAATACAGTAGTCCCAGCTTATCCAGTTTTGATACCTGTGGTTTCAGTTACCCATGGTTAATCATGGTCCAAAAATATTAAATAGACAATTTTAGAAAATAATTCATACTTTAAATTGTGAACTGTTCTGAGTAGCATGATGCAATCTTGTTTCTTCCTGCTCTGTCCTGCCCCAGAAGTGAGTGATCCCATTGTCCAGGTATCCAAACCTGGATACTACCCACCCATTAGTCACTTAGCCATCTCTGTTATCAGATTAATTGTTGCAGTATCGAAGTACTGTGGTCAAGTAATCCTTATTTATTCAATAATGACCCCAAATGATGCTGGCAATTCAGGTATCCTCTTGCCGTGCCTAATTTATAAATGTGTAACTTTATCATATGTATATTATGGGGAAAAAACATAGTATATATAGGATTTGGTACTAACTATGGATTCAGACATCCATCGAGGCTCTTGGACTCTATCCCCCATAGACAAGATATATTTGTTGTGTATGTGTGTTTGTGTAGGTATGTGATCATTGCATACTTATGAAAGGATATCTGTGAACAAAATTCCTAGCAGTAAAATTGCAAGGTCAATGTGTCAGGTCACATTTTTATTTTCATAGATATAAGCAAACCTCAAAAAGCAGGTATTACAAATTTTATGTATATATATATATATATAAATTACTTGTTCCATTTCTCTGGAGAACCCTAATACAATTGTCAGTCTTTTTTTCTCTATTCCATATATAGTTATTGTAAAATATTGGTTATACTCCCTGTGTGCATTATATATATACTTGTAGCTTATTTATTTTATACATAGTAGTTTGTATCTCTTAACTCCCTACTCCCATCTTGCCTTTCCCCACTGGTAACCACTAGTTACAATTGCCAGTCTTACAGTTTCACAGACATGAATGTCCTTCTGCATTCTGAATGGAATCAAAGAGTGAAATGAACTTGACAAATGAATTATACAGCAGAAGGTAGACAGACACAATTACCCCATACCTTTACAGTACAGCCATAGTGCTTAAAAGGACAGTCTTGTTCAGCTTCAGGACACACGGCCAGGTGTTCATCCACCTGTGAAATAGACAGCCTCAGGCTACAGAAATGCATCCTGACTCTCCAGCTACCTGGTATAACTGCAGTCAGCAGGGAGCCAAGGGTGGCTTGGGGAGAAGACAGGAAACAGAAGGAAAAAAGCCAAGCTGAGGCCGGGGCCAGGAGAACTAACACAGAAATGGAAAATCCTCAGGGAGAAGAATTCTCAGGGAGAAGGTGAGGGAAGACAAAAGCATGGTCATCAGGAGGATAAGGTGAGCTTCGGGCCCCCGCCTATGGGATTTTATCAAACACACACTGCAATGATTACTGAAACTTTATCTTACATAAAATCACTGAGAGAATTATTTACACTTACCTCAGTCCTTGGAAGGATCTGCAAACACTTATTGGGACAAGATACTGGGTACTCAGGACACAAGTTTTCCTCATGATTCTGAAACAATAAAGGGTGCTGAAATAAAGCTAACCTTGCTTCCAAAGGCTCCCTGTATGTCCTCAGAGTGTGTGTACATATGACCCCTTGGGGATCTATGCGATGTGGCTCACCCTCTACAAGAAGGTACAGCCTAGTGCCAAAAGGTTCCAGATGGCTGTTTGTTCAGTATAAATGAATTCAATTTTCCAATTTTTCCAAAGAAGGTCAGAGGTCATGGGGCTGATAGAAGGCAGACGATGCGCGTCACTGGCACGGCTCCTTTGGCACGTGTAAAAGGTACCCACGCTTTCTTCTTACACCTGCATCCTGCCTCGCCAATTGTCAGAGCATCCTGAGGACAGACAGTGCGGTCCCCTCCTTGTGACTCAGCTCCTAGAGTCACTCCTGGCCCACTCACACTCAGCAGGTGCTCAAACAGCATTTTTGCCAATGATACATGAAAAGAGTCCTACCAAGAAGGCTTTCAGCTTTTTACAGAACCCTCAGAGAAGGTTATTCTTTAGACCTTTTTCTGCACAAAAATAAATGCAGAAAAGTGCCTCTGGTATCCCATCTGGTTCACTGTGACCACTCAGGCAGAATTTAGTCCCATAAAGATTTTTTTTTTTTTTTTTACCTGTAGATTGATGACTACCACCTCCTTTTTGCAATAAAGGCATTTTTCCTCTCGAAACTGGCAGTATGCGCTCAAATGCTCTTTCAGATCTTTGCGAAGGACTGGCTCCCGACAGCTTTCATTAGAGCACTGCACAGGCTGGAATAGGCAGTGCTGAAGGTGGTCCTGCAACAGGTAACAACAGGCCAGTGGGACACACTGGGAGGGGGAGCTGGCTGCAGGGCCTGGGGAGGGGGGGCGGGGGAGGACCCTGGGGCAGCAGGAGGACAAGCTGGGAGGGCTGGTGGGGGAAGGACAGCTCTCTGCAGAGGCCACCTGCTGCCTCCGCTGAGGACAGGGCACGGAGAGGGCCATCTGCTTGGAGGCTGCGACAGCCAGCCCGGTTTGGAGGACAGGGCTTCGAAGATGGGTGGCGAAGGAAGCACGCTGAGTTTATTTTAGATCATCTACTAACCTGCCCGCATTCTCAGGTTAGTCCTCGAACATCTTCCTTAGCTCTGCCAATTAATTTACCAGCTCCTCAAGGCCATTCTTTTGTGCACCCTCCACGCCCACCCCCAGCACCAAGTCCTAATCTCTGCACGCTGTTGTTGCTGTTTAGTCGCTCAGTCATGTCCAACACTTTTTGGACCCCATGGACTGTAGCCTGCCAGGCGAGAATACTGGAGTGGGTTGCCATGCCCTTCTCCAGGGGATCTTCCCGACTCAGGGATCAAACCTGTATTCCAAGCATTGGCAGGCGTTTTCTTTACCACTGAGCCACCAGGGAAGCCCCAGGTGGTAAAAGCCAAAACAGAGGGCTGAGAGGGAAGAAGAGAAGGCCAGCTCCTAAGTAAGTGAAGGAAGGGGAAGGACTACAGGAAGGAAAGAGAGGGAGAGGGAGCTGTTTCAGAAGCAGTAAAACAAAGCAGTGAGAAGAATTCAGGAATCAGAATCCCAGGCCCAGGAGAAGCTTGGGTCAGCCGTGTCAAGTCAGGAGATATTCGTAACCAGCATATTAGAAAATGATGACATGGACAACATTCCGTCCAGTGTTGTTCATGTTACAGACTTTTACAAGCAGGCAAGTCTTAACAAGACCTGGGGATAACACTGCAAGTTCCTGTGATGCTGACAAGGTATCAAAATCCTAGTGGGCTTGTTCCCCACCACAAGATCCTTTAAAACAGGGCTGGCAAGCTACAGCCCTTGGGCCAAACCTGGCCCACTACTTGTTTCTGTAAATAAGGTGTAACTGAGAATACCCACACGTATTTCTTCCCATGTTGGCTATGGCCGCTTTCCCTCCGAGATGGGAGAGTAAGGCAGCTGTGACAGATACTAGCTGGCAAAGCTTAAAATATTTACTATCTGGCTCCTAACAGAAATAATTTGAGGACCCCTCCTCTGAAGGAAAAAAAAAAGGCATATAGCTTTTCTCCAGGAGGTAAATAAACATTATAGCTATTCTCCTTTGCCTCTGTAATGACAGTGACGACTGAAATCTACATCTTCTTCAAAATTCACCGATGCTACCCCTCAGCTGTCACCAAAACAGTCAACATTCATCAAGACTCTGCAACCTGTGAAATCCTACAGCTTACCACACAGGTGATGGAGAACAGGGAGTAAGAGGAAATATTAATACGAAAGAAACAGGTGAAGAGAAACCAGCTGCTATTCTCCAGAAGCTGATGATCTGGTCACGAGAGTGGACCGATGGTCCATTTGAGCCTCATTTCCTTCTCAGGCTTACTGACAACCAAGTTGGTAAAGAGACCCTACTATGGGATCTGACTATCAAAGTAAGTGGTGAGGGACTGTCTTAGGAAACCACAAAAGCCTTTCGTGAACTTCCAAAGAAATTCTTGGGTTAAAAAGGAAATCATATACACATTTCTGAGCTCAGTGGCTGGGGGTTTGGAGGAAGGCTGGGGAAAGGACTGAATCACTAGAAATAGATTCCACAACGTGTGGGTGGGGGGGCGGGAGGGGAAACTTGCTGCAGTCTCCACGCAGTTCCCTGGAAGCTAGAGACGGCTGCCTCATATTCAGGAGGCAAACGTAGCAAAGCCGCGTTTCCTGTTTCCCATTTAACAACTTTCTGCTGATGGATGAGAGAGGGCAGTTTCATCTGAAAAGAACTCGACAACCCGTCACCTCCCCTATACCTTGTTTGTCTGCATCTCTTACTCAAGATTCACCTTCAAAATGCATCCCAGCTCTGTTCTGGTCTGTGTCATCTCCCTTTAGATCAGAACCTCTAAGAGAGCAGGGCCCATAGCAACCAGGAAACACCCACCCCAGCACCTGCAATACTTCCGGGCAGGGACACCTTACAAGTATGTCTTTCTGCAGTCATGCCCTGGAATCCCAAATCCTTCACAGTTTTCCAAAAATGACGTGTCCTTGGCTCGACCATTTCTTCTGCACAGCATGTCCCATTCTGTTTTGAATCAATGATCCCTGACCTGTAATTTAAGGTCTAGCACACATTGGTATGTTCTCCATGTGATCCATACAAAATGAATCTCTTCTTGTGAGATTCATTTCATACCTTAGCCCTTAGCATGCTACACTGTAGCCAACTGTATTGCTAGACAAGAATTCTCTGAGGGCCACCCACTGAAACTCTGTACCATGCTTAGCCCAGGAGCTGACACATAAAAATGTGTTCAGTACATGACACTGAAAAATGGTAGACACTGTTCACGAGAAATACCAACCTGGTATCGTCCCAGAATAATCTTGGCATTACATCTGGGAGCATTTTTGCAAAACACATACAAATTGAGGACTTCCCTTTTGCAGCAATTGTCTTTAAACACCTAAAAGATAAACATAATCAATTCACACATTCCAAAGCTTTAGAGCAACGTGAAGGAATTTATTATTAATTTGGTCTTTAGTACATCTTAAAAGTTGGATGGAAACTTCCAGTCAGTGGTTGGAATGGAAATACCAGATTCGCCACCATATAAGAAAAGACTGTCTCAGATACGTCTGACAGGCCACCAAACATACAAGCCAGGTAATTCAATGCTTACTGCAGTAGGCTGAAGCTGGGGGAAATCTGGTGGTGAACTTGACCCCACATGCTCAAAGGTCAGGAGGTGGGGCTGTGGATGGGGGCGATGCTTTCAGCTTCCTGTCCCAGGGTAAACGTTGTATTAGTCATCAGGTGGTATCACTGAAGCTCTGCTGACTTATTTTTCAGCACAAGCCAGGGGTTGGCAAACTTTCTCCATAAAGAGTCAGAGAGTAAATTATTTTCGGCTTTGCCAGCCACATTGGGATGTCCTCTGTTGCCACTATTCAGCCCTGCTGTACACAATACTTTAGTGAATGGGCATGCCTGTGTTCCGATAAGATGTTATTTATGGGCACAAATGTGAATTTCATATGATTTTCACATGTTACAGAACATTATTATTTTGATTTATAAATTTTTCCTTTGAAATAGACTCACAAGAAGTTGCAAAAATAGTACAGAGTTCCTGTGTACCCTTCTTTTGATTTTTTTCAATGATTTAAAAATATAAAAGCCATTCTTAGCTCACAGGCCATACAAAAACAGGTGGCAGGCTGGATCGGTCCCAACAAATCCCATTTGTAGTATGCCAACCCCTGGCTAGTGGGTGAGGCAGACACAAGTACAGCTAGGCATATGGAAAACTCATTATAAGAGCAAAGAGAAGGCACATTTACCTTTGACTAAAAAGACAAATAACGCACTTAAAAAATGGGCATAGGATTTGAATAGAAATCTCTACAAAGAAGATACTCAATCGGCCAAGCACATGAAATAACGCTCCATGCCACCAAACACTAGAGCATCAAAACCATGAGGTATCTCTTCATAACCACTAGGAAGGCTATAATCAAAAATATGGACCACAACAAATTTTGGCAAGGATCTAGAGAAATTAGGAACTCTCATACCTTGCTGGAAAGAATGCTGCTTTGGAAAACAGCCTGCCGGTTGCTCAGAATGTTAAACATAGAGTTACCATGTGACCCAGTCATTCCGATCCTAGGCACACATCCCAGAAACATGCACACTTTAAACACAAATTTTATGGCATATGCATTGTATCTCAATAAAGCTATTGTTAAACTTAATAAAAGAAAGTTTGAGAGACTAAACAGAGAAAGTGAATTCCAGGAAATAGGATGTTTCATTTGTGCAAGCAACTCACAGTAACTGGAGCTCAGACAGAAACAGGGTAAAGAGGATGTGGAAAAAAAGACCTGAGGGTTCAGAAAGGACCCAAACACCCCTCTTTCAAACAGGGGTGAGAGTGGGGTCCAGCCTGACCACACAGCAGAGGAATATGGACTTGAAGGAAGGATCCCCCTCCTGCTCTCCTGCTCCAACTTCTCTGTCCAGTTCAACCCAGGGCACTGGCTGCTCCATCCCAAACCAGTGATCGTCTTACCTCCTGAGATTTGATCACCTCCTTATCTACAGGGCAGAGCGGGACTGTGTCCAGTTCTCTGGAAAGAAAAATCAACATGAAGCCAGAGTTAAGGGTTGACCTCAACAAGCTTTCTAAGAGTAGCCCTAGCGCTCCAGCCACACTTGACCCCTTGAAGTTCCCCCCGAGCAGGCCAGGCCCATCTTTACTCATGCTGTTCCCTCTTTCCAGAAGGGGCCCTCTGGTACCCCAATTTCAGCACCTCCTCAGTGAAAGTCCTAAAAGTCCCATTCATCCTCCAGGATGTGAGTCCAAGAGGGAGTCTCGCAGGCAGTCAGATGTCCTCTGCCAACGTTCCCTCGGCGGTCCTATGCTATCACACTGTACCACCACCTGTCTCCTCCACTAGAATAGAAGATTCTAGAGGGTCCTGTTTCGCACTGAACCTCTAACTCTTCACCTCTGTGCACTAGTGCTTTGTTTAGAGCCAGGTGCCAAACGAACGAACCCAGGAACGAATCAGAATGTGCTGCAAAAACCCCCTCTCCAAGCTCGGGAGGGTAAAACTTCCGTGGAGCCCCTGTATAAGCCCCCAGAGCCTGCTGCCATGTCTCGCCTGGTCTTCACCCTCAAAACGACATGACCCAGGTTTTCCAACTGCCAAGGAGTCGACAGCATCCGGGGCAGCGAGGAACCTTCTGGATGCGACACCAGCCCTGCCTCAAGGCAAAGGAAGGTCAGGGCGCCTACAAGAAAGACCCTCTTGGGATACAGGTCCTTCCCTGTGTAGACTGTGCACCGAGGTTTGCCCTCATGTGCAAAACAGGTGTGGTCTGAATTTTAAGAAAAGGTGACGATCAATAGGAAAGAGGGAAGAAAATGAAGGTTATATGCCTCAGGCTCTCAGAGAAGGGCCCTAGGAGAGCCGGTCCTCATGTTTGTGGTTCTGTGGGCAACCACAGCAATTCCCGAAACCCTGATCGTAGCTCAGCGGCCACAGACGACAGCTCCCAGGAACACGCTGGCCACTTTTGGCCCGAGTGGAGGCCCCGCCCGCTCACCTCAGGGACAGGACGCAGTGGTGGCAGAAGCGGTGCCCACAGCCCGTCTGGTGGGGGTTGTGAAGCACTGAGTGGCAGAAGGCACATTTGTAGCGCTCTTCCAACTGCTCCACAAACTGGTACTCTGCGTCGGGCTCGAAGTCCAAGGAAATGGAGTTGCCAGAATTCTGGCGGGTGAAACCACAGGGCACACCTCCTTGCTCCTCAAAACAGGCCATCCTGGGGGATCAGAAGAGAAGGAAGATTCAGTGTGTGAACACCAAAACCACTAGAGCCAACGAGTGTTTGAATTATTTGTTCCCTAATTGGTGAACATCACCCACAGGGCCCTTCTGTCGTGACTGTGTAACAATGACACACTCCTGCCACTGGAGGGCTCCTGCAGAAGGCAGATAGATGGCTTTGGGGTGCTGGGGTGGGAGTGTGGCTTTGAGGTGCTGGGGTGGGAGTCTAAACCAGATGACTTCTAGCAGGGTTGTATGAGACTTCAGCTCTTTGTCCATCAAAGAGCTAAATTATCCTTCAGTGGGGCTACATGCGGAGAAGGCAATGGCACCCAACTCCAGTACTCTTGCCTGGAAAATCCCATGGACGGAGGAGCCTGGTAGGCTACAATCCATGGAGTCGCGAAGAGTCGGACACGACTGAGCGACTTCACTTTCACTTTTCACTTTCATGCACTGGAGAAGGAAATGGCAACCCACTCCAGTATTCCTGCCTGGAGAATCCCGGGGACGGCGGAGCCTGGTGGGCTGCCGTCTATGGGGTCGCACAGGGTCGGACACAACTGAAGCGAGTTAGCAGCAGCAGCAGCAGCAGGGGCTACATGCTTGGAAAAAATAGAGCCAAGTGTTAACCACATTCTGAATAAACTCATTATGGATTTTTCTTCCCCTCAGTTGAGAAAACTGAAACAAATGTTGCCTTGCACGCCAATGTATTTCTTGCAAAATATATAGATATATCACCACCACCAAGCCACGTTTCTCACCTGAGCTGAATAAAAGCCCATTAACTGCTTTTCCTTCCAATTTATTCTCCATACTATAGCCAGGGTGATATCTTTTTTAAAAAAGTGTGAGGGAAGGTTATCTCTTCATCATTACGTGGCTTCCCAGGGCTTTTAGGTTAAAGCCCATAGTGCTAAGCATACTCCTCACTCAGTAGCGTCCTGGACGTCCCCTCCCCTTGCGTCCTGCACTCCAGCCACACAGGCTTTCTTTCTAATATATCACGCTGTCTCTAGCCCCAGGGCCTTTGCACAAGCTGTTGCCTCTGTGCTTCCCCCCATCCCCTTCCAGTCCTCTTCACTTAGTTAACTCACATTCGTGTTTCAAATTTCATTTCAAGTTTCATATTCTCAGGTAAGCTTTCTCTTCTTCCCCTAATCTGCTAGGAGGCCAGTTCACTCGTCTGTAAAACACACTTAAAGCTTCCATGGAGTAGCTGGAGGTTGTGAGTAAAGATATGTGTGAGGGATGGAATTTTTGCTATATAATTCTACTGAATTTTTGAACATGAATATATCACCTATCCAAAAATATAAAAATATACAAAACCAAAGTGTTATTCACCCACTGTTATATCTATCATAGAACCAGGTTCTTTCCCTTCAGAGCAATGCTTGATTTGAGGCTGGATATGCATTTGTGTGGCTATTTTATTTATATCTATGGTCCTCCGTGACAGATAGCATCTGGTCTTGCTCACTGTTGCATTTCCAGCCCTTAGCACCAAGCCAGGCGTGGAGAACAACTCAGCTATTTGCTGAGTTAATGTTATTGAATGGAATTTTTTTCAAAACCCTCAACAGGGCAGCTATAAGTAGTGTTGGCCTCTAACATAGTGATTCTTTTTTTTTTTTTTTTTTTGGTAATAGGGGAGGGAAATTAAGAGGTACAAACTTCCAGTTACAAAAATAAATGAGTCATAACACACTTATTCTTAAATTTTTCTGAGCAAGGACTCCCCCCATCTTTGAAAATCTGATGAAAACTCTAGACCCTTCCACCTATGCAACAGCACAGATAGCTCACACCTGGACCTTTAAGGACCCTGGGAAACCCCACTCGGGGTCCCCAGGTTGACAAGAGCTCTGCCTGCCCCGCAGGCATGCTGCTACCCTTGCTTGGCCCAGTGCCAGGAGTGATGCTCTCAGCATCTGCAAACGGTGAGAGTATGGGTGGTCCTTGGTGAAAGGACGGGGGTGACGTTCTTCCGTGTGGTTGTGGTACAGGAAGGCCTGGCCTTCAGGCGTGCTTGCTTTGGCCTGTTCTCAGGATCCCTCTTGAGTCTCCTGTAGCTGATGAGGCCAGCTGGGCCCGGGAGCGGCTGTGTGTGGCCTGACCACATCGGTGGGAGAGGAGCGGCCCCACTCAACCCTCAGCTCTGCCCAAGTCAGCCGCAGGCCTGTCTCCCTGCAGCCGCTGGGCTGTGGCCCGGGCGACTGGAGCAGAGAAAGCAACTGGCCTCTTTCAGAAAATCTAGCTTTCCCTCTGGACAAGCCCGGCAGACCAGGGGAGTTTTTTTTCTCCCCTTTATCCTAGGGTTTAAGACCAAAGTTCCACCTTTCTCCTCTCTGTGCGTGTTTCCTACAGAACTTCAAGGGTGGCAGGTGAGCAGACCAAGATGTGGCTGTTCCCCTTTTAATGCGGTTTAAGCTTGAGATTTAACAAAAGTTTTAGTTATAAAGATAAACAGGCACAGCACTTGATCTACACGCCTGACCTGATAACCGAGACTGGAGAACCTTTCCCGACTGCCCTGCCCTGCCCTGTGTCATCTAGTCCCAAGCAGGAGGACAGCTCGCATTCTCTGCCCCTGGAGGACTCTCTCTCGAGACCAGGTTCATGTCTGGGTCACACAGCATCTAAATTTGGGCCCTCACAGAGATACCCTAAAGCAGCAGGCCTGTTCAACTCCAGAACAAGGCAGGAGGATGTACAAAACGCAGTTAGGGTTCCCCTCCGCCACATTCTCTCCTCCTTCTTAGCACAAGAATCTAACGCACTCATCTGTGTGTCTGTCCATCTTTCTCTATTTTTCCTTAATTTTGTTAGGAACCCAAAGCCACTCCACAAAATAAAACCCCTTAAGAAATTTGAGGACCCCAAACAGTTTTTCCTTATGTGGGTTATATGTATTAATATTTACCATATTTGAGGTTAAAATTGAGGAACTAAAAAAGAATCTCTTTATTAATTCACTTTAAGAGAATAATGGGATTTCCCTGTTGGCTCAGATGGCAAAGAATCCGCCTGCAATGCAAGAGACCTGGGTTCAATCCCTGGGTCAGGAAGATCCCCTGGAGAAGGGAATGGCTTCCCTGGTGGCTCAGTGGTAAAGAACTCACCTGCTAATGCAGGAGACATAAGAGACATGGGTTCGATACCCTGGAGGAGGGCATAGCAACCCACTTCGGTATTCTTGCCTTGAGAATTCCATGGACAGAGAAACCTGGTGGGCTACAGTCCACAGGGTCACAAAGAGTTGGACACGACTGAAGTGACTTAGCATGCAAGCACACAAGATAATAAGGAGCCAGTTATATGTTAACATAAATCATATTTTTATGAAAAATAATCATTTTCCAAAAGAAAAAAATTAGTGAGAAGAGTGGCATTTTTTAAAAAAATATTTTTGCACATCTCTGTTTTGGCTTAAGAGAAGATAGCTGGATATTCATATCTACTCTGCATTCAGTATGTTGCATTATCACATGTCACATAGCTTCTGCACACTCATAAAAGGAGAGTAAAAATGGAAAATGACATCTTAGTATTATTATGAAGACAATTTGCCCATGCAGATCCCCTGAAAGGGTTTCAGGGAGCTCCAGGCAATGGTGTGGTGGTAAATGCCAAACATCTGCTCTCCCTGGGGAAAAGTTGCAAGTGAAAGTGTCAATTCTATGCTGAAACATACCTGAATGACATATGAGCCCATTGGCTGTAGGAAGCCCATGTCCTAGTAACAGCTGCTCCAGTACCCTCAGGGACCCTGAAATCCACTTTGGGGACCACTGCTCTATAGGCTGCCTGGTGGCCTGCCCCTTGTCAGTCTATTCCATCAGGCCCAGCATATGACCCTCACAGATAGTCTCCTTCCACCTGCTGAATGGCCCACAGAGGACCACACTCACCCTACCACTGTGTGTCTGTCCCGGCCCTGGTCAGTATGCCTAGGTCATCCACTGACCTTGTTCACTCTCCAAGATGTTGTCTTGTCCAATATATGTCTTTAAGCAATCAAGTTTTCATCTCATTAGACACACAAAAAAACAAGCACTTGTGTTCTGCTATACAATAAGGACTTGTGATGTTTCAGGGCAATGTTCTTAGCCAAGCAGAACCAAGCAGTAAATTTTCCCAGGGCAGGGTCTGTCTCTTTCCTTTGAAGCTCCATCAAGCCTGTGACTCAGCTCCAAAAATGGAATCGATGCACTGTGCTCGCTGATGTTAGAGAGCCCCAATAATAGAACTATAAAGGCTGATGTTTCTTTGTCTAACAAATACATTTCTTTAACCACTTCAACATTTCCAGCTGGTACTCTGTCATTCCTAGGAGGTTATTTAGTGGAAATGAGTAAGAGCTCCATTTTATTAAAATCTTTCCCCTCTGGGTATAATAGCTTATGTAACAGGAACAGCCAAAGATTTCAGTTCTTATAAAAAAGAAAAAAAATCATGAAAATTACTTTTAGAGCTTGTGTATCTCTTTACTGCAGTAAACAGTGCCTTATTCCTGCCATCAATGGAATTATAATGGTCCTCCTACTAAAGAGTTATTAACTCAAACCAAAAAAGACAAGAGAAAATTACATCCCATCTGCTCCCTAAGAACTCATACTGAGTTCCTTTTAAATGTTATTTTTAAGCTTCATAAACTGATGCATCTTTTACCTGAGAATTTTCTAGAAATTCCAAAGAAAGTCTGTGACATCACTATTTAAATTATTTCCTCCCTCTTCCCCTTCCTCCCTACCCTTCTTTCTTCCTTTCTTGAGAAACTTTGTCATGTTCTTTAATATCTGGTAGATCCGGGGCCTCAACTTGACCCCGCTGTTCTTCTTCACTTAGATATTTCTTCTTACTCATTTTTGGGAACACATAACAAATAACATTCTGAAACAGCGTGCATTTGGCTTTTAGTTAGAATCAAAAGGGCTTCCCTGGTGGCTCAGAGGGTAAAGCGTCTGCCTGCAATGTGGGAGACCTGGGTTCAATCCCTGGGTCAGGAAGCTCCCCTGGAGAAGGAAATGGCACCCCACTCCAGTACTCTGGCCCGGAAAATCCCATGGACAGAGAAGCTGGGTGGGCTACAGTCCATGGGGTCGCAAAGAGTTGGACACAACTGAGCGACTTCACACTTCACACTAGAATCAAAAGGACACAAGTCTAGCAGAATTCAGTCTTGGGTTTCACAAAAAAAATAGGAAGGTCCATGTCTGTCTGTCCACAGTCTCCCAGCATATCATATAGACTAATGAAGATTTGGAAAACTCAGAAATGCTTCTATATACTTATTATGTTTTACTTCATAATACATAAGCCCAGGAACTGTCTTCAGGGTTTTCAATTTCTGATCCTTGAAAATTCAAGATCAAATCCCAGAGTGAAAAGGGCAGTGGACTGGAGACCTGGGCTCAAGCCCTGCCCTTCCACTCACCCGCTGTGACACGGCGGGGAGACACCCCAGGGCTTCCTTGTTGGTACGTGCCTGCATGGACTCAGCACCTACGTGCCCCGGGTTGGGTCCTGAGAACATGCAGACCTGTGACAACACGTCTGCCCTTGAGGGTCTCCAAGAGGAGCAGCGGAAATCAGACCCAGGAATGATACATGACAACACTTTGGAGGCAAGTCCCATCAAGAGAGATTTAAACAAACTGCTGGAGCCCAGGTGAGGGGGAGCTATGTTCGTGAGGCGTTTCCGAGGGAAAATGCATAGATTCCGAAATGGGTCTGATGGAAGGGCTGCGGGAGAGGACACGGAGGGGGACCCGCGGGTTCCAGTGCGGAGGACCGAGTGACGAGGGCACCAATGGGACAGGGGGGAGGACGGAAGCAGATCAAGTGGAGGATGTGGGGAGAGACATAGCCAGGGCCAGCCTCAGGGCAAGGGGGGTGACTCAGACCAGCTGACTTCTGACGTCCCTTCCACCATAGACTACGTGGTTCCGAGGAATAGCCACATTTTCTCTGGGCTAAGGATAATTGTTTTAGAATTGCCCGAGGCCCTATTTTTTTCTTTTATTCTTACCTTTGGCTTCTCTTTTTTTTTTTACCTCGGCTGTCATTTTAGTGTTGACATTTGACATAACAAGTTTAGATCTACGTCAGGAACACAGGATCTGGAGAGATAAGACGTCCCAGAGCAGTAGTTGTGGGGGAGCTCTGGGAAGCTAGTGCTGAGTCTGCGGTCTGGTCCTGCCCCAGCACAGCCCCAGCACAGCCCCTGCTTCTTCCTACTTGGGACCACTTATTTATTATTCTTGGCTGTGCTGGGTCTTTGTCACTGCGTGGAAGTCTCTCTGCCCGTGGAGGCAATGTGCTCCATAAAGGGCTTTTCTTTAGCTTCTTCCTCTTTCGCCTCCTCCTCCTCCTCTTTTTTGTTTGGTTTTTAGTTATTGCCGTCCGTTTTCATTTCCCTGCTAGTCACCCTTCTTCCTGGAAGAGCAGCATCTCAGAACTCAAGGGCCCGCAAATGGGGCTACTCTTCAGTCGTGATGTGCGAGCTTCTCATTGCGGGGGCTCCTCTTGTCGCGGAGCACAAGGCCTGAGGGCTTCCGTCCTTGCGGCTCCGGGGCCCTCGAGCGCAGGCTCAGGAGTTGGGGTGCATGGGCTTAGTTGCTCTGTGCCATGTGGGATCTTCCTGGATCGAGGATAGAACCTGCGTCTCCTGCATTGGCAGGCAGATTCTTCACCACTGACCCACAAGGGAAGCTCCCTCTTTGAGATTTAATAGGTGCTGCTTCCCCCCAAGGTAACCCCCATTCAGCCGGTGTGATCCCCCCACCCCTCTGTGAGATCCCTACAACCAATGACTGGATTTGACAACAGTTCCCAGGGATGGTTGTTACGTGTACCTCAGTGCCTGGGGGAGGGGGTGGTCTGGGGAAGGTGGGAGAGGCCTGCAGCCCCTCCTGAGACCTCTTTGTAAGAAAGGGTTCTGAGAGTCAAGAGACACTGCTTCCTCTGGGAGGTGAGACCTGCAGGCCCAGGTGATGAGATAGGGGCACAGAGGCTGGCCAGGTGCCCCAGGGTGGTCCCTGAGCCGTGGGCAGCAGACGGGTAGCACCACACAGGCTCATGAAGCTGCCAGTCACAGGATGGGCTGCCGGACGGCAAACTGCCCATTTCTCAGCTCTGCTCAGGCCTCCCGGGGACCATGAGACACCAAACCCCTGAGGGGTGCACTTGGCAACAGGGGGCAGGTGCAAATACCTTATTTCCCCAAACCCACCGAGACCCGGTGACAGGTCCTGGGCTTAAGTTAAGGGAGGGGAAATGGTGGTTAGTGCTGAGGAAAAGTTACAGTGTGGAATCCCAAGGTGGGGCGACTCAGGGAGATGCCAGAACTTGTGCCCGGGCAGTGATCTAATAGAGAACAGCCCAGGCAGGGACGGCCAGACGCCCCCCTGTGGGAGGACAGGCGGTCCGCTTTCTCAAAGCCACGTCTGGGCCTTGAATTCTGAGATACTGCTCTTCCAGGAAGAAGGGTGACAAGCAAGAAAATAAAAACAACAGTAACTAAAAACCAAACAAAAATGAAGAGGAAGAAGAGGAGGAAGGAGGAGGCGGCAAAAGGGGAAGAAGAAAAAGGAGAGCTCTTTGCAGAGCAGGCTGCCTCCAGGCGAGAGAACTGAGATGGGCCCCAAGCTGTCCCCAAAGCCTCTGTCTGCAACGGCCCAGAAATCTGCTTCCTCTGAAGGCGAAATTCCTCAAGACTACCGCCAGGTCTCTGCTGCAACCCGCCACCTTCTCTGCCTCTCCGCTGTTTGCACAGCCTAACACAACAGCACCACTACCGTATGACCTCTGTTTGTTTGTTTTAAAAAGATTTATCTATTCATCTATTTATGGGTGTGCTGCGTCTTCAATGTTATGTGCAGGCTTTTCTCTAGTTGCGGCGGGTGGGGGCTACTCTCTAGCCGTGGTGTGCGGGCTTCCCAAAGCGGTGGCTTCTCTTGTGGAACTCAGGTTCTAGGGCTCGAGGGCTTCAGTAGTTGTAGCTTCCAGACTCTAGAGCACAGGCTCAATAGTTGTGGCTCACATACAGGGTTAGTTGCTCCCAGGCATGTGGGAATCTTCCTGGACCAGGGATGGAGCCCATGTCCCCTGTATTGGCAGGCAGACTCTTAACCACTGGACCACCAGGGAAGCCCAGACCGGGCTTATTTTCATTAACTTTGAACCATGAAGGTTAGACCCAGAGGAAGGGCCTTGGAGAAATGCAGGCAAAGCGAGGTCCTTTTCCATCAGGTCTAACAGGGTGGGGAACCACACAGGAGATCACATAGGAAGCAGGTGACTCCTGCCTGATGACATAGGACAACAGGCCCCCAACCCCAGCTGTCCACCCACAGGATGGCCGGCTCTGATGTCACAGAGGCAGAAGGAGGGTGTCTTTTCTTTTCCTTATACTTTTGCAGAAGAGGTTTTTTCTTGGACACAGGATGAAGGATGACGTGGGCGTGGTTTTAATTCCTTTGAAGAGAAATGTGATTTCTCTCCAAGTTGTCAGGAAACCTCTGGTTCCTTATTTTCCTGGGAGAGCAGCAGAGCCCTGCTGGTGGAGAGAAGGGGGTGGTCAGGGGCGGAAGGGCACTGCCGCCTGCCTCCTGGTTCTGCGGCGGCTGCTGCTTTCATGTCAAGTCTCGCTCGGGGAAGCCTTGAAGGGAACTCTCCTGCTCAGAACCATCCAGAGTCCACCTGGTCCAGGTGATGCAGCAGGAGACCTTTGGAATGTGCTCGCTCAGAAGTTAGAACAAGAGGAGAAAGGACCTCTGATCTTCCCACAAGAGCTTCCTCTAGAAGAAACTTTGACTCAAGGGCCCTCAGCTTCAGCTCCATGTCCCAACTTCTAGGTCAGGGGGAGAGGGCTGTCCTCATTAGTCTCCAGGTCCCAGAATTAGTCGAGAGCCCGCACAGAGCCCTCCATCAATGGTTCCTTTTCTGAAGACACTCCTTCCTTCAGGTGAGAAGACAACTACCTCAGCCCATGGAGACTTGCCTAAATATTCCCGAAACCTTCCTACGTTCTTCTCATCTCTTCACGTTCCCTCACTCACCTGTCTGCTATGAATGGTCTTGGATTTTTCCCTTGTAGCTCAGTCAGTAAAGAGTCTGCCTGCAATGCAGGAGACCTGGGTTCAATCCCTGGGTCAGGACGATCTCCTGGAGAAGGAAATGGCAACCTACTCCACTATTCTTGCCTGGAGAATCCCATGGACAGAGGAGCCTGGCAGGCTACAGTCCATGGGGTTGCAAGAGTCGGACACGACTTAGCAATTCAGCCACAAGTATCCACATTACTACCCCCATGCCCACACCCAGAAGTGAAAGTGATGAGTATTAAGTCTGATGACAGAGTCCCGTGAGCCCACCCCTCCCTCCACGTCCCCTACTGTCCCCCACCCCCACCCCGCTTCAGTCGGCACCTAAGGCCTTGATAATCTTGTGGGCGGGCACAGCTCATTGCTGACTCACCTTCCCATGCATGCACCAAGGGGGGTTTTCCAAAGACCACACACCCCCTTCCACCCCACGAGGTGCTGCCCCTTCTCCTCTGGGACCCTTGACTAAGCTCACTGCTTCTCCTCTACCCTTTCTGTTGCAATTTTCTCATGTCTCCATTTCATCCTCCAAACACATTTTCCTCCTTGTTTCATCCAATGCATCCTTTTGAATTCCTGGTTACAATGGAAGATCTCCCACTAAAGACGATCAGTCAGTCACTTTTGTAAGTCATGCTTTTGCTGAGAAACCACTACATGCAGACACTGATGAGGAAAAAGAAATGTCGCATGGGGCGGGGAGGAATCCTCATGCCAGCACCACCACCCCACGGCAGGGAGCAGTCTCCAGGCTACTCAGCAACCAGCCCAGCAACACCAGCATCAGCCACCTTCTCCCCACCCTTCCCCTCCCAGCTCCAGAGCCGTCCGTTCAGACCCGTGTCCCTCCGCAGATCTCATCCACCCACCGCCCTCCCTCTGCCCTTGAACAAGCTGGGGACCCAAATCACCTGGGTGTCAGGCCCTACTATGTAAGCAGTTTGGAAGAGCACGTTGTGTTCAGTCGGTGATCTAAACCATAACAACAGAATCAGACCTGCCACCTGGCCCCTCCTAACCAGAAGCCCTCTTGCCCTTTATGTGGCATTTGGCACTTCCTTCTAAGAACTCCCCTGGGGACACTGTACTTTTTGCTTCCCCTCCCAGCCCAGACCACACCTCCGGGTGGCTCCCTGCAGGCCCTTAGTTCCTGCCACAACTCCCACCTCCCCTCATTTGAAAGGCTCCCCCATCCTCAGCCAGACTGTACTTCCGAGTGAGGGTCCCCACTTCAGTGAGTCATGGGGCTACCATCTCAGACTCAGCTCTCTCTCCCTTCCTGATGGTCTTTTTTGTCCTAAAGACAGGCAGGCAGAGCACACGCTCTCAGAAAGTGATGGAGATGTCCAGCGGCCCCACGAGCGAAGCGACATGGGAGATCGGGAACACAGTCAAAGGGTAGCAGTTCAGATTTTAGCTTGGGACTTCAAAGCATGCTGAAGTGAGGACTGGGGCAGGTCCCACCCTCCATGGCTGAAGGGTGCTGTAAGGAAAGAGGAGAGACCGGGACCACGCTTGTCAGGCTACAGAACAGACGTGCCAAAAAGGATCCAGAAACGCTTACCTGACCTTTCGGTGACTTTTAGCTACCAAAGGCCAACCTCATCCGAGCTGGGCCTCAGCTTCCCACAAAGCTCACGCACACCTGCCATTGTGTTCGGTTCGTATCTCCAAAGCTGCCCACAGACCAGTGACATTCTGTCAGCTGCCAGCAGCCCCTGGAGCTCTGGGAGAGTCTGTGGCTGGGGCATGAGTCGATGGTCTGGGAGAGGCAGACCGGCAATCCCTGCCTGACCAGTGGCCTGGGGAGGAAGCAGATGGGACCAAAGGTGGTCCTCTCAGCCCAGCCCTGGGGAGAGAAGCTTCCCGAGGCCCACTGCCCCAGGTGCACCCCAGGTGCCCAGCCCACACGTGGGCAGGCAGCCTAGAGTCCCCTCAGTTCGATGCCTGACGTCAGGCTATTGGGACCGATGGGCTTGATCAGGATGACAGAGAGGGGAAGTGGGTGGGGAGCCCGGAAAGGGGACCCAAGAGAAGAAGACAGAATCTAAAGAGTGGCTTCCCACAACTAAGCCAGTCAGCTGTGGGGGGTACTTAAGGGTTATCAGCTGAACAACATGTGTCACGGTTTTTCAGAAACAGTGAACCTGTCAAACCAAATGTCATGAAGAAACATCAATACATAAAGGATGGTACAGAGGAACTGGTCTGGTTAAACAAGGCGTGTTGGGTTTCCTACAGTCTACACCCTTCTGGCAGCTTTTCGGTAATCAATCGTAGGGGTTCCACAGTTTGATCTTTTTTTCACGTTAATAATAATACCTTACCTGCACAAATACTTTGCTAATTGTACTTTCACAAACAAGATCACACCTAGTCCTCACACGAACCCTATGGGGGACATCATAGTTATATTTCTGATGAAGTACTTGAGGCCCCAAGTTGTGAAGTACCTGTGCCCCCAAATCACACAGCTAACAGATGATGCAGCAAGCATCTGAATCTAGGCTTTCCGCCTCCAAACCCAGTGCTCTTCAGCTCATGTCATGGCTGCAAGAAAAGGTATCACATCCCATCTGGCACCAAAAAGGAGGTGTGGAATGACAGGCAGTACAGCCCGATGGTCAGAGACCAGCTCTGGAACCAGGCCACTGGGGTCCAAGTTCTTCTGCCATTCACTTACTTGTGTCACCTTTTCTTCATCTAGAAAATAGGACAAAAATGGCACCTGCCTTTAAGGCTCAGAGTTAGGATTAGATGTGTTGATCCACGTAAATTACCAGCACACAGTGTCTGGCACAAAACAAACACTTCATATCCATGCCTGTCCATTCTTCACTCCTGGCCAGCATTTATTCAGTGCCTGCTGCATGCAGAGGTCTGAATCTCATTCTATTGTGGGAAAGGGTGCAGTGGGACAGGACCCCAAAGTCCTATTTCCAAGGGGTTTTCAATTCAGTGGGGAGCATGCCTAGGTGCAAAGCACAGCAACAGTTTCCAGAGTGGCTCAGTCCCTGGATGCTCTGCTAAGACTGTGCCCTGGGACATGATCAAAATGCTGGCTTGCGGACTTCCCTGGTGGTCCAGAGGCTAAGACTCTGTGCTCCCAATGCAGAAGGCCCAGGTTCAATCCCCAGTCAGGGAACTAGATCCCACATGCTGCAACTAAGACCCAGCACATCCAAATAAATAAAAATAAATATAAATAAAATATTTAAAAAAAAATACTGGCTTGGACACCATACCCCAGAGAAGCAGACCTCTGTTTCGGGGGCCCATTTGTTACAATAGTTTGTGCTGTGCTTAGTCACTCTGTCGTGTCCAACTCCTTGCGATACCATGGACTGTAGCCTGCCAAGCTCCTCTGTCCACAGGGATTCTCCAGGCAAGAATACTGGAGTGGGTTGCCATGCCCTCCTCCAAGAAATCTTCCCAACCCAGGGATCAAACCCAGGTCTCCCGCATTGCAGGTGGATTCGTTACCATTGAGCCACCAGGGAAGCCCAAGAATACTGAAGTGGGTAGCCATCCCTTCTCCAGGTGATCTTCCCGACCCAGGGATTGAACCATCATCTCTTATGTCTCCTGCATTGGCAGGCAGGTTCTTTACCACTAGTGCCACCTAAGGAAGCCCACAATAGTTTAGAGTGCCCTAATTACCATGTTTCAGAATCAGGATCCCTCAGTAGTACCCAGAAGCCTGCCTTTTTAACAAGTTCCCCGGCTCGATTCTAGCCCGTTACAGAGTGACATGTGCCGGCTTCCAGGTCACCTCCTCCTCACTGGCCACTCCTCACTGCCCCACCTCTCGGGCACCGGGGCTGGTGCTGTACCTCTTCCCTCTTCCATCTACACTGGTGCTCTTGTGAGCTCAGATGTCATCTAAGGCTGACAATTTCCTGGTTCCTATCTGAAGGCTGGGTCCCCATCCTGAATACAAGTCGTCCCGACTGACTACTCCAGAGCTCCACATTTATTCACTAAGCATCTCAAACGTGAGACCTCCAGCCTCCTCCATCCAGCTGGCTCCTCCTGCCACCTTCCCCCAGCTCAGTAAATGGGCACCACCAATCCCCGTGAAGCTTGGACCAAGAACTCTGGAGTCATCCTTGGCTCCTCCTACTCTCCACCCCACAACACCAAATACTATTGGCTGTTCCTCCAAACATATCTACCCACGTCTCACTACTGTCAGCATGACCATCCCGGTCTAAGCCACCGTCATCCCCACTGGGTACAGCACTTGTCCCCTGGCTGGTCTCCTCCTCTGTCTTCACAGTGTGTTCACAACCCAGCAGTCAAGTGACCCTTTTAAAAACAGAGTCAGATGTATGTCTGTCCTCTGCCCCAAGGACCCCATCTCACTCAGGGTGTGAGCCGGTGTCCTCAGAGTCCTGTGACCTGGTCTCCGTCTCCATTTCCCAGAGCTTTCCTCCCATCCACACACTCCAGTGGCAGGGGCCTGGCTCTCTCTTGACTGGCAGAAGCGCCTCCTGCGTGCAGTCCCCCTGCTGGAATGCTCGTGCCCCCGACCCTTGAATAGCTCATTCCTCACTTCCCTGCTCAAACGTGAGCTCACAGGTGAGGCCTTCGCGACCCACCTGGAATCATAACATCCCCAGCAGCCCCCTAGCCTGCTGCATTCCTCCCCAAAGCACTTATCACCATGCAGCACGGCAGGTGCTTGCTTCTTTACTATCTTCCTGCCAGAATATAAGCTCCGTGAGGGCGGGAATGTTTCTTCTGATTCTGGGAATGTTGCTTCTGCTTCCAGAGGTAAGCAATCCTTAGAACGGGTCATGTGCTGGGCGATCAGTAAGAACTCACCGGAAGACTGAACAACAGCCTCAGAGTTTCCAGAGGAGACAATGGGCTCTCTCCCACTGAGCGTGCTTCCCAGGGCCTGACACTCCGTCCTGAGTCCTGGTGGTCTACCGGTCACAGCTGGAGAAGGCAAAGCTGGCCGATTATGGGCACTTGGTGGGCAGTGGGATAGTGGGCATGAGGAGGGGCAAGGTCCAGCTATATGGGCTGGAAGAGTGGAGCCTCAACGATGCTTGTCACTCCCACCAGCATGAAGCGGCCCCTGGGTGGGCAGACAGGTACATGGGAAGGCGGGAAAATGCTAAGAAGGACGTTTGGTTCAAAAAACAGGTATGAGGTCCTCACCGAGGCGCCTCACAAGGTTCTAGAGATTCAAAATCATGTTGGCTCAAGTCCTTCACCGGAGACTTCTTTCAGGCAAACAGGTCACAGGGCTCTGGGCCAGCCTGCCTTTCAGCTCACTCTCGTTTCCAACATCTGTTTCAAACCTCTCTCTTCTCCACAGACCCTGACCACACCTCCTTCCATCTCACCAGGAAACTTCACTTCCTACTGCACAGAAAATAGAAGTCTTCTGACCAGAGCTACCTCCACTTCCTGCCACTGAGCAGGGCCTGCATGCTCTGTCCCTCCGTGTGGGTGGAGGGGGCTGCTCTGCAACCCACACCCCGTCAGTGCCTGCATGCTCTGTCCCTCCGTGCGGGTGGAGGGGGGCTGCTCTGTGCCCCACACCCCCTCGCAGAGGTGGCCTCTGCACCAGGCCAGGCTCTCTGCGTGCCCTAGCCTCCAGCCTCCTCCCATTCGGCCTCTCACTTTCAGCTGCCTCCTTCCTCGGCACTCACACAAGCAGTGTCTTCTAAGAGGCAAGCCACCCTCCCAATCCCCGCTCATATTTGCCTGAGAAGCTCAAGCTTGCCTTCCTCTCCCAGCCAAACCTCCTGACACCCCCGCCCCCACCTCCTCACGCAGCGGAGCGACCATCCCCACTGTGTCTGGTTGAGCCGATCCTCAGCCCACTTGGGCCTGGCTCACACCCCCACCAAGCGCCCTCCGACACTGCCCTCACCCAGGGTCCAGGGACTTCTGGGTCACTTAGGCCAGTAGTCAACTTCCCGTCTTTATCTCGGCTGGCTTCCCAGCAACATCAGATATTAGTGACCCCAACCCCCACCCCCACCCCAAACGCACACTTTAAAACTCTCTCGTCCTTCAGCTTCCCTGAAACCACAGTGTCCCGCCATCAAAGACCACGGACAAACTAACCACCGCCCGGTGTCTCCACTGCGTCTGGACCCGTACGAGCTACTGGCCACCTGGCGTCTCCGTTTCATTGTGTCACAGGCGCCCCAGCGCCGACCAAAACGGAACCGATGTATCCCCTCTGCAGGGAGGGAGAGGGGTTCCACGAAGGGCCACTTTTTATCCCGCTGTTGCCACCAGACAACGGGAGTCATTCCTGGGGATGCTCTCTCTCCTCCCCCAACACCCAGTTCACACCACCCTCCCGTCTGCACCGGTCTCCTGCTACTGGCCTCCCCTCGTAAAGCTGGTCTCCCTACCCCACTCACTCCCCCTAGGCATCCTCCACACAGCAACCTGACTGGCCTTTGAAAAAGTCACGGTGTTCTTACTCCCACAGACTTTCCACCGCCTTCCATCACTCTCACGGTTCCAAACCCTTCACCGAGCTAACCACGGTCCCGCCCGCTTCTCCAGGGCGTCTCCCTCCCCACCCCTTATTCTCCAGCTTCTCTGGCTTTTTTTGCCCCTCCTCACAGGAGTGGAGACCCTTCTTTCCTCCAGCCCTCATCCTAAGGCTGGTCCCCCTTCGCTCAAGCTCTTGTCTCTGCTCTGGAAACATCCCCTCCCCGGCCCCCACCTCTCACTGAACTCAAGTCATCCGAGCCCAGCCTAAGCCCCGCTACGCAGCTAAGCCTCACAGGCCCCCTCAGCCAGCTTGGCCCCCTTCTTCCTCAGCACAAGCCCATTATCACACTGTACTTCTGCTTCGTATCACTTCTGAGTACACTCATTTTTAATGTGATTATCTGTTCAATATCAGTCTGCATCCACACATGGAAAGCAGGGCTGGGACTGTGTCTCGAGCAAGCACTCGAATCTCTGAGTAAATGAACAGCTGCCCCTTTGGATGCCTGCAATGTGCTAGATACTGTGGCTAGCTGCTTCCTTTGGGTTATTGCACATACTCTGCACAGCAGCCCAGTGAAGGATGGGCACTAGTTTCAAGACTCATGCTCATGTTTTACAGATCAGGTCCTGAAGCTCAGGGAGCTCGAAGAGCATGATCAGGGTGACACAGCTGCCGATTGCCGGGCTGGGACTCAACCTCAGGCTTGTCTCCTATCAAAGCCACTGCACCACGCTTCCCTCCACACCCTCTGTGCTCACTCACAGCCCTGGACATAGCAGGTGCTCAACCAAGCGGGGTGGATACCCACTAAGTCATCTCACTTGATTCTCACAGTCACCCTAGAAATCTACAAACAAGAACTACAACTCTCCTTTTCCAAAGGAGGAAAATGACGGTTGGGGATCCAAAGGGTCACCCAGCAGTAGGTGGCCATGTTGGGCTGGAACCCTGGTCTTCCAGCCCCTCATGTAGGGGGATTCTCTCTGTAGCATAATTATAGCTAGACACTGAGGTGGAATTAGTTAGGGACTGATGCTGAAGCTAAAACTTCAGTACTTTGGCCACCTGATGCAAAGAACTGACCCCTTGGAAGAGACCCTGATGCTGGGAAAGACTGAAGGCAGGAGGAGAAGCGGACGATAGAGGATGAGATGGTCGGATGGCATAACCCAATTGATAGACATGAGTTTGAGCAAGCTCCAGGAGTTGGTTATGGACAGGGAAGCCTGGTGTGCTGCAGTCCATGGGGTCACAAGAGGCGGACACAACTGAAGGACTGAAACGACTGAGCTGGGACTATGCAGGGAAGCTGGGCAGAACAGGGTTAAGATACCAGGGCTGCAACTGCCACCCCTAGAGAGGTCTGCTTACAAGGACGGTCCTCGCATGATGTCTGGGAAGGTGGATTTGGGGTGGGCTCTCCCTGCCCTGAGTTGCTCGTTGTGCCTAAACTGCGCAAACAATACGGTTTAGGCTGAACATCTGTTGTTTTTGTTGCTGGTTTTTTTTTTTCTGGAAGTCTGGGATTTTCGGTGTATGCTATGCAGAAGGTGCCTATATGACCAGTCTCCAGTAAAAGCCCTCGACACTGAGTCTCCAATGAGCTTCCCCAATAGATAACATTTCACAGGTATTACCACAATTCAGTGCAGGATGAATTAAGCACGTCCTGTGTGACTTCACTGGGTGAGGACACTTGGAAGCAAGCACCTGGTCTCCTCCAGACTTTGTCCCAAGTGCCTTTTTCCTCTGCTGATTTTGTTTTGCATCCTTTCACTGTGAAAAACCTTAGTTGTATGACTATTCGCTGAATCTTATGAGTCCTCCTAGCAAATTATTGAACCTAGGCATGGTCTTGGGGGCCAGTCTTTCTAATGAGAAACAAATTTTGAGTTTTCTTTGAAAAGAGTGAAAGAGGCATGGAATAGTAGATTAACACAGGAGGCATTCCAGGCAGGAGAAATGATATGAAGAAAGTTAGGAACAGATAAGTCAGGTATAGAAGGCTGTCAACTACAAACTGGCTCTTGCCAAGGGTATTTGCCATCTACCTCTGCGGTGACTGAACCCTGTTGCTGCTGTAGCTGTTGACCTTCACCACGCCCTGCAGGCAGATCAGGGTGGAGAGTGAAGCACTCTGTGCTCCAGGGAAACTGGTAGAACAGATCTTCTGTTGCTGTTCAGTCTCTAAGTCCCGTCTACCTCTTTGTGACCCCATGGACTGTGGCACGCCAGGCTTCCCTGTCCTTTACTATCTCCTGGAGTTGGCTCAAATTCATATCTTTTGAGTTGGTGATGTTATCTAACCACCTCATCCTCTGCCACCCCCTTCTCTTGCCCTCAATCCTTCCCAGCATCAGGGTCTTTTCCAATGAGTTGGCTCTTCACATCAGGTGGCCAAAGCATTGGAGCTTCAGCTTCAGCATCAGTCCTTCCAATGAATACTCAGGGTTGATTTCCTTTAGGATTGACTGGTTTGATGTCCTTGCAGTCCAAGGGACTCTCAAGAGCCTTCTCCAGCACCACAATTTGAAAGCATCAATTCTTTGGCACTCAGCCTTCTTTGTGGTCCAACTCTCACATCCGTACATGACAACTGGAAAAACCATAGCTTTGACTAGATGGATCTTTGCTGGAAAAGTGATGACTTTGTTTTTTAATACATATCTAAGTTTGTCATAGCTTTCCTTCCAAGGAACAACTATCTTTTAATTTTGTGGCTGCAGTCTCTGTCCGCAGTGATTTTGGAGCCCAAGAAAATAAAGTCTGTCCCTGCTTCCACTGTTTCCCCTTCTATTTGCCATGAAGTGATGGGACTGGATGCCATGATCTGGTTTTTTTTTAGTATTGAGTTTAAAGCCAGTTTTTTCACCCTCTTCTCTCACCTTCATCAAGAGGGACTGAAGTTCCCCTCCTCTTTCTGCCATTAGAGTGGTATCATCTGCATATCTGAAGTTATTGGTATTCCTCCCAGCAATCTTCATTCCAGCTTGTGATTCATCCAGTCCAGCATTTTGCATGGGTGTACTCTGCATATAAGTTAAATAAGCAGGGTAACAATATACAGCCTTGACGTACTCCTTTCCCAATTTGGAACCAGTCTGTTTGTTCCATGTCTGGATCTAATTGTTGCTTCTTGACCTACATTCAGGAGGCAGGTAAGGTGGTTTGGTATTCCCATCACTTTAAGACTTTTCCACAGTTTGTTGTGATCCACATAGTCAAAGGCTTTAGTGTAGTCAATGAAGCAGGAGTACATGTTTTTCTGGGAATCCCTTGCTACTACAATCCAACAAATGTTGGCAATTTGATCTCTGGTTCCTCTGTCTTTTCTAAACCCAGCTTGTACATCTGGAAGTTCTCTTTTCACATACTGCTGAAGCCTAGCTTGAAGGATTTTGAGCATAACCTTACCAGCATGCAAAATGAGAACAACTGTATGATAGTTTGAATGTTCTTTGGCATTGCCCTTCTTTGGAATTGTAATGAAAACCGACCTTTTCCAGTCTTGTGGCCACTGCTGACTCTTCCAAATTTGCTGGCATATTGAGTGCAGTATTTCAACTGACTCATATTTTAGGATTTTAAATAGCTCAGCTGGAATTCCATCACCTCCACTAGCTTTGTTTGTAGTAATGCTTCCTAAAGCCCACTTGACTTCACACTGCAGAAGGTCTGGCTGTAAGTGAGTGATCATACCATCATGGTTATCCCGGTCATTAAGACCTTTTTCATATAGTTTTTCTGTGTATTCTTGCCACCTCTTCTTAATCTCTTCTGCTTATGTTAGGTTCTTATCATCTCTGTCCTTTATTGTGCCCATCCTTACATGAAGTGTTCCCTTGATATCTCCAATTTTCTTGAAGACATCTCGAGTCTTTCCCATTCTATTGTTTTCCTCTATTTCTTTGTATTGCTCATTTGTGAAGGCTTTCTTATCTCTTCTTTCTATTGTCTGGAACTCTGCATTCAGTTGGGTATATCTTTCCCTTTCTCCCTTGCTTTTTGCTTCTCTTCTTTTCTCAGCTATTTGTAAAGCCTCCTCAGACAACCACTTTGCCTTCTTGCATTTCTTTTTCTTTGGGATGGTTTTGGGAACAGGTCTTTAGATAGATATTTTCAGATAATCCCAAATCCTTGCCTCTCTTCATATGTAGAAAAGCACTAAATCCCTTCATGATGACAACTCCTTGGGACTAGCAGAAAACCTCTTGTAAAGTAAACATTTGATTGCATTGAACTTCCCCTTCACCAAAATCTTATATATTGACCTTCCCCCACTACCTCTTTGCAGCAGTCTCAGAACTAGCTGAGGTGCTGTCTCCCAGGCTGCAGTCCTCAATTTGCCCCGAATAAAACAGAACTCACAACTCTCAAGTTGTGCATCTTTTTTTTAGTCGACAAGGCTCTGCAGCTGTTCAACACAATGTAACCAGAGTTGATGTAACCCAGCATTATAGTCACCAGGTGGAAGAGATAGGGGCTACAGAAGTCACACTTGTTAGACAGATCCAGTGTCAGTGAACCACTGAACTCACACATACGGAATTTTTGTCAGCATCAAGGAAAGACTGAAAGACTGTACCGTCTGCCTATCTAAAGCAAATGCATGGCAGTGAACATTTTTGATGAAGGTCTGTGGGAATGCTATGGAGAGGTTGAAGCAACATCCCAAATTATTGGGTGTTTTTCTATAACAATTACCTCAATATCTATCCATTCTAGAATAATCTACTTTCCATCCATTAAGAGTAACTGTTCATCTGGCTCCCCAGGTTGCTTGGTGGTAAAGAATCTGTCTGCCGATGCAGCAGATGCAGGAGATGGAGACAAGGGTTCGATCCCTGGGTTGGGAAGATCCCCAAGAGGAGGAAATGGCAACTGACTCCAGTATTCTTGCCTGAGAAATCCCATGGACAGAGGAGCCTGGAGGACTACAGTCCATGGGGTCGCAAAGAGTCAGACCTGCTGAGCGCACACACGTTCCTTCCTTCCTCTGTCCCACAGAAGCGCCTTTGCCCACGGCCCGGTATTCCCCAGTCTCCTCCCAACCATTCCTCAGGAGGGGCTTCCTGGCACGATCCCACCAGTTGCTTAGTCATTTCTTCTACTCTGCATCTACTTGGCACTCAAGCCTTCACTTTTTTGCCTTTAACCCGGGGAAGCATGGGAAGTTATCCTAGGTTGTATCAGGGATACCTGCCCAGTCTCTTCTTCAGAGTCCCCAAATCCTGAAGGCAAAAGACAGACTTTCCATGACTAGTTCAGCTTAACTCCGTGCCCCACCCCGACCTCCATCCTCCAGCATCAAGGGCTCCTCTGATGGAGGCTCAGGGCACAGACGGGGTGTCCCGAGCCACTCCCTTAGGAAGGGAGCATGGAGAGGGCTCTGGCTGGCAGCTTGGCCCCAAGTCAACTCACTCCTCATTCTGCTCTGACCTCCAGTTGATTCCACCAAAGTGATGGCTCTGTTCCTGGTGACCCAGCCAGTGCCTGTATCTGGCTTCCCAGATCCATTTTATTTCTTCTGCCGGGTCCCCGTGCTGCCTTACTGCCCAGCACTATTATTTCTAAGGTTGCACTGCTCTGCCCACGAGTCTTTCTCAAGGACTGGAAATCTCCCTTTGACACCCACCCCCTGGAGCTGGGCCTCCTTTTATCTGGGGCTGTTAGTCCCCCTCTCTGCCCTCTGCCTGCTGAGGGCTCAGCCCAACTTATCCACACCATGCCCTGCCCCATGCCAATTCACCTACTCTGGCCCTTGAGGTTGGCCTGGTCTAGAGATTGCAGAGTGGAAGCAATAGGCTAGTTTAAATGATGGTCTACCCTGGTATGCGGCAGGTCTTGTGCTTGTCTGCTTTTAATTTAAATTTGAAGGCTTTCAGGCTAGACAAACGTTTTCCACCTCCCCAGAGACCCCACAAATCCCTATGCTGTCAAAAACATAAAAGAAAACCAGCTTTGTTGAATACTTGCCAGACACTAGGCTCTGTGTATATAATTGGCTCATTTAATCCTTCCAGCAACCCCAAGTGGGTGACATTACTATCTCTGTTTACCCGTGGGAATACCGAAGCTCATGGAAGTTGGGCAACTTGCCCCAACCATACAACGACAACCAGCAAGTCATAAGTAACAGATCTGAAGTCCACACTATTTCCACCACACCATGAGCGGAAGGAATAGCTCTTGATTAGACTCTGCAGTAAGGAGGCCCCCCTGAAGCGGTGTAGAGAGAAAACAGATGAGCAGGGAAGTGAGTGAATGGACAGCTCAGGTAGTACAGGAAGGAGAGGGCTGGACCGGGGAACTCAGACAGCAGCCCTGGGGAAAGACAGCAGGTCAGGACGGGCTGGAGACAGGACAGAGATGATGAGGGCACAGCAGGGATGTCTGCCAGGCTCGGTGAGGGAAGGGGCGGCTTGGGTGAGTGTCTAAGGGGCTCCTGGGAAAGTGAAAGTCGCTCAGTCGTGTCTGACTCTTTGTGACCCCATGGACTATACAGTCCATGGAATCCTCCAGGCCAGAATACTGGAGAGGGGAGCCTTTCCCTTCTCCAGGGGATCTTCCCAACTCAGGGATCGAACCCAGGTCTCCCACATTGCAGGCAGATTCTTTCCCAGCTGAGCCACAAGGGAAGCCCAAGGGGCTCCTGAAACATCACAAATTGAACTGGCCAAGAACAGAGCTGGTTGAGAGGCAGAAACTTGATCGGCCTTTCCCTACAAGCGCTGGTTAACCTTGGCTGCACCGCGGGGCTCCAAGGGAGCCCGAGCACACAGCGGTGGCCCCACTCAGGGTGGGAGGAGGACAAGGAGCTCCAGGTCACGGAAGGTTTGAAACATCAGTGGGGACGGTGCAGCCCCTCCCAGAAGCCGAGCAGCAGCTGCAGAGCAGGCTGGCGACTGAGGATTAGCAGCCCTGGAAGCCTGCAAAGGGCAATACGGGCAGTGGGGCAGGTGCATGGAGCTGATGAGGAAGAGAATGCCAAGGGCAAGGGCGAGTGCCGGCTGCTCTTTCCAGAAGCTGGTCGGTGAAAGGGAGAGGAAGCGTGGGGTCTTGTTTAACAGAGACGGAGCATGTGGCGGAGGGGAAGGAGTCAGTGGCCAGGGAATTATGAAGGGAATGGTCTGCCTTTGTCTTCAAGAGAGGCAAGGGCGGGATCGGGGGTGTAGATGGGGAAGGTGTCCTCTTGCTGGTCAAGAGAGAGAAGAAAAAAAAAAGCTGTAGGGGAAAACCTCAGGGATGCTCTGATTTGGAGAGGAGGGGTGCTGATGGAGCGCGGGTTAAGTAAAAAGGCATGAGGCTCTCCTGGAAGGAAGTGAGATGAGTACTCCTTCCCACAAACGCGAGCCCTGGGGTGGGGCGCTCACTGGGCTCCCTCAGTCACCCCCGGGGCCACAGAACTTGCACCAACACTTGGCTGCATGCTGCTCTCTCTACAGCCCTGTCTCAGCCTGTATGTACCACTGCCTGCCTCCAGGTGACAATGGGCAGAAAGTACTTATCACTGTCACCGCAAAGGGACTTTGAATTTTTCTATGAGGACCGCTGAGTATTTTCACTTTTATTTTCCCCCTGGCCCTCCAGCCCACTTCCTCACAAGACAGGACCCGAGGGGAATGGCTGCTGTCTGGCCTTCCAAATGCAGTTTCGCTCTGAGCAAAGCAGCAAATGCTGTAGCCTGACTCTGGCCTCAGCACCCCTGGGGGCGGCTTCTGCCCTGCAGCTTGTTCCTGACACACACACACACACACACACACGCACCCACCCACAACACTGCTGGGGGGACAGCTCCTCCTCCAGAGGAACGTCGGGAAAAGTCACCACCTGAACAGGAATCGCTGTTCAGAGGAGGCCTCAGCCGCTGCCCTCCTCCCCTTGGTCTGTTGACTCTTATTAAAGAACCTGTTCGGTGACAGAGGTGTCAGGCAACCTTTGATGAACGCCCTGCCGGTCCCCTCACCCTCCTGCCCAGAATCCTGGTTTCCTCTAGCCACAAAACTATAAGAGCTCATGAACTGGAGTCAGAAGACATGGGCTAGGGTCCTGGCCGCTCCCCATGTGCCGTGAGATGCTTGAAATCACGTCTGAGGCCCAGCTTGCAGCCCGGTAATGTGCGAGAACAGCAGCTGCCTCTCCCTGCTCTCGGGGAGGCGGTGAGTTCAGCAGGTGAGACAAGCTATTTGTCAACTGGACGGCGCTATGCTGACTTCGGGGTGCAGATGAGTCCTGCTGGCGGTGCGGTGTCTCCAGAGCCCCACCCAAGACGCGTTTCCCAGCCATCAGGCCCTGGCAGCTCAAAGCCCAAGGGAGACACATGTCCAGTGAATTCAATGCCAAGATCTGTTTAGTCCTCCTCTGGGCCAGACGCCAGGCTACAAACAAGACCAGACACAGGTCTCACCCTGAGTTTGCTAGCGGAGGTGGAACTAACACAGGGGGTGTCTGTTCATGCCGTGGCCAGGGTCTCCAGGAGAACTTGCTCTGTGTTACCGGGAACAGATCATACAGGCCTGATCAGAGTCTGAGTCCACCTGTTAGTTGCTCAGTCATGTCTGACTCCTTGTGAACCCATGGACTGTAGCCCGCCAGGCTACTCTGTCCAAGGGATTATCCAGGCAAGAATACTGGAGTGGGTTGCCATGCCCTTCTCCAGAGTATCTTCCCAAACCAGAAATCGAACCTGGGCATCCTACACTGAGGGCAGATTCTTTGCCATCTGAGCCAACAGGGAAGCCCTGGTGGCCCACATTAAAGAATCTACCTACAATGCAGGAGACTTGGGTAGATGTGGGTTCAATCCCTAGGTTGGGAAGATCCCATGGAGGAGGAAATGGCAACCCACTGCAGTATTCTTGCCTGGAGAATCCCATGGACAGAGGAGCCTGGTGGGCTACAGTCCATAGGCTATAATCGCAAAGAGTTAGAGGCACCTAGCGCAGCAGGCATGCAGGCCCCTCCCCTTGTTCACCCCTCACTGAGCCGGAGGTGGGTGGATATAGCTCTGAGAAACCAAGGTGAGCGGCCTGGGGCAGAGGAACCACAGTCCTCAGAGACCCAGGCCTGGCCCAGCAGTGGTGCCCAAAGGGTTATTTCACTCGCAGTGCTTCACCCTCCCCATCCGGGCCATGTGGACAATAATCCTGCTTTGGCCTGACTCTCAAGGGTATCGTGGAGGACAAAATGAGAACAGAATGACCAGAGCAATGGGAAAAATGCTGTGAAAGGGGAAGGGCTTTATGAACAAGGCTTTAACATTTTCCTCTTCAGGGTCTTCTCCAGTAAAGCTGAGATCATCACAGGAGGTCTGTTTCCCAGGCTAGCCTGATGGGACTGACTCAGAGACATACAGCCCCCTCGCTCTGCAATCATTCCAGTGGCGACAGCGAGTACTTCCAGGGGATGGGACCCCCATCGCCTTTCCATAGTTTTTCCACTACTCTGCCACCTAGGGCTGGTGGATACTCAGGTGATGCTTGCTGACCAGTGCAAACACTGCTTGAACTCAGACCTCAGCCCAGAGGAACTGAGAAAGTCACCCCCTCCACCACCACCCCTCCGGCAGGGCTTCCACAGTTTGGCTCAGACAGAAGGCTTTCTTCTCCCGGTGTCCAAAACCCAGGGAGAGAGGTTCCAGCATCTGAGGGTCAGCCCATTCCACCGAGTTCAAAACAAGAACCAAAACAGGAACAACAACTTTGATAAAGGATAGACATTTTCTGCCTCCAATAAACCTTCATCTCTTCTGCAGCAATGTCTGTCTCTCTTGTTCAAATTGAAGTTGGAGGTAGAAGTGTTCAGATGATAAGGTTTTCACCCAAACCAGCAATCGCGCTAACACCCCTGTCTTCAGCTGTCTGTGGGGAAGACAAGGCAGGCAGCTGCATGCTGCATTTGAGAGGTTCTAGCCCAGGCTTTCCCTGCCTAAAATTATCTCACTCCCCCTCCCCCAGAACTGTTCTATACCCAGAAGCACTTCAACCAATTTCTTTGCATTTTATGTCTCCTTTTAAAATGCAAGTATGTCTGAAAGAAGGAATGTATTCCACTGGCCCTTCCCCACTTCTCACTCAGCACTGGTGCCCAATAAATATTTACTGAAATCAGTTGGTTACTAGAGGCCTGTCTGGAAGGGACACGGGTCAGAGCCTGGGGCTGTGGAGGGTGGGGTGCGCAGGGGACAGTCCCGGCTGGGAGCCACGCCTCGTTTCACCAACCCCACCGCCAGCGCACAGCAGCCCTGCCTGTCACTGCGAGGTAACTGACTTCTGATGAAAGTAAATCTGAAATAGCCAAATATGGAAACTCTGCAGGAGGGGGCAGAAACAGCCGAGAGAGTCAGAGGAGACGCCCAGGGGGGTTAGTAGTAAGAGCAGTGGCCCCAGAATTCACTGAGAATTCTCAGAACTGCCAAAACCCTGCAAAGCAGTAACAAGGGCGAGGCCATCTGCTGTGGAGAACCCAGTTTCCACCAATTCTCCGGGTGTTCCCTGGGCAACTCGTTCCTACCTAAGTCTTGGTTTCCTGCAAGACCCCTTTGAGCTCTCCTTGGCTGGGGGTGAGGGTGGTTCTAAATGAGCACGCCCAATCGAAAAGCTCCCGGAGGTTCCATGCATGCCAGAATTTAATCTTCATTCTAGAATATTCTGGCTGGAAAGTCGTGCAAAAGTGGAAAGAGGGGATGCCTCAGGGCGCGATGGGGGAAGCCAGGGGCTTGCAGGCGCGCGTGCCGGGGAAGCCTAAAGCCCTTCTTCCCCCGCCCGCGCACCCCGACCTGCCTCTGGTCCGCAGAGTGGACACCCGCGCCCTGGAGGCGCTCCCCAGCTCAGGACCCCCAGTCTCCATCCTCGGCACATCCCTTCTCTGCTCAGAAAACTCGCTCCGGGCCCCGGAACCCAACCGCCCCCCTATACACACCGCACCCACTCGCCCGCATCAGGGGCCACCTGCCCTGCCGGCTTCTCCCGACCCGGGGTCCGGGCCCCGGGGCCTCCTCGCGCGCACCCCCCGGCCGTCGGGGACTCGCTGGGCGCGAGCGGGCCGGGCTGCGAGGAGGCAGCTGCAGGTCTCCTGCCGCCGACGTGCTTTCGGTTTCAAAGTCAACGCGACGCGCTGAGAAGCGGTGCTCGGTGCCCTCACTCCGTCCCCACGCGGCGACCCACCGGGACTCACCTGGGCTCGGCGCGCGGGCGCTCGGCGGGCGCCTGGCCGCTCCGAGGCAGCGGCGGCGAATCAGGGGCTCGGCTCTCAGCCCTCGGGCCCCGGGCACCTCGCCCCGCCCGCCGAGGAGGGGGGCGGGCCCGGGCCCCGGAGGGGCGGGGCCTGGAGGGCCGGGGGAGCGAGCGCGGGGAGGGGCGCAGGGCCCCCAGCGAGGGCTGACGCGCCGGCAGGTGCTGGGCAGGATGCTGAGACAGGCAGAAAGCCGGCCAGCTGGAAACCTAACCGACCCTCCCTCGAATCTTGAGTATCTACAAAGAAAAGTCATCTCTGATTTTCCTAGGTGCATTTGAACTGTACCCGTCTTACCCTTCAATCAGGGACAAACAGCCTCAGCCAGTCCTTTCATATTTTGACGCAATGGCAACCCACTCCAGTACTCTTGCCTGGAAAATTCCATGGACGGAGGAGCCCGGTAGACTACAGCCCATGGGATCGCAAAGAGTCGGACACGACTTCCCTTTCCTTTCCTGAAAGTGTGTTAGTCACTCAGTCGTGTCCCACTCTTTGGGACCCCACAAACTATAGCCTGCCAGGCTCCTCTGTCCATGGGATTTTCCAGGTAAGAATACTGGAGTGGGTTGTCATCCCTTTCTCCAAGGGAATCTTCCCAGCCTAGGGATCAAGCCCGGTCTGCTGCATTGCAGGCAGATTCTTTAAGATCTCAGCCACCAGAGGTCTGGTTCAAATCAAGCCCTCCTGACCTGCCTTCACAGCAGGACCAATTTGCCAGCCCCCTCCTTGCTGGCCCAGCAATCCCTTAGAGTTGTAGGGCTTGCCATTATACCTAGGACTCTCCAGACATCTCCTGTGATCTTAAAAACCTTGTAAAGTAGACCTGGGCATCCCCATTTTACACGTGAGCCATCTGATGCCCAGAGAGGTGACATGAAGTGATGTGTCCAAGGTGTGACACCCAGCAAGTGCCAGAGCTTCCTCTTGAGTTCATGTCTCCCTACTCCCAAATACTGGACTCTTTCTTACACCACTTCTCTCCATGAGTATATGTTCTAACCGATATTTGTATTCCACATAAATCTCCTCTGTGAAGGTTGATGGAGCATGAAGATCATGGATTTTAGAATATAATGGGCCAAAATTCCAAATCTAGTTCCTTCACTTTCAGTTAGGCAACCCTGGGAAATTTACTTAACTGCCTGGGCTTCAATTACTCCTCAAAGGGGGTTAATAATAACATGCACCATTCAGATATGCACAGGAGCCAGGCAGGAAACACACAGGAGAGAGGTGAAGGTTGTGGTCACAGGGAAGGTGAGGGACACCGCTGCACTGAAGACCATGTGTGGAGTCCAGAGGGGCAACCAGGTTCCCTGCCAGCCTATCCTTATCTGATTGCTTATTTTTCAACAAGAGCCAGAAATCCAGATTCAAACCTTTTGGTTGGTAAGTCAGATTAACAATTTCATGGAGAGATAGGGCCTGCGGTCACCTTCTCTTATGGTTGCCTACACGCACCTCTTTTCTCATTGTCCACCCCTCACCCCCACACTCCCCAGGATGCTTACAAATCAATATGTTTTTGTAAGGTTATATCTCCTTTCACTGGCTAAAAACACAGTGTCTTGAATGCATGTATGCAGGTATGCTTAGGGCCCTGGTACTGTTACTAAATATGATTCGATTGTCTCTCTCCATCCCTCTTGCCCATCAATTGAATAAAGCAGCCTATTTGTCTCAATAATGATATCCAAGCTTTAAATATGATGAGATCAGATTCTGGGACAGAAAGTAAATCTTTTAGTGGTGGGAAGGGGCGGCCACATAACTCCAGGGCTGGGAGTCTCAGTGGGAAGATAGAGGAATTTTAGATAGGTGGTAGTCAGAACTCAAAGGCAAATTCCCAGTTCCCCTTGTTGATCACAGAACCCTGGGCAAGGTGTCTGGGAGAAGAGAGAAAACCAATCCTGGGAACTAGCTGATAAAGGAGACATTCTCTCTCTCCTCAAGGACCTTGAAGATGGATGGGAAGAAGAGGACATAAATACACATTAAATAGTAGAAACACATTAAACATTAGAAGATGATAAGCTAATATGAAGTTTTATTATACACCAGGCACTGTGCTCAGTATTTTATCTATATTTACCCCATTTAATCATCAGCCCTATTTTACAGTTTGAAAAGCTCATCTCTTGAACACTTTGCCCCAAATTGTAAAATTCTTAGTTTTGGGGGAGGTGGGATTTGAATATGGGGAGTCTAGTTCTTGTGGGCTTTTGGCTCAAATGATAAAGAATCCATCTGCAATGCAGGAGACCTGGGTTCCATCCCTGGGTTCGGAAGATCCCCTGGAGAAGGGAACAGCTACCCACTCCAGTATTCTGGCCTGGAGAATTCCATGAACAGAGAAACCTGGAAGGCTGCAGTCCATGGGGTGCAGAGTCGGACACGACTGAGTGACTTTCACTTCACTTTCAGTTACTACACCACATTGCCTCTCAAAAAAATGGTTGATGTGACATCAGACAAAACAACTTTGAGAAGGAGATGAATTTTAGCGGTTTTAGTGTTCTCGAAATATTTGCAGTATTCTAAACAGAATCCAGTTTTCAAGCTAAATTCATCTACAAAAATAAGGGCAGGATTGGACTATACACTAAACTTTTGCACAGAAGGGATAAACTTTTAATCTGGGTAGGTTCTAAACATCCTAAGATTACCTCCTGACTTCAGACCTGGCCTTCAGCTGTTTAATTTGCCGCGTAAATTGATAAGGATAAACCTTGGCTGTCAATGGAATGGGGATGGTGATGGAGTGGAGAGGGCGCCACCTGCTGGAATGATAGATGGATGCATTATTTTCCTCAGGCTGCCCCTTGCAGCAGAGGGATCAATATTGTGGGTTAGTTAGAGCAGGGTAAAATGTCATATTTTCTATCATGGAGAGATCGGTAAGATAAGATAAGGAGGAAAAATGCTCTCCTTGGGCCGTAGATTGAACGTCTGACATCATTTGCAGGTTACAATGGAAAGTTCTTGCCCGTAACGGAACCACACGTGGAAAGCGTGACACCACAGCAAAACACCTCCCAGGCAAAAAGCGAAACGTAGGGTCCTAAGCACAGAGAATGCTTCCCTGCTCTTTAAACAAGTCCTGCCTTGAGACAATAAGTGAATGCATGCCTGTGGATTCTCTGCATTTAATTTCTTGATCCAGTGATATGTGGTCCCTTTGCTTTCATCAAATAACTTTAACCCACTGACTCTGCTTGTCAGTGTGCTGACCACCACAGGGAGAGAGGCAGGGAGTGCTGGGGGCGGGGGCTTCAACCAGGACCAGCGTAATTGTTTTAAAAAACTCCTTTCCCAAATGTACATCCGTTGTCTGGATGTATCACAGTTTGTTTATTCATTCACTTACTGAAAGAACATCTTGGTTGCTCCCTGATAGCTCAGTTGGTAAAGAATCTGCCTGAAATGCAGGAGACCTCAGTTCAATTCCTGGGTAGGGAAGATCCGCTGGAGAAGAGACAGGCTATCCACTCCAGTATTCTTGGGCTTCTCTTGTGGCTCAGCTGGTAAAGAATCTGCCCACAATGCAGGAGACCTGGATTCGATCCCTGGGTTGGGAAGACCCCCCCAGAAATGATTTGATTTCCCAGTCCTGATGGTTGCTCCCAGGTTTGGGCAATTATGAACAAAAGCTGCTATAAAAATTTACATGCAGGTTTTGGTATGAACACACATCTCCTAAGTACATGCATCCAGCACCTGCACTTTCAGCTTGGTAGCTCAAGAAAGGCCCATGCTTCTTTGGTTCTACTTGCTTCACTCAGTTCTCATCTAGTTCAGTTCAATTCAGTCACTCAGTCGTGTTCGACTCTTTGCGACCCCATGAATTGCAGCATGCCAGGCCTCCCTGTTCATCACCAACTCCCGGAGTTTGCCCAGACTCATGTCCATGGAGTCAGTGATGCCATCCAGCCATCCCCATCTGTTGTCCCCTTCTCCTCCTGCCCCCAATCCTTCCCAGTATTAGGGTCTTTTCCAATGAGTCAACTCTTCTCATGAGGTGGCCAAAGTATTGGAGTTTCAGCTTCAACATCAGTCCTTCCAATGAACACCCAGGACTGATCTCCTTTAGGATGGACTGGTTGGATCTCCTTGCAGTCCAAGGGACTCTCAAGAGTCTTCTCCAACACCATAGTTCAAAAGCATCAATTCTTCGGTGCTCAGCTTTCTTCACCGTCCAACTCTCACATCCATACATGACCACTGGGAAAACCATAGCCTTGACTAGACAGAACTTTGTTGACAAAGTAATGTCTCTGCTTTTTAATATGCTGTCTAGGTTGGTCATAACTTTCCTTCCAAGGAGTAAGTGTCTTTTAATTTCATGGCTGCAGTCACCATCTGCAGTGATTTTGGAGCCCCCAGAAATAAAGTCTGACACTGTTTCCACTGTTTCCCCATCTATTTCCCATGAAGTGATGGGACCAGATGCCATGATCTTAGTTTTCACCACCGATTTAAGGAAAACAGACTTATACTGTACCTGTATGATCTGTCTTTGTTCTAGGGGGTCTCCACTCAGTACACACACTGACCCACTCCCCTCTCTGTTCTGTAGGAGAAATGAAATTTTTATTACTTTAAAATTAGGCCCGCTGTCTTCATTGTTGTTGCTGTTTGCTGGTTAGTTGCTCGGTCATGTCTGACGCTTTCCAACACCATGGACTGCAGCACGCCAGGCTTCTCTGTCCATGGGATTTCTCAGGCAAGAATACTGGACTGGGTTGCCATTTCCTTCTCTAGTCTTCATCGTATGCTTGGCTAAATGTGGATTCACACATACAAATTCCCATCAGTGCTTAGAAAGACATTTTAACATATTAATTCAGCATAATCCCTGTAAGACATTAAACTATAGGTTTTAAGGTTATTATTTAATACTTAGGAAGTATGAAGTAAGATCAAGGGTTTGATTGGCGTGATTTGGTTTTTGTTAGACTTTGTAATAAGTTAGTAACAAGGAAGACTTTTTTTTTTTTTAATATTTCTTCTTTCTGAGAATTGTGTCTACTCTATGTGAAGGATTTTAAACAACACTCGTGTAAACTTTGTTGACCATATCCTCTGTTTTATAGAAAACAGGACAGAAGAATTAATAAGGAAAGGCAGAAGCTGAGGAAGGGGGTTATCCTGGGAAAATTTGGCAAAGTTCAAATATCTTTGATTCCAGCCACACCTCGGTGTTCCGTGACCTGCCCCTGTGTCCTGAGAAATCCGATGTGGTCTTCTGTGGGCCTGATGGGACCTCTCACTATGGAAGCACTGGGATCCCTGCGAATACTTTTGTTTTGTACTTTTTCCATTTTTAAACAAATTTACTGTTATATTTTCAATACCATTCACCCAGTCAATGAATTTTGTTAGATGTATACAGTTATGCAATCATAACCATCATGAAATTTTAGAACAAATCCATCACCCCTTGTGTCCTGTTGGGGGGGGTCAGTCCCCACTCCCAGCCCTGGACTAAGGCAAGAGCAATCTGCTTCCTGTTTCTATAAGTTTGTATTTTCTGGAAATTTTCTATAAACAAATAGATTCCACTTTGTGTCAACTGGCATAATGTTTCAGAGGTTCATCCATTTTGTTGCATATATCAGTAGTTTCTTCATTGTAATTGCTGCAGAGTATGCCGTTGTAGAGATATACTACATTTTGTTTATCCATTCACCAACTGATTGATATTTGGTTTATTTTCAGCTTTGTGCTATTATAAATAATGCTTCTACGAATAAAAGAAAAAAAAAAGAATGCCATGGTGAATATTTGAATACTAGTTTTTGTGTGGGCATAAATTTTCTTTCTCTTTAGGTAGACCTAGGAATAAAATTACTGGGTTGTATTGTACTTGTACATTTAATCTGTGGGAAATTGCCAAACAGTTTTGCAAAGTGGCTTATCACTGTAGCATATTACATTTCTACCAGTGATGTGAGGGGGTTCCAGTTTCTCCACATCTGTGACAACAGCTGATATCATCAGTCTTTTTAATGAGCCACTCTCGTGGGTGTTATATGTACCTCATGGCTTTACTTTGCATTTCCCCTGTGACTAACGATGTGACATCTTTGCAGGTGCTCATTTTCCATTTGCATATCTTCTTTGGCAAATGTCTATTCAAATCTTCTGCCTATATGTTTTGTTCTCTTATTATTGACTTGTAAGAGTTATTATTGTTTAGTTCCGAGGTCATATATATTCTAGATACAAATCTTCTAACAGCTTTATGTTTTGTAAATATTTTCTCCTGGTCAAATGACTTCCCTTTTTATTTTCTCAGTTGCATCCTTTGAAAAGATCTTTTAAAATCTTGATGAAATCTAGTTTGTCAGTTTTTTTTCTATTATAGATTATGCTTTTGGCTACATATTTTCTTCTAAAAGTTTATAGTTTTAGGCTATACACTCTGGCATACAATCCGTTTCAAGTTAATTTTTGTGCACAACTTTTTTTTTCCCTTCCATATAGATATTCTACCCTTTCTGCCATTGAATTACCCTGGCACTTTCACTGAAAATCAACTGATCAAATATTTGTGAGTGATTCCTGGACTCGACTCTGTTCCATTGATCTGTATTTCCATTGTTACACCAATTTCACATTGTCTGCATTACTGCAACTTTATAACAAGTATGGAAATCACTTAGTGTTAAGTCACTCTGTTTTTTTCTTCTTTTTCAAATATTTTTTCGCTAGTCTAAGTTCCAGGTTTCCACTTTGTTTTGTAAATAAAGTTTTATTGACATATGGCAATACCTGTCCATTGTGCATTTTCTGTGGCTGTTTTTGAACTACATTGGTAAAGATGAATAGTTGCAACAAGGATAGTGGAGACTGAAAAGCCTAAAATATTTACTGTCTGGCCATTTAGAGAAAAAGTTTCCTGGCTCCTGGCTTAGCTCCTTGCATTACTATATAAATTTTGGAATTAGTTTGTTAATTTGTACAAAACAAGTCTACTACAATTTTGATAGGGATGGGGTTGAAGATATAAATCAATTTGAGAAGAACGGCCACCTTAACAATATTAAGTCTTCCAATTCACGAATATCATATGTGGTTCCTCCTGCCATTTATTTAGATCCTCTCTAATTTATCTCAGGACTACTTAACATATTGCAGTGAACAGATTGTTCCCATTTGTGGTAAAATTTATTCTTAGATATTTTATTCTTTTTAATCAGTTCAGTTCAGTTGCTCAGTCGTGTCTGACTCTTTGCGACCCCATGGACTGCAGCACGCCAGGCCTCCCTGTTTTTAATACTATTGTAAATAAAATTGTTTTCTTAATTCTATTTTCAGATCATTCACTGCTAGTACATAAAATATAACTGATTTTATATTAATCTTATATCTTGTGACCTTCGTGAATTCATTATTCTTTAAGTGCTTTAGAAGTTTATTAGTATTTTTTACATGCATAATCATGTTCTGCCTTTCCAATCTGTAAGCCTTTTTCTTGCTTTATTGAATTGGCTTGACAGTAAAATGTTTATTAGAAATGATGACAGCAGTCACCCTTAGCGGATTCCAATCCTGGGGTAAAACATTCAGTTAAGTGTGTTATTACTTACAGGCTTCTTGTGGATTTTCTTTTTTTTAAATCAGGTTGAGAAGTTCTCCTGCATTTCTAGTTCTTTGGGAGTTTTTACCATGAATGGATTTGTCAAATGTCTTTTCTGTCTATTGATATGATCATTTGCCTTTTCCCTTTATTAATATAATGTATTACAATGATTCTAAACTGAGGGATTTGCTCCCAGAGAGACATTTGGTAATGGCTGGAGACATTCTGGCAGCTTCCCAGGGGGTGTTAGTGGTAAAGAACCTGCCTGCCACTGCTGGAGATGTAAGAGGTGTGCATTCTACCCCTGGGTCTGGAAGACCCCCTGAAGGAGGACATGGCAGCCCACTCCAGTATTCTTGCCTGGAGAATCCCATGAACAGAGGAGCCTGGTGGGCTATGGTCCATGGGGTCACACATTCGGACACGACTGAAGCAGCTGAGCATGAGCATTGTGATGTTTTCGGCCACAATTTTCTTCTTGATCTAATGTATTTTCTGTCTGAAGGATTTTTTATTTTGTTGATCTTTTCAGGAAGCAAGTACTGGTTTCAGGGATTTTTTTTTTCCCATTATTTTCCTGGTATCTATTTCATTTAACTATGATTTTTATTTCCTCTTTTGTGTTTGTTATATATACTCTTTTCTTTCTAGCTTTTAAAGAAGAAAGTGTAGAGATTGATTTTTTTCTTCCTGTATAATATAAACATTTAAAGTTATCAACTTCCTTCTAGGCACAACTTTGCTGCAGCCAATGATTTTTATATAGTTTTTACTCATATTCAAGATATTTCCTAATTTCTCTTGTAACTTATTTTCTGACCCACAACTTATTTAAAAATGAGTTGTTTAATCTCCAAATATTTAAGATTTTTCCAGATTTCTGTTGGTGATTTCCAGTTCCACTGTACCCAGCGAACATATTCTGGATAATTTGAACACTTTTTCATTTATTAAAACTTATTTATGGCACACAATATGGTCTGTTCTTGGAAATATTTCATGTGTTCATGAAAAGAATGTTTATTCTGCTGCTGTTGGGTGGAATGATCTATAAATTTCAATTTCGTAAAAGTGGTTGACAGTGTTGTTCAAATCGTCTATATTCTTACTCATTTTTGGTTTTCATGTTCAATCATCTCTTAAGAGATAGGTATAGAAATTACTGACTTTAATGGCAGATTTGCCTTTTTCTTCTTGCAGTTCTATCAGGGATTCTCCTGATGAATTGGCATTTTATCATTATTCAGTGAACATCTCTTATCTTTGACAATGTTCTTTGCTTTGAAGTCTGACATTTAGTCACTCCAACTTTCTTTTCATCATTAAGATGGTGTATCTTTGTCCATTGTATTGGTTTCTGTTGCTGCGTAGAAATAGAGTTTGTCTGGTGGCTCAGATGGTAAAGAACCTGCCTGCAAACCGAGAGACCCAGGTTCGATCCCTGGGTCGGGAAGATCCCCTGGAGAAGGAAATGGCAACCTACTCCAGTATTCTTGCCTGGAGAATTTCATAGACAGAGGAGCCTGACAGGCTACAGGCCAGGGGATCGAAAAGAGTCGGACACAACTGAAGTGACTTAGAACACACACACAGCTACATAAAAAATTACCCCCCAAGTTAGCAGCTCACAATACTTTACAGTGTTGTCACAGTTTCTGTTGTGTTAAGAAACTTAGACACAGCTTAGCTGAGTTCTCTGCTTCAAGGTCTCTCACAGACTGCAACCAAGGTGTTGGCTGAGCTCTAGTCATCCCAAGGTCCAACTGGGGAAGGATCCACTTTTAAGCAGATATGATCGTTGGCAGGGTTCAGTTCCTGGCAGGTTGTTATTCTGAGAGACTTGTTTTGTGCTGTCTATTGGCACCAGGCTTGCCTCAGATCCTTGCCCCAAGGGCCTCTCCAACATGGAAGCTTGCTTCACTGAAGCATGCAAGCAGAGAAATCTAAGGTAGAAGTCCCAATTTTTTAGCCTAACTAGAGAAGTGACATCCTGTCATCTTTGTTGTAGTTGGTCAGAAGTAAGTCACTAAGTCTCGTCCACACTAAGTCCAGCCCAGTCATAATGACATGAACACCGGGAAGCATGAATCCTTGGTCTGCTCCGTATATCTGCCTTGATCTTGAGGTATTTATGGATCCTTTTGGGAATGTCAGTGTTTTCCTGCTCTTTTGTCTTTGTGGAGCTGAGAGGTTCTTTCATTCTGTGAGGTTTTGGTCTCCACCTGCTGGTGGCACCTTCTCTTGCTTCCTGGCACTGGTCATTTCACCAAAATTTAGCAAAGAAAATAAGTAAACTGAGGCACAGAGGTGAAGTAACTTTCAGTGGAGTTGGAAAAAAATGTCACCATGGTAGAGTGAGAACTCTTTTTATATGTTAAGTGACAAATCCCTCAATGATTCTGATTGTTTTCAAATTCTCTTTTGGAAAGGCACAGCATGTGAACTGAAACAGTCTTGAGAATAAAGCCCTTTTTAAGCCAAATTCTGCCAATTATGAAAATTGCTCTGGACAGTGATAGATAGATACCTTGTATTGTAGTATTATTCAGGATTTTCTTAGTTACTGATAGTTGTACCTTATCTATTTAAATAAGATTAAGTTATATAGACTTTAAAACTTTCTTAAAATGATTCAGAAAAAAAAGACATTATATAAAGCATCCTGGAAGATTACCCTTTATGCCATTTACAGTGTGAAGACCGCTCCTAGGTATCTTCACTTTACTTTCCAACATCTTTTCCTGAGCCTGCTCATTCAAATTCCAGTTGTAGGATTGTCAAGTTCTGATCATCACATAGCAAAGATCCATTCCCTATCAACATCCTACTTTAAATCTGGCGATGACAATTTGCAAACATCTCAATCCAACACTAATTTCTGGTCTTCACTGTTTCTCCCTTAAGTGTTCTTCTGGAAACATCAAAAGGGAAGATAACGCCACATGGCCTTTTAGACACAGTCTCGGTGGCTCAGTGGTCAAGAGTCCACCTGCAATGCAATGCAGGAGCCGCAAGAGACCTGGGTTTGACCTCTGGGTCGGGAAGACCCCCTGAAGGAGGGCACAGCCACCCACTCCAGTGTTCTTGCCTGGAGAATCCTATGGACAAGAGGAGCCTGGAGGGCTACAATCCACAGGGTCGCAGAGTCAGACACGATACAATCCACAGGGTCGCAGAGTCAGACACGACTGAAGCGACTTAGGATGCATACATATAGAAGCATTCCTCTTAATGTTTACCTCCAAACCACAGTTAGGAAAATTTATTGTTACTGAACATCCCTTCACTAAGGCAGCTAATCAAGATTTAAGCTGGCAGGAGTTACATGGACCTACTTTTTCCCTGAGAGCAGTGATGTACTACCACAAACACGTAAAAAAAATGAAGTAGTTTCTTGTAGACATTATATAATGTAGCCTGGTTTCACAAACTTTTCTTTCTGTATTCACTTACTCTGTAATCTTATGAATGATGTATCTATAATGAATGTCAAAGGTAAAAAATACACATTTTCTTCTGTTTCCTATAATCAGAATGTATTTGTCATTTATTTTGGGAAAGCACAGAGGGAGGGAGGGATCCTCCTTTGGGTTCTAAGTCAGATTATTCTTTTGGAGGAGAGGCTGCCACCCCAGCATTAAAGTGATCAGCAGTTAGGAATATTCATGGGTAACATTCTTTTCACAGCAGGAAGAAACATTAAAAGAATACAATGTGTTTAATAACTAAACCTGGTACTTCAACCAAAGTACTTGCAACATTCTTAATAAAGCTGAAGATCACTACTGTCAGGTTTCTTTTTTTTTGCTTGTTCTCTACATCTATTGCTAAAAAGAATGTAGGCCTATATTAAGACAAAATTTGACATTCTTTCATTTTCATTTTACATTATATTTTACTCACTTTATTGTAAGATTATTCAGAAACCGTTTCGATAGTAACCTATCTTTACCTCCATCAATATTACACTGGAATTAACTCATATAGAAAAAAATATTTTTTCATGAATATTAACAGATGTGTCAACAGTGTGATTTATTTCTAGTTAGTAATGAAAAAAACACTTGAGTGTAGATTTTTTTAAACTGATAAAACTTGAAATTAATGAAATGGTCATTAAAAGATTTTTAGGTTTTGCTTTTTTTTTTTTATAAAAATCAGTATTTAGAATTTCACAGTGAAGAGGTCCTAAATTTCTCATACAACATGAAATTATATAAAAATAGAAGACATAGACATCTTTAACTCTTTAATCCTTTGATTAAGCAGCAAGCATTATCACTCTTCCAGGCCAAACACTGCTTAAACAAAAAAGAAAAATAATGACGTGCAAAATATTTACAAAATATGCAAAGCACACAATAAAGACATCTGACTATATACATGTGTCATATTACTAATGAAGCTAAGAATTTTCTACTGTGTGCTCTAGTGTACGGAAATAAAATCACAGCACAGCCCTCAGATACAGCACCTTTGCTCATGGTTGGGATAGAACGGATTTTAAATGAACCACAATATACTCAACAGCTGGACAGATGCTGGTGCTGACCAACTTGACTCACATATCCCACACACCATATACTGAAGGTCTACTGACAAGAGACAAGACAATAGAAGCTGTATAGTATGCACATATGCAAGACAATCTAAATACTTTCTAAAAATGCTTTAGATATTTTCCTTTAAGATATATAACCATCCCCATGGCTATTAAAGTAAAAATAAGTATAAATTCTTGAATATTAAGAATTTTAAATCAAGATGATCCAGTGAGAAAGAACACATCTTGAAAAAAGTTTTATATTATGCCAGAACTTAAGGTTCTTATGGTCTGACCTTCAAAAGGAAAACCAATTAAGGGATGTAAGTCAATAGCTCTTTAATGCTTTAGAGCCAAAGGTAGGGACTATTTTTCTAATATCTGGAGAATATATGACATCTCAAAATATAAACTAGGGCCTCCGATGTTGACCATTTTGTGAAATAGCTCTACATGCAAGAATGTGAATGTGCAAACATTTATCTTAAGTTCCACTAGTATAGCACTCTGTCTCTTTGCACAGGCAGGTCATGATTCCAATATGAAATCATTGTATCAAAAATATTAGTAATACATTGTTGAAATACTATCACTTGTAAAATATTCTTTGTAGGTGCTTAATGATTATGTGTTAAATTGACAAGACTTGAAATTTTTTTGTTTCTTTATAAAAAGGGTCTCAGCACTTTAACAGCACAATTGTGACAATATACCGATATATCTTTGGATAACAAAGAACAAATTCTTAAATTTATGAAATAATGATGATTTAACCCTAAACCAAACCCATGAGTACAGGTCGGCTGCAAGGAATACACAAATGTATCCAAATAGTACAATAGAGATTGATCAAGAAAACATCTTTTATATTAAATGCAGACCATATTAATAAGTATGAGGGCAATTTAAAGTTCAGAACCTAACCACAAAATGGGTATTGTAAATAAATGCTTCCATAACCACTATTTCCACGTAACTGACAAAATATAATTCTCTTCTAAAGTCCCCAAATGGAGGCAACTACTAGTTAAAAGCAGATAGCATTTAGAAACATTAAAAAAAAAAAATTAACTCCATTTTCAAGGAACTTAAAGACACTGTACTTTAACAGATGAAGTCCTCATTATATGTAAAATTATTGTTCCCATCCTCTTACTATTGAAAGATGGCAAGTCAATGACCTTTAAGCAAGGACTTTGCACTAGGACCTTAAACTGTATGTTAAAGGGTTAGTAGGTTCAGTACATTCTTTGTGGTTTCATATAATTGCTTTGCAATTGATAAAATTGCTTTCTTTTAAAGGAATATATTTAAATTCCTTTAGAAAAAAAAGCAAGTCTTTGAAAAAAGGGATATGCAGCTATAATTTCTTAAATATGCATTAAATGAACATACGTCAAAATCTGAAATGCAGGTTATCTATTCTTGCACTCCTAACATAGGAAAATGTTGTTAAAAATTAAATTAAAGAAAAAAAGAGAAAAAGTCGACCATCCTTAACTTATGAAACTTAAGGAGTTTTCACAATTCCTAAGTCAATATTCCTGTACTAAGAGCCTTGACTATGAAGAGGCAGGAATATAAAGATCCTCAATAAAATAAATACAGTAAAAACAAAACAAAAAATCTCGGTATACAGAATACTTAATCTCTTCCTTTAACGAGATCATGTCACTGAACGTATACTCTAGAAAGGAGGCTAACTGTAGGCCTTCTGTTGTATAACATTTTAGTTGCGTGAACTAAAAAATTCCTTAGACATCCACTTATGAGAGCCCACTGGCCACAGAACTAGTTTGCAGCCTCAGTATCTGGAAGGATTATTCTTCCCTCTTTTGCATCAACAGTCAGAGGAGCACTGGTATAATGACGGGGTGAAAAGTTACTGCAGCTCTGTCCAATTTAACTTTAGTGCAGGGAGGACTGTGAATCTGTCTGAATTCCGATAAGTGATGGTGGCTGCTGGCCACCAACTGCAGACAACACTGGTCTTGGATTTAGACGGGGTGGCATGGAATTAGCAGGGCGGATGAGAGGTGGCGGAGGCTGGTTTAAAGTTGGCCGGGGCTGGATGAACCGAGCCTGCTGCTGGAGTGGAGGAGGCTGCCGGTGAAGAGCCGGGGCAGCAGGCAGTGCTGGACGAAGAAGTGGTGGCGGCTGGTTCAGAGCAGCCATGGGGGCCGTTGGTGTTGGAGTGGATGACGGGGCAGGAGGTGATGGACCCAGAGTCCGAGGAGCCTGTGGGGTCTGTGCCTAGAGGTGAGGAAACAAAAATACACGTATGAGATGACAGTTCCTAATGGATGTAGTACAATATAGTTTGGGCTGTCACAGGAAAAACAAAACAAATCAAAACAAAAACATAACACCAGTGTTTTTTGGAAGCACAAGCTTCTTTTATTTTAAACAAAACAAACCAAAAAAAGCAACAAAGCTACCAAACAGGCATCTTTATTAGTAAACAGCTTAACACTGGAAATAAAAATAAATTTATGAAAGAACAATACACTCTCCATTCTTCTAGGATCAGAACTTAGCGTGTCATTATGACTTAAGAGTCACGAGAGGGGCACCCCTGAGTAAGTGTATTGTCAACCTTTCATGCTCATTTAGCTAGTCCTCTGACAAATTAACCTTACAGAACACCACATGAAATGGTGATTCCTCAGCTCATATTAGCTCAAATTCCATACACAAACACACCTCCTCTTCTTCATCAGTGCTCTTCCCTGATGGCACATTAGAAGCACTTTTTGTCTCCTCCCCTAAAGTAGAAGCATCACCATTAGAAGCCTGGGTTCCTTGTTCTGCTTCCCACTCCTGCAATACCTCCTCTAAGTTAAACCGACGCCTGTAGTTTACAAAGAAGTTCTTCACTTGGCCAACAGTCTTGTTGCCAATTACATCTGCAATAGCTTGAAAATCTTTACCATATTTGCGGACACCTGGAAGGCAAAGTAAATAATACACCTGTGAAGGATCAGTAAGGAGAGCTGTGTGTACTATACATCACGCACACACACAACATACCAGCAATGAAAATCCTTTCTGATAAACTCTGCTCACGTCTCAATTCTGAGATAGAGACTAAGATATCAGGGTCACAGATGGAAACTATCAATTATGTCATTTCATCGAGCCAGCCACTTGCCTTCAACTGAACAATCAGAAACTTACCATTTTTTACATACTCAGTTATTTTCTCCAATCCTCTCTTGAACTCTCAAATACAGTCCATTTATTGTAAAGCATTGAATTCTTTGTTCCATCCTCAATTCCACATTCATTTATTTCCCTAGTAGCCAGTCACCTAAATTTGAGCAACATCGTTTGTAAACAAAACTGGATGGGAATGAGCCATCTCTTTTATCCCCTCAATGGACCGAGTGAGTAGTGTTAGGGTTCCCCCGTTAAGAAAACCATTGTGATTTTGATCTTAACACCAACTTCTACATAGTTACTTGCCTATCTGTAACAGGTACCAACGAATGGAACTGAGATAAGAAATTAAACATAAAAAACAGGAGAATCATCACAATCTGATGGACAAAAAAAGGAAAGCTATTTTTCAGAGTCTGTTGGATTTTAACTCATCTAATAGTTCTAAGGACTGTGTATAAGACAGATTCCTAGCTATGCTCTGTAGCCTAAGAATTATAGTGGTGACTACTTGTAGATACTGTGCTTATCATTGCTACCTTAAATTTAAGAAGGATTATGCATTCAGTTATATAAAAAGACCTAACTTACATAAAATTATGGAAGTTTCTTTAAATGTAGGATAATATTTGATTTATGAACTTGAGATAGTCAATTATGCTACATAATTGAAAGTGACTTTACATAATCAGATGGATAATAATCTGCTCTAGGGAATTCTAAAAGAAATCCACCCTACTCATTCTAGAAAGAGATGCATCTAGCTTAAAATATAAAATTTTGATTTTGTAATTTGATGCTTTTTAAAATACCAGAAAACAGTAACTCATTAATTAGAGATAAGAAAGGAGAAAAAAAATACTGATGTCTATGATAATCTAAGCAGCCAGAAATAGAGGGATTTAGATAAACTTAACATGTATACAATCACACATAAGAGGATAACATAAGGACACATTAATACCCCGGCAGAAACGCAAGACATATTCTTACTGATACCTATTTGGATGATATACCTATTATCTTAAAAAACCAGCATGAATATAATTCATGTTTTTAAATTCTGCGCTTATTTTATATTGAAAACTTGGGAATAAGTATCTCTTGCTGCATTCACTTTGCTAGGCTTGACTCTACGGGGAGCTTCTTCCTCTTAGAACATTCTGGGTAGGAGGAGGCCTGACATTAAAATATAATCCCACTGTTAATTCCGAGTTCGGGATTTGTAAACTATGCTCATTTGCCCCATTCTCAAAGAGAAAGACATGTGCATGACAACACAGTAATATTTAAACCTTGTTTACAATATTTTATTTTATATTCATCTAAAACATAAATGAATTTTATTCTCTTAAAACCACATGCTGATTTCCCGTTCGAACTTCATAACTGAGTATAAACTCTAATGGTGACTAGGCTCCAGTGAGGGTTTATCTGACAATGAGAATCCAAGGTCATTTCATATTAAGAATTATTGCTACATATTCAAGTACTTCTCTACTATTTGTACTTTAGAAAACAGCAACTCAACTTGAGAGAGTTGCACTGAGAAGCAAATATTAATTGGAAATCACACACAGTGTTCTACCAGTGTACTAATTTTCGTAACAGATATTTAATTTACATTCTAGAAATGACCAAAGCTACTGAACACATGAATTTAGAAAGGAAAACTTTAACAAATCTAGGGTTAGATCTATATTCTTAACAAGAAGTCATATTAAGAGTGCTCTGACTCTGACAATATTACAACCCTCTAAACACTCATTTGTTCAGCAAAATATACTCCAAAACATACCACTAAACTGTCCCCATGTCTAGCTCCATTATCTAACTGTCCCCTCTTCTGACCCTATTTATTTTCCCTTGCTCAATGGACTTCACCTTGTCACTAATATTGTTGCATTTCCAGAATTACATGCCCCAACCAAAACTACTTCCTATAGGGACTTTAGTTTACCCAGACACTTTGGATTTTCCTCAGCTCACCTAGGTTCTGAGTCACCTAGGTAAGTTTATTATTAACTCGTGTATGCCTGTCCCATATCAACTACTTTGAGAAGTCTTTAGGTTCAGACCATACTGCAGACTTCTGTAGTCTGGCTAAGGATCTCAATCACGTCCTGAGAATAAGTGGGCCCGGTATTAGTGCCCTTTATCTGCAGGATGCCTGGGCTGTATGTGGAAGAGCTAGGGCTCCTTGGCAGACTCCTCCAGACAGACAGCAGCCTCATCTGTCTGTCTCAGTGTGTCATGAAAAATTTCATCATTTTCTCTGTATGCCATGATGTGAACAAGGTTGGCAAGTACTTTCCTATGGAATACAAATTACCACCAGCATTACTACAATGCTGAGTACAGAGGAAGTACTCAGGAAATACGATTGATTTTTTTTTCTCCATGGAGCTTCATTCTATTTTCCTTCCCCAAGCTACAAGAGTCATACTTGGCTGACTTCTTTATTATTTTTACATTCCCAGTGACGTCACTCAACAGCATATTTTGGTGAGAAGGTGGAATTCTTAAGCTCTGTACTGTGGTTGATTAACTAGTAAGACTCTAGTGAAACACCAACTGAAGACTTAATGGACTGACTCCACCTTCAGATGAACCCCCAACTAGGCTTCCGGAAGTCAAACTAGCAAGGGAGCAGTGCTGAGCAACTACTTCAACAATCCATGACCTCAGAGCTGCTTTAGTTACAACTAGGACCTGGGAGGAAGGCGGTCCATTCTTTTTCCAGTTTATTAAAAACAAGGTCCCTCACATATCAGTGCTGAAACAACTTGGGAAGTTCTTACTACAAAACTTTAAATTTCTCCTTCATCATTAAATACTACAGGTACGAGAATTCTGCTATGCTTTAAAAAATGTTCAACTTGATAAAAATTCTAGGCAAAAGACAACACACAAAATGTGAATGCTAATATTAATGACCTGAAAACCCTAATTTGTATGCTAACGATGGATCAATTTGTAGATTTCTTCAATAAACAGATTTTTATGATCTGAATTATATCCCACATCACAGGCTGAACCAAGAAAGTAAAACTGTGAGACAGTATGATAGCACATCTATTTCTAATTAGTAACTCTATTTCCTTAGGTGAAGTACTGTCTCTATCACTTTTAAGTGACAATTCACTAAAGGTATCAAAAAGTAAATAAGTCAAAATCATCTAAGCACTCATTATGAATTAACAAGTAAATACAGAATACTTTTCAAATCTCTAAAAAAAAGGAAAAAAAGATTAAATCTCTCTCTCCTCCTTAAAATGCAAAAGGCTTAGGTCTATCTGAACCATTTTTTTAAACTAAACTTGTGACCTTTGGGCTTCCCAGGTGGCTCAGCTGGTAAAGAATCCGCCTGCAATGCGGGAGACCTGGGTTTGATCCCTGGGTTGGGAAGATCCCCTGGAGAAGGAAACGGCTACCCACTCCAGTAAGCCTGGAGAATGGACTGTATAGTCCATGGGGTTGCAAAGACTCAGACACAACTGAGCCACTTTCACTTTCACTTTTTAGGGCAAGAGGTCAGTTTTCAAAATTTAGTGGGGAGAAAAACTTGAGAGAACCCTGGAAGAGAGAAATTGAGTATTTCCCAAGGATAGGAGAAAATTGTTTTCAGTCAAATTTCTAAATTTCATTTGAAAGTTACAATGAAACAACATGGCTTCTACACTGCCAGATGATACTGTATAACCTTTATAATATAAACTTTTAAAGTTTTGTTTGGGAATTCAAATAAAAATATAACTCATTAGGATACTGTGTTATCATGACATTTCATTTTGCAACCAATGTTCTTCTACATTATCCAACCAAGGAAAAAAAATGTATATATTTAGAGCTTTGACTGTCAAGACAGTAACTTTAGGAGCATTTGAAATATGCAGTTTCCCAAGTCTGGACGTGGTATTTAGACTTTTTTTTCTTAGGTAGGCTATCATAAATCTTCTTTCAGTGTGTATAAAAAGTTATTTTTAAAATCTTCTTTAGGACTACCAAAAAAAGTGCCAACATTACAGAGACAAGCTATTTTTAGGCCTAGGTAATGAAAATTTGGGGGATATTTTCCCCTGCTTCTTACAGTAAAATGTCTTAAAGTGAGCATGTCCTTAGTATAATTAGGAAATATTAATTCTTCAAAAATTGTTATTTTTTGAAATAACACAGTTACATTTAGAAACTCCAGGGATGTGGGGTCTTTCTTATCAATAAGAGATTAATTTTAAACTCAAACCATTCAAGAACATGCATTTCTTTTCACCTCCTGTAAATCTCATCAAGAATTCCTATTGAAAAAGGTAAAAACATTATCAACAGCAGGGGACAGTGACTGGTGCCTCTGGGCAACAGCTAAAAGTCAAAATCATACATTCTCTTTTGAATCTTCCCACCTTCCCTGCTACAAGTTTAAACTCCATCCCCAAATGCTGGGAATTGTGAATCATTAATCAGCTGAAGCAAGTGCATCAGAGGGCTGACAGTTACACTTCTGGGCCTCCATTCTTGTGATATCATCTATAACAGAAGAAACTCTAGTACAAACAGGTACCTTTTAGAGGAAAAGTATGAATCTATCTCCACCTCCTTTTGATCATTCAAGTGCTAAGCATCATGTAAGGATCATTACAACCCTTACGTCTTAATCAAAGGCTGAATCTCCCCCACCCGCTTAGCACTTTAGGGACCATTCTAGCTTTTTTTTTTTTAAAGTAGGAGATAAAATTAGAATGAAGACAATTTCTAAACTTGCAACTTCATGCCTCCTAAAAAGGAATGAATGTATAAACTCTAGGGAGAGAAGGTAACATTTAACCGTAGGCATAGCTCATTTGAACATAGTTCTATCATTTCCTGTTTCATATGAGAAAGCAGGAAATACGAGGAAAAAAACACTAAAAATTAAATTTGACCTCTTGATAAAATTAAGAGGAAAAAAATGCTGTTTATGCTGTTTATCCTAATATAGCACAATATTTTAGTTTGGGAGCATTTTTTTTTTTTTAACCACTAATGACTATGAAATGAATATACTTAAGAGGAGACCTAAAATAAACATGTCAAATATTGTATACTATGCTTCTGCTCCTATATACTTCAAAGAGTAGATGTTTTGCACATCATTGCTATTTTTTGAAAACAGCTAATAAATGTTTTATTTTACATGAAAAAAATACAACCAGAATCAAATTCCTTTCTTAATTCTTGTTTACTAAAGAATGTTTACTATATGACTATCAAGATTCATTTTAGGATAATTTCTAAAAGCACCACAGATTAGGAAAAATATGGCACAAGCTACAAACAGGGATATTTCCCTATTAAAACAAATATGTGAAGACTGTAATTGGTCTTACTGTTAACTAATTTGTTATAATAGAAAATTTAGATACTCAAAGCTGAAACAGATTACATAAATTGTAGAAATACCATTCTTGCTAAGAATTTTAGGAGGATTAAATTAAAGCAGCATTTATAATATCCCATTTGGGGACTCCTGAAGAATGTTACTGAAGTCATAACATAGCTAGGACTAAAATTAACATAATAAAGTGACAGATTACACGAGTAAAGGCAGACATCCCTATTTGGTCTAAGTGTGATTTTTCCCCTTCCAAGTAAGGGAGAACGAAGGGAAAACAGCTTATCTATTCATTTGTTTAAATATTTACTGTTAAAATAACATTTATTTAGATATTTATTTACTATTAAATGATTAGTACTTAGTTAACAGCAACATGAGCAGATGGGAAGTAAAATGGGAAATATGTATTTAAGCTCTAGGAAATGAACTTAATATACTTCTTTGATTTTAAGAATTACAACACAAAGTTTATTTAATAGTGGAGCTCACTAGTGACGCAAGAGTCAACATTTCTCTCTCTAGGTCACTGTAATAGTCAAGTATGAGCAAGATAAAGCATTTAACAAATCAAAGTTAAATCAGAATCTGTATGTAAAATGTCTTGAATAGAAAGTTCCATAGAAATTAAAACAGGTTAATATCAAAACACTGAAGTGGCCATAGGAATAATATCATATAAAGGTTTATCATAAATAAAGATTAAAAAGAAGAAAAAACTAAAAACATTTGCTTGCTAAGGCAAGTACTTCTGGATTACAGATGTTAAAATAAAAACTGCAGTTATGTATCTTACCCATACCAAGACTCACGTACTGGGGACATTACTATACGATTATAAGACACACTTTCGAGCATTATATAAATACATGGGCACATGAGGCAAAAATGGCACTTTTTAACTCCCTAAAGTAACTATGTCGGATACAAATACCTTTAAGTTGTTTTACTTTATGTAACAAAACCAAAACCAAACAAAAAACACAAGACAAAACCAAAAAACCTAAACTCAAAGTAAAAATTTCACAGTCAAAGTAAATAAAAACAGACATAAACATACTAAGAGAGTGCTTTCAAAATCTTAAGAACATGAATCTTTCCATACAAATTGCTGCATTAATGTAATTTATTTAAGGATTATTTTTTAAATGAACATAACAATATAACAACACTGAATATCCTCAGGAGAGAGGATAAGTTTGATTATTTCTAGAAATACTCCATTCTTTTAATATTTATAAGCTGAAATAATGTCTGCATACATAGCATAACTCTCTAGGTATACCTTGCTATTGTCTCTCTCTTGAATGCAGCTTTTCATAATATCCAGTATCCAACCCAGTCATAAGATTTGATGGATCCTACCACTTAAAGTAGTACTGTAGAACAGTATCAAATCTTTTCTCTGGCGCCACAGAGAAAGATTAATCCAGACTTCCTAGGCGATTCTCTTCAGAAAATGCTTTCACGGCGATCATTTCTTATATGAGAATATAGGATTAGTATACTAACCTTTAAGAAAATAAATACTGGAAAATAGGGTTAAATTCTATAGGCTACCACCATGAAGGGAAACAGGCTTTAACATCAGTCAAAGGAATGCCTACTCAAAAAACTATGTTAGAACTATAAGTCATAATTCTAAATAAATATGAGACAGCTGTTGAAAATAATAATTTTTAACAAAAACCTTAAATTGTCCATTGCCAATTCAAAAGAGCTATTATTGAACATTATAAACTAATTAAACTTTTGTTCTGACTCATTCAGAAACTTAGTTCTACAATTACAGATGTGCTAAATGCATGTCCAGCACTCTGCCTATGCAGAATCCAGTATTTCTACTTATGAAATGACTATGCTGTGCTGTACAGGCCAAAGGCAAGGCTGACATTATCCTACTGGCACCCTGCTGTGCATTTTCAAACCACACTGGGTGCGTAATCCTTACTTTAATTCAAACTGCAAAGTCTTAATCAATCTTTAACTAAATTATTCTCATATCCAAATGATACCTGCACATTTTTTGAGTTAAATATGTTCTCTATGTTTGAATATTCGGAACTGTTTTTAAAGATGTATGTTTCACTGGGGCCCAACTCTCTATAGTAGTTAACTTAGATAAAAAAGCTACGGGTACTCAACACAGAGGGCTCAGCCAAGAAGAAACAAACTGTAGACGAAACTTAACTCACACGATCAGTCCTGTAGACAGTTCATCTTAAAAGGAAAAAAAAAATCTACAATACTGAATTGCAACATACAATTTGCCCTTAAGTAATTCAAACACAAGAAAATCCAAGTTTATAGTGCTTCCAATTTGCCCATGGGTATTTATAGTACAAAAAAGTTTTCTGCCATACAATTCAACCAAGCATTCTTACAAATGATTGCATTTAAAACTGCACATGTATATGTATCTATATATTAAATTTCTCTTTTGTATAAATAGATATATTTAAAGTCAGGTTTTGTAGCATTCAGTGGCACATCTCTTAAGTAAGTTATGGTACACTGAAAGTTAAGCATATCATGAATAAAAATGCACCTGACAATTATCAACTACAGAGTAATCAGGGAAACCAGAAACACAGTAGTTTACGTTTGTAATAAAGAGTTATTGACTGATACAGTAAGAATGAACCCAACTGCAGGACTACTGAAGCAGAGGCACCCAGAGACCATCCGACTTGTTCAAGCCTGTCATAACCATCATTCATTTAGTGCTGGGAAGGCATCACATGCTGTTCAGGACCCAAAATGCACACAGGCTCAGTATATCACATCCACAAGTACAAATCAGAGTTCATGGTCACCAGGACTGTATGGTAAACACAAGACCCCTTTCTTGATCCACTTCTAAAGGAAGGGGAAAACTATGGTAGTCACCTTTCATGACAAATTAAATAATTATTAACAACAGTAACTGCTTATCTTTAATATACCTTGCACTGCTAGAAGCTGCTCCTCTGTGGTCCAACGGGCATTAATTTTCTGATTTGACTACAAAATTAAAGAGAAGTTTCCTAATGAGGATATGAAGACAGACATTTTTCCAAAGTGCTTATTTTTTAAAAAATTTTTCACCAAATCACAGATAAGAGATTACTAAAACTCTGATTTATGAGGATTTCATTTTTATAAGACTTAAAAAATATATTTTGAATTACCTTTTACCAACACAAAAAAATAATGAAAGGGAAATGTACCAATTTGAGAGAAAGAAAAACATTCACACTCACACCCTAGTCAGAGATGTCAAAACTGAGAAAATTTATTAATCACTCATTTTCCAACTATAATGTTCCTATCATACACCACATATGTTAATTTTAGCCTAGTTTTAACATTTAAGAGACTTTGTTTTCTTTATAGAAGGATCTGTGACTCTCAAATTTCTTTTCTTCATATTTAGACTAAACCTATTCTTACTCCATCAAAAATAGTGTTGTATAAATTAATGTAAAACTGTAGATAAGGCCTGTGCCCTAAATTAATATTTCTTTAAATTTCTAAAGCAGAGAGTGACCGAGTATAAGAACAGATTTTCCCCCTTCCTACACTTCCTACATTAATCCCAGTATTTTTGTTTAAAAAATTTCTCAGTTTAAGATTTTGACTATGGCAGCATTACAGTATTAAACATCTAAGCAAATTTCACTAGTGTACACCCACTTCTTAGTGATTAAGAACCTTTGGCAGTAGATGGAGGGACAGAAATAAGCATTCTAGCCTACAGAGGTTTATAGTAGAAACTGCCCAGATAAAATGGCCAATGTAATGCACATACATGCTGGGCAAAATAGAAAGTAGGGTTTCCTCTAAGAAGGGGTGTTGAGGCCTTATCTCAGTTGTAGTCTTAGCAATAAGAATCTCCACAGTACATAGAGGTTCTGCTGCTGCTGCTGCTAAGTCGCTTCAGTCGTGTCCAAGTCTGTGCAACCCCATAGACGGCAGCCCACCAGGCTCCCCCGTCCCTGGGATTCTCCAGGCAAGAATACTGGAGTGGGTTGCCATTTCCTTCTCCAGTGCATGAAAGGGAAAAGTGAAAGGAAGTCGCTCAGTCGTGCCCGACTCAGTGACCCCATGGACTGCAGCCTACCAGGCTCCTCTGTCCGTGGGATTTTCTAGGCAAGAGGACTGGAGTGGGGTGCCACTGCCTTCTCCCACAGAGGTTCTGGGTAATATCAACTTTCTCACCATGAGTGAAGACATATAAGCAAGCATTTGGAGGAAAGAATGAAACATAAATTCAAAAAAAGTTATGAAAGAAGAAAGAAAAAAGTCAAAAAAAAAAAAAAAGACCTGAGTAAAGGAGGGAAAAATCAAAAATACAAAGCACTGAGTTTCAGATGATGAGATTTAAAAAGGATAGAAAGGCAGGCCAGGCAACAGGGACAAGCCTCCAGGTTAGGATACTTGTGAAGAGGCAAAGGAGAAACAGGAAATGGGCAAAGAGAGAGGGGAAACAGGACCTACAGGAGCAGTAAGGGTGAACCAAGGCTAAAAGAGTGAGAAGAAAAAAGAGAGAAGAGAGGGAAAACCAGCGATTTTAAACATATGGCCTTCCAAGAGGAATAATAAGAATGGAGTAGGAGGTAATATCTGAGTTAATACCCAGGCAATGTGTTGCTACCTTGGCTGTGAAAGGTAGACAGGAGAAGTCCTTGGTACCCAAGGATAACTGGTATTAGAACCTATTTAAAACAGGTCCAAATATTTCAGGGTAAATGGTTAAAAAAAATAAAAGGCTGAATGTAACAATCTGAAATATGAAACTAAAACTTAGGAAAATTAGTTCATTAAAAGATAGTTACTGACTCCACTTACAAGCTTTAATTTTATTTCTTGGCATACTTTTTCTGACTACACAGTGGTATAACACTCTCTAGCTTTGAAATTTACAACATGAGCGCAGAATATAGGTCATTTTTGTTTTGAAGACGTCGATGATTTTCTCAAATTTCTCTTCTCTTTATTGTAACTCAAATTATTTTTATTTTAAATGCCTGAATCACTATCCTTTTTTTCCCATCATTAATTCTGCTACATACCCATCTGTCAACAATTTTGCAACTGATTAAAGCCGTTCTGTACCTTCAGACTTCATAAAGTTTCACATCTTTTGCAAGGCTTACAATTTCATTTTGTATTTGCACTGTATTAGCAACAGAGTAACAGAGGAAGATGCTGCTGTCATGGATGGGAAGGATAATAGCTAGAGTTAATTAGGAAAAGTTACTGAGGAGAGCCTAACTTTGTAAGTGCTCAATTCACTAGTGAATAGCTTCTTGTTTGGCAACCTTTGCTTCTCCATCTATCCCTTAGATTAATGAGCATTTGTATACTGAACATTTCTTGTGATACTACATTGCAAGTGGTTCTTAGGGTTAAAGTTAGCATATATGTGGAATATATATAAGGATATATGTAACCTGGTGGCTCTAGTAAAGAATCTGCCTGCCAATGCAGGAGATGCGGGCTCGATTCCTGGGTCAGGAAGGTCCCCTGGAGAAGGAAATGGCAACCCATCCAGTATTCTTGCCTGGGAAATCCCATGGACAGAGCAGACTGACAGGCTACAGTCCATGGGGTCACGAAGACTCGGACATGACTTAGTGCCTAAACGACAACCACAAACAATAATAGAAACATCCAGCACAGCACCCGAGCAAACACAAATTAAAGCCGACCAATCAGTGTTGGTTAAACCCAAAAGGCAGGAAATGGAGGAAAAGGAATCATTAATGAAAAGGGAACAAAAAGTAAAAAACAAATAACAAGCCCTATGAAGACTTATTTTTGGCTTATAAGCAAATCAGGAGATGGGATAAACACAAACAACTATTACTGAAAACAGTAAACTGGGGATTCAAAGGTGAGAGGGAAAAGTCAAAATGATTACAATGGGGAAAAAGGAAAGTTGAAGGGACTGGAGTCAGAAATGGATCTAAGAACATAAGTTCCTGAAAGGCAAAAACGAGGAGAAGGCATACCATGTTCAGGGAACAAGAGATTTTTGTTAGGAAGCAGTGATAAATAAGCCCGGAAGGTTGGTGATACTTAACTAAACCAAAATATGGTGAGGTCCACTTCTGGAAGGGCTGAAAACACCAAGGCTGACGAGTTCATACTAGATTTAATAAGCAATCTGGGGAAAGCAGGGAGCAAAGAGAGAAGGGTAGGATTATGAGCAGAATAAGACTTTTAAGCCTAGAAAGCTGGGAGAAGGGTGATGCTGTTAAGGACTTAGGCTAGGCAAGACTAAGAGGAGGAATTTAACTTGGGATACACTGAAAATAAGGTAGTGGGCGGAGGCTAAAAGATTCATCTATTCAAATACACTTTTTTTTAAAGGTGTTTGGAAAATGCTTATGAGGGGAAACAATGGAACCAGCTTACTCAGATGAGAGGTTCTAAAATCAAACTCTGAATTTTTTAAAGTTTTTTTTCCTTCCAAAATTACTCTTGAAATGTTCTTACAAAGGTAGCCGTGGAGATAGGCAGTCTTGCAGAAAGTCCATGCTGGCAGTTATTCCTCCAGTACTGGAAAGGGCCACTAGTTTCTCAGTTACATCCCAGATGAAGTCTTTGGCTTGAATTTAGGATTAGTAGTAAGTGAAAAATATAAATACTTGTGTAAATACTAAAACATTGTTCAGTTCAAGGAAATGCTCAGGAGGCATGTGAAACTGACTAAAGGAATGCTGGACTCCCCGTCTCTAGCTCGTACCCACTCACTCTGGGTCATACACTTAATAAACGGAGGTCAGGCAGAATTGCCAGTACTGTTGCCCTTGCTGTTATTAAACAGACTCTTTTTTATTTGGTTGAATTTATGTCATTTAAATGTATATATGATATGACTTTAATACAGCAAAGTGATGAGGTTGTATCCAATTTCCAAAACAGAAGAAAAATGCATCCTGAGGATAAAAACTTGGAGAATGTCTTTATTTACATAGAGTAAGAAAAATTATAGCTGAGAAAGGAAAATAATAGTTATAAACATAAAAGTTAAAGTAAGAAGGAGGTCATCATTATGTGAAGGCTCAGAAATAGGCAAGGGAAATGAGTTGGAGCTGTGGAATTTGGTCATTAAGACCAATGTTAACGTTTAAGAAGACACTTCAGTGGAAAAATGCAGAGGAGGACTTGAAACTGCATGGAATTAAATAGTCTATGTGCTACAAAATGGAAACAGTGGAAGAGAGGAAAGGCTGTAGGAGTTAAGAGGGTCAACATTTTAAAAACATATAGGATTCCTTTAAGTTACTGATTTTTATATTTTAGAGCTAAGAAAGTTTGGCAGAGATGTGTTTACTTAAGGAAAGGACAACTAGACTATATCCAGGAATCTCAAATTCTGTGGTAGTTAAAGCTAGCTATGAGGTACCACTGAAAAATTCTTTTTCTTAAAAATAATAGAACAGCAATGTAAAACAATCCAGCATATAATAGCAACAATAATGTAAAAGCCCTCAAAGAGCCATCTAGAACAATCTATGACATCCTTAGCGAGTTCAGCATCTTTACTGTATCCTTCCCCCGCTAAATTTCTTCACGTCTTTCCCATTTTTGTCAGTAGTAGTTTCATACTACCTCTGACTTGGAAGAGTTAAAAAAGGTTACCAGGCTACCCAATGTTGAAAATTCAACTCAACATCCATAAAGAAAGGATGTCACACACCTATGCACGAAAATATCCATAGATTTGGAAACTTCAAGCTTCAAAAAGCACCCCTTTCTCAGATTCTTCCTTCTGGATTCACTGATCTCCTTGCCCCTTACCTAAACTCCACCCAAAACAAATCAAAGCATAATCAAACATGCCACGACTCCTTGCAACACCATCATGTACTTTCAAGGAGATACATAAACGTCTACTTTGCAAATGTTCTCTAGGTTTATCACTTGCTCTCCATTCCTACAACTAATACCTGACACTACCCAATACCTCTTTACCACTTATTTTATCTCTCACATACCCGGTATTTCAGCAGCTCTAAAGTTTCTAATTTATTTTGTATAACATGGCCAGGATACCTTTCCTGAAATGCAAATTTCTCATTACATCCTTCCTAAATTGAAAAAACTATAGGATCTTTTCATTTGCCTTAACTTAAAAGGCAAACTTCTCTTCTTAGCTTTCACAGTGGTCTTGCCCACTGATTTATATCACAAAGAAGTCCCTGTTAAACTCAACCTTATTAACACCTCTCATACATCCTGTGCATTCCTCCTCTGCAACCAAGTGTGCCTTCCCAAGTGGACAACGTGCTTCCTCAGAAAACAGTTTTTATACTTTCACTGAACTCTCCGTAGTGATTAGCACAATAATGAGTACATAATACATGCTCAGGGAATATCCAGTGTTTTTAATTTACCCCTCTGGATTTATATTTTGAATGCACTGCTCAACATCAAACCACTGTTCACATTATTCCTTCCATCTGCCCTTTTAGTATATGCAAAAATCCTACTCACCTTTCAGCTGAAACTTCCCCCTCTAGGAAGTGCTCTCTGATTACCCTACTTGAACAATAGCCACTTGTTTTCCTAAGATCTTCACTTATAAATCTATAAATTTAATCAGTCTGTCTTATAACATCTAGACTACAAATTCTTTTTTAAAAAGTAAATGGAAAAATCTATCCTTCCTCTTTTTCAGGTGTTGCCTCTGCCCCACCTCACACAGTGCCTAATGCAGTGCCTTATAAAAAACAAGTGGTCGACAAATACTTAGGAAAGTGAATTAACTTTCTTCACCAATTTTTCCCTAAATGAAAATAACAAATACAACCAAATGAATAAATAAAGCATCTTAGAAACTGTTTAGTTCCAGTTGAGTTACATCATTTAGTAGCTTGTTGCTTAAATGGTTAATAAAATTCCTTTATTAGGTATAGGGAGAACTTTTTTAGGTTAGGTATCAGCTAACCTAAAGGTAAGAGGATAGGGTACATGATTTTTCAAGGTTTTTACTATAACTGTTAATCTAGTGTTTTGAAATGTATCTATTCAGGTTTTTCTCCCCTATAAAGCAATAGGAACGATATGATAAATACAAATATATCCTGGGTATTTTCTAGATGATAAAACATATATTCATTTTTCAAGTGCATCTGAGTTCAAAATCAACCTTAATGTAATATACAAATTTCAATGTATGGACCGCAGTGCATTAAGGTTTTGGTTGTTTCATTTTGATCCTTATTTTTACAATAATCCAAGAGATGTAATAAATGGTAACTTCTAACCAATAACTACATTTATATGTGGGAATCTAACATACACTTTTACTATTATATGAAAACTTCCAAAAGAGGCAGCATTGCATTAATCTAGGACTCCAGTTGGACTCTAAGAATCTAAAACACAGCCAAAGGTTCACTGTTTACTATGATGTGTGATCTTGATCAAGTCAGTTATTCTCTCTAAGGCCCAGCTCCCTCATGCAACATAATAGTATTTATTTCATCTACTTCCTGGGACTTAAGTGAGCATCAAAAGAGGCAGCATATAGGAAAGTTATAAATGCTATTATACCTTCACATCTTACTTTATATAATGTTAATGAATGAGACTATTCTGCAATTTTCTGAACAATTTGAGATTAGAATTTTATTTCCTTGAAAATTTGGTAGACTTTTTCTATAAAGTTGTCTTGGCCTGCTGTTTTCTTAAGAGAAAAATGTTCATTGTTTCTTCAATTATTTAATGGTTACATATTATTCAGTTTTTGTTCTTTTTAAGACAATTTTGGTACACCATATATTCCTAGGAATTTCTAAGTTTTGTGTAAATTTTCAAACTTATTGGCATAAAGTTCTGAAAGCTATTCCAATAAGGTTTTCAGTATCTGCTATATTCTTTAATTTTTTAAAGTTAAACTCATAGTAATATACAAACATTTTAAGTTTTTTGCTTTTATGCATTTTATAATGGTTGGATGGCATCACTGACTCAATGGACATGAGTTTGAGCAAACTCAGGGAGATAGTGAAGGACAGGGAAGTCTGGCATGCTGCAGTTCACGGGGTCGAAAAGAGCTGGACACAACTTAATGACTGAACAACAACGAGTAATTATTCATTTTGATACAAAATTTAAAATAAATTTTTTGATGTAATAATTTAACATAAAATAAAGCAGTACTCTTTGTATTACACTATCTTTATTTAAATATCACTAGACTGTCAGTTTACCTCTGGGTTTGCAATGAGATATTAGTCTACATATATTTCATTCTTTTCCATTGCCTAACGTTCTTTAAAGAGACTATTCAAAACAAACAAAAACAACTTCCTTCATAATGATTCTTCCTTTCTAGAGGATTCTAGTAAGATGGCATATGAAGTACTACTTTTCTGCCTGCCACCCCCCCACCCCGTCCATACATAATTCATTTGTAGATATTTCAGTCAATCTGCTCTCTGGAGGGAAAAAAATCCCATTAGGACCAAACAGGATTATTTGATTATTACATACATAGAAAAGTAAAGCCAGGATATGAAGCATAACATAGGAGTCTTAAAAAAAAGAGAAAGAGAAAAGATTTTATAATAGAAGCTTCCGTAAAAAGATATGACTGGACAATAAGCATTTAAGTACACCCTTAGAAATCACCAATATAAAAAAACATATTAAGTTTTAGCAGAAGTGCAAGACAGACTTGAGAATATGGCCAATCTATATCTCGTATTTGGATTTCATATTTTCCAGGATGTAAGTCAATACACTAAAATCCTAACTGGAAACCTGAGCCAATAAACAAATATCTAAAACTAAAGTAAAATTTTGTTAAAACTGCTAAAATGAGCTCCTTTTGATCTTTTTCTTCCTGTTACCAATTCACACAGGTAGGAAACAGCTTTGAACAAACATAGCTATAGACCCCCAAATGCACTGGCTTCTTCATCAATGACTTTCTAGTTTCACAGGCACTGGGCCTACTACTATAGCTATTTTCTTTGCTTGATAGCAAGTGCTAAAGACAGTAATGGAATGATTTAACTTAAATCATTATTAGCCAAGTCTCAAGAGACTATCTATCTAAATGACAAAATAGAGACATAATAAATTATCTATATAATAAAATCTTCAAAGTATTAGCACATGTAACCAAAATATAGTAATTGAACACTGAATACCTCAAAGAACAAGGTTTCACCACACTTAGTCACGTATACTCTTCAATAACATACCTCAGGAGGTTTGAATTCTTCAATTCCACCTTCCATTTTCTGTTTAAGTGCACTGTTTACTTGCTTAGCATTCTGAACCTTCAACAAAATAACCAAAAATATGAATCAGATCATGTACTTAGGTGAATTTTTGAGTATTAATAAGTGAAAAGGATATATATTAAAAACCCTGTTACCCCAGGGGGATACAGCACTTATCGCACTTAGGGTGGAATGCACCACTCATTCAAGCAGCATACACATCAACTGCATACATACCTAACAGACTAACTGATGCAGTTCATAAGAAATCATTTAATTCTCACAACTACTCTGTGAAGTAAGTACTATCATTTCTGTTATAACTTGACATATGCATTCTCAAAAGTCACAGTACTATCCAAACTGCATAGTAAAAACCACAGGGCTTATGAGGAAAAAGAGCTTGAGACACAACACTCAAAAACGTCATCAATGACACATAGCACAGTTCTAAACAGTAAAGAAATTCACATGTGATACAAAAAAGATGATGCGTTATCTTAAAAGGCTGCTTACATAAGTGGGTGTCAAAATAACTACAACTTGTGAATTCTTGGGAAGTGGAAGGAGGGTTATTTGCAATCAGATGAAAAGTTTTAACACGAGATGTGGGTGTGTATGGCAAATAACACAGTATATGCCCCCACAGTTCAAATGTGAACTGTGTGGGGATATACTCAGCTAGGTATAGTTTTTCACTAACGAAAATCCACATAAGCAAATGCAAAAGGCACATTATGTTCAAACTGTCCCCATGTACATCAATGATGCTGGAACAGATTCATGCTTTCCAAACAAGCACTAGAGCAGAACTGGACTTCAATTTAAACAGTAGGAATGAAGGAGTGGTGGTGGTACACAAGACGGGTCAAAGAAATGACTTCGAAACAAAATTAAGGTGTCTTTGTAAACAACTGACTGTGGAGAATCAGGGAGAAGGAGGAATCAAGGATAACTCTTTGGTCACTTGCTTGAGTGATTGAGTGCATATGGTGTTATTCACCAGACAGGGGGTGCAAAGAGAGGGACAGATAGCTCGTGGGCATGAAGAAATCAGTCTGGATGGTGCTTATGAGACGTTTGGGCTAGGAAATGGTAGAATTTCTAAATCTAAGAATGCAAATCTTCACTATGTTACACATCAAATGAATATCCAAGAAAGGAACTTAAAGCTTTAAAAAAGTTCTTTCACAAGAATCAACAAAGGACTTTCCTGGTGGTCCAGTGGCTAAGAATCCACAGAGGACACAGGTTCAATCCCTGGTCCAGGAAGATTCCACGTGCCACAGAGCAACTAAGCCTGTGAGCCACAACTACTGAAGCCTGTGCTTGGCAAGGAGAGAAACCACTACAACAAGAAATCCACGCGACAGAACTAAGAGTAGCCCCTGCTCACAGCAACCAGAGAAAGCCCTCAGGCAGCCCGAAGACTCAGCGCAGTCAAAAATAAATAAATAAATAAATAAACAATTTTAAAAAAATCAATAAAAATAGCTTATAAGTGAAGTAATAGTGGAGCAGTAGTACTGATGACTAAGTATGATTACAGGTGGCTGAGAACATTTTATTCATTATTTTAAAAAATTCTGAGCACTTTAAAAATATCACAGGCAAAGTGTTTTAGAAGTTCTCTAAAGAGAAGGGGTGCTGTGGGTTGGAAGATGGGAGTCTTACACACATTTATGGTTTGACTAAAGGCAAAGCATTCAATCAAATATATACTATATATACTTGAGAATCCAGCATCATAAAAGTCAAAAGAAAGGAATTCTAAGGAGGAGGAGGTGGCTTTCAATAGAGATGAGAACCAAGAAGAGGGCACTGGACTGGGCAACTGGTTCATAAACAATCTTAAGACAGCTTATTCAGTGGCAGAACTGGGATGGGATGTGGGACAGAAACTAGATTGGGAAGCCTCTGAAAATAAGTGGTAAGAAAGCAGAGGAAGCTAATGTGATAGATTTTGATATTTATTCTAGAAGTTTGCTGGAGAAGAAAACAGAAATATAAAAGCAGTTTGGGTAAGTAACCAGGGTCAAGGGGTAGAGAAATCTGAATGTTTAGGATAGAGAAAAACCATCTCAGTCCCATACTACCCTGTTGCAAAGTTCTTACATTATATGGAAGTGGTATAATATTAACTCTAATGGTGCATACTGTGATATCTAAACAAGGATGACACTGTAAGCTAAGGATACATGTTGTAATCCCTAAAGCAACTACAAAAAAAAGAAAACCCAAAAAACAAAGAAGAGATATAGCTGAAAAATATAAATATGATCATGTTACACCTCTTTTAAATCCTTCAGTGGTTTCCTCACTCATGATGAATTTTAAATTTCTTAACATGACCTTCCTATAAATTTCTGTCTAGCTCTGCAAATAACCTGCTAAAGGCAAGTAGGAATTAATGAAGCACTTTAAGATGAGTGATCTTAAATTTTAAAATTTTAAAAGAATTTTAAAAGAATAAAAGTATTTTAAATAAGAGTATTTTCAAAGAATAAAATTGATAAAATGTGTAACAAGGGACTGAGAAGAGGTAGATAGCAAGGAGAATCAACATGATAGTTATAGTCAGAAAAGAGGTGATAAGAGCCATAACAAGGATAGTAGAGATTAAAAAGCTGGGGATTGATTTAAAGAAAATTTCAGAAGTAAAATAATCTACCACTTGAGTTTGTGTGTGTTGAGAGTAATACAGGCAAGGGATGAGTAAAAGATAAATTCAGATGTTTCAACAAACAAGGAACAGAAAAAAAAAAATCTTTGGGGGTTAAATGAGATGTCTAACAGGTAGTTGAAAATATAGTTATAGAGCTGGGAGAAAAGCCACAGCTTAGGAAATAAACTCAGAAGTCAATGGCAAGGTTGGTTAATTCAGACCAAGAAAGCTCAGACTTAGAAGAGAACTTAAAACAACAACAGAAATAAATAAATAAAGGAAAAGCCAGAGAAAGACTGGAGACCTAATAACAACCATTAATGAGTATGTACTATGTGTAAGGCACTAATGTTGTAAGCATTTACCCTATATTACCTTGTTTAATTCCTCCCAACCAAAATATCATTATTCTCATTTTAAGACAGAGAAACTGAAGTTGAGAGAAGTTAAACAGCTCCCCTAGGGTTGTGCAGGAAGTAAGACAGTGTAGCTAGGTTTAGAACTTAGGATCACTGACTCTAAAATCTTATCCACTACCTGATTATGATAATGAAACTTTTAAATAATACTGCTGCTACTACTACTGGTGCTAATGATGACAATCCATATGTATTATCTCAAATAATTCTCAACAATCTGCAAGAGAAGTAAGATTATTATCTCAAATTTTATAAATAAAAAATGGAAGCTTAGACAGGTTCTATTATTTCCCAGCATCACAGAGCTAACAGGTAGCAATGCTGGGATTCAAATCTAAAATACTCAGTGGCATCTTATAGTTTGAAAACAAGGTAAATAAGAAACATAAAGCTTATGTAACTGAGTGGCTGAGAAAATCTGTAAAAAAAAATTGAGTTTACAGGGATAAAGTAAATAAGCAAAATGGACAGAATCATCAAAAATAATGATTTTTATAAAATACCTGACGTTTTAAAGAGATCAACTCCATGTCCAGTTGCCTCAGGATGGTGTTGGCTGCATTGGGGCTACAGGAAACAGCTACCACATCCTCTTGGGTTAAATACATGCCCTTAGGTGGACGGCACTTAGAACGCTGAGAATGATGGCGGTGTTGTAAACTCTGATATTCTCTCCTCCCAAGTCCAATTTTGCTAGTTTGGACAGGCTGGTCAGTATTACCCTGGAAGAAAAAAGAATAATAGGTCATCTGGGTTTGTATACAGGTATAAGCTGAAAACAGTCCATTTCTGTTACATTAAGTGCACCTACTAAATACTTCTAACCAACTATATTACATATGAGTCCAAACACACACACACACACATACAACAACTATCAATTACAGGGAAATGAGCACACAACATAGTGCATGTTTCATTAATCCACTCAATAAAACGTTAGGTTTCTATGCCCAGAAGACCATGAACAAACGAAAAAACAAGGCGGATTTTACATTATTTTAGTTTGCTTCACAATTTCAAGATGGGATATATTTTCTCTCAGCAATAAAGAGGGGAGGGGTAAGCTACAACTTACTAAGTATAAAGTTTTAAAGAAGGTAAAAAAAGGGGCAAATTAGGAATCATGACAATTGGTAGATCAGACAACTGGTAAAAGAGATAACATTTTATTCTCACTTTTGAGTTGTTGAAAGAGAACTATGCCTCTAAAAATTAAAAAGAACACAAGATTATTTTAATACTAACAACATTTCTAAACTCTTAAGTCTATTTACCTGTGAATAAAATAACATTGAAATTTTCACTTTGGAAGAGGTTTAAAAAGCTCTAATAATGATCACCATGAACTCTGAAGTAGGCTTTCATTATTATATTTGCAATATTCTTAAAAAATGTGATGTAAAAATACAATGTTATTCTGTGCTTCTAAGATAGGAATCCATTAGAAACTGTGTTCCATTAGGCTGAAGACAATATACTGAACAGACTTAATAATTCATTAGAAAAGGAACTCTGAGTAAAAGTCATAAAATAATTATATAGTGTCCAGTATTGTAATTCACTCTGTTCCTTAAAACTCAATTCAAAGCAACACATGACAGATTTGATGTTCAGGGAAAATCCTCCCAGTATAGCACTCCTAAAATTGCTAGATTAAGTATTTTTTAAAATCTTTTAAAATTCATTTCTGAGCTGGCAGAGGAGTGAAGAAACGCCTCAGGGACCAGAAATGATGAGAAAGCAGGAATCTAGAGAGAGAAGCCAAGGATGCAGGAGCTGACACTTGCTAAAGGACAACAGACAGCAGGTGCAGGGCACAAGGGTGAAAGCCAGCACTCTGGAAGGGGAGGGGCCGCCAACACTGTGCAAAGCAGGAAAAATGACCCTGCCTGGAAAAGGGAGGATGGTTTAAAGGTCAAGACCACTTCAACCTTGGCTGAAAGGAAAGCAAAGAAACCAGAGTCTTTCCTGAGAATCACTAGCCACAGGCCTATATTCAGACAGGTTTGGAGACTAAATTTATATGAACTGTCTGGCCTGAAAAACTCCAAATCAAAAATTTACTTTAGAGTGTCTCAGGTTGGTAGGGCTTTCAGTTAGCAGAAGTAAATGCAAGCTGTCTAGAAGAATGCACTTTAAATGCAGGTCTTGAAAATTTTCAACAAACATGTTCCAAGGAAAATGAGCTCACAACTACAAACTGCCAAACAAGCCTCCTGAGCAAACCACTGCAGAAAGCAAACAACAGAATTATATCTGCAAAGATCACAAATATTACAATTACTGGATAAAGAGAATACAATAAAGATGTTATACATGTACAAAGAAAGAAAGAATTGAAAATATGGAATATTCTTATAAGAAATGAGTCCATCAAAACTGACCAAGCAGACAGGCAAAAAACCCAAATAGAACATCTGGAAATAACAAACATTATAAATCAGATTAGAAATTCAATGGATGGGTTACTTAGCAGACTAGACAGAGCTCAAAAGAAAATTAGTGACTCTGAATGCACCTATGAGAAAAATGCCCAAAACGTAGCACAGACGTATGGAAAGACATGGAATACATGAGTGGTTAAGAGAAGTGTGAAAAGTCCATTACATTTCTAAAAGAATTCTCAGAAGAAAGAGTAGAGAGAATGAAGGAGACTTTAGATTCAAAGACTCAACAAATGAGAATTTTACAGAACTTAAGATAGGATTTAGAAAGTACAAAGGAATCCAAAGCAGGTTTCAAAAAAAAGAAATCCATAGCCATATACATCAAATGAAACTATGGAACACTAAAGACAAAGAAGAGATCACAAAAGCAGACAAAGAGAAAAGTTACAATACCTCCAAAGAAGGGTGTGGAGAAGAAAACCCTCTTGCACTGTTGGTAGGAATGTAAAATGACATCACATTATGGAGATTCCTTAAAAAACTAGGAACAGAACTACTATATGACCCAACAATCCCACTAATCGGCATATAACCTAAGAAAACCATAACTGAAAAGAGATGTTGCAGCACTATTTAAAATAGCTAGGAAGCAATCCAGATGTCCATCGACAGATGAATGGATAAAGAAGCTGTGGTACATACATACAATGGAATATTACTCGGCTATAAAAAAAGAAAACATCTGAGTCAGCCCTAATGGGGTAGATGAACCTAAAGCCTGTTATACAGAGTGAAGTAAGTCAGAAAGAGAAAAACAAATATTGTACATTAACATACATATATATAGAATCTAGAAAGATGGTACTGATGAGCCTATTTGCAGAGCAGCAATGGAGATGCAGATAAAGAGAACAGACTTGTGGACACAGTGGGGGAAGGAGAGAGTAGCATGGAAACGTATAAATTAACACATGTAAAACAGACAGGCAGAGGAAATTTATTGTATGATGCAAGGAGCTCAAATCAGGTGCTCTGTGACAACCTAGAGGGGTGGGATGGAGTGGGAGGTAGGACAGAGGTTCAAGAGGGAGGAGACATATGTATACCTATGGCTGATTCATGTTGATGTATGGCAGAAAGCAACACAATATTGTAAATCATTCAAAAAATTTTAAAAAATTACCTCCAAAGGAATGATAATTAGCCTGACAGCAGACTTCTCTAAAGCAGTGACAGAAATCAGAAAGCAGTAGAATAATATCTTCAAATAATATCGGTCAACCTAGGTAGGAGTCTAATCCCAGCAAAACTAAGGGTTTAAGAAATAGGTATTTTGGACATTCCAAAACTGACTGTGTTCATAATCAATAGACTCTCATTAAATTAACCTGTAAAAGATACACTTAGGAAAAAAGAAAAATTATTTTCAAAGAAAGTTCTAAGATTCAAGAATGAAAGGTAAGCAAAATTAATTTTAAGTATTAAAAATTGGGTAAATTTCTTGTTAGCTTAGTAAATCTAACACTATGTGTCCAATGTGATATATTAAAAAAATAAGATGTAACTAAAACTGGAAAAAAAATAGCATATAAAACAAGAAGGTAGTGGCTGAAGTCAAAGCATCTTAGAGGTCTTAAATTAACCAGAAACTCATTAAAAGCACCAAAATTAGACTTTAAAAGTTAAATATGCAGGATAAAATTTCCAGAGTATACAATAAGAATAGCAATATAGAAACATTCCAAACTAATAGAGAGTAAAATAAAAAAAAAAAAAAATCAAACAAGAGATGAATTCTTGATCCAAAAAGAAAGTAAGTCAACTAGAAGATAAAAATAAGAAAGAACAAAAATACAAGTATCAATCATGACCGGCATAAAGGGGCTAAACTCTCTAGATAAAATAAAGAACACCACATATCTGTCCCTGTAAGACACGTACTTAAAACATGAGGACACAGAAGTGTTGACAGTGAAGAACGATATACCAGTCAAACACAACAAAAGAAAGATGACAGAGCTATCAGCTCAGTTCAGTCGCTCAGTCGTGTCCGACTCTTTGCAACCCCATGGACTGCAGCAGGCCAGACTTCCCTGTCTATCATCAGCTACTCCCAGAGCTTGCTCAAACTCATGTCCATCGAGTCGGTGATGCCATCCAACCATCTCATTCTCTGTTGTCCCCTTCTCCTCCTGCCATGATCTTAGTTTTCTGAACATTGAGCTTTAAGCCAACTTTTACACTCTCCTCTTTCACTTTCATCAAGAGGCTCTTTAGTTCCTCTTCACTTTCTGCTATAAGGGTGGTGTCATCTGCATATCTGAGGTTATTGATATTTCTCCCGGCAATCTTAATTCCAGCTTGTGCTTCATCCAGCCCAGCATTTCGCATGATGTACTCTGCATATAAGTTAAATAAGTAGGGTGACAATATACAGCCTTGACATATTCCTTTCCCAATTTGGAACCAGTCCATTGTTCCATGTCCGGTTCTAACTGTTGCTTCTTGACCTGCATACAGATTTCTCAGGAGGCAGATAGAACTATACCAGACAAATAATCTTTAAAAGTAGAAGACATCAAAAGAGGTGAAAGGATCATCATATACAGATAAAAGTTTCAAATTCAACAAAACAGTTTCTACACATCTAATAAATAATAGCTTCAAAATATAGTTATTTCTCTATAGTCCATCAGATAAGCACATAAACACCAACAAAACCAATACTAGCAAGTAGGCAAGCAGTAACAGAATATTGATTTCAATCATATTAACTGACAAGCTTCAATTAAGACACATTAAAAAAAAACCTATAACCAATAATTAAAGTATATATTACTCTCAAGCACACATGGAAAAACATTCATGAAAATTTAACATACTAGGTTTGGAGGTTTTAAAACATATCCTCAAATTCCTCAACATTCCAACCATTGGGAAGAGAGACTCTCTATCCTATTCTCCTTGATTCTGGACCAAGTTCAGTAGCTCACGTACAACCAACAGAATGCAGCACATGTGACACTGAGTAACTTGCAAGGCTAGGCCAGAAATGGCTAGGTACCTTCTCTCTGTGCTTTGGGGATGATTACTTTGGAGGAAACCAGCCATGGTAAGAAGCCAGATTACTAGGGGACCACCAGGCTGGAGAGGAATGCTAGCTGACAGTCAGGTGAGCAAGTCTGAAACCTTCAATAACATCCTACTTGATGCTCAAACCTAAAATTATTCTCTCTAAAGTCAGGAATAAGATAAAAATATTTGCTATTATAACTTCTCTTCAACATTATATTGGTGATTCTAACCAGTTCAGTAAGGGCAGAAATAAAAAGTATTACAAGGATTGAAAAGAAATAAAACTGCTATTATTTTTAGATAATATAAACCTCTATATAGGAAATGCAAACTAATCTACAAACAGGTAACAAAGATTTCATTTCTCTCCAGTTGATATACAGATTCAATGGAATATCAAGTAGGGCTTTCCTACTTTGAAGTTTGAGATAAAGGTCCAATAGCCAAGGAAGCCTTAAGAAGCACTACCAAGTAAGGGGAATTATACCAGCAGCTATCAAGGTTTATTATAAAGTTATACTAATTAAGACATTGTGCAACTGACAGGAGAAGCACACTAGAAAGCCAGTGAAAGTGCAAATGTTAGTCGCTCAGTCATGTTTGACTCTCTGCAACCCCATAGACAGTAGCCGGCCAGGCTCCTCTGTCCATGGAATTTCCCAGGCAAGAATACTGGAGTGGGTTGCCATTCCCTTCTCCAGGGGATCTTCCCGACCTAGGGATTGAACTCGGGTCTCCTGCACTGCAGGTGGATTCTTTACCGTCTGAGCCACCAGGGAAGCCCCTAGACAGGCATACTTATACAGAAACCTCATCCATGATAAACCTGATATGGCAGACCAGTTGAAAGAGATGAACTCATTTTCATATTAGAAAACAAAACAAACAAACAAAAAAACGGGTCTCTATCTGACAACATAAACCAAACCTAATTACTGACAGATAAAGGACATAAGTGTAAAAAGCAAAATTTTAAAATTTACAGAAAAAAATATAGAATATTGAAATTTGAATATTTATGTACTTTTGATGAAATAGCTGTTCATCAAAGCATGTAACGAGAGTAAAAAAAGATAAACCAAGAACCGCTAAAAGATCTCTGCAACACACTTAACCAAAAAATTAGTATCTAGAATGCACAAGGAATTCAGTAAGAAAAAAATTCATACATTCTCTTTAAGGAAAAGACAAAACCAAACCAACAGATAAAAAACAAACACAAATAAGCACTTTAAAAAAGACGCAATAATATATAATAAACAGATGAAAAAATAATCAGCCTCATGAGTAATCTGATGAACGAACTGAGAACACAATGAGATACCATTTCAGATTATCAGATTTCTAACATCTTGGAAGTCTTATCATATAAAGTATTGGCAGTGAATGCTGCGTGCTCAGTCGTGTCTGACTCTTTGCGACCCCATGGAGTGTAGCCCGCCAGGTTCCTTTGTCCTTGAAATTCTCCAGCCAAGAATACTGGAGTGAGTTGTCATTTCCTTCTCCAGGGAATCTTCTTGATCCAGGGACTGAACCTATGTCTCCTGCATTGGCACATGGATTCTTTACCTCTGAGCCACCTGGGAAGTCCTGAAGTATTGGCAAGGAAGTTGAATGAGTACTCTCATAGCCAATAGAAGTACATCAAATGTAGAAAATGATTTGCCATTATCTAGGAAAGTTAAACACAGTTTTAGTCTAAAATAGAGTGGTTCTAGTGATAAAGAACCCACCTACCAATGTAGGAGACGTAAGGGACATGGGTTTGATCCCAAGGTCAGGAAGATCCCCTGGAGGAGGGGATGGAACCACTCCAGTATTCTTGCCTGGAGAATCCCATGAATAGAGGAGCCTAGTGGGCTACAGCCCACAGGGTCACAGAGTCAGACACGACAGAAGCGATTTAGCTCACATACACCCAGGAAAAGTTAAACATGGTTATAGTCTAAATAGAGTAATGATACTCTAAACAATTGCAGGGTATTACTACTCACTAAGTCAAGAAACACAAGCTGGAATCAAGATTGCCGGGAGAAATATCAATAACCTCAGATATGCGGATGACACCACCCTTATGGCAGAAAGTGAAGAAGAACTAAAGAGCCTCTTGATGAAGGTGAAAGAGGAGAGTGAAAAAGTTGGCTTAAAGCTCAACGTTCAGAAAACTAAGATCATGGCATCTGGTCCCATCACTTCATGGGAAGTAGATGGGGAAACAGTGGAAACAGTGTCAGACTTTGTTTTTTTGGGCTCCAGAATCACTGCTGATGGTGATTGCAGCCATGAAATTAAAAGATGCTTACTCCTTGGAAGGAAGGTTATGGCCAACCTAGATAGCATATTGAAAAGCAGAGACATTACTTTGCCAACAAAAGTCCGTCTAGTCAAGGCTATGGTTTTTCCAGTGGTCATGTATGGATGTGAGAGTTGGACGGTGAAGAAAGCTGAGTGCCGAAGAATTGATGCTTTTGAATTGTGGTGTTGGAGAAGACTCTTGAGAGTCCCTTGGGCTGCAAGGAGATCCAATCAATCCATCCTAAAAGAGATCAGTCCTGGGTGTTCATTGGAAGGTCTGATATTGAAGCTGAAACTCCAGTACTTTGGCCACCTCATGCGAAGGGTTGACTCATTGGTAAAGACCCTAATGCTGGGTAGGATTGGGGGCGGGAGGAGAAGGGGATGACAGAGGATGAGATGGTTGGATGGCATCACCGACTCGATGGACATGGGTTTGGGTAGACTCCGGGAGTTGGTGATGGACAGGGAGGCCTGGCGTGCTGCGATTCACGGGGTTGCAAAGAGTCGGACACGACTGAGAGACTGAACTGAACTGAAGTCATAGTCGGCATTTTTGTGGAACAATGTGCACTGTGCACTTCATGAGAGCTGGCATCCCTTTCCCATTATATGCCAAGGGTGTCTGTCAACCCGAAACACCTCCATAATTTTTATATGTCCCTTATGCAGGTAATACTAAACCTTGCTGAGAACTGCTATCACAGAGGAGCCCTTGTATATGTATGTATCCAGGATATGCTCTTATCAGTATTGTTCATCATAAGAAGAAGCTAGAAACAATGTCCATTAATTAGAGAGTAGGTAAGTGGTGGCATATGCATACAATGGATGCATACGATTTCCTTCCAGCTTCCCACTGGAAAGAAAGTAGTGGGGTGCAGTAAAGAAAACAAAGGAGTTCTGTTTCTTCTTAAGCTCAGTGATGGACACACTGGTGTTTATTACTATTCTTCGAATTGTACATAGGCTATGGTATGTATACTTTCCTAATTTTTAAAAGTTAAAAATAAAAACCTTTCCATATAACGTGTCATTAACTTGCAGAAGCAGCTCTGTGTTAAAGGCAATGTCACAGCATCATTCCCTGCCTGGTGCCCCTATCATCTGGCAAAGAGCAGAGAACTGAATGAAACTGCTGACACACAGTGCCAGCCCTAGACCACAACCCTGCAGCATGTTTTTAACACTTTCTAAATTTTACTCCCCTCACTGTCTTTTGCTAACAGGATGAGATCATCGGCAAACAAAAGACCAATGTGTAAGTATCATCTCGCGTGGTTGGACAAAACAGTATTCCACATACACACATTTCCTAGGTAACTAAACCCAAATCCCTAATCTCTCATATTTGTACAGCATTTAAGAGTTTATAGCGTATATTCTTATCTGTTAAAATGTATCTGATTGAATGCCTACTATGTACCAGGCCCTGCAATTAAGACTCATTTCTTGCTCCTTAAGAGCTTACCACTCAGGGATAGGCAGGCAGGTGAGGGGAGATCAGATGTACACTCAGAAGTACCACTCAGCTCAATGAGGACTGCAATGGATTTAAAGGAAAACAAGGAAGCAATCAATTCAACATAAGGCAAGGGGAATTCACAGACAAGCTACATATTGCAGAGTTACGAGGAATTTGCCAGGCATATTTGGGAAGAAAGGGAATGCTAGAAAAAACAGATCAACAAAGAGCAAAAGCCAGGGCACTAAAACACTTACCTGAAACTCTCTTAGCAATGTGAAATAACAGGGTGGGGTGGAGAATGTCTAACTAGAAAGATTGTGTTTTATCCTATAGACAAAGCCATGGAGGAACTGCAAGCAGTAAATTTGGTTTTAAAAGGTTGTCTTGGCAGCAGTGTAGAGAATGGACTTGGAAGGTGTGGTGGTAAATTAAGATAAGATAGAAAATGTAATTCAGAGAAGAGATGAGAACCTAAAAATAAGGCAGTCACCTAGAAGACCAAAGAGAAAAGAATAACATTTACAGTTATTTGAGAGAGAGAATTAGAAACAGTAATCACACAATGAACAGAGTAATTGAGAAAGTGAAAAAGAAGTCACTAAAACCGAGACACAATGGTTAAAAGTGACTTCCACGCCGGCTCAGCGGTAAAGAATCCACCCGCCAGTGCAAAAGACACAGGTTTGATCTCTGGCTCGAAAAGATCCCCCAGAGAAGGAAACTCTCCAGTATCCTTGCCTGGAGAATTCCATGGACAGAGGAGTCTGGCGGGCTATAGTCCTTGGGGTTGCAAAGAGTTGGGCACAACTGAGCAACTAAACAACACTAGTTAAAAAGGTAGATGTGAATCAGATAATGGTGTTATAAAAGTCAAAACCAGATTTTCAGAACAAGGGAGGGGTCAATAACTTGAAATAATACAGGAAGCACAAGGAGAATGCACTGAGTAACCAGTCGTTGGATGTGGCAGTTAGGAAGGAGGTCACTGCTGACCTGTCAGCAGTTTGAGAGAAGTAAAGGGGCAGCAAGCTGAATGAAGCAAACTCTAAGAGTGAAGTAATGCTAAGATAGATAGTGATGCTTGTAAATGAAAGACTGGGGCATACTTCTGGGCTGCAGTGAAAAGGCTGAAAGTATGGCAAAGAAACTGAAGGAAAAGGTCCTAAAGGCAATATGCAGGGACAGGTAGGATCAAACTAGCAATGAAATTATACAGAACAAGGGGAGGGACCTTTCTTACTGTGAAAGAGAAGCAGGCAGCACAGACTGTTCATTCAGTAATTTCATATTACTGCATTTGTGACATTTTAAAAGTCTGATCCTATCAAGCACCAGCAAGGAAGTGGGAATGAGTACTGTGTAAAGTGCTGGGGGTACCAGATGTTCCAGGGCTACGGAAGCCCTGACTTCAAAGAGTTCACAGCTTAACAGGCAAAAAACAGTAATTCTAATATAATGTCCTAAGTGTAAATATATTCAGATAAAACGGGTAGTGTGGTAGCACAGGGGTTAGGGGAGGGGCTAGAATTTAAGGGCATTCCTGCTTGATATCTTCTCCTTGAAGTAGAAAGTGAAGTTATCTGCTGAGTTTTTAAGGGGAGAGGAGAGGTGGCAGGTGAGGTGTAGAAAAGGATGACTGTTCAAATACTTGCTTACACAATAAATTTTATTCAATGTTTATTATCTACTGGGTACTATAATAAGTGCTTTTGTATATATTACCTAGTTGATTGTCAGAACAAACCTATTATTTTAATTTTACCAATGGAAAAAACTGAAAATTACAGGTTAAAAACTGAGAGATGCTAAGGGTTACACTGAGATTGAAAACTATTTTTTACAAGTAGCAACAATGTACATGACTGTGTAATCTTCTCTTGTAACCCCAGACAAAGAATAGCAATTTATCCAACATTGTGGGTTTATAGGGTTAGAGAAGGAATAGCAGAAGAGTGAGAGAAATGGGGAATTAGACACCAGGAAGAGAGCAACTTAAAGAATTGGCCATTTGGTCTAAGGTTCAGGGGAACAAGGAGGCTTGGGAAAAAACGAAGGAATCAGGGAATTTGAGAACATTTAGCAGTAGTAAGAAAATCAGTAAAGTATCAAGCTGAGTAGAATTTTTCAAATTTCACTGATGAAAGACGACAAGTGCCAGAACAGGCCATGGCACTGAGTTCCTTATGAGGAGGATTGCGAGTCATTCAATTGGATGAAGTCACATTTCTGTCTCCAATTTTCAGTGTTATTTTCATAAGCTGCCTATACATCACAAACCTTTACCCACTGACATTTGGCCTATATATTTTTTACAATTATGTAATTCCTTGCCTTAATAAATGAGCATGTATATCAATTTAAAACTTTTCAAGATTTTAAGTCATCACCACTATCATTAAATTGAGGAGTATGACTGTATTTCTAGTTGGGAATTCTTCCATCTCTTCCTTTGAGGCAGCTTTCAATTTTCACTGCTGTCAGTATATCTGGTACTAATTTCTAATTTTTTATAAAATGGAATAAACTAAATGTTCGCCAAAAAACTATTCTACACTTAATATTGTCTCATCTGAGAGTGATTTTACTTCTTTTCTATGGATTAAAGAACACGTGTTGTTGTGGGTCGTTTCCTGGGAGTTCAGTGGTCAGGATTCCCGGTTCTCACTGCTGTGGCCCAGGTCCAATCCCTGGTCAGGGAACTAAGATCCTACAAGCCGTGCAGAGTGGCCAAAAAAAAAAAAATGGGCATCATGGGAGGGCTTTTATACCTCTGAATGGATGAGATAATCCCCAAATTACTTAAACTGCTGGCTAATCGGAGTTCTTGATGTTTTTGCTTTTCCAAAAAACTTCAATTAACATTGAAATTTACTACCTTCTAATCCATTATATAAAAATGTTTTTCTTAATATGAAGTACTACTCATTTTTTTGGAGTGAATTTGTAGAACAATTACAAGCACTCTGATGATCATCATTACCTCTTTCTTGGCTTCTTTTTTGGGATCATAATCACTATCGTTTCCATCCACTGGGTGTGTTTCTTCCACGTCATCATCACTGAAAAGAAATAAAGATTAATAAATTTAACTCACTTCTTTTTATTTTATTCCAGTGTTCTTATCAAATTGCAATATACCTACCTAATAATTTTACTAAATATTCCCCAGGAGTTATCCTTAGGAAGACAAGCTTTCATAATTTAGATTCCTTTAGTGTTTAGAAACATTTATCCTTTTACGTATATAGAATCATTTAAGCAAACATTTCCAGCTAAAAAACAGAGACTTAATAGGAAAGATATTTAGAAAGAAATATCATTTGGGAGGAAGAACATATATATTAATTTGATGTAATATTTATTATTTCAGTTCTCCAATTGGATGATAAAGACAGACAAAAACCAGAAAGCAAAACGATCTTTTATACTATCAGAAAGACACAGCTACAATAATGTGGACTTCAGTTAGTCAGATAACTGTGGAAAGACCATCTTTGAGAGAATATATTTCTTTTTCTTCCCCTTACTTTTTCACTGCACAGCTTGGCATGTGGGATCTTAGTTCCCCAACCATGGATCAAACCATGCTCCCTGCAGTGGAAGCACGGAGACTTAACCACTGGACCAGGGAAGTCCCGAATATATTTTTTAATATAGTCTAAATATATGTACTGAATATATCAATACTAAAGGGAAGCATTTGTAATTAGTTAAATATAATTCAAATATAACTCAGTAGAAAGATTTGCTGACTATGATAACAGTTAAAGAGTTGATGAAAGTTCTTACTATGAAAATTTCTCATCACTCAGTTCTTCCTGTCAGAGCAGAAACAGGAATATAAGGATATGAAGCATTTACAATGTGTTGTGATCACTGTTCTACCTTAGGAAATATAAGCAACACCTGTAACTATATAAAGGCATCCAACCTACCTGTCACCCTGGTTATGTCTATTGGCTAGTCTACGAGCCTGGCGATCCATTAAGCTTGTCCTAGATCGAGTTTTTTTCCAGGAATAGTAATACTTCACAAGGCTAGCAATTGTCTTATCTGGAAGCTTGAAAAAAAAAATCACGTTATTATCAGCAAGTTTTTTCATAAACTCTGATTAACAGAATGAATAATAGTTCTGATATTATTCTTTGATACTTAGCCAACAAAAGCATAGACGAACAAAATTTTCCCAGGTATCTTTATGGATTATGGAGTTAAAAAGTGCAGCTACAGTCATAGAATCCCACCATACCTATGTCACTGATATTTGTAAATAAATATTTCTATTTATGCTGAGCAGAGAAAGGAGAGAAGGATGTCACAGACTAATATGATGAGAACGGCCTCAGAAGTCCACAGCACAATGGTAATGTTCTACATTTGTTTTCTTAGAGAGTTACTCCACTCTTTTTTTCCCTGCCTCTGTAAACTGGATTTTTATAAACTGATTTATAATTCATGTATCATAAAATTCACCAATTTAAAGTGTACAATTCAGAGGTTTTTAGCTTACCCACTAAGTTGTGCAACTACCACTATTTAATTTCAGACATTTTCATAACTTCAAAAACAAACCTTAAACTTATTAACAGTCACTCCCTATTCTCCCTTTAACCCAGACCCTGGCAACTACTAATCTACTTTCTGTCTCTACATTTTGTTTTAAATCCAGGCTTTAAGATGATAAATAATGCAAACAGACTTGAACATTAAAAGGACTAATGATCATGCACTGCTTTGTCATATTGACAAAGACACACTCTTCCAATTAAAAATGTTCTTTTTGATTATGGAAGACACTTAGATATATTTGCAAATATTTCTAATTTCCAAAATTCAATTTAAAAGAGTTTAATGCAGCAACTTCTCAGAGTTATACAATTTTGACTAGAAAGACAAAAAATTTAAGAACTAGAAATAAAGAGCAGTTTTTCTTCCAAAAAAAAAAAAGGAACAGCCCCGAACAACGTGGAAATGGTACAGAATTTCTAACTATCAACGGTTTTCATATCCAAAGGAATATAAATTTGAAAATAAAATCCTGTTAAAAATGAAACATTTAATAAAATTGAAATTATGATTTTTCCTTAAATAATAAACTTATTTAGTAAGTCTATTAAACATATACTTGTCATAATCTTAATTTATTACAATGAAATGGAACATAATGATCACGTATTAAAGACTAATTGTAGAAAATAAGACTATATGCAAATACATCTATTTCAAAATATTTTTAACAATTAGATTGGAAAACATTTTTGTATTTAATAGTTCGGAAGTGTTTAAAAACAGAATTAGGTATCACTCAGGTATGAACCACAGTAAAAGCAAAATTACCATACCATTTGCTGAATCCTGTGAAAGCTCTTCCCATGAAAACTAAAGGCTTGTTCAAATAGGACTTTATCTTCCACTGTCCACTCATCCGGAAAGGGAGTGAAATTAGGGAGATCAGCAAGGGACTTCTCAATGTTATGTTTATGCCAGAACAACATGCCAAGTGCCTTTGAAGAGAAATCATTCCCCTTTGGTTTTAATGGACTTATGTTCCATCACACTTGAGAGAGTTAAACACAAATCAGGTTAAAGTCTTAAGCCTATGACATCACCTGAAGATACATTCAGTTTGGGGCTTTTAATCAGGGTGCCCAGGTAACAGAGCTCAGTTCTTTCTTTCAAATCAGGGCCTCAGAATAGTAAATGTTCTTACATACCACATCTGCTGTAGAATCTAGGAAAAAGTGAGCTGAAGAGAGTGGCTATAATTACTAAAGCAGGTCTGTAGGCTCATATCAAGACTTTCACTCACATTTATTCATTTGTCAAGTATAGGGAAAAATATGCTAAAAGGAAAAATAACCTGTAAGTCAATACTTGAATGAAACTATCAATTATAACATAAAACTAGAAGTGCTCAGACAAGACTCAGTAGAGAAGTATTTATGTTTTAACCTGTTGGAAGTATCCTGGGCTAAACACTTCTAAGAAGTATGAGTACCTCAAATGCAACTTTAACACTATTTTACCACATATATTTCTAAAGTTCTTTATTATCATGATGTATGCAAAGAATTATTATAAGGCATATTAATAATTTCAATGACTTTATTACCAAATCATAAGAAAACCTGAAATGGATAATTTCTGACAATTCAATAACTTTCCCTTCTATTGTAAGAGGTACACCTCTATCTTTACTGTAAGGTACTGAGTATCATTTAGGGGATACAGGTTTATTTTTTAAGAGGAGAGATAGCAACTTTTTAAACAGCATTTACTTCTCACTTTGGTACTCTGGTAGTACTCCTTGAAAATGAACATGAAAATGAACATATATTCAGTCACATTTCAAAGAATTAATCTTATCAAATAGTAAAAAGAAAGTCAAGGCTTAAAAACAAAATACATAATCAAAGTCTTCAAAATCCATAGAAAAGTTAACTATATTTAGATTAACATCTCAATTTCACCAAAATGATTTTCAATAATTTAACCATGTTACTAACTATAAAATTAGCTCTTAATAATCCAGTAACAGAAAGTTCACTTATTTTACTATTAATTCTGACAGAGGTTGATTTTATACTTAGTTGAAATGAAATTTAAGAATGTCTATTTTACTCTCACTTTTCCATGTTCTACATCCCCATTTTACTAGGGATAATGGACCATCCGTCATATATGCATGTGTGCATGCTCAGTTGCTCAGTCTTGTTTGTGATCCCATGGACTGTATAGCCTGTCAGGCTCCTCTGTCCGTGGAATTTTCCGGGCAAGAATACTGGAGTGGGTTGCCATTTCCTCCTCTAAGGGATCTTTCTGACCCAGGGATCGAACCTGTGTCTCTTGCACTGGCAGGTGGACTCTTTACCACTGTACCACCTGGGAAGTCCCATACCACATGTAACTCCTTTTAAAGTTATCTAATTTTTTTTAAAGCCCTTTGTGAATTATTCCCTTCAAAATTTAAAAATCTTAAGTATTTCTTTAAATAAAAAGTTTAATTTCTAAGTCTTTTAGGTTAAAAAGTCAGAGAATTACCTCTACTTAAAAAAATCTTCCCTTTTGGTAAGTATTTGCTAGAGTAATCCTTAAGGCTTTCAGATCTTTAAGAACTCAAAAACAGAAACAAAAACAAAAACCCAGAGGTACTGAGAGACAAATGTTCAAACCCTTGAGATAAATTATATTTATAAAAGCAAAATCTTTAACAATGAAAGGTCAGACTTTGTTACAACCTCCCAGGTAGCTCAAACAGTAAAGAAACTGCCCGCAAGTTGGGAGACTTGCGTTCAATCCCTGGGTTGGAAAGATCCCCTGGAGAAGGAAATGGCAACCCACTCCTGCCTGGAGAATCCCACAGACAGAGAAGCCTGATGGGCTGTAGTCCATGGGGTCGCAAGGAGTTGGACACAACTGAGCAACTAACACTTTCACTTTCATCAAGTTGGTTGAACTTAAGCACTTTCTTAAGACAGAAATTATCATGAGATGTTCTTTGGATTTGATAATTACTGAGGCAAACCTTAATATTAAAATGTTTCTCTACATACCTGTTCCACATTGTAGCCATGTTTCTCCTTTGCAATTGCAATATATTCATCCACTGTAATGAAACAGTGTTATATAATTAATTATTCTCATTTACTTCATCTGCCCAGGTTGACTTTGCTTTTTTAACAAAGCAAAATTTAAAAACAATTATACTCTAGGGATAAAAAAAGCCAAAGTCATTTTCCATAAAACATTATAAAAAAGACCTTCACTTCTACATACAGGATCAGAAGCTCACTTGGTTTAAAATTTTACTTAGTATGCCTTATCTCCACAACCATACAGCATGTACTTATTAAATTCACTGACATGGCTAATCATTTTTGTATTAAAAAAAGACCAATCTGTGGTCAGCCAACAGAGCCTAATTATAGTGTAAAATATTAGGTAGCTTCTATTGCAATATTTATTTAAGGAGACTTAGCTATTTAAGACCTCATCTCATGTTTCGAGTTTTCCCAAAGATTTTACCTTCCCATATGTGATTACAGTATAAAGGATGGTTTATCTATCATGTTGTCAGTACAGTCACAATTTAAACATGTCTCAGCATGCCTTGAATTTTCAGCCCCTCCTGCTAGCTATACAGAAGGTACTGTATATTCCATTTTCTTTCATCCTCAATTATTATAATCAGGCAAATAGAGTTGTTTAAATAAGCACAGCTTCTATGATGACATATATATACAGGCTATTTCAAGGCCTTATTGCTGAGAAATCTGCATTTCACATTCAGGGCTCATTTTTATGCAAAGTCCTTCTTAATCCTATACAATATAAATAAATAAATTCTTTAAGCACATTTTTGAGAAGCAGTGGTTAAGAATTCTGATCTGAGAACAGCTAGCTAGTCTACCAAGACTTGATTTCCAGCCCTGTCACTTGTTTTTGGACTTTAAGCAATTAACTTGACCTTTTTGAACTTTAGTTTCTTCACTATAAATAGTGATAAAAATAGTACTATTTTCCTAGGATTAAATGAGCTAATATATGTTAAGTGCTTGAAGCAGCATCTGGCCCATTTTAAGTACTTTCTAAGAGTTTGCTGTTATTAATAGTACAGTACAGTTTAATATATAAATATGCTATTATAACAATAATGCTGTTAAATTAACAACTAGTTTTTATGGATGTTACTTTATCTCCCTAAGATTGCAAGCTTTGGAGAAAATCCGAATACTATTTTCTATTTAGAATTCATAGTATTTAAACATATGACAGGTCTACATACATGCTGATTAACAAAAATGTCTTGTAGTCCTATAAATAGAAGGCTAAATAAAACCAATCAACCTGTGGTTCTCAACCTTGGCTATGCATTAGGATCAGCAGAGGAGCTCTAAAATAGCAAGTCCTGGCTCCACCCCTTAAAACTTTCTGATTTAATTAGTTTGAGGTGGAGGCCAGACATCAATAGAAGTTTTTTTTTAAGTTCCCCTAAGCAAGTCCAAAGCACAGCCAGTGATGAAAACCACTGCCCTAGACCTTCACTGGGATATTCCACATGGACACACCACTGCCAGGACATGTTGGCTTTCTGAATTTTGTTTTCCACTTTGCTAAGAAATACACCATTATATAAAATAGTGCTAAAAAGGCAAAAGCCAATGACACTCTGATGCTCAGTTTATGAATGAAAGCATCTGCCTATAAGGAAGACTAAACTGAAAAAACCTGACAATCTCTTTCAGGTTCCTCAGTACACAAAATGTACAATTTTGTGTTTTCAGTTAAAAATACCTCAAGGGCATATAATTCCTAGATTACCAGCTAGACTTTTTGCTGGTATTCTGAAGCTTGTAAATAGGAAGAATTATCAGGTATGCAAAATAACACTCAGTTTTCAATTTTTAGTTCTCTTACTGCATTAATAAGTATGACTAGACATACTGTACACATGATATATAGGACATCGTTAATTTTCATGGGACTAAATAAACCAGCATGGGATATCTTTTGAGATTTGGTAAATATTTTAAAAAGACAAACTTATTTTATAGCTGCTAAAATAGCTGTTCAGTGGTTTTTGTTTTAATAAATCAAATGATAATTGAGTGGAGGGGTGGGGATCTTAAGTTTTGTTACCTGCACGTTTCCTATATCTGATGTGCCGCAAAGGATCAGGTCCGCTACATCACATTGAAGTCTAAAGCCACACCATGATTCAAGAAGTGCATGGTCAATGATCCAGAAGGTCTCCGTCCAGAAATGGAGAGCACAAAGATGACCTGATTGATGGCTGCTGAAGTCAGTTCTTTCCCCTTTCCTCTTTAAAATGGTAATGATAGTGGGCTCTTGGAAGTTGGAAGGCATTTCTTTACAGCTTCGTATACTGAGGAATAGCCTGTGCAGATGTCTACATAGTAACTCCCTCCCCTGCTTCAGGATTTAAGCAGCAATGCCATCAGATCCTAGGTTTTTTCAGTCTTCCTGGGCCTGACACAAATTGGAATGATCAACCCACTATCTTTCAGAAGGAAAAACATTCTAACATAGCAAGCTTCATCAAAAAAACAATATAAAACAAAGGCAAACTATTTTTTATGAGATCTAAGAGATCCAAAAACAAATAAAAGTTGCATTCTGAACTGGTTGATTGATTCCCTACTTACATAGACATTCAGTTGCAGAAAACTTACATTTGGCATCTGGGATACTGTGATATGGAGACCACACAAGCATTCCTCCATTGTCTTTATCTGTGTACTTTGTAGCACCTGGGGAAAGAAATTATTTTGAATATGATGAACTTTATTCACATTTAAAACAAATATAAGTAAAATAAGCTTTATTTCTATTTTAGTACAGTACTTGCAAAAGACAACAAAGAAACAAAGTACAGGAAAACAAAGAATAAAAACATATTTACACTAAATATATCATTTGTGGATATGAACAAAATTTCAGAAACACTGAAGCTTACCCTCTTTAAATGAAAAAAAAAAGACTTTATTATAAAGTACATTTTATATCCCTATTTCTCGACAGGTAACAAATCTGATTTAACCTTCTATATGTTACTTGTTGTTTAGTTACTACATTATGTCCAACTCTTTTGTGACCCCATGAATTGAAGCCCACCAGGCTTCTCTGTCCATGGGATTCTCCAGGCAAGAATACCAGAGTGGGTTGCCATTTCCTTCTCTAGATCTTCCCAACCCAGGGATCGAATCCACATCTCCTATATTCACAGGATTCTTTACTGCTGAGCCACCAGAGAAACCTATGTTACTTAGAAATTATTAAAAATTCCAGAGAAGCCCATATCTTCCTTAGTAGTTGTTAAAAACTCTTGACTTAAAAGCACATACTTCAGGTGATAATTGTTTTGCCCCATATCTAAATGGGCCAAGATCATTATAATTTTTAAACACTTGTACCTGCTTTTTATGGTTTTTATTTAACCTGTTTCCCTTGCTAGGAGTCTGCCACTTACTCCTTTTTAGAGTTAATTTAATTACTTCTTATATTTACAAACATTTGTACTCTGTGTAAGGGAAAAACAAAGTCAAAACATGTGAAGTTAATAATGCTATTTCTTCTCAATGTAACCTGAGAGTCTACCTCTACCTAACCCAGAAGCATACTACTGCTGTTTCTAATTTGTTTGTTATAATCTAGAGAGTTGGGAAAATCAAACACTATTGAAACTGCACATAAATTAAGAAGAGACAGAATGAACAAAAGGACTGACACAGTTATCCCCAAGCCAAGTTCATGCCAGTAAGTTCTGTCTTTAAATACTTGGTGGTCTTTTTCTGGCTTCTTCGTAATTCTTTGGTGCATTCAAGTTAATTAAAGAATATGAGCTGTTGATAGCCACCAGTAATTAATGACTAGAATTTCAAAATTACTCACAGAAAACATTAATAGAAATCTGAAGTTAAACTGTAATCATTTATGAAGTTATAAATAATAAATTCAGAATAAAAACCATTCATTTCCAAGGGTAAATGTAATACTATACTACCAACTAGAGACTTCATCTATCAAGCAATAATTTAATATCATTCAGTGGTTCTCTATTTTGGAGAATGATACACTGTTAGTGCACTATGAAGCTAAAAATTGTTAAGTTATGTAAGTTTACTATAAAGAAAAATTAGGGATGGAGAAAAAAGAAATGAGAGAATACTGTGAAGTATTAAAAAACCATAATTACAATATAAACCTAAAAGAAAACCTACTGCATTTTGTCGTAAGTATCTTTAATGAAAGGATGAAAACAGGAATTGAGAATTTAAGAAAATCAAGTTTGAAGAATATTATCTAAAATTTATATTCACTGAAAATAAATTTTAAGCTATCTTTTTTAAACTTCAATATTAAGATATATATTTAATTTTTAGCCACATAAAAGAAAAACACAAAAGCAGAATAGTTAAACTACTCAGTAGAAACAGAAATAGACAACTTATCTAAGTTGGTCAGAAGTCTTTATTTAATAAAATCTTATTGCTATTTCTGGGCTTCCCTGGTGGCTCAGCTGGTAAAGAATCTGCCTGCAATGCAGGACACCTGGGTTTGATCCCTGGGTTGGGAAGATCTCCTGGAAAAGGAAATGACAACCCATCTCAGTATTCTTGCCTGGAGAACTCCATGGACAAAAGAGCCTGGCAGACTAGAGTCCATGGCGTCACAAAGAGTTGGACATGACTGAGCAACTAACACTTTACTGCTATTTCTAGTGAGGATTCTAAACTTCAATCCTTTAACATGGGACTGATTCTTTTTCACAATGGATTGTGATGCTAATTTAAATACCACTTAATAGAATATGGAATGCAACAAAGAAAGGTTTCCATTGAGTCTTGAGTCTAACGAGCATACATGCTTAATATTTAGACATATTTCCTTGCATCTGATCCTTGTATTACAAAAAGGTTGAATTAAAATATTTTCATTAAATATCTCTTCTTAAACTGATATAAACTATTTTTTGTACTCTTGCTCATAAAGAACAGTTAAGTTTCCTCATAAGTTCTTATCACTGTAATTAAGAGCCAGATCTTTTGACAGAAACTGGCATCCAAACTGTGGGGACTAATAGCTCTTTTAATGTGTGTGTATAGTGTGTGCGTGTGTGTGCAGCAATCACATCTGGTGGCAGAGTGTGTGTGTGGCAATCGCGTCTGGTGGCAGAGAACAGTTACTTGGCATTTCATAATGTTTTTGCCCTAGCTCTTGAACTGGATGCCACCATTTGCAATCATATATGTGTTCAAGTAGGACCAGAAGATAACTGATGTCCACAGGAAACCCGAGATATTTTAGCAGAATCGTTAACAGAGTAATCACTATACAGCCAAACTCCAGGTTTGAATCTCAGCTCTGCCACTTCCGCTTTGACACCGTGAACAAGTTTACTTAACTGTCTGTGCCTCAGTTTAACCTATCTTTAAAAATAGGGATAATGAGAGCACCTTCTTCACCGAGTAGTTAAAAAATGAAGTGAATTCATATGTGTAAAGCACTTGGCATACGGTAAGCACCACCTAAGACTTCTTACCATCACTACTACATACTTACTGAAGACAGTTCTTTAAGTTCCATTCTTAGTCTACGCTGGAAAGGCTTCTTATCAATCAAAAATATCAATGAAGAAAACCTCACGGGGCTCTAACTCAAACAACTGATGACCTCTCTCACCAACCCTCTGAAAATGAGACTGAATAGCTAAAATGACTTATTTTGTTTTACTGACAACTCAGCCTGATTCCTCTCCTATAAAGAGTAACAGAAAGTAACCTGCATGATTAAAAACAATTTACCTCTCAGGATGACTTGCATTCAGCAAAGCTTTACCCGTTTCTTCATTAAAGTTGAAGTAAACAAAAATATTTGAAGGACATAAACCAAATGTTTATTTTGCTTTTACCTGTAAAAATGTCTGATTATACCTCAAGGGCCAACAAAGGTCTGTCTAGTCAAAGCTATGGTTTTTCCAGTAGTCATGGATGGATGTGCGAGTTGGATTATAAAGAAAGCTGAGCACAGAAGAATTGATGCTTTTGAACTGTGGTGTTAGGAGAAGACTCTTGAGAGTCCCTGGGACTCCAAGGAGATCCAACCAGTCCATCCTAAAGGAAATCAGTCCTGAATATTCATTGGAAGGACTGATGCTGAAGCTGAAGCTCCAATACTTTGGCCACCTGATGCGAATAACTGACTCACTGGAAAAGACCCTGATGCTGGGAAAGACTGAAGGCAGGAGGAGAAGAGGACGACAGAGGATGAGATGGTTGGATGGCATCACCAACTCTATGGACATAAATCTGAGTAAGCTCTGGGAGTTGGTGATGACAGGGAAGCCTGAAGTGCTGCAGTCCATGGGGTTGCCACGACTGAGTGACTGAATAACCAAAGAAGTTCAATCCTCCTGAAATCTTTCAGAGCCTCTTAACTACAGTTGATAAAGTACATGTATGAGACCAGTTTGGGGAAAACTAACAACAAAAAAACATTTTGATCAACAAAAAAACATTTTGATTAGGATTTCTATACCAATAGCAAGTTTCAAAGAAAGTACAAAAATATAAATCTATTTCTTTTCAGATTTCCTTTAAGACAGTCAAACTAACGATTTTGATGGAAATCATGGAACAAATATTCCATATAAAGAACTTAAATACTGAGATCAGTAAGACACTCCAATTTTTTAAAAATTCTATTTATAGACTAGGCTCTGAACTATATATACTTAATTCATCGATTTCAAACTGAGGTAAACAACAACTTTCCAAGGGGTATGCAAGCAAGAATAAATTTTCTGAGAACTAATTTTCAGAACATCAACTTCCCTGTTTTCTTTTCCAAGACAATCTGCCTGACAAGTCATCTGCAGTCTAAGCTATACACTTAAGCTACTTCTGACCTTCTTCTTCACAAATGTCCTTCCCTCATTCAAAAATGAAAAAGAAAAAAAGGCAGGTCTCTCACACAACCCAATCTTACAAGAGTACATTGCCTAAAATTTAAAAACCACTATGATGCCAAACATCAGTAAAGCTCTCCTTTACTCAAGGTACCATGACTATTACAATCTTAATTAATTATGCATTAATTGTAATAACTCCAGACAAAAGAATTAAACATTTAGAACCTCATGTTCACAAGAGTACATATTATGATAGTACAGAAACTGGACACGTGATCAATAAAACTTTCAAGAACAAAAATGTTTTATAAAAATCTGTGAGGAAAATGTATGGAAATTACAAAAATTTATACATTTTATAAAACAGATACTACCACATTACTATAGTATTTACATTTAATTGGATGTGTTTAAAATAAGTTTATAACAATTCTATTTCAAAATGTTAACATTTTCAATACACTGGAAATTGTATCTTTCAACTAATAAACTCAATGACAAATAACAGATGTCAACTCAAAAATATGTGAATCTATTTTTCAAATTTCTTTTATGAGCATGCAACAAAATATTTTGAAGGCCACTGCCTTATATACACTCAGTTGAGGTCAGCTGTGTTCGACTCTTTGCAACCCCATGGACTGCAGCACGCCAGGCTTACCTGTCCATCACCAAATCCCACTCAAATTCATGTCCATCAAGTTGGTGATATACACTAATTTTTACTTAATCTTATCATATAGTTAACATCATCTCCCTTTTACAAATAAGAAAGCTAAGGCCTGGACACATTCAGTTCATCCAAGGTCACAATGCCACAGTGGCTAAAAGGCATATGATAAGAGGTTAAGACTCTTAATCACCACACAAAACTGCTCCTCATGACGTTAAGTATAGTCAGAAGGCACTAAAGAAAAGTTGGGATGGCCCAGCAAAGAATCAAAAGGAAAAGAGTCACACACACAAAAAAGAATCAAAAATCTGCTTAGTCAATTTTTATAAAGGCATCGTTAGCAATGGTCCGTTAACTAACATAAACTGTTTCTAACCTCCTAACACCAGTAATTCCAATTTAAGTCGCAGTTCACTCATGTTTTCTAAAACACTCATTTTAGTAATTCTTTCTGTGCTTAATTTCTATCATCATATCATCTCCTCCAGTAAAAATATCCTCCATGAAAAAAATCCTCTTTTTAATTTTCCTACATTCTGATCATAATAATCTTGATACCTAAGAAATTTTTCTTCCAAATGACTTGGACGGCTATGGGTGAACAATCATGAAGACAGACTGAGTGGTTTATAAGACTAAGGACAATAGTATGGAAAAGAGAAAAGGAAAGGAGCTGACCATTTCTCAACTTCTATCATTAATTAATAAACATCTTTTCTTTTTCCTTCTCTTCCAAAGAAATATGTTGAAGTTATGACTCAATGGTATTGAATTGATATGGAGTAAAAACTTCACACAACAGCACAACACTTAGAATAACACAGAGCAATGTGCTATGTTGAACGGCCCAGAGATTCAAAATTTCCTTGTAAAGTGTCTAATAATGATAGTCTACATTTGTTTGACAAAATTTGTCTATTACTACAGAAAAGCCCACCTAAGTTTAGATGATAACTGGTTTTAGTTGTGCCCTTGGGTTCAATATTCTGCAGATTATTGAGGATAAAATGAATACAAGCATACCTCATTTTACTGTGCTTCACAGCTATTGTGTGAATTTTTTTTTTTTTTTTTTTTTACAAATTGAAGGTTTACAGCAAGCCTGTGTCAATCAAGTTTATCAGCACCATTTTCCAATAGCATTTGCTCGTTTCTTGTCTGTGTCACATTTTGGTAATTTTTACAATATTTCAAACTTTTTCATTATTATTATACTGTTATGATGATGTGTGATCTTGGATGTTATTACTGCAAAAAACCAACTCTCTGGAAGCTCAGATGATGGCTAGCATATTTTAGCAATAAAGCATTTCTTAATTAAGGTATGCATATTGCATTTCTGGACCTAATGCCATTGTACACTTCTATATGCACTGGGAAAACAAAAAATTCATGTAACTTGCTTTATTGTGAATTTGCTTTATTGCAGTAGTCTAGAATCAAACTCACAACTATCTCTGAGTCATGTCTGTAGGTGAATTTAAAGAATATGACATCTGTCCTTATTCTAATAAAAAGCATCAGTGGTAGTCTGAGTAAATTTAATGAAAATGTAACTTTAAAAATTGCAATATTTGTGATCTTTCCCTCAAATATTCCACTTAGGCAAAATATGCAAAAATATGATGATCAAGGAAACTGGGTAATACAAATAGTGGCCATGTGAAACCACATAAAAAGTACTCTGCACTTTAAATGAGCTATTTTTCTAACTTTGAAATTGGCTCTAGTATTCCTTTGCTTGAAATCTGTTCCCAAAATTGCTACCGGGATCAGGTCATGGCATGCACACATCTGTTTCAGCATGAAGTCCAGCTCTTTAACACAAGACCCCTCATCAACTTGTGTCTATTTGTTGTTTATGAAATATTAACCTAATGGGGCAAAAAGCCATGTTTATTATGCTGCTGAGTTCTAACTGGGACATAAGTTTATCAATTCCTAAAAAAGCGGTAAGCCAAGGAAAGCCCCAAATCAGAAAGATATAAAGATATGCAGAATCATTCCTCACCATTATGAGGAATGATAATTTAAATTTAACCTCCAAAGAGTAACTGGCGTCTGCCCACTCATATAACCTTGGCAAGAATTCCCTATTTTTATTTCCATTTTACAGCTAGGGAAACTAAGGCTTAGGGAGGGCCAGAGACTTGCTCAGGGCACAAAAATAAGCCGAGTGATTAATTCAGTCGGTCTTAAGCCAGAGCAAGCTTCCAAATGTCAAGCTAAAACCTGAGGCAGCACAGTCAAGTGGAAGTGCTATTCACCTACTAGCTACATTAATAAAGAAAATCTGTTTCACAACATTTAAAATTATTTGAAGCCCTCCAGCACACACACTGATAGCTTTTGAATAAAATTTATTAAGTCATGTCATTTAGAAGGCAACTCTGACCTAGTAAGCACTCTTGTATCATTGTTTTTACCTACTGAAAAATAGCCTGCACTGACAATCCTTCTATTCTACCCTTTCATTTTACCCTTTCCTTTAGGACTAGAAGAGCTGCCTAAACCCTAAACATCTTTAAACGGTTGGTAAATACCACTGTGCATCGCAGCAACGGGAAGAAGAAGGACAATACCCATGGATAAGCTATAAGCAAAGAAACATGCTATCTTCCCTAAGAAAATACAAGCCCCATTAATATCTAATACAGAATTCAAGAGTTCGACACAGACACGCATTACTCTAAGTGGGCAATGGGCAAGAAAGTGACCAAGTGCAAGGAGTGTGTGTGCGGGAGGTGCGGGGGTGGGGGTGGAACAAAACCCTTCCAAGTCTGCCCAAAGCCTGAACTGAAGGGGGTCTGGGGTGGGGTGCGGTGGGGAGGAGGAAGGAGGAGACACGCTCCACTCCGAGAGGCTCCAACAAGGGCGCCTCCATATGCGGAACTCTCGCCCAATCCCCGTCCAGGTTGAGATCCCGTGACCGCCAGGGAGCCTGTTTGGAGAAAAGTAGACAGGGAGCCCGCAAGCCGGGCTGGCAGAGGACGCTGGAACCTGGCTGCTCGGGGAGAAAATGTCTCCTTGGCAGCTGCGGTCACTTGTCCTGTGGTCTCACTTCCCCGGGGCTGGCTCTGCAGCGAGGTGTGCCTCTGGCTTCTCCCCACCCCCTTCCCCCAATCCCTTTCGCTCCGCGGCTCCTACTCCGCAAAGCGGTCGCCACCAAAGCTACACCACCTAGCCAAAAAAGAAAGAAAAAAAAAAAGAAAGAAAATCCAGTGTTTGTGCGCGCGGGTCAGGCAGGGCTCGCCCTCAGCTTCGGGCGGTGACAGCCGCCCGGGGATCGCCGCCAGGGCGGAGCGCGGCCCTGGGCTCCCGGGGGCTGGGTCGGGTGGCCACTGACATCTGCACGGTTCTTCCACTCACACCCTCTCCTCCAGCTCTGGGGCCCGCAGCCGCTCCACCCCCGGCCTCCGACCCCCCGATTCCGCCGAGGGCCGTCTCCCTCCGCTGACTCCGGGATCAAGGAGGGTGAAAAGGTGAATGCCACCAGCGGGCAAGTGGCCTCCAGGGGAACCATGTTAACCTTGCAAGGCACGCATCTGCCCTCACGCCCTGTGTCACAGCCCTGCCAAGCGTGACATGACAGCCTCCAGCCAGAGATGCCTGCCCATCCCATCCCCGCATCTCCTCCCAACCGCACACCCGGACCCCAACCCCGCCCGTCCGCCCTCTACCCCTTTCCACCCTAAACCAGTCCCCGAAAAGGAGATTTGGGCGGGGGGGGGGGGGTGGGGGGGAAGGAGAGGAAGACAGGATTTTGCTTAAGCAAACAGATTTACCTGGATCAAATTCGGGGATCCGAGCTTGATATTCAGCCCCGACTCTCATCCCAACATCTGCAAAGCAATGTCAAGAAGAAAAAAAAAAAAAGAGAGAAAGACGGGGAGGGGGGTAAAAAAGAAAAAGAAAAGAAAAAAAAGAGAGAGACAGGAACAGATACTTAATAAAATATGAAAATTGCAGAAGGGGAGGAAAAGAAGCGGCGGGTGGATGGGAAGATATTAACTCCGGGCACTCCGGGAGATGGCAGCGGATGGGGGCGGGGAGCTGGAGGTGCGGTGGGGCGGGGGGGTGCGGGCGAGGGCGGAGGATTGGTGGAGGGCGGAGGGACGGGGGTCGCGGGGTGCCGGGGGGGGGGGTGCTGCTGCACTGCACCGGGAGTTCGAGGCTACCGCAGCACCCGGGCTCCGAGGGGGAGGGCGGGCGGGGAGCGCGGCGAGGGGAGGGGGCTGGGGGAGGGGAGGAGAGAGGGACGGGGCGGGGGGGGGGGCAGGCGGGGCCGGCGGGGAGGAGTTCGAGGCTACCACCGTGCTCGTCGTCGCTGCTGCAGCCGCTCTCGGGCTCCGAGAAGTGCAGCCCGCCGTTCGTGGACGAGGCGCCGCCGCCGCCGCCGCCCGCCGGGCTCTTGGCGCTGCCGTTGGCCGATCGGTTCTTCCCCAGTAACTCGGGCCCTTTCTCCATCATGCCGGGCATGGTAGAAGAGGGGAGGGGGAAAGGTGAGGGGGGAAGAGGTAGGCGTCAGGGGGAAGGGGGAGATGGCTTCCGAGCGCGGGCGGGAGAGGAGAGGAGGAGGAGGAGACGGCGGCGCCGGCGGCGGAGGCGGAGGAGGAGGAGGGTGTTAATATGGAGCCGCCATAACCGCCCCGGTCCGGCAGTAGCGCAGTCGCCTCACAACAACCCGCCCCGGCCCCGCCTCTCTGCCCTCCTCCTCCTCCCGCCGCCCCTCTCGGCCGCGCCGCGCTCTACGCCGCCGCCGGTATCACTCCGCCCCGCAGGGAGGTTCCGGCCGCCGGGCGGGGGAGGGCCGGGGCGGGGGGCCGCTGGGAGGAGGGGGAGGGGCGGGGAAGCCCCGCTTGCCGACGGGCCGGGTAACCCCAACCGAACGCTAATAAAATCGCCGCAGAGGCGCGGCCGCCTCGCGGGCTTCCTTCCTAGGGGGCGCTGCGGAGCGCGGGCGGAGGCGCGCGCGCAGGGCCTCGGGACTCTTTTGCCCTCTCAGGGCGGAAGGAACGCGGTCGGCCTGAGGAAGGGTCCCGGGAGCGGCCCCCGCCCCTATGATCTTTTCTGAGGCGGGCGTCGCGGGAGCACGGCCTTCTTGAGATGCCGCGGAGGGTCGGCCGCCGGGTTTCAGGGCTTCCCCGCCTGCGTCGAGGTGGGGAAGCGCGCTTGCTCGCGGTGGAGTCGGGCAGAGGAGCCGGGCGGCCTTGGGGATCCGAGGCCCGGGCGGCCGAAGGAGTGAGCTCGGTTCTAACCCTCTGGACGCGGCAGTTTGTGTGGTCTGCACCTCAGAACGGGGGCCTGATTTCCCGGAGAGGCCGAGGCTGCCGAGATGAGTTTCCAGTACCGAGCAATGCAGCCGTACATCACCAAACCGTGTTTTGTCTGTTTGTTTTTAAAAACCCCTTTCCTCAGTCGGCCTTGTCTCACCTTTTCCTTTCTTTTGTTCGTCTTTTCTGTTTCATCACTTAGGGGAGTGGGCGTTGTCCGTGGTGAAATAAAAACTGGGACGGGATCTTCGCCCAGTTGGCGCTTTCTCAGCGCGCTGACCTGCGGTCGAGGCTGGGAGCCGAGCTCTGGAGAGGGCGGAGACCCCGAGCGGAGGTGAGCCCGGAGCTGCAGTCTAGCGGGGTTTCCAGCCTGGCAGGCGATTCGCTCTGTAATGCTTTCCTGAATTGAGTTAGGCACGAGGAACAGGAACTGCATTTTTCGTTCACCAGATTTGAGGACGTCTGCTGTGTGCCAGGCTGCCTGGCCTTGGGGGGCTACTTAGGATTTTCTTCATTTAAAGATAAAATGGGGGGGGTGTTTTTGGGGGGAGGGCTCACCAGTAAGTAGCCACCAGGTTTGGTGGCTCAGACGGTAAAGCGTCGGCCTGCGATGCGGGTTCGATCCCTGGGTCAGGAAGATCCTCTGGAGAAGGAAATGGCACCCCACTCCAGTACTCTATCCCGGATAATCCCATGGACAGAGGGGCATGGTAGGGTACAGTCCATGGGGTCGCAAAGAGTCGGACACGACTGAGTGACTTCACTTTCACCAGTTAAGTAGAAATGAGGATTTCTTGTGAACATTTAGTACACAGATGTCTGCAGATCGGTGTTTGGGGTCCACAGTAAGGTATTTGTCAAACACTTAAAAGTTGTCCTGGAAGATTTCTGTTATAGATCAATGCAGAATGGATCAAACCGGAAAGAAGCCTCTCTGGCCAGAAAAAGTCTTCATTGGAAAAAATAACATCCCTAAAGGAGGAAAGTGTAAATCAGGAGTTGAGCCAAGAAAAGCCTGGGAGGTAAATATTTGTCAGGGTCTGCAGTCTAAAGGGGAAAGTCTACTGAGCAGATACAAAAACCTGTCTGGTTCAGGTAGTAGAGGTAGTTTCATCTCTTATCAAAGCCTGATATGATTCCATTAAATATTTGAAGCTTACAACTAAACCTTTTATTTCCTTTCTTAACAAATAGAGTTGTAAATGTTATTTTAATTCCCATATAATTTTTTCTGCAGGGAGAGAACATTTTGGCCAAATGAAATGAATAGCCGTTCATTTCCCTTGACAGTTACACTTCTCATTGTGAATTAGCACATTGGTATTTTGGTTTTCATACACAAGTTCTAATGATCATGATTCAGCATCTCTGGTCCTGTAGGGCAAAGGCCAGACCCTAAACTGAGCGAATTCACAAAGATAAATAGCACTCTGAAGCTGCTTGGCCAGCCAGCTTTCTAACACCCCAGCATTCCAACACCTTTCAGCCACTTTTCTTCAGAAAGGAGTTTTTGTCTGTAGATCAAGGACTAAAATATTGTGAAGGTTTGGGAACTTCTGTAACTCACTTCTATTTATTAAAACTCTTAAAGTGGGAAGATTTCACGAATTCCTTGAGTGCAGCAGGGAATACTGCATTCCTCTGGGGAGTAGAATGGGTGTTTGGGTATAGCATTTAAAAAAGGAAAAACAAGTTTCTGTTTTGCCCCTGAAGAGAAGAGTTCTGAAGAATAATCATAGGCCTTAAAGTGATATCCCAACAGTTAACAAAGACAGTATAGACAGAGAAAAGACCTAAGAAATTTTGAGGAATGTCTATAAAAGGGGTTAGAGACAGAAAAAAAGAATCTGGGCAAGGAAGAAACAAGCATCTTCTTAATGCTTCTTATGATCCCTTCTTAGGATCATAAACAGTGTCAAAGGATGCAGAGTCACGAGAGGGGTTTAAGAAAAGGCCTTTGGATTTGTTACCTAGAAGGCTGTTGATTATTTTGTTTGACTTTTTTTCTTACTACATTAAAATTTTTTAATATTAGTTACATTATATTTTAACCTTGTAACAGACATTACATTTTCATAGTTACAAATTCAAAACATTTAAAGAGATATAATTCACTGTTGTACTGGCATCCCAGTGACAGTAAAAAGGCAAGGTAATATAAGCATTAGAAGGAAATACATAAACCTGTTGTTTGGAAAAAGCATGATAGTCTATATAAAATTATAACTTATAAACTGTTAGTATTAATGAATTTAGCAAGTTTATACAGTCAGTATATAAAGGTCAATTTTACATGCCACCGCTAAACAAATTTTATTTGTTTAAATTAAATTTTTAAAGTTTTACCATATATGAATGCACAAAAAATATTGAATAACTAGTATGTTAGTTTCCAATGGCAGCTGTGACAAATTACCACAAGCATGGTAGCTTAAAATGAATTCATCCTCTCACAGTTCTAGAAACAAAAAGTCTGAAATCAAAGTGTCAGCAGGGCCGAGCTCCCTCAAGGGGTTTGAGGGGAGAATTGGTTCCTTGCCTTTTCCAGTTTCTGGTGTCTGCTGGCATTCCTTGGCTTGAAGCCACATTCACTCTAACCTCTGTGTCCATCTTCACATCACCTTCTCTCTGTGTGTCTTGAATTTCTTTCTTGTCTCTTATATAGGGGACTTCCTAGGTGGTCCTAGTGGGAAGGAACCCGCCTGCCAGTGAGGAGACAAAAGGAGATGCGGGTTAGATCCCTGGGTTGGGAAGATCCCCTGGAGAAGGGAATGACAACCCACTCTAATAATTTTACCTGGAGAATTCCATGGACAGAGGACCCTGGCAGGCTACAGTCTATGGGGCCGCAAAGAGTCAGACGTGACTGAAGTGATTTAGCATGCAGGCACACTGTTATACAGAGACTGCTGGCATGTATGGCCCACCTGGATAATCCAGAATTATCTGCTTGTCTTAAGATCCTTAATCATATCTGCAAAGATGCTTTTTCCAAATAAACATTTTACAGTTTCCAAGGATTAGGCCCTAATGTCTTTGGGGCACCATCCAGCCCACTGCACCTAGGAATAAATTTTAATGAAAGAGGTATAAGAAGTCTGTACTGAAAATTGTATTGTTGATAGAAATTAGAGAAGACCCAAGTATTAGTAGCTGGACAGATACTGTGCTCATGGATCAGAAGACTTAATATTGTAAAGGTGTCAGTTTTCCCCAAATGATCTATATAGATTTAGTCTGATTCCTACTAGAATCCCAGCAGATTGTGTGTGTGAGTGAATTGACAAGCTGAGCCTTAAATGTGTATGGAAATTCTGAAGATCAAAAACAGCCAAGACAATCTGGAACAAGAACAAAGTTGGGGGGTTTATACAACCAGATGTTAGAAAGTAGACCATTGGAACTGAATAGGGTTCCCAAACAGATGCTTGTGTGAACAGATGCTTATGCTTATGTTTTAATTTTGCAAAGGTGATGCTGTAGTGATGAGAAAAAAAAATTGGATGTTTGAATAAATGATACTGGGTCATTTGAATATACTTGGTGCCTACTCAACTCTGAATATTCATTGGAAGGACTGATGCTGAAGCTCCAATACTTTGGCCACCTGATGCAAAGAGCCAACTCATTGGAAAAGACCCTGATGCTGGGAAAGGTTGAGGACAGGAGAAGGGGTAACAGGACGAGATGGTTGGATGGCATCACCAACTCAATGAACATGGGTTTGAGCAAACTGTGGGAAATGGTGAAGCACAGGGAATCCTGGGGTGCTGCAGTCCATGGGGTTGCAAAGAGTCGGACAAAACTTAGCAACTGAACAACAACATAGCTTGTGGACCTACATGTAAACGATGAAATAATAGTGCTTCTAGAAAATACTTACAAATATATATATAGCTGTATATATATACATGTTCACTTTCCTAGGGCCCAGCGGTAAAGAATCCACTTGCAATGCGTAACACAGGAGATGTGGGTTCAGTCTCTGGGTCGGGAAGATTCCCTGGAGAAGGAAATGGCAACCCACTCTAGTGTTCTTGCCTGGGAAATCCCATGGACAGAGGAGCCTCTCAGGCTACAATCCACAGCATCACAAGAGAGTTGGACCCAACTTAGCCAACTTAACAACAACATGCATGTTCGGCTTACTTCTCAAGAGTGCATGAAAACTGTTTATCTCAAGAGATGGGGGTGTCAGACTCTGAGATGAAAGGGAGACTTTATCTCTTGTGTGTTCTGTTCAAAATTGAACTCCTGCCATGTGTGTGTATTACTGTTTCAAGGAAATAAATGTTTAAAGAATCACTTAATAGACAAAGCACAGATAATTATAATTACAGAACAGTAATTTGAAGACAGTGTAACAAGGGAAATGAAGTAAAGTTACAGCTGTTAGAAGTTGGAGAACAGAATGGAAGAGGAAAGATGGAAAGAGGATAAGGGTGTTACTCTAATTTCATAAAAGGAAAAAAAATTAAGCAGGGTGGTGATTTTGGGCTACATCTTGATTAACCAACTACACTAGGCACACAGGATCTCCACAGAGATCCTGGCTTATTCATTTCCAGGCTCATGATTGTCCTTATGACAACAATTTTGCTGAAGAGTTTATTGATTTGCTCTTTGGTTCTCCTTTATTTTTACTGCCTGTCTTGGAATAAATTTAACTCCAAGATAGAGTCAGGCAGCTTGGCCAGAAGACTGCCCACCACTGTGCTACTCAGTGTCCGGCTGAGTCTAGTGGGGATAGTCCAAATATGTTTCAGGAAGATGGAGCTGTGTGTTTTTTTTTTGTTTTTGTTTTTTAGAGCCACTGATCATCCCCAAGTGAGAAGTTGGGGGGAAATCATATAATCTTAAGAGCTGACAGGAATTTTAGAGGTCTGGTAACCCACTTTTCCTTCACCCCCTGGAATGTTTACCACTTCTGATAAGTTGTATTACAGCCTCCATTTAAACAGGTACAGAGATAAGTAACTGGGTCACAAAGTGGATCATTGCATTATTTAAAGATGTCTTAGTCCTTTTTTTGGTACCGAAAGTTCAACTACATGTAAGAGAAACCCCAAATAACAGTGTCTTAAAATGAAAATTGATCTCTTTTCATGTAAAAGATATCCCAAAGTAGAAAGTCCTGGGTTGAAATGACAGCTGCCATGAAGTTGTCAGGCACTCAGGCTCCTTTCCCATGGCTTCACTGTTCCTAGTTTGTCACTTTTGCCTTTGTGATCCAAAGTAGCTGCTGGATGGCCAGTCGTCAGGATGGCACTCCTCACAGCAGGACAGGAAGAAAGGCAGAAGGGCACACCCCTTCTCTTGAAGGAGATTTTCTGAAAGTACCACATACCACTTTTGTTGATTTATCAATAGTCAGAATTTAGTTACATGGCCCACTAACCTCAAGGGAGGCAGGAGACCATCCAAGTGCTCTGCTAAAAATCATGGCTCTATAGATAAGGATGAAGGGAAAAATATTTAAATATTTGAAAACAACCATGACCAACTTTGGCTTTTCTTTTAGGGTAAACATCATCATTCTCTAACAAGTCTTCAGTGATACTGTTTTCAGATCCTTCACCTTTTCCATTGTCCTGTTAACATGCTCTAGTTTGTACTTAAGACACCCGCGACCCTGTGAGATCAACTTGCTGCAAAGTCAATTGGGAAATACTTGGATCCCTTTTCTTTGCACCTTATTTTTATGAATCCATCCTAAAATTAGCTTTCTTGGGAACAACTGCACATGGTTACTAAATCTGAAATCAACTGCATTCTCCTGGCTTTGACATTTGTTATTGTTTAGCCTGGCCCCTCCCTACTACTTAGACTCATGTAGTTTTTTTATTTTCCTTTTTTCCCCGTCTCCTCCCCGCCCCCCCATCAGTAAATGAATTTCTCTATTGCCACTTAATTTCACCTGACTCGTTTTAGTTTACCTGAACCTTTTGAGAGCTTTTTGAGTTCTCACTTTCTTACCTAGCATATTATATGACTTGACTGGACATTTGTACCTTCGTTAAGTGGAATTTCTCTTTCAGGGCAGTAACAGTGTCTTAAATTTATATTCTCAGCATTGGGTACAATACCTGTGTACAGTGCATGTTTGTTTAATGAATGAATTTTGCAGTTAGCTGTAACTAGCATTTTCTAGAAGAATATTTGAGTTCTGGAATTGTTTATGGAAGGAGATTATGAAATTTCCATGTCTTTAAAAATAGATTGTTATCCGTCTATGAGAATTTAAATGTGTATACAGTCTTTAAAAGTAGGTGATTTAAATAGTTTTGCCAAATGTCTAAATCATACAAACATGATTTTTTAGTGATTTATTTGGCTAAATTTAAATAAGAAAGAAAAATACTAGACAGTTTAAAGTTTACATTTTAACTCTGCTCCCTGTAACTCACTCAGTAAAGAATATGTCTGCAGTGTAGGAGGCCCAGGTTCCATCCCTGCGTCGGGAAGATCCCCTGGAGAAGGAAATGGCAACCCACTCCAGTATCCTTGCCTGGGAAATCCCATGGACAGAGGAGCCTGGTAGGCTGCAGTCCAAGGAATCACAAAGAGTAGGGCCGACTGAGCGACTAACACACTTCCCTGATACAGAGTATCCTTTACTAAGTCATTCACTTTCTCTTGGTTTCACAAATTATAAAAGAGATTCACTAATCAATTTTTCTTATTTAAAAAAGGTGTTTGAAAGAACACTCATTAAAATCAGTCTATAAGGAACAGGAGGATCCAAGTTGTGAGGTAATCTGTAGATCTGGGGGTAAGATTAGAAGTGTCAACCTCTGAAATGGATACAAACTAACACTAGACTGATATGTGGAAATAATTTTAGAAAGTAACTTGAAAATGTTTCAAAAACACACTGCTCATGAGATTAGGGGCTCCTACTATAAATTTTTGGAGATTGGAGATAGTAATCTAAATATAATGTATAGAATAATCTGTAAACTTGGCATTTGCTGCTGCTAAGTCATTTCAGTCGTGTCCGACTCTGTGCGACCCCATAGACGGCAGCCCACCAGGCTCCCCCGTCCGTGGGATTCTCCAGGCAAGAACAGTGGAGTGGGTTGCCATTTCCTTCGCATTGACAAAATCAGTCATTGGCACATAGTAAATATTCAGATGTTAATTATTAAATATGGAGATTAGAAATAATATCAAAGACCTTCTCCAGAACTGATCAAGGAGATGGCAACCTGAATCTATACAATAGTCCCTTATTTGGATGGATATATTCCCAGAGATAACAGTACAAAGAAACAGGTTCCCCAAAGAATTTCAATTTATTGGTATGTAAACAGGATTTTTTAAAAGGTAGCTGTCAAAAAAATCACCCTTCTGTGTACATGTTTTTTTTTGCCCCCTATTGATACATCTTGATCTAACTCCATTACTTTCTGTTGTAGAGTAATTTGATTCTATTTTGTGTAGGCCAGATTTGTGGGGCTTGCAGTAGGTATGGGACTCCCCACTCCTTCCCCAGATCTTTGAAGTGAGTCCAGGGAGAAAGAAGGAGGAAGGCAGATTGTCTTCTTACTTCACTATTCTTAGGGTGATAACCTTCACTCTTCTGTTACTGTAGCTTCTATAATTTGCTGGTTATACCAGCTGCAAATGCTGGGGATGTTTCTGTTGGTCTTCAAGAGGCCTTTCTTTACCTCCTTTACTGTCCTTTGGGCCTGACTGTGGGTGACTCGCCCCACAGTTCTTACTCCTGTAACCCTCATCTGGTAGGTAGCCGCCTAAATGGGGAGTACTGAAAACATGTTAAGTATAAAATTTATAATAATGGGAGTTGAGACAATTATTAGAAATTATTCTCATTACTTCTGGGCCATGAACTGCATTTTGAAACTAAAGTGTTCTATTTATAAAATATTTGAAGCCTCTATGAAGCCTTTACCATTTTATAAATTGAGATGTAATGATAATGGGTAGAATAGGAAGGTACTCTAGGTTGAATTACATTGTGAAGAAAAATCTACATTTGTTTCCAGTATTTAATTTTATATGTGATTTAAACTAAGAATGCTACAAAGAGATGGATTATAAACAGAATGGATATATGCCAGTGTGAAAACCAGGGCTTCATAGTATTAATAAATGGTTCAGACAGTAAAGGATCTACCTGCAGTACAGGAGACCTGGGTTTGATCCCTGGGTTGGGAAGATCCCCTGGAGAAGGGAATGGCAACCCACTCCAGTATCCTTGCCTGGAGAACTCCATTGACAGAGGAGCCTGGTGGGCTACAGTCCATGGGGTCACAAAGAGACACAACTGAGTGAGTAACACACACATTGTATTGATAGAACTTGAGAAGAGGTGCTCAAAAGAAAAAGCAACAGGAAACAGTCAATTTTAGGGACCTCAATATAAAATAAAGGCTTGTTGCTATTAAGTCTCTGTCTCTCCCCGAACCCACCACACACACTTCATTTCTTGTCTCTCAGCTCTATTTTCTGTTTACCTTCATTCTTTATTACTGCAAACAGCCACTCCCAGACAGGAACTTCCTTTAAGTTCACTAAATAGCAAGGGATACAAGAGAAACATGGTGCTTTTCTGGACCAGTGGCTTTCACACCTTTTGTTACCCACTGCAATATACATTATATTGTTAACCCAATACAGAAATATAAATGTGTATCAGTCAGTTGTTTCTTTATAATAAAACAGCCAGAACATCTTGGGACCATATAAAGGCAAGCATTTCTTTCACTCAATTTTTGTGTGTTGGTTAGGGTCAGCTGATCTATGCTGGACTCAGCTGGGTGTGATGGCTGGTCTTGGCAGGGCTTGCCCATGGGTCTGTGAGTTGGTTGGTAGTTAGCTGATGTAGACTGATCCTGGCTGGGGGGATCTAGCTTCGGTGACTCTGCCCCATGTGTCTCTCCTATTATTGATACTTGTGGACCTGCCTGAGCATATTTTTCTTAGGAAAATGGCAGAGGTATAAAAGAGTAAGCCCAGTTGCACAAAAATTCTTCAAACCTTTGGTCATGTCACATGTAACATTTCATTGGCTAGAGCAAGCCAATGGCAAGTCCCAAGTCAAAGAAAAGTATACTCACAGAGATAAGGGGAATTAATATTTTTGAATAATTATCAGAAATATGCAAATATAACAATCAAACGCACATATGTGTAATTTAGAAGAATAATGTAGATGAAGCTATTTGCACAATAAGAATAGAAACAGATTGGATGTGGACATGGGTGGTAGGGGGAAAAAAGGGGTTGAGTGAACTGGGAGATTCAGTTCAGGTGCTCAGTTGTGTCTCTTTGCAACCCCATGGACTGCAGCATGCCAGGCTTCCCTGTCCATCACCAACTCCCAGAGCTTGCTCAAACTCATGTCCATCGAGTCAGTGATGCCATCCAACCATCTCATCCTCTGTCATTCCTTTCTCGTGCCTTCAATCTTTCCCAGCATCAGGGTCTTTTCCAGTGAGTCAGTTATTTGCTTCAGGTGGCCAAAGTATTGAAACCTCAGCTTCAGCATCAGTCTTCCAATGAATATTCAGGACTGATTTCCTTTAGGATGGACTGGTTGGATCTCCTTGCAGTCCAAGGGACTCTCAAGAGTCTTCTCCAACACCACAATTCAAAAGCATCAATTCTTTAGTGCTTAGCTTTCTTTATGGTCCAACTCACATCTATACATGACTACCGGAAAAACCAGAACTTTGACTAGGCGGACCTTTGTCAGCAGAGTAATGTCTCTGCTTTTTAATATGCTGTCTAAGTTGGTCATAGCTTTTCCAAGGAGCAAGTGTTTTTTTATTTCATGGCTGAAGTCACAATCTGCAGTAATTTTGGAGCCCAAGAAAATAAGTCTCTCACCATTTCCGTTGTTTCCCCATGTATTTGCCATGAAGTAATGGGACCGGGTGCCATGATCTTAGTTTTCTAAGTGTTGAGTTTTAAGCCAACTTTTTCACTCTCCTCTTTCACTTTCATCAAGAGGCTCTTTAGTTCCTCTTCACTTTCTGCCATAAGGGTGGTGTCATCTGCATATCTGAGGTTATTGATATTTCTCCTGGCAATCCTGATTCCAGCTATCCAGCCTGGCATTTTGCATCATGTACTCTGCATGTAAGTTAAATAAGCAGGGTGACAATATACAGCCTTGACGTACTGCTTTCCCAAATTGTAACCAGTCTGTTGTTCCATGTCCAGTTCTAACTCTTACTTCTTGACCTGCATACACATTTCTCAGGAGGCAGGTCAGGTGGTCTGGTATTCCCGTCTCTTGAAGAATTTTCCACAGTTTGTTGTGATCAACACAAAGGCTTTGGCGTAGCCAATAGAGCAGAAGTAGATGTTTTTCTGGTATTCTCTTGCTTTTTTGATGATCCAATGGATATTGTCAATTTGATCTCTGGTTCCTGTGCCTTTTCTAAATCCAGCTTGAATATCTGGAAGTTCATGGTTCACGTAATGTTGAAGCCAGGCTTGGAGAATTTTGAGCATTACTTTGCTGGTGTGTGAGATGAGTGCAATTGTGCAGTAGTTTGAATATTCTTTGGCATTGCCTTTCTTTGGGATTGGAATGAAAACTGACCTTTTCCAGTCCTGTGGCCACTGCTGAGTTTTCCAAATTTGCTGGCATATTGAGCACAGCATCATCTTTTAGGATTTGAAATAGCTCCACTGGAATTCCATCACCTCCACTAGCTTTATTTGTAGTGATGCTTCCTAAGGCCCACTTGACTTCGCATTCCAGGAAGTCTGGCTCTAGGGGAGTGATCACACCATCGTGGTTATCTGGGTCATGAAGATCTTTTTTGTACAGTTCTTCTGTGTATTCTTGTCACCTCTTCTTCTTATCTTCTGCGTCTGTTAGGTCCATACCATTTCTGTCCTTTATTGTGCCCATCTTTGCATGAAATGTTCCCTTGGTATCTCTAATTTTCTTGAAGAGATCTCTAGTCTTTCCCATTCTATTATTTTCTTCTATTTCTTTGCATTGATCACTGAGGAAGTTTTTCTTATGTCTCCTTGCTATTCTTTGGAACTCTGCATTCAAATGGGTATATCTTTCCTTTTTTCCTCTGCCTTTCGCTTCTCTTCTTTTCTCAGCTATTTGTAAGGCCTCCTCAGACAACCATTTTGCCTTTTTGTATTTATTTTTCTTGGGGATGGTCTCAATCACTGCCTCCTGTACAATGTCATGAACCTCCATCCATAGTTCTTCAAGCACTCTATCAGATCTAATCCCTTGAATCTATTTGTCACTTCCACTGTATAATCATAAAGGATTTGATTTAGGTCATACCTGAATGGTCTAGTGGTTTTCCCTACTTTCTACAATTTAAGTCTGAATTTTGCAATAAAGAGTTCATGATCCGAGCCACAGTCAGCTCCCGGTCTTGTTTTTGCTAACTGTAGAGAGTTTCTCCATCTTTGGCTGCAAAGAATATAATCAATCTGATTTTGGTATTGACCATCTGGTGATGTGCAGGTGTGGAGTCTTCTCTTGTGTTGTTGGAAGAGGGTGTTTGCTATGACCAGTGTGTTCTCTTGGCAAAATTCTGTTAGCCTTTGCCCTGCTTCATTTTGTACTCCAAGACCAAATTTGCCTATTACTCCATCTCTTGACCTCCTACTTTTCACTTCTTGGCCTTTTGGCTAAGATCAAGTGTACTGAGAGATTAGGCTTGACATATATATGCTACCATGTGTGAAACAGCTAGTGGGAAGCTATTGTATAGTGCAGGGAACTCAGCTCGGTGCTCTGTGGGATGCAGACGGGTGGGATGCAGTGGGGTGGTGAGGGGAGGTTCAAGAGGGAGGGGATGTATGTGTACATAAAGCTGATTCCCTTCAATGTACAGCAGAAACTAACACAACTTTGTAAGAAACTATGCCTCAATTTAAAAAATTAAAAAGGTTTCATAAAACAATTCTTACCAAGAAGTTTGGGTCAAGATCGGTAGGTTGATAAACATTGCTTTAGACCAGACCAAGGATCCTCAACCTCCAGGATCTAATGCCTGATGATCTGAGGTGGAGCTGATTTAATAATAATAGAAATAAAGTGCACAATAAATTTAATGCAGTTGAATCATCCCCAGACCATTCCTGCCTTTTCCCTCCAAGGTCTGTGGAAAAACTGTCTTCTGTGAAATTGGTCCCTGGTGCCAAAAAGGATGGGGCCACTGCTCTAGACAGATACTGATTCAAACATACATGAGCTATGTCTTAGAAGCATAATCTGAACACCAAACTGAGCAAATTCTGACAGTTCTCTGTCCAGCCTCACTTGACTGGGGTAGGATATTGGTGTGTATATGTGGAGAGGTTTGAATTATTGTCACTCCAATCCATTTTACTTGATGTGTAGTCCACAAACAGTCTGACTGGTGGAAGTCCACACACTGTTCATTACCAGATCATAACCATAGAGAGGTAAGGTGTTAGAATATATACGAACACACTGTTTCTTTCATTGAGAAAGTCTTACTTAAAATAACATCAGCTGAATGAAACTGCATGCTTATTAATGTATTGAGTTGGCCAAAAAGTTCATTCAGGTTTTTCTGCAAGATCTTGTGGAAGAACCTGAACGTTTTGGCCAACCCAATAGTTTCTTTACACTTTGATTCAAGTTCCTTATCTCAATCTCTGATCCGTAACAAGCATTTCACAGACCAGCATTTCTCAAGGAAGACCTAGCATCTTCTAAACAAGTGAAGTGAAAGTCACTCAGTTGTGTCCGACTCTTTGCGACCCCATGGACTATAGAGTCCATGGAATTCTCCAGGCCAGAATACTGGAGTGGGGAGCCTTTTCCTTCTCCAGGGGATCTTCCCAACCCAGTAATCGAACCCAGGTCTCCCACACTACAGGTGGATTCTTTGCCAGCTGAGCCACAAGGGAAGCCCAATATTCTTCTAAACAGGAATCTCGGTAAAATATTAATAGTCATCTTGTGTCTCTGAGACAAAGGGGATGTTTTGGAGAAGTAGATTTCTTAAGCATTTCATCCATATTGTAGGGGAAGAAGCCATTGATGAGAAAGGGGCAGAAGAAACAAGAACAGAGAGGGATTAACTGATGGAGCAAGACTTGGAGATGGAGCAGCCAGGACAAGGTGGCCAGACTGGTCTTGCCCAAGAGGTGGTGCTCCTCCTCCTCTGAGACTAGAGGAAGCTAAAAAGGAGATACTTGTACAGTAAGTTTGCAGGAGTGGTGGTTGGACGTTTGCAGTATTTCATGAAAGTATCATTCTTATCTGTGAAGTAAAGGTCAAGGTCATCTGCTGAGTTGGCATCTTGTTACTGCCATTTTGGAATTGGGGGATTTGAATTAAACTCAGTTTATTTAAAATCCTAGTAAGAATTTTGTTATACTTGATTTAGTTTATAAACATTTTCCTTTCCACAACCTATGCATTTTAAATTATTTTCCTCAATATTTTGTTATGAAAATTATCAAGCATACAGAAAAGTGGAAAGAATTATACAGGGAGAATTAGTTTACCTACCTCTTGGATTCTACAATTTATTTTTATGTCATGTCAATTTCAGTTTGACGCCAGTATGGAAATGGAATAGTTATTATTTTGTTTACTGAAGTTAGCATTAATAAATACTCATGAAGACTTAGGAAGAGAATCATTTCAAATTCAACAGGTCAGGTATGTATGTTCTTGGCTTCTGTTTTAATCAGGATTCTTCCAAGAAGAAACAGATGGATCAATCTATCTTTCTATCTAGGCTTCCCTGGTGGCTCAGTTGGTAAACAATCTGCCTGCAGTGCAGGATTCCACCTGCAGAGCAGGAGACCCAGTTTCAATCCCTGGGTTAGGAAGATCCCCTGGATAAGGAAATGGCAACCCACTCCAGTATTCTTTCCTGGGAAATCCCATGGACAGAGGAGCCTAGTGTGCTACAGTCCATGGCATCACAAGAGTCGGACACGAGTTAGTGACTATACCACCATCTCTCTATCTACATAGGCTCCTGTGATAATAGAAGCTGGAAAGTCTCAAGATCTGGAGGGTGAGTTGGCAAGCTGGAGACCCAGGAGGGTAAGTGGTATAGTTCTATTCCAAAGAGCCAATGATTCAGCTCAAGTCTGAAGGCAGGGAAAAGGCTAATGTCCCAGTTCAAAGGCCATCAGGCAGGAGGAATTCTCTCACTTGGGAGAGGTTCAGTATTTTTGTTGTATTCAGGTCTTCAGCAGGTTGGGTGAGATCCACTCCCATTAAGGAGAGCAACCTACTCAGGCTAAGGATTTAAGTGTTAATCTCATCCAAAAACTCCTTCACAGTAACACCCAAATAATGTTTGACCAAGTGTCTGGGTACCCTCTGGACCAGTCAAGGTGACACATGAAAAATCATCCCAGTCTGTTCATGCTGTGTATTCCTAGGAAAATCATAATCACCACCAACCTACCTCTCAGGTTGCTCCTTCCCCACTTTCCCTGAAGAAAAATCGTTGTAACACTCTTGTTTCTGGAAGATGTGGCATATTTGCTTTGTAAGTTTTGTGAACCCACCACTAAATAGCCTTAGGAGTTTAACACCTCACTGTGAATAATACTATTTTAAACAAGAGTCTTATGTAATTGTATAATTTTTTCTACAGACACACATAAAACTATTTCTAATTTCTATGGAAGAGAATAAACTGAGTATACATACAATTATTTTAACCAGCCAAATGTTTTAAATTTTTAACTATTTTTCTTATATCAAAAGTTATGTTTTAAGGTCTTAAGTTGTTAGGTTTTCAGACTAACTCAGTCTTCATATTTTTCTTCCTATTTATTAATAAAGCAGAAATAGCTTTCCTGGTTCTTAATTTTTTTTTCTACTTTTTCACAGTTTCTTAGTTTGAAGTAGCAAGTAAGTCACAAAGTATGTTCAATAAATCTGGAGGCTTTAAAGTTTATTCCGTCATAATTCCACAAACATTTATGAGTCATAATTCTGAGCTATTTGGAACACAAAGATGGATAATGCATAGTCTATGGCCTTAAGAGGCTCATAATCTTGTAAGAGAAAGAGACTTACCAAAAACATAATTCCGGAATGTCTGGTTAGAAGGTCTCTGTCTAGTCACACGCCCCTTTGCCTCTCCATTTTACAAGTGGAGAAGTAGACACAAAAATCCATAACCAGTTGAACAAATTATAATGAATGGTGTAACCAGTAAGAAAAAACCCACAAAGGTGACACTCACCCTTGTGAATCTCTACCTGGGTCTGAGCCCAATTCCAGATAATTATGCCACTGGGCAAACTGCTACCCTAGTGATTGACTGGCATCAGCCTCAATATGACCCTCCACACCTCCTAACAACCCTGTTTTTTAAAGTCAGCTCATTTTATCATTCTCAACAAGAGCTATTTCAATTTTTCTCCATCATTTTCACTTGTCCATTACTAGGCTCTTTTTATTCTTCATAGATGACCTTTCTCTTGACCTCAACCCCATCCTTACCCCATCAAACACACTGCCACCAGTTGTAATCCAAGCCTCCATCTCCCTTTCTTTGGCAGAGGTCAGTGAAGGGATCGTGGGGAAGATCCAGTCTCATACTTCCCTTAAGCTGCCCACTCAGTATCTTCTAGGCTCCCACCCTTTCCTCTGATCAGCTGTGTGTAACTGTTCTTTGCACTGCTGGTCACTGGGAGAGTATCCAGGACACTGTGTCCTTCAGAAAAGAGGTATTGAAGTAGACGACCACTTCAGTTTGCCCAAGATCACAGACTGAAGATATGTGAATCTCTTTACTGATGGGTTGGGCTGATTTTAAAAATGGAATTACAGCATTGGAGTGTGAAAATCGCTTAGTTGTGTCCACCTCTTTGCGACTCCATGGACTATACAATCCATGGAATTCTCCAGGCTAGAATACTAGAGTGGGTAGCCTTTTTCTTCTCCAGGGGATCTTCCCAACCCAGGGATCAAACCCAGGTCTCTCGCATTGCAGGCAGATTCTTCACCAGCTGAGCCACAAGATAACATTGGAGAGTAAAGACCAAAAGCCCTGCACTGTATAAGCCTCTCCCTGAATCCAAAGGAAACCTACTTGTAGCAAACACTGTTAGCATCCTGCCTCACAACCCCTTGGCTCTCCTCAGTTGAGCACAGATACGGTTTTCACACACTGAGAGTTTCTTACCTCCAGCTCCGTGTCTCTCTTCTTTGCCTGAAATCTCTCTCTGGCCCCATGGGAGCTTGTTCTGCTATAGGCAGGTGCAGCACACAAGTAGGGAGGGGGAGTTACCCCTGCTCACAATCTTCAACCAGTTGTGGAAAGAGTGGGTGAATTAATGCCCCAGCCTCCTCACCACCAGAGGGACAATATTTAGATGTGTTCCACATGGTTTCACAGAAGATTCTCAGTGGAGTTGAACCCTCAGTGAGGCCATTAACAGGGGAACCCACTCATTACTAACCTACTTGTTAAACCTGCTCAGTAAAGCACACCTCCTGACTTTTCTCCGTCTCCTGTCTCACGTTTCACATTTCCTCATCTGTGCTTCTTAGGGTCACCTCTGCACCCACATCCTCAGCTCATCTTTGCAATTACTACAGCCTCAGCCAATACTGTAACAGCAGCCTTGTGAGAGACCCTGATCCAGAGGAGCCAGCTAAGCCATGCTCTGATTCCTGACCAATGTGAACGGTGAGATAATACATGTTATATGAAATAATATATTGCTTAAAAACATTAACTCTCTGGAACAGTAAATCTTAGAGCCTTAAAGAAGAAGGGCATAATTTAGAATTTGAGGTAGGCTACCTAGGATTTGAAGTGGGCTACCTTCTATAACCCACCCTTCTAGGAATCAGTCATTTTAAATTGTAGAATATTTAGTTCCTTTTATACTTTCTCTTTGGGAGCGTGCAGAGTTCCTATCTTAGTTAAACAGAGACCACGAAAATGATGGTTTTAAGTAGTTTCATTCGAAAAGAAGGCTTATCCTATTTTTATGGTTGTGTGATCACCTCTTCCTCTCTTTAAAATATTCATTCATTTATTTGACAATTGTTAAATGAGAACCTGCTACTGTGTGCACTATAGCCTCTGCCTGAGATTGAGGTTACAAGGATCAACTAGACCTGGTCTTTAGTGATAGCATCTGTAAGTGCTCAAGGCTATTAAATACAGGCACAAGGACCACACTAGGGTGTGTCTCAGTAGCTATGGAGACATGGAGGGGGATCCTGGAAGACTTTTTGTAGGACCTGATTTCTGAATTGAGTCCTGAAGAGCAAGCAGTACACACCCAGATTGCGTAAATAGGGAGTCCTGGGCAAGAGAGGAACAGCATGTGCCAAGGCCCAGGACCCATCTGTGGGTTATTCTAGTTCATCTTTTCTGCTTTTAATCTTTTCTCTTTCCATTTGGCCCCTTCTCCATGTCCTATAAATACCTTAATGTTTTTTATATTCAAGAACTATACAAAAAATAATCACTCCCTCAGCATTGTGTCCTCAGGCTACTTCTCTGTCTTCCTCCTTCTCAATGTAGTTATGCTCCTTGAGAGAATATAGGACCTATATCAAGTCCTGAAATGCCACGCTAGATGAATCACAAGCTGGAATCAAGATTTCTGGGAGAAATACCAACAACCTCAGATATGGAAACAGTCTAATATCAGAAAGTGAAAAGGAACTAAAGAGCCTCTTGATGAGGGTAAAAGAGGAGAGTGGAAAAGCTGGCTTAGAACTCAACATTCAAAAACCAAGACCATGGCATCCAGTCCCATGGCAAATAGAAGCAGTGACAGATTTTATTTTCTTGGGCTCTAAAACCACTGTGGATGGTGACTGCAGCCATGAAATTAAAAGACACTTGCTCCTTGAAAGGAAAGCTGTGATAAACTTAGCATATTAAGAAGTAGAGGCATCACTTTGCCAACAAAGGCCTATATAGTCAAAGCTATGATTTTTCCAGTAGTCATGTACAGATGTGAGAGTTGGACCATAAAGAAGGCTGAGTGGCAAAGAATTGATGCTTTTGAATTGTGGTGCTGGAGTAGACTCTTGAGAGTCCCTTGAACTGCAAGGAGATCAAACCAGTCAGTCCTAAAGGAAATTACCCCTGAATATTCATTGGAAGGGCTGGTGCTTAAGCTGAAGCTCCAATACTTTGGCCACCAGATGTGAAGACCTGATTCACTGGAAAAGACCCTGATGCTGGGAAAGATTGGAAGCAAAAGAAGAGGGGGGCAGAGGATGAGATGGTTAGATAACATCACCAATTCAATAGACATGAATTTGAGCAAACTCCGGGAGTTAGTGGAGGACAGAGGAGCTTGACATGCTGCAGTCCATGGGGTTGCAAAGAGTTGGAGTTGACTTAGCAACTGAACAAGTCCCTTGACCTCCCATTCCATCCTTAAGCTGAGGACCCAGGGGACCTTCATGGGAAAGGGGTTACAAGTGAAAAAATAACAAATGGTAATTTTGGAAGGTAAAGGATAATGGGAACACAAAAATTCACCCTATATGGGTTCAAATGAAAGTTCTGAGAACTTTGGTAATGAACAAAGAAGACTTTTGATGTGGTCCAGGCATTTGGGATAAAGAAAGTGGATTTTGATGAAGTTTTAAATAAGTATTTCTCCTTGGGGATTTTCTTCAGAGAATATAGTAAAGATCTGAATTTCTATTTGAATTACTTCAGGTTGCTGGATTTGTGATTCTTTTAATGCCAGGACTGAGCTGCATGTCTGCCTTGTATTCTGTGGATTACATTTCACTTTTAAGCTTGTAAAGCAATATCAGTTTCTTTTTTTAAAATTTTAGTGTTTCATATACTATGATATTTTAAGGTACCAGAAGATCAGTATTTTTTGTTGGAATAAAACCATTATTCTAAAAATTTCTGCGATTTGAGTTATTTACATATTATATTACATTACAGATTCTAATCAAACTGTTTTACTTGCTTAGATGAAATTCTTCTCTGTCTCCATAATTCTTAAGAGGAAGAATTAATGAAAATTGAAAGGAGAAGCTTCTACTGGAAGAATAATACTTATTTGAGTTCCAGGCACTTCTGAACAAGTAGAATATGAAAATGCCAGTGCTGAAACTAATGCAAGAAACTCTGCATGGAAGCTCCCCATGAAACTAAAGAAGCCACAAGAGATGTGTGATATCTCTTCTGAAAGAATTAGAACACAGCTTGCTGTCAATAAAAAGATTGCAACCCATGGAGAAAATAGTTATTAAAATATGTCCTCAAAGTCAGCAAGAGACAGAGAGACAGAGATCATTTGAAGATGGAGTGAAAAGGAAATGTTTGTAGTTAGCTAATAACAATGATGTCATCTTCCAACTAGTTTAGAATCAGAGCTTTTTAATCAGTTGAAAAAATGTACACAGAAATCAGTTCACTATCTAATAAAGACAATTGACACACTTAAAGAGACATCTTTTAAATTATATGTCATCTTCTATTTATCATCATTAGTTACATTTTCTTTATTTCATATAGTGTTTATGTTAGTTTGTTTGTAACACTTTGTTTTACCTGCCAACAACTGATATTAGTAATGATTCGTATTTAAATTTTTGTAATTTTTCATTTTCCTTGATGTATGCTTTTAAAATTTAAAATGAATTAAATACCTAGTCTTACATTTTAATTTTATGGATTAAGAAGTTTCAAAATAGAAAATACTACTACTTTAGTTACTATTTGAATCAAATATTTCAATTCTGCTGTTATTCATGTCCTCTGGTGTTGTGATGATTTTTTTTAAGATGCGGTTCTCTCATAAGATCATCTCTGATTCCGCCCCAGGGAAATTGAGTTTATACCCCGGAGTAGATTGTGCAGACTTGGTGATGATAATCACAACACTTTACTGTAATGATGTATTTGTCTGTCTCCTTTTATTGTGTCACAAAATCCTTAAATATTTATAAAACAGGAAGCAATTTTATTAATTATAATGGAGGAATACTCCTTTCAGGCTTGTTGAGGGGTTTGTTTAGTGTGGGGAAGAACTTGAAAGCTGCACCAGCTCTGGATATTACAGTGAAATTGAATTGTGGACACTTCCAGGGACAGATTGTGCTTCCTGAAGGTACAGCCAGTCAGTTAACTCTGCCATATTTCCCCTTAACTGCAACCACGTCTAAAACTGAGGACCATCTGTGCTTTGTAATAAAAAGCTATAGTCTTTATGCCTTGATAATAATTTTGAAATTTAGTATATCTGAAGTCTATACTTAAAAAAATTACTTAAAATTATGTTTAAAACTCATTTAAAATGGAAAAACTCATTTTGATTATTTTCTTATTATCTAACCTGTTTGTTAAGCAGCATAGTCACAAACAAAGTAATGTATATGAAAACAAAATGTAAATTGTGGAATGCTACACAAAACAATCTTAAGAGCTACAGTTAAAGACAAGAAATGTCTTCTTCTCTCCCCCAGAGGGAATCATCCTAAATCTGTGAATCTTTCTTGATAGGTTTTCATTTCCAACCACATAAATTTTTGATACTGTTTTCTGAAACCCCATTAAACTGCAGGCGGAAGTATAGCCCTACACTGACCCTTTAGACCACACTTGTCCTCATACAGACAAGACACAGTGCCAAGGCCTGCTTCCGGCTGCCCTGTGTCGGTCGGGGAAGTCTAGTCTTTAGAGAGGTGGAGCATGCTTTTGCTCATTTACATCTTTCACATTGTAGCGTTAGGCTCAAGCTTGCAACTTTCTCTGTAACTTTTCTCTGAAACCACCAAAAAAGTTAGCTTCAAAATTATTTCAATAATAGAGGCTTATCTTCCCTTCCCTCTCACCACCAAAAGAAACTTGGCAAGTTTTAATGTTGGGAAAAGCTACATTTCCTTCATGTGAATGATTGCCTTACTACTCAGCAGGAAAAATTTAGTTCTCAGAGAAGTCCACTATCTACAGACTTTTAAGTAACTTATTTGTAGTAGGATCTTAAAGAGGTTGTTATACTTAGTTACTTCAAAATTCCTTTCCTATAGCAGATGCTACTAAATTGGCACCATTATTGCATCCAATCTTGGAGCATCCCCCTTAATAGTGATTTACTGTATTCTTGTTCTACTTACTCTCACTGCACCATCTTGGAGAATAATAACATTTATCTGAATAATGAGCAGTTGAGGGGAATAGCATTTGTGTGAATAGTAACTGAATAAAGAACAACTGAAGGAGAGTTTTTATCTTTGCATCATGCTAAATATTGAGGAGGGAGTTTACACTGATCACTTGAGCTCTATATAAATGAATAATTCAAATACATGTTGATGAAATCCATTGCTTAAAGTTTTTCCATGATAAATATGGATTGTATTATAGGTTATTCATTTAACAGCAAATATTTATTGAATGCTTACTATGTGCAAGATACTGTTCTTAGTATATATCTCTGTTCTTGTGGAGCTTACATTTTAGAAAGGAGATACAATGAACAACAAGCAAATTTAAAAATATGTGCAAAATATTACATATGTTATATACATATACATATTATATGTATATACATTATAGCATATTATATTGCAAAACATAGTGTTGTTTTATATGATATGTGCTGTAGAAGAAATTTTTAAAGTATGGCCGTGATAAGGGGCATTAAGAGTTCTAGAAGTGAGTTGTTTGCAATTTTGAGTAGGATATTAACAGTGGGTATAGAAAATTCATTGAATTTTAGAAGATCTAAAGGAGTGAGCCAAGAAAGAACATTTCTAGTAGAGGAAAGAGCCTTTAGAAAGGCCCTAAGATGATGGCACTTTCAAGGGAGAGCAAGGGATCCAGAATGGCTTGAGTGGAGAGTGAGAGGCAGATAATAGGAAAGGAGGTCAAAGAATAGGGTAAGGAGTAGTGCTGGCAGTGGAACAAGATCCTGGAGAAATGTGTGTATGTGGTGGTGGTGGGGAGGGGGAGTTGATAAAGACTTTGTCCTTTTTACTCTGATTGAAATAGGGAAGCATTGGAGGATTTTGATTGGAGGAGTGATGTGAGCAGGCCTCTGTTTAAAAAGGCCGCAGTGGCTTCTGTATTGAGTATAGACCATAGGCCTATAGGAAACTCCTTCAGTGATCCAAGGAAAAGCTGATGGTGACTTAGACCAGGATGGCAGCAGGGAAGATGGTGAACAATGGTTAGATGCTGAAAATGTCTTGAAGACAGAGACAACATGATTGGCTGATGGATTGGTTGTGGAACATGACAGAGGCAGCAGAATCAAAAAAAAATTTTTTTAAGTGTTTATCTGAGCAAATGAAAACATGAAGATGTTATTAACTGAGATTGGAGAGGCTTGAGGTGAAGCAGGTTTGGGGAAGAAAGTTCAAGTGTTCAGTTTTGTTCTTACTAAGTGTGACTATCTGTTAGATACTCAGGTTGAGATGTTAGGTGTACAAGTCTGGAGAGATGGCTAGTCTAGATGTATAAATTTGAGAGGACATACATTTAATTTGCAGGGCTCAATGCAAAATAAAAGGGAGAGCCTCTTGTTAAATAATTACTAAGAATTTTCGAGATTGTGACAACAGAGCATTAGCCGAGGGTGGGGTCCTCCTGAGGGGGGCACAGGCTCCAAGTCCATAGAACTGGCCTTGTTTGGGCATCATGGGCATATATACATGGTAATTAAAGCCATGAGGTTGGATGAGATCATCAAAGGGAAGAACATGGTGGAGAAGAGGACCAGACCCTGACTCCTGGGGCATCCTGGAATGAAGAGATTCAAGAGATGAGGAGGAGCCAGCCAAGGAAACTGAGAGGCAGGAGGAGAGCCTGGATGTGTCCTGTCCTGGAAGCCAAGAGAGCAAATGAGGAGGGGCGACTGGCTGCATTAAATGCCGCTGGACAGTTGAATGACATGAGGACAGGGAACTGATCAGTGGACTTAGCAACTTAAAAACTTTCAGCAACAATACATATTAATTTTTTTTAATAAGAAGTTAGGCTTCTCAGGTGGCTCAGTCGTAAAGAATCCTCCTGCCAAAGCAGGAGACTCAGGAGATTGTGGGTTCAATCTGGAAGATCCTCTGGAGGAGGAAATGGCAACCGACTCCACTATTCTTGCCTGGAAAATTCCATGGACAGAGGAGTCTGGCGGGCTTCAGTCCATGGGCTCGCAAAGAGTTGGACATAACTGAGTGACTGAGCACACCCACAGGCAAAACCATTGAGGCAGTATTACGAATCACAAAATTGTAATGATTGAAAACAATTTCTTTATGTTACATGGCAACAGACATTGGGCATATCCCACATTTGTAAAACCTCCTCCAAAGTAGAGCACATTCCTATACTCACTGTTGTATAAGCAAATTCATTTGGTAGGTTTGGGGCATATAAAATAATAATACATTTTAAATGAGGTCAGAAAAGGATTTTCTGAAGTTTTCCCAGTTTGGTATTGGGTGAGGGGGCAAGTAACTATCTTGAACAAGAATCAAGTGCTTATAAGGCCCTGATAATTTGTCTTAAAATAATTTTATTAAAAATGTTAGATTCCTTAAAAAAGAGTAATTGCTTTTGAAATACTGATTATACCCCCTTTCTTAGTTTCTGTTGCATGTGTCATCGTATTAATTATCTCAAGAAGTGTTGGTAACAGGCTGATATGGAAGAGCTTTGAAACAAGAAAATTCTTCCCAGCCTTGAATTTAATATAATTTTAAGTATTAGATCTGCAGGCATACAGGGAGTTGTTCAAGAACTAAGCTTCACCTGTTGCCTGTTCTTATGCATTTTAATGTACTGTGTGCTAAGACTAAGGAGAAAAAGATTTACTTTAATTAAAACTCTTTTGCAGAGTTTTTCATAAAAACAATTTATAACCCAGGGAGTTAAGTAAGGCTTTTGTTTTATTTTGTTTTAAATAATTACCCAGTCTTTGAAAAAGGACTCTTTCAGAAACTCGTAAGCTTTTCTGACTTCTTTCAGGTTTTCATATATTTCTGTGGTTAACAGGAAACCATGGTAGGGGGCATCAAAGAGATAAGTTTGTGCATAGAAAATAATTCTATTTTTGCATTGAAAATAGAATTTGCCTTTATAGATAGAGTAAATTTATACTTCAAAAAACAAGAGAAATTCTGCAAAGGACCTCTACAACATCCAGACCCAAGTTATCTCTAGCATGTCACCTTCAGTGACTTCTTTGCTAATTATCATGAATCCTCAGAGAAATTCTTGTATATGGTTGTTTTAAGCACCATGAGGAATGCATGATTAATTTTTAGAGATAAGCAGTCTAGAATATAAGAACCGTAAGCTATACATCCAATTGTCTTTTTCTGAAGGGCTGAGACTGATCATTATGATGAAAAATCTGAATAAACAGATGTGAGAACTGCTACTAGGAGTGATGGGAGCTCCAGCTGCGTGAGGGGCACCTGAAGCCTGGAGTACTAGAGGGTGGCCTGGAAATGCACTCTCAAGCCAAGTAAACCAGGTGCCTGTCATCCTAAAAGACACTGTCAGAATTAAATTCACCTCACCACTCATCCCTGTTCTCATTAATCAGTGCCTAACTTGTCCTCGACACGGTCTTAAACATTACTTCCTCCTTCTCCCCAAATCACTTTACTGCATCTTTAGGAACTCCTAGTCCACCAATTAAACAAACCACCATTACCTTACACTACGACTGGGATCTTATCTCCAAGTCTTGCCTTAACTAAAACCTGGCTGTCCCTTGGAGAGATATATTCTCCTCTATATACATAGTGGACATTTCCAGTAGTGGCTCTTCTGACACCCAGCTGTAGAGGAGAACATTTTATTAGCCGATACACGGTACCTCCACCTTCTTGTAGGTACTTGCAGGTCTCCTTTTCCTGTTGTGCTTCTCTTAGCATGCATAACCTGACCCTGCTCAGCACCATCTTTGAGGCTCTGCCAGTTTACCAGAGGGCACATTCTCTTCTTTTTCTCTTGACTGCTAGGATCACAGAGAAAGCAGGGAATTTAAGAAAAACATCTACTTCTGCTTCATTGACCACGCTAAAGCCTTTGGCTGTGTGGATCACAACAAACTGTGGAAAAATTCTTAAAGAGTTGGGAATACCAGACCACCTTACCTGTCTCTTGAAAAATCTGTTAGGCAGGTCAAGAAGCAACAGTTAGAACCTTACATGGAACGACTGGTTCAAAATTGGGAAAAGTGTATGACAAGGTTGTATATTGTCACCTTGTTTATTTAACTTATATGCAGAGCACATCTGCCAGGCTGCATGAAGCACAAGCTGGAATCAAGATTGCTGGGAGAAATATGAACAACCTCAGATAAGCAGATGATACCAATCTAATGGCAGAAAGTGAAGAGGAACTAAAGAGCTTCTTGATGAGGGTAAAAGAGGAGAGTGAAAAAGCTGGCTTAAAACTCAACGTTCAAAAATCTAAGATCATGGCATCTGGTCCCATCACCTCATGGCAAATGGGTGGGGAAAAGGTGGAAACAATGGAAGATTTTATTTTCCTGGGCTCCAAAATCACTGGGGATGATGACTGCAGCCATGAAATTAAAAGACACTTGCTCCTTGGAAGGAAGGCTATGACAAACCTAGACAGAGTATTAAAAAGCAAAGATACCACTTTGCCAACAAAGGTCCATATAATTTAAGCTATGGTTTTTCCATTGGTCCTGTACAATTGTGAGAGTTGGTCCATATAGAAGGCTGAGCACCGAAGAATTGATACTTTTGAATTGTGGTGCTGGAGAAGACTCTTCAGAGTTCCTTGGACTGCGGGGAGGTCAAACCAGTCAATCCTAAAGGAAATCAGTCCGGATGATTCATTGGAAGGACTGATGCTGAAGCTGAAGCTCCAGTATTTTGGCCACCTGATATGAAGAGCCAAATCATTGGAAAAGCCCCTGATGCTGGGAAAGATTGAAGACAAATGAAAAAGAGGGAGGCAGAGGATGAGATGTTTAGATGGCAACACGGACTCCATGGACATAAATTTGTGCAAACTCCAGGGAAAAGTGAAGGACAGGGAAGCCTGGTGTGCTGTGGTCCATGGAGTTGCAAAGAGTTGGACATGACTTAGCGACTGATACAACAAAAGGCACACAGTCCTTGGTGGGTACATTGAATACGTAAAGTTTAATAGTCAAAGTTCATATTTTGATCTCCACACCACATTTCATTTATGAAAATAAAGATTTCTTCTTTATATTAAACTTTTTGATTATATAGAAGAAAGCAACCAATTACAGATTTTGCCTTTTCGTATGCTAATTAACTACCTTAAGGATTTGCGGGGAGTTGGGGAGGTCTATATTTTTCACCTGGTGTTAACTACTTTCTCAAGTACTATTCAGTGAAGCCAAATAACGTTTATTGGATCGATTTAGACTATCTTTTCTAAGTTTTGCTCCCTAAATCAATCTTGACCCCCTTGAGTTGTCACACTACCATGCTGATGTGACAGTTACTTAGAAAAGCATTCTCAAGTGCTTGGAGGGATTCTGATCAATGGCTTTTTCTGAAACCTGGTAGAAGCTTTCTATTTCCTTAGGCAGCCAAGGCATGTATTATTGTTTCTAGTATTTTTGGAAGATTACTTGAATGGAAGCTATCTATTCTCAACATTTCCATAGGGAAGGGCCTTGGGGCAGTCAACATTCTGCTACTGCCATGTTGCAGACTGTTACTTTTCTATCATTATGTGATAATACTTCTTTCTTTGGAATTTTTACTGTCTGACTTCCCTTATCACTGACCTTTTTATCAGGTTACTCTCCTCTTTCAATGAAGACTTTGACTTCTGCCTCATAGCCTTTTCACTCCAAAGTCTGCCAACATCCCAGGTACTCGATCCAACATCAAAGCCCAAAGTTCTTTGGCCCCGTTAACCCACCCCTACATTTTATTTTTGCAAATTCCTTGCCACTTGAAATGGTCCCACATTAATCACAGTTCTAGGGGAGAAGGAAAGTTAGTAGACTGGAACTTTGGTGGGCCTTTGTGAACCATGCTGGTATTCACACCCTTGTGTATCTCCTTGCCTTGAATCTGAACTGACCATGTGACCTGCGTGGAACAGATGCTCTCAGTTCCAGTCCTGAAGCTTACAAAGTACTGAAATATTCTACTTTTGCACTCCTGGAGTAGTTCACATGCCATCATGTAAGTGGCCCAAGCTACCTTCTTGGACAGGCTGTATGGAGGAGAATCAAGGCCCTGGGAAAGAGCCCCAGGTCAGCTAACAGGCAGCACCAACTTGCCAGTCATGTGACCTATTTGGACCTTTCAGCACCCAGCACTACAGGAGACACAAGTGGAATAACCATCTAGTCAACCCATAGATTGTGAGAAATAATTTGTTCCTGGTTTAAGTCTCCAGTATGGAGAATTATCTTGTTATGTAGCACTAGGTAATGGAAACATGAAGCATCTTCTTTCCCCCCATTATCATTTTGGGTCAGAGAGGAAAAACACATAGCACCTTTCTACTACTCCCTCAGGGTAGCTCATATAATTGAGAAGAATTTTACTGCAATGGGTTGAGTAGCATCCCTCCCCTAGATTCATGTCCACCTGGAACCTCAGAGTGTGACTTTGTTTGAACGTTGTGTTGTTAGTTAAGATCTTGAAATGAAATCTTCCTGAATATAGAGTGGATTCTAAATCCAATGACTAGTGTTTTTATAAAAGAGAGGGAAGGGAGATTTGGACACACAGAGACACAGTAGAGAAGATAATGTAAAAATGGAGACAGATGAGAATGAGGGGTCTACAGCCAATGACTGCTAGGAGCCGCCAGAAGCTGGAAGCCGTGAAGAAGAATTGTCCCCTAGAGATCTTGGCACACTGACTTCAGATTTCTGGCCTCTAGGTCTGTGAGAGAATAGATTTATGTTATTGTTGTTGTTTGTTCTAATTTAAAAGGGATTTTTTCCAGTTTTTTTTAAAGATATAATTGATATACAGCGTTGTAAGTTTGAAGTGAAAGTGTTAGTCACTCAGTTATGTCTGACTTTTTGTGGCCCCATGGACTGTGGTCTGCCAGGCGTCTCTGTCCATGGGATTCTCCAGGCAAGAATACTGGAGTGGGTTGCCATTCCCTTCTCCCGGGGATCTTCCCAACCCAGGGATCAAACCCAGGTCTCCTGTATTGCAAGCAGATTCTTTACCATCTGAGCCACCAGGGAAGTAACCCCAAATCTAATCTCTTTTCCTGTGAGTCTGACTTTTCTTTCTTCCTTTCTTTCGATTCCATATACAAGTGAGAGCATATAGTATTTGTCTTTGTCTGACTTACTACTCTTACCATATTGCCTTCTGGGTTCATCCATGTTGTCAAAAATGGCAGGGTTTCCTCCTTTTTTTGGATGAATAATAGGTATCTGTTGTTAAAGCCACCAAGTTTGTGATAGCTTGTTTTTGGCAACCATAGGAAGCAGCACACTGACATTTACTTTTGGATGAAGTCATTGCCTCGAAAGACAATGAATGCCCACAATTCTTGGATCCATCTGTACCTGGATGGGTCGGATAGGACTAAAGTCCTAATCCATGGGACTGATTAGAAAAGTGGATTTAGAGTCTACTCTGCAAACCCTATCATCTTATGACTCTTTGGAACTTCCTCCCATAGACTGACTCCCACTTCAGGTGGTTAAGTGTAACTCCCTGGCCTCTCTCAATCCAAGATCCTCCTATCTTTCCATATATAGGGTAGTTCAGTCCAACTGTAGTGTCTCCAATTAGCATCACAATCTTAAAACATGCCTTTAAGAAATGTTTATGCTGCTCTTACTGATCATGTCAAGGAACCTGACTGAGGAGTTTGGAGGGCACACTGAGCAGGAGAAATCCAACATAGTATTTGTACTCGCCTCCACACCGAATGACTTGCTTTGCCAATGCACGGAGTTAGAGAAACATGTGCCCCAAGCAGAAATTTTGAGAGCTGCATGTGGTTCACCACAATATCTTTTCCTCACTTCACCATTCATGGAATCATGTATAAAGATCACCTGCATCGATCTGAGTCCTTGAATGTCTACAATGAGAAAATTTTCCTTGGTGATCTACAGTGGATATGTCTTGTAAACACAAAGTAATGTTTGTTGTTTTAAACAATCAAGACTGTCAGTTGTTTGTTGCCTCAGCATAAACCAGCCTGCCTATTTAAAAAAATTTTTTTTTCAAGTATAGTTGACTTACAATGTTGTGTTAATTTCTAGTGTATGGCAAAGTGATTACGTGTACATGTGTATAAATTCTTTTTTATATTCTTTTCCATTATGGTGTATCACAGGATATTGAATATAGTTTCCTGTACTATACAGTAGGACCTTGTTGTTTATTCATTAAATATATATATATATATGTATATAATAGTTTGTGTCTGCTAACCCGAAATTCCCAATCCATCCTTCCCCTACCGCTGTACCCCTTGGCAACCACAAGCCTATTCTCTATGTCTGTGAGTCTGTTTTGTAGATAAGCTGGAAGAGTTCCCTTTTCTCCACAGCCACTCCAGCATGTACTTGTATCCTGTGTATTTTGCTATCAATGTTATAGCCACGCGTTCCGGGAAACAAGCTCACTCAGAAGGACGATGCAGATACTGAAGTGCAGTTTATTACACCGGCGGGCCCAAGGCAGAGTATCCTCTTAGCCAAGGACCCCGACCAGCATTTGTGAAAATCTTTTATACCCCATGTGTACGTGTCTGAACCCACCACCCAATTTCCTTGTGACTTACATAAACAAAGGAAAGGTAAATACAATCACAATAACCCCATCATTCATGTGTTATGTGTTCAAACAGTCAATAATCAATAAGCCTGAGGTTACAGATGAAAATTTATGACCTGTCCGGAGGGGGTCTTATCCTTCTATTGTCATTTCCACAGGCACTAAGCACAGAGTTCAGAGTCCATTAGAGAGGTGGCCTAACATGATCAGCACGAACAAGCCTAAGATGGAGTCCAGGCCCTATGAATTCCTTCTTCATCAATATCAATATATGAAAGAATACCGATCTAAAAATGGAACTGATGGATATAAAATGCAAAGTCTCATTCATGTGCCCTCAGAAAAACAAAACTTAAGGAATGAAAAACCGATTTCCTGATTTATAGACAACTGATTTATATTGGAATTTTCTTAAACGATAGGGAGTTAAACAGGGTTTACCTCATACCAACTTCGGAAAGTTTTTGCCTGTGATTTCCAGAGGCATGAATGGGAAATGACTCAGGTTGAGTTGGTCTTGCCAAGTGAGCTGAATTGAGCTTTGTTTGTATGACTGAACTGGTTTTGTCTGCTCGAGGAATTTACAAAGCTGGTCTCTGCCTGTTTTGATTTTAATAAACTCCAACAGAACTCTCCCCTCTTTACATTCCCTTCCCATAAATACAGCCTATCCCAAGCCCTCAGCAGACTCATCTGTAGCTTGCTATAGTTTGTGGGTCCTGAATTGCAACTCCTCTGCTATTCCCAAATACTCATCTCTTTGAACTTACCTCAGTTTACTTCTTTGTTTAGGTTGACGAGTAAATTCGGTGAGCATCTAAGATTATACCCTTCCTGTCTTGTTCTAATATCTTCAGAATTCATTTTCACATTTACTCTCCAGCTTTGTGCTAGCATAAATTAGCAAAATACTGCAATTGTTAAGAATAGTTATCCTTCTCTTCTTGTTTTAAATTTGTAATTATCAAACAACAAGTTCCAAATGTATAGCACAAGAAACTATATTCAATATCCTGAGATAAACCATAATGAAAAGAATATTTAAAAAGAATTTAGAAAGAATATTTAAAAAATGTATATATATATATATGTATGACTGAATCACTGCTTTATCACAGTAATTAATGCAACGTGGTAAATTAAGTATATTTCAGTTAAAAAATTGTAATTATCTCTTGGGATTTCTGGCACTGCCAGATATTGTCTGATGCTAACTCAGCATCATCCCTATCCTTCTAAGAGCTCCCTTACATTATAGTGGCCAGAATCTGAAAACTATATTTCCCAGAATCTCTTACCAGCAGAGTTGTGGTTTTGATTCTTCCAATAAGAGTTATTCATGTTAGCTTTTGTAAGGTGGAAGACAACAGAAATCATTATTGTTCAACCTCAGCAAGCAGGCATGTAGTCTTCAACAGACATCAGATGTGAGATTTTGCAGTGACTTCTAGGCTTTCTGCTGAGCACCATCTGCTTTGGGACAATAGGCTATTGAGATCTTTAGCGGCTGTTTCCTGTGATTCCTGCAATTTTCTGATTTCCGAAGATAACTGATGACTTTGCTGTCTGTTGCCCTCCTTGGTGCTTTCAAAAGTTTTGTAAACACCTAATTCCCTTCACTAAATGCTCTCCTGCCTGAAATGCCTAGAGAGGTTTCTGTTTCCTGGCTATAGACTGATAGATAAGACTATGGTCTAACTCTAGTTACTGACTATTTAGGTGTGGTAACCATTCAATCAGAGGAGACGCTAAGCTAATCAAAATAGATTCCAGTGTGAACAACCAGTATAACTTCTCTGATGGTATTAGCTGAGGCTAATGAAACTGAAGCATTGAGAGATACATATGAGAAAGGCATGAAGGACATTGTTCTTCCTTTGGGCAAGGTCTTCATGGTTAAAGTAACAGCCTCATCTGATAGATAAGAGGTAGTTTGTACTAGAGTGGTATAATAAGAAATATATGTGGTTTTTGTCCCCAGGAAAAACATTTGGAATTTCCTGAGTGATAGAAGTGTCTTTTGTCTTTTATTAACTATCTCTTTTGAGTGTGCTTGAGTTTATGCTAATGAGATGACTTAGGGTGGGGTCCCTAGAGAACTTTGAGATAGGTCTTGTCACCAGAAAGACAAGTGATTAGATGGTTGAAAATTTTTAGAGCCACCTGTTGACCTCTGGGGAGAGGAAAAGAAGGGCAGCTTAACAACTCTTCAGCAAACAAAAGAGTTGAGGTTTGGGGCTGGTAAACACTTGGTGATGGGGGCAGAGGGGTATATCGAGAGAGCATGGAAGCTCTGTGCCCCTTTCCACATACCTTGCCTTATGCATTTCTTTCATCTGGCTGTTACTGAATTATTCCCTTTTATAATAAACTGATAATCTAGTAAGAGAAATGCTGGGCTTCCCAGGTGGCTCAGTGGTAAAAAATCCAGCTGCCAAGCAGGGGATGTGGGTTCGATCCCTGGGTCAGGAAGATCCCCTGGAGAGGGAAATGGCAACCCATTACAGTATTCTTGCCTGGGAAATCCCAAGAACAGAGGAGCCTGGTGGGTTGCATACAGTCCATAGAGTCACAAAGAGTCAGACACGACTTAGCGACTAAACAGCGACAACAAAAATTATGTTTCTCTCTCTTCCTGTGCTGCTTTTAAGATGTCTTTCCTTTTTTCTTTGACTTTTAACAGTTTTACTATGATATATCTGGTTATAGTTTTCTTTGTAGTTGTTTTGCTTGAAGTTTTTAGAGCTCTTCAAATCTGTGACTTACTGTCTTTCACCAATTTTGGAAAATTCTGACAGCATCTCTTCAAACTGAATTTTTGTTCATTCTCTTTCTCTTCTCCCTTTGGGACTACATATGTTGGTATTTTTATGATGTTTTACAAGTCTTATAATTTTTTATTTTGTTTTCCAATCTTTTTATCTGTTTTAATCTGTATAATTTCTTATGTCATATTATCCAGCTCACTAATCATTTCTACTGTTTTTTCTAATTTGTTGTTAATTTTACACATTGAATATTTATTTCTGAATTTTATTCTTAATTTCTAAGATTGCTATTTGATTTATTTTTATATATCTCAGATCTCAAATAAAACTTTCCATATTTCCATCTATTTTCTGAATTACTCCCTTTATATTATTGAGCATATTAATCAAGTTATTTTAAATTATATTTCTAATAACTGTGAAATTTGTGTTTTCTGAGTATCTGGTTCTACTGTCTGTTTTAATTTTGTTTTTCAGTCATTCAGCCCACTGCGTTTTTGGTTGAATGCAGGACATTGTGTATGAAATTATTTAGAGACGCTGGATGATGTTATCTTCCTCCAAAGAAGACTTCTTTTTTTGGGCCATCATTACTAGACACAGTTTATGTTAATTCCCGTTAGGTTTTGAGATGATTGGAGACTGTGTTTAAAACTTTGTGTGGGATTACATATTACTGTTGTAACCTTTAACTTAGGGAATAGTTATTCAAAAGTCTTGGCTTGAAAACTGGCATATTATCTAGGATTCCTTCTCCACTTCAGGCTCTGAACTCCTGCTTTTGTATGTTGAGCTCCAAGAGACTGCCCAAACCTCTATTGATCTTTTAAACATCTTAATAACTGTGAGATTTTGTTTTGTTTTTTAACTTTTTACTTTGTATTGGGGTATAACCAATTACCCATGTTGTGATAGTTTTAGATGAACAGCGAAGGGACTCAGCCGTATATATATCCATATACCCATTCTTCCGCAAACTCCCCTCCCATCCAGGCTACCACATAACATTGAGCAGAGTTACATGTGTCTGTTTTTGTTTTTACTGCAACTATTCCTCTTTCTTCTCTCATTCTCAGAGACTTAGGATTCAGAACATTTCTTGAGGCAAAATCCTTGCAGAATGTCATACCCATTTCTCAGTGATTATCTTTTCTCTGGGATCCTGGCTGTTCAAGTCTTGGCAGCTCCACTTGTCCAAATTCCAACTTTGGTCTTTCCATCCCCATGAGATTACTAAAAGCTCTTGGCCACTGCCCTTTGCTGTACCTCCATCTCCTAGCTATAAAATGGAAAATGCCCTCAGAGGAGAAATTGGTGGAGAACATCTTATTTGTTCCATTTTGTTTCCCTTTCCTCATATTTCATCATATTATATATCTATCTCTTCTATTGCATCTGTCCCAGTAGAAGAGTCTTTGAATAGCAATAAAGCAAAAACCACCTAATTAGTAGAGAGAGAGAAATACAGTGCTTTCTTAAGTAAATTATGCTGAATCAAAGTCTTGCTTTTTCCCATTTAGAATCAGGGCAGTGGCCTACAGTAGTGCATTTTCATTCTTGAAGTAAATAACTTTCTCTGATCCTACTTTTTATAGCCCTCAGATAGTGGCTTACCATAATAGTGACTTTTCAAAAAATGCAACTGATACATCTTTTCATTTGCCACTGGAATATATTCACCATAATTTTAAAATCTTTTTGTGATTTGGCATCCATATGGTTATTGATGATTCCTTGATTGAGTGCCTGTCTTGTTTCAGGCATTGGGCATACAATGGTAAACAGACACATGGCTGTTCTAGTTTGTGATAAAAACGACATGCCTCATGGGGATGAGGCAGGTGGAACCGAACCATTCTTTTCCCTGCATACTGCCAGACTGCTGCACTGTCTTGAGTTATAGTTGGCCTGTCTTCTCTCTCACTGATGTTTTTGAAATCATGTGGTTTGTAGGGTTTTTTCCACATTGCATGATGTTATTTTCTTTTTTGGGGGTGGTGATAATGTTTTTTTCCTTTCTTATTGCATCTGTCTTCTCCATGGTAACTTCTCAAAGTTGCCAGAACAGTGTAACTTTTTTTCTCTTCTTTTTTGTTCAGCCACTTCTTCACAGTTGCTAATGGAAACGAGATAAGTAAGTATTAAGTTTAATATTAATTTAAATATCTGGCTAGAGATAAAGTATATGGTGCATGACTTTTATGACATCTATTTCAAACTAGCTTCAGGCACTTTCTGCATTTACTTTAAGCCTTTTATCAGGCTCACAGGTGTTCCAGAGTGGGGGTTCCTAGTAGTCTAAGTACTGGATAAACAGGGTGATATCTATGTAGAGAAAGTCCAGACAATGTTGTTGGGGGAACAAGAGGGAGGATAAGCACTTTGGCATATTTTAGATGTCCTTAACTAAAAAAATACTGTAATATGAATGAATAAGGACGAACCTAAGAGTATTTTCCAACTCATTCTTGGAAGCTTCTGCTTTTAGTTCCCAAGTAGTAAAGAACACGTGGCAAAGGGATGCCAGTCACTGGATGAAGTCAGCAGACTTCCTGCTGTTCAACCTGTCCACAAGTTGATCATCCACCTTCAGTTTTGATCTGTGGTTTTGATCGGCTCTCTCGCCTCCGACAGTCACTAACTAGCTGACTCTCCAGACCCGCCATTCTATTCTCTGCGTTGTTTTCCTGCACCCTGCGGTTCTTGCTTTACCAGCTGACTTGGTCCACCCTAGTCGCTGATAACGGGGGATGCTGGAGGGACGCTGGAAGCCTGGAGGAAAGAGAAACTTGCGCCTTCCTGTTAACCGTCATTGTCTCCAAGCGGTGATTCTTCACCTTAAAAATGACAGTTGATTTGCTGTAGTACTATTTGGTTTCCATTTGCAGTTTTTCCTTAATACCAGTACCAGCCTTACTGCAAACTCAGGATACTAACCAGCTGACAGTGTCCTTCCTCAAAGGACTAAGTCCCAGCTCTGTGGGGCCCTTCATCTAAACCTCTGTATTTCACTGTCTTTTTTTTGTTTCCACATCCCCAAGAGTAGTACTTGCTTCCCTTAATTATTATCTTTGTAAAACCCTAGCTTCCATATTTGCCTTTTCAGTTTCCTACAAGTGGCTAACAACTACTTAAGTTAAATTCTCTCCATGGAATAATTTGTGTAGTTCTTCTCTTTTGAACTGGACCCTGATTGATGCATTATGTGCCATCTTATTTCTTCCATAAGAAGTACCATAGGTGTTCAGTTCAGTTCAGTCGCTCAGTCGTGTCCGACTCTTTGCGACCCCATGAATTGCAGCACGCCAGGCCTCTCTGTCCATCGCCAACTCCTGGAGTCTACCCAAACCCATATCCATCGAGTCAATGATGCCATCCAACCATCTCATCCTCTGTTGTCCCCTTCTCCTCCTGCCCCCAATCCTACCGAGCATTAGGGTCTTTTCCAATGAGTCAACTCTTTGCATGAGGTGGCCAAAGTATTGGAGTTTCAGCTTCAACATCAGTCCTTCCAGTGAACACCTAGGATTGATCTCCTTTAGGATGGACTGGTTGGATCTCCTTGCAGTCTAAGGGACTCTCAAGAGTCTTCTCCAACACCACAGTTCAAAAGCATCAATTCTGCGGTGCTCAGCCTTCTTCACCGTCCAACTCTCACATCCATACATGACCACTGGAAAAACCATAGCCTTGACTGGACGGACCTTTGTTGACAAAGTAATGTCTTTGCTTTTTAATATGCTGTCTAGGTTGGCCATAACCTTCCTTCCAAGGAGTAAGCGTCTTTTAATTTCATGGCTGCAATCACCATCAGTAGTGATTTTGGAGCCCCCAAAAATAAAGTCTGACACTGTTTTCCCTGTTTCCCCATCTATTTTCCATGAAGTGATGGGACCAGATGCCATGATCTTAGTTTTCTGAATGTTGAGCTTTAAGCCAACTTTTTCACTCTCCTCGTTCACTTTCATCAAGAGGCTCTTTAGTTCTTCTTCACTTTCTGCCATAAGGGTGGTGTCATCTGCATATCTGAGGTAATTGATATTTCTCCCGGCAATCTTGATTCCAGCTTGTGTTTCTTCCAGCCCAGCATTTCTCATGATGTACTCTGCATAGAAGTTAAATAAGCAGGGTGACAATATACAGCCTTGACGTACTCCTTTTCCTATTTGGAACCAGTCTGTTGTTCCATGTCCAGTTCTAACTGTTGCTTCCTGATGTGCATACAGGTTTCTCAAGAGACAGGTCAGATGGTCTGGTATTCCCATCTCTTTCAGAATTTTCCACAGTTTATTGTGATCCACATAGTCAAAGGCTTTGGCATAGTCAATAAAGCAGTAATAGATGCTTTTTTCTGGAACTCTCTTGCTTTTTCGATGATCCAGAGGATATGGCAATTTGATCTCTGGTTCCTCTGCTTTTTCTAAAACCAGCTTGAACATCTGGAAGTTCACGGTTCACGTATTGCTGAAGCCTGGCTTGGAGAATTTTGAGCATTACTTTACTAGCATATGAGATGAGTGCAATTGTGCAGTAGTTTGAGCATTCTTTGGCATTGCCTTTCTTTGGGATTGGAACGAAAACTGACCTTTTCCAGTCCTGTGGCCACTGCTGAGTTTTCCAAATTTGCTGGCATATTGAGTGTAGCACTTTCACAGCATCATCTTTCAGGATTTGAAATAGCTCCACTGGAATTCCATCACCTCCACTAGCTTTGTTCATAGTGATGCTTTCTAAGGCCCACTTGACTTCACATTCCAGGACGTCTGGCTCTAGGTGAGTGATCACACCATTGTGATTATCTGGGTCGTGAAGATCTTTTTTGTACAGTTCTTCTGTGTATTCTTGCCACCTCTTCTTAATATCTTCTGCTTCTGTTAGGTCCACACAATTTCTGTCCTTTATTGAGCCTATCTTTGCATGAAATGTTCCTTTAGTATCTCTAATTTTCTTGAAGAGATCTCTAGTCTTTCCCAATCTGTTGTTTTCCTCTATTTCTTTGTGCTGATTGCTGAGCAAGGCTTTCTTATCTCTCCTTGCTATTCTTTGGAACTCTGCATTCAGATGGGAATATCTTTCCTTTTCTCCTTTGCTTTTCACTTCTCTTCTCTTCCCAGCTATCTGTAAGGCCTCACACTAAAAGTATACAGAGGATGGCTGCTAGTGATATCAATGGGGCTCCAAACCTCCTTTATCCCAGGTGAGGAGCATGTGCTGCAATATAAGGCTTCCCTGTTCAAACAGGAACAAGGTAGTATATAATCATTGATTTCTTTATTTTATTTTATTTATGTATTTGGCTCTGCTGGATTTCTGTCGCTGTTTGTGGGCTTTCTCTAGTGGCAGAGAGCTGGGGCTACTCTCTAGTTGCAGTTGCTCTGGCTTCTCATTGTGGTGGCTTCTCTTGTTGCAGAGCACAGGCTTTGGGGGCACGAGCTTCAGCAATTGTGGTGCGTGGGCTTAGTTGCCCCACAGCATGAGAGATCTTCCTGAACCAGGGATCAAACCCTCATGTCCCCATCTGCATTGGCAGGCAGATTTTTAACCACTGGAACACTAGGGAAATCCCCCCTGGATTCTAAAGGATGGCAATTTCTCTTAATAAATTCAGCCCAATGTCAAAAACTAGCATGCTAGCATGGGGAATGATTTGTTACAACTCCTTGAGTGTTTGTTTTTGGTACTTGAAGATAAGGGAACACTCCAAATGGATGAAGCTTGGGAACTCAGTTAAGTCCCCTGCAGCTCTGGCTTTCACGGTAACTCATGCTTAGCGCTTGTCATAATGTGTTATTACATAATTATCTGAGAAATTTTAAAATGTTTATTTATCCCACTGGATTGCTTCTTAAGGGCAAGTGCTACGAATGTTTTGTTCCTTTTCATATTTCAAATTCACTTCCTTTGAAATGCTCTGAGTCTGGAAATTGTTTTCCAACCCACGATTGACTGCCTCAACACTGGTTATTATATGTATTATATCTATACACATTATAACCCCCCAAAGATAATGCTATAGTTTTTGCTTTAAACGATCATATTTATTTTCAACAAAATATAGGAAAAATAGTCATATAAATTTATCAGGTATTTACCATTCCTGCTGGTGCTAATTCATTCATGAAGATCTAAGCTTTACTTTGGTATCATTTCTGTTTAATATGATGATCTCCCTTTAGCATTTCTGCTAGTGTACCTCCAGTGGTAGTGAAATTTCCTAGTTATTTTATTTGAATTTTTTTGTTTTTGTTTTTAGTTTTCTTTAATTTTCATATGGGCTTCTCTGGTGGCTCAGATGGTAAAGAATCCACCTGCAATGCAGGAGACCTTTGCAGGTTTGATCCCTGGGTTGGGAAGATCTCCTCGAGGAGGGCATGGCAACCCACTCCAGTATTCTTGCTTGGAGAATCTCCACGGACAGAAGAGCTGGCAGGCTACTGTCCATGGGGTCGCAAAGAGTTGGGCATGACCGAGTGACTAAGCATGGTACAATTCTCATATGAGATTTTTGCTAGATACAGCATGATAAATTGATAATTTCATTCTTTAAGTACTTGGAAAAGTACTGCTCACTGTTTTCTGATCCCCATACTTACTGAAAAGGTCCAAAGTCATTGAATACTTTTCCTCCTGTGTGTAATGTATTTGTTTTTTGTTTGTTTGTTTGCTTCTACAATTTCCTCTCTATCTTTGATTTCAGCAGCGTATTGGTTATCTATGATTTGCCCTGCAGCAAATCATTTCAAAACTTACCAGTTAAAACAATACAGATTTATTATCACACAGTTTCTAGGGATCAGGAACCCAGAATTTGGGCACGGCTTTCTAAGTCTCTCAGTCTTAGAAGACATGCTTCAGTCTTCTCAGGTCTGGCAGTGAGGAACCTGAACATACTTCACTCGTGCGATAGTTGCCACCATTCTTTTCCCTATGAGGGGTTAGCCAGATGTCTCGGTTTCTTGTAAACTATCGACCACAGGCTTCCCTCACTTCTTTGTCACATGATCCTCTCCATAGAGCATCTTACAACATGGCAGTCTGTCTCGTGAAAGCAAACAGGTGGTTGGTGGGGGCATGCAGAGAGAGACAGAGAGTACTGCCAAGGGCTCCAGTTTTAGCTAATTATAGAAGTGACATCCCATAGCTTTTTTGTTTTCTGTTCATCAAAAGCAAGTCCTAAGATTCAGCTCACATTCAAGGGGAGCGGATTACACAGAAGAATAAATACTAGGAGGTTTGGTTATTGGGAACACTGATGGAAACTGTGCATCATTATCCTGACTGGGTTTGCTGGCTTCTTGAATCTGTAAAGGTATGTTTTCACCAAGTTTGGAAAGTTTGTTGTCATTATTTCCTCACATATTTTTCCTACCCAAGTCTCTCTCTCTTTTTGAAATTCCAGTTGCCTCTGTGTTAGATCTTTTGGTTTTGTCCCTCAGGTTCCTAAGGCTCTGCTAATTTTTTTTTTTTGGATAATTTTTCCTTCCGTTTTCAGATTGGATATTTTCTACTGATCTAACTTGAAATTAACCAACTCTTTCTATTCTCATGTTTGTTCTGCTATTAAGCTCACCCAGTGAATTTTTAAATTTCAGATATTAAATTTTTCCATTCTAAGATTCCTGCTCAAAATGTGCAACAGTGCTGCAACCCTTATTAGGCATTCCTTCATTTAATAGTAGCCTCAAAAGATGGAAGTTGTCAGACCTTCCACAACCTCCAGAAAGATTACTGTTTAGAAGATACTCAACAAATGTTTGCTGATTTGAATTCAATTATAGCAAAGCAAGTGAAAGCAACATCAAGCCATAGAAAGTCCAGGGAGAAAGCAAGAAACACAAGGTAACATTATTGACTTGTTTTGGTAAGTCAGGTACACTGATAAGTTTTATTAGTGGAGTATGAAAAAAGAGTGTACATCTTAACTCATAGACAAAGAAGGTTGTAAATCTGTGTGGCAGACAGACTGTAAGGTCACTCCGTGACTTCTGTCTCCATTCACACCTTTGTGTAATCCCTTCCCCTTGAGTGTAGACAGTACTTATGACTTGCTTCAAACAAATAAAATATAACAGTGGTCGTGGGATGCTACACCTGTGACTACTCCTATAACTATGCTAGCAGACTCACACTACAGGCTCTTTTTGTTGGCTTGATGAAGTAAATGGCAACGTTGGGGAAACCTGCTTGGCAAGAAACTACAGGTAGCCTCCAGCTAGTAAGAATCTGGGCTTTTAGTCTTACAGCCACAACACGCTGCATTCTTTTTTTTAATGTTTACTTTTATTCATTTGGCTGCCCTGGATCTTAGTTGCAGCATGTAACTTTAGTTGCAGCATGCAAATTCTTAGTTGCAGCATGTGAGATCTTAGTTCCCAGACCAGAGATTGAACCCACCCCCTCTGCATTGGGAGTGAGAAGTCTTAGCCACTGGACACCAGGAAAATCCTCACAACACCCTGAATTCTGCCAGCAATTCCAATGAGCTTTAAAGCAGATTTTCCCTGAATTGAGCTTCCTGATGAGAACACAGCCCAGCTAACACCTTGATTGTTGCCTTGAAGAGGACCCAGCTAAGCCATTTATAAACTCCTGTAAGCTGCTCAGTTTGTGGTAATCTGTTAGGTAGCAATAGAAAATGAACACTGCATTGTTACAGAATTTTGCTACTTTTTATTTTGTTGATGTTGAGTTTCCTAAGGAATTTTCATACTTAATATGCTGCTTGAGTTTTCAAAAATGAAGCATTTTGAAAGCAGAGGTTTTATCGTGTAATTGCAGCGATGACAGAGATCCGGGGAGCCCACACGAAAAGCATGTTTGTTTCATGATCTGGTGTCAGAAATTCCACTCCTGGGAATTTGTCCATAGAAACAAATGTTTAATAGCCATTGGTAAATTACTCTCAAAAAAGACTACTATATTTAACATTTCCACACCAATGTGTAAGTATTGTTTTTCCTATGTCCCTGTAATGAATTATTCCTATAAATCTCTTTTAGTTTGCTAGGGCTGTCATAACAAAGTACCAGAGACTGGAGAGCTTAACAACTGTTTATTTTCTTACATTTCTGGAGATTAGAAGTCTGAGATCAAGTTCTCGACAGGATTGCCCTCTTCTGAGGCCTCTCTCCTTGGCGGGTGGAGGACTGTCTTCCTCCTGTGTCTTCACATGGTCTTTACTCTGTGTTTATATCCAAGTTTCCCCTTCGTATAAGGATACCAGTTATACTGTATTAGGGCCACTCCAGGGACCTCATTTTAACTAAATTATCCCTTTAATAAAGCCCCTATCTCCAAATGTAGGCACATTCTGAGATACTGAAGGTTGGGACTTCCACACATGAATTTTAGGGAGGAGACACAATTTAATCCACTCAGCTTAAATAGCACTTCTTCAGGGAAGCATTTCCTGATTCTGAGAGAGGTTTGCATCCATCCATCCATCTGTCTATCCATCTGGCTTCCTAGATGGCGCTAGTGGTAAAGAACCTGCCTGCCAATGCAGGCAACATAAGAGATGTGGTTTTGATCCTGGGTTGGGAAGATCCCCTGGAGGAGGGCATGGCAACCCACTTTAGTATTCTAGCCTGGAGAATCCCATGGACAGAGGAGCCTGGCAGGCTACAGTCCATAGGGTCACAAAGAGTAGGACATGACAGAAGCGACTTAGCATGCATGTGTGTGTGTATGTATATATATTACTATACTTCCTCATTCTTCCTGGGGTGGGGAAGATCTCCTGGAGAAGAAAATGGCAACCCACTCCAGTACTCTTGCCTGGAAAGTCCCGTGGACGGAGGAGCCTGGTAGGCTACAGTACATGGGGTCACAAAGAGTTGGACATGACTGAGTGACTTCACTTCACTTCACTTCATACTTCCTCATGACATATCACACTTGTAATATTATCCTATTTTTGTAAAACAAACCATTATATCCTCCCTTGTATAAGTGCTTGTATATTTGTGTGTAACAGTATGAAAATGGAGAAAGGTATAGAAGATACAATTTAGACGGGTAACACTGGTTACATGGGGACTGGAAGGGAGGATCCAGTAAGAAGAGTGGGAGAGATATAGTAAGCAAGCAAGCAAACAAACAAACCCCCAAACCAACAACAAAAACCTGAAAAAGTATGATGTCCATGTATGCATGGATAGTATTATGCAATTTATTATTAAATTGTTTTCATTGCCTGTCTCCTGTTGTGTGGACAAAGAATCGCAAACTCTTACTGACAGTGGGCAATAGGCATTCATTTACCTTTCATATCTGTGGCTTGCCTGGGCTGTCGGGAGAGGCATTACTCAGTGTGGCTCTCTCTGAGTTAGTCATTCTGATTAACCTACACGTGTAAATATGCACTTAGAGTTACACATTTTTATGTGTACATAAAGAGTTTTATGAAAGGATAGACCCCCAATTAATAGGATTTTTGTGAACAGGGTAGATTTTGAGATTGTTTTTACTTTTTGTCCTTTTTCCTTACATGTTGTTTAAATTTTTACCCCATATATCGTTGCTTTGTATAACCTTAGAATAACAATAAAATTATTGAGAGTGTAGCATTGAAACATGTACATTACCATATGTAAAATTAGACAGTCAGTGGAATTTGCTGTATGACGCAGGGAGCTAAAATCAGGTGCTCTGTGACAACCTGGAGGGGTGGGATGGGTTGGGAGGTGGGAGGGAGGCTCAGGAGGGAGGAGACATGCATGTTCCTATGGCTGATGCATGTTGATGTATGGCAGAAACCAATACAACATTGTAAAGCAATTATCCTCCGATTGAAAATAAACTCTAAAAAAGAAGATATTTTATTGAGAAATAAAACTGAAAAAATTTTTTTCCGTTGAGGGGCTGTTGAGGAGACGAAAGAACAGTGTAAGCAGAGAAGGCCCTCTGAAGTCAGGCCAGCTTGACACATAGTCTTGAATTATAAATAACTTAAGCAAAATATTTTCTGTCATCATGCAAAACCACTGAGTTGAGTCATGTAGATACTCAGCTATAACTTGATATATTATCGTTCTAACTTAATTTAATGATTATTTTATCCCTCGTAGCTCAGTTGGTAAAGAATCTGCCTGCAATTCAGGAGACCCAGGTTCGTTTCTGGGTAAGAAAGATCCGCTGGAGAAGGAAATGGCAACCCACTCCAGTATTTTTGCCTGGAGAATCCTGTGGACAGAGGAGCCTAGCAGACTACAGTCCATGAGCTTGCAAAAGTTGAACTTATTGAGTGGTTTAGTTTAGCAACTAAACCACCACCACCATAAGAAAATATACTCAAGCAGTGGATCCCCAGAATCTAACAGATCTCTAATCCCTCAGAAAGCTTTTCAAGTTATATAAATTTCAAAGCCTTCTTGCTAACTCAAGTTCATGACACGGAGCTTAGAAATCAGCATCTTCACCAAGCTCCCAATTAATTCTAATGGTTACCACATTTGGAAACCCTTGGATAAAGCTAGTTTAATAGAGGTTTTCCTGCATTCCCTCTTTTACACAGATGGAAAAAACAAGGAAGAAACTAATGTCCAGAATTTGGGGGGATAGGGAAGATGGAAAAGGTTGAGAATGCTTGGATATGCAAGAAGGGAACTCCATGAGAGAGAAAAGGAGAGGAAAACCAAGGAAGACACAGCCCCTCTAACAAGATTGTCAAATTTGTTTTAATGTGGGGGAGCAAAACCAAACTGATAGACATTTAACAATCTAGACCAGTTTTCAAAATTTCTCTGTATTACAGTCAAAGGAATTAGAAATTTACAGCCATAAAGTAATTTCCTTCTCGTATTTCACATGGGTAAAATGTGCTGAGAAAAGTAAACTTAAACTAAAAGTACAAAAATACATACTTCTTGTTCTCTTGCACTTCTTAAGGGCTGGAAAATTCCATTTCTACCCATTTCATCTTAAACATCTTACTTGCTCAGTTTTGGATGGAGTCTTAAACTCCAGGCTATAAAAGATAAGCACAAAGTCCTGTCAGGTACAAGGCATCCCAATTTTTAGCCACAAATTTGACCAATTTGTCCCTAGTGTCAATAATTGAGTGCCAAGAAGAAAGTGCAGAGCAAATAAAAATGTGATTAGAATTACAACTGAAAACACAAGTTACCAAACTCAGACTAGAGTCTGGTTCTATTGAAATGTGCTGACTCTGGTCTGGGGGAATGCCACTGTGCTGCAGCTAGACCCAGGGAGTTCCAACATTGCCCCTTCTCTCCATCAACTTTTCCATCCATTATTCTTCCCTAATAGCATGACATTCAGCACTCTAGTAAAGATGGTAATATCTTTAGAAGAAAACAAAAGCAAAACAAAACTTCTAGTTCTGCTAGAGAGACTCTGTAAAATCCTCAAGGTGAAAGTGCTACCTTCCCTTATCAAGGTGCAGAAACCTAACCACATGAATATCACTTCTCTTTAGGTTGTACTGGGGCTTCCCTTGTGGCTCAGCTGGTAAAGAATCCGCCTGCAGTGTGGGAGACACGGGTTTGATCCCTGGGTTGGGAAGATCCTGTGGAGAAGGGAAAGGCTACCACTCCAGTATTTTGGCCTGGAGAATTCCATGGACGATAGAGTCGGACATGACTGAGTGACTTTCACTTAGGTTGTATTGAGAGTATTTTTGTAGACCAAATTGACTCAGTTTTATAAAAACAGCTGCAGACTTCCAATTTGAACTAGTGAAGTACTTTTAAAATCCTTTGAATTTATTTGAAGTGAAATTAAACACAGTACTCGAATTCAGTAAATGTATGCAATTTGTTTTCAGATTTCAATTGTTCGTGTTTTGTTCCAGTGTCAGGCCAGGCTGCCACAATTAAAACAGTCTTAGAAATAAAAGGATGAATCCAGTTGATAAATATTTTTGTGTTATATTTGGTCTCACTGAGAGAAGAAGTTTTTTCTTCTGATAAAGTAAGAGCAGGTTGGAAAATACCAATATTGATGATACTTATGAAGATGTTACTTATGAGCATGATTGAAAAGATGTTACCACAGTCTATTATCTGAGGCTTTGAAATGGGGGTGGGAAAAAGAAGCAGAATGCTTTAGGTGATTATGTTAACAATCTTTTAAACCATATTCTTATTCCAATTTGCAAGATAGTGACCCAGAAAGAGAAAAGAAGGAAAGGAAAGATTCAGCCAAATAACCATTTGGGAATGTTTGACAACTGAGTTAGATGACAACATCCCTCCCATTGCTCTTCCTAAATTCAAGTCCTCACATGCATCTTGTTTCTTGAAAAAACAAAGTTTATTTTTCCTTAAGGGAATTCCAAGTTTATTTTTTAAATGTTGAGAACTTAACCAAAACTCTGACCAAAGTAGCAGAACAATTCAGATAGTTTCCATTGTTTTAAGGAGACCAGTGAGAATATTAGGTTGTGAATGCCTGTCCCTCCAAAATACCTAATGTGATGGTATTTGGAGATGGGGTCTTTGAGAGGTAATTGGTTTTAGATGGTGTGTGTTCACTTGCTTCAGTCATGTCTGACTCTTTGCAACCCTATGGACTGTAGCCCACCAAGCTCCTCTGTCCATGGGATTCTCCAGGCAAGAATACTAGAGTAGGTTGCCATGCCCTTCTCTAGGGGATCTTCCCGACACAGGGATGGAACCTGCATCTCCTATGTCTCCTGTATTGGCAGGCGGGTTCTTTACCACTAGAGCCACGTGGTTTTAGATTAGATCATGCAAAATCTAGTGTGGTGGGATTAGTGTCTTTATAAGAAGAGGGAGAGACACTAGAGTTCTTTTTCTCTCCACCATCGGAGCAAGAAGATAGCCATCTACAAGCAGGAAGAGGGTCCTCACCAGTAATTCAATCTGCCAGCACCTTGATCTTGGACTTCCCAGCCTCTGGAACTCTGATTAAAAAAAATGTCTGTTGTTTAAGCCACCAAGTAAGTCCATGGTATTTGGTTATAACAGCCTGAGCTGATTAATACAGATAGGTTCAAAAGAGTAGTAGTCATGGGATGTACAAGACAATCTTAAAAGTACGTGATGGAACAGGTAGCCAGAGCATAAGAGAAATAAAGGTAGAAATGGTACAAGTTGATCACCTGGTCTTGTGAAACCAGACTTAAAAGGAATGTATAAAACTTTTACTTCCAATCATCACTGCAATAATTGTCCTTGAATTTCCACCTACAATAAGAAAACCAGACAAAACATATGTTTTTAAGATATGTCTTTATTTTTGGTTTTCAGCAGTTTGTCCCTGATATTCTAACTAGCTGTGGTTTTCACTGTATTTATCCTGATGAGGTCTGCTGAGTTTACTGGATTTGCAAGTTAATGTTTTCCGCCAAATTTGGGAAATTTTCAACTATTATTCATCAAATATTTTTCCTATCCCATCCTCTCTCTTCTCTTATTCTGGGATGCCAAGTACATTGTCCCATAGGTTTTTGAAATGATTCAGTCCTTTTTACTCTTTGTTTTTCATATTGGATAACTTCTTTTAATCTTTTTAGAGTTTACTGATTCTTCCTTCTGCCATCTCAGATGTGATGTTGAGTCCATCTAGTAAACTTTCCATTTCTATCATTCACCTCTTTATTTCTATTTGTTCTTTAAAAAAAAATAATTCCACGTGTCTGTTGAGGTTCTCTATCTGTTCACAATCAAGACCACATTTTCTTTTAATTATTTGAACACATATTATTTTAATTCTTTACAGTATTTGCTTTGATATCTTTGATTTTTATATATAACATTCAGGCCCACTTGGGATCATTGTCTACATGACTTCTCCAGAGTGGGTCCTGCTTTCCTGTTTCTTTGTACAGCTAGTAATTTTTGGTTGAAAACCGAATATTTTAGATAATACATTGTAGCAACACTACTCTTTTTGTTTACTTTAGTTTTTGTTTTGTTTTCAAAACTGGATGCTCTTATAGTTTCGTAAGGATTGTTGGGGTTTTAACTTGACTGGGCCAAAACAGTTATTGTCCTGTTGGTATCTTCTGTGCACTCCTACGTTAGTGGGTGGCCAGGAATATGGGCAGATTTACATTCCTATTTGGACAGTTTTGCACATCTAGGATTGTGTTCCTAAACTTCTAGCTGTTCTTTCATCCTTGAACTCTATCCTCTGTCACACTGAATGAGTTACGCTTCAGTTTTCTGCTTCTGGAACTATAGAGTTTAGGGGAATATTTTAAGACAAAAACACCAGAAACCTGTTTTCTTACTCATTTCACTTGTGGATTTTCAAGCCTAAATTCTCATCTGGTTTCTTTTGAATGTCTTTAAATAATGGCTTTTAAGAAACATTTCATCCAGACTGCATAATTATTATATGTGGAAGAATTTGCTTAAACAGGTCATCCCATAAATACGGGAAACCAGAGTTTCACTCTTATTTTTTAAAAGTATTCTTGCTGCACTTAGAATTCTTTCAGTTCAGTCACTCAGTCGTGTCTGACACTGTGACCCCATGAACCACAGCACGCCAGGCCTCCCTGTCCATCACCAACTGCTGGAGTCTACCCAAACCCATGTCCATTGAGTCGGTGATGCCATCCAACCATCTCATCCTCTGTCGTCCCCTTCTCCTGCCCTCAATATTTCCCAGCATCAAGGTCTTTTCAAATGAGTCAGCTCTTCGCATCAGGTGGCCAAAGTGTTGGAGTTTCAGCTTCAACATCAGCCCTTCCAATGAACACCCAGGACTGATCTCCTTTAGGATAGACTGATTGGATCTCCTTGCAGTCCAAGGGACTCTCAAGAGTCTTCTTCAACACCACAGTTCAAAAGCATCAATTCTTCGGCACTCAGCTTTCTTTATAGTCCAGCTCTCACATCCATACATGACTACTGGAAAAACCATAGCCTTGACTAGACGGACCTTTGTTGACAAAGTAATGTCTTTGCTTTTTAATATGCTGTTGAAGTTGGTCATAACTTTCCTTCCAAGAAGCAAGCGTCTTTTAATTTCATGACTGCAGTCACCAGCTGCAGTGATTTTGGAGCCCCAAAACATAAAGTCAGCCACTGTTTCCACTGTTTCCCCATCTACTTGCCATGAAGTGATGGGACTGGATGCTATGATCTTACTTTTCTGAATGTTGAGCTTTAAGCCAACTTTTTTCGCTCTCCTCGTTCACTTTCATCAAGAGGCTCTTTAGTTCCTCTTCACTTTCTGCCATAAGGGTGGTGTCATCTGCATATCTGAGGTTATTGATATTTCTCCTGGCAATCTTGATTCTAGCTTGTGCTTCTTCCAGCCCAGAGTTTCTCATGATGTACTCTGCACATAAGTTAAATAAGCAGGGTGACAATATACAGCCTTGACGTACTCCTTTTCCTATTTGGAACCAGTCTGTTGTTCCATGTCCAGTTCTAACTGTTGCTTCCTAACCTGCATACAGGTTTCTCAAGAGGCAGGTCAGGTGGTCTGGTATTCCCATCTCCTGAAGAATTTTCCACAGTTTATTGTGATCCACACAGTCAAAGGCTTTGGCCTAGTCAATAAAGCAGAAATAGATGTTTTTCTGGAACTCTCTTGCTTTTTCAACTATCCAGTGGATGTTGGCAATTTGATCTCTGGTTCCTCTGCCTTTTCTAAAACCAGTTTGAACATCTGGAAGTTCACAGATCATGTATTGCTAAAGCCTGGCTTGGAGAATTTTGAGCATTACTTTACTAGCATGTAGATTTTCTTGTTTATTTTCAGCACTTTAAGATGTGTTAACTGTCTTCTGGCCTTCATTGTTTCTAATAAGAATTTAGGTGATTTGATGATTCTTGTTATTGTCCCCCTTTATGTAATATATCTCTTTTTCTCCAACTAGGTGTGTGTGTGTGTATGTGTGTTGAATTTGTCTAACTTGGGGTTCACTAAGCTTCTTAGATAAATATGTGTGTCAAAACATGTTTTTTTCACAGAATTTGTGGACTTTGTAGCCATTATTTCTTCAAATGTATTCTCTGCCTCATTCATTGTCTTCCTCTCGGATTCCAATTACACACATTAGGCTGCTTATTTTATTTTAAAAAGCATATTATTTAAAGCAAAAATAGTAACATTGCATACTGGAATTTATAACATATAGCGATAAAATACATCACAAAATGGCACAGAATATGGAGGGATAAGAAAGAAATCATACTGTATACTCTTCTTATATTATATAATGTTAACCTTAATGAGGCTGTAGTAAGTTAAAAGTTATACAGTGTAATTCCTAGAATAATGACTGAAAAATAACTCAAAGATATGTACCTAAAATCAAAGAAACAAAAAAATGGAAGCATTGAAATATAATATTAAAAATACTTGCATGTTGTTAATGTTGTTCAGTCGCTCAGTCATGTCTGACTCTTTGCAACCCCATGGACTGCAGTACACCAGGCTTCCTTGTCCTTCACTATCTCCTGGAGTTTGCTCAAACCCATGTCCATTGAGTCAATGATGCCATCTAACAATGTCATCCTCTGTCACCCCCTTCATCTCCTGCCTTCGCTCTTTCCCAGCATCAGGGTCTTTTCTGATGAGTCGGCTCTTTGCATCAAGTGGCCAGAGTAAGACGAAAAAAAGGATGAAGACGTGAAATAACAGATGGGCCACATAGAAAACTAAAAGCAAGATGTTTACCTCAATCCCAACTGTCATATCAGTAATTGTACTCATTATAAGTGGATTAAGCACGTCAATTAAAAGGAAAAGATTGTCACAATGGATTAAAAAAAGACCCATCTGTCTACAAGGGAATTCACTGTAAATATAAACACACCCAACTCTTTGCAACTCCATGGACTGTAGCCTGCCAGAATCCTCTGTCCATGGGATTCTCCAGGCAAAAATACTGGAATGGGTTGCCATTTCCTTCTTCAGGGGATCTTCCTGACCAGGAATCAAACCCACATCTCCTGCAAGTCTCCTACTTTGCAGGCAGATTCTTTACCACTGTGCCACCAGGGAAGCCCAAATACAAACACACAGATAAGTTCAAAGTAAAAGAATGAGAAAAGTTACACCATGCAAATAGCAAGTTTAATAAAACAGTTGTATTTATACTGATATCAAAGTAGACTTAAAGATAAGGAATATCACCATAGATAAAGAGAAACATTTTTAAAATTGTAGTTGATTTCGAATGTTGTATTAGTTTCTGATGTACAACAAAGCGATTCAGTTTTATATACATATACATATAAAGCTTTTTCAGATTCTTCTCTGTTATAGGTTACTGCAAGATATGAATATGTAATATTCCCTGTGCTAGAACGTAAATCTTTGTCATTTATCTATTTTTATATGTAGACATGTGTATCTGTTAACCCCAAGCTCCTAATTTGTCTCCCCTCGCCTTTCCCCTTTGTTAACCATAAGTTTGTTTCTATGTCTGTGAGTGTGTTTCTGTTTTATAAGCATAAATTTCATTTGTATCATTTTTTTAGGTCCCATATATAAGTGATATCATATGATATTTGTCTTTCTTTGACTCACTTCATTTATATGATATGCTCTAGGTCCGTTCATGTTGCTGCAAATGGCATTATTTTATTTTTTAATGGCTGAATGATACTCCATTACATTATCCATATCTGTTGATGGGCACTTAGGTTTCTTCCATGTCTTGTAAACAGTGCTGCTGTGAACACGGGGGTACATGTATCTTTTCAAGTTAGAGTTTTCTTCTTTTCTGGATATATGCCCAGGAGTGGGATTTCTGGGTCATATGGTAAAGAAGAAACATTTTAGGATGATAAAAGGATCAGCTCATTAGTAAGACATATCTATCTTAAGTATCTATAAACCTAATAACAGAACTTCCAAATATGAGAAGCTAAACTGGCAGAAGAAAAGGGAGAAATATGTGAATCCACAATTTTTAACACCCCTCTCTCTATAATTAAGTGGATAAAGCAAGAAGACAAAAGCCTATAAGGACATAGAAGACAAGTGAATCAACTTGATTGAATTTTTTATAGATTGTTTCACCCAATGACTGCAGAATATGAATTTCTTCTAAGTGAATATGGAATGGTTGCCATGTTGAACTATATGTTGGATCATAAAAGAACTCTCAGCATATTCAAAAGGTTGAAGTATTACAGAGAATATTCTCAGAACATGATGGAATTAAATAAAAAATTACAAATATCTAAAGAAACTCCAGATATTTAGAAATTAGCACACTTTTCTCTAACCCTTGTTTCAAAGAAAATAATCAAGAGAGAACTAGAAAACATTTCAAACTGAACAATAATAAAAACGCATTAAAGTTACAAAAAATGTTTAAAAGGTAGTTTATTTTTTTAATGCTTTTGATAGAAAATGGCAAAGTTCTCAAGTCAATAGACTTCCCTGGTGGCTCAGACGGTAAAGAAATGGCCTGCAATACTGGGATTCAGTCCCTGGGTTGGGAAGATCCTCTGGAGAAGGGAATGGCTACTCCAGTATTCTTGCCTGGAGAATTCCAAAGACAGAGGAACCTTGCGGGCTATAGTCCATGGGGTCGAAAAGACTCTTTCTCAAGTCAGCGATGACATTTTCTACCTTAGGAAGCTGAAACATCAAGAACAAATTAAAGCCAAAAAAAGTACAAGAGAAAAATATAGTGAAGAGTAGAAATCAATAAAATATAAGAAGTGCAAGCACTTCTTATAATAATAATTAATAATTAATAGTTGAAAGTTGTTTTTTTTTGAAAGAAGTAATAAAGTTGACCGACAAAAAGAAAGAAACCAAACTTCTAAAATCAGGAATGAAAGAGAAACTACCACTATGTAGATGTTCATGAACTAGAACACTATGTAGATGTTCATGAACTATCTGAGATATAATTGTTGTTATTTTTGTTACACAGTGTATACATTTCACTGTAAGTTTTACTTTATGTGAAAAAATTGAATTTAATGTGTCATGCTTTCAATTGCCTTCTTTCTTTCCTTCTGTGTATGTGTGTGTGTGCTTAGTCATCACACACACATTGCTGAGTCTTTGTGACTCCATGGGCTATAGCCAGCCAGGCTCCTCTGTCCATGGGATTCTCTAGGCAAGAAAACTGGAGTGGGGTGACATTTCCTTCTCCAGGGGATCTTCTCTGACCCAGCGATTTAACCCAGGTCTCCCCCGTTGCATGCAGATTCTTTAACATCTGAGCCACCAGTCAGGGAAGAACTCCTTTTGTGTATACCTCTGTGCAAACCCGGGTTTAGGTAACACTTGAATTTGTCCAACCAACTCTTTACCTTGAAGATGCAATCTTTGACCTATTCATTTTGTAGTTACTATAATTGTATGTTCTTATTTCCTTTCTTCCTAGATTATAAGGTTTTTAAAGTAAAGGACTGCCTTCTCTGTACACCATGTTCCAAGGACCTCAGATGGTACCATGAACTTTGTGGGTGCTTGACAAATATCTGAATTATTTCTTGACTCTTAACTTTTGTGGAGAAGGCAATGGCACCCCACTCCAGTACTCTTGCCTGGAAAATCCCATGGACGGAGGAGCCTGGTGGGCTACAGTCCATGGGGTCGCTAAGAGTTGGACACGACTGAGCGATTTCATTTTCACTTTTCCCTTTCATGCACTGGAGAAGGAAATGGCAACCCACTCCAGTATTCTTGCCTGGAGAATCCCGAGGACGGCGGAGCCTGATGGGCTGTCGTCTATGGGGTCGCACAGAGTCGGACACGACTGAAGCAACTTAGCAGCAGCTTAGCAGCTTAACTTTTGATCATAATTAAAGCAAACAGAGCTAAACCAAGATAGTCAAATATCAGGCATTTAAGAGGGCGAATTAGAGCATGGCTGCAAGTGTTTACGTGAGTGTTTGTGCAAATACAGTTCTCTGTTCCAAAACAGATGAATAACAACTTGGTTTCATTTCACATTAGCTATTTCTTTTCTCTTCTTTACTAGGCATGATTAACACTTTCCTTTTTTAATGGGTCTACAAAGTCACCTCAAGAGTGTTCATTGTCCTTGTTGTTGTTTAGTCTCTAAGTCATGCCCGAGTCTTTTGTGACCCCATGGACTATATAGCCCACCAGACTCCTCTGTCCATGAGATTTCCCAGGCAATACTGGAGTGGGGTGCCATTCCCTTCTCCAGGGGATCTTCCCCACCCAGGGATTGAACCTGGGTCTCCTGCATTAGCAGGTGGATTCTTTACCTCTGAGTCACCAGGGAAGAATGTTACTTTGTTGTAAAAACATCTTAACAAAGTTAAGGATTATTATGACTCACTTCTTTGTCAGAAACTTCATGAACAGAAATGAAATCAGGAAAAGAAATCACATAAGATGCAGAGGAAAAATTACATAATGTCAGTTTAATAGTTAAATATGTATATAAGTATATACAATACTCTCAAGGTAAATATTAGTTAAAAGAACATCAAATAGGAGAAAAAATATCAAGTGTGCATTGGAGTCAAACCTAAGGGAGTGGATAAGATTAACTTTTAAGAATATGCCTTTATGGGGACAAGATGAATTGAGAGAGCAGATAGAAAGAGAAAGAAGTGGAGGGAAAAATTAGGGTGAGAAGGATTTATTTTTAAGGTGTCAGAAGCTTGAGCTCATTGTTTCAGGGGCTGTATGCTCCTTTCTTTCATCTTCAATAGGTTTTGTTTTTGTTTTTGGCCACATCATGTGACTTGTGGAATCTTAGTTCCACAATCAGGGATTGAACCCAGTCCCTAGGCAGCGAAAGTGCTGAGTCCTAACCACTGGACTGCCAGGGAATTCCCCGTGTTTTTTGTGTATTGATTTTGTACCAGATGCTCTGCAAGACTCCAGGACTAATGAGACAGCCTCTGCCCTTGGGGGTAGCCTCGGGATCATGGGGATACCGCAGGTGTGTAGGTACAAAGTGCTTCACCTTTCTGGACATTGGGTCAACTTCTGTCTTACTGTGTTTGTTCACTTACGAATCCTAGTACTCTGCCCTCCATAGTTAGATTTCAGACTCTTATGAAGAAATACATCATATCTTATAATTTCATTTTTTATTTTACACAGCACTTAATGCACTGTAGGCAGTATAGCATCACTGTCCTTAGACTCCCGCAAAGGAGACTCTGCCATAGACCCTCTGCTTCAAAGGGTTACAGTTATCACACACACAAAAATATACATGCGTTAAGTAGCCCGTGGGAAGTATGTATTATGATTTGTTCTGAGCTGTGGCAGAGCATGGCCTGTTATCCTAAACAGCACCCCCCCACACCCAAGACTGACTAACTTAATGTCCTCAAAATAAAAGGTGACCAAATCTGAGTGAGGTGAAGGTGACAGGTGGTGCTACTGCTGATATCAGCATCAAACATTATTTTTGAGGGAATGGTTTGAACAGTAAAAGTAGGAGCTAAGAGGAAAAAAAAAACAAATCAGCCCTCAGATAATAGGAACACAATACACTTTTGTATGCTAAATTGTCATATCCCAGTACTGCCCATCATCTGCTTTCTTGGTCGCAACAATTGAACATGGCATCTGAGAAACATTTTGTGATATTAATGATTCACGTGATGGGGCTTCCCTGGTGGACCAGTGGCTGACTCCACACGCCCAACACAGGGGGCCCGGGTTCGATGCCTGATCAGGGAACTAGCTCTCACATGCGACGATGAAGACTGAAGATGCTGTGTGCCATAACTGAGACCTGGCACAGCCAGGTAAATAATAAATACTTAAAAAATGATCCATGTTATTCTCAAACAGATATATATGTAAGTCTAGATATATCTTTGCATAAAGGCTTGGATATAGACATTGATTTTTAAGAGATGGTAAAATATTATATGGTAATCTATATGATGAAATTAAATTACCATATAGTATTTAGAATTATAATAATTTGTCACTATAAATTTATAATACATTTATTTATATCTGTATTAAAAGTTTGTCATGTTTGAACATGATATATAAAGTTCCTGATTTGTTTCTGAATCTAAATAATGCTTTAGAGATTTTACTTCAGGTGCTGTTACCTCAGCAGAGTTTCTCCAAATTGGAATTATAAAGAAGAAACAAAAACCAAAAGTTATATATAAGAATTTTGTTGTTCAAGAAAGATCATCTAATTTGGGATAATGTAGGATAGAAACAAATTATGTGAAAATCTTGGTCATAACCACATAATTACTGATTTTGCTAGAATAAAAACTAGAAAAGTAAATTTCATACAACAGTGTAATTAATGAATTGTGTATGCCTTTGCTTTGTTTCATGGGTAATCACTGGCTCATCAACAACACCCAGATATGTCCAGCAGTAATTAAATTCGGTTGCTTGAGATGTTTAGCTGACTTTTGATCATATGAAAACATAGTTTTAGACATTGAACATTTTTTTGTTATTACGAAAGGTAATTTGTCAAGATGAGAGGACAGAACATATTTTAGCTGAAAGTTTGTTAATGTGATTTATAACTTTCAAATGTTTTCTCTATTGGTATGTGAGTCTCCATTTGTACTCTTCCCATTGTTGTATTGTGCGAAGTCACTTCAGTCCTGTCAGACTCTTTGTGACCCCATGGACTGTAGCCCGCCAGGTTCCTCTGTCCATGGGATTCTCCAGGCAAGAATACTGGAGTGGGTTGCCATTTCTTCCTCCAGGGGATCTTCTGGACCCAGGGGTCAAACACATGTCTCTTAGGTCTCCTGCATTGGCAGGAGGGTTCTTTACTACTAGCGCCACCTGGGAAGCCCCTGTACACTTGCAGGGACTCCTCTTAAACTGCTAGAAAGATAATAAGCGATTCAAAGCAATGTTTGTTGTTTGTTTGTTTTTTAATGAAAACAGTTATAACCATGAAAAAATTGTGTATTTTCCATGAAGATTTTATGTCAACCAATGTTTTAAAAGTGTATCAATCATACATGATTTTGTGGAACTCCCCCCTAATACTTGTGAGTACTCTTGCCAGGGATCATGCAAATATCAATCGTATGTGATTGATACATTTTTAAAACATTGGTTGACATAAAATCTTCACAGGAAATAAACATTTTCTTTATGGTTATAACTGTTTTCATTAAGAAAAACATTGCTTTGAATTGCTTAATTTCTTTTCGTACCAGTTTTAAAGGAACGTTTCTAGTGTTTTCCTTTTCTTCTGAACAATTTCCATGTATTTAAATAGCATTTGAAAGTGTATCAGTTGGTTTCCCTTCTGCTCGCTGAAGAGATCAGATGTAAAACCTTGAGGTGCTGCAGAAAGAAGGGGCTCAGGGCGTGGGTGGGAGGATGAAACCAGAGCCCATTTAGCAGCGCTGGACTCGACCCCATTCACATCCGGTGCAGGGTTTGGGGATCGAGAGCCCCAGCGGGAGCAAGAGGCTCTTTATGTTTGGGAGCGGCGCTGTGTGTTACAGCTGATCTGGGTGAGGGGGGCATTCACGTGCATCCCAGAGGGGAATGTGGGAGCTGGGCAGGGTGAGAAGGGCCCGGTGTAGCGCAACCTGGCAAGGCGTTCCAGAGCCTGAGCAGAATAAAGAGGGCGTTAGGCAGCGGAGACCGGGCCGCGGAAATGGGAGATGTATTACGAACAGGTGCTGTGTGCTGTGCTTAGTCGATCAGTCGTAGCTGACTCTGGGACTGACCGTATGGACTGTAGCCGGCCAGACAACCTCCAAGGGGATTGTCCAGGCAAGAATACTTAAATGGGTCTCCATGCCTTCCTCCAGGGAATCTTCACAACCCAGGGATTGAACCCAGGTCTCCCGCATTGCACTCGGACTCTTTACCGTCTGAGCCGCCAGGGAAGCCCTAAAATACAGGAGTGGGTAGCCTATCCTTTCTCCAGAGGATCTTCCCAACCCAAAATGGAACCGAACCAGGGTCTCCAGCATTGCAGGAGGGTTCTTTACATGCTGAGCTACCAGGGAAGCCCATCAAAACAGGGGGACTGATCCAAAAAGTAAGATATCTTGAAAACATAGGAGTCAGGATTTTCACTGTTTAATGGGAAGGGAGAAAACTAGATTGAATGGCTATGGTTGTATATGTGTAAACTCATGGATTTCAATAGATAATTTATTAAATAAATATAGAATTAAATGTAGATGTTAAGTATTGTATGTTCACCATGCAGTTGTACCTGTTTCCTTTCCTCCCCAATGGCAATGAACACCCTTTTCACCCAGGTTTCTAAATACCCTTTTCTACTAAAAAAATTCAGGACTTCTTGGAGGTGACTGATTTCAGGGCCCTATCAAAAATTATGGGACATCCTATTAAGCCAGAGAGTAAGCGGTCCTGGAACGATAGGACCATGTCAAAAGAACACGGAAGCCAGCTTAAAGGAGATCCCACTGATTAATTTGACCATCAAAAAGATAATGATATCTATTATGTAAGTACCCACTGAATATAATAGGTAGTTATAAGCCCATGCTAATGTAAATTCCTAAATGGAAAGTCTGATGAAGAATGGGGTATTTGCTAAAGTCCATTGACAGATGAATGGGTAAAGAAGATGTGGTACATATATACAACGGAATATTCCTCAGCCATAAAAAGAATGAAATAATGCCACTTGCAGCAACATGGATAGACTTGAAGATTATCATATTAAGTGAAGAAAGTCAGACAGAGAAAGACAAATATGATATCACTTATACGTGGAATCAAAAAATTATATAAGCAAACTTATTTACAAAACAGAAACAGACTCACAGGCTTAGAGAATGAACTTATGGTTATTGGGGGGATAGATTGGAAGTTTGGAATTGACTTGTACCCACTTCTATATTTAAAATAGATAACTAACAGTTCAGTTCAGTTCAGTCGCTCAGTCGTTCCGACTCTTTGCGACCCCATGAACTGCAGCACTCCAGGCCTCTCTGTCCATCACCAGCTCCCGGAGTCTACCCAAACCCATGTCCATCGAGTCAGTGATGCCATCCAACCATCTCATCCTCTGTCGTCCCCTTCTCCTCCTGCCCCCAATCCTACCCAGCATTAGGGTCTTTTCCAATGAGTCAACTCTTCGCATGAGGTGGCCAAAGTATTGGAGTTTCAGCTTCAACATCAGTCCTTCCAATGAACACCCAGGATTGGTCTCCTTTAGGATGGACTGATTGGATCTCCTTGCAGTCCAGGGGACTCTCAAGAGTCTTCTCCAACACCACAGTTCAAAAGCATCAGTTCTTCAGCGCTCAGCTTTCTTCACCATCCAACTCTCACATCCATACATGACCACTAGAAAAACCATAGCCTTGACTAGACGGACTTTTGTTGGCAAAGTAATAACCTAAATGGGAAAATAATTTGAAAAAAATAGATTCAGGTATATATATAACTGAATCACTCTGCTATACACGTGAAACTAATACAACATTGTTAATCAACTAATATAAAATAAATATAAAAAATACTAAATTATTTCATGTCTTTAAAACAATGTGATCTATAGAATATTGCAAATGATTTTTAAAAAATAATGTGAAACTGTTACAGCCTAAATGAATTCTTAATGTCACAGGTATTTTACTTTGATGATGCAACTTTAATATAATTTGGGGCATTTTTTAAAGGGTACTTTGTTTGTGTTATAATCTTTGAGGAGCTTAGAAATAAAAGTTCAGCTTAATTTAAAAAAGCAGATTTAATGAAATAAAAATTTTTGATAAAATTTGAAAAAAAGAGTGCCTCTACAGAAACTGTTCATTGATTAGAAAGAGAAGAGTAAGTTTACAGTGGAGAAGTCTGGCAGACATCACAATCAAATGGTTAAGGCTGACTTTCTCAGTAAAGGTAAAGATTGTACCCTCTGATAGAATGCAATCAGAAGACCACAGCATTGTTTCATGATATTGCTGCCACAGAGGCATCACCAGAGTTTAATCATGAGCGAACACCAGACAACTGTAGTTGGGAGACATTCTGTAAAATAACTGGCCTGTAACCTTCATGAGTGTCAAGGCCGTGAAAGGAAAGGCTGAAGCACTGTCCTAGGCCTAAGGAGACTTAGAGAAGAGACCACTAAATGCAGTACATAACTGTGAACTATACCTGTGAAGGACACTAATTGGACAGTTGGGGTCTGGAGATTAAATGGGAGTGTAATGTCTGTTAACTTTCTGTGATATATTGTGGGTCTGTAGGAGACCGTTCTTGTTTGTGGGAAATAAACACTCAAGTATTGGGTGGGGGTGATGTGGATTCAGATTGGCAACTTACTCTCAAATGGTTCAGGGAGAAAAGGCCTTTGAATTCTACTTAGAACTTTTCTCTAAGTTTGAGATTGTTCCAAGACAGAAAATTTATATTCAAAAATAAAAATAATCCTTCATATTCACTAATACAATACAGAAGATGAATGGAACATAACAAATCAGTTTTAGCCAACTAACCTAAAGACATTTTAATAGCTCAGTTAGAGTAGGACAGTTCAGGTTGTTCTAATGAAATGGGAGATAAAATGCAAGAAACTTGTATGCCTCCTAAGTGATAAATAATCACAAAATGCTGCATAGCAAGAAGAGATGCCTACATTTCATAGGAAAACTGAGTACTCAGTACCAGGTCTAAAGTAGATGGCTGAGTGTAGAGCACACTTCTACACTGTTAGAGTAGAAAATAGCACGTGTTCCTGTCTGCTAAGATGTGCCAAGTCACTTCAGTCGTGTCTGACTCTTTGCAACCCTATGGACTGTAGCCTGCCAGGGCAATCAATCCTCTGTCCGTGGGATTCTCCTGGGAAGAATACTGGAGTGGGCTGCATGCCCTCCTCCAGGGAATCTTCCTGACATAGGGTTCAAACCGGGGTCTCTTATGTCTCCTGCATTGGCAGACAGATTCTTTACCACTGGTGCCACCTGGGAGCATCACAAGTGGCTTCATTGTTAATTAACTGTTTGATTGATCCTGGCACTGCCGTTTACTAGCTATAAGCCCTCAATGAGTCACTTACTCTGTGAACCTCAGTATCCTCCTAAGTAAAATAAGGATAATAACAGTGCCTACCTTATAGGTACTCACAGAATGAACCTTATATGAGTTAGTGTGTGTACAACGCTTAGAAGAGTGCCTGGTACAAAACAAGTGTGACATTCAAATATTAACTATTGTTGTTATTAACTCATTCATCAACAGTACAATGTGCACGCTTCCATATTAATAACAATGACTCCATGGTGCATTTTCCTCCCAGGAGCTGAGAGACACTTTCCCTACCCTGAAAATTTCTTATCCCATCCCCTAGCCTGTGTCCACTCCACTATTCTGGCCTGGAGAATTCCGTGGACTGTGTAGTCCGCAAAGAGTCGGACACGACTGAGCGACTTTCACTTTCACTTTCACCCGTGTCCCTCGGGTCCCTCCTTAATGGCAGAGCGTCAGTACCCAACATGGCCTGACCCCAGCTTTTAGTTCTGGTCCTAAGACCCCACTGGCTGAGCTAGGAGCCCTTGGCCAGCACAATGAAGATGTATCTGATGACCCCACTGGCTGAGCTGGGAGCCCTTGGCCAGCACAATGAGGATGTATCTGATGTTTTCTGGCAAATGGCTCATTGTTTTTTCTTCATTTGACTCTGCCTTTAGGATGCTGGCCTCTTCTTTACCTCTTTTTATTTTTAAAAAAGTTAAATTTTTTTTTAACATTTATTAATTTATTTGACTGCACTAGGTCTTAGCTGTGGTGCTCGGGCCCTTCTATCTTCACTGTGGTGTGTGGGGTCTTGGGTTGCAGCAAGGGAACTTTTAGTTGCACCATATGGGATCTAGTTTCCTGTCAGGGATCAAACCTGGGTCTCCTGCATTAGGAGTGCAGTCTTCGTCACTGGACCACCAAGGAAGTCCCTTTACCTCCTTTTAGAACTAATCAAGCTGTCTGGGACTACTGCCCAAACTCCGCCTCCTGTGTCCCAGAAACTTGTTAGCTTACTTTACTCCATTTTATCTTCAATACATTTGAAACTTGAAATTGTTGTTGTTTAGTCGCTAAGTGGTGTCTGATTTTTTTTTTTTTTTTGCAACCCACCAGGTTCCTCTGTCCATGGAATTTTTTCAGGCAAGAATACTGGAGTGGTTTGCATTTCCTTCCCAACTCAGGGATAGAACCCATGTCTCCTGTATTGGCAGGCGGGCTCTTTACCACTGAGCTACCTGGGAAGCCTGAAACTTAAATACTTTCCCATTTTTCTTTGACGTTTTATATTTTCCAATAACCATTCAAAGACTTATGCCTCAAAAGTCTAGGATTATGAGCATATGGAACCACTGACAGAGGAGGGCTTATGCCATTTTCTTGGGATCCTATGCAAAATTCTGAGCTTTAATTACTGTTATCAATTAGTAGCTAGATTTCAGTTCTTGTTTGTTTGCATCTGTTTATGGGACTCATTTAGGCAATTCTTTTATGGTCTGTGAGTCACTTATTTATGTATTTAATGCTGTGTCACTGTGAAGAGCAGACGGCAGAAAATACATTTTGACTTGATTTAAGGACTTGAATTTCCCTTGCATTTATGGATTGCCATTTTTAATGCTGCCTTCTCTTTGAAGGTTGCTTGCTTGTAAACATCTGAGACTATACAGTAAAAATCTATGTCCTTTATCTCATCTAAGCACTTATGCCTAAATGTATACACCCGTGGATAGAATATGAACTTCAGCGGCAGTCACAGCTGTGTTTACTACCTGGCTCTTGGAGAAAGTAGTTCATAATAGCTGCTCGAGTTTAAGCAAAATGTCTTCATCAAAGAACAGTAATATTGACTGTCAACTCTCCAGAAGTCCACCAGGAAAAACAAACAACTATGGATCAAAACAAATCTATGCATATTGGATTTACCGTGGTAAGGGTGAACATCACCTTGACAGAGACTTAGGAATATCTCAGAGGGGAGAGGTCCAGGAAGGATATTTATAGGATTTAGAGTTAGGCTGGATGATTTTTAAGGTGGAGAATTGGTTGAGGATGGGCAGAAATTAAGACATAATAGCTTTGGATTGTGGCCCCAAAGGGGCAGGTGTTTTTCATTTTGGAATTACCTACTTTAGTTAGTTCATAGTATTATTTTCCTGAAGCAAGTAGTTAGGTTGTTTTTGCCTCTTTTCTGTACTGGCTATCGCAGGGACTGGAAGATGTCTAGTTTCAGGGCTGTGTAATATGGGTTTAGGAGATGTCCTCAGTGATCAAATTATGTCATTGGATTGTTGAGAATACTGTATATAAATGAAGCTGGCACTAAGTGCTCATTAAAATGTTAGTTTTTCTCTCTCCAACCCCAGCTGCTCCTCTCTGCTTACATGAGGGTCTCATCTTCATATTAATAACATCTAAATCAGTGGTACCCCAAGTATTGATACTCAAAAACTATGTCGAATGAGTAAATGAAAATCAAAAGATAAAATTAAGAAAATCAAATGCAAAGTACTTTGTAGCGTTTTAATACTAATTTAAGCCCATGAGACTTGGTTTTTCCAAACATAGTTAATTTATTATCTTACCAAATGTAATTTTCTCATTAATGTATTAAAGTTCTGAAAACTTGAAAACCTAAGGGAAAGAGCTTAAACTATGATACCAAATATTTAGGTAAATTGTTTCAACTTTGTTAACACTTCTGGGAAAAAAAATTATCCAAATTAGTTGAGTCATTATTTCCCTGGTGGCTCAGTCAGTCTGCAATGCAGGAGACCTGTGTTGGGTCTCTGGGTTGGGAAGATCCCCTGGAGAAGGAAATGGCAACCCCTCCAGCATTCTTGCCTAAGAAATCCCATGGACAGAGGAGCCTGGAAGGCTACAGTCCATAGGGTCGCAAAGAGTTGAACATGACTTAGCGACTAAACCAAACCAAAACCAGATGCTACAGCATCAGAATAAAGTGGGAGGTTTGACGATCAGGTTCTTTCTTAAGCAGTTTCTTCTCTCTTTGAGTGCAGTCTTTGTTTTTGATCCCTCTCATTAGAAAACCATTTCGGTAACTGCTCATTCACTTTACATTTACTTCATTGATCAAGGCTCTCACATCCCAACATGTTCTACTTTCCCACAGCACTCACCTGCTTTCTCCTCCACCCCACCCCCACACAAAAGGAGGATCCCACCATTAGATGGGAATGACATCAGATCGGCAGTTCCCTGATCATTAGAGCCTCTCAGAACTTTAAAGGTACACATATCAGAATCCCATTCTCTCCTCACCAACCCCTAGGAGATTCTGATTCAGTTAAGTCTAAATCAAGCATTTAGGAATCTATTCTAAGAAGCTCCTCAGGAAATACTGAGGCTATCAACCAGGTTTGGGAATCACCCTCTGAAGTTAAAGGTACACCCTCTTAAGTATATGTACATCCCAGGACTCCTACGGTTTCAGAAGAGCCCCGTGTCCTCTGAGAATCATTCCCACACATCAGGTGCATTTTCTCGGATGTTTTTCTTTTCTACCAGCATCCTAGTTTCAGTGGAGGCAAGCAGGGCACATCTGGTTACAGGCATGCTTCGTTAGCTATGAGGATAATACAACTGCGGCTTTTTCTTTTTTCAGGGACAGCAGGAGAGTGAGATGAACGGGAAAAGGAAATTGAATACAGTACAATGCTGTTCTTTTAAAAATTGTTACCACCTTTATTCATTCGTGGGTACTAGATATGAGTGGAGGTGTCAGCTGACAACAGATTATGAAAACCTCACCAAGAAATGTCTGGGTTTCTGTAGAATTTAAAGCCCCAGACTAATCTATTTTAGTTTCAAGGCAGGTGCTAATCTTTGTGGCTACTGCAGGCCTCTTTCACTCTCTCCTGTGACATTGGGCTAATAATAGTTACCATTTATTGGCAGTAGCAGCTATGTTCTGACAACAAGTTAAGCACTTTCTCTACTTTGTCTCTCATCCTCATGAAAACAATGAGAACTGTTGTTCTTATATTACATAAGAAGAAACTGAGGCTTGGAGAGATTAAATAACATCCTAGGTTAGACAACATGTAAACTGCATAACCAGCATTGAGACCCAGTTTTTTTTTAACCTCTAAGACATGAATCCTGAAGGATTCACAGATTAGAAGTTAGGACTATGGGCTTTGAGTCCACCTGCCTGGTTCAGCCCAGACTGTGTTGTTGTTGCTTAGTTGCTAAGTCATGTCTGACTCTGCAACCTCATGGACTGTAACATATCAGGCTTCTCTGTCCTCCACTATTTCCTGGGGTTTGCTCAAATTCATGTCCGTTGAATTAGTGATGCCATCTAGCCTTCTCATCCTTTGCCGCCCTTTTCTCCTTTTGCCTTCAATCTTTTCCAGCATCAGGGTCTTTTCCAATGAGGCAACTCTTTGTGTCACATGGCTAAAGTATTAGGGCTTCCACTTCAGCAACAGTCCTCCAATTAATATTAGGGATTGATTTCCTTTAAGATTGACTGGTTTGATCTCCTTGCTGTCCAAGGGACTCTCAAGAGTCTTCTCCAGCACCACAGTTTGAAAGCATCAATTCTTCAGTGCTTAGTTTTTTTTATGGTCCAACTCTCACTTCTGTACATGACTACTGGAAAAACTATGTGCGTTGCTTAGTTGCTCAGTCGTGTTAAACTCTTTGTGACCCCCAGTCATGGACTGTAGCCCACCAGGCTTCTCTGGCCGTGGGGATTCTCCAGGCAAGAATACTGGAGTGGGTTGCCATGCCCTCCTCCAGGGGATCTTCCTGACCCAGGAACTGAACTGGAGTCTCCTGCATTGCTGGCAGATTCTTTACCAGTTGAGCTACAAGGGAAGCCCATAGCTTTGACTATATGGATCTTTGTTGGCAAAGTGATGTCTCTACTGTTTAATATGCTGTCTAGTTTTGTCATAGCTTTCCTTTCAAGGAGCAAGTGTCTCCTAATTTCATGGCTGCAGTCAATGTCTGCAGTGATTTTGAAGCCCAAGAAAATAAAATCTGTCACTGCTTCCAATTTTCCCCCTTCTATTTGCTGCAAAGTATGGAACTGGATACCATTTGATCTTAGTGTTTTGAATGTTGGGTTTTAAGCCAACCTTTTCACTATTTTCTTTCACTCTCATCAAGAAGCTTTTTACTTCTTCTTTACTTTCTGCCACTAGAGTGGTATCATCTGCATATCTGAGATTGTTGATATTTCTCCCAGTAATCTTGATTCCACCAGCCTGGCATTTAACATGATGTACTCTGCAAGAAGTTAAATAAGCAGGGTGACAATATACAGCCGTGTCATACTCCTTTCCCAATTTTGAACCATTCAGTTGTTCCATGTCTGGTTCTAACTGTTGCTTCTTGACCTACATGCATACAGGTTTCTCGGGCAACAGGTAAGGTGGTCTGGTACTCCCATGTCTTTAAGAATTTTCCACAGTTTGTTGTGATCCACACAGTAAAAGGCTTTAGCATAGTCAGTGAAGCAGAAGTAGATGTTTTTCTGGAATTCCCTTGCTTTTTCCATGATTCAGTGAATGTTGGCAATTTGATTTCTTACTCCTCTGCCTCTTCAAAACCCAGCTTGTTCATCTGAAAGTTCTTGGTTAAGGTACTGCTGAAGCCTAGCTTGAAGGATTTTGAGCATAACCTTGCTAGCATGTGAAATGAGTGCAGTTGTACAGTAGTTTGAACATTCTTTGGCGCTCTCCTTCTTTGAGACTGGAATGGAAACTGACCTTTTCCAGTCCTGTGGCCACTGCTGAGTTCTCCAAATTTGCTGGCATACTGAGCGCAGCACTTTTACAGCATCATCTTTTAGGATTTGAAATAGCTCAGCTGGAGTTCTGTCACCTCCAGTAGCTTTGTTTGTAGTAATGCTTCCTAAGGCCCACTTGACTTCACACTCCAGGATGTCTAGCTCTAGGTGAGTGACCACACCATCGTGGTTGTTTGGATCATTATATAGTTCTGTGCATTCTTGCCACCTCTTCTTCATCTCTTTTGCTTCTATTAGGTCCTTATCATTTTTGTTCTTTGTTGTGCCAATCCCTGCATGGCATGTTCCCTTGATACCACCAGTTTTCTTGAGGAGAGCTCTAGTCTTTCCCATTCTATTGTTTTCCTCTATTTCTTTGCATTGTTCATTTCAGGACTTCTTGTCTCTCCTTGCTGTTCTCTGAAACTGCGTTCAGTTGGGTATATTTTTCCCTTTCCTGGCTCTGTAACCTTGGGCAATTTGTTGAACCCCTCTGTGCCTCAATTTTCTATCTGAAAATGGGATTCTTAGCCCAGCTAATACATGGGCAAAATATCTGGAAAAATGGCAAGTGAGTATATAAAAAGATGCTCAAAATCAAATGTTATTAGGGAATTTCAGATAAAAGCAACAATGAGCTATACCACCAAATGCCTATTAGAATGGCCAAAATCTAGAACACTCACCACACCAAATGCTGGGGAGGGTGTGGAGCAACAGAAACTCTCATTGTTTCTGGGGATATGCAAACTGGTATAGCCACTTTGGAAGACAGTTCAAAGCTACACCTACTCTTACAATCTGATCTAGCAATCATCCTTTTTTGACATTTACTCAAGGAGTTGAAAAAATACCTATACAAGAACTTGCACATGAATGTTTATAGCAGCTTTATTCATAACTGAAAAAACTTGGAAGAGACCAAGTTGCCCTTCAATGGGTAGATGGACAGACAAATTGGAACATCCATATGACAGAATATTATTCAGCATCAAGGCATGAAAGACATGAAAGAAAGAAGCCACTATGAAAAGGTTACACACTGTAGGATTTTGACCATATGACATTCTGAAAAAGGCAAACTATGAAGAAAGTGGCAATGGTGGTGACTCCAAGGGGGTCAGAGTTAGGAAGAGAGGGATGAATAGGGGAAGGGAGCACAGGAGAATTTTAGGGCAGTGAAAGTCTTCTGTATGATACTGAAATGATGGATACATGTCATTACACATTTGTTAAAACCCACAGAATGTACAACAGAAAGAATCAACCCTAATGTAAACTAGGGACTGTAGCTAATAATAATATATCAATATTATCTCATCAATTATAATAAAAGTACTATGCTAATGCAAAATATTAATAATAAGCAAAACTGTGTGTATGGTGGGGTGAATGTGGAAGAGGGAAAGGACGTATAAGGGAATGCTACACTTTTCACACAATTTCCTGTGATCCTCAAACTGCTCTAAAAAAGAAAATCTACTCTTTAAAAAGGAAAGTCAGCATCAAAAAAAAATGAGAGCAAGTTATTGGGAGGATTTTATAAGTTATTATAAATAAAACAGAACAAATGCCTACCACATTTTGAGTACTGCATAAATATTTATTGTTGTTATCATATAATCATTATCTGTATTGCTTTCTTGGAAGTGATCCAAACATTTTTCTGGAAGCAGCCTGAATTTTTGGCAGGAAATTGAGTGTGACCTTGGGCAGATCACATAAATTCTGTGAAATTATGCTTCCTCCTCTATAAAATGGGGATGGTAATTGTACCTGCCTCTTAGTTTGTTGTGAAGATATCATGAATTGACACACATAAAAGGTTTAGTACAGTGCCTGGCATGTAAGTGTAAACACAGCTACTTTTATTGCTCTTTCTATACTATCTTCCAACTCTGAGTACTCTGTGAAATTTTGCTCAAGCATACTCTGTTTCTTTTTCCTTGGCTTGCTCCCATGTTAGCCCAATACCACTTCAGCATCTTTTAACTCATTATCTCTGGCCTTAGTACAGAGAATAGAACACTAAGATGCTCAGTATCTGCTGAAAAAACAAATGGACAGAGCTACAGAACTGAAACCTGGACAGATCAATTGCAAGGAGCCATTTAACATTCAATGGTGTGAGAGCATTTAAATTATAGGTCTTATTTGGTGTGAAAGGGAAATAGTACATTTGCTTTTCTAGAGGTCCCCTCCTTCACTGTCTACTGTGTTTCGGGCTCCTCTTGGCTGATTCTAACATTTGGGCACTTTTCCTGTAATACCTACCTCCTATCCCTCTATAGTTAGGTTTGCTACTTGGACTATACTGCAATGAATTTCAGCTGTTTGATCATCACAGTGTTCATAAGTTCATGACCCTAGGGTTGACATTGAATCTCAAACCTATCCTTTCTGGTATATTAACCCTCTTCCACATCAGAGAGTTTATCAATAGCTTAACTTCACAATCTGATACAGATTCTAGATTTCAAATAACCTTTTAATGTTTTAGGGGCTGAATTACAAATATTCCACCAAAGTTAATTTCTTTTCCTAGAATAGTGTTTGCATATAATATATATGTGCATGTGAAGAAGTTAGGGGCTTTCCTGCTGGCTCAGGTGGTAAAGGATCTACCTGCAATGCTGGAGACCCGGGTTCGATTTCTGGGTTGGGAAGATCCCGTGAAGAAAGGAATGGCAGCCCACCCAGTATTCTTGCCTGGAAAATCCCCATGGACAGAGGAGCCTGGTGGACTATAGTCCGTGAGTTACAAAGGGTAGGACATGACTGAATGACTAACACTTTCACTTTTCACTATGAAAAAGCTGTATTGTTTTCTGTTCCCTTATGAATTCTGTAGATATTTAATTAAAATATATAGACACTATATATTCTCAAAACAGAACCACTTTTTTATGAGTACCTAAAAGATTCAAGAGTCTAGGTATTGCTCTTCTAGGAAAAGGTAGAACTAACAAAGACATAGTTTTAACAACAAACCAATCTATTTCCTTGTACTTTTAGATGTGATAATTATGATTCATTCAGTTTAGTCGCTCAGTCATGTCCAATTCTTTGAGACCCCATGGACTGCAGCACGCCAGGCTTTCCTGTCCATCACCAACTCCTAGAGCTTGCTCAAACTCATGTGCATCGAGTCGATGATGCCATCAAACCATCTCATCCTCTGTTGTCCCCTTCTCCTCCTGCCTTCAATCTTTCCCAGCATTAGGGTCTTTTCTAATGAGTCAGTTCTTTGCACCAGGTGGCCAAAGTATTGGAGCTTCAGTGTCAGTCATTGCAATGAATATTCACGATTGATTTCCTTTAGAATTGACTGGTTGGATCTCCTTGCAGTTTAAGGGACTTTTAAGCGTCTTCTCCAACACCACAGTTCAAAAGCAGCAATTCTTCAGTGCTCAGCTTTCTTTACGGTCAAACTCGCACTTTCATACATGACTACTGGAAAAACCAGAACTTTGACTAGACGGACCTTTGTTGGCAAAGTAATCTCTCTGCTTTTTAATATGCTGTCTAGGTTTATCATAGCTTTTCTTCCAAGGAGCAAGAGTCTTTTAATTTCATGGCTGCAGTCACCATCTGCAGTGATTTTGGAGCCCAAGAAAATCAAGTCTCTCACTGTTTCCACTGTTGCCCCACCTATTTGCCATGAGGTGATGGGACTGGATGCCATGATTTTAGTTTTTTGAATGTTGAATTTTAAGCCAGCTTTTTCACTCTCCTCTTTCACTTTCATCAAGAGACTCTTTAGTTCTTCTTCACTTTCTGCCATAAGGGTGGTGTCATGTGCATATCAGAGAAGGCAATGGCAACCCACCCCGGTACTCTTGCCTGGAAAATCCAATGGACGGAGGAGCCTGGTAGGCTACAGTCCATGGGGTCCCTAAGAGTCGGACACGACTGAGCGACTTCACTTTCACTTTTCTCTGTCATGCACTGGAGAAGGAAATGGCAACCCACTCCAGTATTCTTGCCTGGAGAATCCCAGGGACGGCGGAGCCTGGTGGGCTGCCGTCTATGGGGTTGCACAGAGTCGGACATGACTGAAGCGACTTAGCAGCAGCAGCAGCAGCAGCAGCAGCAGCAGCAGTATCTGCATATCTGAGGTTATTGATGTTTCTCCCAGCAATCTTGATTCCAGCTTATGCTTCATCCAGCCCAGCATTTCACATGATATACTGTGCATATAAGTTAAATAAGCAGGGTGACAATATACGCCTTGATGTACTCCCTTCCCGATTTGGATCCAGTCTGTTCCATGTCGGGTTCTAAATGTTGCTTCTTGACCTGCATACAGATTTATCAGGAGGCAGATAAAATGGTCTGGTATTCCCATCTCTTTAAGAATCTTCCACAGTTTGTTGTGATCCACACAGTCAAAGGCTTTGGCGTAGTCAATAAAGCAGAAGTAGATGTTTTTCTGTAACTCTCTTGCTTTTTCTATGATCAAATGAATGTTGGCAATTTGATCTCTGGTTCCTCTGCCTTTTCTAAATCCAGCTTGAGCATCTGGAAGTTCTCGGTTCATGTACTGTCAAAGCCTGGCTTGGAGAATTTTGAGCATTACTTTGCTAGCATGTGAGATGAGTGCTACTGGGAGATGAGTGCAGTGAGTGCACTCAGTGCAGCTGAGTGCATTGCCTTTCTTTGGGACTGGAATGAAAACTGACCTTTTCCAGTCCTGTGGCTACTGCTCAGTTTTCCTTTCCCAATTATGATTAAACTATGCTTAAAAATTGGCATCAAGTTATCCTCAACTAAAAACATTTAGGGCATGTATATATGACATGATACCAATATTGATTATTCTAATAATAAGCTGAAAAACATATATACCTCTTATAAATAAAATCTAAATCATAGTTATTCACTATCCTCTTGATTTATAAATCCTTGGAGCTCCCAAACATGCATCCTAATCTTTTGAGGTGGCCTGGAGAGTGCATTTGGTTTATCAGTGTTGATGGTGTGGAAAATCCTCAAAGGAGAGTACCACCTCCCCCTCTGGAAAGTTTACCAATAAATCAGAGAATGCTCAACCCTGTTATTGAGCCAGTTGACTGTACTTATTGATTATTCCAGCTTCGCAGGGAATTTTAGGCGTAGAAGACAATGTTAATAAAGTGTGTTTGGTTCCTTAGAAAAGAAACATTTCATAAAAATAAAAGGAGTATATCTTTAACAATTTAAATTTTGGAGGGAATATTAAAAGTCTACTCTACCCTGAGTACCTTTCACATAATAAGCTCAGTATCATTATGATAAGAGAGGGGGACTCTGCAGGGCCAGGTATGATGCCATTTTCTAAGATGAGAAAATTAAGCTCCCAGGTAGTCAAGTGACACTTTTCAACGCCTACATGAAATTTGCCTCTGCCTGATTCAGCTGCTGTCACGCCCCTTCCTGCAAAGTGGTAAACTTCCCATAACTTCCTTAATTTTTCATTGCTTCGAAATTACTGCCAACTAGTGTCACTGTCTTCAGGCTTTGCCCGTGTTGGCAATGTAATTTCTACATTGAAGCCGAAATGATCTTTCTAAAATGCAGATTGAATCCTGTGACTCCTCTCTTTAAAATCCTTCACTGGCTTTCTGTTGTTCCTTGAGAGAATAAATGTTTAATAGGGCTGACAAGGACTGTCTCCAAACACATCTCTACCCACATCTCCTCTCACACGCTTAGTTAAGCTGCACCATCTCCTGACCTTCTATTTCCTCAGTCTGTAGTGTTCTCCCACCAACTGATCCTTGAAATGGGTAATTCCTTCAGGCTTCAGTTTATTCTCTTATTTTTATTTGTAAAATATTTTAATGCCTTTTCATTTGCCACATAATAACATCATTATTACTCACCTCACATTTACGAAGAATTCATAATACTGGTTAATGTTCTCATCTGAAATGTTAAGTGACACACTCTGGCATACTGTAAGTCTATCATTTCCTGGTAAAGAGCACTTTATTTGAATGTTCAAGTTGCTATCAACAAGACTATCTCAATCTACAATATTTGACCTGTGCCATAAAATATTTGTTGTTAATTCTATTGATTTTAAATTTCATTATAATTGGTTGTATGTCAATGTACATTTCTATTGTTACAGAATTTTTCAGTTTCCATTGTTTTGGAAGTTTCCTCTGAACGTCCATAGTTCTGTAGTGTGTGAATGAATCCAGCATGAAATGTGGCTGGATAGGAGACTGTAAATAGAGTTTGAAACAGACATTATTTCACTCTCTATATACCTGGAACATAAGAATCCACATATTATCATATTAATCAGCAATGTACATCCTGCATAAATTAAAACATTTATTTTTCCATCATGTTGGTCCTCTAAAAAGCAAGCTATAATAATAGATTTCTAAACCCAAGTTTTAATATGTGTTTTAGACATGATCATTCAGATTTAGTAGTGACAGTAACACAGTAGCCTCATGTTCCTGTACCATGCTGGAAGGCTCATTCTAATTGCATTTAGTAATTACTCTTATCTTTTCTTGTTACTTTTTCCCTTAATGTATTAAAAAAGCTAGGGATCTTATTGGAAATGAAGAAACTTAGGTACTATTCAGAATCTGCATTTCAACAAAATCTCCAGCGAATCTAATATTAATTAATTTATTTGGGGGTAAATATGTGAGATTTAAAATTACCCTTAAATTGGTTCTGCTTGACTCTAAAGCTTCTGTTTTCAACCACAAGGCTGATGTGACTCCAGGCAGAGGTTACTTTTACTTCTTTGCTCTTCAGTACTGCGTGCTGTGCTGCACTCAGTCATGTGCGACTCTGCGACCACATGGACTGTAACCTGCTAGGCTCCTCTGTCCACGGGATTTTCCAGGCAAGAATAATGGAGTGGATTGCTATTTCCTACTCCAAGGGATCTTCCTGACCCAGGGACTGAACCATTGTGTTACCTGGGAAACCTCTTCAGCACGGAGTTAGCTCTAAATCAACTGTACCTGTCAGAGTGTTACCGAAAGAGTGTATATTGGGGTCTGGCTGCTCATCTCTCAAAAGCCAATAAACAGGCCAGGTTGGCGATAAGGAAAGTTTGCTTTATTTCAGATGCTGGCAATTGCAGAGGGGGAGGGTGGTGAACATCTGTCCAAAGGCCCACTACCACCCCCTCCCCACAAACAGGAGGTGAGCGTGTTTATAGACAGAGTTGGTGGGGGGGCTACATGCTGAAACAGCACAATCACCTCTAACAGTCATCTTCAAATTGATCATCAGTGGTCTGACCAGCATCATCTTGGTTGTTTTAGGTACAGTTCATCTTCAGTTCCAGGATCCATTTGTTCCCATTTCTTTGACTCCAGGTCTCGGAATTGTGGCACCTCATGTCCTGGGTACAGTCTGGTCATCATGTAGTTAACTTCTCCCACTTGGGGTTTCAGTATCTGTAAGACAGATCACAGGGTATGGCTCAGAATATTATCCATAGTCCTTGAGAAGGAACTAAAGGTCCTTGACCATGCTTAATGACTACATTACTATTAGTTGGTCTCCTTTGATTGTTTTTCTTTGTTTTCGTATTTCTCACTTCTCTAATTAAACTTATTCTTTGACTGAAGCTTTCCACAGATGAAAAGCAGGCAGAAGACATGATTGGTGGTGGTGGTTGGGGGGGGGGCAAGGACCATAGGGTTCTGCTCTGTTTCAAGAATGTCTTAATATAAGCTGATCCTCAAAAAATGTGGTTAATAGGAAAGATGGTTCTTCCATGAATCATAGTTGAAAAATGTTGATGCTCCTCAGGAAACAATTCACACATCATTTCCCACTTCCCCTTGCACTAATGCTAAAATGATTGCTTAAATGCTGACAATATGTGAGAAGCTAATTTTAGTCTTTCCCTCTCTGTTAGGAACTGGAAGTATGAAACCATGAATTGGTGATTTGAACAGCTGTCTTACCTTTTCTGCATTACTTTGTCGATCACAGCATTGCTCTCTGTCCTGGGTTTTATGAGTTTATTTCTAATGGCCACATGTAAAGTCATTTCCCCCGCTCTTAAACTAAGATGCCTGTAATCTGCAATTCTTCCTCTTTTGCCTTCCCAACCTCAACTGAGTACTTGATCACCTATTTTCATGTCATTTCCTGCTCTAGGCATGCCTGTCTTGCCATGCCAGCAACCTCAGTGGCTCCCTATCATCTCCAAGATCAAGTAGAAAATCTATTCTTGGTTTATGTATGTAACCCACATGTCAGTTGTAGCTCTATTACCCATCAACACCTAAAAAGTTCACCCCAAACCCCAGGAAGTCAAGTTCTTCCTCAAGATTTCTGAGTCTCTGAATCTTTCACATGAACACTCTTACTTCTTGGCTTGGGTTTTAGTGGATAATCATTCTGTAGCAACTCAGATATGTAATTCTGCTTGCTAAGTTCTACAAACACTTAAGGAAGCCCATAGAATTTGGCCTTAAAATTAGCTGAATCAAAGAGGATTTTTCAATTCCATTATATCACAAAGCCCTTTCGACTTAATTTTGCTTATTTGTCCAGTCTCATCTCCCTACCACTCCATGTGCTGTTTCCCGTATCAACACACCACGTCCTTCCTCATTCCCCTATTTTAAGATCATGTTACTACTTCTTCTGAAAGCCCCTTTCCAGTCTCCCATAAAAAGATACATATATATATATATACACACACACACACACACACATATATATATATACACGAATTTACGCTTCTTGCACAAATATAAAATAAAAGCACATCAAAGACTTTATTTAGCTCAGTTGAGCAGCTGAACTGAACTGAACTGAATGAAGGAGCTAGTAAGATACTAGTTCAAAACAGAATCTAAAGAGTAGAAACATACCTAGATCATTAGGAATAGTTAACTGAATTTCCTTCAGAAATGTTAAACTGACTCATTCCACATTGGAGGAAGAGAATCAATTGAATTTCCATCAGAAAAGAATCCATTTGTACATCTCTGGACAAGAATCATTTGCATTGCTATAGCTGTCTACAAATTACAGAGTTGTAAATAGCTCAAAGATCACGAAAGACACAAAGACCACATAAATCAGACACCTTGGATGGATGTGCTAGACACTACCTGGTTTTCATTGAAGACATTCTGCAGTCTTTTGGGTTCATTTCTGGGGCTATCATAATTTTTCTTTATATTGTCTTTCTTTCTACCATCTTCTGCTCCTCTTTTCCCCGATTTGGTTGATCCGTGTTGGCTCCCAGTGGTTAATTCATTTCTTTCTAGACACTCCCAACCCATTTGTTTAGTAGCCTATCAACAATTTTTTTCAGAGTAACTATAAGCTAAGCAGTGATTTGCAAAGTGATTCATTTCTTTCTCCTTTTGAACAAAATGAGGAAAATATTTTCTTGTGCTTAGGCTTCCGGTGCCTGTAATGTTTCATGCAGCTGGGCATGGAGACTTGAACGAACTTTAACTTGTTCAGTCGCTCAGTTGTGTCTAACTGTTTGTGACCCCATGGACTGCAACACCCCAGGCGACATTCTCCTTCACCATCTCCCAGAGCTTGCTCAAACTCATGTCCATTGAGTCAGTGTTGTCATCCAACCATCTTGTCCTGTCACCCCCCTTCTCCTTCTTTAACTTTAACTACTTGTATAGTTTCTTAATATATATTCCCAGGTCTTAGACTTCAATTTCTTCTTTGTGACTTTGGAAAGCTGAGTACAGTTTAAATAGTATTCTGTTTAACAAAGAAGGTAACAGCAGAAGAAACCTTGAGAGATCCCATTTTCTCTGTTGTGGTACATTTGTATGGATGCATATTCTCTTGATGGTTCTCCTCTGCCTTGTATATTCATTTAATTGCTCTAAGAATAAGATTTTGGTTGAATTTTCCATAATTCTTAGAATACTAAAGAAGTCATTCTCTGACATTTGGTTCACAGGTTGAAACAACTCTCTGGCATTTAACTTTTGTCTTTTCTCTGTTGATGTCCTTCTAAATGTGAACTCTTTGGAGAACCGTAGATGGTTTGGTTTATGTTCCTCTTCACTTTCTTCCTTATTGGGGTGCTGCAGTCCATGGGGTCGCAATGAGCTGGACACGACTAAGCAACTGAACTGACTGACTGAGTCCAAAGCATCCATCCCCACCCCATTTCCTTTTTTAATCCTGAGGGAATAAATTCTATGTGTGAAGACTAGCCATGTTTTTCTGCAAGTGGTCATACCCAGAAATACTGATTTAGCATTTGATACTAAACTCAATTTCAATACTATTGAAATCACACTGAATTTTCAAGCCCTCTATAGGTCTTGTCACACATCTTGATCTGTTTCTTATTTGTTGATCTAGTCGTGATCTTTACCAGCAATATAACCACATAGCAGATCCTCTGATGGCTTTGTGTGTCATGTTTGATGAAGATATTTGGTTGATCAAAGTTGATATTAGACTTAATTTTTTTTTAGGATTCTTTTAAACAATTTTTTTGGGGGGGAGAAGGAAATGGCAATCCACTCCAATATTTACTAGCAACCCACTCCAGTAAATCCCATGGACAGAGGAGCCTGGCAGGCTATGGTCCATGAGGTTGCAAAAGGGTCTGACATGACTTAGCAACTTAGTGACTAAACAACAACTTTTTATAGGCTCTAATCCTACCAGTGGACTGAGGAAGTCAACTGGAAGAGGAAATATCAAAGGATCTTTTGAGAAGGCTGAGAACAATGAAGACAGCCTCTCAACTTAGCATAAAGCATCCATCTCCAAGGTCCCATGGTGGAAAGTAGTATTGATAGCTCATGTTTCTTGTGATATGAACCTATTCTAAATCATTCCCTTATAGCCTCAAGTAAAGTAAATAAAGGCAAGTGAAATTATCTATGTTTTAAGATACAAAATAATGTATTTATTATTTTTGCCAGTCTCACCCAACTAGATTTAGCTCCTTGATAGCAGAATATTTCTGTTCTTGACTGTTGTATCTCCAGAACCTAGAGCTATTCATGCCCCTGCTTAAAGTTTGATTCCTGTAGACTGTTCACATGACAAAGTGAACTTTAAAGTTCTAAATGCTAGACTCAGCATGACAACAGAGCTTCTCCTGACCTGGCCTGCGTCTGGTTTTCTACTCCCCTCCCTCCCTTGCTTGGGCAGCAACACTGGCACCTCTTTGTGCTCATCGCTTTGGTTTTAGTTCTGGTTTTGTTTTTTGGTCCTCGGGGAATTCTTTTCATTTCATCTGAAAGTTATTCAATTAAAAGCACATATATACATGTATACGTGTAACTGAATCATTTTGCTGTACACCTGAAACTAACACAACGTTGTTAATCAACTGTGCTCCAATATAAACTAAAAACTAAGAAACTATAAATATATATGTACATGCAGTATGTTGTGCACATATATAATATATACAAAACTTTATCCTTTATTAGCTTTATTCAGAATTTTTTGATATTTGTGATAGGATGGTTTTGCAGTAGTCCCCAAGTCCAAAGTCCTGCTATGTCCTTTTCCATCTCTCTCTATTTTAAACATTTCTGTGTAATTATGTTCCAAGTGAGATTTTCTTAAACCATCACAAGATTGATTCTGTTTTGTTTTTATCTGATATAAGTGTTTATTTTAATATGAAAATTTAGGTGGTGCTAATGGTAAAGAACCCACCTGCCAGTGCAGGAGACTTAAGAGATGCCCGTTTGATCCCTGGGTCGGGAAGATCCCCTGGAGGAGGGCATGGTAACCCTCCACACACACATTGGGATTACTGACATATTTTGGTGTATTTCTACCACTTTTAATGTATATTTTAACCTACCATATTAATTCTTTACACCTTTTCTCTCTTTATATGGCATATTTTGATTTGATTGTATTTTCTTTATGCCCATTCTTATTTCCTCTCACTGCTCTGAAAGTTATACATTTGCTAACAGAGTCTAAAATTTAGCAGTCTTGCTATTATAAGACAAAGATTTTGAAACATTTCAGTTTCCATTATTCATTCCGCTGTTATCAAGTATTTTACTGTCACCGTATTTTTAACACTCCTCTAATTTACCTGTGATTGTCCTCACTATTTCTGGAAGTCAATATTTATTTGTGTCTACTCCCAAGTTTTTACCAGTTTCTCTTTCATTATTGCATCATGTAATCCACTTTCCACTTCTTTCTTCTATTTCTTTTTTTTCCTAATTCTTAATTAGTTCTTTCAGCAAATGTCCGTAAGTTTTAGCCTGTTTCTGTTAATGTCTTTACTTTATCCTCCCTTTAAAATGGATTCAGATGGATATGAAAAAAATTCAAACATACAGAAAATTTGAAAGACTTGTAGAGTGAACACTTACATGCCAACCACACAGATTCCACTATCATTGTGATGTTTTTGTTTCATCATGTCTATTTATCTTATTTTTTGATGCATTTCAAAATAAGTTGTAGACATCCATATAGTTTACTCCTAAATGATTAGCCTGAATATAACTAGCTAAGGTTCAATATGTAGGGTTTCTTTTTTGAAATAAAATATGCAGAATGCATAAAACTCAAATGTATCATTTTTTGAGTTTTGGCAAATCACATACATGCATAACCCACACTTTCATGAAGATATAGAATGTTGCTATTACTCCTGAAAATTTCAACATGTCCCTCCCTAGGCAATCTTCAGTATCCCCCTTGAGAGACAAACACTGTTCTGATTTCTTTCTCACCTTGTGTGCTTGTTCTAGAACTCTGTATGAATGAAATGACATACCATATACTCTTTAGTTGAAGGCTTTTTCACTCAGTGTAATGTGTTGAGGTTCATCTATGTTGTTTGCATTTAACTGTAGTTTGTTTCTTTTTGTTACTCTGCAGTATTCTATTGTATTGGTACACCATGGTTTGTTTATTTATTCTGCTGGTGATGGACACATGCTGCTTTTAGCCTTTGACTGTTATGAATGAAGCTGATACAAACAAATCTTTTTTGAATGTATGTGGAATTTCTGGGGTGTGGGATGGGTGAATGGTTATCGATAGTTTTGTGAGAAACTGCCAGGCTATTTCCAAAGTGATTTTTTTTTTATCATTTCAGACTCTCACAGCAATGTTTGAGAGTTCTGTTGGCTCTACACACTTGTCAACATTTTGTCCTGTCAGTCTTTTGAAGTTTAGTCATTGTGTTGGGAACTACTGGCGTACTCCATCGTTTTTAACTCTCTTGTTAGATTGAGATCTCTCATGTCAATATCATCTTCACATTGTTGTAGCTGATCAGTTTTTTTCCTAGGATAATTTTTAAGATTTCCTCTTTTCCTTTTATGCTCTGGAGTTTCACTTCTATATGTCTAGGTTTGGATTTGTTTGTTTTCATTTATCCTGCCTTTTCAATTTGAAAATTTAATTGTGAGATATTTGATTTCTTTAATTCTGGAAAATTTATTCTCATTGTCCCTTTGAATATTGCTTCTTCTCCATATATGGTTTTATTCCTTAGGGGATTCTTTTTAGACTTATGTTTGAGCCTTTCATTCCATCCACTTATCATTTACATTCCCCATCTGTTTATTTCTCTAGGCTATGTTCTGTGTAATTTCCTTTCCAGCTAATTGGGTCTAGACTACTGAATAATATACCCCGAGGATTTTTTGTTTCTGTGAATATTTTAAATTTTGTTTAATTTTGATCAAAATCTGCCTGTTTTTTTTTGTCATAGTGTCTTATTTTCACCCTAAGGTTTACATTTCTTTCTTATTCTCTGAAAATATAAAAATACACATTTTAAAGTCTCAACTTGCTGCAACCTGCATTGTTTCTCAATTGCTGTTTTCTCCAATTTTTTATTTGACTTCATTTATGGTGTAGAATTATTTTTGGTATGATTTGTAATTATGTCTGTATGCTTTCTATTGGGGGTAATTTTTATCAGTTGGACCTTAAGTTATATTGATTGGTATACATTTTTCCTCCAGCGGCAGACTCTTACTGGTTTCTAATGGGACTATGTGACATTTCCATATAAATTTCTTAGCACAAGATCCTACATTGTGAGGGTAGCTGGGAGAATCCTGTCCCATTAAAGTGGAAGACCTAGTGGTCCAGGAGTTCTGATTTGTGAAAGTTAACTGTTTCCACCCATGTTCTGGACCAGCTGAGAGCTCAGGCTTGTAGGTTCTATTTTTCCAGGTTCCTGGGCCCAGCAGAGACTCAGTTCTAGTTTCCCCACCATGAATGGGGCCTCTGTCCTCAGAACCGTCACACAAATACCAAAACTGCACACCCTAAGGAGCATTTCTTTGGGGGCTGCACTCCCCTGCTGCTCCCCATGTATTCCGACAACTGCTGTGGATTCCTGCCTATTTTTGACCTCTTTTGATCTTGGCAGTATATTGAAGATAAGCTTAAAAACAATTTATTTGGCATTTCTGTATGTCTGGGATAGAAGGGCAATTCTTATTAGCTCAGTCTGCTATCTGGATTGTAACTTTCTAATTATTCTTTAAACCCATTGGAATGTGCCTTTGTCTCCACTATTCCATTGAAAATGTTTCTACTAAGGTCTCAAAGGACCAACTGATCACTATGTCCCAGGGACATTCTCCAGTTTTTACAGCACGCACCGAGTTCAATCCCTGGTTGGGGAACTAAGATCCCACATGTCACGTGACATGGCCAAGAATAAATAAATAAATTTGGGCTTCCCTGGTGGCTTAGCGGTAAAGGATCTGCCTGCAATGCAGGAGCCTCAGGAGTCATAGGTTCGATCCCTGGGTCAGGAAGATCCCCTGGAGAAGGGAATGGCAACCCAGTATTCTTGCCTGGAGAATTCCATGGACAGAGGAGCCTGGCAGGCTACAGTCCATAGGGTTGCAAAGAGTCAGACATGACTGAAGTGACTTAGTACACACATACATATGCATATGATGGTGTTCATTACTCTTTCCATTTACAGACTTCTCTCAAATGGCTTATCCCAGTTCCCCCTGCTTTCTAGGTTGCTTCTTCTCACTCTCTTTTGAAGGCTATAAGCTAGTGATTTTCAATCTCTGGCTCTGCCCAGATGTTTCTCTTGGGCTCTGTACTTGTGCATCCAATTGCCTACTCTTGATGAATTCCCACTTCACTTCTGGCTTCTAGGAGCAGGGGCCATGGCAGATGAATATCTTCTAAAGGAGTGTGATCTGTGGAATTCCAAGACCTTAGGGGAGAGACAAGTCTCAGTGAAGAGAAGGCAGGAAAGTCTTCAGTGAGGAGATCAAGCTGAAATGTAGTTTGTGGACAAAGACAGCAGGGTTTGGAGGACACAGTTGAGAGAGGAATGTAGCTGAAAGGAGAGAAATCATAAAGAAGCTAAGCACTCACTGTTTCCTGAGCTTCATGAGGGCAGGTGCCAATCACAATCCTCTTTTCATCCTTAGAACCTATTCCAGCATCTGATGTATGCTAGACTGTGAGCCAGTGTTTGCATAATAAAATGAGACTGTTGTAAATGCTTTTCATTAATTTCCATGAGAGGGATGTGATAAAAGATCCTGTTCTCTTTTGATAGGAGGAAATGGAAAGAAGGATAATAGCTTTGGGCATTTAGAAGGATATAACCCAGTTCTGCAAATGTTTACAAATGCCTATTGGGTTAGCCACAGTTGAGCGTAGCACCTACATCAGTGTAACACTCTCCAGTCAATTAGACTCATAGGCTAATTCTTATGATTCTTATGGAGGCAGATTTTCTTCTTTTTCCCAGCACTTGGTGGAGGTAGGCGTCCATAATACAGAATATGCATGTGTATGTGCTCAGTCGAGTCCAACTCTTTGTGACCCATGCACTGTAGCCCGCCAGGCTCCTCTGTCCATGGAATTTTCCAGGCAAGAATACTGGAGTGGGTTTACCCCTCCATTTACTCCTCCAGGGGATTTTCCCAACCCAGGGATCAAATCCACATCTCCTGTGTCTCCTGCATGGGCAGGAGGATTCTTTACCACTGAGCCACCTGGGAATCCCCATGATACAGAACAGATCTTTCCAATGGATATGGCCTCCCCAACACATTTCCTGTATATCTACTAGAAAATATGCTTTGTGAACAGAAATTGCATATAATAAATCAGTCACTGGGTCACAGAAGCTGAAATTTTCCATGCATGCTGCATATTCCCCCTCTTTTAGACATTTCACTCATGGTGGCCAGGGAGGTGAAGTCACTTCTGGGTTCAGTTTCTCCTACTGATGCTTCTTCTTTTCTGAAGAGCAAACACCCTTGTTTGCCCACTCTTCCTCCGAGAACTTCCAGGAGTCATGGGCGACTCTTCTATGTTTGAGAGGTTCTTGGCTTTTTGAAATCTGTTTCCTATACTTCATGGTCTTATTGAAAGGAAAAAAAATGTAATTCTTGTCTTTGCATGATGCCATCTTCCCTCTCCCCCACCCGCTGATGTGTGGTACTGTCTTCCTCTTCATTTGATAGATTTTTTTTGTTGGGCTTTGAGATCTTTCTGTCCTCTCCTGAACTCGTTTCCCAGCCATTCTGTAGAGCTCTATCTCCATGCTCTCTCTGTAGTGTCTTCATCACTGTGAACTACTATTTTGAACTCACCAATTATACCATGGCTTAATTATATATATGAAAACAAAGATTGGTGAAGTTCATCTGTGTTTCAGCTCGCCATCTATTGTATGATACAGACAAACCACATGTTATAATCCGTGGGTAACCACAATACTGAATGCATAGGAAAGGAAGACCACTGAGACACTGGTTAGAGACACTGGTGTAAAATTTTAGAAGTTTTCATTTCAGACTCTGTATTGTTCTTGGTAGATGTTCTAGACAGAGGTAGCCCACTTCCTGCAGAGAGGGACAGAGACAGTCTAATTGGAACTCTGGTCCCAGTTATTTAAAGTTGTTCCTTTGAATAAAAAGTGGTTTTGCCTGTTATATAAAAATACAGAGGCACATTGCTGTATTGTGACTCTTTTACAAAGGTGTTAGCAATTTTGACACATTTGTAAGATTAAAGTTTGTTCTAGCTGACTTTCCTACATTATAGTGCTAGATCTCAGACAGAACTTGAAGCTGAGCAGCTCCTGGAAGTGAATACAGAGTAGGAAACAAAAGGTGGGAAGTAAGAGGTAAGGAGCATAATATACTGTACTGTCTAGCCAGCCCAAACGAAGATGGTGTGTTTACTGAACACATGCAACCTAGGCCTGCGAATACCAAAGAGAACCTGGATAAGGCAGAACACAGCTTTATTCCTACAGTCAGACAGTGTTGAGGGTCGCCCAAGGGAATAGGGGAACAGAGGATGTGTTTTTTTGTAGATGCCATGAGATATCCTCACACTGAGTAGAGATAGTGGTTAAAGATTTCTGACAGTTTAAGTGATGTTTTAGATCTTTTAATGTCTTCAAGGGTGCCACTAAAAATGACAGTATTCAAATTGGTGCCAACACACACACACACACACACACACACACACACACACACACACACAGTGTGTGCCGAGAACCACAGTAGTAGTACATTTGAAATTAAAAATGGAAGATATCTCTTTGCCCCTTTTTCTTATCAGGTAGCCTGCCGCGGCTTTAACATCTCTCACCTCAAATGAATATCATCTGTTTCCTTTATACCTGAGCCCTGGAGTGTGAGAGCTCATTAAAATCTGAGAAACTTGATTAACTCTGATAGCTCCTCCGTCCCACCCATTCTTTTCTTTATCTTCCTTTCACAAGCAGGATTATGAGGTTGCTTGACAGATTTAATATCATCATGAAAAATCTCCCCTAGGGCCTGCAGTAGATCACATAACCTTAAGAGCCTTATTCAAATGAATTGTTTCAAATGAAGTAGGCAGACACCTCCGAACCAACTCAGCATCAATACATCTCCAAGGTCTCATCCACACTGCTTGTTATCTCGTTTGTAATAGAGCAAAGAACCACTAGACGGAGCTAGGGTTTAAGAAATCACTGCTCTGAGCTGGGTGACGGATGTGCCTGGTAGAACGTTACCTTGTGGAAGAAGTATATCATTACTGGTTTCAAAGCCCACGCAAGCCTTCCCTAACTCTGCAAACAGCTACCATCCGTTCACTTTGTGTCTCCACAAGGTGAGACACAGGGTGATGTCTGTAATGGCCCGATGTATTCGGCCACTCTAATGATGACATCTGCCTGTGACATACTACTGTACAATTTAGGGGGCTCTCCCCTAAGCAATTATGTTTGATCTTCAAGGCATCCCTGAGAGATTGCTGGGCAAGAATTAGTTCCTCTGTTTGAGAGATGAATAAATTGAGAAGGTGTCTACATTAGGATGTGTCAGGATGGTTAACCCAGACAGCTAAGGTTGCACAGTCAGTTTTTTTTTGCCTCTTACATTCTTGTGTCAACTGCTGCTTGTCCTAGCATGGAACTGACTAGGAAACGATCAACTCATTCTTTGTGTGGGGCAGTTCTTTAGTCTCTGGTCATACACCCTCTGGGGATACATAGTGAAAAAACAGATAAAGCCCATGTGCAGGTAAAAATCTCCCTAAACAGTCTGAGTTCCTGCCCAGAAATCTTGAATTGATGTAATTCTTCTTATACCAGGCAGCAGGTGTGAAGATCAACACAGCATCCTGAACAGGGTGGCCCGTCCATCAAGTCAAAGCTGTGCTTTTTAAAAATTAATTTATTTTTTATTGAACTGTTAACTTTGTATTGGAGTGTTCCTAATTAACAATGTTGTGATGGTTCCAGGTGGACAGCTAAGGGCCTCAGCCATACATATACATGTATCCATTCTTCCCCCAATTCCCCTCCCATTCAGTGTGCCACATAAAATCCATCAGAGTTCCCTGTGCTGTACAGTAGATCCTTGTGGGTTATCCATTTTAAATATAGCAGTATGTGCCTGTCAAGGCTGCGGTTTTTGCATGCTTGTGTGCCAAGCTGCTGAACAATGTTCAACTCTTTGTGACCCCATGGACTGTAGCCCACCAAGCTACTCTGTCCATGGGATTCTCCAGGCAAGAATACTGGAGTGGGATTGCCATGCCCTCTTCCAGGAGATCTTCCTGGCCAGGGGATCAAACCCGTGTTTCCTACGTCTCCTGCATCTCCTGCATTGGCAGGTGGGTTCTTTACTACTAGTGCCACCTGGGAAGTCCTCTGCGGTTTTTAATTGATGTCAAATGTCTGGGGAAGTTGCCCACCCCAACCCCAACCTCCAAGCATTTGCCCTCAGGGACAAGCTCCATCCCACCTGTTGAGATGTTTGTCAGACAGCTTGTTTGTTTCCTAATCTTACACATTGATCATAACAAGTTGTGATTCTGCTAACAAACAAACAAAAAACCTTTCTGTATATATACATGTATTTTCTTGGTCTTTGCTAAAATGTTCACTGGATAAGAGTGGAAATCAAGACAGTCAGCCAGCAAACTTGTCAAATGTCTGGAGCGTGCGTTTTTGACTTTAGGTTATCTTTAAAAACAACCCAAGACAGCTCTTCTGGAGTCCAACCAGTTAGTCACTCTGCAAGCCTGACCCCTTAAGTACTTTATTAATGGTCAAACACTGGCTTCAGAACGCAGGTGGGGCAACTTTCACAAATGAGGCTAGGAGACCCTAGGGGGCCAGCAGGAAGGTGTTTCAAGAGCTTTAGAAGTCCCAAGGGTTCCGGCCTGGAACGGAGCAAGGGAGGAGAGGTACAGTGTCACGTTCCTCCAAGACTCCCTGCGACCTCGTTGGGAGTGAACCCACTGGGAGACAGCAGCTCCAATGCCCCTCTCTCCACCCAACCCAAGGCGCGCCTGAGCACGTTTCCCGGCTGTGCCCAGAGCGCGGCGCTGCCCGCCCGGCCTTGGCCCGTCGCGGTGCTCGGCTTCCCGGCCGCTGCGGGAGCGCCCCGCTCGGTCTCCCGCAGGCAGGCTGGGGACACGCGCCCGGTAGGGGGCGCCGCGGGCCGGGTTGCGGCGGCTCCCCCCGCCCACCCGGAGGAGGCGGCTGCGGCGCGGCGAGCCCCGCGCGAGTACACTGCGAGGCGGGCCGCGGGGAGGGAGGCGCGAAGAGGGCGCGAGGGTGGCAGCCGGAGGGAGCCGCCGCCGTCCCTGCCCGCCCGGGTCCCCGAGGGGCACATGGGGCGCTTCCAGCCGGGATCGCTCGCGGGCCCCTCGCCCAGCTTGCTGCTGCCGTAAGTCGCCGCGCCGGGACGCCCCCCAGACTCCGAGCTGCCGGGAGGATGACCATGGCCGGGGGCAGGAAGGGACTGGTGGCCCCGCAAAACACGTTTCTGGAGAATATTGTCCGGCGGTCCAATGGTAAGAGGTGCATTCGGATTTGACGCCCCGGCTTTCTTTCCGTGCCTTTATTGCAGACGCCTCCCGCCGCTCGGCGCCAGCAGATGCAGCAGAACCCCGGGGCTCTGCTGGGAGCCGCGGCGCGGGGCTGACTCCTGGGGGATGGGAAGGGTGGGCAGAGCGGGGCGGGGTCTGATGGGTCCCCATCCCAAGAGGAGAGCTCTCCTGGGATCGCTTTTTTGGGGGCCTTTCGCGCGCCTTCTCGGTCTTATCTCCAGGGAGTGTGACAGCTGATGAGCAAAGTCCCGGGAAAAGTGATGGGAAGCTGGTCGCGGCAGGAACGGCAGCGCCTTCCCCATCGGTACTGCTCGCCCCTCGGTTAAAGCTCTCCGGGTTCTCTGGCCGCTGCCCACAGCGCCGCCTCCCCCCGGAGAGAGAGCCCCAGGAGAGACCGGCATCTCCGAGTCCCCGCCGCGAGGGATGGGAGGATGCGGCTGCTTCCACCTCTCACCCAGGCAGCTGAAAAGTCCGAAGGGTAGGGACGTGGGAACCTAGGACGTGCTGCAGGCTGCCTGATTCCACCGCCTCATCCACCCACACCCTTCGAAGTTAAGGCTCATGAAGAGCAGTTTCCTGAACTCGAGCGCAAAGTGGAGGGGCGCAGGTGCAAACCTGTCATCGTTCCTCTCTTCCAAACCACAGCAGTGTTTTGTAACTCTTGTTCCACTGTACATTCTCAAACTCACTCAAGCTGTAAATGTATCCATTGCTCGATAAACCAGAGCTCCAGCCCCTCTCTTTCCCAGTGGCATTAAGATGGCATGAGGTGGTGGGAAGTTCTAGGAGCAGGGATAGAATGCAATCATTTCAAATGCCTTTAGTACTCACAGCAGAGCTTCCAGGGTAAAGCGCTTACAGGGCAGTTGGAAGATGCAATGCACAGCCGTTCATCAAACAGGCTAAAATAAAATGAAAGAGGACAAGCCTAGAGACGCTGTATACAGGTTCCTGGTCCCTTCTCCTTCCAGAGACAGATGACATTCTGTTGGGAGGAGGTGAACAGCCAACTCAGGAAATGGGTTTTTAAAATGTGTAAATATCACTTTGGCCGAGCCTGAAGGAGATTGTGTTAAAACTCTGCACTTATGTTAGGATTTAGTTTGGAATTCAGGGCATGAAAGTGACTTATGCTACTAGCAAATACTCTTTATATTTAAAAACAGATTTAAATTTATCTTTTAATAAATAACTTATCAACTAGGATAGCAAATCATCATGTATTATTCAAGCATTTTTAGAAATATGCCTCGAAGAATTTCTGGTCAATCACCTTTCCTTTCAAAGTGAAAGTGAAAGTTGCTCAGTCGTGTCCAGCTCTTTGCTACCCCGTGGTCTATACAGTCTATGGAATTCTCCAGGCCAGAGTACTGGAGTGGGTAGCCTTTCCCTTCTCCAGGGGATCTTCCCAACTCAGGGATCGAACCCAGGTCTCCCTCATTGCAGGTGGATTCTTTATTAGTTGAGCGACAAGGGAAGCCCTTTTCCTTTCAAGGGCTTCCTCAAACTAAGGTGGCTTTGAACAAAGTCCCAGCCATTACCTGAGGAGAGAAGGGAATGCTAATTACTATGTGAACAGCCACAATGAACTCTTCTGCCATGAAAAAGCTGCAGGTGATCATGGCTTTTTAAGTAAAATTGCTATTTAAGAGTTAATTTGCTGTGATTGCTGTTGGTATTGGCCTGTTGTGGGTTATCGAGTGAGTCTTGCTATTTGAGGATCCCTTTGACAGTGACATCAACTTTCTCATAAGTATCAATGACAACTGCATTTTTTGGTGAAGAGGCAGTGTCCTTTAAATATGAGGGAAAACTGTATCAAATGTATACCTTATCATGTTTTTGAGGGAAGAGAGTGGTAAGAGAATCTTAAATGTGACAATCACAAGGTTCCTTAGGCTTGTAGGAGGAAATGAAGAATCATGGAGCTAATAACCACAGTAAAATGATTAAAAAAAGATACGAATTCTGGAGCTGACACAATTACAAAAACTCCTGGAACTGAGAAGGCAGAATACCTTCTGATTTAGTTGATCTTCTTGGAGCTTCCTCCCCTCTGTAAGCAGACATGGAATGTTAATAGAATAAGTAGTAGGCAGCATTGTTAGCCCCGGTGCTTTAATTTCAGCTCCAATTCCAACAGCTTGACTTCAATTAACCAACCAACCAACACAACATCAACAACAAAACCAAAACATCTTGGGAAGAGAGACGGATGAACATTTAAAATGATCTACTGTTTCAAGGTTGTGAGATTTCAGTTTTTAGTGACCCCTGTCTTCGTATTTCCTGAGCCCAAATAGGAAAACAATCTGGACTCCTGGAAATATTACAGTATCTACAAGCATCATGCTATTTTACTGTGATGGAAAAAATCTATTTAAAAATATTGATTGTCTCCTTCTAGAATCCACCAGCCCTCTTTTGGGGGGAGCTTGAAAGTGTTTAAATAGCATTTACCTTGAAATAGCAGTACTTTTTGATCATTTTCTTAGGTATTTTCTCCCAGTGGTCCTATGCAGTGTTATTGTTCCTCTTTCACAGATCAAAACACTGAGTCCCAGGAATGTTAAGTGACTTATTGAAAGTGGCAGGCAGACAGTGCCTGAGGCAGCTCTTTAGAAGGAATCATTCATCTTTCTTATAGCATCATTGTTTCTCCAGCCATTGTGACTTAGCTTGTAGAACTGTTTTCATCATCCTTTAAAAAATCTCTCATTCTGTGCTAACGGATAATAGAACTGGCTTTGTTCTGGGGCATTTGAATATCTGGTATCTGGAAAATCGTAAAACTGAGAGAGGCCTTAGATGCTTTGTCGTCTACCTCTCCTTCCCTGTCACGGCATAAATGAAGAGATGAAAGCAAGTGAATTTTCTCAAATATTTAAGGGCAGAACTGATGAGCCCCTAAGCCCTTTGACCCCGGTGTCATGCTTCTTATAGTATACCTTGAAATGACCTTCCTTGTAGTACCATTGTTTTCTCTAGAGAAGCACAATTTCCCAGTGGAGATTAAATAAAATGTTACAACAACAAGAACAGCATCCATTTTGGCTAACAGCCATGCTGCCACATCCAAGCAGAATCATCGGGCAAAGGACAAGCTAATTCAGTTTCAAGGAAGGGCAGTATTTTCACCTTTGTCAGTGGTTTAGTTGGAGTCACAGGTGGGGTAACAGCACTTGTCTGTGTGCCTTTTGTAAAGTATTAAGTCACTTTCCATAGAATATCACCTTTGATTCTCATAAGCCAGCAAAGGAGGTACAGTGTCTCCATTTTAGAAATTCAGGGATTAAGAATCTTCAGGTTAAGTCATTTACCTACATTTAGTTAGTAAGAGGCAGCTCAGGGACTAGTCAACAGTTGTTACTGGTTTGTTCATTCAACAAAGATTTATTGAGTGTATTTATTGAATGCTGGGGATATAGTAGAAAGCAGGAGATCCTCTTTACCTTTAGTAAGTTACATTCTAGTGAGTTTGGGTCCAAGGACCCCGCTCCAATTCCACAGTGTTTCCTGGCTGCAACTCTTATTTAGATATGACATTTTATTTCTAAAAATGTTTAAAAGATTCCTGGTCTTGGTGGGACTTAAATCTAGTTTAATTTTCTTTTATATATCCTGAAACTATTTGAAAGAAATTACCTGTTTGTTTTTTTTTTTTCCGCTTAGCTGTAAGTAGTCAGAGGGCACAGTTAGCACCCTGGATTGGATTTGATTTTGATTATTTCAGATCTTTCTACTGACTTTGTGGCCACATAGGCAAAGCCAGCCTGTTTCTCTTGATATTCATGCTTGAAAAGTGTTGTTCTAGAATATTTTTTGATGGTTGCTTAAATCTGTAGCACTTACTGTCAGAATGCTTGCTGAAGCAAATAGATCTGTCTTAGGAAGGCTGTCAGACCTCAGTGCCAGGAAACTACAAAAATATTACCCTAAATGGTCCCATTCTAGGCAGAACATATGTTTTAGTGTTCATAAACCTATATCAAACAATTGTAGGTGCCAGTTAAGAACCCATGCATGTTAGCAGGCGTGAAACACGACACATTTGGGTACAGATTTATGTACATGTATAATTTACAGATTGCTAAATCAGCTGTGTTTTTGTACGGCGTTAAGTTGGTTCAGGTTGTTGATGTTAGCAAACAGGATGAGAGCCGTGGGTAATGTTGTGTTTCCTCAGAAAGTGTTGAGCCATGGGAATATTTACGAAATAGAAAACTAGTTAGAGTCCATTATTGCTCTGAACACGGAGTAGGTGGTAATCTGAATTATTACCAGTTCAACAGAATTGTTGGGTTTTTTTCCTTGTAATATGTTCGAAGATAATCCTCAACCTTGGCTCAGTTCGCTTTCTCTGAAAGACTCACAGGTTTAATCTATTGGCTGACAGTAGCTGGGGGATTGAGAGGATGGAGCCTCTGATTTAACGTAAGGCAACAAGTTTTCCAAACTCCCTGACTTTTATGAAATCCATATATTTTAATAATCTATCATAAAAGAATAGATGCCTTTGAGGAACATTGTGATAAATGGACTCTTTGGCTTCGTTCTAACACTAACTCTTCACTGATGACTGGACTCCATTTGGCAGTGGTTTCTTCAGCATTACGTTAAAGCTCCCTGTTTCTTCCCTGCCTCTTTATTTTTGGTTAGATAGTTAATGGCTTGTAAACAAACATTTAAAATATACTTTAGTTATGCGTTCAAAGAAGCCCTTTCATGAAGTGTGTGTGTTACACACTCAGGATCTTTGGACTATGGTTGTCGATGTTTTTTAAGTGGCCACACCTATAACTGGTGAGAATCTGAGGTCTGAAGGGACACACGTTGCTATTCCTTTTCCAGTGTTTGAATCTTCTCCAGAGCCTTCCTTCCAGTGGTTCTCCAGCCCATGCTTGGAGAGCTTCAAGATGGGACATTTACTTTCTTACTAGAATGTTCTGTCTTAAGCAACTGTAATTGTGAACTGGTTTCTTCCCCTCCCTTCCCTCTTTCCTCTCCTCCTCCTTTCTTGATATTGTCATTGTCCGGTCTCACCAAAATCTGCCCTCTTATAGATACCATTCATTCCAAGTCTGCCCTGTAGAACTAAACAGACCTAGCCCACTCCCTTTTCCACCTGAAAACTATTTTGGGAGTAGTTTACTAACAGTTTTCTTGTCTTAATTCCTCTCCCCTCTTTTTTTTAAAATTATTTATTTTTGATTGCACCAGGCCTTTGTTGTTGCACGTGGGCTTTCTCTGGTTGCAGCAAGCGGGGGCTACTCTCTAGGCGCAGTGTGTGGGCTTCTCATTACAGCGGCTTCCCTTGTGGAGCACGGGCTCTAGGCACGCGGGCTCAGTAGTTGTGGCTCATGGGCTTTAGTTGCTCTGTGGCATGTGGAATCTTCCTGGACAAGGGATCGAACCTGTGTCCCCTGCATTGGCAGGCAAATTCTCATCTACTGTACCACCAGGAAAGTCCCCTCTTACTTGTTTTTTTAAAACTTTTTTGGGGGGGTTTTAAAATAAAAATGCACATGAAATCACTTTGTGTAGATTAATACATTTGTATAATGTTCTGTCACCACCTTAGTGAGATCTTTCCAGCACTCCAGGACTCCTGGGACCTTCCTGTTCCCATCTTCATTACTTCCCAAAGGGAGATATCTCTTGAGTTTATGGTGACCATAATTTCTTCATATTCTGCCCCATAATTTCACTTGTTTTGCATTCCTGAACACTATAGTTCACTTTGTCTGTTTTTGAGCTTTATATGCATGGGACATACAGCAGTGATCCTTCATCAGCTGACGATTCTACTGTTGGATGGATCCTCTCTGCTATTGTTGCATGTGCTTTCATCGCTCATTTTTCACTGCTGTATAGTACTTTATGGAATGACCACATCATGCATTGAATTTATCCATTCTACTTTGATGGATACGTGTTGTTCTGCATACTGACCCGCTTACAGGGAGGGCAAGGAGAAATGGAAGAAAGAGGCAGCTTACTCTAGACTGGTAGGCAGCAGGTTTAATAAGTGAGGGAGCTTACTGGGTTTGTCTTGGGCACTGCCATATGAGTAGATCTCCACACCCACCTGCCAAAACTTAGAGGTTAAGAAGAGGCCTTTACTGAATTCAGTCACATATTCACTCTAGATCAGGGGTCCCAATCCTCTGGGATCTAATGCCTGATGATCTGAGGTGGAGCTGATGTAATAATAATTGAAATACAGTGCACAATAAATGTAGTATGCTTAAATCATCCTGAAACCACCCCCCCGCCCCGCTCCCGTAGAAAAATTGTCTTCTATGAAATCGGCCCCTGGTGCCGAAAAGATTGGGGACAGCTGGTCTAGATGGTCTCAACAACACCCTCCTCTCTCTTGGGACGGCTCCTACTGTGGGAGCGGTGGGCAGAGTGTACATCCCAAGGACAGGGGAGGGGTGAGGAGCCTCTGATTGTTTGGGTCCAGCTCAATGGTCAGCTAGCGGTCACGTCCTCTCACTGACCTCCTCCAACCATGTGTGAGTTGTTTGCAGATTTTTGCTGTTAATGCTGCTACAAATATTTTTCATGTCTTTTGGGCATATATTGAGTGTGTACATAGGATGACTGTGTTTAACTGTGGCAGATGCTGCCAAACAGTTTTCCAAAGGGCTTGTATCATTTTTCACTCCCTCCAGCAGTGTGTGAGAGTTTTCAGCACTCCACAGCACACCCTTGTCGACACATGCTATTTTCTCCTGTAATAATGGCACTGCCCAAACAATCTAGTAACCAATAAAGCAGGGTCACTCAGGGTCATGTTAATAGTGAGCATGTGATCAAAATGAAATGGAAACAAAACCTTCCCTTGTCCTTTGGGAGGCTTCACTATCTTCTTGTTGTTCAGTCCTTCAGTGATGTCTGACTCTTTGTGACCCCGTGGACTGCAGCACGCCAGGCCTCCCTGTCTATCACCATCTCCTGAAGCTTGCTTAAACTCATGTCCATCGAGTCAGTGATGCCATCAACCATTTCATCCTCTGTCGTCCCCTTCACCTCCTGCCATCAATCTTTCCCAGCATCAGAGTCTTTTCCAATGAGTTAGTTCTTTGCATCAGGTGGCCAAAGTATTGGAGTTTCAGCTTCAGCATCAGTCCTTCCAATGATATTCAGGGTTGATTTCCTTTAGGATTGACTGGTTTGATCTCCTTGCTGTCCAAGGGACTCTCAAGAGTCTTCTCTAATACCGCAGTTCAAAAGCATCAGTTCTTCAGTGCTCAGCCTTCTTTTTATTGTCCAGCTCTCACTATCTACTCTGTGTTTAAATATTCCTATAGCATGAACTCCTGCACCATGATGGTAAATGATATGAAAGACTCACACAGTTAGTACTGTGTGCAAAGGACACAGGCAAGTGTGTGTATGAGAGACTCATTTTCTTAAATGGAAAAACTCTGGGGACATATTTAAGAATTCAAGCTGGAAGTGAGAAGGGACTAGGAGGTGAATGACATGTTTATTTTAGTGAAAGAAATAAAGTGACTGAAGTGGGGGCAGTGATATCATGGAGGAATCAAAAATCAAAGACAAACTAAGAAGCCAAGACTAGCCTCCAGCTCAGTTTCATAGACATGGTGGACCTCCTTTGGGCATGATGCTGTGCTCAAGCCCGGGACTCCCAAAATGAGTGTGATGTTTGTGACGCTGGGGCTCATTGCAGAGGGATGAAGACCAACATGCATTGCAAACCTCAGCAAAGATTTAAGAGATGCTATGCCAACTCAGTACTTACCACATATTTTTTCCGTTATAAACATCTCACCCAAACTTATTCTTAGATTTTATAGCTCTTTCTCTTTTTGTGAGATTGGATATGGGATGACCAGGTCCCTTACGTCAATTTAAAGGGGACGATTGAGAATGTATGAAGCTTTGTTTTGATGTGGTGGAAGTTTTCTTAACAACCTCTCCCTCCTCTGGGATGTCCCATTGGCCTGTCTTCTTTGGCACGTGGTCTTGGATTGCTCACCCACTGCCATTCCAGCCTATCTTAGATGCTGGGATTTGTCTGATGCCCTGGCTGCTCTCTGTGCAACTACAGTCTTGCTGAACAGATTGCAGTCTGGCCAACTTTGGTGTCTCCCTCAGTTCTCACGGTCTCCATTCTAACAGTCACGTGTGGCTGCTGAGGAAAGAAACTGCATACAGCTCTTCTGATTGGGTATTAGAGAATTATGCCACTAGTCAGAATCTGTTTGCTTACTCATCCTAAGGTTGTTCCTTCTATCAATTACAGTGACAGCTCTTTCTATTAGTCTTATGTTGCATAAAACTGATGTTCTGAAATTGAGTCAGTCTTGTAATTATTAATGTTAATTATTAAATGAGAGTGCCTCAAGGCTCCCATTCCTCATAGCTTTTTAAAGGGTCTTTGGTGACATCAGTTCAGTTCCTCAGTCGTGTCCGACTGTTTGCTACCCCATGGACTGCAGCACACTAGGCTTCCCTGTTCTTCACCAACTCCTGGAGCTTGCTCAAACTCATGTCTATTTGAGTCGGTGATGCCATCCAACCATCCCATCCTCTGTTGTCCCCTTCTCCTCCTGCCTTCAATCTTTCCCAGCATCAGGTCTTTTCCAATGAGTCAGTTCGTCGCATCAGGTGGCCAAAGTATTGAAATTTCAGCTTCACTTCTTGCAGTGAATCGTCAGGGCTGATCTCCTTTAGGATGGACTAATTGGATCTCCTTGCAGTCCAAGGCACTCCCAAGATCGTCTCCAGCAGCACAGTTCAGGCACTTTTGTGAAGAAGAGGAATGGCTTCTAGGTGCTTCCTTCTTTCCTTACAGCAGTGATGTGGGCACCCGCCACCAGCGTTCTCAGAGCGCTGGAGTCAGCTTCTGAAAGATGATACTATTTGGGCAAATTTTACCAATATTTACCTACTGCTTAACTTCAGTTTCTATGAAGAGTGAATTTGGAAAGCATATTTTAGACTAGAGCTTTATAACTGGCGAAGAAAATATATTTCATCTACATGGATTTTCAAGTTTTGATTTTCTTTACTTTTGTTTCCTCTCAGCATTATTGGGACTGAATTGATGAGCATTCTGTGCTGCGGTCTTTAAGGCTGTGCTCTGAGTGCCTGCCAGGGCCAGTGTACTGAGCACCTACCGGGGCCAGTGCACTGCTTCATCTTCTGTTGTGCTCAGTTGTGTCTGACTCTCTGAGACCCCAAGGACTGTAGCCACCAGGCTCCTCTGTCCATGGGATTTTCCGAGCAAGAATACTGGAGAGGGTTGCTGTTTCCTACTCCAGGGGATCTTCCCAACACAGGGATCACACCTGCGTCTGTCCCATCTCCTGCATTGGCAAGCGGATTCTTTATCACTGGGACAGTCTTTTTTCTTCTGTAACTTGCTCTGCATCCTGGGAGGGTGACCTACATGGATTATGTCCGTAGGCTCCCTTGCTTCCTGACTGGCTTCATACCACTGTGAGATGGGGAAGGAGGAGGGGGAAACTGTAGTATTTATTCTCCTAGTTTCCTCCCTGCAAGGTTATCATCGTAGCTTGTTTTTCTTTGATTAAAGATTATATCTGCAGCTCACTCTTTTTGGGTTTGGGTAAACCTTACAATTTGCAAAGGTTACTAACCCTGGGGGTCCTGCACGGTCCTTGAATTTTTCCCCCATGGTGTGCTGGGGCAGGTGCAGCTGGCTGGTATCAATATCTCTCAGGATGTGGTTATGCTCGCCTTTTCCCTATTTCTGGTTCAGGGAACTTGGTAGCTTGAACTCTGCCATGTGGGAATATTTACCCCTCAGAAATTGTCAAATGATATAAATCAGAGCTTTTTCTCCTCGAGAGAGTTGGTTTACCTCCTGACCCATGCTTTTCTAAATAGTTCCTTGATTAAACCATCTTCTAATTACCCGCTTAAATGTGTCATTATTTACCTGCCAGGACTCTGACCATAGAACCTGCTACTCATTCCCTGGACAGGTACCTTCTCAGTAGCCTGTTGTCCAGACCAGTATCAGTCCTGGGCATGAACTTGGTGAGAGGGTATGAATTCAGGTTCTCCTCTTCAACAGAATGAAAAATACCTGTATTCTGCCTGGTGAAGGTAGCACACACCTGTCCTTGATTTTGAGCTCAACAGGTTGGTCACCTACAGGCTTGATGAGATGTTTTCATGTTCTTTTTCCACCTTTTTTCACTTTTCAAATTCTCAGAATTCAAAAAACATGACAAGCCAGCAAATACTTGTTATAAGCATCAATTATAATCACTGGTTATAACCATGACTTGGGCAAATTAAAAAACCATTCTCATATGTGTGCCTGGCAGTGTGCCAAAGGTTTCACATGTATCATCTCCTCTGATCTCACTAAGACTATTCTGTGAGCACTCTCACTATTCCATTTTCTAGTGCAGAAACTGAGGTTTAAAAAATAGAGTAAGCAAAATTGCCTTCATTAATTTCTAGTGGTAGAACCTCTAGGAACTTGTTAGGAATGCAAATTCTTAGGGCAAACCTTATTTCTGGTGACTCAGTGGTGAAGAATCTGCCTGCCAATGCAAGACACGTGGGTTTGATTCCTGGGTCAGGAAGATCCCCTGGAGAAGGAAATGGCAACCCACTCCAGTGTTCTTGTCGGGAGAATCCCATGGACAGTGGAGCCTAGTGGGCTGCAGTCCGTGCAGTCACAAAGGAGTTGGACACGACTTAGTGATTATAACAACAACTTTATATGTAGTGAATCAAAAACTCAGGGGATGGGGCCTCATTATCTGTGTTTTACTGAGTTCTCCAGGCACTTCTGATGGACGTTGCAGTTGGCAGACTACTGCTTCTAAGCCAGCCCCATGTGTTTCTTTACTTGAGAGGTAGAGGCGTGGCTGCCAGGGTGTATGGGTGGAGGGTATGTGTCAGAGGGTGAGTAGACTTTTTCTTCTATTGACTTTCTATTGGTTTCCCAGTTTTTGCTCAGATCCCATTCCTGCCTTAGACAGTAGCTAACAGTTCAGTGTCCTGCATCTCATTAGCCCCTTCCTTGCCCAAATCCCTTTGGAATTTTAAAAACATGGCTTCCTCTGCTGCATTTCATCCTCCACTTATCCTTCATCTTCCAGAAACTCAGCTCTTGCCTGCTGGTGACCCTTCCCTTTGATGTTGTGGGAATATCCCTTTGAATTTTCCAGCCATCATTCAAGGATGAGGAAGTAAATACATGTTCTTGATCTGCCACTTTGAAATGATAGCTGATAGTTTTTAAAGATGGAGGAGGTTCTAAATTGTAGTTATTCTTCTGTCAGCTAAAATTCCCCTTGATACTTTTCCCACCTGGCTAGGCCACCCAGGGGTTGTTCTCCTGCCAGACTTCATTCACTGTGCTGCTTTTCTCTGTTACTTTTGTCAAATGATGAAGCTAAAGCAAGTTAGTAATGACTTTGATGTCCATTATCTAAGGGGAAACAATCCATGGACTGTGGGAGTGCAGGGCTCACCAGTGGTAGAAGAATATTCTTTCCAAGGGATTTGGGGGCAGGAGTGAGTCTTTTTTAAAAATAATTTTATTTATTGGCTTTACTGAATCTTCACCTGGAGAAGGGAATGGCAACCCACTCTGGTCTTCTTGCCTGAAAAATCCCATGGATAGAGGAGCCTGGTGGGCTATAGTCCATGGAGTCGCAAAGAGTCGGACATGACTTAGCGACTAACACACTGGGTCTTCATTGCTGTGCAGGCTTTTCTCTAGTTGTGGTGAGCGGGGGCTACTCTCTACTTGTGGTGTGCCGGCTTCTCATTGTGGTGGCTTCTCTTGTTGCTGAGCCCTCTAGGGCACACGTGGGCTTCAGCAGTTGTGATATGTAGTCAGCTCTGCCGACCTCTCAGCTTCAGTGTCTTAGTTTTTGTTCTGGAGGCAAAATCTGTTGGTCCAGCCCTGCCTGTGGGTTGTTCAGCTGGTTGTTCTCTGCTAGTCTAGTCTGCTGTGTCTGGGTCTTGGATGGGGGAGCAGGATGTAGAGTTATGTGATATACAGATAAAGCTAAGCAGGGAAGTTGAGCAGAGCTTTCCAGTGAACAGAAGTGTCCCCTGCACCCCCATCATACCTGGGACAAAGTGGATACTCAGATATTTGTTGTATTAAAGTAAGCTGCTCTGAGATTTCTTCCATCCACCCTGATGCTATACTCTGTCCACACTGAGCCATTTGCCATGAAAGTAGTAAAATAACACAGGAGGCAAATGTAAAACTAACTCAAAAAATCTTTTTCTAAAATTAAAAAAAAGTCTTTTCTGTGCCATTCAATATTTTTATATTGCTGACTTTGAGCCAGTTGTTTTTTTTTCCAGTTCTGGAAATCAAATTTTTGTGTTACTTAGTGATGGTCTAGTTGTTTTGTTTAAAGTGCATATTATCATGTTCAGATGTGCATTAAGAAATTATTATGACTATAAAAATGAGAATAAAGCACCCGACTGATTAATTTATTGCACCACTTTTTAAGCAATTGATCACACAGGTAAATATTTCTTTGCAGTAATTCAACATATCATTGACCTCTTATTTATTAAGTAAAAAATATCACTGAGTAATGAAAAAGTCTGTGATTCTGAAACTATTTCATGTATATCCTCATTCACTTCCATCCTGCTTGTGAAAGGGATTCATATATTTTTATTGTTTTAAAATGCTTTAATTTGATGCTGAGTGAAGATGGAAGTCAGGCTTTGGAAACCATGTGCCTAGGTGTAACCATCCAGTCAATGAAGTGTCTGAGTTTGCTTTTGAAATTGATATCTCTTTCCCCATTGTAATTTACTGACTTAATCAAAATGTATTACTGTAGGATATTAAAACCAGAGACAAAACAAACAACTATTGAATCTCTTAAGAGTTTGGTTTGTATAGTGCAAAGATTGGGCCCTTGACAATTTATAAGAGTCATTTTCATGGAGTTTTATTGCTGAGAAACTGCAATACAGCCACAAAATGACTTTTGCTGATATTAAGGCTTCAGATGTACCATACTGACTTTGCTTCTTCTCATCCCTTCCTCTCCTTTCTCCTAAATATTACCAAATCTTTTGATCTGTCTGTTTTGTTTTAAAATTTTATCTATTTATTTATTTAGCAATCATATCCCGTGCGTGTGTGACTGCGGCCTTTTGCACTGAAATATTAGTGTTTCTTAATGGGAGGCAGGGCCTTTCTAACTCACAGTCCCATGCTGTTTCCACTGCATGAGTTTAATGTGAGAGAATGAAAGCATTCATTGGAAAGCACTTTGGTTATTGGGGTCCATCATCGTCCTCTGCCCTCTCCTAGTTTGTTTAGAAGGAGTGAGCCTGTCAGTGAAAGATGAGGCGATCTAAGCCACTAACTTATTGTTGTTCAGTTGCTAAATCGTGTCCAACTCTTTGTAAGTAATTGTCGCAGACCAAAGTCCACCCAATAATGTCACTTCAGGTGCAGTGGAAAGATCCATCCCTGTCTGCCTCCCCTACCCACCACAGGGTAACAGTTTCCAACGTTAGGGATTCTGAGCATCAGGTTAAGAATTACTCTATCTCTATTGTCCTGTCTTAAATTCAAACTTACTGAGAGAGACAGTACTTTAAATAACTAACAGGGAACTCTGAATCTGTTTATAAGACAACTCTTTTCCACAATAGGAGAAATAAATTGATTTAAGTAGCAGAAAGCTCAGAAAAGAGAGAAAAGTACAGAAAGAGGGGATGAAGTATACTGAACTTAATCTGCTTCACAGTGTTGCTTAAGCCAGGCCTTAACTATATTATAAACATTGTTGTTGACATATCATAATATACAAGCAGCAAAATCATCTACTAGCTGTAGGTAAAAGATGACTAGTGCTCAAAGAGAGTTTAAAGATCAGTTTTCATTTCTAACTGAGTCAAGAACTTTTTTGGGCTACTGATATTTCAGAGACAATCTAGGGGAAATTGAAATTCATGTGAGTTAGTAATGAAGGTGGTGAAGACAATGAAATGGGTAACATCAGGTTATGTCTGGTACTGTTCTAAGTGCATTCATTCATTCAGTCATCAAACACTCATTCTGTACTACCTCCTATGTGTTAAGGTACTGTTCTAGATGTTGGAGATTCAGTGGTGAAAGGAAAAATAGGCTCTTGCTGTCTTGAAGCTTGCATTCTACTGGGGAGGCAGATAATGAGCAAACATCTAGGTGCAGAACACGTCAATGGTGTCAAGTGCTTGGAGAAAGTAAGAGAAAAGGAAACAGGTATTGTCAGGTGAAGTTGGTTTTTTTTAATTAATTGATTGATTGGATATCTGTAGGAAAGGAACTACAACTGGCAAATATCCTGGATGAGAAAAATGTATTAATATTTGTACTCAAACCTGCTTTCTCTGAGAGTGCTGATACCCTTAGTAAATCTACAATGTTGAGAGTGTCCTGAAGATGTGTTCTCTTCTAAGAAAAATATTCTGAGTTATTAGAAGCATATGGTGAAATATTTACTGTAGCTCTCTAAATAATCAGCGTTGGCAGGGAACAATAAATCTGTGTGAGCGGCTCGCTGAATGCAGCTTTTATCTGTGTAATTGCCCAAACTGAGTCACTTTTCCAAGGCACTGCTTTAGTTGGTTTCTCCTTTGTTATTTGTGGTAATTATGATGAAAAGCAATTTTCTAATAATTTCCTTTTCGAGTGTCTCTGTGTTATGCTTTATGGGCAAATGGTAGGTTTGGGATGATTTTGACACACCTGACGACTGCAGTGTGGCTTGGCTCATCCCCCATCCGCCGAAGAAGCCTTACATGCTTGGGGGAGGAGAGCTTTCCAACGCTGAGAGAATGTTTTATTCCACCAACTGGAGGAAAACTGTGTGTGGGCTGAGAAAGGTTGAATTTAGGAAGCCTTACATTTAATTGCATCCAGTCTTCCAGCTAAAGACCCTCAGGGAGTAAAAAGGCATCTGAGGGAGGGTGTAGAATCGTGTTGATTTGCATCAAAGACATGGAGACACTGGGAAATTTCAGATGAGAGCCAATGAATAAATCATGGCAAGGGCAGCCAGGCTGAACTTCCGTTTTACTGAACAGTGTGGGAGGGACTCAGTTCAGAAAATAGGAATTTGGAGGCAGGCTTAGGGCTTCAGATAGGCCACTGGCTGATGGGGAATTACACTTTCTACCTGAAAAACCTATATGTGTGTGTGTGTGTACACACTAGATATATATGTATATGTCAAAAGCATATGTCTTATCTGGATTTTATTGATTCCAAAGGCAGATTTAGGCATTTTCTGTATATATAAATGGAAACACTGATATGTGATTTATTGCTACTGTAAAATCCCCTGACAGGATGTTTTTACATTAATACTGCACATCATGTGTGCATGCTAAATCGCTCAGTCATGTCTGACTCTTTGTGACCCTGTGGACTATAGCCCACCAGGCTCCTCTGTCCATGGGATTCCTTAGGCAAGAATACTGGAGTGGGCTGCAATGCCCTCCTCCAGGGGATCTTCCTGACCTAGAGATCAAACCCGGGTCTCTTACATCTGCACTGACACACAGGTTCTTTACCACTAGCTCCACCTGGGAAGCCCACTGCACTTCATATCCTGTCTTCACATACAAACAATTCCACTGACAAAAGCCAGTACTACACAGTTCACCTAAAATGTGAGTGTCACTTCCCACTGAGTCAAGTTTAGAAGGGGATGCTACTATTTCTAAAGTGACCCAGGCTCTACAGAGTCCATCATTTGGAGAAGTGATATTTCAAGGTGATAGCTGGTTGATTACTCCACGTGGGTGTGAGGCTTGCAGGTGGCCGAGGTGTCACCTGACTCGTTCTTTGTTATGAATCCAGTTACTTAGAGCAGCGGTCCCTAACCTTTTAGGCACCAGGGACTGGTTTCATAGAAGACAGTTTTTCCATGGACCAGGGAGGGGGGAGATGGTTTCCGAATGATTCAAGCACATTATATTTATTGGTGCACTTTATTTCTATTATTATATCATCTCCACCCTAGATCATCAGCTATTAGATCCTGGAGGTTGGGGACCCCTGACTTAGAGCATCAGATTTGATTGCTGTCAGAAGCATGGAGATCTTGTAGCCTGGCTGCACAGAGACTCACAGAGCTGAAGGGACTGACCCACACAGCTCATCAGGGACACCACTTCCATTTGAGCCCAACTTGTTGTCGTCTCCAGTGTTGGTCTTTCAAACGGTGCTCTGGGCACTAGGGATTGCTGGAGAAGGGTGAATTAATAAGGTGGCGCTTACCCCTCATTTTTCCACTGGCTTTCTTTGTTGATTGGGTTTGTTGATTAGGTTGATTGGGTTCCTCGGTGCTTCTACTTATCATTTCAGGGCTTCTTTCTCACTAGGGGACCTCTGCTTGTAGGGTCTCCATATGAACTCTCCGCTAGTGTAGCTGGACTTCTCCCATAGCAGCTCAGGGCTCCCAAGAGCATGGAAGCAGAAGCTGCTGGACCTTAATGCTTATGGAAGTGGAGCGACATCCATTCTATTGCAATGTGTTGGTTAGAGCCTGTCACAGACTCGCCTAGATTCGAGGGGACAAAACAAAAGCATGAACTCAAGGGCCCTAATAACTCTGAATCTGATTTTGATCTCTATACTCTTTCAACTCTCCCTTGCCCTTACCCCTCATGTCATATAAATGGAATCACACAGAATGTACCCTTACAGGCTGGATTCTTTCTCTTAGCATGCTTTTGAGATTCATTCATGTTGTTGCATTCAGTGACAGAACACACACACAGACAGACACACACACATGAAAAGCATGAGTGCAAGGAGCCATGGTTTATCAGGGGCTACCAGTAGAATCTCAACTGTTTATAGTGATGCTTTGACTGTACCAGCTACCATAGAGTTGAGAGTCTGACACAGGTAAAGGGCTGGTCTTTCTAAAAATCATTTTTTTTTTTTTAAATAAGAGAGAAAGAGAAAAGGTCTGGCAAGGCACTATTGGTGTTCTGGAAGGGATTATGTTGTCTCTTGCTTTGTAGAGAGTTTGTAAAGACTCTTACCAGTGTGATTGAGTAGTGCCAGGGGGCAGGAAAGCAGATGACCTCTCAGTGCCCTTTGGGATATTAGAGGTTTGATCCCTTTATATGTTGTGTGTGGCTTAGTTGCTCAGTCGTGTCTGACTCTTTGCGACCCCATGGACTGTAGCCCATCAGGCTCCTCTGCCCATGGGGATTCTCCAGGCAAGAATACTGGAGTGGGTTGCCATGTCCTCCTCCAGGGAATCTTCCTGACCCAGGGATTGAACCCAGGGATTGAACCCAGGTCTCCCACATTGCAGGCAGATTCTTTACCATCTGAGCCATCAGAGACCATTTTATCCTCATTGGAGACTCGCTGAAGGAGCCAGATGAAGGTCAAAATACAGCTTTTTTATTGTTAAACTAGACTGGAGAACATGGCCGTGCCATCTGTCTCCCTCCTCAAGCCCTTTGGCTTTGGCTTCTAGGCTGTGAGTTACTGACCTTCTCCTAGGTCAAGAATCTGGAGCTGATAGAGCAGGGGGCTGGCAGGACCCATCACAGGTGGGATGTGAGTCTTATGAGGAGACAAGTAGCTCTAAATCAAGGTCTGTCTTCTCCCAACATACTGGGTTCAGGCTAGTTTGAAAGGCCAAGACACATGCTCTTGAGATGCCTACTGGTAGCTTGGTGAATCTACTCAGGGAGATAGAAGTGAGGGGGATGGAGAAAGGAGGCAAAAGTATTTCTTACAACATTTCTTTCTGGGGGTGAGTGGACACCTCAGTGAAAGCCTAGGTGTAGAAGGATGTGTTGCCCTTATAAAAGCCTTTGATTAAAATAGAGCTTTATAAAGTTACTGTATTCTGCCAAACCTAGAGTCCCAGAGTACCTCAAAGGACTCTGAGGGGGTCTCAGAATTTGTAAGCTTTGGTTCTGTTGATTCTGTTGAAGATTATTGCAGAATGTTACACAGTGAAAAGCATTTGCTTTGGTGCTTGTGATGGTTAATTTTATGTGTCAGCTGGGCCATGGGATGCCCAAATATTTGGTTAAACATTATTATTATTATTTTTTTGGTTAAACATTATTGTGGATGTTTCTTTGAGGGTGTTTTTAGGTGAGTTTAGCATATAAATCAGTAGACTGAGTAAAGCAAATTGTTCTCCCTAATATTGGTGGGCCTTATCCAATTGGTTGAAGGTTTGACTAGAGCAAAAGGCTGACCCACCCCTGAGTAAGGGGAATTCCTCACTGATTTTAAGCTGGGAGATTTTTTTCCCCTTGCCTTTGGATTTGAATGGAAACATTGGCTCTTCTGTGGTCTTGTGCCTGGCAGCCTTCAGACTGGAACTTATACCATCAATTCTCTTGGTTCTCAGGCCGTTAGACTCAAACTGGAACTGTACCATTGGCTCTTGTGGGTCTCCAGCTTGCCAGCTATAGACCTTGGAACTTGTCAGGCTGCATAATCACGTGGGCCATTTCCTTATAATAAATCTCTGTCATTCTCTCTCTCTCTCCCTCTCTCTCTGTATATATATATACACACACACATACATACATATATATCTCCTATTGCTCCTGTTTCTCCAGGTAGCCTTGACTAACAGAGTATTAGATGTGAGATGGTACCTGCTCTATTAGATGTATGACATAGAAAGAGTTCCTTTGATTTTCTAAGTTCTCTCTGTTGTTGTTATTGTTTAGTCTCTAAGTTGTGTCTGACTCTTTTGTAACCCCAAGGACTGTAGCCTGTCAGGCTCCTCTGTCCATGGGATTTCCCAGGCACAAATACTGGAGTGGGTTGCCATTTCCTTCTCTAAGGGATCTTCCTGACCCAGCGATCAAACCTGCATATCCTGCATTGGCAGGCACATTTTTTCCTACTGAGCCACCAAGGAAGCCTCTAAGTTCTCTCACAAGATCTATAAAAATGGGTTAATACTTGTGCCTGCCCATCTCATGGGTAAATATTAATACATGTGGTCTTGATGGTGATGATGCTGTCTTCATAGATAAAGAATGTCAGATATCCTAACATTTCTCAGTTTAAAATCTCCAAATCTCTTAGATCCAGATCTGGTCAGTTCTTTGTGTGTATGTGTGTGTGTGAGTGTATGTTTGTCCATGTCATGTGGCTTGTGGGATCTTAGTTCCCCCCCCAGGGATTGAACCTGGGCCCTCGACAGTGAGAGCCTAGAGTCCTAACCGGTGGACCACCAAGGGAATTTCCCAGACCTGGTCAATTCTGATGCAGTCTCAGGAGATTATATATTTTTAGTATTTTCTCCATGCAGTGGGTTACTTTCCCAATTAAGTTTTGCTTGGCTTCAAAATAAAGTTTCATTTGTTGAGTTTGGAAAATGGTAAGTAATCCCAGAGTTGTTTATGGTTGGATGTGGAATGCACATCTCTGCATTTGGCTAGAAGACCTGTGTCACTTCATTAGAGCCCACTTATTTGGCGTTCTTAACCAGTGGGAATATAGCCAGCCACCTAGAGGAATTAAGGAACCTTGGCTTAGCAAAGTTGCTATCATGGAGTCCTTGCACCAGAATTTATGCACTTTTTTTTTTTCCAGGAGATTCTAAGTTTCTGAGCCTGTCTATTCTTATGACAGATATACTTTTAGAGGCATGATGGCAAGTTAACTCAGACACACCTAGGTTCACTTCTGTATTTTAACAGATCATAGTTCCCTCATAGGCTCCCACCGCACTGACTGGCAAGGGGAAATCAGTTCCGGGAGGACTCTGAAGTTTCCAGTTAGCATCTCAAACCCTTCCAGTTTAGGTGGTCTTTTGGGGTAACTCAGGCTTCCCTGGTGGCTCAGAAGGTAAAGAGTTTGCCTGCAATGTGGGAGACCTGGGTTCTATCCCTGGGTCGGAAAGATCCCCTGGAGAAGGAAATGGCAACCCACTCTAATATTCTTGCCTGGGAAATCCCAAGGACAGATGAGCCTGGCAGACTACAGTCCATGGGGTTGCAAAGAATCAGACATGACTGAGCAACTTCACTTTTTGGGGTAACTCAGTTGATTTGTGTTTAGACACTCTTTCTACCCATAGGACTTATGTTCTGTCTTTGATAGAATAGAACTGCTGCAACCCAGCACATACTCTGTGTGTGTGTGTATAAAACTTGATCTAATCGAGGCTCTCACTGGCTCTGCAGCTCACCCTTGATAGTTTGCTGAGCCCTCAAGTTGATCTTAGGCTTGGACAGTATGATATGCTGTCTTTATCTACATGGTCATCACTGCACTGTGACAACCATCTGCTTAGGCAACTACAGCAGAAGTGGAGTAGTTGGAACCTTCTGGGTCTTTTCCGGACCTCATGGGGACTCTGGAAAGCTGAGGGGTGCTGGCAGGACCAGCACCTTTGAGTCACCAGTGTGGTATTCTCTCCCATCAATGAGTCTCAAATGGGGACCCGGGCACAACGTCTCCCCTCTCCTATCATTGTGTGGAAAGAAGACTGTTCTAGAAGTAGGTTGCACACTAAGTATTAAAAAGTAAGAAGTGATAGTTTGCAAGTGAGGGAAGAGAAAAAACATTGAATAGATAGACAGGAGAACTGAAGCATTTAGAAGAGCAATTAGTTCTACCCACGTCAATATTTCCTGTGGGCATCATTGTGTATCACAAGGAAGAATCATAATATATAAAGGCAATAATGGTAGTTAACTCATCAATTAAATGTCTCATTATACTTAGTATTTTAGTAGGAAGGTACATAAATCTAATGTGTTGCAAAGATTTTCATAGAAATGGTCTGATCTTAGTGGAATAAGGAGGAGACTGTAATATAATGATTAAAAACATGGATTTTGAAGTCAGAGCAGGTTCAAACCCCAACTCTACCCTGCTATAACTGAGTGGGTCCTTAGAGACTTAGTTTTTTCTTAAGGAAAATGATAAAGTCCATGACACTTCATTCAATAAAGTAATGTTGTTGTTGTTAGGTACTAAGTCATGTCTGACACTTTGCAACCCCATGAGCTGTAGCCCGCCAGACTCCTCTCTGTCCATGGTATTTCCCAGACAAGAGTACTGGAGTGGGTTACCATTTCCTCCTTCAGGGGATCTTCCCAACCCAGGGATCAAACCCATGTCTCTTACGTCTCCTGAATTGGTAGGTGGGTTCTTCACCACTGGCGCCACCAAGGAAGTTGTTATTTGTATGGGTAACCCCCCCAGTTTACAAATTCAGAGTTTGTACTCTGGAAGGTAATTTAGAGATTATTTATTTGTATCTTATGGGCTTCCCAGGTGGCACTAGTTGTAAAGGACCTGCCTGCCAATGCAGGAGATGTAAGAGAGGCAGGTTTGATCCCTGGATTGGGAAGATCCCCTGGAGGAGGAAATGCCAACCCACTCCAGTATTTTTGCCTGAGGAATCCCATGGACAGAGGAGCCTGGTGGGCTACAGTCCGTAGGGTCGCAAAGAGTTAGACACGACTGAAGTGACTTGGCATGCAGGCACACATTTGTAACTTATAAATTGAAGAGAATCCAGAATATGCTCTTTTTTAGCCAGCCATAGCAGGGTACACATGTGTGTGCTATGGATGTGGTGGGGAAGGGGAAAGAATTTCTAAATGCTGGGTTTCTCTGGTATTAGAAGCAAATGGCTTTGTGACTGGAACTAAAATTTTTTCATTCATTCCAAGTCCTTGAATAAAGAGGGAGTTCTCTTTATAAAGTTCTCTTGGATAAAGAGGGAGTTTTATTTATTTATTTGCTAATTTATTTAATTGAAGAGTTAATTTACAATATTGTGTTAGTTTCTGGTGTACACCAAAGATTTTCAGTTATACATATATTTATAATTTTTCATGTTCTTTTTCATTATAGTTTATTGCAAGATATTGAATATAGCTCCTTGTGCTATACAGTGGGACCTTGTTATCTATTTTATACATAGTAGTTTATATGTGCTAATGCCAAACTCCTAATTTATCTCTTCCTCCTACATTTTCCCTTTGGTTCCCGTAAGTTTGTTTTCTATGTCTATGAGTCTGTTTCTGTTTTATAAGTAAGTTCATTTGTATCATATTTGAGATTCTACATGTAAGTAATTTCATTTTATATTTGTTTTTCTCTGACTTACTTCACTTAGTATGATAATCCCTCGGTTCATCCATGTTGCTGCAAATGGCATTGTTCCATTCCTTTTTATGGGTAATAGTCCACTGTGTGCATGTGTGTATGTGTATGTATACCACATCTTTATCTATTCATCTGTCAATGGACAGATGTTTCCTTTCTAAAGTCAAAGAAGATGCTAGTGTACATGATTTTTCCCAGATAAGGCTGTAATATGCACCCCAGGATCACTTGGAGTGCTTGAGAATAACAAATACCTTTATTTATTTATTTTTATTAGTTTTATTTTTATTATTATTATTTTTTTAAATAAATTTATTTATTTTAGTTGGGGGCTAATTACTTTAAAATATTGTAGTAGTTTTTGCCATACATTGACATGAATCAGCCATGGGTTCACATGTGCTCCACCTCCCGAACCCTCCTCCCACCTCCCTCCCCATCCCATCCCTCTGGGTCATCCCAATGCTCCAGCCCTGAGCATCCGTCCCATGCATAGAACATGGAATGGTGTTCCACTTCACATATGACAATATACATGTTTCAATGTTATTGTCCCAGAACGTCCCACCCTCACCTTCTTCCTCAGAGTCCACAGGACTGTTCTATGCATCTGTGTCTCTTATTCTGTCTCGCATATAGGGTTACTGTTACCATCTTTCAAATTCCATATATATGCATTAGTATACTGTATTGGTGTTTTTCTTTCTGGCTCACTTCACTCTGTATAATGGGCTCCAGTTTCATCCATCTCAATAGCACTGATTCAAATGTATTTTTTTTTTAATGGCTGAGTAATATTCCATTGTGTATATGTACCACAGCTTCCTTATCCATTCATCTGCCGATGGACATCTAGGTTGCTTCCATGTCATGGCTATTGTAAACAGTGCTGCGATGAACATTGGGGTACACGTGTCTCTTTCAATTCTGGTTTCCTCGGTGTGTATGCCCAGCAGTGGGATTGCTGGGTCATATGGCAGTTCTATTCCCAGTTTTTTAAGGAATCTCCACACTGTTCTCCATAGTGGCTGTACTAGTTTGCATTCCCACCAACAGTGTAAGAGGGTTCCCTTTTTTCCACACCCTCTCCAGCATTTATTGCTTGTAGACTTTTGGATAGCAGCCATTCTGACTGGTGTGTAATGGTACCTCATTGTGGTTTTGATTTGCATTTCTCTAATAATGAGTGATGTTGAGCATCTTTTCATGTGTTTGTTAGCCATCTGTATGTCTTCTTTGGAGAAATGTCTGTTTAGTTCTTTGGCCCATTTTTTGATTGGGTCGTTTATTTTTCTGGAATTCAGCTGCAGGAGTTGCTTGTATATTTTTGAGATTAATTGTTTGTCTGTTGCTTCGTTTGCTATTATTTTCTCCCATTCTGAAGGCTGTCTTTTCACCTTGCTCCTAGTTTCCTTTGTTGTGCAAAAGCTTTTAATTTTAATTAGGTCCCATTTGTTTATTTTTGCTTTTATTTCCAATATTCTGGGAGGTGGGTCATGGAGGATCCTGCTGTGATTTATGTCAGAGAGTGTTTTGCCTATGTTTTCCTCTAGGAGTTTTATAGTTTCTGGTCTTACGTTTAGATCTTTAATCCATTTTGAGTTTATTTTTGTGTATGGTGTTAGGAAGTGTTCTAGTTTCATTCTTTCACAAGTGTTTGACCAGTTTTCCCAGCACCACTTACCAATGGTATTTTTCACAGAACTAGAACAAATCATTTCACAATTTGTATGGAAATATAAGAAACCTCGAATAGCCAAAGCAATCTTGAGAAAGAAGAATGGAACTGGAGGAATCAACCTGCCTGACTTCAAGCTCTACTACAAAGCCACAGTCATCAAGACAGTGTGGTACTGGCACAAAGATAGAAATATAGATCAATGGAACAAAATAGAAAGCCCAGAGATAAACCCACGCACCTATGGACACCTTATCTTCGACAAAGGAGGCAAGAGTGTGGAGAAAATGGAGAAAAGACAATGGAGAAAAGACAATCTCTTTAACAAATACCTTTAAAAGGTGACCAGACTACTTTTATGAGAAATTACAGTGATATCTGGAGCTTGAAATATATTCCATGCTCATTTTTTTAGTAATTGAAAAATGTAATCAATAAGTTAACCTCTTCTGATTAAATTCATTAAAAATTAAGAATATATTTATTTTTATCAAAGTAGTTTACGTTCATCAGAGAAGGCAATGGCACCCCGCTCCAGTACTCTTGCCTGGAAAATCCCATGGACAGAGGAGCCTGGTAGGCTACAGTCCATGGGGTCGCTAAGAGTCAGACACGACTGAGCGACTTCACTTTCACTTTTCCCTTTCATGCATTGGAGAAGGAAATGGCAACCCACGCCAGTGTTCTTGCCTGGAGAATCCCAGGGACGGCGGAGCCTGGCGGGCTGCCGTCTATGGGGTCGCACAGAGTCGGACATGACTGAAGCGCCTTAGCAGCAGCAGTATACGTTCATGAGTAAAAATACCAAGCTGAAGAGCTTATAAAGAAAACAGTTGTCCTATGCCTTGTCTTTTCACCCATCCGGCTCACTGGAGGCCACATTTTCTGTTACAGCTGTTACTTCTTATAGTTTCTGCCGTGTCTCTAAAATAACAAGCATTATAGCTATTTTCAGGTTTATCACTTTTAGATATTATCTTTGAGTTCTGTTAATTTATTTGAGCTTTTAGCTCACATTATCTACTTCCTATCCTTCCTCCTAATATATTACTCCATTATTGGTTATCTTTGCAGCTTTCAGTGAAATATGTATACCTTTTAAAAAGTTAAATCAGCTCTAGGCACCGTCTGATGATTGTTCTCCCCTTTCTCAGCTTCTCATTGGTATTTTTGCAGAACTGATGAGGTTATCGCGATACTTACAGTCAGATATTCCGTGCATGCTTTGACTGTGTTGGTTTTAAAAACTGGAATTTAGTAAGCTGTTTGCATGATGGCAGTGATGTGGTACAGTATGATTTGGCTTCCCTTCCTGCACAGCTTTGGTTTTCTTTGTTTCTAATTTCCTTTCCTGCCCCCCAAATTATATACCTTTACTAAGTTTTTTGTGTTATTCCAAATTATCAAGAATATCGTTAGATCCTGACTCCCTTTATCTCTAGCTAACTCTCTTCTGCAGCTTCTGTTCTTGGAACCATTCTGTGGTGAACACTTCACAGCGGCGTCCTTCCCGGCTTTCTATATTTGGAGCCACTTTTTCCCTAGTTCCCATGTTGTCTTCTTGCTTGCTTTACACCCTCATTTTGCTGATACACATCAAGTTAACTTCCTGAGAAAGAATATATGGGACATAAATTTCCCAGCTCTTATCTGAAGATCACATCTGGAAAGATTGTTGTTCTACCCTCACATTCGATAGTTTAATTTAAAAAAATGCCTTCTGTCCCATTCTTGTGCTGTTCTTCCTGCTGTTCTTATTAGGATGCATGCTGTTCTTCTTGATTGATCTTTTTGTCTTATTTTTTTCTTATGTTTCCTATGGCTCTCTCTGTTGAGTTGTAAATTATTACTCAATTTTAATTTACAGGGGCTCTTATTTACTTGTTCATTTGTTTTCTTATAAGTCTTCTTCACCCACCCCCCACAGCTTATTTTTGTTTTATGGATATATTATCTCTTGAGTCTTTCTGAGTCTACTAATTATATGTTATTTAAAAAAAATTCTTCTCTGTTTCCTAGTCATTTCCCCTCTCCTATTAACTTTATTTTTTTGGTATGTGTGTTTACCTTTTAATTAATTTGCTTTTAGGGTGGCCTAAGATAGGAAAGAAATGTAAACATATGTAGTTAAACTATTATTTATTCCTCCCTCTCAGCACATAGTCTTACTGGGACTTTAGCCATGAAAAGTTCACTCAGTTTTACCCTCCTACCTAGGGCTTTTGAGAGAAATTATTACAGTTTTAGGCATCAGCAAGAGAGAGAGTTAAATCCACTCGACTTCACAAACACTCATGGATAATTCAGTGAATTTTGTACTTATTTTAAGGCTTAGTTGCTCAGCTCAAGAAATGTGAGGTTTTTTTTTCAGGAAGAGGAGACCAACATAAAGGGATTACCCGTCTCCAGAATAAAGTCAGACGTCCTTGACGCTCAAGACTGTTCCCGGTCTGGTCTCCAGGCTCATCTCCTGTTCGCCTTCCTGGCTGCCCTGTCTGTCTACATTAGTCTGCTTTGTGTCCCGCGCCTCCAGCCCTTCGCTCATGCAGGGTCTGCCTGGAATGTTCCCTTCCTCCCACAACTTCTTGAGTTCACCAAAGGCAGGCATCATATTTTCATTTCTATATTTATTGTTTTTTGTATTATCTATGGTAGTTCTATCTTAGGCATTGAAAATGTTTAACCCAATTTTACTCATCCTTTCAGACTAGAACAAGTTCATTCATGACCACTCTGAGACACAATCCTTTACCTCCCTTGAACAGGTTAATCATTTCATTCCCTGCTTCTTTAGTTAGTTGTATACATGCCTATTGATCCTGGTAAGTTCCTGGAGGACATGTACCATGCCTTGTCAAGCTGGATATCCCAGGGTTTTGCATTGTGTGTTGTACCTAGTGGGAATCTGAGGTATTTATGTATGTCTGGGAGGGATAGAAGGAAAGACCAGCCATAGATTTTTGTTAAAGGTGTCTTTATAAGGCTAGCAGGTTTGTAGATACACTTTATGAAGGTGCTATTTTCTGTTCATTTTCAATATATCAAAGCATTCTCAAGAGTAGATTAAGAGTAGATTACTGTGTACCTCATAGGAATGTGTGTATCACAGCAGATACGTACGTAGACACATATCTTCAGCAAAGAGAAAGAAACTGAACGAATAAGAAGTGATAGACACTCTCTAAATTCAGTCAGGGGTTAGAACTTTGTAGCTTTGAATGTTCATAAAATGAATCCCTCCCTGAGTTGAAATGCTCGCTCAGGCTGACAGTAAGCATCACTTCCATTGCTAATAAATAAGTAAATAAGCTCTTCTTTCATTTTAATTCTGCTACTTCTGACCATCGGACCATTATTGTTTTATCTGATGCTGAATCTCGGACCCTCTGAGGCTCATATTGGCTGCAAGTGCCATAGCCCATGGGGTCAGCAGTGTGCCCACATCACCACACCTAGGGGTTCTCAGTGAGAAGTCCTACTTCCAATACAGAGGTGATCTCTGATTACTTGGAGCAAATGGAAACTTTGAGTAAGAAATGAAGGAGCCATGGCACCTGCCCTAGACCGAGGAGCCAGGATCAGGGCCCCCGGTGGCCCTTGAAAGCACCTGCAGGCAGGGTAAGGGACGCAGCCCTGCTCTCACAGCGGGAAGGGGTGGATGAGCATTCACCAGATGACCATCTGCCATTCCCGCTTGTGTCCACTGGCAGAGGCTCAGGTGCATGGGGCCCATCTGGCTGAGGTAAGGTCTCTCTTAGAGAAGGAAGCCATGCTACAGCTCCTTTAGCTTTCAGCTCTCCTGGTGGTGGAGACCACCCAGCAGAGACATCAGCTTTCACCAGGAGAGGCTGCAGCAGATGGTGAGGGCACAGTGGACCACCACCACCTTTTGGACCACCAGAAAGGAACAGGTACCCAGTTACACTGTCTCTGTGGCTGGAGCACCACAGAGAGGCTTCTCAAAGCTAGTGGCAGCTAAACTGCCCGCTTGAATCTAAAAGCTCTCGAATGTTTGCAAGTGTTAATCAACAAACCAAATATCACAAAACAGAGTCGCTTACTGTATTTGGCTGTTTCTCCTGTGTCTCCTTCCTCTGTTCCTTCTCGCGTAGATAGGAGAGGATGATCACCCATGCTGGGAAAGATCTGTAAGTGATATGCTAGAGCCAAATTAACCTCCCAATGAAATGAAGATGTTACACGGCACCATTACTCCACTCCACATAGAGTACATGTATAAACAACCCCCGTCCGGTCTACAACAAAGGAAGGATCTTTATGGGTGTTCATCGCTTCCTTTTGGGCAGGGGGAGGTGGAGGAGGGGTGATTATTCTGTGGAAAGGAAAGCATCAAGCCAGGTCTTGAAAAGAAAAAAGGGATACTTGATTTCCTGAGCACAAAAGATATTGAAGACTTGATCTTTAAAAATGTAGAAAGTGGTGAGAACATACACGCCAGCCAAACATATCTGGCTTACTTAATCCCTGCATCTTGAGTGAATGGTGGTCTAGCGCTCCATGAAAGAGGTCTGAACTGTGCCTTCTGTAGCTCCAGGATTTCAAATCAGTAAGAAGGCTTGTCATTGCCTGGCATCTCGATCAGGTTCCACAGAGCCCTAGTATTAGGGATCTAGTCCCTTCCTCACCAAGAAGAAGGACCTTTGATATGTGTGTTTCAGGAGGCATTCTGCTGTTGTCCTCTTTGCCTCTCTAAGGAGGCCTTCTCCTCCATGGACTAGCACTTGCTAATCAGGGTGAGTAATGCCAGTGTGTCGCTTCTGCCCAAAAGACTGACAAGCTGAGATGCTGGATGGAACTCAGGAGAAATTACTTTCAGTTTCTCGCTAGCTTCAAGTAGCATACTCTCACTGAGATGAAAAATTAAGACTTGAATGTGTCTTATGGAAATCAGTGGATTTCTGCAGGAAATGTTGGTTGATTTGTTAAGCATGCTTCTTTTGGAGTACATTACTTTGCCGACAAAGGTCTGTCTAGTCAAAGCTATGGTTTTTCCAGTAGTCATGTATGGATGTGAGTGTTGGACTGGAAAGAAAGCTGAGTGCTGAAGAATTGATGCTTTTGAACTGTGGTGTTGGAGAAGACTCCTGAGAGACCCTTGGACTGCAAGGAGATCAAACCAGTCCATTCTAAAGGAAATCAGTCCTGAATAGTCATTGGAAGGGCTGATGCTGAAGCTGAAACTCCAATACTTTGGCCACCTGATGCGAAGAGCTGACTCGTTGGAAGAGACCCTGATGCTGGGAAAGATTGAAGGCAGGAGGAAAAGGGGACGACAGAGGATGAGATGGTTGGATGGCATCACCGACTCAATGGGCATGAGTTTGAGCAAGCTCTGGGAGTTGGTGATGGACAGGGAAGCCTGGTGAGCTGCATTCCATGGGGTCGCAAAGAGTTGGACACGACTGAACAACTGAACTGAACTGAACTGAACCTCAGCATTTGCTTTCCAAATATTCAGTCTTAGAGCTCTGTTCTTCTGTGTTCCTCAGAGGACCAGTTTCCTATTCAAGAGACTATTTTGGGGGGAAACAAAACACACCTGGGTTGATTATTATTTATGTCCTCATTGAATCTCAGTAATGTCTTGCCTCATGTGCCCTCTTCTTCTCCTCCTTTTTTTCTTTTCAACAGATACTAACTTCGTGTTGGGGAATGCCCAGATAGTGGACTGGCCTATTGTGTACAGCAATGATGGATTTTGCAAGCTGTCTGGCTATCACAGGGCAGAAGTGATGCAAAAAAGCAGTACCTGCAGGTATTTATGTTTGGGCTTGTTCTGTTCAACACTCTTTCGTGGTATCTTTTTGGAAAAAGAAAATGGCTTACTCAACTTGGGAATTTCCTTTCATGCAGTTTCATTCAGGAGTGGACTTCCCAGGTGGCACAAGTGGTAAAGAATCTGCATTCCAATGCAGGAGACACAGGAGATGCAGGTTTGATCCCTGGGTCAGGAAGATCCTCTGGAGGAGGAAATGGCAACCCACTCTAGTATGTGAAAATTAGAAGATTAAACAAAGTTAAATGAAGATGAAATAAAAATTTAGGTCATTAAATTAATTTAAAAAATATATGGTCATTAAAAAAATTTTTTTATTCTTTGGCCACATTGAGTGGCATATGGGATCCTAGTTCCCTGGTCAGGGATTGACCCTGTACCCCCTACATTGGAAGTGCGGAGCTTTAACCACTGGACCACCAGAGAAGTCCCTGTTTAGCCATTTTTGAAGAATAAATACCATTTTGGAGTCATGGGCCATGCTCATAGGGCTTTTCATCAGAAACAGTGAAGAGACCATGTTTTGCTGCCTTGCTGTTGTCACATCTGTCTTTGATCACTGATTCAAAGACACAAGTGAAGGGTGCTCTGCAGCTTGGGTATTTGACAGGGTTACTAGCCAAGTAGTGCCCTTGGGCTGTGTCACTAGCAAAGCTCTTTTAGAGCATCTTCGAAGTGCTGAGTGGCACCTATGGCCCAGACCCTGTGCTGTCTCAGCAAGGTCTTGGCTGCACAGCCTTTTGCTCTTCTCACCCTTTGCCTTCCTCAAGGTCATCTGTCTTCAGTGGTGTTTGCATGCAGAGGAATCACTTTCTGAAACCTGCGTGCTGTGCTTAGTTGCTTCAGTCATGTCTGACTCTTTGCCACCCCATGGACCACAGCCCACTAGACTCCTCTGTCCATGGGATTCTCCAGACAAGAATACTAGAGTGGGTTGCCATGCCCTCCTTCAGGGGATCTTCCCGACCCAGGGATCGAACCCACATCTCCTTCATTGGCAGGTGGATTCTTTACTGCTGAGCCACTCAGGAAGCTCTTCCTAAACCTGTTAGATTCAAAAATGAACTCATCTCCAAAGGGTGGAAAAACCCGTTCAACCCAGGCATAGTCTTTGGTTCTCAGAAGTTGCATAGTCTTGGTATTAAATGAGCCAAGTAACTCATTTGGTGAAAAGTATTAAATATTTTGAAAATGTTATCATTTTCTTAAATCTTACGTTTTGGGGACTGGGAAATGGAAAGTTTAAGCTTCCCTGAAAGTTTTAGAAATTGTGACTCAAGTATTATAGAATTCTCTTACATTCCTGGTGTGCTCTTACCCTCTGAGGTATCTGTGTGTCTGCATCTACGTGTTCATCTGTATGTGCACAGACATAATCCGAACACATTGGGAGAGTGAGCTTCGCTTTCTAGTGTGGCTTGAGCAGTCTTTCCTTACCTGTCTTGCTTCTTATTGACTATCATCAAACACTTTAAGAAAATTAGATATGAGTACTGGATAATGTTTATGCAGATAAGAGAACTTAGTAAGTTTCTAAGAAACTTACTTATTTCTCTGAAAGTGTCCCTTCTCTAGCAGGAAAGGAAGCATGACCTGTGTTAGCTACATCCCTAATAGCTCAGGGACCTTTGGCTTATTTCCTGCATTGCAGGCATCTGAAATCTAATGTCCAGACAAAGGAAACTTGTATCTACCACTGAACTTCAGCTTGAAAAAGCATATAGAGTTGGGAAAGCTGGATGTAATGATGATACTTCATTTGTTTGAAGACTCCGTTTAGCAGGGGTTGATTTTACTTTGTGAAGGAAATCGCCAGCCTATAGAACATCACATCGCTTAAATGGAGGTCACTTATCTAGCAAATCCATTCAGAAAGGGAAAGTGGGAGGAAGCTAAAAAGGCCTTTTAGCAACTGGCTAAGTGAAATGGTCATAGAACATAAGTTTTTACATCCGAAGAGAAAGAAATCCTCTTGTTCTCAGGCACGGCTAATTTAGTTTTGATCTATCCTTCTTTTTAAAGGTAATTCACCAAGCATGGTTATCTCTTTTCTTGATTTATAGTTGAAGAACACAGCCCCAGAGCAGCGCATTACATGAGATGGGCACACGGGGAACTACAGATGATTGACTTAGTGGTTTAGGAATTGTGCTTCCTAACTTCTGAGGTCCTTGTTAGCTCTGAAATTCTTCCATTCTATGATTCAAGTCACCAAGAAAAAGCTAGGTTGCATAGTTAGGTGTGCACAATTTTAGAAGATGGGTTGTGTATTGTTGGGGAACCCATGCCACTGCTTCTACATCACCTAAGCCTTGAGGGCTGAGAGTGGCCATCCTTCCTTGTTGGTGTCACCTGAAGGCCTGGAGTGGGGACATGCTCACAGGGTTCATTGGCAGCCTTGTCAGAGGACTGGCCTTTGCATCCCCATCGAGGGATGGCTTTTCTTCTCTTGCATTCTGTTCGTGTCCTGTGCCATGGTTCACTCTACCAAGTTGTTGGGGGGGCATAACCCATTCCTAGAGGAATAAACCTTGGTCTTCAGACCATATTTGGTGTGAGGCCCAAGAAAGTGGCTGGTCCTGGAAGTTACCACCTCTGCTGAGAGTCGGTATTACCAGACAGGAGCTTCTACTACCCAGGTTTTTTCCTAAATTTTTTTCATGCTGCTTATTAACTCTGTTAGTTTACTTTTCTTCAAATGTGAAGAATGAAAAGTGAAAGTCCTAGTTGCTCAGTTATGTCCAACTCTTTGTGACCCTATGGACTGTAGCCTGCAGACTCCTCTGTCCATGGAATTCTCCAGGAGGAGAATACCGGAGTGGGTTGTTGTTCCCTTTTCCAGGGAATTTTCCTGACCCAGGAATCAAACCCTGGTCTCCTGCATTGCAGGGAGATTCTTTACCATCTGAGCCACCAGGGTAGCCCTTACTAACCTTTTTTAATTTATTAACCCTTTTAGTTTATTTTTCTCCAAATGTGAGGAGTATGGAAATTAGAAAGAATTTGTAGAATTTTATCATCTTGATTTTTTTTCAACCCAGTTCTCTGTTTTCTTTGTTAGTGGTGGGGAGGGGGGTAGGAAAAGGAGCTGCAAAGACAGTGGCTGACTTGCTGAATCTTCTTTTCTTTCCTAAGCTATGTCTTGGTTAGAGCATCAAATTGCACTCTTTTTCTTGTTCGATTGGTGACTTTTTGTGATTTTTTTTCCTATTTGCTTGTTTATTTTGTTGGAAATTAGGAGAAGAAAAAAATCTGTAGTCCAAATTTATTCTGCCGTGCTTCTCAGGAAGTCTCCCAGAGTTGTATTTCTAAAATGCAGATTTGATTATGCAATTCCTTTGCTTGAAACCCTCTAGCGGCTCTCTCTGCCTTGATTTTGGGATAAATTTTAAATTACTTCACCTGGCCTGTAGTGCCATGGTCTCTTCCATTTTCTGACTTCTGCTTACTTCTGTATATTATCAGTTGCAAATTTTCCCTTCAGCGTCTACATTCCAGGCATACTGACCTGAACCCTATTCAGGTTCCAGAATTGACCTCCCTCTCACCCCTGTGCCTTTGCAATGCTCCTTTTTTGCCTAGAATGTTCTTTTCACTCCTTTTCTCAGCTAATTTCCTCCTGCTCTTTAGATCTCATTTCTCCTTGCCTCTGGGAAGCCTGTCTGACCACTAGTGCTCTGTGTCTGCTGTTTGTATTGTAACTCCTGTGGAGGGTCATACTGTTTTCTAATTCACAGTTTAGATTGCTGTTTTCTAGTGTGTCTCTCCCATTAGACCATTAGTTTTGGGCGGGGGGCGGGGGGGCAGGGAGACGGCGATGGAGTGTTGATCCCATTTCAATTAGTAAACCTTTTCTGATGGCACACGTGTTTTCAGTGTGTGTATGTGTGTTTCACAGTGCATAGCACAGTGCTGGGTGTAGAGCAGGTATTTAACAGATGCTTGTAGAATAACAAATACTTGCTCATCTAACTCTTTGGTTGCTTTGCAGTTTTATGTACGGGGAGCTGACTGATAAAGATACCATTGAAAAAGTGCGGCAAACCTTTGAGAACTATGAGATGAATTCCTTTGAAATTCTGATGTACAAGAAGAACAGTGAGTATTCAGAACATTCTGAATCATACCTTGATGTGCTTGGAAGAGCATATCTACTCTTTCTTTGTTGCTGTCTTGGGTTTTCTTTTCTCTCATCAGCTAAATGTTGTGGCTTGAAGCCACTGTGTACGTTGGGCTAAATGGTGTGGATTGATAAGTTCCAGTTCTGCACAGGAGCATTTGTACTTCTCACTAACCAGTTAAGACTTCTTGATGTCTTTTCTGCCAAGAGTTAGTGTTTTTCCTATTGATTTTCTTATGTTGAGTTGCTGGCTTAATATACTTGTAGACTTTAAGGCTATTTTGCTGGCAAGAAGGAGGTAGGTCAGATTCTCTGTCCAGTTCACTTTCATATCTATCTCCGTATACAACTTAGCACAACAGGTAATGTCAGTTGATGCCCAATTAAGAATTTCTGAATAAAATTTTGTTTCCCTGGTAACCCCAGTTTTCTGTAAGAGACAGTATTAATAGTCATAGTGTTTGTATTGTTCATTTGTATTTGTTTTCTCTATAATCACTTCTAAAAGTATAGTAATTAAGAATCTAGGTCAATAGCCATACACAAGTATAAAACTTACTTTTCTCTTAGAGGTTTCCTTTTGAGTGGAGATTAATTATATTAGAAGTATGAAGAGTGGGCCATATGGAAACATGGCAGTAGCAGGGTGCAGACATGTTGAAGAGTGCTTTCTGTTTTTAAAAACACTATTTGGTTTGTAAAGAATCCTGTTCTTTATATGTAGGATTGAACTAGGTAGGTCATTGGTTCACTAGAAAATGTCCAGAGTGGCCCAGGTGGCGCAGGAGGAAACGTGTTTATTTTGGTGGCATTCAGGATGATATGTTTCACTCTGGAAAGCCAAGGGCACATGTGGCTTTGATCCGGAAGGACCTGGGGCTTTTTTTCAGTCTGGAGTGCTGGAGCAGACAACTGAGAGGACTTTTTTCTGGGTGGCCAATGCAGATGCTGAACTGAGAGATTATCTTTGAGCATCAGTGACTCTGAGAGGGCTGGTCCCGTGCTTTCTCTCTAAAGCTGCTACCTTGCTCATTTCACCCCCTCGGCCAGTAGGTCTAGTTCCTACCCTGCTACCTCCCCGAGTTCCTATCTTGAGACATTTTGCCAAATAGGGCTGAGAGGAATGAAGTGAAAGACTGTGACCAGCTCTATGCCAGTCCTTCCTCTGTGGGAACACAACTCAGAGCCACAGCTCTTCCCAGGAGCACACCAGCAGTGTGTGGAGGAGGGGCTCTGCCTGTGTGCCCCGAAATAAGGGAGTGACTAAAGGTTTCCCACACTGGCAGCTTTGTGTCCTGAACAGTGTGCATTTCCTCACATCACATAATACTAATTGGGATCCCATGTGGCACTAGTGGTAAAGAACCCACCTGCCAGTGCAGGAGATACAACAGACGTAGGTTTGATCTCTGGGTCAGGAAGACCCCTGGGAGTAGGCAATGGCAACCCGCTCCAGTATTCTTGCCTGGAGAATCCCATGGACAGAGAAGCCTGGTGGGCTACTATCCATGGGGTCACAAAGGGTTGGACATGCCTGAATGATCAAGCATAGGCATACATAGTATAGATCACAAAGACAATGCCTTGCACTTATGTTTTGCTTCAGAGTTTTCATGCTTCATTAGACTTTGCATTTAACTTGCTCAAAGTCAACTATACATGTTGGGCACTAAAGAGAAAGAGAGGGAAACAAAATTAAAACCAAGTTAGCGATTTTACTTGCTGTTGTCTTCAGTGGACATATACCCCAATCCTATTGTATCTCATTGCACTAAAGTTGATTTTGGTATTTCTGCTTCTGTACGTTAGATAGACAAGACCTATGCATGGAAGCAGGTCAATGCAACTCATGTTTTTACCAAATTGTCAGCATCTCTCCCCTCCCTGGAGGTTGTGCTAGGCTTACTGAGAGAGTCATGCCTGTCCCCGGAGTGGCATATCAGCCTGAGCACAGACTCTACCTCATGGGCGATGTAGAGGCATTCTCAAGGGTGATTGTGGTCCTATGAAACTTTTACCTTACCCTTTGATTTTAGAAAATATACTCAGTGGAAGGTATGACTGCACTCTATTTAAAAATGTTGATTCTCTTAGCCCTGTGACGTAAGCATGGCGGATGTCATCTCCATTGTATAAGAAGGTAAATTCCTCACCCAAGATCATGCACAGCCAGAACCCGGTTTCCAGTGTTTGCCCGATGGCCATTCTTTCCACACTGGGTCAGAGGTAGTGGGGGCACAGGGCAGGCTGCATATGGTGGTGCAACCCTGCAAAGGGGACAACTGGAAACCAGTTGGTTTGCTGACTCCTCAGCACACCCTGACCTAGAATTGCACCTGTGCTGAGGGGTGAACTTCCCTTTCTAATTTACATAGGATGTCCAGAGTGCTAGCAGGGTTTCGTTCAAGGCTACACTGGTACATAAAACATGGAGCAGAAATGGACACTGATAGTGTTGGCTTCTTCCTTGGATTCTGTTCTTTGCCCCAACTCCTCCAAATCCTACCCTCTCTTCAGAAATTTAGAAACTTTAAATTATTTTTTAAGCTTGGAAATTTTACAATTGTACCAAATTCTATGCTTTTTTTCCCAACAGCTTCTTATTGACCAACTAAAATATACCTCAGAGATATTGTAGTTCTGTTCCACAAATTTTGATTTCCCAGTACATATAAAAGTTATGTATATGCTCTAACTGTAAACATAACTGTTTATTAAGTATGCAGTAGCATTATGTCTAAAAAAGTTCATATGCCTCATTAAAATTGACTAATTAATTTATTGCTAAAAATTCAGTTCAGTTCAGTCACTTAGTCGTGTCCGACTCTTTGTGACCCCATGAACCGCAGCATGCCAGGCCTCCCTGTCCATCACCAACTCCCAGAGTTTACCCAAACTCATGTCCATTGAGTCGGTGATGCCATCTAACCATCTCATCCTCTGTCATCCCCTTTTCCTCCTGCCTTCAAGCTTTCCCAACATGAGGGTCTTTTCAAACAAGTCAGCTCTTTGCATCAGGTGGCCAAAGTATTGGAGCTTCAGCTTCAACACCAGTCCTTCCAATGAACACCCAGGACTGATTTCCTTTAGGATGGACTGGTTGGATCTCCTTGCAGTCCAAGGGACTCTCAAGAGTCTTCTCCAACACCACAGTTCAAAAGCATCAATTTTGTGGCGCTCAGCTTTCTTCACTGTCCAACTCTCACATCCATACATGACCACTGGAAAAACCATAGCCTTGACTAGACGGACCTTTGTTGACAAAGTAATGTCTCTGCTTTTTAAAATGCTGTCTAGGTTGGTCATAACTTTCCTTCCAAGGAGTAAGCGTCTTTTAATTTCATGGCTGCAATCACCATCTGCAGTGATTTTGGAGCCCCCCAAAATAAAGTCTGTCACTGTTTCCCCTGTTTCCCCATCTATTTTCCATGAAGTGATGGGACTGGATGCCATGATCTTAGTTTTCTGAATGTTGAGCTTTAAGCCAACTTTTTCACTCTCCTCTTTCACTTTCATCAAGAGGCCCTTTAGTTCTTCTTCACTTTCTGCCGTAAGAGTGGTGTCATCTGCATATCTGAGGTTATTGATATTTCTCCCGGCAATCTTGATTCCAGCTTGTGCTTCATCCAGCCCAGCATTTCTCATGATATACTCTGCATATAAGTTAAATAAGCAGGGTGACAATATACAGCCTTGACGTACTCCTTTTCCTATCTGGAACCAGTCTGTTGTTCCATGTCTAGTTCTAACTGTTGCTTCATGACCTGCATGCAGGTTTCTCAAGAGGCAGTTCAGATGGTCTGGTATTCCCATCTCTTTCAGAATTTTCCACAGTTTGTGGTGATCCACACAGTCAAAGGCTTTGGCTTAGTCAATACAGCAAAAGTAGATGTTGCTAACCATCATCTGAGCCTTCAGTGAGTTGTAATCTTTTCACTGGTAGAGGGTTTGAAATATTGCAAAAAAATTACCAAAATATGACACAGAGACATGAGGTGAGCAGATGCTGTTGAAAAAATGGCACCAATAGACTTGCTCAATGTAGGCTGTCACAAACCTTCAACTTGTTAAAAGAAATGCAGTGTCTGTGAAGCGCAGATTTTTTATGGATTGACACACCAGGGAAGCTGGAAAACACATATGAAGGCTTAAGGAAGAAAATCAATCACCTCAAAGACTCCAAGAAATACTACTATACCTTATATTTTTTGGTGTTTTGTCTTGCAGTTGTTACATAATTGAAACTTTTCACATGTATGCAATATGAAATCATACCTTTAACCTTTTATCATGAAAACATCATAAAAATATCTTTATAAAAATTCCCCATAAACATAATTTAGAAGGAACTTCATTAATACTTCCTTTATTGTTGGATATTTATGAACTCTAAATTTTCTTGATTAAACACAATGTTGGTGTGAAAATCTTTGTGCAAAGGTATTAGTTGACATTCTGAAATATTTCCTAGAAGTTGAAAATTACTGTGTCAGAGAATGTGAACCAAGGTTCCTGAGACATTTTGCCAAATAGTGTTCCAGAATTGAACCCATTTCCAAGTTCATTTGCAGACTGTGAGTGTCTGACTCATTGAACTGCGCCAGCATTGAATATTAAATCATTTTAAATGATCAAATTGCCTACAATTACAGTTTTTTAACAAGTATTTTTAATGCAAGTGAGACTGACGCATTTTTTCTTATTTAATATCCATTTAAAATTGCTTTTTATATTAATTGTTCAGATTCTTTGCCCATATGTTCTATTTAATTCTTGTGATTTTCCTCATAAACTTTTAATAAATTGGTTTGTGACCCCCCCCCCCCCACCTCTCATTAGTATTTGCAAGAACAACTTTGTAGAAAAGATCTACTATTGACAGGCATTCATGTTCTTGTCACCGTTGGGGGAGTTGGGAGTAATTAGCAGAAGGCTTCATGGTGTGTTTTGGAATAAGTGTGTGGAATACTATTACCTGTCTTGAAGACTGGCTTATTTGAAAGGTTTCTTTCTATCTACTGGGCAGGCTAATCAGTAAGCCTGGGCCTTTTGGTAATGTTATATATTTTGTATCATTACGTAACTCATTCTCAGTATGCTGGATAAATTTCTTACGTTAGTAGCAATCATCATTCATGAACTCATTTAGCAAATATTTAGGTGGTCATTTTTGTGCTGGTCAGTTAGTTTCTCCATTTTTCAGAGAAGAAAATTAAGAAGTATTAGCCATGAGTGAAAGTACTCCACGCTCAGGACAACACTCCCCAGCTTGTGACTAACTCTACAGCTCATGGTGTGACTGGAAGCCCGGGTTTGGAAGCCTTGGATCAGCTTCTCCAGCAGAGAAGCACAGGAAAAGGCAGCTTAGAGCCAGGAGAAGCTGCCAGCCAGTCCTTACTGATTGCCTACTGCAGGCCTGTAGGTTTGAACCAAAGAGATCTACATGTGAGAAACCGACTCTGTCTTGAGGGGGTGGTGATCTAGTTGTGAAGACAAATCATCTTTTGCCTAGTTTGCCGACAGATTGTCTTTTTTTTTTCCAATTCATTTTTTACTGCGCTGGGTATTCATTGCTGCGCGCGGGCTGCTCTGTAGTCTCGGTGCGCAGGCTTCTCATTGTGGTGGCTTCTCTTGTGGCTGAGCACTCAGGGATATGCACGCGTTTCAGTAGCTGTGGCTCCTGGGCTCATGGGCTCAGTAGTTGTAGTGCACAGGCTTAGTTGCCCTGAGGCATGTAGAATCTTCCTGGATCAGGAATTGAACCTATGTCCCCTGCATTGGTAGGCAGATCCTTTACCACTGGACCACTACCAACAGATTATTCATTTATTTATTCAGTACTAGAAGCTGTTTATATGTAAGGGATATTGATCCTAAATCACACACATATTGAAAGCTATTTTTCCTATTAAATTTTTTCTCTTTAATTGAAGACTTTCAAAATACCACATCTGTTGTTCATTTGCTCAGTCATGTCTGACACTTTGCAACCCTATGGACTGCAGCACGCCAGGCTTCCCTGTCCTTCACCGTCTCCCAGAATTGGCTCAAATTCATGTCCATTGAGTCAGTGATGCCATCCAACCATCTCATCCTCTGTCATCTCCTTCTCTTCCTGCCTTCAATCTTTCCCAGCATCGGGGTCTTTTCCAATGAGTCAACTCTTCGCATGAGGTGGCCAAAGTATTGGAGTTTCAGCTTCAACATCAGTCCTTCCATTGAACACCCAGGACTGATCTCCTTTAGGATGGACTGGTTGGATCTCCTTGCAGTCCAAGGGACTCTCAAGAGTCTTCTCTGACACCACCTTTAAATTTTTTTCTCTTTGATTAAAGACTTTTTAAATACTGTAAGTTAAAAAATGTTTGTCAGTCTTTTTCTTTAAGGTTCTAACCTTTATATAATACTTAGGAAGCTCTTCTCCTTGCCTAAATAATAAAAATATTCTTCCATTTTCCCTTCTGGTACTTTTATAGCACTATTTGTTATCATCAGCCTCTTTCTTTCCAATTTGAAATGCTCTTTTTTAAAATGCTAAATACTCACATTCATGTAGTTGTGTCTCTCCTCTTTTTTGTTCAGGAATCTTTTTGTAACTTATTAGCTTTGTGAGTTTGGTTAAAGTGCCTTCCCACTTGGGTTCTCCATATTTAAATTAAAGATAATGTCACAGTAGTAGTTCCACCTCACAGAGCTGTGAAAAGTAAACCACGATGTGTCAGGGTTTGGCCCCATTGTAAGCACTCAGTAAATGATATTATTGTCTTCATTTTCGCTTGTTTTAGGGTCACTGCCACTGGCTCCTAATCACTATAGTAAGTAATCCCTGTCATTAGTTTTCTCTGCAAAAATTTCTTGGCGGTTCTTCCACCTTTATTTTTCTATTTGAATTGAATGTCAATTCATTAACCTCTGAGAAAAACAAACGAAAAAAGAAACAGTTGAGATTCTGATTGAAATTATGTTAAATTTATATATTAAAAGAGGAGATTTGACATCTTACAGAATTGAATCTTCTCATCTAAAAACAGTGTAATTCTCTCCTTTATTGAGGTTTTATTTTTTGCTTTTCAATCAAATTTATATTACATTGAGGCTTAAGCATTGCATTTTCTAGCTTTTCCCTTGTTATGGTTGAGACTGGTGCTTTTCCTTATGAACAGGTGAAGGCAGCTTTTGATTTTTATTAAACTCCTTAAGATACATTCTCTTTTACAGTCATATAAACACCCCTGTGAGGTGAGATTGAACATTTCAACCTTATAGATGAGGAAAGAAGGAAGGAAAGTAATAGTTTTATATATCCATCTATCAGGCATTTCAACTTAATCTAAAGTCGATCTTGTGGCTCAGACAGTAAAGAATCCGCCTGCAATGCAGGAGACCCAGGTTCTATCCCTAGATTAGGAAGATCCCCTGGAGAAGGAAATGGCAACCCACTCCAGTGTTCTTGTCTGGAGAATCCCACGGACAGGAGGAGCCTGGCAAGCTACAGTCCATAGGGTTGCAAAGAGTTGGACAGGACTCTGACACACTGAAGTAAATCTGTTATCCCCATTTTACAAATAAGGAAACTGATTCTGAGAGAAGTTCAAGTGACGTGGCCACAGCATATAGTAAGTGAAGACGGGGCTCAAACAGAGGGCTTGGGATTCTGGTTGAGATGTCCTGAAGACTAGTGGTCACTGCTTCCCCTATTCCCTCTCACCTTCTCGCACTTGTCGTTGGTCTCAGTGAAGGTGACCAAAGCCCTGCTGGTCTGTTTCCTGGGGCAGACTGCCGTTCTCTAGTTTCTGGACTCATCCCCATGGCCCAGCACTTGAAGCCCTTCCCAAGAGCCTGTCACAGTGGCTCGGTGGATTCTGTGGCGTTCGAATGTGGCCTGGGGCTTCCCAGGTGGTGCTAATGGTAAAGAACCCGCCTGCTAGTACAGGAGACATGAGTTCGATCCCTGGGTCAGGAAGATTCCCTGGAGAAGTGAATGGCTCCCCACTCCAGTATTTTTGCCCGGAGAATCCCATGGACAGAAGAGCCTGGCAGGCTATAGTCCATAGGGTCTCAAAGAGTCAGACGTGACTGAAGCGACTTAGCACGCACACATGTCATCTAAATTTGAATGTGGCCTGGATGCCTGGCTATGGAAAGTACCTGGAAGGGTGTCCAGGGTTGGAGGGAGACTGATGGAGGCCAAAAGTCCTGTCATATGCCTGCACCTTGCTGTTTTGTTATCTGACTGTTGTGGTTGAGAAGCTCTACAGTGAGGTTAGGTTGTCAGGTTCATTAGTGCACAATGCAAGGGAGCAACATAAGGGATGACCATCACAGAGTGGCCAGGAGGAGGAACCTAACCTGGAACTGCCCTTCCACTGCGCATCCTCAGCCAGAAAAGAGCTGCAGCCTTTGCCATTAGTGCGATGTGTTTCTCCTGGATTTGTGTATTGATCTTCTTTTAATAGAAAGTTTATTATTGACCCTTGGTTCTTTTCGCAGAAAAAAGACATTAAGTACTTGCTTTTCTTGGTTTTCCCATGGTAGCCACTTGGGTGAGGAGGCAGAATTTTAACCTCTTGCTGATTTTGTGTGTGTGTGTGTGTGTGTATTTGTGCATTCATTGTCTCTCTTGTATCTTGAGGGAATAAATCCTGTTCTAGAATCTGGGATCTAGAAGAGATTCCCAGAGGCCAACTGCTCAGGGCTCTGCCCCCAGACAGGTCTTCATCTGAATGGAGACAAATGTTTCTGAATATACCCTGGGTGCATCTGGAGGGTGTAAGGGAACCTGAGTGGGTGGGGCTCCAGGCTCTGGATATTTCATGTTTGCTTGAAAGAGCTGTTTCCCGTATTGAGACTTTGAGTAATATTTCATTAGCTAAAAATGCTTCACTTACTAAGCGAAAGGTTGAAATGACTGGTCTGTGCTACCTAGGAGGGACTCATATTCTCTTTTGGAAAAATTTCAGAAATGAAAAATTTGAACCCATTCTTCTTGCTTTCCTAGATTTTCTGGCTAGTGATAATCTGGGGGAGAGAGAGAGAGGCAGGTCTGAGTAACTGTGAAGACACTGGAAGTAGGATTTCTTTCTTTGAAATTCAGCAGGCATTCCTAGAGCTTGTTGCGTTTTCACAGCTCCAGGCTGGCACCTCCTGGAGCTGAGCAGCATAGTCGCCTCATGTGACTCCCTGGGTAGCACTGCACTGGATGGCACTGGACTAGGGATTCAGGGCCATGAGACAGGAAGAGATCAGGTCTCCTGCCCTTGGAGTTCATTGTCATTGTTCACTGCTAAGTCGTGTCCCACTCTTCTGCAACTCCGTGGACTGTAGCCCACCAGGCTCCTCTGTCCATGGGGTTTCCCAGGCAAGAATTCTGGAGCGGGTTGCCATTTCCTTCTCCAGGGGATCTTCCTGACCCAGGGATCGAACCCATGTCTCCTGCATTGGCAGGCGGATTCTTTACCATGAGCCATCAGGGAGCCCTAAAGAAATAGTCCTTAACTGTTAAGGTTTGATGGGGTTCAATGCACAACATTTTCTTTCCCTGTCCGTGATCAGAAGCAATAGAGAGAAATTCAGGCATCAGGAAGGTTCAGATATCACCTTTATGACTGGTAAATCTGATCCTAGAGGATGTGTTTTATATCTGTGGGAAGGTGAGTTTTTTAAAGTGAATACTAGAATCAGACAGACTTATCCACCCAACACAGCTGTCGACTAAAAAAAATTAGTCACAGTCTGAAAGTAGAGAGTTATTTTATTTGGTGGGAATGTTAAGGACTCCAAGTCTAGGAGGCAGAATCTCAGTAGCCCTGAGAAAATTGCTCTGAGGAGGTGGGAGTGGGAGTCAGGGGGGCAACTTATATACAAGTTCACAGCAAAGGGGGCAGGGAGTCTGACCATCAAAGATTACTGCTAAATTGTAAGGAAAACCAAATATCAAGCTAAGGGATTTAGCGTTCTTCTGTGTAAGAGAAGATGCAAACCTCTGGACTCACTGAATTCATTCCATTCATGTGTACCTAAGCTATCTAGGGCCAAACCCTGGTTTGTTTGTTTGTTTTTTTTTGATTTCTCACATCCTGCCCCTACTAAGCCCCCCAGCTCTTCAGCAATCACTGTTAGGGGTGACGGCGTTTGCTGGATTGCAGACCCTTTTGGGAGCCTTCATCTACTCAGATGGTAAAGAATTCTCCTGCCAATGCAGGAGACCCGGGTTCAGTCCCTGGGTTGGGAAGATCCCCTGGGAAATGGAATGGCTACCCACTCCAGTATTCTTGCCTGAGAAATCCCATGGACAGAGGAGACTGGTGGGCTACAGTCCACGGGGGTTGCAAAGATTCAGACACGACTGAGTGACTAACACTTTCATTCACATATGGTAGCTTGGAATTGCTGATGGCTGTGACATTTCTCGGAGAAGGCAATGGCACCCCACTCCAGTACTCTTGCCTGGAAAATCCCATGGACGGAGGAGCCTGGTAGGCTACAGTCCATGGGGTCGCTAAGAGTTGGACACGACTGCACGACTTCACTTTCACTTTTCCCTTTCATGCACTGGAGAAGGAAATGGCAACCCACTCCAGTGTTCTTGCCTGGGGAATCCCAGGGACAGCGGAGCCTGATGGGCTGCCATCTATGGGGTCGCACAGAGTCGGACACGACTGAAGCGACTTAGCAGCAGCAGCAGCAGTGACATTTCTTGCCCGCCGATATGGCGGGAAATATTTCATTTCACACAGGTAACACGAGAGAACCACAGTCTTCTCCTGCCAGCTATCCCCCGGCCCTCTGACCTCTCCCCTAACATTTACAGAATGGGGAAGCAGAGTGGAATGCTCCCTAATCTCTAAGACAGCAGAGAAGAAAAAGTGGCCAGGCTACACACGTCCAGTTCTTACCCCCATATTGCCAACCCAGGGGAAAGGTCTGGAGTGTTACACTGAAAGGTGTCCCTCCATAAAAAACACCAGGTACAGGAAAAGGAGGGCTTCTCTGCTCGCTCAGATGGTAAAGGATCTGCCTGCAATGCAGGAGACCTGGGTTTGATCCCTGGGTCAGGAAGAGCTCCTGGACTAGGGAATGACAACCCACTCCAGTATTCTTGCCTGGGAAATCCCATGGACAATGTTCCCATCCTCAACAAGCCCAAGTGATCAGCTGGAGAGGAACTCTTAAAGTAATAGATACTGACTATATGAATTTTTGGCACAAGAAACAGATTTAGATATTGAAAAGGAATGATCAGATTAGTGCATGTTAGTTGGGGAACATTTCTGGGAGGAAGCAACGGGCCGTTTGGTAGAGAGATGGGCACAAAGCTTTAAACATATAGACCTGTTGAAATGGGGGAAAGTTCTTGAGGAGCTTGAACTATGGTAAAATGAAAAAGGCCTCCCAACATGACAGATACAGTGGCTCTTTTGACCTGGGAGATGTGGATTAGTGTCAGCAGTCCAAGTGGTCATAAAGGTTAGATGGCACAGCCCCAACTGGAACAAGTTCGTAGACACCAGGCCAGCTGGTGCAGCACCGTCAAAGGCCCACAGGCGGCAGGGGCATGGTGAAGGGGATGGTTCTGGGGATTCCAGCGAGACCAGGCTCCTGGCGTGAGACAGCGGGAGTGGGGGCTTCTCTTCTGACTTATTACTAGTTTGATATATCGGGTGTGCTTTCTCATTTACCCAGCTGAAAGAATATAGCTTTTAGCTTAGTTTTCTTTAGAGCAAAAAGTAAAGTGGTTTTTTTTTCTCTCTCTTTGTTATATCAGCTAGGATATAACCGAGAGCTGTGTGTTCAGTTCAGTTCAGTTCAGTTTAGTCACTCAGTCGTGTCCGACTCTTTGCAACCCCATGAATTGTAGCACGCCAGCCTCCCTGTCCATCACCAACTCCTGGGGTTTACCCAAACCCTTGTCCATCGAGTGCTGTGTGTACATAGGCTCAATTGATATGATGCTTTTCCTTGAGTTTTCTGTTGCTTAATTGAAAGTGGGTTAAAATCCACATCAGGTTCTAAGGAGGATCCTGGGAGGAATAGTAACACAGGCCTTCCAAAAACAGTGGATAATTCAGAGACCATATATTTCTTGGTTTTGGAATTACTGTGTGATTTTTTTTTTTCTGGTTGTGCCATGCAGCTTGGGATCTTAGTTCCCCAACCAGGGATCCAACCCTGGCCCTTGGCAGTGAAAGAATGGAGTCCTAACCACTGGACTGCCCAAAACTCCTGATTTTTGTAAGGTGATTTTTTTTCTTTAAAAACACATTTTTCTTAGGGTGCTATTATGGTGTATTCTAAGAGTACCCAGAAACTGGTAGGTAAAAAGGCAAGGGACAATAGAGGTTTAAAATTAACTGTGGATGAATATATAGACAATCAAAATTTAAGGAGAACCTAGTCCTGCCGATCTTTTTGCTGCCTGTTTGACCATATGTGGTGGGGTTATTCATACTTACATATGAACAAGTAGCAGATATATGAGCTTGTTACTGTTAAGTTAAATTGATTAATCCTAGTGTTAATCAGCGATGTCTGTCTGTCCGTGTCATATAGTAGAGAGTTTGTTGTGACTGTAGACAGAGAGACCTACGTGACCAATTGAGAATGTATTTCCATCTGCTTGCTATCTCCTAAAATAAAATAATAAAGGTAAAATGCTGAGTCCAGTGCCTTGTGCAAAGGAAGCTTCTCTAAGACTTAACAACATGGAGAAATATCTACTGTATTTTAATTTGAAAATGGTTATAAAATGGTATGTAAAGCAATTTCCTAGCCAAATAGTTGTTTAGTTCTTATAAGCCAGATGCTGTTTTAGGAGCTAGGTACAAGAACTGAGTGGGGTGAACCTACCATTGCTTTATGCCGCATTTAGTTTTGTTACGCAGGAGAGATTGGTGCATCTTGCTATGATGTCCTCAATAGATAGAAAACATCTATTTTTCCCCTTATTTATTTATTTTTTGGGGGAGCCAGAGACTAATTTTGTGCAGGTATCTAATTTGCCCATAGATACCTGAGTAGGTGACCTCTCTGAGAGGTCAGTCACATGAGCCCTGCCCATCTTCTCCTCCTGGGGTTTAGGGCAGTGCTTTGGGAGAGCTCGTTTATCCCTCACTTTAGTCTAGGAGCAAGGTTTGGAAGTTGAAACGCATTCACTGAACCTCCTAAAGCACTAAGTAATCACAGCCTAAACCCCTCTGGAGACCTCCCTTTCTGGGGAAGTCTTGGCTGGGAGAATCATCGTGGTGAATTTCCTCCTTTATTGATGTGTCCTCTTTTGCCATAGTGTTGGACCTTTGAGATTTTTATTCTGGGGAGAAAGACTTAGAAACATAGTTTCTAGCCCATGGTCAGTTAAGCATTTGAGTCACATTGATGGGTTTCCCAAACCAATTTTGGCACTGGAGCCTTTAGTAATGGAAATTTGAGTTTTGTGGTCTGCTGACCATGGATGGCGCCACCCAACTGGCCCTCACTCCTTGCTTGGTCTCTATATGCTCTAAGGTAAGTCTTTAGGTCTCTGTACCTTAGTTACTTCCATAAGATCAGAGGGGATTTCCAACCCATTTTCTAACCATTTGACAAGGGTTAAGAAATCTGTACTTACAGAATTATTTGAACAGGAGAACCTCCCCCCACTGAGTAGTTACTATGAAACTTTTATTCCAGTAAGAAGAAAAATTAGTGATGTAAAACCCCAGAACCTGAAGGAATGAAGCCATTCTGAAAATGAATTAATGTTTGTACCAATTTGTTCCCAAGTCCTTATGTAAGTCCTTCTAATGAGAGTGCAAATTACTGACCAACCTTTGGTATTTCTTTCAGGGACACCTGTGTGGTTCTTTGTGAAAATTGCTCCAATTCGAAATGAACAGGATAAAGTGGTTTTATTTCTTTGCACTTTCAGTGACATAACCGCTTTCAAACAGCCGATTGAAGATGATTCATGTAAAGGTTTGTAATTCTGATTTGTACAAATACTTTTAAACCTTTTTTTTTTTTTTTTTGCCTATAGTGTGACTCTTTGTTACAGAGAATTTGAGGTTGCCACAGCAATCTCTGCACAAGGACCAAGGTTTAAACTTTAATTTGTGTTGGATAAAGCATTGTATCATTCTGGAATGCATTGAGGGAAAAGAAAGTGAGGAAAAAAGCTTTGGTTAGGAAGGCATTTTAATCAACTTCATACCTCTGTAGATTAACCCTTTCCAAGTAGTCAGAAGAAGGTAATTGGGCACCTCTGGTATCGTCAGAACCTTTGTAGGTTTTCACATGACAGATGTCAGTTAACCAAATGAGTGGCTCATGACCACATTTATCTTATTTCTATATATACTTCTTTAAATTTGACTGAGTTCTAGCATTTTCAGAGTGTTAAAGCAGATTTTAACACATTGCTACCTCTGTGGTTGGTTAAGTCTGTGGCTGGTTAATTCATTGGAAACATGGCATTAATGAGTCCAGAGTCTTCAGTAACATTCCCATATGGGTCACTTAATCAGCTCGGGAACCACAGATTTTAGCACTCAGCTCAGCCGTATCACATACACGTATTGTTTGAATAACGCTGGGGACCTAGGAGAGGAGATGGCTCAGGACGTCTAGAACAGTGATATCCTGAAGTGGTCTAGCCCATCAGGCTGTCAAACCCAGAAGTCTGGAATTAGGAGGTGTCAGAGCACTCTTTTCCAAGATAGCCAAGAGGCCAGGAGCTCTTTCTCGTGGCAGTATTTCCTGGCTGGGAGGCTGATTTTTCAGCTCTGCCTGAGACCCTGCTCCTTGCATTTTTCTGAGAAGCAGCAGAGAGATAGGAGTGAAGTTCAAGGGAGAGTAAAACTGGGGCATGTTATCCTTGATGTGACAAAACTGTGATTGTTAAATGGCAAGAAAGGAAGAAATAAAAAGCTTTCCATGGCTGCTCCCTCTGGGGCTGTGTCCTCTGAGGGTGTATAAAGTCCTACCACGTTTGGATGCTCATTTTTATAGAGTTCAGAGCACAATGCTGGGCATACCAGTGCATCCTATTTCTTTCTTTTTTTTTTTTTTTTTGTTTTTACAATGTATAGCTCAATAAATCAATGACAGCCTGCCTTTGGGTTTCCAGACCAGAGCAGATGTAAATAAAGTCTCTCCACTTGTCTCAGCCTCCCACAGTCTCCTTTTCTCCTGCAGATTTGTGATTCCCTGATTTCTGGTTTCTGACATGAAGATTTCTCAGTGCAGTAGCTATCACAGGGCGATAGACTCACTCATGATGAGTGTCATCCTGTTACCGTCTAGAAAGGCCGTTCGCTTTTTTAACTGGGTAAACACATAAACAGCATTTTAAAGATAATCTGATATTTTGACACTTATTTTTGCAAGTTTTCTCTGAAAAATGTGAACTAGGGGATGCGGTTGAGTCAGAACGTTTTCTTATCATCACCACTGGAACATTTTCAGGTTGATGTGAAGGGATTGTTCAGCAGGAAGAGCTGAGCCAACTTAGAGCACCCCCCACGGGGGTCCTCATGGCATTCTCAGGGAGCCTGAAAGAAGAGATAAATCAGACTGATGCAGGGAGACGCACTGAGGTTTATTTTTCAGGCATGACATGCTCCACTTCATTTGTCCTGCCTCACTCATGCCTTTCCCTTGCGGACAAAGGTTTTTGTACACACACGCACACCCTATTCCCTGTTAGCCAAGGGAACCAATATTAATCCTCTCTGTCCGTGAAATACATAGGAGTAATACACGGCTTGCTTCCTAAAAATTTAAAACATACACATGTGTGCACACACACACAAGTACACACTCTTTGGCTCTCAATATAGGAATGCAGACAGTGGATCATGTTTAATGTTTCCTCCAAGACAGGACTTTATAAGCCTGTCCATTTCAAATGCTATGGCAGATATGTTTAGACCTTCCCACTCATCATGTCACCGTGCCCCTGACCCACGTGGATTTGGTGGTCTGTTTAGGACGAGGTCAGATTTTATATTAGTCTGTTGATGATGGAAGAGCATGATAATTCTCCAGGCCTTGATTGTTGTAAGTCTATAAACTGCAGTTCTGGCTGCAAGGGTCCAATATAATGGTGGGAAAACATCTTGTAGATGGAAAATACACTGCCATGTGACTGGGTGATTCTCCTGACTTGACATTTCTCCTTGGAAGTGTTCTCACATTCCAGCCGGTCCAGCTGGGCTTTCAGTGCAGCACCTCAATTAGCATAAAAAGTCTGAGTGTTGGTGTCCCAGGCTTGCATAGAATTCATCTTTCTTTTTTCTAAGATTTATTCATATTTGGCTGTGCTGGGTCTTTGTTGCTGCACGGGCGTTTCTCTAATTGCGATGAGCGGGAACTACTCTCTAGTCGTGGCGTGTGCGCTTCTCACTGTGGTGGCTTCTCTTGTTGTGGAGCTCGGGCTCTACTGCATGTGGGCTTCAGTGCTTGTAGCAGGTGGGCTCCATAGTTGCGGTTTTCCAGGCTCTATATCACAGGCTCAATAGTTGTGGCACATGGTCTTAGTTGCTCCATGGCATGTGGGATCTTCCTGGACCAGGGATAAATATGTACCCTGCATTGGCAGGCAGATTCTTTACCACTGAGCCACCACGAAAGCCTGTAGGATTCACTTTTGAGGTGGAATGGAAGGATGGATATTTGAAAGCCCCAGAAAATCCCCAGGTATTTGCTCTTTGGCATAGCAATACGAGATGTTGTCCCATTAAAGCCAACTATGCTCAGATTGCCTTTAAAATGACTGTTTTCTCTGATCGCTTTGTGCCTAACTTTGGGGCTTGGGAGTGGGTGAATGCATCCTAACAGGAATTCAAGAAGCCAGTTGGTGCCTAACATTTTCCCATGAACAATCCACAAAGAGGAGAACGCAGAGGATCATTGGTGATAGACTATTTTAGCATCTGACACAACGTAACTCTCTTTTGGCCCTAAGCTCCATTCACATGTGATGGGCCCTGAGTATGCTCTCTAAGACCCTCTTTTATTTAGTGTATCAGTTCTCATGACCCTTTTCATGAATTATCTAGACCCCTGATTGCCTCATCTCCTCTTTCCTGTTCATCTTTTGGCTATTTCCCTTGATCTCTGATAAAAGAAGTGCCCCCAAATGGCATGGAGCAAGGGGATGAAAGGCAAGCTAGGTCTGCTGTTTGGTAACAGCTCTAGTGTATATGTGTGTGTGTGTGTGTGTGTGTGTGTGTGTGTGTGTGTGTGTGTGTGTGTGTGTGTGTGTGTGTGTTTAAAGGCTGAAGGAGAGAGTAGGTGGGAATTCTTGGTTGAAATGAGACTCAGGGACGCTCTGGGGTTTCATTTGTTCCCCATCTCTTGCTTTTCTGTTACTGTGGATAATTGGGAGTGGGCTGCAGGGTGCTTTTCTCTGTTGAAGCTGCCCTTGTAAACCAGGCAAGTGGATAGAGAAAAATTAGAGTGTAGGGCTCAGAGTTATTTTCCACATTGTTCACCCCACAATGAGTCACCCCTCTTGTTTGCTCTCTTACCTCACTGGATAATCTCACATTAAAGGAGCAAATTCATTTTCAAAGATCCACACATTTACTTCTAAATTCAGGGTTAAAATTGAGCCAAGAGTGGACAACAAAATGAATGTAAAACTCTGAAGGAGATTTTTAAAGGCCAAAGATGTAGAATATTCAGGGCTGAAGGCTCTGGCAGGCTGTCCTAACTGCTGACCCTTCTCCATGAGTCTTCACGTGGGGTACATATGAGGTGCTCTCGGGGAAGAAAGAGGGTAATAGATACAAAGCACAGGTCCCCTCCTCCTCCAATAGTCATATTTTCTTTCTCTGCCCTTAGGATGACTGGAAGGTGATGATGTAGTGACTTCTGCTTAAAGAAGCTATCCTAGAGTTTTGGTTATTGGTACATCGATAGGAGAAAGATCTGGGGGCAAGGAGACTTGAGGACATCTCGGCAGTGTCCACACTGACTGGTGGTCCCCTGTGTCCTTTGTTCTCTGCTGGGTGTTGGGTTATGGCTCCAACTCCTCTAAAGGGACCTCGTGACTCTTCAGATTAGGAAGAGCCTGGCCTCCTAGCCTTCCCCCTCCCCAGGGCAAGGGTACTTTAAGGAGTCCTCTGCAACTTCTGTTCCAAGTGCCTCGGTGTGGTTTTCTAGGGAGGGGCCTCTAGGTCTGTGTTTTCTTATATCTCTGGACTTGCCCTTGGAGGAGCTGGAATTTCAGCTCATCTCAGAACCATTTCTTCTGGCCTAGGGAGGATACAGGGATGTATGGGCTAAAGCAGCCTACTGGGGGGCTCACCCCATTTGAAGCCAGTAGCCAGTGTGGGCTCTAGTAAGGGAGAGAGGGTTGTCCTTACTGAGAATGGAGAAAGGGCTCGGTGAATACTTTCTAGCTGCTTATTAGATTGCAAACTGTGTTCCCCTCCTTCTGTCCTCCGTTCATGCTTTTTTCCCCCTTCTGCTCACCCCTCTCATCTTGCCTCATCATGTGATGCTTTGATCCTCCCATGACACCCCCAGCCCTACCTGCCATGTGGTGACCTTTAAGACAGAGCTAGAAGAATCCTGAGCTGGGGATTTCTTCATCTGAGCTCAGTTCCCTGTTGAACTCCCAAATGGGATATAATTGGAAGGGTGGGTGCAGAAATACCTCCTAAAACTGAACAGAGTTTGTAAAATGGGCTACTTTTCCTTTGGGACTTTATGTCTACTGGAAACCCAGATAGAAGTAGGACAATGGGAGAAAACAATTTGTTCTTCATCCACGTTTATTCAGCATATACACTCACTGGGTGTCTTTGGGGATGTTTAGCTTTAAGATTGATGCTGACCCTAAGGAAATGTAAGACAGAGACCCTGCTCCTTATAGTCTATTTTGGAGATGGGCAGACAGGTAAGCAAATAAGAACAATAAAGCCTAACCAATAATGTAATGGAAGTCTGCCTAAGGCAAATAGGGGTACATAGGCGGGAGCCGACGATTCGGCTGGGGATAGGTGGTATCAGGGAAAGGTTTCCTTGAAGGCAGAGGGCCTCCAAGCTGCCTTATTTTCCTTGTGGAAACCATGTGGCTTCCCTTAACAAGATCACCTTAAGCTCGATTCTCATTGAGTTATTCTCTCCCAGTTGGCCCCTTGGACAATAGGAAATTGACTTTTTCCAGCAGTGTTTTTCCTGATGCTCTACTGTAAGGGACATTGTTGGTCCAAATTGTACATTTATCTTCTACCAAACCCATTTGCTTCTTTTCTGTGTTTTCTTAAAATTTTTATTGGTGTATAGTTAATTACAATAGTATGTAAGTTTCAGGTGTACAGCAAAGTGATTCAGATATATTAATATATGTATGTGTATACATACATACTCTTTTTCAGATACTTTTCCATTATAGGTTATTACAAGTGAATCTATTTCCCTGTGCTCTACAGTAAATCCTTGTTTATCTGTTTTGTGTATAGCGATGTGTGTCTGTTGATCTCATACTCCTAATTCCTCCTCGCTATCCCCTTTGGCAACCATAAATTAGTTTTCTATGTCTGTGAGTCTGTTTCTGTTTTGTAAATAAGTTCATTTGTATCATTTTTCTTTTTTTTCAGATTCCACACATAAGTGATGTCATATACTTGTCTGTCTCAGTCTGACTGACTTTCTTCCATGTTTTCGATCTTATTGCATGGCTATCACCCCAGTTATGACCCAGAGGCCACCTGGATCGCCTCCTCTCTCCTTCTGCAGCCACTGATTCTACCTCGGCAGCTGTTCTCAAATCTCCCCTTGTCTCCTGGCTCAGGCCACAGCACTGGTCCAGGCCCTCCTGGTGTCTTGCCTGGGATTCTGACTGGTCTCCTATCTGTCAACCATTCCCACACTGCCATTCTCTCCTAGAATGCCCCCACCATATTTAAACTCCTTTACTGGATTCCCTTCGCGTTTCCGGTTGAAGTTCAGATTTGTTAACTTGCCGTCTAGGTTCTCACACCTAAGTTCTTCTCGGTCTGACCCTTGATGATCTCTTTAGCATCACTTCAGGCCATTGCCTGCATTCTCCTCCCCTCTGCATGCCATACAACATCCATCTAGCTCTTTAGAAGATCTTCCTTGTCACTGACATGTTACCCTGCTTTTTGATTTTTCTGCCTTCATGGGTGCTGTTCCTTCTGTGTTGGATCGTCTGTCTTTTCCTTCTTGACTTCAACTGGCTCCTACTCATCTTTGAAAAGTTTGCTCTAGTGTCACCTCCTGTGGGAAGCCCTCCCTGATAGCCTAGCCTGGCTTTGTTATGCCTTCTCTGGACAGTTTTGGCCATAGCACCCTGTACTCATGTGTTACAGAATTTAGCTTACTATATCATGGTTTTTAATTTACTTATAAGTCTTCTGTGCTAGAATACAAGCGCTTTGAGGCCAGAATCTGTACCTTACTCATCTTAGCATCCCTGGTACTTGGCACTTTGATGGTACATAATAGTTATGTTTGGAATTAATATGTGAATGAATGATGTTCTTCCATCTGGCTCAGCATGATTCCTATTACAAAGTGTTTAGAGCCCATAAAGAACAACATGGGGGGTGGCACTTGGGAAAGGACTTATTCCTCCCTTCAGAAGAGGCAGAGTCTGCCTGTCCTAGCAGAGGTGTGATGGGGGGTTTCATGGTGCCTGTCCATTTCCCCATCCAACACCCACTCACCTTCCTGTGCCCTTCACACTCAGTTGAGAGCAGAGAATCAGGGCTAGAGTGAGGGACTAGCCTGGGCCTGGGGAAATGCCTGAAAGTCCAGGAATCTTTCTTTTAATGTTTTGTGCCATGCCATCGGATGGACCAGGATCCCAAGCCCTGCCAGGCAGGGTCTGGGATATCTGCCCTGCCAAGTCCCTCTTGTCATTGGTCCCAGAGTGTAGGTCGTGGTGGAGGTGGTGGTGGTGGATGGGTAGGACTGAATGAGGGATGTACAGAACCCTTGCTGATGTTTACATGCACAACTGTTTTCTCCCCACCTGAAAAATATACTTTCTTCTTGTCTCGAAGAGCTTTGCAGAATTCATTTCCAGCTTTGTTTTGAGCTGAAGGAGAGCCTGACTCTGAAAGAGACTTTAAAAAATTCTAGCCCACAATTCACACAAGCAAATTCCAGTGAGCACTTTCATAAATGGCCCATCTAGGGGAAGATGTCAAAGACTCCTGGAGAATCTGGGCTGTCCCCTCCTGTCAACACCAGTGGGACTCCCTGTAGCCCGACCACCATGAGCCTCTTTTCACACCGACCCCAGCAAGTCCCATTTCTCTGCTTAATGGCATTGGGATGGATGAAAATGCCATTACCTTTTATTATAGCCCAGAACTTCTGGAAGAGGTAAAAAGACCTGATTTGCTATTCCTGCTATATTGATGAAAATTTGTACAGATTATGATCCTTAAAGGTTGTACAGAAAAAAAAGAGCCATCATTCTGCTTGACTCCATTGTCCTCTGGATTCTCAGTCTGTCTTGGAAAGGTGCTCCAGGGCAAAATTTGGTAAATGAGATTTCTGCTGCAAGGCACTGACTACTTCTAAACTCTTAAGGATAGAATATAAAATCGCTTAGTCTTGCTTTTAGCTGTCATATAGAAATAGTTGCATGCTCTGTTTATTTGCTATACACCCCCATCAAGGTCTTGGAGCTTCCTAACCCAAGCTTGGTTTGGAGAACCCCTACAGACTTTCAGGGGTCTCATGAGGCAATTGCCATGGTCATAAGCTTGATGCAGATGGCTTGTTGGATATTGGAATGGACAGTTGTCTCTGGGGACCTTTAAAACATCCCTCATGCATCTTAAATTCTTAGTAAAGATCACTTGTTCATCTTAGATTTTGGAGTATATAGTGGGAGGATTAGAAAAAGATCAATGTTTTACTTTCCTTGGAGGAACTAGTCCAAAGGGCCAAGGAGGCCTCAAGACAGTGTTTTAGTCTACTACTCAGAGCCCACTAAACTTAGTCAGTTTGCTTTACCAGGAAAATGCATCCTGCATTTAAGGTGTGTAGGTAGAGTATTTTAATTTCTACTTTACAGAGGAGAGAGTTGAGGCCCAGGGAACTTAAACAATTTGTTGGTGTTCACAAGCAAGCTGGAGGCAGAGATGGGACTTACATCCATATGTCTTTAACTCCAAGTTCAGTGCTAGGCTCATTGAGTTTCTAGTTTTAAGGGGACCTACATGCCATCAATTATCCTTCCCCCATCCCAGAGCAGATGAAAATCAACCAGAATTTTTTCCCCACCTCTCCAGAGTTTCTTATTCCCCTGGCTTTGGAGAATGTAGTACATGGAGTGATCATTTGACTAGTTTGTCTAGTTATTTAAAACCTAGAACCAGCTTGGTCTCTGCTAGGATCAGGCAACATGGGGCTTGTGAACAGCCTGGCCATACATTCAGAGAAACATTTCCATTGCCTGGTATTATCTGGCAGAAAAGTCTTGGGCCAGAGTAGAGTGATCTGGGTTCTAGACTCTTTAACTGCCTAGACACTCTGTGCCTCCGTTTCCCTATTTGTAAAACAATGCTACTATTAAAATCTGCCTTCCCTACTTCACAGAGCTATGACTAGGATCAAGTGAAAGCACAAAGGAAAAGTCCATCACTGCCCAGATTTCGGCATGTCCAAGGGCTTCTCTGAGCAGCAAGTTTTGATGGCGAGTGACTCATGGATGCTCAGGAGGACAGGGCGTCGGGTGGGGGTCTGCTTCTGACAGCGTAACTCGTGGTGTGAATGTCCGAGTGTCTTCAGGACCCAGGTGAACCTGTCTCTCCTGTCTTCCGCATGCTCCAGGCTGGGGGAAGTTTGCTCGGCTGACCAGAGCACTGACAAGCAGCAGAGGTGTCCTACAGCAGCTGGCTCCCAGCGTGCAGAAAGGCGAGAATGTCCACAAGCACTCCCGTCTGGCCGAGGTAAGGGCAAGGGCTTAGTTCATCTTAACCCTCCCCTCACTTCAGGCAGTCCCTGAGCTGAGAAAATGGTCCACTGGGAAAGTGCTGGCTTGGAAGGGACCTTTAGGACTCTGGACTCTTGTCTTTGCTGAGCTGAACACCATGATGTGTGACTCGGGGTAAGTGAGCTAACTCTTGTCAGCTTTGTACTTTCCCATACGTAAAAGGGAACTGCCAATTCCATTTGAAACTGCTTGAGATAAAAGCTGTCGGTTGACTCTTGGAAAGGAGGAGGAAAGGAGAGAGTGGTGCCATATATATGAAGGGGGCTTTACTTATAAACCTTTGCTGTTTGGGCAATGTTTACTATTATGGGAAAAGAAGATACAGGAAACAAAAAGGAAGAAAATAAAAATGACTTTAGAATCCCACTAACTAGATAACATTGTTATAATTTTTATGGGCTTGCCTTAACTCTTCTTTGCATTTAAGAAATATTCTATTTCCTCAAGCCTAAGCAATATATTTTTTTCACTCTAATGGAGTTGAGATGTATCTAAGAATCAATATGTGGATTTAAGGTGGGTTATATTGCCTTTTCTTCATTTTATATAATTATCAACATATGGAAAAAAAAGTGAAAGTATTAGTCAGTCATTCATGTCCAATTCTTTGTGACCCCAGGGACTGTAGCCCACCAAGCTCCTCTGTCCATGGAATTCTCTAGGCAATGATTCTGGAATGGGTAGCCATTCCCTTCTCAAAGGAATCTTCCTGATCCAGGAATCAGACCCGAGTCTCCTGTATTGCAGGCAGATTCTTTACTGTCTGAGCCACCAGGGAAGCCCAGTTATAAAAGTTTTCCTGGACAATAAATATACTTAATATTACTGTTGTTTCCATAACCTTTGTAGCACGGAGAACTCATGGTGTTTGTGTTCCTCCTTTTGCTGGGACAAGTGAGAGTCTGGGAAGCCTGGGCAAGTTGTTTGATCAGGCTTAATTACCGTGATTACTGTCTGTCTTTGGTGGTTTTGCATGCAAACCACTCTCATCTTCCTTTGGTGGGGCCTGGTAATTTTTGCCCGACTAGACCAAGTAAGGTCTAGTTAATTAGTAGGACCAATTAAGAACATTACACCTTCCATACAGCACATTTCCATCAGACCCAAAGATGCCAGACTTAGCTGTCTCTCTTCCTGGTGGTGGCCCGTCAGTTCTTAATCTGTGCGCAGAAGGCAGGGTGCTTCCTGACTTGCCTCTTGGCTCCCATACCCCTAAGGGAGATACTCCCAGTGTGGTGCAGCTGCCAGTGGGTGCTCTGTATATGTGCACCGAATGTCGAATGGGTTGACTACAGATGTCCCTATATGTATAGCAGCCAAAAGCTTCTGCCCATAGTGGGAATGGGGACATTCATTTGTGTCATGTTAGAGCAGGTGAGACCTTGGATGACGGTAGCATCATTTTTATCATGACGTGGGCTCATCTTATGATAAAAAAAAAAGGAGACCTTTCAGCTCACAGCCTGCACTCTGCCCCCGATGCTGCTTTTGGTTAATAAAGTTCCCTCCTCTCATGCTGCTCTCTGCCTGGCTCACTCCCATCCAGACACATTCCTGCTGTTCCTCTTACAGCACAGGCTTGCTCTGCCTGTGGATGTCTGTGTGCAGCTCCTTCACCGATGGCAAGTCTTTGCTCAAATCTCGTTTTCTTTTCGTGGCTACCTGTCTCAGTAAGAGATACAAAAACTAGTAGGATATTTATATCTGAAGAGATTGATTGCGAAGAGTTGGTTTATGTGGCGGTGGGGGCTGGCTGGACAGGTACAGAATGCACAGGGCAGGTTGGCCAGCTGAAAACTCTTGTGAGGAGCTGATGCTGAGGTCCACGGATGGAATTTCTTCTTTCTCAGGGAAACCTCAGTTCTGCTCTTAAGGCCTTTCAACTGATTAGATAAGGACAACCTAGATTATAGAGTGTAATCTCCTTTCCTAAAAGTCAGATGATTGTAGGTGTCAATCACATCTACAAAATATCTTCACAGAAGCACTTAGTGTTTGACTGAACAACTGGGTATCATGGCCTAGCCAAGCTGACACATGAAACTAACCATTATGGTTTATTCCTTGTCAATTCGGCATCCGTGTACATTTCCTTAAACCATGTTTAATCTCCAAATAAAGACAAAAGTTGAGCACTGAAGAATTGATGCTTTTGAACTGTGGTGTTGGAGAAGACTCTTGAGAGTCCCTTGGACTGCAAGGAGATCCAACCAGTCCATCCTAAATTAAATTAGTCCTGAATGTTCATTGGAAGGACCGATGTTGAAGCTGAAACTCCAATACTTTGGCCACCTGATGTGAAGAACTGACTCACTGGAAAAGACCCTGATGCTGGGAAAGATTGAAGGCAGGAGGAGAAGGGGATGACAGAGGATGATATAGTTGGATGACATCACTGACTCGATGGACATGAGTTTGAGTAAACTCCGGGAGTTGGTGATGGACAGGGAAGCCTAGCGTGCTGCAGTCCATGGGGTTGCAAAGAGTCGGACACAACTGAGTGACTGAAGTGACTGAAAGACAATAGCGAAGTCATACTTCCACCTAACATGATCCTATCATCTATTTTAATTAAACTTTTAATTTTGTATTGGAATATAGCTGATTCACAATGTTGTGATACTAATAGTTTCTGGTGGACAGCAGAGGGACTTAGTCATACATATACCTGTATCCATTCTCTTGCATATAATCAAAACATACCAACCCTCCCCCAGAGGAGGATGCAAAGTCCTTGGGTGAGATCCATGCTTCTCCTTGACATCCTGTAACTTAAACAGTGTGATATAAACTTAAGTCCTATCTGTACATCTTGTGTAAGATGATAAAGGAATAAGAGGGAAGAAAATAAAAGTAACAAATAAAATAAATTGCCTATATATACACACATGCAAACATTCATAACAAAATAAATACTCATAACTCTTAATCCTCTCCTTAACCTGCTCTGTTATTCTCCACTTAACATCTCCCAATATACTCTGAAATTGGAATTGTTAGTCACTTAGTCGTGTCCAACTCTTTGCGACCCCAAGGACTGTAACCTGCCCGGCTCCTCTGTTCATGGGATTTTCCAGGCAAGAGTACTGGAATGGGTTGTGATTCCCTTCTCCAGGGGATCTTCCAAACCCAGGGATCGAACTCAGGTCTCCTGCATTTCGGGCAGATTCTTTACCATCTGAGCTACTAGGGAAGCTATACAGTTTACTCATTTATTGTATTTACTGTTCACTAATATATCCCAAGCATTTAAAACAGTGTTTGGCACATAGTAGATGCTCATAAATGTGTTTTTTTCTTAATTGATCAGATGGATGAAAGAAAGGAAATGACGTTGGTGTTTCTGTCTACCTGTCTGACATGAGTAAGTGCTGATTGACTGGCAATATGAGGCAAACATCTGGGTCCAGGGGCTAGTAAATTTTAATTAGCCTGGCTAGAGGCTTATAGATTTTATTGATCTTTTCAAAGAACCAACTTTTGGCTTTGTGGATTTTCTCTACTGGTTTCCTGTTTTAAATTTCACTGATTTCTGCTCTAATTTTTTTTTTCCTTCTGTTTAGTTTGGATTGAATTTACTCTTCTTTTTCTAGCTTCCTGAGAAGGAAGCTCAGTTTATTGATTTTTGATCTTTCTTCTTTACTAAGATATGCTTTCAATCCTATAAATTTCCTTTTAAATACTGCTTTCACTGTATCCCACAAATTTTGATAGGTTGTGTTTTCATTTTCAGTTTGTTCAAAATTAAAACTTTCTATTGAGATTTTTTTCTTTGACCCCATGTGTTATTTAGAAATGTTGTTTAATCTCCAAGTATTTGGTGATTTTACCACTGTCTTTCTGTTACTGATTCCTGGTTTAATTCCACTGTGATCTGAGGGCAGACATTGTTTGATTTCTATTCTTTTTAAATTTGTTGTGTTTTATGGCCCAGTGTGTGGTCTGTCTTGGCAAATGTTGCATGTGGGCTTGAGAAGAATGTATATTCAGCTACTATTAGAGGAAGTAGTCTATAGATGTCTTTTATATTCACTTGACTGATGGTGGTGTTGAGTTCAGCCATGTCCTTACTGATTTTTGCCTGCTGGATCTGCACGTTTCCATTAGGGGGCTGTTAAAGTCTCTAACTATCATAGTGGATTCATCTATTTCTCCTTACAGCTCTTTTAGTTTTTGCCTCAGGTATTCAGTTCTTTCAGCTTTTGCCTCTGGTATTTAACATTTTGATGCTCTGTTGTTTGGTGCCTACATATTAAGGATTGTTATGTCTTCTTGAAAAACCCAGCTCCTTTATCATTATGTAATGCCATTCTTTTTTAATTTATTTTTTAATTGGAGGATAATTGCTTTATAATGTTGTGTTGGTTTCTGCCATACAACAGCACGAATCAGCCATAATTATATATATATATCCCCTCCCTGTTGAGCCTTACTCCCCTCCCCCATCCCACTCCTCTAGGTCATCACAGAGCATCAGGCTGGGCTCCCCGTGTTATATGGCAGCTTCCCATTAGCTATCTATTTTACACATGATAGCCCAATCAAAAAATGGGCAGAAGACCTAAACAGATATTTCTCCAAAGAAGACATACAGATGGCCAATAAATATATGAAAAGATGTTCAACATCGCTCATTATTAGAGAAATGCAAATCAAAATTATAATGAGGTATTACCTCACATCAGTGAGAATGGCCATCATCAAAAAATCTCCAAATGATAAATGCTGGAGAGGATGTGGACAAGAGAGAATCCTCTGCTCTGTTGGTGGGAATGTAAGTTGACACAGCCACTGTGGAGAAGAGTATGGGGATTCCTTATAAAACTAGGAATAATACTACCATATGACCCAGCAATCCCATTACTGCATATATACCCTGAGAAAATCATAATTGAAAAAGACACATGTGTTGTAATGCCATTTTTTATCCCTGATAACTTTTCTTGCTATAAAGTTTCTGGTCTGTCAGGAATGAATATTACAACTCCCACTTTCTTTTGCTTAGCATTGGTATGGTAAATCTTTCTTTATCTTTTATTTTAATCTACTTGTGTCTCTATATTTAAAGTGAGCTTCTTATTGACAGCATATAATTGGGTCTTATTTCTTGATCCACTTTGATAATCCCTGTATTAATTGGCCTATTTAAACCATTGACATTTAAAATGATTATTGATATAGTTGGATTAATATTTACAAAATTTGTTGCTGGTTTTTGTTTGTTGTCCTTGGTTGTGTGTTTCTATTTTGTTTTCCACTTTTTTTGCCTTTTATGGTTTTAACTGAGAATTTTATATGATTCTATTTTTTTCTCTTTCCTTAGGATATCAATTATACTTCCTTTTTTACATTTTTTTTAGTGGTTGCCCTAGAGTTTGCAGTATACATTTACAAGTAATCCAAGTCTACTTTCAAATACAGTCAACCCTAGGTATTCACAAGGGATTTTTTCCAGGACCCCTCACAAATACCAAAATCCATGGATGCTCAAGTCTTCTATATAAAATGGCATGTGTTTGTATATAACCTAAGCATATCCTCTTATATACTTTAAATCATCTCTAGATTACTTATAATACCTAATACAAGTAAATGCTCTGTAAATAGTTGTAAATTTAATAATGTAACTGCTGTGAAGATAGTTGCTGGTGGGGCAACAAATTCAAGTTTTGCTTTTTGGCACTTTCTGGAATTCTTTTCTGAATATTTTGATCTGTACTTGGTTAAGTCCACAGGTGTGAAAACCATGGATTTAGAGGGCCCACTGTAAACTGTGGGTTGGGAAAATCCCTTGGAGGAAGAAATGGCAACCCACTCCAGTATTCTTGCCTGGGAAATCCCTTGGACAGAGGAGTCTGGCAGGCTACAGTGTGTGGGGTCACAAAGAGTTGGACATGACTGAAGTGACTGAGCATGCATACCCTGTAATATACTGCTTCATGAGCAGTGCAGGTACTTTGTAATTAAATACTCCTCTAATTGTTCTGTCATGTCCCTTGGATTATTCTTGTGATTCACTTATTCATAAATGTACGTAAGTATATATATACATATATATATACACAAACACACATTATCAAATACATTGCTGTTACTTTGAACAAGCTTTACCTGTTAGATCAATTCAGCATAAGAAAAGTTTTCTCTTACCTTCCCTTATTCCTTCTGCAGTGTGCAGTATTCTTCTTTTTAATTAAGTAGGTCCAACTTTATGATTGATATTATTTTCCTTCTCTCTGAAGAAATTTTTAATACTTTCTTGCAAAGCATTTCTGCTGGCAACAAATTCCCTCAATTTGTATCTGAGGAAGTCTATTTATCCTTTCACTTTTGAAAGATAATCTTCCAAGGTATAGAGTTCTAGTTTGGTGTTTGTTTTCTCAACATTTTAAATATTTTTAAATATTTCACTCTACTCTTTTCTTGCTTGTGTGGTCTCTGAGTGGAATTATGGTGTAATTCTTACCTTTGCTCCTAATAGGTTAGGATTCCCCCCCACCCCCACCCCCCGGATTCTGGATTCTTTTAGGAACTTTTGTTTGATTTTCTGCAGTTTGAATATGCTGTGCCTAAGTGGGTTTTTTCCCCCCATTTCTTTTCATTATCTTGGTGTTTACTGAGCTTCCACTATCTGTGGTTTGGTGTCTGACATGAATTTTGGGGAAATTATCAGTCATTATTGCTTCAAATATTTCTTCCATTTTCCCCCTTATTTTCCTTCTGGTATTCCCATTTCACATATGTTACACATTTTGTAGTTGTCTCACAGTCCTTGGACATCCTGTTTAATTTTAATTTTTGGTCCTTTTCTCTTTGCTTTTTAGTTTTGAAGGTATCTATTGACATGTTCCCAAGCTCAGAAATGCTTTCCTCTGCCATGTCCTGTCCACTACAGAGCCTATCAAAGGCATTCTTTATTTAAGTTACAGTATTTTTGATCTCTAGCATTTCTTTTTGGTTCTTTCTAAGAATTTCCATCTCTGCTTACATTTCCTGTCTGTTCTTGCATGCTGTCTATTTTATCCATTAGAACCCTTAGCATATGAATCATATTTTTAAAAATTTATGATTTGATAATTCCAATATCCCTGCCATATCGAGGTCTGGCTCTGTCTTTTTAGACTGTATTTTTTTGGCCTTCAGTATGTCTTGCTACTTTTTGTTAAAATCTGGACATAATGTTCTGGGTGAAAGGAACTCAGTTAAGTAGGCCTTTAGTGTGGTGTAAGATATCCGGGCGGGGAGCGGGGGCACTGCCCAGGGGCGCTAGTGATAAAGAACCTGCCTGCCAGTGCAGGAGATGTAAAGAGAGGTGGATTTGTTCCTTGATTCGGGAAGATCCCCTGGAGGAGGGCATGGCAACCCACTCCAGTATTCTTGCCTGGAGAAATCCCTGGTGGGCTACAGTCCATAATGTCGCAAAAAGTTGGACAGAACTGATGCGACTTATCATGCACACAAGATGTCAGGGGAGAGGAATCATTCATAATCCCATGATTTGTTGTTGTTCCGTCGCTAGGTCATGTCCAGCTCTTTGTGACCTCATGAACTGCAGCACACCAGGCTTCCCTGTCCTTCACTCTCTTCCGGAGTTTGTTCAAACTCATGTCTATTGAGTTGGTGTATTTAAAAATGGTTAGTTTCATCCTCCTCCTTCTAGAAGCAGGAGTTATGGTTCCCAAAGGGGAAGGTAGGGGAGGGATAAAGCAGGAGTTTGGGATTAGCAGATATAATGTACGTAGATCAGGCTGGAGGACGCTTTTCACAGGTTGAGTTCTCTGGGATGCAGATGCTGAGTAACATCAGTGAAAGAAAGGGAGGAGGAAGCAGCATTGGGAAGGGCAAGCAGCAGACACACTGCAGATCTGCTAGAGGCCCTGCCAGCCCAACAGGGAGCTCTGCAGCAGACACAGCAGCCGCAGGAGACCCACACAGAGCGGGAAGGGCCAGGCCCCTCCACCACCTTCTTGCTCAGTTATTGGTGGGCGCCTCCTTGGGAAGCTCGTTTCTGCCCCTTAGGAGGCACACTCCACAGCCGGGCAGAGAACCCTTTCTTTGGAGCAGGATCTGCGTCTACTACCACCTTGCTGCTCTAACTCTCTCTGCCTTTATAGGAAGGGAAGTCATGGTTGGTATATGAGCATCCATCCTGCTCAGCAGGATTCACCTTATGGTCTTCATGCAGGAGTGACCCTGCTGGACTCTGGGCTGGCTGGGACCACTCCTTGCTTCTCTCTTCATGAGATGGTTTGGGGGAATATATGGAGGGGAACCATCTCTTCCTGTCACATCTTCTCACTTCCCTATGAGGGACCCAGGTCAGGATAAAATCTGGGCCATTCAATCGTGATGGCGAGAGCACAGGCACACCACTTCAGTCACATCACAGCCCACAGCTCATGACACCATCTCACTGTAGGGAGATCAGGTAAATGCTGTATGTGCTGCTGGTTTTCCTGTAGGTGACAGGCATCGTGGGCTGAAAGAGCATTAAACATTACAGCCCACTCGACCACTTCCTGTGTGATCTGGGGCCAGTGATTTCACCTCTAAGAATTTCCATTTCTTTCTGTTTCTTCTCTTCAAATGGAGGGAATGAGTTCAACTGAAAATAATATGTACTCACAGATTTGTGAAGAGTAAGGCAGGTTATGAATGTGAACGAACACTTTGGTATATAGTAAATGTTCACACGGAGAAGGCAATGGCACCCCACTCCAGTGTTCCTGTCTGGAGAATCCCAGGGACAGAGGAGCCTGGTGGGCTGCCGTCTATGTGGTCGCACAGAGTTGGACACGACTGACGCGACTTAGCAGCAGCAGCAGCAAATGTTCACAATGTTAGTTTAATATTGTTTTGAGTTTTTGTTCTTTATCTTGCTTTTAAAATTTTGCTGAAGAGAAAGAAATCTTGCCATTTGCAATGGCATGGATGGACCTTGAGGGCATTGTGCTAAATGAAATATGTCAGACAGAGAAAGACAAATACTGTATGATCTTATTTTTATGTGGAACTAAAACAAAGCAAAACAAAAACCTCCTGATCTCCATAGATAACAGACAACAGATTGGTGGTTGCCAGATGCAGGGGGTGAGGGCAAATGAAATTGATGAAGGAGGTCAAAAGGTACAAACTACCAGTTATAGAGGAGATAAGTTCTGGAGATGTAATGAAGCATGGTGCCTATTGTTTGTAATACTGTATTGTGTATTCAAAAGAGTAGTTAAACATTCTTATTACAAGAAAAAAATTTGTAGCTACACGTGGCGATGTATGTTAATTAGACATTGTGGATGTCATTTTGCAATGTATATAAATAAAGAATCATTATGTTATACATCTGAAACTAATAGGATGTTTCCCTGATGACTCAGACGGTAAAGAATCTGCCTGCTATGCAGGAGACCTGGGTTCAATCCCTGGGTTGGGAAGATCCCCTGGAGGAGGGCATGGCTACTCACTCCAGTATTCTTGCCTGGGTATCTAATAAACAGAAAATAGGATGTTACATGTCATCCTACATTTCTCATTAAGAAAAAAATTTCAATTTTCAGAAGTAAAACAGGTTTTTTGTTGGGTTCATATATACATATATATTTCATATATATAGTGTTCATATATATTTATATTGATTTTTTAAAAACAAAATGTCATAATACTATATATGTTATTTTCCAGTTTGCTCTTTCCCCCACTTCCTAGCATATTTGGGATATTTTCCTAAGAGCACATATCCTTTTCATTCTTTTTAATGGTTGCTTTGTAGTCATTGCACGACTATATCTAAAGCTATTTAGTTAGCTGTCCCCTTGTTGATATGTAATTAGATTGTTAACAGTCTTTGGTTATTGCAGATCATAATGCTTCAGTGAACCTCTTTGTGTATTTTTGTTTTAATTTAGAAAACCTTAAGACATTCAGAGTAGTAAAGAGTAATTTAACAAGTTTTCATTTACCTATACTGTTTATATAGTACATGCTGACAATTTCTCACTCCAGTTTCTTTTTTAAAAATTAAGATATTACACGGGAATCCCCTGGTGGTCTAGCAGTTAGGACTTGGCAATTTCACTGCTGTGAGCTCCGGTTTGATCCCTGGTCAGGGAACTAAGATCCTGTAAGCTGCATGGTGCAGCCAAAACCAAAAGCACATGAAAATGTTACAGGTAAAGTTGAGGTCCTCTTAGAATTTATTCCCAGAGGTAGCATTACCCTAAGCTGTATGTCTCCTTGCTATCGGTGTTTTGATATTTTTATTATATTTGTGTTCATAAACATATATATACTCTGATTTGTGCTTTTAAGAATGTATTTTCACAAATGGTATCATATTTTATGACTTGTATTTATACTCAACATTAATTTTTGAAAGCTTTTTATTTTAAAATTATTATAGACTCACAGTAAGTTGCAGGGCTTCCCTGGTGGCTCAGAGGTAAAGAATCCACCTGCCAATGTAGGAGATGCGGGTTCAATCCTTGGGTCTGAAAAGTCTCCTGGAAAAGGAAGCGGCAACCTACTCCAGTATTCTTGCCTGCAAAATTCCATGGACAGAGGAGCCTGCCGGGCTGCAGTGCATGGAGTCGCAAAGAGTCAGACAAAACTGAGCAACTAAACAACAACAACAAGTTACAAAACTAGTACACAGGTTGCTTTGTACCCTCCACTCAGCTTCCCTCAGGGGTAGCATCTTATGTAACTACAGTCTAATAGTATACAGTGTAACATATAACTATAGGAGATCAACATGTGTTCAGTTCAGTTGCTCAGTTGTGTCAGACTCTTTGTGACCCCATGGACTGCGGCATGCCAGGCCTCCCTGTCCATCACCAACTCCCAGAGTTTATTCAAACCCATGTCCATTGAGTCAGTGATGCCATCCAACCATCTTATCCTCTGTAATTCCCTTCTCCTTCCGCCTTCAATCTTTCCCAGCCTCAGGGTCTTTTCAAGTGAGTCAGCTCTGTGCATCAGATGGCCACAGTATTGGAGTTTCAGCTTCAACATCAGTCCTTCCAATGAATATTCAGGACTGATTTCCCTTAGGATGGACTGGTTTGATCTCCTTGCTGTCCAAGGGACTCTCAAGAGTCTTCTCCAACACCACAGTTCAAAAGCATCAATACTTCGGCACTCAGCTTTCTTCACTGTCCAACTCTCACATCCATACATGACCACTGGAAAAACCATAGCCTTGACTAGACAGACCTTTGTTGGCAAAGTAATGTCTCTGCTTTTTAATATGCTGTCTAGGTTGGTCATAACTTTCTTTCCAAGGAGTAAGCGTCTTTTAATTTCATGGCTGCAATCCCCATCAGCAGTGATTTGGGAGCTCCCAAAAATAAAGTCTGCCACTGCTTCCACTCTTTCCCCATCTATTTGCCATGGAGTGATGGGACCAGATGCCATGATCTTAGTTTTCTGAATGTTGAGCTTTAAGCCAACTTTTTCACTCTCTTCTTTCACTTTCATCAAGAGGCTCTTTAGTTCTTCTTCACTTTCTGCCATAAGGGTGGTGTCATCTGCATATCTGAGGTTATTGATATTTCTCCTGGCAACCTTGATTCCAGCTTGTGCTTCTTCCAGCCCAGCGTTTCTCATGATGTACTCTGCATATAAGTTAAATAAGCAGGGTGACAATATACAGCCTTGACATACTCCTTTTCCTATTCGGAACCAGTCTGTTGTTCCATGTCTACTTCTAGCTGTTGCTTCCTGACCTGCATACAGATTTCTCAAGAGGCAGGTCAGGTGGTCTGGTAATCCCATCTCTTTAAGAATTTTCCACAGTTTATGGTGATCCACACAGTCAAAGTCTTTGGCATAGTCAATAAAGCAGAAATACATGTTTTTCTGGAACTCTCTTGCTTTTTCGATGATCCAGCGGATGTTGGCAATTTGATCTCTGGTTCCTCTGCCTTTTCTAGAACCAGCTTGAACATCTGGAAGTTCACGGTTCACATATTGCTGAAGCCTGGCTTGGAGAATTTTGAGCATGCTCAAAATCAACATGTGTAGAATATTGTTAATTAAAGACCATATTCAGATTTCATCAGCTTTTTACATGTACTCATTTGTGTGTGTGTGCCTTTGTACAATATAAACTTGTGAGTATGTATTTAGTTTCATAAGAAGCTTCCAAGCTATTTGCCAGTTGCAGTTGGTTGTACCATTTTACATATGAAACATCCAGTTTCTATCCTGCCAGCATTCGACATTGCCACTATTTTTTATTTTAACCATGTTAGTGAGTATGTAGTGATAGCTCATTGTGGTCGTAATTTGCATTTTAAATGGATAAAGATATTGAATGTCTTTTCATGATCTTGTTTTCCAACCATATTTCCAACCTAGTGAAATGCCAGTTCATGTCTCTTGTCCATTTTCTGAGTTCTGTTAACATGTCTTCCTTTTTTATTGCTTTAGAAATATCAGCTTAATTTATTCTTTTATTATTGGAGTATAATTGCTTTATTATGTTAGTTTTTGCTGTACAACAAAGTGAATCAGCTCTTTGTAGAGATGTCAGCTTACTTTAAATCCTCTGGTTTGGTGTTTACTTGCCTCTTAGAGTGAGCTTATGCACGACCTGAGATTGTTGGTGGGAGTCCATTGGGTCCCCAGTTGATGAGGCATCTGGATGTGGTGGTTGAGTTTGCCCATGAGATTCATAAATTTTCACCTGGTTCAGACCAACTTTCCTGTACATGTTTTTAGCCCTGGGGCTCCCAACCGTGTTGGGAGCAGGAGTTTGGCCCCACAGTCGTATATGGCATGTACTTGGGGTTCTGGTCTCTTGCATATAATCCTTTTCTATCCAAAAGGCCAGACAGATGACCAGTTTCTTTTTTATATCTCTGAGATATGGTTAATGGTCTTCTGTTCCAAGCCTCTTTGTCAGGGCAGCCCTTTGCCACCCCAGCAAGAGCATGTGGCTTCCCTTCCGGTCCCCTCCAGTGCGTACCCAGCCCTGATAAGCCCTGTTTCTGAAAAACTCCTAGACTGTTTCGTTTTGGCTCCTACTGGCAGCTTTGGTTTTGCATTCCTCTTACTGTTCTGGCGCCTAAGATTTTGAACTTTATTATTTCTTTTTGAACGTTTGAATTTTTAAACAGTGTCTCAGTGTGTTGGGTATACATGGATGGCTTACCATTATTACTTAGTCCCTTTTACTGATTATTAGCTCTCTAAATACTTGTGCTAGTATGAAAATGATGGGTTACTAGGAGTGGAATTAAGGAGACAGGGTAGAAACATTTCAAACTGGGGTAGAAACTGCCAAGTTCACACAAGCTTATGCCACTTTGCCAATTTCTTTCTTCTCTCACTGTTACCAATATTAATTGCTATCAGTTTGTACTCAGTCTTAAGTTTTAGCATTTCAGTTAATTTTTAAAGGAAGAACACCTACTTCTCAAAGACTGTGCAAGGGTTTGGTCTGATAAATATGAAGCTGCCTTCCTTATGTGCAAAAAAGTGGTGTCATGGCCGCCCATCAGTCAGACAGGCGTGAGGAGCGCACAAGACAGCCCAGCACCAACCACCTCACAGGCAGTTGGACAGAGATGCAGAGACCAGAAGTTTATTTATTGGACACCCGCACAGCTGGGCTTACTCTTCTCATTCCCAACTGACGAGCGGGTGTACTCTCCTTGGCTGAGGGAGACTGTGTGGAGGCCAAGCCAGTAGTTTGTGTGTGTGTATGTGTACTCAGTCATGTCCCACTTTTTATGACTCTGTGGATTATGTAGCCTGCCAGACTCCTCTGTCCAGGGGGTTTCCCAGGCAAGAATACTGGAGCGGGTTGCTGTTTCCTTCTCCAGGGAATCTTCCCGACCCAGGGATCGAACCTAGGTCTCCTGCATTGCAGGTGAATTCTTTACCGACTGAGCCACTGGGGAGCCAGTATTAGGGTCCCTAGTTTTTGGGTCCCTCAAGCCAGAATGGGAATACCAGACCATCTGACCTGTCTCTTGAAAAACCTGTATGCAGGTCAGGAAGCAACAGTTAGAACTGGACATGGAACAACAGACTGGTTCCAAATAGGAAAAGGAGTATGTCAAGGCTGTCTATTGTCACCCTGCTTATTTAACTTATATGCAGAGTACATCATGAGAAACGCTGAGCTGGAAGAAACACAAGCTGGAATCAAGGTTGCCAGGAGAAATATCAATAACCTCAGATATGCGGATGACACCACCCTTATGGCAGAAAGTGAAGAAGAACTAAAGAGCCTCTTGATGAAAGTGAAAGAGGAGAGTGAAAAAGTTGGCTTAAAGCTCAACGTTCAGAAAACTAAGATCATGGCATCTGGTCCCATCACTTCATGGGAAATGGATGGGGAAACAGGGGAAACAGTGTCAGACTTTAATTTTTTGGGGCTCCCAAATCACTGCAGATGGTGATTGCAGCCATGAAATTAAAAGACGCTTACTCCTTGGAAGGAAGGTTATAGCCAACCTAGAGAGCATATTTAAAAGCAGAGACATTACTTGGCCAACAAAAGTCCGTCTAGTCAAGGCTATGGTTTTTCCAGTGGTCATGTATGGATGTGAGAGTTGGATGGTGAAGAAAGCTGAGGCGCCGCAGAATTGATGCTTTTGAACTGTGGTGTTGGAGAAGACTTTTGAGAGTCCCTTGGACTGCAAGGAGATCCAATCAATCCATTCTAAAAGCGATCAATCCTGGGTGTTCATTGGAAGGACTGATGTTGAAGCTGAAACTCCATACTTTGGCCACCTCATGCAAAGAGTTGACTCATTGGAAAAGACCCTAATGCTGGGTAGGATTGGGGGCAGGAGGAGGAGGGGACGACAGAGGATGAGATGGTTGGATGGCATCACTGACTCGATGGACATGGGTTTGAGTAGACTCCGGGAGTTGGTGATGGACAGAGAGGCCTGGTGTCCTGCAATTCATGGGATCGCAAAGAGTTGGACACGACTGGGTGACTGAAATGAACTGAACTGAACAAGCCAAAATCACTAGTAGAGGCTGCCAGATTGTATGTGAGCAAAGGTGTTTTTTCTGAGAAATAGGCTGCATGTGCCTTGAACTTGACATTTCCCACTCCACTATTTTTTTTTTGTGGGGGGGGAGCAGGGGAGTGTTGACTTCATTTGACTCTTCAGACTCAGCGTAAAGTGACAGCACTCAGGGGCGTCTCACCATGCAACATCGTATTCTGTTGTTTTGTACATGAAAACGTTAATAACTTTGGCAACAGGAACTTCTGCCACAATGACCTGGGTTTGGAGCTCATTTTGTCTCTCATAGAGTCGTTTTTGAATACTCGCACTATCTCAATATGCCACAAGCTGTGCCTGGGTAGTGAGTTTGTCATTTCTGGAGGTGTGTTGGGTGACCATTTGATGGCACATAGACGGTGAGTTTTGAAGTGTGGCTGGACTAATGGCCTCTGGTTGCCAACGGGCCCTGAAAGGCAGCCTGTGCCTGGTGGCTCCACGAGCCCTCAGGGCCACGGGGTTCCTTCCAGTCAGTGCTCTGGATTCAGGGCTGAGGTCTTATGGGGGGACTGTTTGCATTTTTCCTGGGAGGGCCATATTGTTTATTCAAGCAGGTAGGGGAAAACTTGGAGAAGGCAATGGCACCCCACTCCAGTACTCTTGCCTGGAAAATCCCGTGGACGGAGGAGCCTGGTGGGCTGCAGTCCATGGGGTTGCTAAGAGTCGGACATGACTGAATGACTTCACTTTCACTTTTCACTCTCATGCATTGGAGAAGAAAATGGCAACCCACTCCAGTGTTCTTGCCTGGAGAATCCCAGGGACGGTGGAGCCTGGTGGGCCACCGTCTATGGGGTCGCACAGAGTCAGACACGACTGAAGCAACTTAGCAGCAGCAGCAGCAGCAGGGGAAAACTCACATGTTCAATGATGCCAGGGATCAACTCTACATTTGATTTTGATTAAAAAAAAAAAGCTTGTCAATGAACAGCTTAATTGAGGTTTAAGGATTTTTTGCAGGTTTTTTTCCCTTAGAGACAGGATGATGTAGTGGAAAGAGGAAGGGATTTAGAGTCAGACTAACCTGAGTTCTGTCCAAAACTCCATTGCATTCCAGCTGTGTGATTTTATACAAGTTGCTTAACCTCACTCATCTTTCGTCATCCTCATGAAATAAAGATGCTACCTACCTACTCTGAAAGACCATCATGAGGATTCGTGACGCTTCCAAAGACACATCCAATCTTATTGCTCCCTGCTTAAAACTCCTTTAACATCGTCTTGTTATTTCCTTGGATAATTTAAAAATTTACGTTGTGACTCACAAGACCTAACTCCCCTCTCTAGCCGGACCCAGCTCTATGCTCACACTGTGTCAGCCAGTGGCAGGCACACTTGTCAGACTGTCCCTGGGGCCTTGGAAATGCCGTTCCCCTGCCTGAGACTTTTGCTGTGTCTTCTCTGCTGGGCTAGTTCCTACCCATCCTTCAAGCCCCAAGGTGGACATCAGACCTCCCCTGTGAGGCCTTCCCAACTGCCCTGTCCCACCTCAGGCAGGTAAACCTCACTTTCAGAGGCTCTCCTCGCCATGGGCACTTTCCTTTTTGAGCTCTCATGCCCTGGGAATGCTGCTGTTTAAAATTTGCCTCCTCCAATAGATGAAAGGTCCGTGAAGACAGTATCTCTCTTGTTTATTCTACATCTCTACCATTGAACGTAGTACCAACACCCAGTAAGTGCTTGATAAGTGTTCATTAAAGGAATGAATGAATGAAGAAGGATGCAAACACTTAATTCAGTGCCTGACACTTGCTAGGCCCTCAGTAAATATTGATTCCCTTTCACTTTTAACCTCTTCCTCCCCACCTGAATGTTGTCTGCCTCGATCGCGGATAATGGACAACTATTTGTAGCTGATTTGGATAACGTTGGCAGTGTTTCCATGACTCCACCGCATCACTAATACTCAAAAACTTGAGTTTTAAAAATGTAGCTGAAGAATTCAGAATAAAAAGTTAAAAGAATACCACTGAAGTACTCCTCAGCAAAACAGAGAACAAGAGTGTTGCCCAGTTGCATTTGACTATGGGCTTATATTTGTGGAGGTGTCATGGGCTGGTACTCTATTGTGACATAAAGTATATTGGTTAATACTTTTAATTGCTTCCCACTGCCTTTATCTCTCCCATTAAAGAACAAGTGAATCATGGAAAAAGTTCTAAAAATAGAGCCTGCCTGGTTTATGGAGAAGGGTGTTTATGACGGGAATTAAGCACGTGTTTTGCTCAGACGTCTTAGGCCCCAAATCAGGCTTTATTCTGTGGCTAGGGCCTCGTTAACATCCAGCTCTCCTTTTTTATTTGAACATGCTTTTTCTGGTGGGAACAGACTCTGTCCTCACTCTGTGGTTGTAAAAAACCCATGTTGTTTCTAAACAGGGGAGGTTTTTGGAGCTGTACTTGGGGAAAGGGAAAGAGACGCAGGTATAGGTGCTGAAGGAGGGGTTGTGCCTGGAATAAGGGGTTTAGGGAAAGCAGGGTTTCGCTTCACTCACAGTGGGAGGATGTCTGAGGCAGCTGTGAGGGATGATGGCGAGTGGGCTCTGTCTGTGGCCTTGATGGATAAATGAAGCTGGTTTGGAAGGTAAAGTGCTGAGTCCCCAGGGCTTCCCTGAAAGAGGGACTCCTCGTTCTCTGTGTTTGACTCTGGTTTCTTCTGCCGTCATCCAGGGAGATGACGCTGACATCCCCCGTGAGATGGTGGTCTTGAGGTGGCTGGCCCTTCTGACTCTTGTTGGAGTTCCCCCTGGCTATGTTGGATGGCCCGGTTTTCAGGCTCCCAGCGAGACTTTGCACGCTACTCTGTCCAGTGGTGCTCCCTGGTTCAAACCCACATCCTCTGTTTCCTGGGATTCTTTAGCATCATGTAGCAGGTCTTCCTGTGCTTCTAGACCTTCCTCTTCTGATCCTTCTTCCATGGTGATGCCCAATTATCCTCGCAGAGAGTGATTTGATTATGCACCTCCCTTACTTAAAGTTCTTACCTTTGCATAAACAGCACATCAAGGCTTGACCCCCCCTCCCTTAAATTTAGCTTCATTTCTCAATATTACCCTCTCTATACCCCCTCTCCTCCCCACCTCTGCCACTACCACATGAGAACAGCCACAACAGAAAGCAAGGACTTCCTCTGCCTCAGCACAGCAGGCTTCTCCCACGCCGAGCTCTTACGCCACCTCTGTTACCTGTCTCAGCTTGTACACACCGCCTGCTGGAAACGTCCAGAATTTTGTCTGTCTGGAGATAGGGACAATCACCTTGCCTCCAAGCTTTCCTGATGACTGACGTCAATTTGCTGTCTCTTTTCCTCTTAAAGTACTTCTATCCATTGAGTCTCTTACTATGTTAAGTATTATATTTTTACAGTTTGTTTGCACATCTCTTTTCTGCTCTAAAGTATGGGACCTTTGGATCCTTGTGGGTAACTTCTGGTGTCCATGGGTCTGTGTGTCTTTTTATTAGAATAGGTTTCTAGCATTGGTGGGGTCTCTGAAGCTATTTTGTCCTTTTTTTTCCCCCAAATAAATTAATTTTATCAGTCTACTTTTCTTCTCAGGCCATATTAGTTTTGTCATTCTTGGTCCCCATCTTTGAGGAAGCCTAAGCCTTTAGGTAAAAAGGATGTACTGTAGGAGCTGGAGCCTTCCTGATTCTCACTGAGAATCTCCTGAACCAATCCTTTCTTTATTTGTACAAAAATACTAGTGTTTGAATACTACTTAACTGTTTGCAAGAATAATTTACATATGCACACACACATTTATATCTATAGTCTTATCTGCCCTTCACAATATCTGCCTGGTATTGGGCTTCCCAGGTGGCGCTAGTGGAAAAGAACCTGCCTGCCAATGCAGGAGATGTAAGAGACATGGGTTCAATCACTGTGTCAGGAAGATCTGGAGGAGGGCATGGCAAACCACTCCAGTATTCTTGCCCAGAGAACCAATGGACACAGGGCCATGGTCCACAGGGTCACAAAGAGTCAGACATGATTGAAGCAATTTAGCACACACACACACACGTAAGTAGTGGTAACTTCATTTTGCAGGTGGGGAAACTGAGGCATGGAGACTCTGCCTTGCTCAGGGTTGATCAGCTGTACCACTTATATGTGCAATCTAAAATAGGACACAAACGAACTTATCTGCCAAACAGAAACAGACTCACAGACACAGAGAATAGACTTGTGGTTGCCAAAGAGGATGAGGGTGAGGGAGGGGTGGATTAGGAGTTTGGGGTTAGCAAACTATTATATAGAATGGGTACTCAACAAGGTCCTACCGTATAGCATAGGAAACTATATTCAATATCCTATGATAAACCATAATGGAAAATAATATGAAAAAGAATATATATATATAAATGTATGTATAACAATCACTTTGCTATACTGCAGATATTAACACAACATTGTAAATCAACTACATGTCAATAAAATAAATTTTTTAAAAAAGCTGATCAACTGTGAAATCAAGACTGGGAATCGGCCAAGTTCAGCCTGCTAGAACTGTATCTTGATTGACTTACTGTTTGCCATCCTGTTCCTAACGGTTTTCCCAGCCCTGTCTTTGTTATCTAACGTCTTCCCTTCTCACCACCCCCCAGATTCACACACAGTTCCATGTATACACGTTTGTGATTCATGTTTTTTAATCAATATTTTGGTTATGTGGTTATCCATTCCAGATCTGCTTTTGAGATCCATGCCTACATTTCTTTAAGCTGGTTTGGGACATTCCTACAGTGCAATGTAATGTTGTGGTTTAGACTTGTGCTCTCCAGTGTTGTGACTGCGTGTGACTGTGGGGCAGCTGGGATGTGGTTCATCTGAACTGAGAGGTGTAGTAATACTTACTGTATTTAAATCACTATGAGAAAAGGAATGTAAAATATCTCACTGATAATCTCCTATATGGGTAGTGGTAGAAGTGAGTTGAAAAATGGTGAATGGATCACGAGTCATAGGTATTTGGTGGTAGAAGCAACAGAACTCCCTGGTGGTTTAGTTCTGGGGTTTTCTTGAAGGCATATGTCAGCTGCATACCTTGAGGTACCACAGCAGGAGACAGTGGCATTAAGAAAGACAAGCAAAGAGAGTGTTTCAAGAAGGAAGAGGTATGAGCATCTGTAAACAGCTCCTGAGAGCATGAGTTAGATCAGGATGGAAGCACCCATTGGATTTAGCACCCCTGAGATTGTTGGTGACCTTGACAATACCTGTTTGATTAGAGAGTGGAGGCAGTGGTCAGATTGGGGTGTGTTGAAGGTGGTTGGAGGGGAGAATGTGGAGACACTGTGTTTGGATTATTCTTTCAAAGAGTCTGGCTATAAAGGGGAGCAGCAAAAGGAACTGAGCAAGAAAAGGGAGTTGATTGATGTTTAAAGATGCCGGTGGAATGATACTGTGTCCCAGGAAAGTTTATGGAAACAAAAGAGGAGGAATCATGGGGGATGTAAAGAACTTGAGGAGGCAGAGCAGGATGAGATTCAAAATACGTGAGAGAAATAGGCCTTTGATAAAGAAGGCACTTCCTCTGCTGAAACAGGAAGGAGGCAGGTGGATGAGGATAGAGATTGATTTATAGATACATGACCATTGGAAGACTGGCTTTATTACTTTTTTTCAGTGATTCATTAGGTAAAAAACAGGAGCTAAGAGTGAGGTGAAGCAGAGAAGCACTTAAGAGCTTCTAGTGAGATGTTGCAATCTCATCCACATCAGCAAAAATCACTTTGCATGGTAACATTCATTTGACACTGAAAGGTTTCAGGGTAAGTTAAACTAAGATCATGGCATCCAGCAAATAGATGGGGAAACAATGGAAACAGTGACAGACTTTATTTTGGGGGGCTCCAAAATTACTGCAGATGGTGACTTCAGCCATGAAATTAAAATACGCTTACTCCTTGGAAGGAAAGCTATGACCAACCTAGACAGCATATTAAAAAGCAGAGACATTACTTTGCCAACAAAGGTCCATCTAGTCAAGGCTATGTTTTTTCCACTAGTCATGTATGGATGTGAGAGTTGGACTATAAACAAAGCTGAGTGCCGAAGAGTTCATGCTTTTGAACTGTGGTGTTGGAGAAGACTCTTGAGAGTCCCTTGGACGCAAGGAGATCCAACTAGTCCATCCTAAAGGAAATCAGTCCTGAATATTCATTGGAAGGACTGATGCTGAAGCTGAAACTCCAATATTTTGGCCATCTGATGTGAAGAACTGACTCATTTGAAAAGACCCTGATGCTGGGAAAGATTGAAGGCGGGAGGAGAAGGGGACAACAGAGGTTGGATGGCATCACCAACTCTATGGACATGAATTTGAGTAAGCTCCAGGAGTTGGTGATGGATAGGGAGGCCTGGTGTGCTGCAGTCTATGTGGTTTCAAAGAGTCAGACACAACTGAGTGACTGAACTGACTGTGATGTGGTCCTGCTTATTTCTTAATCTAGCTAGGTGTGGCCTGGGGACTAGTGGTTACTCTTCAGGAAGATAGACTCTGGCCAATGTGGCTGTCTCAAGACTTTAATTGGAAAGTCCTGGAGAAGGTCCATCATGGGAGGTGGTGCCTTTGATGACAGGTGGCTTGTTGCTATCATTCAGAAGTCCCATGGAAAAACAGTATTTCATGAAGAGTTAGTATACAACAAAAGAAAAGCATCGAATTAGGAAACTGGACATGAGTTTGGGTAAACTCCAGGAGTTGGTGATGGACAGGGAGGCCTGGCATGCTGCAGTCCATGGATCGCAAAGAGTTGGACGTGACGGGAGTGAAAGAACTGAACTTAACTGAGGAAACTGGACTTGAGTTGTGGTCCTGTTTTGTCATCTGCTGTGTGACTATGAGCAAATCATTTACTCTCTGGGTTTATTTTCCCAGTCTGTAAAAGAAGAAAAATACCAGCCTTCCCATTTCATGAGGGGGCATGAGATGTGATGGCATATGTCGGTGTTCTATGAAAGGCATTTCGGGCTGTACAAATAGATTCATGAAAAGGCTTGGAGCTGGTGACCTGGCTTGTTCTCCCAGCTCTCTGCTTACGCAGCCCTGCTGTGACTCAGTGTGAGTCGCTTCGCGGCTCTGAACCTACATTTTCGCATCTGTAGAAAACCCTCACAGGGTGAATATAAGGATTCAGAAGCACAGTAGAGTAGAGGACTTTGGAAGTGAAAGTGCTAGAGAAATGCGATAATCAGTCTTAATTCCTTATTCTTCATTTAGGGGAAAGACCTAACTTATTTTCCTTCAGAATCTGTTTGTGTTCATGAGCATTCTTTGACTCCATCAGTAATGGCTTACAATGAGCTTTTGTGTGGGCAGAGCCTGAGTGTTGTGGGAGAAGGCAGGGAAAGTGTGAACGAGCAGAATCACACTTGGAAGAGTGTGTCTGCATTGAGGGGAACTCCTGTCTGACTGGGCACGTGGGACAGGTGCAGTCGCACTCGTAGGAAGGACATTCTGGGAGGGCTGTGAGCTCTCTGTCTTTGGAGGCTTCCATGGCACAAAACTTATCAAATGGAAGAAGCTAGAAGCATATGCTCATGCCGGTAATCGTAGAAACGAGGTAGAGGAGAGGACTAACCAAGGGGCGGTCACCGAGACCACCAGGCCAGGCCATTCTTCTGTTTCCATGTCTGCTGAAGCTGTTTCTCTGCACAGTTTTGAAGCATCGCTGAGCATCTAACATTGGGCCCAATTGTTATGACTGGACACAAGGTTTGTGTCCCATCTGTTTTGATTCCACACCCAGAAACTTCTCCCTTTGGTGACACTACCCGCTTTCCCAGTGGAGAAATATTCTGCACAGTCCCCGGAACGCTGTTTATTCTGAGAGTGGCAGCCATGGAGCTCATCAGAGCCATGCTGTTACCCTTGTTCTGGTCTGAATCCATTCCCGGAACGCTTCTGAGGGGGACGGTGGGTCCGTCTCCTGGGAATCTTTCCGATAAACACAAAGCATTAGTCATTTGTCATTGCACTCTGAAAAGACTGTCAGTTTACTGGATGCAAAGTACCCTTTTGGTCTGGGAAGTGTTCTTAAGAGTCTTGATTTTTCTGTAATGAAGAACTCACTCCTTGGAATTTCCATCTTTTGTTTTCCATGTAATTGCTAAAGAGTTCATATTAGGGTGATGGTGGCCTCATAGAATGAGTTTGGAAGTTTACCATCTTCTGCAATTTTCTGGAAGAGTTTGAGTAGGATAGGTGTTAGCTCTTCTCTAAATTTTTGGTAGAATTCCAACTAAAATAAATAAATTTATTAAAAAAACAACAACAACAAAAAAAGAGTTCATATTAGAATGAAATACATAGGATCTCAAGTCAGACTCTAAAAACTTGGCCTGAGGGGAACAATCTGCAGCCTTTAACTTAAAGATTTGGAAAGAGAATGTGTCACATTTAACCTGATCAAATGCCCTGACTTCCAGGCTTCTTGTAGAATGCAGTTATCGTGTGATTTCAGTGTGAAAGGCTTTATCCCAGAGATGGGAAGAGGAAACTGACTACCAGGCCTAACATCCCTGCCAGTCTGGCCTAGCACCTCTGTTTATACCCTTTGAACACATGTTGTGGGAGTAGCCTCAAAGGGCGAGTCTATGGTCAGCAGCATTGTTGGAAGGTCTGAAGACACTATTGACTTGGGCCTCACTCAAGCAGGGCCTAATAGCGTCCTGAAAGCTTCAGAATGGGAAATCTTATTTGGGAATAATTATGGATTTTATCAGACTGTCACAGTAACGGCCATTTTTCTGTAAGAGGACATTTCCTCCATGGAACTCCAGGCAACTCTGGTGTGCGGTCAGCAGGTGGCTGCATACTTGTGGTTTCTTTGGAGTTCTTGCTGCATGGTCTTTTTGCCCAGATTGTATTTTGCAAGCATACTATAAACTCCTGACTAATTCACCTCTCTTTCCCCTGCCTTTCACTTAACTCCATGCCCAGGACTCCTTCCTTACAATGCTTGTGATTCATCTCTAGTCAGTTAATTGTTTAAAAAATTAAACTTAATTTGAGATGATTGTAGATTGATGTGCTGTTTTAAGAAATCATACAGAGATCTCATGTGCTCTTTACTCAGTTTCCCTGATGGTAACTTCCTGCAAAACTATAGTTCAGTATCATGGCCAGGATATTGACATCGGTGCAGTCAAGATATAGAATGCTTTCATCACCATAATAACTCACGTTGCCTTTTTATGGCCACGCTTTTCCTGCCCTCACCCCCTCCTTTAACCCTTGGGGACCACTGATTTGTTCAGTATTTCTATGATTTTGTCATTTCAAGGGTATTATGTAAATGGAATCTGTAGTGTGTTGTCTGAGACTGGCTTTGCACATCTCTGGATTTACATCCAGCTTGTTGGGCGTGTCAGTAGTGGCACCTTTTTATTACTGAGTGGTAGTCTGTGGTATGGATGTGCCACAGTTTAACTGTTCATCTTTTGAAGGACATCTGGGCCGATTCTGTTTTTTGGTATTACAAATAAACTTATTGTGAGCATTCATGTACCAGTTTTTGTTTGAATCTAAATTTTGGTTTTTCTGGGATAAATGCCCAGGAGTGTAATTACTGTTGCATATTTTGTTGTTTAATAAACTGCCAAACTCTTTTCTGGCTGTGTCATTTTACATTTCCATTAGTGATATATGAGAAATCCAGCTTCTCTGCAGTCTCACCAGCATTTGCTGTTGTCATATGCTATTTTTTATTTTAGCTGTTGTGATATGTACATAGTGATATTTCATTGCATTTCCCTGATGGCTAATGATGTGAACATCTTGTCATGTATTTGCCATCTGTGTATCCTCTTGGGTAACATGTCCTTTCATAATTTTTGTTCATTTTTTTTTCAAAGTCATAGTTTTTACTTTATTTTTTTAATGTAAATGCTATTTTTTCTTTTTTTAAATCTCATTTAAAAAAATTCACTGGAGCAAAATTGCTTTACAATATTATGTTGGTTTCTGCCATATGAATGAGCCATAGGTACACATATATCCCCTTCCTCCTGAACCTCACTCCCACCTCCCACCTCATCCCACCCCTCCAGGTTGTTACAGAGCACCAGGTTGGAGCTCCCTGCATCATATAGCAAATTCCCATCGGTTATCTATTTTACACATGGTAATGTCACACACACACACACACAATGTATATGTTTCAATCTTACTCTTTCAGTCTGTCCCTTCCACTCCTTCCCCTACTGTATCCATAGTCTGCTCTCTCTGTCTGTGTCTCCACTGCTGCTCTGCAGTTAGGTTCATTAGCACCATCTTTCTAGATTCCATACACGTGCGTTAATATATGATATTTGTTTTTCTCTTTCTGACTCTGTATAATAGGTTCTACGTTTATCCTCCTCATTAGAACTGACTCAAATGCATTCCTTTTTATGGCTGAGTAATATTCCACTGTACATATGTACCACAGCTTCTTTATCCGTTCATCTGTTGATGGACATTTAGGTTGATTTCATGTCCTAGCTATTGTAAATAATGCTGCAGTGAACACTGGGATACATGTGTCTTTTTGCATTATGGTTTCTTCAAAGTATATCCCCAATAATGGGATTTTTGGGTCATCTGGTATTTTTATTCCTAGTTTTTTAAGGAATCTCTATACTGTTCTCCATAGTGCCTGTATCAATTTACATTCCCACCAAGAGTGCAAGAGGGTTCCCTTTTCTCCACACCCTCTCCAGCATTTATGATTTGTAGGTTTCTTGATGATGGCCATTTTGACTGGTGTGAGGTGACAGATACCTCATGTGGTTTTCATTCACATTTCCCTAATGATGAGCGATGTTGAATATTTTTTCACGTGTTTATCAGCCAAGTGCATGTCTTCTTTGGAGAAATGCCTAGTTAGGTCTTCTTCCCACTTTTTGACTGGGTGGTTTGTTTTTCTGGTATTTAGCTGTATGAGCTGCTTGTATATTTTGGAGATTGATCCTTTGTCAGCTGGTTCATTTACTGTTATTTCCTCCCATTCTGAGGGTTGTCTTTTTACCTTATTTATAGTTTCCTTTGCTGTGCAAAAGCTTTTAAGTTTAATTAGGTCCCATTTGTTTATTTTTATTTCCATTATTCTAGGAGGTGAGTCACAGAGAATCGTGCTGTGATTCATGTTAGGGAGTGCATTGCCTATGTTAGCCTCTAGGAGCTTTATGCTTCTGACTGGTCTATGCCCTGACCAGTAACGCTGAAGAAGCTGAGGGTGAATGGTTCTATGAAGACCTACAAGACCTTCTAGAACTAACACCCCAAAAAGATGTCCTTTCCATTATAGGGTAGTAAAAGTAGAAAGTCAAGAAACACCTGGAGTAACAGGCAAATTTGGCCTTGGACTACAGAATGAAACAGGGCAAAAGCTAATAGAGTTTTGCCAAGAGAACACACTGGTCATAGCAAACACCCTCTTCCAACAACACAAGAGAAGACTCTACACATGCACATCACCAGATGGTCAACACTGAAATTAGATTGATTGTATTCTTTGTAGCCAAAGATGAAGAAGCTCTATACAGTCAGCAAAAACAAGACTGGGAGCTGACTGTGGCTCAGATTATGAACTCCTTATTGCCAAATTCAGACTTAACTTGAAGAAAGTAGCGAAAAACATTAGACCATTCAAGTATGACCTAAATCAAATCCCTTATGATTATACAGTGGAAGTGACAAATAGATTTCAGGGACTAGATCTGATAGAAAGAGTGCCTGATGAACTATAGATGGAGGTACAGGACATTGTACAGGAGACAAGGATCAAGACCATCCCTAAGAAAAAGAAATGCGAAAAAAGCAAAATGGCTGTCTCAGGAGGCCTTACAAATAGCTGTGAAAAGAAGAGAAGTGAAAAGCAAAGGAGAAAAGGAAAGATATTCCCATCTGAATGCAGAGTTCCAAAGAATAGCAAGGAGAGATAAGAAAGCCTTCCTCAGTGATCAGTACAAAGAAATAGAGGAAAACAATAGAATGGGAAAGACTAGAGATCTCTTCAAGAAAATTAGAGATACCAAGGGAACATTTTATGCAAAGATGGGCTCAATGAAGGACAGAAATGGTATGGACCTAACAGACGCAGAAGATATTAGGAAGAGGTGGCAAGAATACACAGAAGAACTATACAAAAAAGATCTTCACAACCCAGATAATCATGATGGTGTGATCACTCACCTAGAGCCAGACATCGTGGAATGTGAAGTCAAGTGGGCCTTAGAAAGCATCACTACGAACAAAGCTAGTGGAGGTGATGGAATTCCAGTTGAGCTATTTCAAATCCTAAAAGATGATGCTGTGAAAGTGCTGTACTCAGTGTACCAGCAAATTTGGAAAACTCAGCAGTGGCCACAGGACTGGAAAAGGTCAGTTTTCATTCCAATCCCAAAGAAAGGCAATGCCAAAGAATGGTCAAACTACCGCACAATTACACTCATCTCACACTCTAGTAAAGTAATGCTCAAAATTCTCTAAGCCGGGCTTCAACATTATGTAAACCGAGAACTTCCAGATGTTCATGCTGATTTTAGAAATGGCAGAGGAACCAGAGATCAACTTGCCAAAATTTGTTGGATCATCAAAAAAGCAAGAGAGTTCCAGAAAAACATCTATTTCTGCTTTATTGACTATGCCAAAGCCTTTGTGTAGATCACCACAAACTGTGGAAAATTCTCAAAGAGATGGGAATACCAGACCAGCTGACCTGCCTCTTGAGAAACCTGTATGCAGGTCAGGAAGCAACAGTTAGAACTGGACATGGAACAACAGACTGGTTCCAGATAGGAAAAGGAGTATGTCAAGGTTGTATATTGTCACCCTGCTTATTTAACTTATATGCAGAGTACATCATGATTAATGCTGGGCTGGAAGAAGCACAAGCTGGAATCAAAATTGCCAGGAGAAATATCAATTACCTCAGATATGCAGATGGCACCACCCTTATGGCAGAAAGTGAAGAAGAACTAAAGAGCCTCTTGATGAGTGAAAGAGGGGAGTGAAAAAGTTGGCTTAAAGCTCAACATTCAGAAAACTAAGATCATAGCATACGATCCCATCACCTCATGGAAAATAGATGGGGAAACAGTGGAAACAGTGAGAAACTTTAATTTTGGGGGCTCCAAAATCATTACAGATGGTGATTGCAGCCATGAAATTAAAAGACGCTTACTCCTTGGAAGGAGTTATGCCCAACCTGGACAGCATATTAAAAAGCAGAGACATTCCTTTGCCAACAAATGTCCATCTAGTCAAGTCTATGGTTTTTCCAGTGGTCATGTATGGATGGGAGAGTTGGACTATAAAGAAAGCTGAGCAGCAAAGAATTGATGCTTTTGAACTGTGGTGTTGGAGAAGACTATTGAGAGTCCCTTGGACTGCAAGGAGATCCAACCAGTCCATCCTAAAGGAGATCAGTCCTGAATAGTCATTGGAAGGGCTGATGCTGAAGCTGAAACTCCAATACTTTGGCCACCTGATGTGAAGAGCTGACTCATTGGAAAAGACCCTGATGCTGGGAAAGATTGAGGGCAGGAGGAGAAGGGGACGACAGAGGATGAGATGGTGTGATGACATCACCGACTCAATGGCGATGAGTTTGAGTGAACTCTGAATATTGGCGATGGACAGGGAGGCCTGACGTGCTGCAGTTCATGGGGTCGCAAAGAGTCGGACACGACTGAGCGACTGAACTGACTGGACTGACTAGATTGTTTTTATTGTTGTCGTTGATTCTTGAGATTTTTGTATTTTAAATGTTGTATATCATGGATCCTATCTCTTTTGAGTATGTGATTTGCAAATCTTTTCTCCAAGTTATAGGTAGCTTGTCTTTTTATACTTCTAACAGAGTCTTTTGCAAAGGAAAACTGTTAACTTTTGGTAATGTCTAATTTATCCTTTTTTTTTCTTTCATGTATTGTGCTTTGCATTGAAGTCTTAAAACACTTTACCCACCCTGGGTCCTAAAGATTTACTTACATGTTTTTCTCTGAAAGTTTTATAATACTATGTTTTACATTTAAGCCTGCAATCCATTTTGAGATAATTTTTATGTAAGTGTTGGTCACTTATTTGTGTCTGACTCTTTGTGACCCCAGGGACTGTAACCCACTGGCCTCCTCTGTCCATGGAATTCTCCAGGCAAGAATACTGGAGTGGGTTGCCATTTCCTTATCCAGAGTATCTTGCCAATCCAGAGATTAAATTTGCGTCTCTTGCATTGCAGGTGATTCTTTACCATCTGAGCCACAAAGGAAGCCGATTTTTATGTAAGGTGTAAGACATATTGAGTATCATTTTTTTTTTCTGCCTGTGAATGTCCTTTGTCCAGCATCACTTGTGGAAAAGGCTGTCTTTCCTCCACTGAATTGCTTTCTGTACCACTGTCAAAAATCAGTTGGGTATTTGTGTGGGTCTATTTCTGGGTTCTCTATCTGTTCCATTAATCTGTGAGTCTATTTTTCTATCAGTATCACACTGAATTAATTACTTTGCTATATACTAAGTCCTGAAATTGACTAGGCTGTTTCCTCCCACTTTATTCTTCTTATTTAAAACTGTTCTATCTATTCCCATTCCTTTGCCTTTCCATATAAATTTTAGAATAGTCTTGTGGATATTTACAACAACTCTTGTTGGCATTTGGATAGGAACTATGCTAAGTCGGTATCCATTTGGAGAGAAGGGAAACCTTGAGTATGTTGCAGTCTTCTAATTTCCATTTGTCTCAGTTTATTTATATCTTCTCTAATCTCTTTAGTCAGCCTCTTTGCTTTTGTTTTTGTTTGGGGATACAAGTTCTGTATGTTTTATTATACCTGTGTGCTCAGTCACTCAATCATGTCTGACTCTTTGTGACCCCATGGACTGTAGCCTGCCAGGCTCCTCTGTCCATGGAATTTCCCAGGCAAGAATACTGGAGCAGGTTGCCATTTCCTACTCCAGGGGATCTTCCCAACTCAGGAATCCAACCTGGGTCTCCTACATCTCCTGCATTGGCAGGTGGATTCTTTAACACTGAGCCACCTGGGAAGCTTATTATACCTGTACTTAAGTATTTTTCTGAGTGATTATAAATGGTATTGTATAACATTGGTCTTCATTTCTAGTGTAAGGAATATGATGAATTTTGTATGTTTACCTTATGTGATCTTGCTGAACTCACTCACTAACTCTAGGCGTTTGAATGTAGATTCCTTGGGATATTCTGTGTCCCATTATGTCATTTGCAAATAGGGATATTTTTATTTCCTTCTACCAAATCTGGATGCCTTTTATTCCTTTTCTTTTTCTTTTTGCTCTCTTTCTCTCTCCTGTTTCTGCCTATTGCGGAGGCAGCACTATATTGAATAAGAGTAGTGAAAGCTGATATTTTCCCTTGTTCTTGATGTTAGGGGGAAAGCTTTCAGTCTTTGACCATTATATATGATGTTAGCTCTAGGTTTTTTATAGATGCTATTTATCAAGTTGAAGAAAATTTTCTCTATTCCTATTTCTTTCCGAGTTTTTATCATGAATAAATTTTGAATATTGTCAAAATTTTTTTTTATTACATTGATTCATTTTTCAGTATTGAACTTGCTTTCCAGCCTTGGAATTTACCCACTTGGTCATTCTTTTTATATATTGCTGAATTCTATTTATTGAGTGATATTAGTCTCTAGCTGACTTTTTTGGTACTGTCTTTGTCTGGGTTTGGAATCAGGATAATACTAGCTTCACAAAATGAATTGGGAAGTGTTCCCTTTACTTTTATTCTCTGGAAGAATTGTCATTAATTCTTGGTTAAATGTTGATATCATTAAAACCATCTGGGCCTGGATACTTCTTTTAGAAGTTTTAAAATTATGAATTCAATTTTCTCATTATTTATAGGGATATGAGTTGTGGTAGCTTGTATTTTTCAAGGACCATTTAATCTAAGTAGTAAAATTTTTATGTGTACAGTTGTTCGTGGCATTCCCTATTATATTTTGGGTGTCTACAGTTTATACTTGTGTTTCCTGTTTCATTTCTGATATTGGTAATTTGTGGCTTTTCTGTCTTTTTTTTCAGTCTTGAAAAATCACTGATTTTTATTTACTTTTAAATCACTGATTTTCTCTATTGTTTTCCTATTGTCAGTTTCATTGATTTCTACTCGGTATTTCCTTCCTTCTGCTTGCTGATTTAGTTTTATTTTGCCCTTTTATAAGTTCTTGAGGTGAAAATGCACATTATTGATCTGAGACTTTTTTCTTTTTTCTTATGTATATATTTAAGTGCTGTAAATTTCCCTTTCAGTACTGCTTTAGCAGCATCACATGAATTTTTATGTTATGTTCTCATTTTCACTGAGTTCAATATACTTTAAAATTTCCCTTGAGACTTCTCCTCCTTTAGATCATAGATTATTTAGAATTGTCTTGTTTCCAAGTGTTAGATATTTAGTTTCCAAGTATTTGGATATTTTCCTCTTATCTTTCTGTTATTGATTTCTAGTTTGATTCCATTAGAGTCAGAGAATATACCTTGTGTGATTTAAATTCTGTTAAATTTGTCAAGGTTTGTTTTATGGACTAGTATATTGTCTATCTTGGATAATGTTCCATGTGCACTTGAAAAGAATGTGTATTCTGCAAATTCTTGTTGGGTGGAACATTTTATAAATGTTGATTAAGTTCTTTTGGCTAATATTGTCATTGAGTTCTTCTATATCCTTGCTTACTTTCTAGTTCTATCAGAGGTTGAAAAAGAAGTGTATAGGTTTGTCTGTTTCATCTTTCAATCAGTTTTTGCTTCACATATGCTTGGAATTTTTTTGTTTGGTGCATACGCATTAGGATTTCTAGATCTTCTTGGAGAATTTACCTTTTTATCATTATGTGGTGTGCCTTTCTGTGTCTGTTGTTTAGGTTGGGTAATTTCTATTGTTTTGTCTTTAAATTCACTGATTCATTCCTCTGCCCCCTCCATTCTGCTGTTGATCCCATCCATTGAATTTTTAAAATTAGTTGTCATAGTTTTTGGTGTTAAAATTTCTATTTGGTTTATATATTCTCTTTTTGGTTGAAACTTTCTGTTTCATTGCTATTTCTTTTCTATTTATTTGCTATTTCTGAGACTTTGTTTTTTCATTTGTTTCAAGTGTGTCTGTAATTGCCCGCTCAAGCATTTTTTTATGATGGATGTTTGAAAATCTTTGTCATATTTCTGACATCTTTGTCATCTTGATTCTAGGCATCAATTGATTTTCTGTTTTTCAGTCAGTTTGGTGTTTTCTTGATTCTTGGTATAGTGACTGATTTTTTGTTGAAATGGCCATTTTGAATATTATATTGTGAGACTCTGGATCTTATTTAAACCTTTGGTTTTAGGTGGCTACTTTTGACACAGATACAGCAGAGGAAGGAGTAGGCATCCCAGGTTGGGGTAGAAGTCCGAGTTTCCAACTCAGCCTCCGTTGACACTGATAGGGCTCCTCGTTGGTGATGGGTGAGCATAAGGGTAAGAGCTCCCCGCTAAGCTCACATTGATCCCTCTCTGCACTGTAGTGGTGGCGGGCCTCACTGCTGCTGGGGGAGGTGAAAGGAAGTCCGTGCTCCCTGCTGGGCCTTCTCTGGTAATACCCAAGTAGGAACGAAGTGGAGGCTAAGTGCTTCACTACAGTTTCTGGAAGGGGGAAATCTAGGCTTCCTAGTAGCCCTTGCTGGCCTAGGTGGGAGTGGGGCCACTGGTTTTCTATTGTGTTTTGACAGGTAGAGCGATTATTATCTAAAGTTTTCTGTCTTTTGAGGCCCCCTTCCCAGTTTTTCTGCTAGAGAGACTGGGCTTTTGTTGGGATTCTCTTTGTTTACACCCACTGATATTTCCATGTTGCTGCCTTTTTCAGCTCCAAGTCTAGGAATATATGAGGCAGAAAATAAAGCCAGAGAAGTTACCACTGTGTTATTCTTAGTCAGTTTGCTTTCCTTTCTCCACCATTCAGAATAGTTTAATGTTTGTTTAATGTATTTTTTTTTTAATGTCTAGAACTTTTAGAGGTACTTAGAGCAAGGAATCAGGCTTTCCAGGTGGCTCAGTGGTAAAGAATCCGCCTCCTGATTCAGGAGATGCAGGGAATGTGGGTTGGATACCTGGGTCAGGATGATCCCCTGGAGTAGGAAATGGCAACCTGCTCCAGTATTCTTGCCTGGAGAATTTCATGGTCAGAGAAGCCTGGTGGGCTACAGTTGATAGGGTTGCAGAGAGTTGGACACGACTGAGTGACTGACCGTGCTGAACAGAGTGAGGAATAGGGAAAAGTATGTCTACTCTATATTCTGAAAGCAGAAGTCTCATTCAGTTTGCTTTTACTTGTTTATTCTAGCAGGCCAATCTCTTTTCCTATCCGAAGTCTCAGGTCCAAGTATCCTTAATCAAACTTGTGTAAATTGCTTTCCATGGGGAAGGAAAGTTAAAATCCCAATCTTGAAAGAGCTCTGTGCATTGGTGGGATGGGTAGACACAGTTTTCATACCCAAACTACACACTGGGCCCTCAGTGAATTTATAGCTTTCTTTTTCTCACCTTTAATGCTTGGGGCCAACCAGAGGGGAACCAGAAATATTCAGATTATTTCACATTCATTAGGGATCTTTTGAGCTTCCCTGGTAGCTCAGCTGGTAAAGAATACACCTGCAATGGGTTGGGATTCCTGGGTCGGGAAGATCCCCTGGAGATGGGATAGGCTACCCACTCCAGGATTCCTGGGCTCCCCTGGTGGCTCAGATGGTAAAGAATCTGCCTACAGTGTGGAAGACCTGGGTTCAATCCCTGGGTTGGGAAGATCACCTGGAGGAGGACGTGGCAGTCCACTCCTGTGTTCTTGCCTGGAGAATCCCCATTGACAGAGGAGCCTGGCGGACTCCGTGGGATTGCAGAGTCGGACATGACTGAGTGACTAAGCAGAGCACAGCACAGGGGATCTTTATCCTCTAGAGGCACAAAGAAGTTCCCAGGACACAAGAGGAATTTTCACCTAGAGGTCTCTAGGAACTTGTAAGTGCCGCAGAGGAGCAGCTGGGGGCCGTGTATGGTGGGTCCCTTACAACTTGGCCCGGCTCTAAAAGCAGAGCTTCTTGCCTTTGATTATTGAGAGTGAGAACCATGCTCAATACTTTCTTGGAGCCAGGCTTCTCTATACTTCATCGTTTACTAAGTCTGCTTCCTTAAAAGCCTGTTATTTAGGGAAATATGATCTTGCTGTGGAACAGCATGTGTTTTTAATCCAGCTAGATCTCATTTGGGATCCTGGTTCCATCTTTGCTAGCTGTATGACCTTGAAGCTCATTCACTTGAAAATCGTCGTGTACTGCCTGCTGTGGACCAGTCACTGTGCTGTGTTTTGGGAATAAAGTAATGAGTACCCCCTTCTCCCTTTTGCTTACTTTCCAGCCAATAGCAAGTCAAGTTGGTTTTACTTTAGAAATATATCCAAAATTGGACTACTTTTCTCCATCACCCCATCTTTCCCCAGCCTGTAATAGTAAGTTCTGAGATTCTGTTCTTCCCTCTAATACTCTGCCTCAATTCATTCTTTCAGACACATGCATCGGATTATTATTCCCTTACTCGGGACCCTCCAGTTACACTGAGACATACTGAGAATAAACTCCAGCACCTCCCCATGGCACACTAGGGCCTGCGTGAGTACTTTCCACTTCTTTATTAAAATTAATTTTTATTGGTGTGTAGTTGATTTACAATGTTGTGTTAATTTCTTCTGTACAGCAAAGTGATTCAGTTATATGTAAACGTATATCCACTCTATTTAGGTCTTCTTACAATTTGATATTATCTTGATTTGTCCACTAGACTAACATCTCCAAGAGCAACAATCATGCTGTTTTCCTTCATGCTGTTTGCCCAGTGTCTAGAACAATTCTGGGCACAGAGTAATCAATATTTGTTGAGTAAAGTTGCTTAATTCTCTTGTGCCCCAGTTTCTGTCTTGTTATATGGAATAATAACTAGCTAATCAAACAAGGTTGTATTTAGAATTGTGAGGTAATCAATGTATGTGAAGTACTTAGTATATTTATTGTTTCACTATGATCGTTTATATTACAGTGCTCACTCTATTCTCCCATAGTCCCCCAGTTCCTGTTTCTGTATCTCCTGACCCATCTGGAATGTCATGAGTATTTGTCCATGGCAGAGGCTGATTGGTTTGATGCTTGCCATGAAATCCTCACTTAGTTCTCTCTTGGCTGTATTTTTCCTCACAGGTTCTGCAGCTGGGCTCAGACATCCTTCCCCAGTACAAGCAAGAGGCACCAAAGACTCCCCCGCACATCATCTTACATTACTGTGTTTTTAAGACCACGTGGGATTGGATCATCCTGATCTTAACCTTCTACACAGCCATCCTGGTTCCTTACAATGTCTCCTTTAAAACCAGGCAGAACAACGTGGCTTGGCTGGTTGTGGATAGCATCGTGGATGTCATTTTTTTGGTGGACATTGTGCTGAATTTTCACACCACTTTTGTTGGACCCGCTGGGGAGGTGATTTCCGACCCCAAACTCATTCGCATGAACTACCTGAAGACGTGGTTTGTGATTGACCTTCTGTCCTGTTTGCCCTATGATGTCATCAACGCTTTTGAGAACGTGGATGAGGTTAGTGCCTTTATGGGTGATCCAGGGAAGATTGGTTTTGCTGATCAGATTCCACCACCCCTGGAGGGGAGAGAGAGTCAGGTACATCCCTCAAATCTCAGACCTTGTTGTCATGTCTTTAAGTTAATTGTGGATGCTCAACAGAAGAGTACTTAAATGGGTGGGAGTTAGTACGACTGGTGTCTGAAACAGAGGGAGCATGATGCCTGGTCAGTATCCTTGCCTGCTGCTCTTGTCCTTCGGAGGTGTGGAGACCCTGCATGTCAGTGGATGGATGTGGAGGAGACCAGAGGCTTCTCTCTTACTCCATGTGGAGTGCAAGCTGCTGGCTTGGGAGGTGGGGCTGCAGAAGCAGGCATGCATTGCCACTGCATTGGTGAATATTACACTTGGTATGCAATTGCTGAATGCTTATCTACTGATTATTCTCATTATGGGGACTCTTCTGTTTTCTGCTGCTGACCTTTGGCTGTTTCAAAACTAATTAACTCTTGAAAACAGGGATGCTACTCTCCCCTAAGATTGCTTGCCTTTATTTTTCCTTTTTCTCTGGTAAATGTTGGGAAACAATGAGTTGTTTCTTTGCTAAAATGAATTTTGCAGGTGACCAATGGCATTCAACTGTCCATGCTGTCTCTTGTCTAAATTTGCTGAGATAGGCAGGCTGTGGTTAAGTCTGACTCTTGTGGTTAAGTCAGGCAAGAGGAAGAGTGTTACTGGACTACCCTGCTTTGGGTTGTTATGGGAGGAATTAAAAGATAAATGCTCTGAAACGGGCTAAAATCAGGACATGCTTAAAGAGTCAGTGAATGAGTGCTGGGACATGTTGCAGCAGGAAGGGGCCACTCGGCTGGTTAAAGTGATTTTCTCCTTTGAAAAAGCAAGGGTATCTCATCATGGTAAAGGAAAATGTCAGATTCTTATCTAGTTTGAGTGTTCTGTGAGAATTGGTGTATTTTTTTCCTACTCTTCATTTGACACTTCATGTGGCAGTACACCTGGTAAGTAAGTCTTCAGCCTCAGATAGCAGTGGCCCTCACAGCCTCAGATTGTGGAGGGTCCCAGAGGTCTCAGTGTGGCTGTGCTGCTACCTGCATGGGTCATCAGGAAGTCATCAGGAGGCTGAATTGAGGCACGATACGCTCTCAGGGCTAAAGGGCTAGCAGGACTCAGCCTTGAGATAGTGGGAAGGGACAGCCAGCTCCCTGCCAGGATAACAGGACCTGCCAGGGACTCCACGTCTTGCTGTTGGCATAATGATGCCTCTCACCTTCACATCCGTACCAGCAGTGGGCGAGGACTCTAGCCCCTTCCTGAGAACCCAGCTTCCTACTGTTTCCTCTCCAGTGAAGGGGAGCTGGTGTTCAGATGCTCCAGACTCAGAACAGTCCCTGTTTTCATCTGTGTGGTGTGTTTTAATAGACTTTAGAATCCTGAGAAATAATGCTCCGAGTGGCTTGTTGGATTTTGTAGGGGGATTAAATGAGTCGAGACTGATCATTTAGAAGAGTAAAATCATCCCTAAAGTGAATGTTGGGATTCTTAAATGTGAATTTTAGTACACGTTGGGAGTGCTATTTTTCTCTGTGAGCACATTTCTAGCAAATTTTATGTTAGCGAGGAAAATATGATCATTTTGGCTTAGATAATTTAACTGATTATTTCAACCTAAACGAGCTTCTTATGCACATATGGGAAATGAGTTTTAACTTTAAAAATACTGGTTGAGTTTTAAAAATAAACCATTTGCTATTTACAGCAATGGCATTGAAATTTTGCAGATAAATAGAACAGTTCTTTGGCTTCTGTAGTTTCTTACTAAACACTGGCAGAGCTATAAACACATATGTAAATGTGTCAAGATTACCTTGTAGGTTAGCAGAGCATAGAGCTTCTTCCCATGCACTGTGTATGTTCGGTTAGAATTCCTTTGCCATTAACTGTGAGTACCCTTGACATGGTTTCTGGTGTCCTCGTGAAATCGATTGTAGAGAGGGAAATTATAATTTCTCTGTGATCATTCCCTCAGTCCTGTCTGACTCTTTGCAACCCCATGGACTGTAGCCTGCCAGGCTTTTCTGTTCATGGGATCTTTCAGGCAAGAATACGGGAGTTGGTTGCCATTTCCTACTCCAGGGGATCTTCCTGACCCAGGGACCGAACTCACATCTCTTGTGGCTCCTGCATTGGCAGGTAAATTCTTTACCACTGAGCCACCTGGGAAGCTGTAATTTCTCTATTCAGTTCAGTTCAGTTCAGTTGCTCAGTCATGTCCGACTCTTTGCAACCCCATGAACCGCAGCATGCCAGGCCTCCCTGTCCATCACCAACTCCCTGAGTCCACACAAACCCATGTCCATTGAGTCGGTGATGCCATCCAACCATCTCATCCTCTGTCGTCCCCTTCTCCTCCTGCCCTCAATCTTTCCCAGCATCAGGGTCTTTCCCAATGAGTCGGTTCTTCACGTCAGGTGGTCAAAGTATTGGAGTTTCAGCTTCAACATCAGTCCTTCCAATGAACACCCAGGACTGATCTCCTTTAGGATGGACTGGTTGGATCTCCTTGCAGTCCAGGGGACTCTCAAGAGTCTTCTCCAACACCGCAGTTCAAAAGCATCAATACTTCGGCACTCAGCTTTCTTCACCGTCCAACTCTCACATCCATACATGACCACTGGAAAAACCATAGCCTTAACTAGACGGACCTTTGTTGACAAAGTAATGTCTCTGCTTTTTAATATGCTGTCTAGGTTGGTCATAACTTTCCTTCCAAGGAGTAAGCGTCTTTTAATTTCATGGCTTCAGTCACCATCTGCAGTGATTTTGGAGCCCATAAAAATAAAGTCAGCCACTGTTTCCACTGTTTCCCCATCTATCTGCCATGAAGTGATGGGACCGGATGCCATGATCTTAGTTTTCTGAATGTTGAGCTTTAAGCCAACTTTTTCACTCTCCTCTTTCACTTTCATCAAGAGGTTCTTTAGTTCTTCTTCACTTTCTGCCATAAGGGTAGTGTCATCTGCATGCCTGAGTTTCTTGATATTTCTCCTGGCAATCTTGATTCTAGCTGGTGCTTCCTCCAGCCCAGTGTTTCTCATGATGTACTCTGCATATAAATTAAATAAGCAGGGTGACAATAGACAGCCTTGACATACTCCTTTTCCTATTTGGAACCAGTCTGTTGTTCCATGTCCAATTCTAGCTGTTGCTTCCTCACCTGCATACAGGTTTCTCAAGAGGCAGGTCAGGTGGTCTGGTATGCCCATTTCTTTCAGAATTTTCCACAGTTTATTGTGATCCACACAGTCAAAGGCTTTAGTATAGTCAATAAAGCAGAAATAGATGTTTTTCTGGTACTCTCTTGCTTTTTCAATGATCCATCAGATGTTGGCAATTTGATCTCTGGTTCCTCTGCCTTTTCTAAAACCAGCTTGAACATCTGGAAGTTCATGGTTCATGTATTGCTGAAGCCTGGCTTGGAGAATTTTGAGCATTATTTTACTAGCGTGTGAGATGAGTGCATTTGTGCGGTAATTTGAGCATTCTTTGGCATTGCCTTTCTTAGGGATTGGAATGAAAACTGACCTTTTCCATCCTGTAGCCACTGCTGAATTTTCCATATTTGCTGGCATATTGAGCGCAGCACTTTCACAGCATCATCTTTCAGGATTTGAAATAGCTCAACTGGGATTCCATCACCTTCACTAGCTTTGTTCGTGGTGATGCTTCCTAAGGACCACTTGACTTCACATTCCAGGATGTCTGGCTCTAGGTGACTGATCACACCATTGTGATTGTCTGAATTTTTCTGTAGCTTTCTATTAGTAGTTGGCAAAGGGTTTAGCATTAAAGCTTTTACAACTGTTTCTTGATCGTGAATCATAATATGAACATTAAGAAGTTATAGTTATGATTTGCTTCTGTAAAGACATATATTTGATAACTCCTTTCAGAGCTCTGGCTCTCACCTGAAATAAAGCCTTTCCGTAATAGTTGTGGTAGAGTTGGGGAAACACTGAAGATTCAAATACTGAAGATTTGGCTGCTGGTCCTCTTCAGTTCAGTTCAATCACTTAGTCATATCCGACTCTTTGCAACCCCATGAATCGCAGCACATCAGGCCTCCCTGTCCATCACCAACTCCCGAAGTTTACCCAAACCCGTGTCCATCGAGTCGGTGATGCCATCCAACCATCTCATCCTCTGTCGTCTCCTTTTACTCCTGCCCCCAATCCTTCCCAGCATTGGGGTCTTTTCCAATGAGTCAACTCTTCGCATGAGGTGGCCAAAGTATTGGAGTTTCAGCTTCAACATCAGTCCTTCCAATGAACACCCAGGACTGATCTCCTTTAGGATGGACTGGTTGGATCTCCTTGCAGTCCAAGGGACTCTCAAGAGTCTTCTTCAACACCACAGTTCAAAAGCATCAATTCTTCGGCGCTCAGCTCTCAAATTCACTGTCCAACTCTCACATCCGTACATGACCAGTGGAAAAACCATAGCCTTGGCTAGACAGACCTTTGTTGGCAAAGTAATGTTTCTGATTTTAAATATGCTATCTGCTGCTGCTGCTGCTAAGTTGCTTCAGTCATGTCCGACTCTGTGCGACCCCGTAGATAGCAGCCCACCAGGCTCCGCCATCCCTGGGATTCTCCAAGCATGAACACTGGAGTGGGTTGCCATTTCCTTCTCCAATGCATGAAAGTGAAAAGTGAAAGTGAAGTCGCTCAGTCATGTCCGACTCTTCGCGACCCCATGGACTGCAGCCCACCAGGGTCCTCCATCCATGGGATTTTCCAGGCAAGAGTACTGGAGTGGGTTGCCATTGCCTTCTCCGAAATATGCTATCTAGGTTGGTCATAACCTTCCTTCCAAGGAGTAAACGTCTTTTTATTTCATGGCTGCAGTCACCATCTGCAGTGATTTTGGAGCCCCCCAAAATAAAATCTGACACTGTTTCCACTGTCTCCCCATCTATTTTCCATGAAGTGATGGGACCAGATGCCATGATCTTAGTTTTCTGAACGTTGAGCTTTAAGCCAACTTTCTCACTCTCCTCTTTCACTTTCATCAAGAGGCTCTTTAGTTCTTCTTCACTTTCTGCCATAAGGGTAGTGTCATCTGCATATCTGAGGTTATTGATATTTCTCCCAGCAATCTTGATTCCAGAATGTGCTTCCTCCAGCCCAGTGTTTCTCATGATGTACTCTGCATGTAAGTTAAATAAGCAGGGTGACAATATACAGCCTTGACATACTCCTTTTCCTATTTGGAACCAGTCTGTGTTCATGTCCAGTTCTCGCTGTTGCTTCCTGACCTGCATACAGGTTTTTCAAGAGACAGGTCAGATGGTCTGGTATTCCCATCTCTTTCAGAATTTTCCACAGTTTATTGTGATCCACACAGTCAAAGGCTTTGGCATAGTCAATAAAGTAGAAATAGATGTTTTTCTGGAACTCTCTTGCTTTTTCGATGATCCAGCAGATGTTGGCAATTTGATCTCTGGTTCCTGTGCCTTTTCTAAAACCAGCTTGAACATCTGGAAGTTCACGTTTCACGTATTGCCGAAGCCTGGCTTAGAGAATTTTGAGCATTACTTTACTAGCATGTGAGATGAGTGCAATTGTGCGGTAGTTTGAGCATTCTTTGGCATTGCCTTTCTTAGGGATTGGAATGAAAACTGACCTTTTCCAGTTCTGTGGCCACTGCTGAGTTTTCCAGATTTGCTGGCATATCGCTGATACTCTTAGTCTCACCTATAAGGACAGCCGGAACCTTGTGCCGCGTCATTTATCCTTTCTGGATCCCAGTTTTCCTAGCTGCAGCTAGGGGATGATACCACCTCACCTGCCTATACGGATGGCATTTGGGCTGTGGATTTGAGTTCCCTGTCTGTTGCAAAACCTGTTGAGTTCAGAATTCCTGGTATTAGTCTCACCTCCAGACTGACATAAAAATGAGAGACTCAGCACCTTGACTTCCTATCTTTAGTGGAAGTTGGAGGAAAGTGGAGTGGGATGGGGATATTTAGTAGGTTATTCAGATGGTAAAGCATCTGCCTGCAATGTGGGAGATCCGGGTTTGATCCCTGGTCAGGAAGATCCCCTGGAGAAGGAAATAGTCAGACACGAGTGAGCAACATCACTTTCTTTTTATGATAAGTAGACCTACTGGAGGTCAGAGCCAAGTAGAACTGTCATATGGTTTAAACTTCTTAACTCACAAACAGAACAGAGAAGTATCACAAGGGGACTCATTATTACTGTGACCATTTGATTTGCTGCACCATCTTGAATCAGTCATATTCCGTGGGCCTGTTCCCTGACAGTTTTGGTAAAATAGGGAGAAAACACGGAAGGATACTGTTGAGTCAGAACTGACTGAGAAGTTCCTGATTTGTGTGGTTCACCCTTGCCTTGGTTGTTGTGATGGGGAGGCTGGGTATTGGGTACCAAGAGATTGGAAGCTGCAGTTTCCCTGAGGCAGGGGTGTTGGTGATGAGATGGGCAGTTTAAGATGCTCACCAAGGGACAGCACCATTTTCCAGGCACAGGTCTTTGTGTTAAAAGGCAGCATTAAATCAGTGGGCACGAAGGGCCTCTGGTGCTTAGAGAGGGTTGGAGAAGCCATGAAGGGCACCCCACCTGTTGAACCTGTGTTAGGTGGGGGAAATCCCTCCACTAGAAGAGTTCTCATTAATTCACCACACGTTGTCTTCTTCCCCAGGCTCTGCTGTGGGGTTGCTCATCTAAGACGAGAGAGTGGGGAGGAATAGGGAATTATTGACTCATTTCTCATAAAATACAATGGAGCAGACCTCTCTCTGGTGTCCTGCTCGTTATGCCAATGGAATTGTGTTGCTGTGGAGACCACCAGGGAAGTGGCAGATGGGCAGTGGGGGCTTTGCCATCTGTGTGTGTAGGGGTTAGGATGTAGGTGACACCACCAGCCAGGGCCGGCCACAGCTGACACTTGCTAAGAGCACATGGGGGACGTTCCCTCAGAGCAGAGGAGGACCAAGGCATGCTGATGGAAAGATAACAGCACTGATAGCACCTTCCCTTCATCTAGAGCATCTACCTTTTCAAAAAACTTTCAAACAGATTGTCTTTTTTATTAATGAAATATGATTGACCAGCCATGTTATGTTAGTTTCAGGTATAGTCCATAGTAGTTTGACATTTGCAAACATTATAAAATGTTCACTGTGCTAAATCTAGTAACCATCTGTCCTCATACAAAGTTATTATAATATTATTGACCGTATTCTTTGTTGTGCAGAGGGTCTTTGTTTCAGCTCTGTGGTGGTAAAGAAACTTCACTTAACTGAGGGGAAGATGACTTGTCAGCTTGCAGCCATGCAAGCTTATAGTCATTTCATCTCCTTGGACTTTGCTTACCTCACCTGTAAGATGGGTCCATTTCAGCTTGACCCTTCTGTGGCTCTAGGGCAGGTATTATCCCTGCTTTGCAGATGAGGGGAAAGGGCCAGGTTGTCCAGAGAGTAAAACTGGACTCTGGTCTCCTAACTCCTACATCTGTGCTTTTCCCTGCAAGTTGTGCTGCCCCATCAGAGATCTGGAGACAGAATGCGCCAAGCAGTATGGGCTGTTCCTCAAGTCCTTCTGTGAACCATTCCCAGCTTGGCCCCTTTTGCCTGTCCTCCACCCCACCTCCAAGGGGCGAGAGGTCCGAGTGATCAGCCTGGGTGACCCTAAGCTGAGGTCCCTAGTGCATATGTGTAGGACTGGACGGTGAGCATGGGGTTGGAAGTAACTTCAAAGGGCTGGTTTCCTGTCCTCCTTCTCTCTCCTTGGCAGATGGGCCAAGGTTCTTCTAGGATCACTATTCCTAGCTTTTCTGTGATTTCCTTATCACTGAAGCTGAAATCAAATTGGATCTATGTACACGGATCATCCTGTTGATTTGTAGTTTTCAGGCCTTACCTGTGGTTTCTATTTAGGTGGATGGGCACTGGTTCAATTCCCACATAGGTGACACCTCTCTTTGCCAGCTGAAATCTCAGAGGAAGCTGTTGGCTGAAGGTCATGAAATGACTGAGAGCTTTCTATCCTAGACTTTCAGCAATACATTGTGTGGATGTACTATAATTTGTTTATGTATTTCCCTGTGGTTTATCATAACAATTATTTTTTATTAATAGGCTATTTTTCAGAGCAGTTTAGGTTTATAGAAATAGAAAGACTACCTTCGCCACCTGCAGATTCCCTGTTATTAATATCTTGCACGAGAGTAGTACACTTGTTTTGTCCAATGTGTTCAGTCACTCAGTCATGTCTGAGTCTGAGATCCTATGGATTGTAGCCCACCAAGCTCCTCTTGTCCATGGGATTCCCAGGCGAGAATACTGAAATAGGTTGCCACTTCCTACTCCAGGGGATCTTCCCGACCCAGGGATCAAACCTGCATTTCCTGTGTCTCCTACATTGCAGGCAGAATCTTTACCTGCCATCAGGGAAGCACCATTATGGCCAATATGATGCATTATTATCAGCTAAAGTCCATAGTTTCCATTAGGGGTCACTCTTTGCAGTATACATTTTCTGGGTTTTGACAAATGGATAATGACATTGTCCACCATTGTGTATCATACAGATCAGTTTCACTGCCCTAAACATTCTCTATGCTCCACCTATTCTTCCCATCCACCGCTGTAACTCTTGGCAACTTCTTTTTACTGTCTCCATCATTTTACCTTTTCCAGAATGTCATAATGTTGGAATCATATAGTATGTAGCCTTTTCAGATGGGCTTCTTTCACTTAGAAATAAGCCCTTAAGTTTCCTCCATGTATTCTGGGGGCTATCAGATCACTTATTTCTTTTTATTTCTGAATAATATTCGATTGTATGGACATACTATAATTTGTTTATGTATTTCACAACAACAAAAAAATAGCAATTAAAAACTCCATTATTGATAGTATTGGTTATTTAAGCCTGATCAGCACAGGCCTGGTCCTGGGCTTCCCTCCTCCTGTGGACCCCTGGAACATGGAGAGTGTGGAAGAGCTGAGACACTGGCATGCAGACCAGCCCATCTCAGCAGGTATCTCCTGGATAAAAACCAAAAAAGTTAAACTCAAGCTATTATGTCTAATGGGCTTCCCAGGTGGCTCAAGTGGTAAAGAATCTGCCTTCTCAATGCAGGAGACACAGGAGATGTGGTTTTGCTGCCTGGGTCAGGAAGATCCCTGGAGGAGGAAATGGCAACTCACTCTAGTATTCTTGCCTGAAAAATCCTGTGGACAGAGGAGCCCGGCGGGCTGTAGTCCGTGGGATTGCAAAAGAATCGGACACAACTTAGTGACTAAACAATAGCGACAACAAAATTGTGTCTAATGATCCAGCAGACCAAAACTGTATGATAGTACCCTCATATTTCATACTCTTTTCCTTGGCATTTCTATCTTGTGTTCGTGCTGAGTACCATCCATTTCTACCGTCCATTTATTTGGGCAAAAGGAAGACAAAACCAGATACCTTGTAGTTTTATCCAAGTGTTATGTTCGTGGCAGGAAGTGCTGTTGTGGGGTGTATTTCTCTTCTGATGATGGGGACTTGCCAGCAGTGGCCAATGGCTGAGGTCTGACTTCAGTGATGATGTCAGTTACTACTGTTGTCATGCTGGAATATTGTCATTTCTCCCCTCTCACCTGTGAGGGCAAGTCAGCATAGAATGTTTCCTCTAATTTTAATTAAAAAGATCGGTCTTCTTCCTGACCTGAGCTCACAGTATGTCAAGGATTGTGGAGGTTCCGTGGCTGTTGATCGAGCAGAGGCTCCAAACAGAAGACCAGGCTATAGATGTTGTATCCTACATAGACAACTGAATCATCCTCACCCCTGGGGGCATGCATGGGGGACCAGGGCAGTGGCTAGGGGGAGCATTTTAAAGGGAATAAGTTAATCCTGGATGGCTTCCTGGAAGCAGTGATTTACTATGAAACTGTGATTCTAGAACTTTAAAAAACGTAAAAACTTAGTGGTGCTCTGAGAGCATTGCACATTGGAGCAAGACAGACTCAACAAATGTGCCTGACTGACCTCTGCTCTCACACTGTCCTTTTTACCCCCAGTCTCTTTTTTGGCCAACCCCAGTTCTACATTTAATTCTCTGCCAACATTTCTTCGAATCTTGTTTAGGGTCCTGTCCTGTGCTTAGTCGCTCAGTCTTGTCTGACTCTTTGTGACCCCATGGACTGTAGCCTGCCAGGTTCTTCCATCCATGGAGATTTTCCAGGCAAGAATACTGCAGTAGGTTGCCATGCCCTCCTGTAGGAGATCTTCCCAACACAGGGATCGAACCTGGGTCTGCTGCACTACAGGCGGATTCTTTACTGTCTCAGCCACCAGGGGAGCCAAATAAAAGTTATTTGAACACAAGCACTGTGATACCACAACAGTAGATCTGATAACCCAGGAATACTGAGTGGGTAGCCTATCCCTTCTCCAAGGGGTCTTCCCGACCCAGGAATTGAACCGGGGTCTCTTGCATTGCGGGTAGATTCTTTACCAGCTGAGCTACCAGGGAAGCCCCTGTTTAGGGTGTTCCTAAACCCTGTTTAAGGTGATCTTTCTTTAAAGAAAACTTACTGACTGAGGCGGTAGGGGATAGGGATACAACCCTCCAGTTTGCTCCCAGTCTAGTGGGGACCACGAATGATAAACACCAGCAGAGGATGTGAGCGGGGTCTGCTCAGGGTGTTATTTCTTGCTGTTGAGGAGCATGTAGCCTGTTGAGAGAAGCTGGAAGGCTTCCTGGAGGAGATGACCGGGGTTAGTCTGGTGAGGAGTAAGGAGGAGGGTCTTGTAAGAGGAGCAGTCAGGAGCAGAGGGGTAAGCTGTCAGGGACTAGCAAGGCATTCATTATGTCCAAAGCAGAGAGTCAGCCCTGGGGGAGGGAGGAAGGTTGAGAGCAGGAGCAAGATAGTGACACAGGGTCTCGCCAAGGAGTTTACATGTTGTCACACAGACAAAAAGAAGCCACCCCGGGTTTTCATTAGGTGTGTGACACAATCTGATTTTGATTTTTGAAAATGTTCCCAGACAGCAGTGGTGAGAATGAGAGGGAAAGGGTCTCCACTTCCACTCCTCCTGTTCTAATGAACCGGCTGCCGACAAGCTGTTACCTCCACCATGGTACTGAGCTGTGGTCATAAATCAAGTAACTGTCCATGTTCGAGTTTATTTTTAGACTCTGTGATGTTTCACTGGCTTATTTGTCTATTCTTACAGCAGTACTACACTGTGTTAATTGTCATAGCATAGTAGTAATTATTAATCAGTTACTGTCTTTGTTCTTTTTCTTCAAGACTGCCCTGTCGATTCTACATGCACTAAAATTTGAGAGTTAACTTGTTAATTTCCACCCCCCCCCACAAAAAAAAAACCCACCCAAAACCAAAATCTTGTAGGGATTTTGAATGGGATTATACTGAATCCAAAAACCAATTTGGAGAGAATGAAAATCTTAATGTGTTTTCTAATTTATGAACATCAACCAGCCATATCTTTGGGTCTTCTTTAAATTTCTCTTAGCACTATCTAGTGGTTTTCAGCGTCCGCGTCTTACACATTTCTTAAATTGCTGTTGTTAAACTTATTCCTACATATCTGATGTTTTTAGTGCATGTGTTGTCCGTGGGATTTAAATTTTTTTGTTTTTAATTGTTTATTGCTGGTATAAACTGTTTTATTTACTGACTTTGATGCTTGCTCTGGTAACACATATACTAAAATTGTTTACTAATTTTGCAGCAAAATTGCCAAATTTGCTTATTAATTAGAATATTTTGTAGGTTCTTCTGTATTTTTACATACACTGTGATGTCTTTGTGAATTTATTTTATTTTCAAAATCTATGCCTTTTATTTCCTTTTCTTGAATTAGTACTAGATAGGATCTCTAATGAAATGAGTGGAAATGGAGATAATAGACAATCTTGTCTTATTTTTAACCATAGGGGGATATGTTCACTATTTCACCTTCAGTATTTTGTTGACTTTAATTGATTTTAGTTTGCAAATACATACTCCTTTTTAGGTTAAGAAAGGTCTCTCATAATCTTGATTTTATGTGAATTTTCATCATTAAGAAGTTTTTAATTTTACCATATTGCTTTATACATTCATTGAAATAATGTTTTTTTCCCCTTACTTTTGTTAATGTGATGAGTTATGTTGATTGGCTTTTGAATGTTAATTAACCCTGAATTCCTGGAGTAACTCCTACTTGGTCATGGTATATTGTACTCTTTTATATAATTGTGTATGATTTTCTAATATTAATGTTTAGGCATCTTGCATCTCTGTTCATGAGTGATATCGGCCTTTCATTTTTTCCTTGTGATGTCTTTGTTAAGGATATGCAGGGAAGTGTACCCTCTGAAAGAATTTATATAACATTCTTGTTTCTGTCTTGTAAATAGATTCATTTGTGCCATATTTTAGGTTCCACACATAAGTGATACCATATGGTATTTGTCTTTCTCTTTCTGATGTACTTCATTTAGCATAATTATCTATAGTTGCATCCATGTTGCTGCAAATGGCAATATTTCATTCTTTTTTATGGCTGAGTAGTATTCCATTGTATATATGTACCACATCTTATTTATCCGTTGCTCTGTCAATAGACATTTAGGTTGTTTCCATCTTTTGGCTGTTGTGTATAATGCTGTTGTGAACATAGGAATGCATGTATCTCTTTGAATTATATCCGTTTATTCTTCATTGGTCATTTGAATCTTCTCCCTGTTCATTTTGGTCAGTTGTGGTAGGGTTTTGTCAATTTTATTAATCTTTTAAAGGCAACAATTTTGACTTTAAAGGAAACAATTTTGACTTAGCTAATTGTCTGTTTTCTATTTCATTGATTTTTGTTCTTATTTGTATTTTTCTTTCTTGCACTTAAAAAAAATTAATCTATTTTCCACCCAGCTTAATGGGATGGAATCTTTGATCATTTGAGCAAAGAATTAATATATGAATTTAAAGCTATTTTATCCTCTAAAGACTTTTTAAAAAAATCCCAGAAATGTTAATGTTATAATTCTATTATTTTAGTTCAGTATACTGGATTTCCCTTGTGGCTCAGCTGGTAAAAAATCCACCTGCAATGTGGGAGACACTGGTTCGATTCCTGGGTCGGGAAGATCCCCTGGAGAAGGGATAGGCTTCCCACTCCAGTATTCTTGGGCTTCCCTCGTGGCTCAGCTGGTAGAAAATCTGCCTGCAATGTGGGAGACCTGGGTTTGATCCTTGGACTGGGAAGATCCCCTGGAGAAGGGAAAGGCTACCCACTCCAGTATTGTGGCCTGGAGAATTCCATGGACTGTAATAATCCATGGGGTCACAAAGAGTCAGACACTACTGAGTGATTTTCACTTTCTTATATTTTATTTCTACTGTGATTTCTTTTATTTAAAAGAGTGATGCCTAATTTCTAAACATTTGATAATTTTCTAATCATTTTATTATTGATTTCTAGATTATTTCTTTAGTGGTAAGAAAATATACTATATGATTTTAATTCTTTGAGTTTTATTGAGACTTGTTTTATGGCTAAATATCTGGTCTATTTTGGTAAATATTTTATATGAATTTATAAAAAATGTATATTTTGCAGTTGAGTGTTATATTCTCTATATGATAAATAGGTCAAGTAGATTAATAGTTTTAAAAATTGACTATATTATTATTGATTTTTATCTGTTTGTTCCATCACATACTGAGTGAGGTTTGTAAAATCTTCAACTGTGGTTGTGGAATTGTTTATTTCTCCTCTTAGTTCAGTTAATTTTTGCTTTGTGTATTTTTAGAGCTATGTTGTTAGATGAATACACATGTAAGATTGTTGTATCTTCCCATGAATGAGTCTTTTTGTTATGAAATATTCCCATTTTACTTAATAATATTTATTACATTTATGGAAGTACCAGACCACCTTACCTGCCTTCTGCGAAACCTGTATGCAGGTCAAGAACCAACAGTTAGAACTGGACATGGAACAACGGACTGGTTTAAAATTGGGAAAGGACTATGTCAAGGCTGTATATTGTCACCTTGCTTGTTTAACTTATATGCAGAGTGCATCATGAGAAATGCTGGGCTGGATGCAGCACAAGCTGGAATCAAAATTGCCGGGAGAAATATCAATAACCTCAGATATGCAGATGACACCACCCTTATGGCAGAAAGCGAAGAAGAACTAAACAGCCTCTTGATGCAAGTGAAAGAGGATAGTGAAAACGTTGACTTAAAACTCAATATTCATAAAACTAAGATCATGGCATCTGGTCTCATCACTTCATGGCAAATAGATGGGGAAGCAATGGAAACAGTGACAGGCTTTATTTTTTGGACTCCAAAATCACTGTAGATGGTGACTGCAGTCATGAAATTTAAAGACAGTTTCTCCTTAGAAGAAAAGTATGACCAATCTAGACAGCATATTAAAAAGCAGAGACATTACTTGGCCAACAAAGATCCATCTTGTCAAAGCTGTGGTTTTTCCAGTAGTCATGTATAAATGTGAGAATTGGACTATAAAGAAAGCTGAACACTGAAGAATTGATGCTTTTGAACTGTGGTGTTGGAGAAGACTCTTGAGAGTCCCTTGGACAGAAAGGAGATCCAACCAGTCCATCCTAAAGGAGATCAGTCCTGAATATTCATTGGAAGGACTGATGCTGAAGCTGAAGCTCTAATACTTTGGCCACCTGATGCGAAGAACTGGCTCACTGGAAAAGACCCTGATGCTGGGAAAGACTGAAGGAAGGAGGAGAAGGGGATGACAGGACCAGATGGTTAGATGGCATCACTGACTCAATGGACGTGAGTTTGAGCAAGCTCCAGGAGATGGTGATGGACAGGGAAGCCTGGAGTGCTATAGTCCATGGGGTTGCAAAGAGCCAGACATGATTGAGTGACTGAACAACAATTGCATTTATTTTAACTTGTCTAATATTCATATAGACATCAGCTTTCTTTTAGATAGTGTTTGTATGACATGCTTTTTTCTCTCTCTTTCCTTTAAATTTCTTGTGTCCTTATTTTTAAAGGATAATTTTTGTAACTAAATAGCAAAGAATTGGGTCTTTTTATTTTTTGAAAGTCCAGTCCATCAATATTTGCCAGATAATTGGAACATTTAGTCCACTTTTGTCCATTTGTTATCATTGGTTTTATTTCACCATCTTGCTATTTGCTTTCTATTTCTCATACCTGTTTTTAGGTTTCTTTATTCCTCTATTAATATTAATAGCTCTATTAATATTGCACAAAAAGAGCTTCAGAGGAAAATTATTACAAGACATACAGATTTCATAATTTTAAAAGGTTCAATCACCAGAAATATATAAATTTTTCAAAATTCTAAAACAAATTTGTTTCTTTGAAAACACTTAGTAATAAAGTTAATAACCCCTGGCAATACTAATCAGGAAGAAAGAGAAATCAAAGAAATGAAAATGAGAGGATATAACCAATATCGGAAATCAAAAAGGAAAAAAGAGACACAACTACAACGTCCTATAAGCACTAAAAGATAAAAGGATATTGTTTATCAACTGTATGCTAATAACTTTTGGAAATTGAAACTTATTAGAAAATTTATAATAAATATGGTTTACAAAATTGACGTCTAGAAGGCTTCCCATGTGGCTCTAATGGTAAAGAACCTGCCTGCCAATGCAGGAGACTTAAGAGATGTGAGTTTCAGCCATTAAAAAGAATACATTTGAATCCGTTCTATTGAGATGGATGAAACTGGAGCCCATTATACAGAGTGAAGTGAGCCAGAAAGAAAAGCACCAATACAGTATACTAATGCATGTATATGGAATTTGAAAGATGGTAATGGTAACCCTATATGTGAGACAGAATAAGAGACACAGATGCATAGAACAGTCCTGTGGACTCTGAGGGAGAAGGTGAGGGTTGGACGTTCTGGGACAATAACATTGAAACATGTATATTGTCATATGTGAAGCAGAACACCATTCCATGTTCTATGCATGGGACGGATGCTCAGGGATGGAGCGTTGGGATGACACTGAGGGATGGGAGGGGGGGGGGGGGGTGGGGGGAGGAGGGTTTGGGAGGGGGAGCACATGTGAATCCATGGCTGATTCATGTCGATGTATGGCAAAAACTACTACAATATTGTAAAGTAATTAGCCCCCAACTAAAATTAAAAAAAAATAAAAAAAAAAAAAAAAAAATAAAAAAAAAAAAAAAGAGATGTGAGTTTGATCCGAGTCAGGAAGATCCCCTGGAGGAGAGCATGGCAACTCATGTATTCTTGCCTGGAGAACCCCAGGGACGGAGAAGCCTGGCGGTTTACAGTCCGTAGGGTCGCACTGAGTCGGACATGACTGAAGCAACTTAAGACATAGTAGAACTATACCAACTTTTTCAGTTGTTTTTAGTTTTACATGGTGTATTTTTCCATTGTTTAATAGAAACCCTGCTATATTTCATTTTTAGACATGCGTCTTCTAAGCAGCTTATTTTTGATACAGTCTGGCACATTTTCCTTTAACTTGCAGTGTTTAATTAATGTGATATTTTGGTCTATATATTCTATCTTATTTTGCTCTTTTTTGTCCCGTCTGTTCTTTCTTTCTTTCTTTTTCCATCTCGTTTATTGCCTTCTTTTAGTATTGATAATTTTGTGTTATTCCAGCCCTCTATTAACCTTTTGTTTTCTCTTACTACTCTTTTAATGTGTACTCTGAAAAATACAGTGCGATTTTTCCAGTTATTATAAATTAATGCTTAATGCCTCTTCACAGATATTGCAAGGGTTTTAAAAGACTAAATTCTTTTACTGTCTTCTTCCCTTATGAACTGTTATCATCAAGTGTGTGTAAGTTCTATATGTATTTTCATGATTATTTTGTGCCGCCAATACTCATTTGTATCTATATTCTCTTTCATTGTTCCTTATCCTTTCTACCATCTCCTAGTTTACATCTGATAAATTTTTCCTTCTAGCCAGAGAATGCCATTTAATATTTAATTTAGTCTGCTGGTGATGAATTCCCTTGAGTTTTGTTTGTCTGAAAATATCTTTATGTTGCTTTAATTCTTGAAAGATGCTTGCACTGGATATTAAATTCAAGGTTGGAAATTACTCTCTTTTGGTTATTTGGATGTACTTTCTTAATCATCTGACTTCCATTATTTTTTGAGAATTCAGCTCTTGGACTAATTGTTTCATTGTAGGAATTCTGTCTTTTTTCATGTGGTTGCTTTTAAGATACTTTCTGTTTTCTTTTTTTCTTTCTTCTTCTCCCACTCCTTTCCCCTTTCCTTCTTCCTACCCCCTTCTCCTTCTTCTTCTAGTGCTTTTACAGTGATATACCTGAGGATGACCAGCATCTGTCAAGGACCTTGTGGATAAGAGATAATTAATCAAGAGATGATTGACAAAGGCATTGGACAATATACTGCAAAACAGTGGGAGAGAGTGTAGATTTGGGGCTAGTAATAGAATGAGGCTGGATTAAGATTAGAGTTAGGAGTTTTCCTAGCATGAAGGAGTAAGATGAGCTTTTACTAAAAGCTGGAAGCTGAGAGACAGTATGGAGAAAACCACTTTATAGGAACTGTCACTTCTGGCCAAGGGATGCAAGCAACCTATGGTGACCTAGGGGTCAGCTGGGGAAATAAATGCCCTGATCTCCCTTTTCCTTTTTTCACTCTCCAATCTCCTTATGACAACCTGGGCTACTGAGCATGAGAATAGATTTATAGGTGCATTTGGGGCTTCCCTCATAGCTCAGTCAATAAAAAATTTGCCTGCAATGCAGGAGACCCAGGTTCGGTTCCTCGGTCAGCAAGATCCCCTGGAGAAGGAAATGGCAACCCACTCCAGTATTCTTGCCTGGAGAATCCCATGGACAGAGGAGCCTGGCAGGCTACAGTCCATGGGGTCGCAAGAGTTGGACACGGCTTGGTGACTAGATGACGACAATGATGGATTCATAGGGATTCTTGAATCTGTGGCTCAGGTGTCACAACATTTTACGTAGAGGAGCAAAAACAAATTTTAGGCTGTGTGGGCCACATGTGGTCTCTTCTTCTTTCATGACTCTTTAAAAATATAAAAACTATTCTTAAGTCATAGGCCATATAGAAATAGGGGACTCACCAAATTTGTCCGACCCCTATTATGGGTTGAGAGGGTTTGTTTTTTTTTATTTGGGGTCATTATTGAGGAATTCTTAGCTGCTACCCCTTTCTAACTTTATTTTTTAAGTTAATTGTTTTTGGAGTATAGTTGCTTTGCAATGTTGTGTTAGTTGCTACTGTACAGCAAAATGAATCAGCCGTATGTATACATATGCGTGCTGGGTCATGTCTGACTCTTTGCGACCCCATGGACTGTATATCCCCTCTCTTTTGGACTTCCATCGAATTCACGTCACCACAGTGCATGAAGTCGAGCTCCCTGTACTATACATAGGTTCTCATTAGTTATCTATTTTATATACAGTATCAATAGTATATATATGTGAATCCCAATCTTCCAATTCCTCCCACCCACCCTTCTTTAGCCCTTGGTATCCATATATTTGATCTCTACGTCTGTGTCTATTTCTGCTCCACAAATAAGATCATCTGTACCATTTTTCTAGATTCCACATATATGCATTAACGTACAGTATCTGTTTTTCTCTTTCTGACGTACTTCACTCTGTATGCCAGTCTCTAGGTCCATCTATGTCTCTACAAGTGACCCAATTACCTTTTTATGATGAGTCATATTCCATTGTATATATGTACCACATCTTCTTTATTCATTCCTCTGTTGATGGACGTTTAGGTTGTTCCCATATCCTGGCTCTTGTAAATAGTGCTCTATAACTTTATTTCTCTTTTCTCTTTCCTCTCTTCTGGAATTCCCAGGATACATGTTAACTCTTCTCACTGAATCTCCATGTTTCCTACTTGGCTCTTGTATTTTTTTGACCTTTGGTCTTTCCATGTTGTATTGGCATATTTTTTCTGATTACTTTCCCAGTTTCCTAATTCTCTCTCTAGTTTTGCCTAATTACTTTTAATACATTCTATTGCATTCATTATTTTGGTTACTTTTTGTTTAGCATATTTGTATCTTTTAGTGTTAGAATTGTCATTACCTTATTTTATACTTTCTGGTTCTCTGCTAAAATTCTTGATCCTGCCTTTTAGTCTGTCAAATAAGTATTTTAATGTCTGTATTCAGTAGCTATATAATCTGGAGTCTCTGTAAGTCCTGTCCTGTTGTATTCTATTGTTTCTCTTAGTTTGTTTAGATACTGTTCCAGCTCTTCACATGCCTGGTTGTTTTTGACTGTGTAGTGGACGTTATATGTCAAAAACTATAAAATAGTGTGAGTCTCAGGATGGCATTCTTTTCCTCTGGAGGATATTAACTTTGCTTCTTTGTTGTTGTTGTTCAGTCACCCAGTCATGCTTCTTACAGGTAACTTATCAGAGCACTAGTAGCCAGACTTACCTGAATACAAATTTAAGGATTGAAGTGATTTGAAGCTGTTCTTCAATACATTTCCTAGTTTACTTTACTCTTAAGAATTGCCACTGTGACTTCAGCCAAAAGCAGGATTACCAGGATGCTTTTCTTTTGTAGACTCCAGATTTAATTTTTGTTCTCTTAAATCCAAGAGGCTGTCAAAATCAATGCTCAGATATTTAGCCTTTAGGGGCTTCCCTGGTGGCCCAGATGGTAAAGAATCAGCCTGCAGTGCAGGAGCCCTAGGTTCAGTCCCTGGGTCAGGAAGATCCCCTGGAGAAGAGAATGGCAACCTGCTCTAGTATTCTCGGCTCGAGAATTCCATGGACAGAGGAGCCTGGTGAGCTGCAGTCCATGGGGTTGCAAAGACTGTGACACAACTGAGTGACTGACACTTTCACTTTTACCTCTTAGCTGCCTCTACAGAATTGGCGAATACTCTGTGGCAGGAATCCCCAATCTCCCGTGTCTGATGTCTGATGATCTGAGGTGGACATGTTGTAATAGTAGTAGAAATAAAGTGCACAGTAAAAGTGATGTGCTTGATTCATCCCGAAACAATCCCCCCAACTTCAGTCCATGCAAAAATTGTTCTCCATGAAACTGATCTCTGGTACGAAAAAGGTTGGGGATCGCTGCTCTAGGGGAAAGTTGTTTCAAATACTGGACTCATTGTTTGGGTTTCTATCACCTTCTAAATTTGCATCCATAATTCTTTACTGCCTTGCTAGCTTACTGATGTATACAAGCTGATTTTTTAAAAAAAGTTTGTCTAGGATTTGTAGTTGTTTTCGATGGAAGAATTTGTCTGAATTTCTTATTCCACTGTTACCAGAGCCCCTGATTATTTCTTTGGGAAAATTATTAAAAATAGAATTATTAGGATAGTGGGAATGCACATTTTAAAAGTTGTTGATAAACACCATGAGCTTGTCAATCAATAAGATTGTACAAGTTGACAAAAATTTGCGCTAGATTTCTCGTATCTCACCAACATCAGGTATTATTTAAATTGCTAATTAGATAGGTCTAAATTAGAATTCCATTGAGACTTTATTGGGACTGTCGTTTATGCTGTCTAGGTTTGAATCCCACTTTTGCCTGTTAGTAGCCACGTAACCTGGAGCAGTTACATTTAACTTCTCTGAGCTCAGTGTCTCATCTGGAATATTGGAATAAAGCTTATACCCCCCTCATGGGATAGAAGTGAGGTTTAGATGTGTCAATCCAGGTAAAGGGAGTAGAGTAGTGCTTGGGATAACAAAATCTCTGAGTGAATGCTAGTTTTATAGTTCTTTTAGTTACACTTTTCTGGTGGTTCAGATGGTAAAGAATCTGCCTGCAATGCAGGAGACCTGGGTTCGATCCCTGGATCAGGAAGATCCCCTGCAAAAGGAGATGGCAACCCACTCCAGTATTCTTGCCTGAGAAATCCCGTGGACAGAGGAGCCTGGTGGGCTACAGGACACCAGTTGTGTCCCACTCTTTGCAACCCCATGGACTGTGCCCACAAGGCTCCTCTGTCCATGGAATTCTCCAACCAAGAGAATTTCCTTCTTTTATATGAGGAAAGCAAGGTGTGGAGAGGTTGGTCATTTGCCCAAAGCAGAACCCTTATAAGAAGAGGCTCCAGAGACCTAGGTAGTTCTCTTTCTGCCATGCAAAGATTCAAATGAGAAGTCAGTACCAGAAGTCCACCATGCTGGCAACTTGAACTTGGACTTCCAGTCTCTAGAACTATGAGAAATAAATTTCTGTTGTTGATAATCCACCAAGTCTATGGTACTTTGTTACAGCAGCCCAAACTGACACTATGCAACCCTCATAGAATATTATTCAGACATAGATTATAGCTAAATTCTGTCTCGTACTACAGACCCATTGTGCATTATCCACAATTCCAAAATTTGTAAAGCTGTGAAAATTGAGTTTTCATAACCCGTTTCATTGCAAAACCTCCACTGACCTGAATGTACTTGGAGAAACCTGACCTGAACTGATGTGGACTATATACTTCTAGTTTTCATGTAAATTACTTAGTATAAATGCTCAGATGTCTTTCTGAAAAAATATTTGTGTTTATGAAAATAGGGTGCTGCCCAACTCTGCTCAGGGGTATTTGGTCATATATGGTATATGGACTCTATTACCTATCTGAATTCTGAAACCTATCTGAGTGTTTGGGTAAGGCATTTTGGACCTGTTTAGGTAGTTGTATGTATTTTAAGTGCAGGAAGCATGTCTATAGTACTAAGTTCAGTTTGTTTTTCTTAGAAGGTGTTTTAAATTAATATATACATACATATATAAGTAATTTGGCTAACAGTGATCGAAAACTCAAACAACAGTCCTGGAAATAGGGCTTTATTTTTTCTCTCACCATTACAAATATATTGGTAGAGAATTGATAATATTGATTTTGTGTCGTAACTCTGTCTGGGCTGATACTTCTGTGATTCTCTTGCTCTTCCCACATGATCACAAGATGGCTGCTATAGCTCTAGCCATCATGGACGGTCATGTTCCAAGCAGGGAAAAGGAACCTGTTCCTCTTTAAGAAGATTTTTGGAAGCCTATTCAATGACTTCTGCTTATATCTCATTGGTCAGAATTGTGTTCTATTTTTACCCCTCTTTATAAAGGAGTGAAAGAAGTGTAGTTTTTAGCTTGGTACATTGTGCCTCAATAAAACAGACGGTCCCTAGTGGTAGAAAGGGGAAATACGTACTGAGTAGACAATTAGCAGTCCTGACTACAGTAAGTAAGAAATATCTTTTGAGAATTTAATAAATGTTTAGTAAGTGAGACACCTTATCATAAGAATTGTATGAACTTGGCACATCAGCATCCCATCATATATGAGGAAAGTGAGGCATGGAGAGGTTGGTCATTTGTCCAAGGCAGTACTAAAACTTGGAATGGAATTTGAATACTGGCTTGTATGAGTCTAGAATACACCTTCAACCAGTCTGCTCTGCATCTGCTAGGGTATAACATTGAAACGTTAGACAGAAGCCAGATTGTGAAGCACTTTGTAAAAAAATAAGAGTTTAGACTTCCCTGGGCCTGACACATTATTTCTAAGTGGTTTAGTTTATGTATCTGGTTAGACAGATCCACTGACTTCATGCTATGGGTTTCTTCTCCCTTTGTTGATCCTTGGGCTTTTCCTTAGCAAGACCTTGGAAAGGAGCCCATTCCTTTTATAAAATTTATTTTAACTGGAGGATAATTATTTTACAATATTGTGTTGGTTTCTGCTGTACAACAATGTGAATCAGCTGTTCAGTTCAGTTCAGTTGCTCAGTCATGTCCGACTCTTTGCGACCCCATGGACTGCAGCACTCCAGGCCTCCCTGTCCACCACCAACTCCGAGTTTACTCAAACTCATGTTCATTGAGTCAGTGATGCTATCCAACCATCTTATCCTCTGTCGTCCCCTTCTCTTCCCATCTTCAATCTTTCCCAGCATCAGGGTCTTTTCCAATGAGTCAGTCTTCGCATAAGGTGGCCAAAATATTGGAATTTCAGCCTCAACATCAGTCCTTCCAATAAATATTCAGGACTGACTTCCTTTAGGATGGACTGGTTGGGTCTCCTTGCAATCCAAGAGACTCTCAAGAGTTTCCTCCAACACCACAGTTTAAAAGCGTCAATTCTTTGGCGCTCAGCTTTATTTATAGTCTAACTCTCACATTCATACATGACTACTGGAAAAACCATAGCCTTGACTAGATGGCCCTTTGTTGGCAAAGTAATGTCTCTGCTTTTTAACATGCTGTCTAGGTTGGTCATAACTTTTCTTCCATGGAGCAAGCGTCTTTTAATTTCATGGCTGCAGTCACCATCTGCAGTGATTTTGGAGCCCAAAAAGATAAAGTCTCTCACTGTTTCCATTGTTTCCCCATCTATTTGCCATGAAATGATGGGACCAGATGCCATGATCTTAGTTTTCTGAGATATTAGAGATCTTAACTGAGTTGATCTTAGTTGTGTTTTAAGCCAGCTTTTTCACTCTCCTCTTTCACTTTCATTAAGAGGCTCTTTAGTTCTTCACTTTCTGCCATAAGGGTGGTGTCATCTGCATATCTGAGGTTATAGATATTTCTCCCGGCAATCTTGATTCCAGCTTGTGCCTCATCCAGCCCAGTGTTTCTCATGATGTACTCTGCATATAAGTTAAGTAAGCAGGGTGACAATATACAGCCTTGATGTACTCCTTTTCCTATTTGGAACCAGTCTGTTGTTCCATGTCCAGTTCTAACTGTTGAATGAGCTGTAAGTATACATATTTCCCCTTCAGCTGGGGCCTCCCCCTACCCCATTCCACCCATCTAGGTCATCATAGAGCACTGAGCTGAGCTCCCTGTGTTTTATAGCCGGTTCTCACTAGCTATCTATTTTACACATGAGGTCCATTCTTTAAAACCCTGCAGAGATATCACCTTCTCCATGGACATCCTTCCTGTGCTGATATGGTCTCTTCCTTGTTTACATTTCTACACTATTCTATGCCCATACAAAAGGTACAAAGTATCTTTATGATATAGTCATATCATTTTCTTACATGATTAATTATGGTGAAACCCAGTTGACTTAAAATGTTGCGGGAATTTGCAGTCATTATAATTGTGAGGGTAGTGGTGGGGGCCTGGTCTCTCATGAACTTTGGGGAGCTGGGGAGAGGAATGTGTGCTCCATGGTCAGAGCCCAGCCATGAGGGGCGAGGGCCCAGCCTGGAGCTTTTGAAAGTATAACCTACCTCACAGACATGGATGGTTCCAGTGGTCCAGAGATGGCCCTGTGAAAGCAGTGCAAATAGTGAGTGTAGATCTGGGTGTGCTGTAAACAGATTGACAGGTCACTTGGGGCTGTTTAGGAAAGAGGGCTGAAACCACATTAAAGGGAAGCATAATGAAAAAAACAGAAGATAAGAGTGCTAAACAATAGGGGAGAATTCCTTTTCTAGTTACGTTTTTATATAACCAGACTTCTTTGAAATGGATTTGTAAAAATAAAAAGATTCTATTTGAATAGAGAAAGCGACTAACAACATGGTAACACTTAGAGGAAAGAATGGGACCTTGTAAAAGATGTCATTTTCAGTGCTTACAGAACTACTTATTTATGTCTCAATCCAATAAAAGAGTTTTTTTTTTTTTTTAAAGCAACTACTAGAACAGATGAGATAGTAAATATAAATGTATTTTGTGCTCTTTGGGAAAAGGTATGACAGAAATGTATTACCTCACTTCTGTTTATTCGCAGGTTATTGATTGAATAGCACCAGAAATAGAGCTCGGTGTTAGTGCTTTGGGAATTTTAGAAAAAATATAATTTCTTCAGGTGGACAGTTTTGAGCCAGGTCTGCAAAATAGGGCTAGCCTGAGACTGGCAGGGATCCCAGGTGGCTCAGTGGTAAAGAACCCACCTGCCAATGCAGAAGCCGTGGGAGATGCGGATTCAGTCCCTGGGTGGGAAAGATCTCCTGGAAGAGGAAATGGCAACCTATACCAGTATTCTTGCCTGAGAATGCCAAGGACCAAGGAGCCTGGCAACCTACAGTCCATGGGTTACAGAGAGTTAGACATGACTCTAGATCATGCACACATGAGATGTCAGAATTGTTCAGTCAAACAGCAGCACCTTTCATCACAAACTAACCAACTGCCTGCTTGATTCTGTCTTTTACTGTCTGTCTGATTTTGGACACATTGAGGATCCTCTCTGAACCTTGCTCTCTTACCTTTAATGAGGGCAGTGAGTATCTTGCAGGATGCTGAGGAGATTAAATTAAATAACCCATGTAGACTAGTTCAGTGCCTGGCACACTGTTGGCGCTTGGTAACTAGTATTGCTGTTATTATTTCTGTTGTTCGTTGTTTTTAGCCTCGGAAATGATCTAAAACAGTGGTTCTCAACCTTTTTGACACCAGTTACGTGGAAGACAGTTTTTTCCAATTTTTCTACAGACTTGGGTTGGGATGGTTTCAGGGTGATTCAAGCACATTACATTTATTGTGCACTTTATTTCTGTTATTGTTACAGTAGCTCCACCTTCAGATCATCAGGCATTAGATCCCGGAGGTTGGGGACCCCTGATCTAAAACCAGGTCTAACCCCACAAAGATGCTTAGCTTTGGGAAATATTGCTATTGGGAAGCTCATCTTTATTCTTATGGTTACAGATGTTGCAGATACCTCTTTGTCTTGTGGTGATGATAATAACAACTATAAAATAGCTGCTGTTTCTTGGGCACTTACCATATGCCAAGTGAGTACTGATCTAACTGATTTATGCTCATCATTTAATTTTATTTTACCCTCACAACTCAATGAAGGAGTCTTCAGTTCAGTTCAGTCACTCAGTCGTATCCAACTCTTTGCGATCCCATGGACTGCAGCACACCAGGCTTCCCTGTCTATCACCAACTCCTGGAGTGTACTCAAACTCATGTTCATTGAGTCAGTGATGCCATCCAACCATCTCATCCTCTGTCATCTCCTTCTCCTCCTGCCTTCAATCTTTCCCAGCATCAGGGTTTTTTCCAGTGAGTCAGTTCTTCGCATCAGGTGGCCAAAGTATTGGAGTTTTAGCTTCAATATCAGTCCTTCCAATGCATATTCAGGACTTATTTCCTTTAGGATGGACTGGTTAGGTCTCCTTGCAGTCCAAAGAACTCTTAAGAGTCTTCTCCATCACCACAGTTCAAAAGCATCAATTCTTCAGTGCTCAGCCTTCTTTATAGTCCAACTCTTACATCCATATATGACTACTGGAAAAACCATAGCTTTGACTAGACGACCGTTTGTTGGCAAAGTAATGTCTCTGCTTTTTAATATGCTATCTAGGTTGGTCATAACTTTCCTTCCAAGGAGTAAGCGTCTTTTAATTTCAAGGCTGCAGTCACCAACTGCAGTGATTTTGGAGCCCCCCAAAATAAAATCTGCCACTGTTTTCACTGTTTCCCCATCTATTTGCCATAAAGTAATAGGACTGGATGTCATGATCTTAGTTTTCTGAATAAGGAGTCTTACTCTTATTTAATTAATTTATTTAGGGCATGCCATATGACATGCAGGATCCTAGTTCCCTGATCAGGGATCAAACCCAAGACCTGCACCATGGAAGCACAGAGTCCCTATCGCTGGACTGCTGGTGAAGTCCTCATACTTCCATTTTAGAGGAGAGAAGACGGAGCCTTAGAATGACGGTTGGCTAAGGAGTGAAGCTGACGTTCTCACTGTTGGACTTCAATTTCCTGCTCTTCACCAGTTTGCTGATCTGGTGGTTGATATTTGTATCAACCTCTGCTGATAGATCAGGGCGACTTGAACATGTAGTTGCCCTAGAACCCCTGGCATGAGCTAAATGCACCCTTCAGTGTAGGGAAAGTGAGCAAATGGGTGCCGAGGTCATTGCAAAGTGCTCTGAGAGCGCAGAGGAAGGCATCGTTAGGTGGACACTCTGGGGATTTCGTAGTGGAGGTGATAAATAGTCAATGCCTTGAGGGAGAAGTCTTGTTTTGACAGATGACACCGTAACCAGGCAGGTTTTCTTTCCTCCCTTGCTGCAGTGAGGATGATTCTGAATTATGATGCCAACAATCCACTAAGGACTTTAATGTCATAACATATTGGGGTGGGGCTTAGCTTACCTTTGGTATCTACTGATATGATTTAGCTAATATTGATGGAAGACTCTCTTGAGCCATGGTTTATTAAATGGAGCTTCAAATGTGGAAATCATATAGAAATATTTAGATTTTAAAACATTTCAGAGGAAACAGAGGTGTCCCAGGGTAAAAGACAGCCTGTGTTTGTTAAGGACCATCTGGGGAAGCGTGTCTTGAGGCTGGTCCCTCTCAGAGGGGTCAGGAATGCCGAAGATGAAGTTTAAGCAGGGGAAAAGTAGTACCAGGAGGCAGGAGTGAAGAGGGACCTTCTAGGCCGAGCAGAGTTCAGCCACAGCCTGGAGTGTAAACAGCGGGGTGTGCTCGGTGCACAGGGAGTTGCCTTGCTGAGGACGAGAGCACAGTGTGTGAGGAGAAAGTGGGAGACAAGGCTTCAGGCTTCAGGGCTCTGAATTCAGGGTGAAAGCGTACACACAGTAGGTGTGTCTCCTGCAGAAGCTCTCTCCTGCCCAATAGTAGGGGCCAGAAAGAAGTGAAAGTGAAGTTACTCAGTCATGTCTGACTCTTTGCGACCCCATGGACTGTAGCCTACCACGCTCGTCCGTCCATGGGATTTTCCAGCCAAGAGTATTGGAGTGGGTTGCCATTTACTTCTCCAGAGGACCTTCCCAACCCAGGGATCAAACCTGGGTCTCCTGCATTGTAGGCAGATGCTTTACTGTCTGAGCCACCAGGGAAGTCCTAGTAGGGGCCAGAGTAGTTGCTTATAGTAGGGGCCAGAGTAAAAGCCTTTAGGGGGCATCTCACATAGTTATCTTGCCTGTTTTCCCGTAATCCATGTTGGTATAACAAAGTATAGGTTTTCCAGGTTACTGTGGAGTTCTAACTGCTTTAGGACTTAAAGTTTTTACCATACCATAACATAGGTTTTTTCCATATGAAATCTCAGTTTTGATTCTTTTTATTGAAATGGATGGAATATTGATCTTGGAACCATTCAGTTCAGTTCAGTTGTTCAGTTGTGTCTGACTCTTTGCAACCCCATGAACCGAAGCACACCAGGCCTCCCTGTCCATCACCAACTCCGGGAGTTCACCCAAACCCACGTCCATCGAGTCGGTGATGCCATCCAACCATCTCATCCTCTGTCATCCCCTTCTCCTCCTGCCCTCAATCTTTCCCAGCATCGGGGTCTTTTCCAATGAGTCAGCTCTTTGCATGAGGTGGCCAAAGTATTGGAGTTTCAGCTTCAACATCAGTCCTTCCAATGAACACCCAGGACTGATTTACTTTAGGATGGACTGGTTGGATCTCCTTGTAGTCCAAGGGACTCTCAAGAGTCTTCTCCAGCACCACAGTTCAAAAGCATCAATTCTTCAGTGCCCAGCTTTGTTTATAGTCCAACTCTCACATCCATACATGACTACTGGAAAAACCATAGCCTTGACTAGATGGACCTTTGTTACTTTGTGACAAAGTAATTAACAGTTATCAACTATTGAGTTCCTAGTATGTGTTGGGTGCTGCGCCAGTGCTGCAGAAACTTTATCACACTGAATCCTTCAGTTGTACAGGGTGATTGTGATTATTTCTGTTTTGCTATTGAGGAAACCAAGGCTTATAAAGGCTAAGTAACTTACTCTCTCATAGAGCCCCCAGGAGTGGAGCCGGGTTTGGAAACCACATTTGTCTTGACTACTGAGTCAGTGTTCTTTCCTGCAAACTCTGCTGCCACCCCATCTTCCTAATGGGGTGCCTAATGTCCAGAGAGGGAACCTTGCCCAGGGTCACACTTGAAATGGTGAAACGGTAGCTTGTCGATATTCTTGTGAGTGTTTTTTTTCCACCTGTGAGCAGCCTTCTGGCTTCTAGATTTCCCTGGCATAACACTTAGCATGACAGGAGTGAATGGCCAGCTGATCCCTCTGGAATGTTGCAATATCATTCTTCTTCATTTACTCCAAGGATCCACGGTCCTCCTTGCCTTACTAGTTAGCACTCAAAGCTCTTAGTGTTGGCAGTGTAGTCATTATATTCTCTTTTCATATTTACGATTGAATTCACCCATACTTGCTGTGTAAATCCCCAGAAACAGGCTGTTTATAAAGGGCACTTTGACAAGGCTCTAACTCCAGCCTGCTTTGAGGATGCTGCTGTAATTAGTTATAGGCTGGCATTAGCTAAATTGAATATAATCCATCATGCTTATTAGATGTGGTGGGGGAGATTTGCACCCTGAAGGATCAGCAGGAAAGACACATTAAATATAGATGAGCTGAGTATTTTCCCAGGCAGCTGGATAGACAGAGCAGGGCCATGTGTTCATACACAGCAGCTTCCCACAGCGCACAGAAGAGATGGGAGGGACCTGGAAGAGAAAGCACTTAGCAACTTTAAACATGAAGTAAGTTAGTTACAAAGGGTCCCTTATAAAAGCCAAACAGCTGAAACGTGAGAGCGGAAAACAATGTAAGTGACTCCAGGTAATTACCAAAGATTTTTCAGGAAGGGTGAAGTTTGCTCCAGGCATAGGTATCTGACATCTGCAGATTATTCTAGTAACCCGATGGTTTTCACAGCATTTGATAAGTTTGACTGTTTCCCATTTCTGGAAGTGCTACATGTAAGATGCTCTAGATCACAATTGCCTTGTTTTTTTTTTCATTTTTGTTCCTCACTATCAAAGCAAATGTTTATTAATAGCCTGATTTCAGTAGGCACCAGGGCACATGAGGCATGTGGCTCTGTTCACTCAGTATTTGGGAGGACATGCCGTTGTGGTGGCTGGTTACATAGATGTCAGAGTCAACCCAATATTTAAGTATCTAAATGGAGAGACTCTAATATTGGGTTTGTTTGTATATATACAACTGGGGAGCAAATCTCAGCTTGTGGCTATAATAAAGTTCACAAATTTGTTTTCATGTTTGTTACTGTTATAAAATTAGTGTTCGCTGTCTTTTACCTTTGTTTTTGATTCTGGTTTTTCACTTGTGGCATCACTCCCCTGCTGAGCCTCATCTATTAAACAGAAATATTTGTATCAACTGCTTATACGTCTCTGTTCTCCCAGAATCCAATTCACAGTTCTCATTCTCCAAATTAATCATCATGACCATTTATTATGTCTTGGGGCAACACTTTCAAATGTGTTATTTCTAAATATTTATCCCACTATCAGGAGATGAATTTCCCAGGTGATGGCTTATTGCAATTTACTTTTTACATCCTTTTCCTATCTGGTATTTAATTTTATTTTTAACATCCTTTTGTGGATGTTGAAAATTTTATGAAAAAGGAAGGCACGGGTCAGGAGCAATTGACGTGTTCAAAAGCCTTGTTGCTGCTGGTACTAAGGATCAGATTTCTTGACTTCTAGACCAGTTTTCTGATTCTTGCTGACTGGTTCCTGAGGTGCTTCTTGTGATTGATATGGCCTGTATTTTTTGACATCTTCTTTCAGACTACGATTTCTCCCCAAACTACATACTGTGTTCACACATGCCTGTGTTCACTTGTATGGGTTTCCCTTTGCCCTCGCTCCTCATCAAACCTTGAAAATTTTAGCTTCTTGCTCTGTCCCCAATCTTCCCATCTAGAACAAAGAAGGAAATGAAGGCAGTTGGAATAAAGGAAATGATTCTGATTTGGGCAAAAAAAAAAAAGTCTTAGGACATTTCTCAGGAAGTTTTGCCTGAGTCACTGAGATTCTGGCCCCATTTCTGCTTCACTTTGACAGTGTTGATGGACTTTGGGCAATTTGAACATATTTATAGAGAAGGAGAACCTGATTTCAGATTATGTCACTCCTCGTTGAGATAGGATTTATAGCTAGCCAACCAAGAGATTTATATATTGAAAAATTTCCCCAATGTTAATAACCTAAATCACTTGAAACAATCACAGTTCAGTTCAGTTCAGTTACTCAGTCGCGTCCAACTCTTTGTGACCCCATGGCCTGCAGCAGGCCAGGCTTCCCTGTCCATCACCAACTCCCGGAGCTTGCTCAAACTCATGTTCATAGAGTCAGTGATGCCATCCAGCCATCTCATCCTCTGTCATTCCCTTCTCCTGAAATAGCCACAGATTCACTCAAATCATTAAGAAAGCCCAACAAACACTGGCTCTTCTTTTTTCAGGGTGGTGATTTTCTTTATGTAGCCATGGTATGATAACGGATGATTCATTTTATCGGTTTCTTTTGTGACTCATTCATGGGCTGAGGAGTCCCCTGGACTAGAAGTAGTTCCTGTAGCAATCATACCTCATTCTCAGCTTTCTTTTCAGCAGTCAGTTCCCCACATATCAGTCCAGCATGGTCGATGTGTAGCTTAAGACCTGGGTTAGATTCCCTGCCTGTTTCCATCTGGCCTAACTATGCTATAAACACTGTCTGGACTGGGAAAGATCTTGAGTGCCTTATCTGAATGACTTTAGCACATGTTACCCTGTTCATGAAAAATTTGTTCCTGAATGCCAAAGGATTAGAGAGAGATATATAAAAGTTCCAGCAATGGGACATTTATGAAACCCTTTTTGCCGTTTAAAAATACCTAATCAAGATTTACAAAAATTGTCCTAGTGGAAATACATAGGCCTTGGAGCTGGAGGACCAGAATAGCAGTTATAACTAAGCCTCCTTGTCTTTATATGTAAAGTTCAGTTGGCAATATATGCCTTGTCATCTATATATACATGTATGTGTGTGTGTGTGTATATACACACACACACACACACACACACATATATATATCTATATATATATGGAGAAGACAATGGCACCTCACTCCAGTACTCTTGCCTGGAAAATCCCATGGACGGAGGAGCCTAGTGGGCTGCAGTTCATGGGGTCGCTGAGAGTTGGACACGACTGAGCGACTTCACTTTCACTTTTCACTTTCATGCATTGGAGAAGGAAATGGCAACCCACTCCAGTGTTCTTGTCTGGAGAATCCCAGGGACAGAGGAGCCTGGTGGGCTGCTTTCTATGGGGTCGCACAGAGTCGGACACGACTGAAGCAACTTAGCAACAGCAGCAGCAGATATATATAAAAGTAAGCATAGTTGCTCAGTCGTGTCCAACTCTTTGCAACCCCATGGACTGTAGCTAACCAGACTCCTCTGTCCATGGAATTCTCCAGGCAAGAATACTGGAGTGGATTGCCATTCCTTTCTCCAGGGGATCTTCCCATCCCAGGGATCAAACCTGGGTCTCCTGCATTGCAGGCAGATTTTTTACTGTCTGAGCCACAAGGGAAGTCTACACACACACACACGTATATACAGATGACAAGATGTGTGTATATACACACACATGCCTATACACACACACACACACCTGTTGCCTAACACATTGTGATGCCTGTTCTTGTAGTTTCTTACATTGTTGCTTCTCAATGAATATCGGGTGCAGTGTCCCTATGGAGACCCTAGAATCAGAGTAGAGAAGTGGATGGACTCTTTCTGCCTATTCTTGCTTATATGTTTTTCATGACTAGTTAATTCAGCTGAAACAGAATCTCTTTCAGCCAAGATCATATCATAAAACTGTACATTTTTCTTTTCTTTTCTATGGGCTTTCTGCTGACCCACCTGTTTGTTAGCATATGCCTTGTCTATGTCATCTTTCAGCAGTGTGCATTTATAACGTTATAGTTTCTTAGTTTATGAGACATTTACCCCAACAGCCTCCTGGGTGGATAGCTTCCTGATAGAGCATTTAGAGGGTAGGGATATCGGGCAGTCAGCAGCATGCTGTCTGGAAATCCAGTGATAGGGTAAGTTAATTATGGGATGATTACTTCAGGCAGCAAGCCCTGTTATCAGTGTGAAGATCCCTTTCAGCACCCATCATTGCAGGTGGTCTTCCCTGGCTGACAGGCCCCGCTAGTCCTCTCTACTGTGGCTGCCTTGACCTGCAGCTGGTGATCAAGTGTCCAGCTACCAGTTTCAGGTTGTATTCACTCAGCAACTCTTTCAGATGAAGCCTGGACTAAAGCTTGCCAACCATGAAGGAAGCCATTTCAAGAGAAACTGAGATGGAAGAGGTGGACAGAGCATATTTGGTCCCAAATTCCTGAAATAATTTAACATTTTGGGATATGTTACTGATGTTGCCAAATTACAGATGTCTTCATTTATTATTCTGCCAGAATCTCTTGGTATTATTTTTCAGATGCTAAGGATACTGCAATAAACATAATAAATATAACAAACTTCATTATATGCTTTAATTTGGATTTCACTAATTAATTTTGCCCCCATTAGTTTTAATTTCCTGTTGCAAAAAATTTAATTCATTAAACACTTAATGAATGTCTTGTTTGTATAATAAAAGTACTATATAGACTTGTGACTGGAGGTGAGAGATTAAAGGATTGATTGAGAAGCCACTAAAACTGGTTCTAGTAGAGCGTAACTGGGGAACATCCTCAGGTTTAAAGCACCAGCAAACACTCTTAAGTTTGAAATAAAAAGCTTCTGAGGAAAAATTATAAAGATAATATAAGAAAAATAATTGAGGTTAATGCATCCAATGTATAAGCAAAGTTTTAATAGCTATAATAATAGTTTACAGAGATGAGAAAGATGAGTAGGAACAAAATAGAGTGGAAAATTCACTCAATGGGAAATGCAAATAAATAAAAAAGCTCAACCTTTATAATAATTAAAGATGCTAAATGAAACAATAATGAGAATTAAAGATATGGGCTACATAAGTCTGAATGGGGCTTCTCTGGTGGCTCAGATGGTAAAGAATCCACCTGCAATGCATTAGACCTGGGTTTGATCCCTGAGTTGGGAAGATCACCTGGAGGATGGCATGGCAACCCAGTCTGGTATTCTTGCCTGGAGAATCCCCAGGAACAGAGGAGCCTGGCAGACTGCAGTCCATGGGGTCGCCAAGAGTTGGACATGGCAGAGCACAATAGCAAGGCTGAACGAGGAGGTTGGCAAATCCTCTCCCTAAAAAGTAACTCTAAAACTTGACAAAATTGGCAAAAACAATTTCAGTGCTCTAGAAATTGGGCTAAGTCATACAATAATGTAAGAAATATTTATGATTAAAATCCCACAGAACTTCAGGTAAAAGCTGTGGCAGTTTATGGCCTTTTTGCCTGGGGCGCCTCTAACCTCCTGTCCGCCTGCCGCTCTGCTGGCGCTGTGCTTCTGCCAGGGCAAGGCAGGGTTTTGAGGACTCACAACTGTGCAGTCAAAGGGGATTCCCTTGGTTTGGATGAACTGGTGATGCCCCATACCTGCCAGGATTTCATGGAAGTGACAATCTCAGAGGTAGGGTGAATGGGAAAGGCCGCCATCTCTGGTCGTTTCAGGTTGCACTTGGGATAAGCGTGCAACAAAGACCAGAGAGTGCCCAAAGTATCCACAAGCTCCTGGATAATCTTGAGGTTGTCTGCGCGTGCAGAGGAGACGATAAAGGTCTAACGGCAGGCAAAATACTAGGCAGATTTGCAATAGCTTGAACTTCGAATGGACTTCCCTCCTAGATGTATATTCATTGGCAGAGGATGGAAACCGAATGGGCTTCAGGTGCTTGATCACATCTTCTATCCGATCACTGACTGACTGCCAAGCTATGTAGATGCAGGAGTGATTCCTAAGGATCCAGTCTTAAAAATGACAATAATAAAAGTTAAAAAAATACAACTGAGCAGAGGCAACATTACCCCACACCTTGAGGGAGACAGAATTCACAGATTTCCCTGAGGCAAGATACAAACAAGCAACGGTAACCTTCAAGGGAGGAAAATCAGTATCCAGAGTTGCTATGATTCTATGGTTTTATTTTCTATAATGTGCAGTTTTCAACAACATATGATGAAGCACACAAAGAAACAGTGAAATGTGACCCATACTCAGGAAATAGTGTCCTCAGATATGGGCTTAGCAAACCAGAATTCAAAGAAATTATATGCAAATTCAAAGAGCTAAATGAAACTATTTAAAGAATTCAAGGAGAATATGAAAGAAATAATTCAACAAAATAGGAGCCAGAAACTATAAAACAGAATTAAATTAGAATTCTGGAGTTAAAATATATAGTAGTTGAAATAAAAAATTCACTACAGGGAATAAACAACAAATTTAAGAAGAAACAATAAGTGAATTTGAAGATAGGTTGATAGAAATGATTTAATCTGAACAGAGAGAAAAAAGAATGAAGACAAATTTATGTAGTAGAAGACAAATGAAAATCATGAAGACTGCAAGAAAAAGATGCTAATGGGTTTATTGATACAATTAAAGGCCTGCTTCTCATCTGAAACTATGGAGGCCAGAAAACAATGAAATGATGTGTTCAAAGTGATTAAAAACAAAAGCAAAATTCTGCTGAATCAAATTCAACCAAGAATCCTATATACATCAAAACTATCCTTTACAAATCAAAGTGAAATGATAACATTTTCAGTAAACAAAGAAAGGAAGAATTGGTTGCTAGCAGACATGTTTTATAAGATATATTAAATGAAATCCTTCAGAATGAAAGAAAATGGCATTAGATTTAACTTGAACTACTAGGAAGAAAAGGAGGATGTCAGAATGGTAAAGATATGTATTCAAAAGACTATTAAAGGCATTTCTTTATTATTTCCTCTAACTTCTTTAAAAGATATAATATTGAATAATTATAATCATGTGTATGTGTGTGTTGGTTGCTCAGTCATGTCTGACTCTTTGCAACCTCATGAACTGTAGCCCACCAGGCTCCCTGTCTGTGGGGTTCCCCAGGCAAGAATACTGGAATGGGTTGCCATTCCCTTCTCCAGGGGATCCTTCCAATCTAGGGATCGAACTCAGGTCTCCTGCATTGCAGGCAGATTCTTTACCATCTGAGCCACCAAGGAATCCCTTATAATCATGTATTGTTGACTATATGTATAACATATATAGATGTGATATGTATAACAATAACCCTTAAAAAATGGAAAAGGGAAACACTCCAAATGGAATAGAGAACAATTTTATCTATGAAACTAGTAATGTTTTAATAACAAAGACAATGGAAGATATAAGAAAACAACAGACCAATATCTCTTATGAACATAAATAAAAATTCCTCAATAAAATACTAGCACACCAAATCTGGCCACGTGTAAAAACATTTATTCACCATGACCAAAAGGAACTTATCCCAGGAATGCATGGCTGTTTTAACATCCAAGCATTAATGTAATTATTGTAATATACCACATTAATAGAATAATGTACAAAGGCTACACGATCATCTTAATAGATGTAAAGAAAGCATTAAAGAAATCCAACACCCATCCATGATAAAACTCTCAACACACCAGCCGTAGAAATGTACTCCCTCAACATGATAAAGAGCATCTGTGAAATACCCACAGTTAGCACCATGTGGTGAAAAACTCGACGCTTTATCCCTAAGATGTGGAAGAAACAAACGAAGGAAGGAAGGAGAGAGAGGGTGAAGGAAGGAAGTTAAAGGCATTCAGATTGGAGATAAAGAAGTAGTTATCTTTATCTGTAGATGAAATGATACATTTTGTAGAACAGCAAAGAATCATCAAATGACCAAAACTAATAAGCAGGTTTAAAAAGGTAACAGGATGTGATGCAAGATGAATATATAAAAATCAATTCCATTCTTTTATATTAGCAACAAAAAATCCAAAAAATGAAATTAGGAAAACAACTTTATTTACAATAATACTAAAAAGAATAAAAGTTGGATGACTTACACTAATATATTTAAGAATTTACTATAATGCCATGGTCACCAAGAAAGCATGGAATTAGCACAAGGATAGACATATGGGCTCCCCACATAACTCAGGTGGTAAAGATTCCGGCTGCAATGCAGGAGACCCCAGTTCGATTCCTGGGTTGAGAAGATCCCCTGGAGAAGGGATGGGCTACCCACTCCAGTATTCTTGGGCTTCCCTTGTGGCTCCGCTGGTAAGGAATCTGCCTGCAATACGGGAGACCTGCCTTCGATCCCTGGGTTGGGAAGATCCCCTGGAGAAGGGAAAGGCTCCCCACTCTAGTATTCTGGCCTGGAAGATTCCATGGACTATACAGTCCATGGGGTTTCAAAGAGTCGGACAAGACTGAGTGACTTTCACTTTCACTTCACTTAGACGTGTGGATTAATGGGATAGAATTGGGAATCTAGAAACAAACCTTAACATTTATGTTTACCTGTTTTTCAACAAAGATGCTAAAACAATTTACTGGGGGAAAGGGTACTCTCTTCCGCAGATGTTACTGAAGCAATCAGCTATCCTTATCCTTTCCTCACAGCATACACAAAAATTAACTCAAAATAAATCATAGCTCTAAATGTAAAAGCTAAAGGTATACAAGTTCTCGAAGAAAACGTAGGATAAAATCTTTGCCACCTTGAGTTAGGCAAAGAATTCTTAGACACAATATCAAAAATATAATACATAGGAAAAAACAGATAAATTTATCAAACTTAAAAATATTTGTGTTTCAAAAGACACCATTAAGAAAGTGAAACTACAAGTCACATACTTAAAGAAATATTTGAAGATCATATAACCAAAAAAGTACTTGTACCTAGGATATATAAAGAGCTCTTACAATTCAGTTAAACAGTCAATTAAACAATCTGGTTAAAAACTGGCAAAAGATTTTTTTAAACTTTATTTATTTTTAATCAGAGGATAATCGCTTTACAATATTGTGTTGATTTCTGCCATACATCAGCATGAATCAGTCATAGATAGGTATGTATATGCCCCCTCCCTCGTAAACCTCCCTCCCACCTCCCACCCCATCCCACCCCTCTAGGTTGTCACAGAACACTGGTTTGAGCTCCCTGCATCACATAGCAATTTCCCACTGGCTGTCTATTTTACATATGGTAAGACCCTGATGATGGGAATGATTGAGGGCTGGAGGAAAAGAGGGCAACAGAGGATGAGATGGTTGGATGGCATCACTGACTCAATAGACATGAGTTTGAGCAAACTTTGGGAGACAGTGAAAGACAGGGAAGCCTGGCATGCTGCAGTCCATGGGGTTGCAAAGAGTCGGACAGGACTCAGCGACGTAACAATGTATATGTTTCCATGCTACTCTCAATTTGTCCCACCTTCTCCTTCCCCAACTGTGTCCACAAGTCTGTTCTCTATGTCTGCATCTCTATGTCTCCCCTGCAAATAGGTTCATCAGTACCATCTTTTTAGATTCCATATGTATGTATTAAAATATGATATTTGCTTTCTCTTTCTGTCTTAGTTAACTCTGTATAATAGGCTCTAGGTTCATCCACCTCATTAGCACTGACTCAAAATTGAGTCTCCTATTGTTTCCAGTGTTACTTGTTAGAGACAATGCTGCAAAGAATATTCCCCACACATGGTGTTTTTTTCCTTCCTTTGAATTATTTCCAGTGAATATTTTTTAAGACTGAGTTAAGTATTTGGGCAATTTCTAAAAAATTAAATATAAATTTGCCACACACTGAGAAATTTCACTCCCAGATATCTACCTATGGTATTTGAAAGCTTATGTTCACACAAAGACACATTTGCAAGTGTTCCTAACAGCATTTTTAATAACAACTGAAAACCTGGAAACAACCCAAATGTTCAGCTGTTGAATTAACAAGATTTTGGAGGATACTAGAAATGTACTAGTAAAGTACAGACGTTAAAGAATCTGCCTGCAATGTGGGAGACTTGGAGTCGATCCCTGGGTTGGGAAGATCCCCTGGAGAAGGGAATGCTACCCACTCCAGTATTCTGGCCTGGAGAGTTCCATGGACAGAGGAGCCTGGTGGGCCACAGTCCATGGGGTTGCAAAGAGTCAGACACAACTGAGTGACTTTCACTTTCACTTTTCAGAAAGGTACTCAAGCGGCATTGTGATGATGGTTGCACAACCTTATACATTTACTAGTCATCAGTTGACTGCACACTTAACCCAAAATAGTGCTCCTTCTTGAGAGGCTGTGGTTAAATTGACAAACTCATACTTTGAAAATGGTTATGAACCTTTGAGAAAATAATGTAGTAATAGATGGCTAGGAAAAATAATATTAATGTCAACTTTTGGACCTAACTGGGTCTTAAAAATATTCAATGAAAATAATTCAAAGGAAGGAAAAAAACGCCATGTGTGAGGAATATTCTTTGCAGCATTATCTCTAACATTGTAACACTGGAAACAACAGAAGAGTCTCATAATAGTGAAATGTTTAATATGTCATTTGGATGAATATTTTCATTTAAAGATAGCTACAAAGACTGACATGGATAATATGAGTGGTATTCTTGTAATCAAAACAGGCTTTAAAATTAAATTTTGGCTATAGTTGAAATTGTATAAAATTATGTATCCTAGACCTATGTGGAAGGAAAGTCAACTTTGTTTTACCTTAAAATTTTTCATTACTCTTGCTATTGAATTGTCAAAATAAAATTATCAAACAAATATGGCACTGTGAGGAAAAGTAATGACCTAACAGTATTGGAGATATTTAAATTTGAATAGAAAAGAAGGGATAAATGAATGGATAGATGGATGGATAAGAGTTTTGTTTTATAGGTTCAATGGAGGTGGTTTGGTGGTTGATTAGGGTATGGGGTTGAGAGAGAGAAGAGAATCTCTGTTGACAATGAATCTCTGTCTCAAGAGATAGTGGTTAACAGAAAAGGAGTCCAGATACTAGGTCCAGGAGCCACAGGTAAAGAAAATTATTCCGTTTTTTTGTTATGTTATTGAGCATGCACATGAAATAAATACATTCAGTTAATGTTATTTCTTTTTTGTATATATTGAGCTTGAAGTGCCACCTGAAATCATTTCCAGGTTGAGCTGTCCAAAGGTCAGGATGAAATGAATGCATGTAAGTTTGGAGAGAAGTTGGGCTAAAAGGAGAGATACTGGAACCATATTCATGTGGGCGCTAGAACATGAGGAAAAGACACTAAAGTTGAAGATTAGGCATCACTGTGACATGTAAGAGGGAAGATCAAGTCGATGATGGAGGCCAGCTGTCAAAGGGCAGACGACTAAGTAGATGGGAGGCAGGCAGCCTGTTTAAATGTTATTTTGAGATATTTAGCAGTGAATAGAAGGAGAGAGGCAACCCACTCCAGTATTTTTGCCTGGAGAATCCCATGAACTCAGGAACCTAGCGGACTACAGTCCAGGGGGTCGCACAGAGTCAGACATGACTGGAGTGACTTAGCACACACACGTGCACAGAAGGAGAAAGATGAGGCAGAACTCAAGTCAGTAGCAAGACTGTAGAAGGGGTTTGCCTAGAGGTTTTCTTTAAGATTTTAGGCTGAAATTTACTGTTGCTCGAAGAACCCCTGGCTTCATCACTGCTGTGAATGCACTTGCGCTCGGCCCTCTGACTTTAATGCACATTTGCCCGGCAGGTGTAGACCTTTCCTGATGAACCAAACTCAATTTCATTGTGTTCTGTAACTGAAATGATTGTTACCCTAATAATAATTTTCTACTGCACCGAGAAAAGAATTTTAAAAATCAATTTCTCGTTTTACTGCCTCTTACAATGAGTCTTCATCACAAACTAGCATGCCAATTTTGACAGCTTCTTCGTTAAAAGCAGGGTTTTATCTTTTCTTTTCTCCCAGTGTATAAATAAGCCTTAAAAAAAAATAAACTTAGGGCAACTGAAAATCACTAAGGAGATGGAGAGGTTTCCAGACGAGGACTGACAAAAAGATTAAAACTGCTTAGTCTGAAATTACAGTAGTGGAGTGGGTTAGAATTGGAGTCTAAATTGACAAAAGCTACAAAGAAACAATCTGGTCTGCAAATGTTAGACACAGTATGACAGGCAGTCTTCTAGCTGATAATATCTCGTAGGGTCTTTGCTAGTGTAAAGAGATATTGTATATAAAAATACTTGGTCATCAATCAAGCACTATTCAAATGTATGATATTATTAGAATTTGGTAGGTGGTGTTTTGGGAAAAATAGCAGGAAAAAAATGCTTTATGATTGGGTGGGGAGCATGAACCCGTAGTGCATACACAGAAATTAGAGAGCCTGTATAAGGTCATTTGACTTTGCACCTGGGTGGATTTTTAGGGACCAGTAGGTTTTATCTTGGAGAAGGCAATGTCAGCCCACTCCAGTGCTCTTGCCTGGAAAATCCCATGGACGGAGGAGCCTGGTAGGCTACAGTCCATGGGGTCGCAAAGAGTCGAACACGACTTCACTTTCACTTTCACTTTTCCCTTTCATGCACTGGAGAAGGAAATGGCAACCCACTCCAGTGTTCTTGCCTGGAGAATCCCAGGGACGGCGGAGCCTGGTGGGCTGCCGTCTATGGGGTCGCACAGAGTCGGACATGACTGAAGCGACTTAGCAGCAGCAGCAGCAGCAGCAGGTTTTATCTGTGCCTTCTCTTGACCTTGAATGTGAACTACTTCATGCTTCTCACCACATCTGTTTGTTAAACCCAGTAGTAGATTGGATGGACACTGACCCCACCATTTCTCTGAGTATATAGCATTTTTTAAAAGTTTGTTTTCTTTAGATGTATACCCAGGAGTGGAATTGCTGCATCATATGGCAGCTGTATTTTTAGTGTTTTTGAGGAAGCTCTATACTGTTTTCCACAGAGGCTGCACCAATTTACATTCCCACCAGCAGTGTACGAGAGTTTCCTTTTCTTCACATCCTTGCCACTTTAAATATATCAAGCCACTCCCTTCTGACTGGCAGAATTTTTACTCAGTCAGCCTGTAGCCTTATGGAAGTCCTCTTGTACAAAATTTGTTGCTTTCCCCTTGCTCCCTCTTATTTTCTCTTTGATTTCCCCCATTTTAATTACATTGTGTCTTGGTGAGGTCATTTTTTGGTTGACCCTGTTTGGGACCTTCTATGCTTCCTGGTCCTGAATGTCTGTTTCCTTTCTTCGATTCGTAAAGTTTTTAGCTATTATGTCTTCAAAAATGGTCTTTGCCCCTTTCTCTCTCTCTTGTCCTACTGGGACCCCTATAATGTGAATGCTAGCATGCCTGATGTCGTCCCAGAGGTCTCTTAAAAACGGTCCCCATTTTTAAAAACATTTTTGTCTGTTCAGCTTAGTGTTTTCTAGTCCTCTGTCTTCCAACTCACTGATAATTCCTCTGTATCATTTAATTTACTGTTGATTCCTTCTTGTGTATTTTTCCTTTCAGTTATTATATTCATCATCTCTCTTTGGTTCTTCCTTATCTTTTATAACTCTTTGTTAAACTTCTGTTTTCATCCATTCTTCTCCCCATTTCTTTGATCATTTTTATAATCAGTACCTTGAACATTTTCTAAGATAGATTGCCTATTCCCACTCCACTTAGTTCTACTTCTGGGGCTTTATCTTGTTGCTTCTTTTGGAACATTCTTTGTGTTTGGAGTTTGGAGGTTCTTGGAGGTTCTTCCGTCACCTCATTCTAATTTGTTGTTTTTATTTCTATGTACCTAACAGTTTTGTTACATTTCCCCACTTTGGAGGGGGGGGCTTTAGTAGGAGAGTATATAGCATATTTAAAGTTTCCTTAGGCTATAAAATAATATATTAGAAAATAAATATAAAAATGTTTAATTTATTAACATCTCACTATCCAAAAGAAAAAATACCCTAATTTGTTTACTAATATCCATGTATAAATCTTTCCTCCATAGCCAATTTGCAGTTATGAACACAAGAGCACCGAGTGTCATCTGGGAAGAAATGCAGAGTAGTACATCAGTCCATAATATTCCCATGATCTTAACGCAGTAAAAGTAAAGAACCTTGAGAACACTGACAATAGTGAAGTGGAATCAAATCAAAAGTAATAACTTTTGAGAATTTATTACATACACATTATTTCATATAATTTTATTTTTCATAGTGGCTATGTTTTAACAACTAGCTCTCAGACTGCCTGAAAATCAAACACTTGCTCAATTGAGCCCATGTGAGCTGGTTCAAATACATGCTCTGAATAACTTATTGGTTATGGATGAACCAATATGGAGATCAGAAAATATTTAGGACTATAAAATTATAAACCTACTATGTATCCAAACTTTTGAGACAAAGCTATTACTTATATGGTAATTTGAAATGTAAAATGCTTCTTTTAGTAAAGAAGAAAGATTAAAAAATAATGAAAGAAGCACTCAAGATAGTGAAAAACAAGTGAATAAATCTTTAAAAAGTAGAAGAAAGATGATATAGATGACAGCAGAAATACAAAGGTAAGATCATCAACGTCAAAAGTTGGTTCTTTGAGGAGACTCACAAAATTAACAAAAGTTTGCTGAGATTAATCCAGAAAATAAGAGAAGACCCAAACAAAAAAGTAAAAAATAAGGCATGTATACAGATGTAATATAGATGTGGAGAAGAGTAGGGGGAAATTGAGGACTTAACAACAATACATTTGAAAATTTTGGAAAAAATAATAAAATTCTGGGGGAGGGGGATTTAGAATTGATTCAATAAAAAATATAGAAAAGCTCAACTGTTTTATAAACTTTAATAACTTGAGTGTTATTTAATAAACTTCTCATAGAGAAAAACACCCATACCTGGTGATTTTATAGATATTAAAATTTTAAGATATATATCATGATAGTCTTATTATAAAGTTTTTCAGGGAATAGAGAAAGGAGAATCCTCCTAATTATTCTGTAAGGCCAGTTAAATCAATACCACAACACACAAGGGTGGTGTGGGAAGGTAAAATTACGGGCCAAACTCATTCATGAATGTGAATGTAAAATTTGTGACCTAAAAAGAGTAAATATAATATTGTACTATACAGAAAAGTTATTGTTTCATAACTCAGTTTTGCTCCTAGAATGCATCGGTGGATTAATATTAGAAAATTTATATCTAATTCATTACACTAATAGATAAATAGAGATAAGCAGTGCAATTATCTGAAAGATGCAGAAAAGGCAATTTATTAAAAGCCAACACCTGTTAATGATCAAAACTCGTAGCATATTAGAAATAGAAGAGAACATTCTTAATCTGGTAGAGAATATGTACTGAAAACTTCTGAAAGCATCATTCTAATGGGGACATTTACAAAGCATTGTTTACAAAATCAGGACAATGATCCTCACCATCATAGCTTCAAGTCAACATTGTAGTGGAAATCCTTGCCAGTACAGTAAGAGAAAAAGAAGAAATGGTGTAAGAATTGGGAAGAAACAAAAGAATGAAAATTAAATGGGAGGATCATCTCTAACAGATATTCAAACTTTCTTATAACAATGTAGTAATTGAGACAATGTGATATTGATGCAAGATTGACACATTGGCTGATGGAACTTAGGCCCACACAAGCAGAAATCTGATAATGAACAAGGGTGACATTACAAGTCACTGCAGAAATAAGTAGTTCTTGGACATTTGATTACTTGTGTGTGCAAATGATATTGGTTCTTTTTTTTCATCCCACACATAAAAATAAATGCCAGATAAATGGTTGAATTAAATGTAAAAGGCAAAACTTTAAAAATTTTACAACAAAATATAGGAAGCCCCTGTGTACTTTGGATAGCAAGGAGTTTCTTTTTAAAAAATATGAGTCCCTCAGTCATGTCAGACTCTTTGGGACCCCATGGACTGTAGCCCCCGAGGCCTCTCTCTCCATGGGATTCTCCAGGCAAGAATACTGGAGTGGGTAGCCGTTTCCTTCTCCAGGGGATCTTCCTGACTCAGGGATTCAACCTGGTTCTCCTGATTGCAGGCAGATTCTTTTCTGTCTGAGCCACCAGGGAAGCCAAGTTAACCATAAAAGTTTTATATATAAAAAAAAAATGGTAACCATAAAAATTTTATGTGTTGACCACATTAAAATTGAGAATTTCTCTTCAGCAAAGACAGCATGAGGAAAATGAAAAGATAAGTTACCAGTTGGGAGATCTATGCAAAACTTGTAATTATTGAAATATAAGTACTCAGAATATCTACTTTTAAAAGTTCAACAAACAATAAGAGAAAGGCAAAACACATGAATAGATGTAGGAAGAGGAAACACAAACGGTCGCCAGTATAGAAAATGATGTTTTACCCCATAGGTAACTGGAGAAATAGAAGTAAGTCTGTAGGCAGATACTCATATACTCGATGGCTCACAAAATTTAAGAAAGTTTACAACATCAAGTGACAATAATGTGATGGGTGAGTATAAAATTCAGTAGTCCTACTACTAGAATCCTAGAATCCCTGCAATCTTATGCAAGGGACACATTAAGGATGTTCTTAGCAGCATCGTTTCTAAGAGTAAAAACCTGAAAACAACCCAAATCCCCATCAGTGGGAAAGCAGAAAATACACTGTGGTATATTCACCCAATGGAATGTTACTAGTGGTAAAAGTGAATAAATTTCAGTTATTTGCAATAACATGACTGTATGTTAAAAATATAACGTTAACTAAGATCAAATCAAAACTCAGGAGAACGCGTAAGTTCCACTTATTATATTTATAAAGCTCAAGAACAAGTAAAGCTAAATAACTTATTACTTAGGGAAGGAAGGAGGGAGGGAGAAAGGAAGGAAAGAAGGAAGGAAGGAAAATAGAGGGAAAATAGTCACCCTAGCATAAACAATGCTCTGGCCATTCTTAACAAATCTTAAAAGCAGGACCTGAAGAGTCCAAAGTGTATCCAGGTAACTTAATGGTGTCCCAGGACAAAGCTCAGTAATGTTTATAGGAATACAAAAATATCCAGCATCAAATAAGGTAAATTCACAATGTCTGGCATCAAATAAAAAAATTAACAGTCATGCAAAGAAATAGTAAAATATGAAGCACAGTGAAGAGAAAATTCAGTTAATCAAAACTGACCCAGAAATTATATAGATGGTAAAATTAGCAGATAAAGTGTTAAAAGTAATTATTATAGTTGTATTACATATGTTTAAGAAATAAGAAAAGACTGAGCAGTTAAGTGGAGTTGTGAAAAATGTAAAAAGACCCACATTGAATTTCTAGAGATGAAAACTAGTTTATCTGAATTAAAAAAATATATCACTACACACCTATAAAGACTGATCACACCAAGTGTTGATGAGGGTGTGGAGGACTGGGAACTCTCAAAGACTACTGCTGCTACTCAGTCATGTCCAACTCTTTGCAACCCCACGGACTGTAGCCCGCCAGGCTCCTCTCTCCATGGGATTCTCCAGGCAAGAATACTGGAGTGGGTTGCCATGCCCTCCTTCAGGGGATCTTCTCGACCCAGGGATTGAATCCAGGTCTCCCAAATTACAGGTGGATTCTTTACCATCTGAGCCACCAAGGAAGCCCTTTAGACTACTGGGAGGAAAGTGAAATAGAACAGTCATTTTGGAAGTTTCTTAAAAAGTTAAATAATACACCAATTATATGACCCAGCTCTTCACCTGTCATCTGCCAAGGAGTAAAGACACGCATATGACCGCATAACGGTTTGTACACAAATCTTTTTGGTAGCCTTATTTGTATTTAATTGGACAGCCCAAAAGCTTATCAATAGGTCATGCATAAAAATATTGTGGCATATTCATGCAATAGAATACTACTTACCAACATAAAGGAGTGAACTATGGATGTTCACAGCAACATAGGTGAATTTCAGAATATTTTTGCTGAGTGAAAGAAGCCAGAGTATATACTATGTGAGTCCATTTGTATAGAAATTCTAGAAAATGTGAACTAAGTTATACTGGGAGAAAGCATATTAGTGGAGAATGCAGGCTGTGGGATGGGAGATTACAAAAGGAAACTCTTGGGGTGATGAACGTGTTTATTATCTTGATTGTGGTGATGGTTTGATGAACATGCAAAAATTAATTTTGCCTCAGTAATTTTTGTGTAAAGGAAGAGAATAAATAATCTAAAATTTATGATAGTGGTTACTTCTGAAAAAGGTTGAGAGGAACCATATAGGTAGATGTGATAGAACTGGTCATGTTCTAGTTCTTAGAATGAGTAGTGGTTTGTTATTTTTATGTAACATGTATATTTATAAAAATCTTTTATGTGTGTGAAAATTAAATAATAAATTTAACACAGTGTTGCTGTAAAGAACATTTTTGGTAGAGAAGGCATTTTATGTTGTTATGAAGGCAAGAGAAAGCATGGCCCATAAAGATAACTCCGAGTAGTTCAATATATCTGGAGATGAGGGTAGAAGAGGTCAATTAAGGAGAGAGAAGATGTAGGTGGTTGATAGGTACCAAGTTAGAGAGGGTCTTGAATCCAACACTGAGAGACTTGAGCTTTACTTGTAGATCCTGGAAAGCCACTGAAGGGTTTCATGCAAGGAGGAGATAGGATTAGGTTAGAGTTTAGAAAGAATGTAAAATCTCACCTTAGGAAGGCCAGACTGAAGGGGAGCCAGGGGACCAGCTGAGATGCTTTTGGAATAACCCGTGCCAGAGAAGATGAGGGCTGTGGGAATGGAGAGAAAGGGATAAACACATACAAGATGTTTCCAGAAAAGTACAAGAAAAACTAAAGGAGAATTGCCATAGAAGCCAGCGAGGAGAGAATTTTAAGAGAAGACATGACTGTCAACAATGATGCATGCTGCAGGGAGATCAGACATACAGGACTGAAAAAGCTATCAGTAGATCTGAAAGAAGTCATATGGTGAGTCCAACTGGGGTCGTAAAGGTGAGTGCCGGCTTGCTTGGATTCAACTTAAGTGGGGACAAACTAGAGACCTGGGGGAGAACTTCTATTTCTAAAAGCTGTTCTGTACCTGGATGGGAGGAAAGACTTTCTCTAAGCCTCTAATAAAGAGGCAAATGTGGCTTCAAGTATAGATATAATTGAGGTGTAGTAGATAAAATTTGAGGGAGTTGGTATTTGATAATTTTGATTATCTGGGTCAGATAAGAGTTGAGTTAGGTTTTTTTTTTTAATAAATTTATTTATTTTAGTTGGGGGCTAATTACTTTACAATATTGTAGTCGTTTTTGCCATACGTTGACATGAATCAGCCATGGATTTACATGTGTTCCCCATCCTGAACCCCGCTCCCACCTCCCTCCCCACCCCATCTCTCCCATCCCTCTGGGTCATCCCATTGCCCCAGCCCTGAGCATTTGAGTTAGCTTTTGAAATTAAGTATGGAAGTTGAGAATACCTGTAATAACATATTAGAGAAGGAGCTGACCAATGAAAATACAAATGAACATAACATTACTGCTGTGATTGGGGCTATTGCATATAGTTGGTTACATACAGTACAAGATTAGAAGCACCAATATTCTCGTAGTAGTCTGTGTGAATGGAACCCTAGAGGGCTGTGAAGTATGCAGTCTGAACAACTGTACCTGGCGGTCTTAGCTTCAGGCTAGAATGAGATTAGAAACTGTAAGTTTATAGTAAGAACCATCAGCATGTTTGTGTGATTTTTCTCTTAAGAGTGAATTTTTGGATTGATCCCAAATAGCCAAGGTTAGTGGACTTTTGGGAGCATGGAGTAGAAGGACAAAGGACTGGATATTAAAGATGATTGAGGGCAATGAGAATGCTGAAATTTCATTTCTGTTCTAGGTCAGATATCTGGTCTGATCTCCTCCCTGTACTATGTACTATGTAGTCTTATTAGTTTGTCTCTCTCCTTCACTGGTGGCTCAGATGGTAGAGTTTGCCTGCAATGCAGGAGACCTGGGTTCGATCCCTGTGTCAGGAACATCCCCTGGAGAAGGAAATGGCAACCCACTCCAGTATTCTTGCCTGGAGAATCCACGGACAGAGGAGACTGGTGGGCTACATCCCGTAGGGTCACAAAGAGTCGGACATGACTGAGCGACTAACGCACACACTCCTCCCCAAAGTTGTAAGCTCCAGAAAGAAATGGCCAGTTTTAATGTCCCTCATAGTCCCATATGGAGAAGGCAATGGCACCCCACTCCAGCACTCTTGCCTGGAGAATCCTTTGGACAGAGGAGCCTGGTAGGCTGCAGTCCACGGGGTCGCTAGGAGTTGGACACAACTGAGCGACTTCATTTTCACTTTTCACTTTCATGCATTGGAGATGGAAATTGCAACTCACTCCAGTGTTCTTGCCTGGAGAATCCCAGGGATGGGGGAGCCTGATGGGCTGCCATCTATGGGGTCACACAGAGTCAGACACGACTGAAACGACTTAGCAGCAGCATAGTCCCGTATGCAGCTCACACATGGACATAGTAAGCACTCCAAAGATACCTGCTGGATGGACTGATGGATAAATGAGGTCAAGGCTACATGGGGAAGGAAGTTACATCATCAAAGAGTTATGGACCACCATGAAAAGAAAGATACAGAGTGCTTTTGATGTGTTTCAAGGACTGGTGAAGTAGGAGTAAAGGTCTGAAGGATCTGGAAAGAGTTTGTGGCCAGAGGTGAGCATGGCATTGTTTGAGGTCTTAGAAATGAGTATAATCCTGTGAAGTAGAAAAGCCTCAGGTATGTTCAGGGAAAGGGGAGGTGATGAGAGGAGGAGGAAGACCAAAGCATACAGTGTGTGTGTGTGTGTGTGTGTGTGTGTGTGTGTGTGTGTGTGTGTAAGTATGTGTGTATACAGCAAGTCCCCTACATACTAACAAGTTTCATTCTGAGAGCACATTCATTAAGTGCAATTTGTTTGTAAACAAAGTCCAGCAAAGTTAGCCTACGTACCCAACTAACGCAATCGACTATATAGTACTACACTGTAATAGTCTTATAATACTCTTCACATGAATAATATATAAAAAAAAAAAAAAAAAAAACCATTTTAAGTCTTGTAGTATAGTACCTTGAAAAGTATAGTAGGGCAGTCCAACAGCTGGCATCCAGGGGTTGGCACTGGACAAGAACAGTTACTTACTGGAGAAGGGAGAGGAGGTGGGAGATGGTAGGGCTGAAGGAGCATTAGCAGCGGGAGACGGAGGGCAGGCTGCAGTTTCACTCGTGCCTGATGCTGATGGCATGCACTTCCCATCTTTAAAGTTTGCAACTGGAAGTTTCGTATGTAGGGGACTCATCATATATAGTGTGTGTGTGTGTGTGTGTGTGTGTGTGTGTGTGTGTGTGTGTATACATGCACATATGGTGAGGAGAAGGCAATGGAAACCCACTCCAGTACTTTTGTCTGGAAAATCCCAGGGACGGCGGAGCCTGGTAGGCTGCCATCTATGGGGTCCCGCAGAGTCAGACACGACTGACACAACTTAGCAGCAGCAGCAGCACATGTGGTGCACATACAGCATATACAGTGTATGACATAGAGCTGAGTTCATTTCAAGAGAGTGCGGGGGAGGGAGCCTGAATCCGTTGGGGAGCTATTCTGCTTGTATCAAGGTGGCTCTGTTGCTTTTGCCCTTACCCTGAACAGCCTATCTAGTCAAGGCTATGGTTTTTCCAGTGGTCATGTATGGATGTGAGAGTTGGACTGTAAAGAAAGCTGAATGCCAAAGAATTGATGCTTTTGAATTGTGGTGTTGGGGAAGACTCTTGAGAGTCCCTTGGGCTGCAAGGAGATCCAACCAGTCCATCCTAAAGGAGATCAGTCCTGGGTGTTCATTGGAAGGACTGATGTTGAAGCTGAAACTCCAATACTGTGGCCATCTGATGTGAAGAGCTGACTCATTTAAAAAGACCCTGATGCTGGGAAAGATTCAGGGCAAGAGGAGAAGGGGATGACAGAGGATGAGATGGCTGGATGGCATCACCGACTTGATGGACATGGGTTTGGGTGGACTCACGGAGTTGGTGATGGATAGGGAGGCCTGGTGTGCTGCAGTTCATGGGGTTGCAAAGAGTCGGACACGACTGAGCAACTGAACTGCACGGCCTATACAATAACAGTCAAAAATTTTAATACTGCTCTGACATTTTAATAAAATTACACCATTATAGAAAAAGCATAATCTGCTGGTCTTTATCCCGTTACCGATATCCCATTTTTATCCCATTTCTATGTCTGAGGAAAGCTTATCCCATTAACCCTAGAACTGTGACCAGCAGAATGTCTGGAAAGAAACTGCTTCTGCCAGACAGCTTAATCCCACAGTTATGAGCAGATGTCATAGCATCTGGTAGCATCATCATGGCAGTCCTGCCCTGGTACATAAATTACACGTACCAGGTTCAAATGGTACGTAAAATCACCAAAAATGTTCTCTTTGATGTAAGTTAACATAAGGTCTCCATTTCACGTTTTCCAATGGATCCTGTGCTTTCCAAACCCTATGTGTATTTTCCTTTGTGTGTTTCCCCAGTTTTTTGGGGTTCACACAGGCATAGGTCTCTCCCTCTTCATATGTTGCACACCTATACAGGGGCTCTTCTCATGGGGTTTCTGTAACAGTCCTGATAACAGAGAGGCCTTGGTCTTGTTCTCAGCCCTTCTGAGTGTCCTGTTTGAGTCTACAGAGATTCTCGCTTTGTGTGTGAGGGTATCTGGGGAAACTCCTCTTCCCTTTTCATTTAAAATGGTCATTTCCCCATGTAACCAATTTATGTCCTTTATAGAACTTTACACATTTAGCTGTTACTTTGTTAAACTTTTTTTCCGTCCCTTATTTTTTGCCTCTCCCACTAGAAGGTAAGCTGCATGAAGGTAGAGCTGGTTTTATTTGATTAACATTGGGTCCCCAGGGCCTGGCACAGTTCCTGGCAAATTGGGACCACTGAGTAAGAAGATGTTCAAACCAGTTGTTCCTGCGTTTTTACTGAAATGGGGATGAAGCGCCAATTCCATGGAATCACTGTGACGATAAAATGAGATGATGCATGTAAAGCTCTTAGCACAGAATTTGGAAAATAAGTTATTAGTCTCAGTGTGTGGTGTCAGCTAGTACAAGGGACTGGACACACCCTGACACTCATTTAGGGCCTGCTCTTCAGACAGCCAACTCATTGGGAAAGACCCTGATGCCAGGAAAGACGGAGGGCAGGAGGAGAAGGGGGCTACAGGATGAGATGGTTGGATGGCATCACTGACTCAGTAGACATGAATTTGAGCAAACTCTGGGAGACAGTGGACAGAGAAGCCTGGCATGCTGGAGTTCACAGGGTCGCAAAAAGTCGGAGATGACTTAGCGACGGAACAATAACTTGAGACATCTCAACTCCTGAGAAGGGAGAAATAGCAGCTGTCGGCTTCCGGCTGGCACTCACCATGCTGAGCAGTAGGTGGCGCTCTGTAGGAGTTCCATTACGTGGAGCTACGGGTATACACGCTTCCTGGGTGGCTCAGCTGGTAAAGAACCCACCTGCAATGCAGCAGACCCTGGTTCAATTCCTGGGTCTGGAAGATCCCCTAAGGAACAGACTACCTACTCCAGTATTCTTGGGCTTCCCTGGTGGCTCAGATGGTAAAGAATCTGCCTGCAATGAGGGAGATCCAGGTTCGATCCCTGGATGGGGAAGACCCCCTGGAGAGGGTTTGGCAACCCACTCCAGGATTCTTGCCTGGAGAATCCCCATGGACAGAGGAGCCTGGCAGGCTACAGTCCATGGGGTCGCAAAGAGTCAACTGCAACTGAGCGACTAAGCACAAAACTCACAGGGGTACACACAAGGAGAAGAAACTCCCCTACTTATACATCTGTTGACAAAAAAATTCATCCATGGTCAACCAAGAAATGACAAATTTTATTCAAGCCAACTGGAAGATTTTAACTTGGAAGACAGTCTCTCAGCAAGCTCTGAGAATTGTTCCAAAGAGAGAGTGGGGGAGGCCGTTATATGTGACTTTGATGACGGGGGTGCATACAGTCAAGCAGACATCTTGGTAGAAGGTTCCTACTGTTTGTGAGGAACAGACATTTTGGTTAATGGTTTTAGTACTTTTCTGACTATGGCAGGACTTCCCTGGTGGCTCAGATGGTAAAGCATCCTCCTGCAATGCAGGAGACCTGGGTTCAATTCCTGGGTCAGGAAGATCTCCTGGAGAAGGAAATGCCAACCCACTCCAGTATTCTTGCCTGGAGAACCCCATGGACAGAGGAGCCAGGCAGGCTATAGTCAATGGGGTTGCAAAGAGTCAGACACGAGTGAGCGACTAACACTTCCACTTTGAGTATGGGAAGATGCAAGAAACTGGATTCATAAAATTTTCTTCTGAAAATATCTAACTCTCTGAGGACTAGTTCTGCCAGTTTTCCCATGTCTTATTATGATCTTCACCCTTAATTCCCTTCAGGATGTGTTATAGGTCAGTGACTGCAGTGGTCAGTGACTTGATTCTTATAGAACGGGCTGATGGCCAACATTCATTATTTTTACAATCCTTTCCTTTTTGGCCGTAATTTTGACCAGGGTTTGGGAAGCATTTCATGACCTGTTTGCCCCTCAGTGCTAGGAATGTTCATTCCTAGATCAGGCGAGGATTTTGTTGATAGGTCCCTCAATGTGCTATTACTTGATGAGGCCCTATTAACAGCAGCCAACAGCTTCTGTACCGCTGGTTTTACTGGTCTGTTATGGTCCGAGAAGTGGCTCCCTCTTATTGCTTCTTCCCTTATCCAGAGTCATGTTATTATAATCATTGAACTTATAGAACTATATATTTGGTTGATCATTTCAAGTTGCTTAGTCATCCTTATTTTTATTGGAGGCTCAGTCACACATTTGGCAATGCAAGAACCTATAATCTTGTAAAAGAGGTAGAGTAGAAGAAATATAGCTAGTAACATTAATGAAGCTGTAAGTATTTAAGCTAAGAACTTGCATTAGATACAGTGCTGTATTTCCGCAAGTCATCTGACCCAGCCTGCTCTGCACCCATTTCTATCTTTAAGGGAAATGATATATTGATGTTATGTATAAAGCTTACCAAAGATGTCTACACATACAAGGTGAGTGGTGGGTCATCATGACCCCTTACAGGATTAAGACAGGAATGTTATCTTCTAAGGAGTTACCTGGTTGGCACCAGAACAAGGGTTGACCTTTATGGTTGAGCAGGTATTTCTGCTGTCGGGAAGGTCTGGTTAATGCATAATGCAAATGCTAATTAATGCACACTGGGAGGGAAAGTGAGGGCCCAAGGGGGCAGAGAAAAATTTTATGTTTAAATTGTTCTCATCTTGCCTTAAAATATAAGCTTTATTTCATCACATCCGTTTTCATTCTTGTTCTGTGTCTGTGTAGCTTGATAATCTTTTCCTCGCTGACTTCTGATTTCAGAAGAATACTGTATTTGATTAAAGCAGACTTTACATGGTTGGTTCACTGTTCTTTCTTTTAAAAATCCTCCCTATACCCAGCCGACTGATTCATAGCCTCTTTGTATAATGTTATCTCATAATGTAGTTGCCGAAGAATGCTAACATCCTCCATTTGTTGGGGGCTCAGGTGGTAAAGAATCTGCCTGCAATTAGGGAGACCCGGGTTCCATCCCTGGGTCAAGAAGATCCCCTGGAGAAGGGAATGGCAACCCACTCCAGTATTCTTGCCTGGAGAATTCCATGGACAGAGGAGCCTAGCAGACTATAGTCCATGGGGCCGCAAAGAGTCAGACACAACTGAGCAACTAACACTTTCACACATAATTTACGTGGTTGTACACATATTTGTATACAACTTTTCTCACTGTGTCATAAACATTTTTCTGCAATAGTCATCATAATCATGATTTGAAAGAGCTTGTATAGTGCTTTAAAAATGTAGAAATGCCTTATATCCTTTGTTTTATCACAACAACCCATGTGATAAGAGGGAGACTTGGTGGTTGAGTGACAAGTTCAAGGTCATACAGATATCGAGCAAGCCAGGATTTCTGATCCTAAATCCCTATTCCTTTTATTTTATAGTTGTTCTACTGATAATTGTATAATTTTCCAAAGTTGATGTGAATTATTTTTATCTTTTACTTATTCCATTGTTGTATATATTCATTGCTCCATTTCTTCCGTTTGACCAGTAATGTCAATTATGTGACTTATTTCATCTTTTATTTAAGGGGGAGAATTTAGATTTGTTTTAAATTTGCATTTCAGAATTCCAGTGGTATGAATGGGGTAGGGATTGAACTGTAGGTATGGAGCATAATAGGTGGTACAGTGGTAAAAATTCTGCTTCCCAATGCAGGAGACATAGGTTCGATCCCTGGGTCAGGAAGATCCCCTGGAGGAGGGAATGGCAACCCACTCCAGTACTCTTGCCTGGAAAATCCCATGGACGGAGGAGCCTGGTAGGCTGCAGTCCATGGGGTCACAAAGAGTTGGACACTACTGAGTGACTTCACTTTTACTTTTCACTTTCATGCATTGGAGAAGGAAATGGCAACCCGCTCCAGTGTTCTTGCCTGGAGAATCCCAGGGATGGCAGAGCCTGGTGGGCTGCCATCTAGGGGGTCGCACAAAGTCGGACACGACTGAAGTGACTTAGCAGCAGCAGCAGCAGCAGCAATAGCTGATTGCTTGCTTATTCATTCAGGAATCAATTACTGTGTGTCTGCCATGTTCTGGGACTGTGCTGGATGCCTCAGAGACACATTTAAGTGATATGTTCTGTAGCTAAGAAAGGGTTTATATATGTAATAGGAGGTCAAGATAGATGGCAAAACGTTAGGGGATGATGAATGTAGTAATAATGGTACCAAATGCTGTGGGAATTCAATGAGAAGAGATTGATTACAGAGAGTGGGTGGTGATGGTGGTGGGGAAAGGGGTAGATTCAGACCAGGCTTCATTAAAGAGGTGCTGTTTGAGCTGGTTTTTATTGAAAAAGGGTGAAAGTTTTAGCCACATGGCTGAGAATAGTCCAGGTGGGAAATAAAACACAAATCTGGGGACCTGATACTCCTTTGTTTGAGATCTGTCTGTTGGGTTGCAGAGAAAGCAATGGCACCCCACTCCAGTACTCTTGCTTGGAAAATCCCATGGACAGAGGAGCCTGGTAGGCTGCAGTCCATGGGGTCACAAAGGGTCGGACACGACTGAGTGACTTCACTTTTACTTTTCACTTTCATGCATTGGAGAAGGAAATGGCAACCCACTCCAAGATTCTTGCCTGGAGAATCCCAGGGATGGGGGAGCCTGGTGGGCTGCCCTCTATGGGGTCGCACAGAGTCAGACACGACTGAAGCGACTTAGCAGCAGCAGCAGCAGCTGTTGGGTTGAAGTGAATGCCCCAGAGAAGGCAGTGCTCTGTATTCTGCAGCTCAAGCTGGCTGAGTAATCAGGAGTCATTAAAGGCATGAGTGCCTCAGTGGCTGTCTGCTTCACAAACTGGTGTCCTCTTTTGCTCCTGAGTGAAGCAAATGGAAAAGGCTTTGTGATTCTGAAGCATAGTTCTGCCTCCAGGCTTTCACCGGGGAGGGGCGGGGCATCTTGCCTCCCTTGAGCAGACTGGTCTGCACCTAGGCCTCTAGGATGGGCAGGTACCCTGGGCTGCTTTCTAGCTCAGTGCTCCCTAATTCCTCCAGGAAACTACAAGCCCTGCCTCAAGCCATCAGGACCTGCTCCCACACCACGGGGAGATAGAAAGTCTGACCTTCGTGGTGTGATTCTTCTAAGACATTTCCAGTTATTAAATGAAAACCACAAAGGATAATGTTTGTGGAAATACTTTATAAATTCTTAAGTGATCGGTGGATGCAATGTGTTCATCCATTCAACCAATCATTGCTGAGAGCCTGCTGCTGTGTTCCACGTGCTAATGATATAGCAGAGCCCCTTAGCATCCTGTTTACCTTCTAGTACAGGGGGCGGAGAAGGAGGCAGTCAGTAAATAAACGTAAAGCCTGGAAAATGTTAAATGCAAAGCCTATAAAGTACTACTCTACTCCTACTCCTTATCTGTGGTTTTGTTTTCCATGTTTTCAGATGCCTGTGGTCAACTGTGGTCCAAAAATATTAAATGGAAAATTCCAGTAATGGTGCTTTTTAAGTTCTGAATTGTTCACCATTCTGAGGAGTGTGATGAAATCTCCTTGCATCCTGCTATGTCTCACCCAGAACATGAAGCATCCCTTGGTCCAGAATATCCCACCTGCTCCTCACTTAGTAGCCATCTCAGTCAGGAGACAGACTGTCGTAGCATCACGGTACCTAGTGCTTATGTTCACGTAACCTTATTTCACTTAATGTTGGCCCAGAGCATGAGCGCAGTGATGCTGGCAGTTTGGTTAATTTCTAAACTGCCTGATGTATAAATTAAATGTTATCATAGATATGTATGTATAGGAAAATATATATATACAGTTGATCAACATGGATTTGAACTGTGTCTTGCTGTATCATCCTGCCAACTACACCAGTTGTCTTCCTGTAACTCACTGTTTGCTGAACCCAGGGTAGAGAAGGAGTGAGTGGAAAGCTAGAAGAAAACTCAAGGAGCTGCAGGAACTGCAGACATGTTTATTCTCTCCTCACCGGCACTGCAGCCTTAGCAGCCACAGACACACTGTATTCTCCTGTGGTTGACCCAGCAGACACAGCCATAACGCAGCCTCAAGGGCTTGCCAGGTGGAGCTTATATATGTTTTCAGAACAGAAGTGACCCGTGGTCAGACGAGTACATCATGACATGCATGTGCAGTGCTGTAAGTGCTCTCAGCTGTTACATAACCATGTATTTACAAAACGTGGGGTGAGAATGAGAGACCGTGGGGTGAGAGAGCCTGACCAGTGCCATCTTGACTCATTTGTTCTTCCCCTACAAACTCCATACATCTACTTACATGCAGATTTTGAAAAATAAGTACTACAGTACTACCCAATCTATGGGCTTCCCTGGTGGCTCAGATGGTAAAGAATCCACCTTCAATGAGGGAGACCCTGGTTCAATCCCTGGGTCAGGAAGAGCCCCTGGAGAAGGGAATAGCAACCCACTCCAGTATTCTTGCCTGGAGAATTCCATGGACTAGAGGAGCCTGGTGGGCTACAGTCCATGGGGTCACAAAGAGTCAGACATGATAGAGCGAATAACACAACACCTAATCTGCAGTTGGTTGGACCCACCAATGTGGAACTGTGGGTATGGAAGGCCAACCATAAAGATATACACAGATTTCTGACTGCTCGGGGGATTAGCACCCCCAACCCCTGTGTTGTTTAAGGGTCAGCTGAATAGGGTTTGGTACTATCTGCAGTTTTAGGCATTCACCAGGGTCTTATCCTCACAGATAAGGAGGAACTGCTATAAATGCTCTGGAGAAAAATGAAACAGGGAAGGAGATAGGATATGTTAGAGACAGAGGTAGATCTAAGGTTTCTGGGGTCTAGAGAGGGGAGAATGGGGAATCCTTGTCTCACAGATATTGGTGAAGTGATTTAGTGAATAAATACTGGAACTGCATCTAAAGAACGTGAAGTGCATTGGCAGCTTCCTGTGCCCGCTGGGGGCCTGGTGCTTGTCCCCTGGCCTTTGGGTAAGTCTTTTCCCCTCTCTGGGCATGAGTGGCCTTGGTGAAGTGATTTAGTGAATAATAAACTGCATCTAAAGAACTGAAGTCAGCTTCCTGTCGCTGGGCCTGTGATGTGTGGGGAGCCCATATTTGAGGAGTCTCCAGGGATCGTGGGCTTCTCTGGTGACTCAGATGGTAAAGAATGCACCTGCAGTGTGGGAGACCTGGGTTCGATCCCTGGGTTGGGAAGATCCCCTGGAGAGGGGAACAGCTACCCACTCCAGTATTCTTGTCTGGAGAATTCCATGCACAGAGGAGCCCGGCAGGCTGTAGTCTATGAGACTGCAAAGAGTCAGACATGACTGAGCGACTTTCACTTAAGGATTGTGCATGAGGTGCTACATTGGGTGGTCCTGAGATGCCATCCTGTCTGTGTGCAGGTCATCTTTTATGAGCCCAGAGTCCTCAGTCTGTACAAATGCAGCCCATTTCAAGTCTAAGCTTTTTCATGTCATTAATCTTAAATAAGGAACATCATCTTTTTATTCTACCACTGCTTTTATTTTTTATTTCTTCATTCCGCTACTTGCTATGTGTACTCACAGCCTTCTCGCTACAAGTAGAGAAGATGACAGTCAGCACTCCTACTGTAGCCAGGTGGCTTTGGGGGAGGACTTCCTGAGTAAAAACAGGAAAGGAGCTGCTTGTGTCTTTGGAACAGCCACGGAAGAGGTTAATTTTATTGCTTGTTTTTGAAATCTGATTGTAACTCATCACCCTCCTGGCTGCTTGCCCATCAGTTAATTCATTTTAAAAAATCCATACCTTTATATATAACAGGGAAAATTATACTGTTTATCCTCTAGGCTCGTTACAAGAGTCAAGTGAGTTAGTACATGTAAGACTTAAGAATTAGGACTGCTTGGCATGCTGCAAATGCTTCATAAATTGTTGTAGTTATTATTTGCTATGACTTAGCAGGATGGGTTTGACAGGCTGGGGTCTATACACTACTTTTTCATTAAAACAAACTTCTAAGTGGCACATTTGTTATTTTAATGGTTTCTAATCATTGTAGTCAAAGTTCAGATCTTGTAAAGAGCATTTAGAATACAAACACCTAGGAGTAAATGACAATCCTATTCGTTTTCCAAATATCCCTGGGCTTTCGTGTTCTTATCAGGTGTGTGGCCAGGCACCTCACCGTGGCTGCTCTCTTGCTGCTTTTACACCCCCCACCTGACCAGTCCCTGCTTCACCTGTACCCTACTCACACAAACGTGCTTGCCCCTGGCCCAGCTGGTGATTGTTCTAATCCTTAGGCCCAAACAGCTCCACCTGCTAGTTTATTAAAGGGAAACATTTGCCCTTGTGATGGTTATTAACCTGAGGGGCTGTGAGGGGCGAGCCCCAGGTGGTTTCTCTGGTAACTGATGAGCCAGCCTGACGTCACTTCCCCCTGTAAATAGTAGCCTAAGGTGCCACCATGTTCTGCGGACTGCCTGCTGTGTGTGATGGGGTGCCGTTCCAGAACCTCTTGCTTCAGCTGTGTAAGAGCCCCTTGTCCAGTAATCCACTGACGTCTCTGTTGCGGTCTCTGGGCTCCTTCTTTGGTCTTGAGGCTGCGCAGTTACAAGGCTGGCCGGCCTGTGGGTTGCAGCCCAATATCAGGTGAGGCTGACTTTCATTTACCCCTGGAGCTCTGCGAGTCTGGAAGCCCAAGGCCGGGACCCCCTGCCCCTTTCCTTAATCTTATACGCTTGACTATTGAATATACTTGACTGCTTGTTTGCAACTTTTCAAAGGGGAGTATTGCTCTCCCTCTTTATTAATTCCCACCTAGCGGTGACTTCTTTCTGACATTTCCAGATCCTTCCCTCCTTTTCACTGAGGGCAAATAGTTTCTCCCCTTTGTGACTCTTATTTTTTGGCTGACTTTTTACAGCTGAAGAAAAGCAAGGCGACCATTTCTTGAGTAACAACAATAACTAACACTTTTTTTTACTTTTTTTTGGCTGCTTTGGGTCTTCGTAGCTGTGCGTGGGCTTTCTCCAGTTTGGTGAGCAGGGGCTACCCTTTAGTTGTGGTGTGGGCTTCTCATTGCAGTGGCGTCTCTTGTGGAGCACGGGCTCTGGGTGCGTGGGCTCTGTAGTTGTGGCCCACGGGGTTAGCTGTTCTGCAGCATGTGGGATGTTAGTTTGGGGCCAGGGATCAAACTCTGTGTCCCCCTACATTGGCAGGCGGATTTTTAACCCCTGAACTACCAGGGACGTCCCAACAACTGAAACTTGCTGTGAGCACTAATCCTGTGAAAATGCATTTCCTATGCTTTACAGGTGAATAAATGAAGCTCAGAGAGGGTGGGTAGCCTACCAGGGTCATATCTACTAAGAGTGTGCCAGAGGCAGGACGTGGGTCCAAGCCCGAGTCCTACATGTGGCTCTGGGTGTGCATGGGACTCCTCTAGGCAGTTTTTATTTTCCTCTAATGAGAAGACAATTTCTTTTCTCTATGGCTTGTTATTCCCCAAAGTTGTAGTTACTGATTAGTGTAACCACACAGAATGGTGATTACTTACCTCCACCTGCTTCCAGAAAGTTTGGAACTCTGTATTTACCAGAAGCCTCTTAAAGGAGCCATAACGTTTCCTTACATTATTCCTACAGAGACTTCCTCTCAGAGGGCCCAGAAGGTAGTCAAGGGAAGCTCTGTGTATGGCAGTTGCTCCCCAGGATAGAAGAGTCTAGAATGATCCCGTCACCACTCACTGCTGAGGCTGCAAGGAGGAACAGCCCTTGAGGGTTTTCAATCTATTTGTGATAGAGTTAAAACCATGAAAAATATTGAAGGGGAAACACGAACCTTCCTTCTAGCCAGAAGGGAATTCTTATTACCTTCAACCTAGGAATCCCCGAAGTTAGGGCCACGCTGTCTTCCCTAGAGTCTGTTTCCCCCGCCCCTTTCTCTGTGCCCGTGTGTTGGTCACACTAAGTGTCCTGAGGCTAAGCCCGCCTCGTAGTCTGCTCCAGGGACCCTGCTCTGAGTTCCCCTGTGGTCCTTCGGAAGTGCGCCCAGCAGCTTAGGTGGCTCCTCAGAGGGTGCTCTGATCCCTGGGGCTTTTGCTGCCCAGTGCAGGTGAGCTAGATCCTGAGTGCTGGGAATAAGTCACACCTGCCCCAGTTCTCACAGAGTCAGCCTGGGTGTGTGGGCTGCTGGCCTGCAGTTTGCTCTGCCAGCTCCCCAAACCTGGGGTACCTTTCCCACCTCCAGACCAGCTGCATGAGTCTTCTGTCCTCACCACCCTGGTGGAGGTCTCCGGGCGGTACCCCACATTCCCAGTGCTTGGCATGAGGCTACACAGTTGGGGGCTACTTTATAGCTTCTGGGGGCTTCTACCTTCTTACCTGAAGCTTGGTTTGGAGTGAGGATGAAAATGACGTGGGTCATGTTTGGGGAGGGAGGGTGTCTTTTTAAGCTGAATTAGACTACATAGGGAATGATCTGCACCTCTTCTCTGTATGAATTAGAGTGTTGTTACCCATGGTCAGGAGGCCCCAGCCAAGCCCTCACATGTTACTAGTTATGGTGATGCTTTCACAGTGTCAGCCCTGTTTCACGTTAAGAGCTCTGGCCAGGCAGTGATTAAGTGGACCGGTGACCTACTCAGGCCCCAATGCTGAAAACTCCTACAGACGTGACCCTCCTGTAAGTCACTGGGATTTTCACCTGCACCATTGATTTGATTTAAATTCTCTGATAATTTAAATCAGCCTAAAGCAGATTGAGGGCATGACTAGTTCTGCATCAGTGTCAGAGTTGCAGACACATGATTTTTTTGCCTGCTTCATAGGAGAGAAAGTACAGTCTAGGCTACTTGGATTCGTTTCACTTCCCTGGTAGAGGAAAACTCGAGATTATTATTCTGAGACAGAGACATGGCTTGATAAAACCAGATTCTGTATACTATATCCTTTGGATTTTATTTGGCCAGTGATAAGAGTCCCATTTTCAAAGCTTCTAGAGAGGAAAAGAGCCTGATGGTATAATATCACAACTAAATACACAGTTGATTTTATGGTTTGAATTTAAACAAAAGGAAAGTGGGTAGTTTTAAGTGAAACTTTTAAACTTCCTTTGATTGTTTTCTAAGGAGACCTCGGATGTGTCTTCTGGGTGCATTTTGGATTAAACCAATGAAAGGTTTCATGCTCTCCCATCTCTGGCCAAAACCTCCCCTACACTCAGTAACCACATCCTTCCCCTGAGTATGGTCAACACAACTGTTAAGTGAACCAGAAAAAAATTCCCTGTGTGCACGGCCACCAGACTTGTGCTTATTCAGTCTTCATGGTGGCAGCTGGCTTGTGTTTGCTGCTGCGTTGTGGTCATGGGGGCTGTTTTTCTCTGTGGTCTGGTTGTAGAAGGCGTGAGGGCAGCTGCTGGTGTCTTCTCTGGTTTTGTATCACTGGTCATTCTGGACCATGTCTTCCTCTACTGGGATTTCAGGAAGTGCCCGCTGAGTCAACTGAGACAAAAGGACAATGTTGAAGCAATGAAAGGGAAGCAAATTACATTTAAGCCTCAGGGAGTAACTCCCGATGAGATCTGGGAAGCCAGTTTATTCCACTGTGCAGTTGAAATGGATCTGCAGAGTGCTGGGACTATCTTGAAACATTTATTCTTGAAGTTAACTCTGTTTTAAAGACAACAGGCAAACCAGGCGCTGTTAATAAAGTAGTAAATCCTTAAAACAGACTGCTAGGCCTACTCCTTCAAGTAAGTCTCATTGTGAGTTTCTATTTGAGAAACATTTATCGACCATCTGTGAGGAAATAGAACTCTAAAAATGGGAAATTACAGGTGGAGTCTGTAAAGCAGAGGGATAAAAGCATAATCTTGGGAGTTGGTTGATCAGGGTTCAGATTCTAGCTCTGCTACCTTCTGTGTCATTCTAGACAAATGATTCTATCAGTTTCTTCATCTGTAAATTGGGTGTATAATATACCTACCTCTCAAAATGATGAGGATTATGTGAGATAATGCTTGTAAAGTCCTTATTGTGTCTGGCATTTAGTAAGTACTCAATAAAATTGCTATTTTTATTAAAATAATTAACTATTACTTCCATGGAAGATGTGCTTCTTGATCCCAAGGGTCTGACAGCCTGATATAAGGACCATGTGACCTTCATACCCCAGATATTTGGTACTTGTTAACCCCTGTCTGGAGCATGCTTCTCTTCGATGCCCTGGTGGCTCACATTATCACCTCCGCTGGTCATTACTTAAATGCCAAGATTTCAGTGAAGTTTTCCTTCACAGTCCTGTTTAACACGCTGCCATCCCTCCTTCCTTGCACTCCTTATTCCATGCTTAATTTTTCATCTTGCTGTCATATAACATACCATTTCTTTTTGCTTATTATCTGTCTCAATTTTCCACAAGGGTAAGGATGTTGGTCTAGTTCATCTGTGATCTATTATCAGTGTTTGAAACCATGTTTGCTTTATAGTAGATGCTCAATAAGTTTTTATTGGAAGAGTGAATCAAGGAACAGTCATGGGAGTCTAGTGCAGGTCATGTTGAACTCTGCCTGTGGGTATTAGAAAAGGCATCAGGGGAGAGATGACTTTGTGTTATGTCTTAGACTGGCAGTTCTCAACCTTTCTCCTGGTAAGACCCTGTACGGGTCAAAGTCCTACAGAGAAACAGAATCAGTAGTGTTTGTATAAGTTATAAATATGTATTATCTATATAATTAGGATTATGGTAATTATGGAGGCTGAGAAGCCCCAGATCCACCCTCGACAAGATGGAGACCCAGGAGAGGCAGTGGTTACGTTCTAGTCTGAGTGCGGAAGACTGGTGTCCCAGCTTGCGAGCAGTCAGCATGAATTCGCCCTTCCCCAATTTTCTGTTCAGTTCAGGCCCTCAGTGGATCGCATGAGTCCTACCCACACGATGGAGGGTGATCTGCTCTACTCAGTCTGTTGATTCAAATGTTAATCTCACTCCAGAAACACTCTCACAGACACACCCAGAATAATGTTTAACCAACTATCTGGGCACCCTGTGTCCCAGTCATGTGAAAATTCACCAGCAGACACAGAAAATGAACATAATCCGTGGATTAGGTTCCTGTGTATGACTTCAGATCCATAGTTTCTAGGTTGTTGCCATGTCTATATTCGTTTTCCCACAGGTCAAGAAAGAAAATTGGAACTCAAATAAGAATGATGTTATTGGGATAAATTTGAATTCTAATTATTTTAAAAGGTAAACTACTTTTACACTTGATAAGTCAGAATTTTGGTAATATGTGACTCATCCTGCCACATGGGTGATGAGAAATGTCCTCAAGGACAGGTAGGGATCTGCCAGGCAGACAACCAGGAGAACAGTGCTTGAGGCAGAAGGAACGCGTGTGTGAAGACTTGAGGGCATAGAGTGATTGTGGAACCACAAATAATCTGATATGATGAAAGCAGAGGATGCCTGGGAGGGAAGCAGCGAGTGAAGAAGCTGTCCAAGACAACATTATGAAGGCCTTTGTTTGCTAAACTAATGGAATTTTATTCAGAAGGCAGTGAAAGCCATTGAATGATTCTAAGCAGGGTTGGGTCATATTTTAAAATTTAATTTTTATAATTTAATATTTAAAAATTTAGGGTAAACAAAAATTCATGCGGTATAGCATTCAAAAGGATATTACAATGAAGAATCTCCCTTCCTGGGATCATCCATATTTCTAGTATCTCATGTATATTCTAGTACCTATGTTCATTCCAGTATCTTATTTATATTATATGAATTGACAAGAAAATATTTTTCTATTCTTATCCCAGTGACAGTAAATTATGCATTGGAATACTGATACACCTTAACATCACCCTCTAGAAAGAATGTTCCAGTTAAGAAAAGTTTGCATAGCCAACTGAGATGATGATGTTTAGTTTTTCACTTGGGAGACTGTGTACCTTAGGCACGTTCTCCAAGTTGGGAAAGAGGAGCTGGGCTGAGGGTTAGACGTGACAGACTGTGGAAGCGGTGGGCTATCCCCGTGACATGCCCATAGAGGGGCTTAGAGTCAGGAGAACTGTCTGGTTTGGAAAGATGGATTTACAGCATGTTAGTATATAGATAATGGTTAAAGCTACATTAATGGATGCAGCTTCCCAGAGAAAGGAGTATGTTGAGAAGAGAAAAAGACCAAGAACAGTACCTTGGTTAATCATTAGAAAGAGAGGTATTGTGAGAACCAAGAGAGGAGAGTCCATCTCATATTGTGGTAGGAGTGGGTGTTCAAGGATATTGGATACTCACAGAATTTGGGGGACAACTAGGAAAACACTTGGCGGCTATGCTGCTAGGGAAAGTGCCTCAAGTCGTACAGCGGAGCTGGTCCTGTGAACATATCACTGCTGTTGCTACTGGATGTGGATTCAAAACATGCAGTGTTGACCTGACCATCAGTGGACCATGGGTATCAATTCCAGAACCACTTCTTCTACCTCTGGGACCTGGATGATGCTACCATGCTCTTGTAAAAGGGGTTCTGCACAGTTCCTCCATGGGATACCATCCCGTGACTGGGGTGGGTGTCTCTGATGGACAGGTTTGAGGTCATGTGCTCGCACATTAGCTGCAAAGGAAGCTGCAGAAGGAAGGTTTATGGTGTTTTCAGCTTCTAGGTGGGAGAGGAGGTCTACTTTATAAGGTGGTGATTCCCTAAACATAGGAAGACAGTGTGGACCCTGTGTGGCCATGAAGAATGTCACATGCCCATTACAGGTGTCAAACGCTGAAGGTATGACAATTAGAAGGTGATTGGTGACCGTTGAGACAGTAGTTTCTGGGAAATAGTGTGAGTGGACTTTTGAGTACAGTGGGTTGGGAAATGACTAGGAAATGAGGAATCTGAGCCATTGTGTGTTGATTATGGTTTCAGGAGAGAAAGAGTGGAGAGGTGTATAGAACCTGAAACAGTAGTATGATTATTGTTTAACAGAAATGAGTCTATGAAAGGGAGATTTGAAGATGGAGGAAGGGAGTAGAGAGAAGGATAAGTAGTTGATGCGGTGGGATTCCTGAGTAGGTGAGAAGCGAGTTTTGATTCAGTGTGGAAGGATGGTGCTAATGCATATGCTCATGTTTGTGAAGGTGGGATGTGGATGAGAATTGATACTAATGAACTCTGCTCTGTCTGTAAATGGAGAGATGATGTTGGCTGAGAATAAGAAGGCACAGGTCAGGTGGGATCTTGAAAGGAGTAGTGAAGATTTGGAATAGCTACTGATGGGAAAGAGAGTGTTGTTAGAGGAAGAGGGAAAGGACGGGTCCCAGCTGAGAATGGAGATGGTAGCCCAGTGCTGCTGCTGGATCTATATGGTGCTGCATTTCATAGGGCAAGTGTGATAGGAAGGCAGGGAGAGAGAGAGAGAGATGGTGAGGGTTGTAGGAGTGGGTACTTGAAATGATGTCACAGGGTCTAGTGAAATGGGAAAGGAAGTAAAATCTGGAGAGTTGATGTTGGGGGAAAAAAAGATGGGGATAGAGATATCAAAGAGAAGCCCGAGAGCAGGCTGGGTGGGATACAGGACAGGATGGGAGGAATGGAAATACATATAGTCACTGTGTCGAATGCTGGTGTGTAAGATTTCGGAGATGAACCAGTTCCCAGTGATATCCAGCCGCAGGGTGTGGAGAGGGGATGCAAGTTACTGGAATCGAGAGGCTGGGCTGTTGAATGATTTTTTTCCCCTTGAACATTAAGATTCCCTTGCTGATAGCAGGAGATGGGCTGTGGCCAGGTAATGAAAAGGAGGGACTGAGAATTTGATAAATGGGATAGTAAGTGAAAGACTAAGCCCAAGTTCTGGCTTATTTGTCAGCATTCAATAGATGTTAACTATCAGTAATCAGATAACAGTAATGGTATTGCTGAAGGGCATGAGCCTTTTTTTTTTATGAGGGTGTGGTAGTTTCAGAGGATCTTTATTGTTTTTTTTTTTTTTTTTGGTTTGTTTTCTGGTACATGAATCTTAAAGAAGGGGAGCTTCGCATCTTTTTTTTTTTTTTTTTTTTTTTTGAGTGTCCAACAACTCTTATTTGGAAGTTGAAGTGTGGGGTTTGGAACTCCCTACTCCAAACTCCAGGATGGGAAAAAGCAAGGTGCTTGTGAGAGCCAGTTTCAACTAAAGCAGGAAGGTGGTGGGAACAATCCATGAAGATGCTGAGGCTGGGAATTTTCTACACATGACGACAGGTTCCAGAGGACTCAGAGGAAGCATGTGAATGAGACCTTTAGCTGGAGGAAGGTGTGGGAGAAGAGTAATGATGGGTAATAGGGGGTTGAAAGCAATAAAAAAAATAAAAGTGTAACTGCGGTATTTGCTCTGGATGTTATGTGTCACTACATAGACTTGGAAGCCTGGGGAAACTTTTCAAGAATGTGAAAGACAGAGTTGTTCTTTTCATTAACACAGAGTCATCAGTCTGTGAGAGTGTTATTTTTTGTGTGTATGACAGGAAAAAAAAAAAGATGAAAGAGCCAAAAATTGATGAATTTGGATAGTTGAGGAGGCAAGGTGGGGCCAGAATTAACAGAATGATTTATTTAGTCCTGGCGAGTAGGCAAAGCTTGCTCATCCGCAAGTGAACCTGATAATTGCTAAATGTCTACTTCAATCTGAGTTGCATCCAATCACTACAGCTGAGGTTACTGAGATTTCAGAAGCCTTCCTTCCCTTCATGCGTGTTGGCCTTTGGTGAGGAGGCTCACCAGCCTAGGTTCTTTCTCAGTGTCCTCCAGCCGTGTGGGTTCAACCTGAAATTCTTGGGTCTTCATAACCTTAAGATTTTGATAAAGAACTCTCTGGAACTCTTTGGAATGTGAGGTAGGATTTCTGATATACGAAGTCCCTGGGGAAATGTGATTCTCTACCAAATGGTGCTGTCATGTTTTTAGCATACTAACTTTTTTTTTTAAAGTTTGGAATATTCTCTCTAGCTAATCCACTGTGCTTCAGGCAAATAAGAAAAAAAGAACACGTTAGTAGCTTGAAATGCTTTTAAACAGCTAAAATTCCAGATGTTAGGGCAATAGGGAACTAATGCAAAATGGTGTAACAGAGCATCCGTGTGCACACAGATAACACAGTGAGGAAAGGCCTATTTTATATTGTTTCAGAGGCTCCTGAAAATAAGAAATTCTCTCATAAGCCAAACTCTTCAATTCAGTTTGGAAAATATTTGAGACCCTCTCTGGGAAGGGGCTGGCTTTAAACCTTGTATAGATATATTACTTTTCTAGGGCTGCTGTGACAGATTACCAAAACTGGATGGCTCAATACAGCAGAAATTTATTCTCTCCCAGTTCTGAAGGCTAGAAGTCTAAAATCAAGGTATCAGCAGGGCCATGCTCTTTTTGAAGCTCTAGAAAAGAATCTGTTCCACACCTTTCTCTTCATTTCTGGTATTGCCAGTCATCCTTGACATTCCTTGGCTTGAAGACCTATCACTCCAACTTCTGCGTTCATAGTCACGTGTGTCTGTCTGAGGAGGACACTAGTCATACTGGATTCAGAGTCCACCATTTTCCAATATGACCTCATCTTAGCTAACTATACCTGCAATGCTAGCTCTATTTCCACATAAGGTTACATTCTGAGGATTCTGGGAAAGACTTGAATTTAGGGAGGAACATTATTGAACCCAATGTAAGAAGCTTCAAAAATGAGTAACAGGTGGCTTCTATCTTCAGGAAGATGTAGTTCCGGATGTAGCTGGGGTACTGGCTATAGGAAACTTTATTGCAAAGTGATGGATACAGAATACTGTGAACACACGGAAGGATGAGTGGTTGGTTGTGACTTCCGGGGGGCCTGGGAAGGCTGTAGGGTGGGGGTAGTGGCAGACCTGAAGGATAACTAGTGTGCCAGCCGGCAGAAATTGGGAAACCAGGCCTTCTGGGCTGAGGGGCCTGTCTGAGCAGGCACGGAGATGCGAGTGTGTGTCCAGTGTGTGGGATGCTCGTCCCGTCTGGAGTGTCCGGCCAGAGGAGAGCATGGCCTGTGGGCTGCGTGGGATGTGGTGGCCACTGGGGAGGGATGGAGAGGAGAGGAAGGCGGCACTGCAGGTGGAGCACACAGGAAGTGCGGAAAGTGGTGGGAGCCTGTGGTCCATCTCCCTGAATGCCGGCCACAGAATTAGGTCTTCAAGAGGTGGTGGTTCAGAGGAGGGTTCAAGGAGAGCGGAAGGGCCATTCCTAAAGGAGCTCTGGAGGACACTACCGGACTCAGAGGTGCTGGACGAGATGACTTCTGTGCTTCTTCTCAGCTCCAAGTTCTGTGACCATTAGGTAGAAATATCTCTTCACTAACCGTATTTAGCCTCTCATTAGTAATCCTGTTTTTGCTTCCTCTTCCCTTTCTCTCGAGCGTCCTCCACATGCCACTGAAGATACAATAGTGAGCAAGAAGACAGAGTACCATTTTCATCTCTTCCCTGTTGCATTAGCACAAGGATTACAGAATTGGTTCTCCATAAATGTTGCTTTGGGTTGAATGTGAGGAAAAAATGACAAGGCAGTTTTGCCCCGAGTAATGAGTTCTGCTTCAGAGTAGAGCTGCTTTGAAGGATGATTTCAGGAACCTCCTTATGAGGAGGTGGTGAGTAGGTGGCTGCTTACATGTGTTTGATTTCTGAGTCATCAAAAAGGCTTCTTTGCCTCCCAAAATATCTCCTTTATCCAGGCTGTGGGTACTTTTAATTCCACGATTGGAAGCTGGTTTCCCTCTGTTAAAATGCAAATACCCTATGGGGAGAAGATACCCATTTACCCTCATCAGTCTATTGCACCTTAATATGAGGATTTTCTCAGCCATTTCTCATGGCAGAGTTTTGAGAAAAGCACATGGAGCGAAAGGGGACCCAGGGGATGAATATTGGACATGGCAAAGGTAAACTTTGTCAAAGTTAGCAGTTTGGATGAACTGCCTGGCACTATAGTTCCTTTGCCTAGTAAGATGTATTGGCAGGTGTATGTTGGGCCAGAAATGATTATTTCTGTTGGGAATTTTATGGTTACAGAACTTTTTTTTTTTTAAGGGCTTCCCAGGTGGTGCTAGTGGTAAAGAATAATTCCTAGGTTGGGAAGATTCCCTGGAGAAGGGAATGGCTACCCACTCCTCCTCTCCCATGGACAGAGGAGCCTGGCCAGGCTATAGTCCATGGGGTTGCAAAGAGTTGGACATGACCGAGCAACTAAAACTTTGTTTCATTTTTTTTTCACCGATAAACCTCAGTGAAATAACTTGTGTGGTAACCTGTTTGGTTTTTATCGCCAAGGCTGTGCTCCATATGGTTTGTGTGTTCACTTGGCGGAGAAGGCTAATGATAACTGCTGTCACCAATACCCCCAGAGGTTCAGTGGCTTATATAAGAGGTTCCTTTTTTCACTGACATCATGATAGGATTCAAGCTGATTTGGGGGATGCTGTATTCCACATAACCTCCAAGGGACTCAGGACCCTTCCATGCTGTATGTCTACCATCTTCAGTTGTTGTTCAGTTGCTAAGTTGTGTCCAACTCTTTGTGACCCCGTGAACTGCAGCAGGCTTCCCTGTCCTTCACTGTCTCCTGGAGTTTGCTCAGACTCATGTCCACTGTGTCTGAGATGCCATCCAGCCATCTCATCCTCTATCACCCCCTTCTCCCTCAGCCCTCAATCTTCCCCAGCATTAGGGTCTTTTCCAAGGAATTGGCTCCTTGCATCAGGTAGCTAAAGTATTGGAGCTTCAGCATCAGTCCTTCCAATGAATATTCAAGGTTGATTTCCTTGCAGTCCAAGGGGCTCTCAAGAGTCTTCTCCAGCACCACAATTTGAAAGCATCAATTCTTTGGTGCTCAGTCTACTTAATGGTCCAACTCTCACATTCGTACATGACCACTGGAAAAACCATAGGTTTGACTAGGTGGACATTTGTCAGCAAAGTGATGTCTCTGCTTTTTAATATGCTGTCTAGGTTGATCATAGCTTTTCTTCCAAGGAGCAAGCATCTTTTAATTTCATGGCTGCAGTCACTGTCCACAGTGATTTTAGAGCCCAGGAAAATAAACTCTGTCACTGTTTCCACTTTTTATGTATTTATTTGTCATGAAGCGATAGGACCAGATACCAGATATCTTAGGTTTTTGAATGTTGAGTTCATTTCAGTCGCTCAGTCATGTCTGACTCTTTGCGACCCCATGAGCGGCAGCACGCCAGGCCTCCCTGTCCATCACCAACTCCAAGAGTCTACCCAAACCCATGCCCATCGAGTCGGTGATGCCATCCAACCATCTCATCCTCTGTTGTCCCCTTCTCCTCCTGCCCTCAATCTTCTTTCCCAGCATCAGGGTCTTTTCCAATGAGTCAGCTCTTCAAATCAGGTGGCCAAAATATTGGAGTTTCAGCTTCAGCATCAGTCCTTCCAATTAATATTCAAGACTGATCTCCTTTAGGATGGACTGGTTGGATCTCCTTGCAGTCCAAGGGACTCTCAAGAGTCTTCTCCAACACCACAGTTCAAAACCATCAATTCTGCGGTGCTCAGCTTTCTTCACCGTCCAACTCTCACATCCATACATGACCACTGGAAAAACCATAGCCTTGACTAGACGGACCTTTGTTGGCAAAGTAATGTCTCTGCTTTTTAATATGCTGTCTAGATTGGTTATAACTTTCCTTCCAAGGAGTAAGCATCTTTTAATTTCATGGCTGCAATCACCATCTGTAGTGATTTTGGAGCCCCCAAAAATAAAGTCTCTCACTGTTTCCACTGTTTCCCCATTTATTTGCCATGAAGTGATGGGACCAGATGCCATGATCTTAGTCTTCCCAATGTTGAGTTTCAAGCCAACTTTTTCACTCTCTTCTTTCACTTTCATCAAGAGGCTCTTTAGTTCCTCCTCACTTTCTGACCTCAAAGAAGGCATGCCCTGGGGAAGAGAGAACTTGTAGAGAAAGTATTCTTACATTTAGCTCCTTGACTTGAAAGTGACACTGCTTACACCTTGCATTCCATTGGCTGGACCTGGTTCCTGAGACCTACCCAGATGGAAAGAGGCTGGGAAATGTGGTTAGCTGTGTGCCCAGGAGGAGGCAGTCTTGGTGACACAGACTCACCAGGAAAGATTTACTGTTTTCCTTCTGTCTGTGACATAACCTGATCCTTGAGTGTTGTCATTAAGGGTATGGAGGACCAAAGAGGAAACAGTGACCTGGAAACTGTCCAGTGCTTAGAGTAGTGACAAGTCATTCACGCTGCCTGGTGAAGGGCATCATTCTGCTGTTAGATTTTTGCTGTGTAAAGGAGACCAAAGTCTTCATTCAAGGAAATGTCTTTATGCTGTTTATTTGCTTTTTAATAGAATTTGGGAAATTTTAATGGAAATCTCCTTTCCTTGCACCTTGGAATCATTTTGGAATGGGAGTTTTGAGGTTTGAATGGTATAGCTTCTGTAATATGTTTCAGCTCCCTTAGGAGATAAGAGAGAGTCTGTTAGCCTATGCAGAAGTTGTAGAGCTCCTCCCGTCCACCTCCTGCATTGTCTAGACAGGGGAACTGAGAGGTAACTGCATGGTCCAGATTTACACAGCAAGTTAGTGACCTACCTGGGTGGCAGACACCATTTTAAAGATTTCTGCACTAGTGTTCCTGCCCTACCACAGTGCTGTTCCCTAGAGAACTGTTCGGAGAATAGCCCTGTCCCGGTGGGATGTGAAGGAGGAAGCTTTAAGCAGGTGAAATCAGAAGGCTCCTTTTGGTTTTGAGATTCCTTGATGGATTGAGATTAAGTACATTTTGTCTGGCTGTACCCCTGACCTGACTGAAGTGTTGTAACCTTCCAAGAGTTTGTAACTTTCCTGGGAAAAGAGAACCTCAGTTCTTTATTCTTTTCAGTTCCTTTATTTTTATCTTAAAATATTATTTGTTCTTTAAATATATATTTTTGTAATTGTAAAGGTAACAGTTTTTAATTATAGAAGTTAAGTAAATATATGCAAGTGTAACGAAAATATATACAAAATGTAATAAAAATTGCCTGTAATTCTGTAACTTGACAGTGCGGCAATTATCCCTGTTAATGTTTTATATGTCTTTCCATGTGTGTTTCCTGATCATTTTTCAACATGAAATAAATATGCAACTCTAAAAATATTTCATATTACTTAATATGAAATATTACACAACCCTTAATATTGCTTTAAAATGAATGGTATGGAAAAATGCTCATATTTGTATTTGTATACTTACATACAATATAATTAGAATAAAATTCAAATTTTATTTGTCTTATTTTTTACTTTAGCTTTCTATTTGCTTTTTAAAGGATGTAGGAAAAAGCTAGTGGAAATCTCCCTTCTGTATATGTTGGAATAAAATTCTTATTATATTGTATCTAAGCATACAAGTATATATGGGCATTTCTCTATGTCATGACTTATTTTGAAGCAATGTTTTAAGGGTTGCATACTGCTGCGTCTCATGGGATACATGTGCTGAAGGAAGCCTCTTGGGAGGTGGCGGGATGGAGTCGGTGCTGTCTCTATTCTTGTCCCTGACCCTGTGCCCCTTCTCTCCCAGGGCATCAGCAGCCTGTTCAGCTCTCTGAAAGTTGTCCGGCTGCTCCGTCTGGGCCGCGTGGCCCGGAAGCTGGACCACTACATTGAGTATGGAGCTGCAGTGCTGGTCCTGCTGGTGTGTGTGTTCGGGCTGGCCGCTCACTGGATGGCCTGCATTTGGTACAGCATCGGAGACTATGAGATCTTCGACGAGGACACCAAGACCATCCGCAACAACAGCTGGCTCTACCAGCTGGCCATGGACATTGGCACCCCTTACCAGTTTAACGGGTCCGGCTCAGGGAAGTGGGAAGGGGGTCCCAGCAAGAATTCCGTCTACATCTCCTCGTTGTATTTCACCATGACCAGCCTCACCAGTGTGGGCTTTGGGAACATTGCCCCATCCACAGACATTGAGAAGATCTTTGCTGTGGCCATCATGATGATTGGCTGTAAGTATCACAGTGACTGGGCAAGGGGTGGGGGCATTAAGTTTGTCCATCCTTTCGGTTAGCCAGAAATAGGGCAATGGTTACAGTGTCAGTAGGATCGGGGTGTTATGGCTTAAAATAAGGGAGGGTTTTTTTGTTTTTAAAAACTAGCTTTATAGTTTTCCTATTAATTTAAACAATATATATTTACTGCACAGAAATTCAGAAAATAACAAAAGAGCACAAAGTAGAAACTAATGACTAACCATACATAATGCTATTTCTTAAAATTGTTGTTAACTTTTGGTGTTTCCCTTAGAGATTTTTGTCTATCCATATCTGAACACACAGATAACACATTTTAATAGTTAAAATGAGATCATGCTATACATTTTGGTATACTTCTTGTTCACAGAACAGTGAATTATGGAAGTTTTTCCACAGCAATTTAAAAATAGCTCTAGATTGCACAGTTCAGTGTGGTACCACAGAAAGAATACGTGAAAACAAAATCTGAAGTATCTCATTAATAATCTTTTGTATTGTTTATATCTAGGAATAGTAATGGTTTTGCTAGAGTGGGTTAAGTAAAATATTCTAGTACAATAGTTTCGTGTATATTTTTACTTTTTAATGCAAATCCTAGGAAAATTTTAAATCCTATTTCTATTGAACAGTGCTGATCTAGATCAACATTTTTGATGTCTGCTTGGTGATTGAGAGATTTTCTAAATCCAAAAGAAAAAAAACCAAGAATAAAACAGCTCTTGTTCAGTTGAGAAGTAATGGGGTTTTGGATTAACTTAATTGGACTGAAAAACAGAAATAACCCTAGTTCTCGAGGAAAGTACACTTGGCCCTCTGTATCCATGGATTCTGCATCCTCGCATTCAACCAACCATGGATTGAAAATATTAAAAGAGAAAATTCCAGAAAATTCATGAACCTTAAATTTGCCACATGCAGGCAATTATTTACACAGTATTTACATTGTACTAGGTACTGTAAGTATCTAGGGATCATTTAAAGTATATGGGAAGATGTGTGTAGGTTATATGCAAATACTATGCCATTTTATATAAGGGACTTAAAGATCTGTTGGTTTTCGTATCTCCTACTCAATTGGTCCTGGAACCAATTCCCTATGGACAGAGGGGTGAAAGTGAAAGTCGCTCAGTTGTGTCCAACTCTTTGTGACCCCTTGCACTATGTAGTCCATGGAATTCTCCAGGCCGAAATACTGGAGTGGGTAGCCGTTCCCTTCTCCAGGGGATCTTCCCCACCCAGGAATAGAACCAGGGCCTCCTGCTTTGCAGGCAAATTCTTTACCAGCTGAGCTACCAGGGAAGCCCTTAATTTTCAAACGCTTAACCATTGACCATTTTGTAGCTGTTGCCACTATTACCAAGTCTGGAAACAGCCTTGGGTTGTAAACAACAATGTACTCCCCTCACTAAAGGGAGTCTTAGGGAAGATTAGGCCTAACTGGGCTGGGGAAAGCACATGAGCTTGGGTGGATTGGACTCATTGTGAAGCTGCCAAATGCACCCTGTTGGTGCTTCCATGACACACTGTGGCGTGAGAGAGGACAGACCTCCTGTGAAGCATAGGTTTGGACGGTAGTCTGGTCACAGGTGATGAAGCTGGGCCCTAGTTCCAGCTGGCAGAAACCCTTCTGCTTGATGTGCTTTCTCAGGGTGGAGTTGACGTCTTGTTTCACCAACCAGGGGATTCTAAGACCAGGGAAACTGAGGCTTCAGTTTGTCTGGCTTTGTCCAGCCCATCCATGATCCAGGGACCCCTTGGCACGTGGATTTTGTTACCCCTTTTGTCCCATTTACAGCTTGCCTCCTTTTGATTTGCCATCACCTCATCGTGTCTGACGGAGAAGGCAATGGCATCCCACTCCAGTACTCTTGCCTGGAGAATCCCAGGGACAGAGGAGCCTGGTAGGCTGCCGTCTCTGGGGTCACACAGAGTCGGACACGACTGAAGCGGCTTAGCAGCAGCAGCAGCGTCATGTCCGATGCACTCCTTTCCTAAAAGCCCCTCTGCCATACCCAGAGCCCAGCTCTGCGTGTTTACCGAATGCGTCTAAGGCTTACCTGGTCTGTGGGAAGTGTGTGCCGGGGAACTTTTGGGTCCGTTCTTTTTTTAAAAAGGGTTTTAATAGAGATGATTGCCTGACCATGGGGAGCGGCATTAAGTATCTGTGGGTGGCTAATTGCTTTAGCGTAATTAGAACTCGAGCTGCTTTCTCATGTCGTGTAAAAGGATTTAAGATCTTTCCTCTTCTAGAACTATTTCAGCCTTAACATCTCCTAGTTTTCTAGACAGTGCTTGCAGCATTTTGTGAGCCTTGGGGCACCAGTAAACAACCAGAGGCACCGTGCTTCGGGCACAATTTCTATCTCTTAGACGGAAGATGAGATGCTCTCTCAGTCCAAATACTTCATTATATGAATTACAGAAAATTTGCTGAGAGTGGTCAGTTAGAAAATAGGCTCCATTTCATGAGCTCCCTGAAGGCTTTCAAATATGAGGAGACTTCCTTGCAACTTTTTACCTGGAAGAAAAGATAAGAAAACATCTCTGGTGGCATATGAGGATAAACTGTTTTTCCAAAGCCATTCTTCTCCAGAGAAAATAATTTCCTGGGTATAGTCTCTAAGGAAAACCCAAACAATTATCATCACCTCTTTTCTCTCCCCACCTTTTCAAAGCTTTGTAGTGTTTCCATTTTTCTTTTTAAGTCTAATAATACATAGGCAGTCACCTCTGCAATATGCCCCAAGTATGATATTTAGGTAGGCAAGTCTGCTTAATTGTTACTTTGTTTCCCGATCACTTGCTGTTTGCCAGGTGCTGTGCTAAATATTCTATATGCAAATCCTCCTGTTTGCAACAACTCTATGCCTTAGAGATTATTAAGTACATCTTACAAGAAAGTGGAAGCTGGGAGAAGTTAACTCCTTTGCCAAGAATGCAAGGCTAGTGCGTAGGAAAGACAGGATTTGTGTCTGGGACTCTGAATTAAAAGCCCAGCTCTTCCCGCTGTGCCTGTCTGCGATGGCGTGGACTGAGAACACAGACCTCATTAGGCTGTCCTCTCTGGCACGCCACCCACACTTTGAAAATTCTCTCCATAGACTTGAACAAGCCAGTGGTTTCTACAGTGGGAAGTTTTTGTACACTTGCCTGTTGTTTTAATTTAAGAACAAGTTTACGGTAGAGACTCGGGGGACCAGGTGCTTCAGAAACCAACCGTTTTTTCAGCAACCTGTCACTTACAGTTACAGCTGTTCCCCTTTCCATGTGACATGTCTAACAAATTCTTGTGCTAACAACAAAGTTATTGCCCTCTGTGTAATGTGCTGGTAATTATCCTTGTAAACTCACATTCCAGACAACCTTTATTCAGGACAGCTGGTGATGTCTTACTCGATTAACGTGGCGCTCTCTTATCTTGCTTTGCCTGTGTGCACATGTGCACACTTGCGTCCTTACTGCATGGCTCACGGGATTGGATGACCCCAGAATTGGGACCTTGGGTAACACGGAGCACTGACCACACCCTGCATTTATGCTCCGGGGTCAATGCCTCTCCCTCCTCAGTCCCCCTCGAATCAGACTAGCATTCTTCAAGGGGAGTACAGGGAAATAAAGCCAATGAGCTTTGAAGTACTGGTAACATTGTGATTTTTCTTTTTGCTTTGAATTTTCGGAGAAGGCCATGGCAACCCACTCCAGTACTCTTGCCTGGAAAATCCCATGGACGGAGGAGCCTGGTAGGCTCCAGTGCATGGGGTCTCAAAGAGTCGGACATGACTGAGCGACTTCACTTTCACTTTTCATTTTCATGCATTTGAGAAGGAAATGGCAACCCACTCCAGTGTTCTTGCCTGGAGAATCCCAGGGACGGGGAAGTCTGGTGGGCTGCCGTCTATGGGGTTGCACAGAGTTGGACACAACTGAAGCGACTTAGCAGCAGCAGCTTTGAATTTTATATGCATTGGTAATAGTATTTCTTGGTTATTCCGTTGCCACGTGTTAACCATAATATAGATTATCCAGAAGCCTTCTTTTGCTTCTCCTCTTTGTTCTCTGTCACTGAATATCTTATGGTAACTTAGCTAATTCCCCAGAGGCTGCCAGGAAGCAGGAAAACTAAGTATTTTCAAGCTTGCTCATGTTTCTCAATTCTGATTTTAAAAAATTGCAATAGGAAGAGGAGAAGATTTGGCTAAAATGAGCATTTGTGATCATCTCTGGATGTTGGTGATCTACAGTGTGTCCACCTTCCAGATTTTATGTCTAACTTGCAGGTCTTGACCTGGGGCAGGGGCAAGCCAGCCCTGCCCTGATCCCCTTGCCATCCTTGAATAGGTCTTCAGTGGTCTCCTGCAAGGCTAACCCTGTGGGGTGATGGGTGGACCCCCTCTTTTGCATGTGTGGTTCGCCTGTGTGTTGATGCTGAGAGAAGCACAAGGCCCCTCTGACCCTCGGGGTGACTTTGGGAGAGGTGACCTCATTTAGCAGCCACATACCTAGTGCCTCGCTCGATAGACCTCTGAGGGTGGGGAGTGTCTCTGTGGGTGGCCCTCCCAGGAGTCCGAGGTCTGGGAGGTGGGCACGGGGGGTTGTGGGCCTGTTACCCACAAACCAGTGAGTAGGGCCTGGAGATGGAGACTCACTGGGGGCTGAGCCCTTCTGGGGCTTCTGAAGGACCCCTCAAAGGTGGGGGAATTGTCAGGGATGAGGGGAGAGTCCCTTTGTCTTGGCGTCTCAGTCTCAGAAGCGTGACTGTGTCTGGGGGAAGCTCTTCCAGGGAGAATTTGATGGTGAAGCGACAGTTCTCATTTTCTTAATATGGGCTTTGCACTTTTCTGATTCTCTCCTCATAATGTCCTTGCTGTCATTCTGTCATTGTAATTAAGCCACATTCATTTCCTTTCTCTCTGATAATGACAGGGGGTCTAGACATCATACTCCTACTCCAGACGGTCTCCACCACCAGCAGCACCCCCCCCCCCCCAAGCCCAACCCTTGGTGTTCTGTCTCTGAATATTTTCCCCCTGTCTTCCTCCACCTCAGCTCCTTAAATCCAGAGCAGAATGTGAGTGCTGAGGGGACCCTTGTGAGCATTTGTTGAGTCCACAGCAGCGCCTCCTAATTCTGCTGGGCCAGATAACATCCTGTTCAGGGCTTTAGTCAACCTCTGCCCACTCCCTCCCCTGGGTGGGGCCTGAGAGCTCCAAGAGAGTTATTGGACTCAAGCACAGCGTTTCCATACATCACCTTCTTTCTTAGCAGGAAGGGACACTAGTAACCTGCGCCCTGCACAGTTTGCCCCGACTACCACCACCCATGCGGGATGCTTTGTGGCCCCCTTTCACTTTAGATTGTTATTTGCAAGCAAATAGGGACTTTACCCTGGCTCCTTCAGGATTTTATTTAAGCATTCTTATTTCTTTTCATTCACCTTTGTGAAATATGCGTTTTTGCACTCTATGCCATTATACTGGTTTTTCAAAAAGGATTGGGCCCATCTCCCTGGAGGCTGTAAGATGCTCTTAAGAGACTTCAAACACATACCAGACTCTTAATAAAATATTTATGGTCTTGTTGAATCTGAACCTTTGAGGAAGTTCTGGAGTTTTAAAATTGGTGTTCAGTGCTACTGGCAAAACTTCTTTATTAGTTAGGCTATAGGTTTAGTTGCTGGACAGAGATAGGACATATGTTTCCTAAATGTGTAGGGCTGGACTGACTGCTCTGCAGTCATCAAAGCCCAGGTTTCTCTGCTGTCTTAAATACATGACTTCCATACTGGGATCCCATATGGCTGTTCCAGCTTTGGCCGTATGTTCTTTCTCCAGAAAATAGGAGGGTGGGGTGGGACGGGGGTGGAACTGAACTCTCTTTCTGAGTTCCCTGAACTGTTTTCCTTTTGAGGACAAGACTAGAAAGTTGTGCATGTTACCTTTGTTCATATCACTTTCTCCGGCACTTGGTAACCTGGCCACATGCCTAGCTGCAAAGGAGGCTGGGAAATGTAGTCTTCTTCCGGGTGGTCATGAATCCAGGTAGGAATGCAGTGATACAGATGAGGAACACAGTTAGTGAGGGATGGCCAGCGGCATGTGTCTACCTCAGCCTTTCTCCCTCTCCTCTTCTCCCCTCACCTGATACCAGCAAACATTAGCCCTCTACGTCAGGTAGGTATCGTTGGAACTTGGTCCCTGAATTGCTAGTTGAGAGGCTTGGGTTCAAGTCCTGGATAGTTTGTACCTCTCTGCTTTAGTCTGTACCTTTCATTTCCTGTGGATTAGAGGTAAGAAGCCCTCCTGACCATCTCATTTAGTTGAAGTGAGAACTAAATGAGATAATGACATAGGGTAGCTCATTGAAAAGCCTAAAATCTACATTCAGACGTCATGGTTTTCTTGTTAATAACAGCGATCGTTTCTTGCTTGTCCCAGTTATTTTCCTTCTTGTTCTTAGAAAAAAAGAAAGTAATAATTGCTGATCCCTTCTCAGGAACATGGGACTGCTGTTTAATTTCATTTTAGGTTTATGCTCATTTTGGGAAAAGAGGCAGTGGCCATAGTGCTATGGCAGAAATAACTGTTCATTTCACATTTATTCTTAGAGATTTTTTTTCTTGGCTAGCAAATCAGTTTTTTTTTTTTTTTTTCTCTAGACCCTGAGTATTTAAAAAGCTCTATCTACCATTCTGCATTTCAGGTGGACATCTCCATCTTTAATGCAAGCTTGAACTTTCTGTCCTCTGCATCCCTGCCTGCTCTTTCCAGGAGAACATCTCTGCTTATTACCTCCCGGTTCTCAGCCCTTCATTGTCATCATACTTTTAAAGCTGATGGACCCTGCTTTGGGTTTACTTGCTTGCACTTAGAATCACACATCCATGCCTCCCTGCCCTTGGGCAACCACAGGCCTATTCTCTGTGTCTGAGTCTGTTTCTGTTTCCTAGGTAGGTTCGTTTGTGCTGTATTTTAAATTCCACGTACAAGTGATATCATATGATATTTGTCTTTCAGACTTACTTCACTTAGTATGATAATATCTAGTTGCATACTCTTGATTAATAATATCTAGTTGCATAGTACTCTACTCTTGATTAATGGCAGTTTCCTCCATTGAATGGAGAAGGCAATGGCATCCCACTCCAGTACTCTTGCCTGGAAAATCCCATGGACAGAGCCCGGTAGGCTGCAGTCCATGGGGTCGCTGAGAGTCAGACATGACTGAGCGACTTCACTTTCACTTTTCACTTTCATGCATTCAAGAAGGAAATGGCAACCCACTCCAGTGTTCTTGCCTGGAGAGTCCCAGGAACGGGGGAGCCTGGTGGGCTGCTGTCTATGGGGATTGCACAGAGTCGGACACGACTGAAGCAACTTAGCAGCAGCAGCCTCCATTGAAAATGGACATACCAGCCTCTCCTTGATCATATTTTCAGGGTGGAAAAATATAAAATGATGCCACCTGCTTAGCACAGCGCTTCACGGCTGGGTGTTCTAACCATGGTCGTTTCTCTCCCTGGCCCTCCGTTTCCACTCGAGCAGCACATTTCTCCACTCATCCAACTATGACGCTTCTCGATCCTTTATTAGTCCTTTGGGTGTGCTCTGCTTTATACAAATTTGAACTTGCATAAAATATCAGGTGCATTGCTGTATTTAAAGTACAGGCCATTAAAATATGTATATCTGGATGTGAATTTCCTAGATATAAAGCTTCTCTTAAAAAAAAAAAAATGGCCTGACTGCAGAGCGAGTTAGGGGAAGCTCTTAAAGGAGGAGAGTCTTTGTGTGATCAGGAAGCATCACTTTCCAGAGCTGACTGGCAGGATTTTCACTGGGCAGGAAATGGTACCACATGGAGTGTTAGTGTTCTCCCTGGAGGAGAGAAGGGACTGGAAACACTCATGCACCGAACACCAAGACCTGCCAGTGTCACGCTGGGAACTTCACTCAACAGCCTCATATGTTGGCTCTCTCATTCCTGTTTTGTAGATAAGAAAACCAAGGTTCAGAAACACAAAGTGTTAAGTTGTCTGAGGTCGCAGTTTAAGAGGTCGCGTAACTGGGTTTTGAACCAAGTTTTATCCAAAATCAAAGTTTCATTTTGTTGTTTCCGTTGCTGATTTGTTTTGGGATGTCAGCGGGGGAAGATGTTCTCTTCAGGATGTATGTTGTTGAGGGCAGGGAAAAAAAGTTGTCAAAAGAAAGGGGCTCTGGAAGAATTGCAGAGAGGGGGTGCTTTTTCTGGTGCCTGCGTGCTAAGTTGCTTCAGTCATGTCCGACTCTTTGTGACCCTATGGACTGTGGCCCGCCAAGCTTCTCTGTCCATGGGATTCTCCAGGCAAGAACACTGGAGTGGGTTGCCATGCCCTCCTCCAGGGGTTCTTCCCAACTCAGGGATTGAACCCATGTCTCTCATATCTCTTGCACTGGCAGGTGGGTTCTTTACCCCTAGCTCCACATGGGAAGCCCACTTTTCTGGAATCCTTGTCTGTAATTTTGAATGATAATTATGGTGACAAAATATCTGATGTCTGTTGTGGGAAGACATGACCCTTGTTCATCGCTGGATTGCCACACTGGGAGAAGTGTTGACAGCAGAGGTCTTAGATCTTAGACTCTGCCAGTGGGAAGCCAGCTGGATGAGGGGTATAGTCTCTGACCTTGTGGCTGCCCATGTCATTTGCAAAATCCTTTTCTTTCTCTTTTCAAATATTTCCATCCAAGTGGGAGCTGTCCTGTGGGGATGTTGCTGTAGTCAAGGCTTTTGTTTCTATTTTGTTTCTGTGACTATTGTCTTCTTTGAGATTCTCAGTACCCCATGGGACAGGTAGTATTCTCTCCATGGTTTGTTTTTTTTTTTTTTTTTGGATAAGGAAATTGTGGAGTAACCTGCTGAAGGTCACACAGCCGGTTGGAAGCAAGGTCGGGCTCAGGCCTGCATCATCACCCCCAGCTCAGTGCTTTCCTGCACTTCTAGATAACCATGGTAGCGGCTGGTGCTGGTAGCCCCAGATCGCAAGTTATGTCAGTAGACTGTGGCAGCCGGTTCCTTCGTGGGATGTCCTCAGAGCTTGATGAGGAGAGGGTGAGGGTGGGTGAAGGGTGCCTTACCTCTATTCTATTTTCAGCCTAGGAATCCGACTAATCAAGTTTCACACCTCTTCAGCTGCTTTTTATCCAGCCTTTGTTGTGGCTCTCAAAGGAGAGGCTGACAACTACAGACAGCTCGAGCGAAATCACACAGAGGAGGAGATCATGTTCCTTCTTTAAAATTAGTCTGGAGGAAAGCTCACCAGGGAGACGTTTTCTAAAAAATACATGAACAAGTGTGGTCCCTGAGAAGACAAACATTAGATTTCCCTGCCAATTCCCTGGAACTTCGATCAATCAAGTCTTGAGTGCCTTTGTTTAAGAGACATTTTTGGGTGTCTACTGGGGACGGTGTAGGGCTTTCCTGATAGCTCAGTTGGTAAAGAATCCGCCTGCAATGCAGGAGACCCCAGTTCGATTCCTGGGTTGGGAAGATCCCCCGGAGAAGGGATAGGCTACCCACTCCAGCATTCTTGGGCTTCCCGTGTGGCTTAGCTGGTAAAGAATCCACCTGCAATGCGGGAGACCTGGGTTCAGTCCCTGGGGCGGTAAAGATCCCCTGGAGAAGGGAAAGGGTACCCACTCCAGTATTCTGGCCTGGAGAATTCCATGAACTGTTTATAGTCCATGGGGTTGCAAAGAGCTGGACATGACTGAGCAACTTTCACTGTGTACCAGATATCATCGGTGCTGAGGATGGAGCATTGAATGAGAGATGCAGCTCTGCCTTCTCATGGCTGATGGTCTGCTGGGGGGACCAGATCAGTAAATAAGAAATGGCTGTGAAGTGAGATGAGTCTGTACTAAGGACAGGTTGTTATGGGAACACGTTCAAGGGCTCCTCAGCCAGTCAGGGATCAAGTAGAGGGTCGGGGGTAAATATTCTGTTTATTTGGGAAGAGCTCTAGGTTGGGCTCTTCCCCGGGTGTTTCTCATTGCATCTTTTCTGCAGATGTCTCCCCAGTCAGACTTCCAGTTGCCTTAGGTTCGGGGTTGTGTGAGCCATTACCTGGTCCATGGAGGTCTCAGTCAATGTTGAATGAATGCAGTAAGGGAGTTAAAATAAGGCATCATTCCTTCCTCAGTCTGCTTACAATCTAGTTTGGGAAGGGTTAATGTGAACAGGAGAAGCCATGTGAAGCTGGAAAGCAGTGAATGTTCGTGGAATAAGTGTAGAGCCCATCTGTGTTTTCAGACTCCTGGGAGATGGTGATCATTTCTGTAAAGTGGAGGTAAGAGTGGCATTAAGGAGACTTTGCTTGGCCAATGGATGATGGGTGGGATCTGTGTGGCATTCAGACGGAGAAGTGAGAATTATACTCATAATGATGTTAGCATACACTGTGTAGGACACCTTATACATATTCTTCCTTAAGTCTCCTGACAATGCTATGCCACAGGTATTGTTACCCTAGTCTTCCAGGTGAGGGAACTGAAGCTCGGAGAGTTCAATTCGATTTCTCTGGGTCAACCTGAATATGACTGGTAGAGTCAGAATTGAAACCTAGGTCTCTGACTCCAGGTTCATTGTCTGTTCACCAGTTTGCACTGCCACCCCATGATCCTGGCCGTGAAGCAGAAAGCTGCAGGGAAAATAGCACCGTCCCTTCCTGCCAAGTAGGAGGGTGAAAAGAGAGGAAGAAAGGCGGCAAGGAAAGGTGTGCTGGTCTGAGAGGGGCTGAGTGGCCACACTGAGTCTCCTGGCTTGTCAACATCTTAGATTCCTTCCTGCAAGAGGCTAGTCAGTGCTCAGTGAGCACTTCTAACAATCCATCGCATGCCAAGAGGTAGACATTGCAACAAGCAGCCATCCGGCTGAGCTGCTGAATTGTTTGAACATCCAGATCTCAGTCTTTTAGTATGTCATTTATGAAGAGGTCACCTGCATGCAGATTTTATTTTTTACTTGGAAGATACCAGCACTGATTTCTGGATTCTGTCACTCAGTTTGTTAGACTAAAGGTGCTACAGCCACAGTATTAATCAGCTTAATTAATTAAGCTTAATTAATCTCCACCAAAGACTGTCCCCTAGTCCTGGATAGCCTGCTTTTGAAATGCTGCTGCCAGAGAGGAGACTAGATACGGAGGATGAAAGCTAATCTTCACTGCCATCAGAATCGGTCAAGCTGCACATGCAAATGACGTTAGGTCAAGAACATAATTTTAATTTCTAAAACCATGAGAGAGGCCATCCACAGGACCAAAAGATAAGCATGGGTACGAATCCAGATTCCTTGACTGAATACTCCAGTGAACGGGTTACTGGATTCCTGAGCCTGTTTTTTCATTTGTAAAATGGAGATGATGCACCTTCAGTGGTATAAGTGAAAGTAAAGGGTCTTCGCTTTCAGCATGTTTCTGCCTGGTGCCCAGTCTGGAGCCCCAGATGGTGAGTTGGTTGATGGTGATGCCATTCTCCCAGCACCCTTGGTCTGCATACTTGGCTCAGCAGTTGAGTCAGAGACGTTGGTGGGCGTTGGCGGGGGGTTTAGAGGAGGAGGAGGTTTTGTGTGCAAAGGTGGTCTTGGAATAGGGTAGCACAATGCTTTGCATATGGAAGAGCTTGACAGGGGTTTGTTGGTAGAACTAGACATCAAGACAAAAATCATCTGGTGAAGATGCTGCAGGAGCTGTCACGGCCGACTCCATAAATCCTCACCTGATAGTGACTTTGCAAACTTAAAAAACATTTCCATTTTCACTTTTCCCCATTGTGGTCCTCTGCGTGTGTGAGAGAGAATAATTTTAGTTCTTGTCAGCTAGAGGTCTGGCTCTGAATCATAGCTACGTGGTGATAAAAACCCACTGTCGCCTCAAGAAAGCTTGGCAAGGAGAGAGGTCTTGGTAGGAACAGCAAAATGAAAGAGCAGGAGGCTGAGAAAATCAAATCTGAAAAGCTGCTGGTGAGTTCTGCAGAAGCACTGTGCCCTCCATGTAGCACCAACCCTTTGCAGCAGGAGACTCTTTATTCCTCCTTGGGGACGGGAAGAGGGGCTGGATTGAGCTGGAATGGGAGTGGAAAGCTAGAGCAGGGGAGGGGTCCATCTTCCTGATCATAACTGCAGAGCTGAGGACCAGGCCTTCTTCTCAGAGCGCCTAGGGTTAGGGATGAGGGAAGCAGAGTGCACGCATTGGAGAAAGGAATGACAAAACTTTAAAGGGTTGCCTGCAAAGCAAGGCACAAACGCACAGCTTAACAGAGAACAGCAGGCTGACCACAGCTCTGCAGAGACAGCACGAAGCGAGAGGGGCTCCGGGGCTGCGGGACTACCTGTCTGGCCCAGCCTCCCCACGAAGCAAGCAGGAAGGCAAAGAAGAGTCACCAGCCACAGGTTGTCCCCTGCTTGTTTCTTTTTTCTTTTTGATCCCACCCCTTCTGGGAGACTCAGGTGTCCAATTACACTGAGCGGGCTCACAGGCAGACACTGGAGACCTTGGTTGGAATCCAGTGCCTTCACAAGTAGACGGAGGCAGAGTTCTGAGCAAAGGCCTTTCTGAGCACACAGTGGAATGTGTGATCCGGGCCTTCGATCTTTGCTTCCCTCCCTCCCTGCCACAAATATTCGTGAACCCCCTGTTGTGTGCCAAGCCTTTAGAAATGGTGAGGACACATGGATAACCAGTCATCCTTTTCCTGTGATGATTAACCAAATCTCCAGTTCCCTTGTGGGTACTTACAGAATTCTGGAATTGATCAAGACTCAGATGTCATCAAGGTCACCTGCAGGTAGATCCTTGAATCTCGTGCCTAAAGTTTGAATGTCCCCAGGATGGGGCCATTCCACTTCCAAATAAGCTCAAGGGTGAGAATTTCCCTCTACGCAAAGCTGAAATTCCCTCCCCGTGGATTTCACCCCCTTGTTCTCAACTGGACTCCTGGGACTTTACCGGAGAAATGTAACTTTTCTTTTATACAACAATGCTTCACATATTTGAGAAATACTATGTCTTCCTTGAGGCGTCACCTCTTTTAGGTGGATAAAACCAACTTCTTTGTGGTTTTGAGAACTTTCTTTATCTAGATAATAATGATTTTTTGTGTGTGTCTCTCTTATGAGGGGCCCAGGACTAAACTCAGTTGTCTGCCTGTAGTTTGACTAGAACAGAACCGACTGGGACCATCGCTTTCCTAGTGTGAAACTACATTTATAGATTGAAAGAGCATCAGAACTAGAAGGGGTCTTAGAGACTGTCCTCCAACAACATCATTGACAGTTTAAAAGGCACAGAGAGGAGGTGCTCAACTAATCAGTGGCAGCGCAAGAAAAAGACTTACATCTCCCAAACCCCCAATTCTCCAAGGTTTGAGCACTTTCCATCACTCTCCACCGCGTCTATACACCTCTTTAGCCTGCTCTTAATTCAACTTTGTGTTTTTGACTGCTGTGCCGTGCTGTTAATTAAGGTTCACTGGCACCAGCCAGAAGTCATCAGTTATTCCAGAGGTTCTACTGTGAACTGTGTTTCTATCATCTTTTACTCTTCCAGTTGGCTTTTGGGATCCAGATCCATGATCTGACACTTATCCGGATGTGTCTCCCCGTTTCCCTCGGCTGCACCTGTCTGGGGATATAGTCATGGGAAAAAGTCATAGCAGTAGGAACAAAACAATGAGTCCTTTTTCTCTCACTTTTCAGCAAATCATTAGAACCTAGCTTGTGGTGTAAGAGGTGTGGATGATGTCGCGTGATCACTCTGGAGTGACTGTAGATGCCCTCTGCTTCCACCTGGTAGTATCCATTTTCCTTCCGTGGTCCCTGCTGTCACTTACCATGCGGCTCCTCAGTTGGGACTCCCACCCTGCTGAGCTGTGGATCTTCTTCTCTGCCAAAGCGCCAATGCTACTCAGTCCACGTCACCGATAATGATAGGCAGAAGCTCTGGACTTTGCTCCAGTGTGAGCAAAATGCCCTCCTCCCACCTGGGCTACACGCTGGCACCAGGGCAGAACAGGATTGCATCATGTTGCCAGTAATAGAGCATTCCCATTTGGCTTGCTTTTTAAATTCTTTTTTTTTTTTTTAATTCCAGTTTCTTTTCTTAAACCTTGGTGCTCTTAGTTTAGGCTAGAAGAAACCATGTACCCTGTACTCTTCCCTCCTGCTTTCTCACAGAATCTCACCCTATCCTAAAGTTCCTAGACAAACTTGTGCTTGGCAAGCATCTGTATATGGAGAAACTATATTTCTACCATTCTTTGCTTTTACAATTGGCTTTTGGGACCCTGCTCCATGACTAGCAGTAGGGCAAACCCTTCGACATTGGGGTGCAATTTCTTGGTACTTAAGGAGGGCCGTTGTTCCCTGACTTCTTGGAGACCTTGACCCTGGAAAGCACTGCGTGTCCCTGCTCCCCTCTCACCTGGACAGCTCCTGTGGCCTTACACATATATGTCAATGTTTATGCTTTCATCTGCAGAATACAGTTTTGACCAAATTACACTCTTAGATTTATTTTTGGTTATTTGATTGTCAGATATGTGATTTGCAAATATTTCCTTCCGCTCTGTGGGTTGCCTTTGTGCTTTCTTGATGGTGTCCTTTGCACAAAGTTTTACATTTTGATGAAATCCAGTGTTTCTGATTTTTTTTTCTTTGCTGCTTGCAGTTTTGCCATATTTAAGGATGGTGATCTTCACTCATTGGTAGGTTATGGTTATTATAGTTATTACCTCCTTTGCCTCAAGTCATGCATGCATTTGATCAACATGTCATCAATTTGAGGGTGTTCTGACCCATTGAGTCATTCCTTCACGTTCTATCATGTAATAGCAGTACATACTCTGGAAATAACTCCCTCCTTCCACCACTTCAGAAACTTACAGGGAAGGTTCCTGAATCTGCTGGAATCAGAGCGAATGTGCCAAAAGTGCTGAGTTAATAGCAAGACATGTAGCTCATAAAATCACAACTCTATTATGGATAGGGTACTTGGGAAACACTGTTGTGTGAATTTCACCCACTGGATGCTTCTTATTCCCATGAGCAGAAGGAGATGTGGGAAATGGTTATGAAAATCTCTTAACTTTTCTGGGGTACTACTACGAGCTGGAGCCGAGATGGTCCCTGGGTGGAGTGACAGTCAGCACTGCTCTCCAGGGGAGGCTCCCGAGTGTTAGCCGAGCCTGGGATGGGGGTACATGGTGTTGAGCAGGGGCTACCTGACCTGGCAGCGTTTTGTCATCCGCTCCCCTGACACCACATCTACAATGATGCTCTGGCAGCCTAGAGCTGCTGCTTATCCCGTGTTCAGTCACAAACCTGACGCTCACAGTCAGCTCAACCCTGGAGCCTTGGCTGTTTCTAATCTCCAGGCTTAGAAGCTGAGCACGAAGCTTGGGGCAGGGAAGGGACTCCCATGAGGTCACAGGCTGACCTTTCCACAGCCGGCCTGGCTGAAAATAGCACCCGGGAGGGACTTCAGTCTCCGGGAGATCAGACCTGACTGTGCATCTCTCGCCAACGTTGCCCCTTCGGCTGGCTGCTTCCTCGAGACCCTGAAACCAGCTGAGACAGAGAAACAGAGGAGTGTGCAGGTCAGGCCTGACTGGAGCGAAGTACATACTTACTCTGGAATTAATGGGTTAGATTCAGGGAGAATGAAAACGAATTCTAGTTCCCCACACTTTTTTTTTATTGGAATATAATTGCCTTACAATGTTAGTTTCTGCTGTAAAAGGAAGTGAATCAGCTATATGTATACATATATCTCCTCCCCTTTGGGCCTCCCTCCCACCCTACCTCCTGTCCTACTCCTTAGGTCATCACAGGGCACCGAGCTGAGCTCCCTGAGTTATGCCGCAGTTTCCACCAGCTGTCTGTTCTGCACATGGTAGTGTATATACGTCAGGCCCCATCTCCCACATCGGATGCTGCTTTGTGGCTAACAGTGTGTTGTATGCATTATGCCACTAATGCTCGTACTAACAGAGCTTAAATGAGGCTCAGAAAGACTGACTGACTTTCTCACACGACATAGCTACTGAGCTTACATCCAAGTCTTACGAGGTGTCCCCTCAGCACCCCAGAGCTGCCCCTTTGGGAACCCCACTGAGAGCAAGCAGCAGCTGGGCCAGTCCTACCTTTTTTATCTTAGCTCTTCACTGAGATGAAAGGCATGAGTCTCACAAAGAGCTCTCTTGCTCAAACTCGTATTGCTAGCAGTAGTCTGAGTTCACTGGCCTCAGAGCTGTGTGTCAGGAGCTGAAGGCCGCTTAACCCCAGAGGAGGACCAGTTCTCTGCTTTGGGGAGATGTCTGCACTGGCAATTGCGCCGTGGCCAATCTAAGGGAGGAGGATCGGCCACAGTGCCCTGGTGCTCCGTGTCTGGAAGCTCAGCAGTACCAGTATGTCTTGTTTTTCTATGTCTGGATCAGTCAGAATAATGACATTGTTGACGATGCTATGAAGAGCTAAGCTTTATTGAACACTTACTAAACACCAGGACTCCTAATGGCTCATTTAAACCTTACAGCACTCTGAGACGGAGAAGGCAATGGCACCCTACTCCAGTACTCTTGCCTGGAAAATCCCGTGGACGGAGGAGCCTGGTAGGCTGCAGTCTATGGGGTCGCGAAGAGTCAGACACGACTGAGCGGCTTCACTTTCACTTTTCCCTTTCATGCATTGGCGAAGGAAATGGCAACCCACTGTGGTGTTCTTGCCTGGAGAATCCCAGGGATGGCGGAGCCTGGTGGGCTGCCATCTATGGGGTCGCACAGAGTCGGACACGACTGAAGCGACTTAGCAGCAGCAGCGCTCTGAGATGGGACTATCATCATCATTCCCATTTTACAGAAATGAAGATAGAGACATAAAAAAGTGGTAAGTTGTTTCCTTCAAATCAACTAGCAGGTGATGGAGGTCAATTTCATAGACTCCAACTGCAGGTACTCAGACCCACCCTGTGCCAGAACCCAGGGTATAGGCAGCTTTCAGGGCTTGGCTCTTTCTTCCCTCTGAACTGACTCTTTTCTCCTGTTTCTGCCTCCTTAAAGGGCTGAAGATGTGGGGAGCTGTAAGGGAGGGCAGAGAGATGGAGACCCCCTGGTGAAAACAGGCAAGAGAGATGTGCTTTTCTTTTCACATTCCCTTAGCTGCTCACTCTCCCTGTGACCTTGGGAACTTCTGAGCAAGGATTATCTTCTGAGCTTCAGTTTCCTCATCTGCAAAATGGAGATGAGGCTGTCTCCTTGGCAGGGTGGTTGTGAGACTTAGATGTTATGTCTGGGAAAACCTGAGAGCGGGCCAGACATAGAGTGATGAACGAAATAATAGGGCTGGAGTTACTGATCGCTGAGCAACAAGTCTGACCTCACGCTCTCTTTCAAAAAGAAATACGGTGCCCATGAAGTATGAGCAGGTGCCCTGTCCCCAGGCAGCCTGACTCCACAGCCTTCTTCTCTTGTTATGAAATGGTAGGCATCATTCACTTCTTCATAGCATTGGCCTTTGAGATACATAACAGTGCCCCCAAAGAGAGTTTCTCCATAACTTCGTCTGAGTTTATCAACCCTCCCTCCCTCCCTGGCTACACATTCAGTAGAGATGGAGGCCATGAATGGTGGGGATGGAGAGACAGGAGGCCCGGGGAGAGGGTCGTTGGGGCCAGCAGGGACAGAGCCTGAGAAGGATGCTCTCCTTCTGCCCCGCCTGGAGGCTTCTGTGAGGTCACCACCTTGTAGGGCTTACTCAGCTGCACCTCTCCCCTTTTTAATCAGGCTTCTTGCAGAGCAGTTATCTCATTATTTAAATAACCTCCAGTCGAATGTTCTCACATTCATAACTTAATGACCTTAATTATGCATATTAGTGAGAAAAGTACTTGGCATTGCTTTGCCGTTGCCTGCTAACATTCCCGGGTTCCATAGAGGCTGTGAGTTGGGTTTATGGGTGTGTGTTTCCAGGTATGGAAAGAGATCACAGAACAGGAGATGTGCTGGGGTGCTACAGGCATCTCCAAGCTGACCGCAGCTCGCTGTCCTCAGGCTGGGCATCTTGGCTCAGCTGTCTCCCTCTTAGGGGTGGAGATGAGAAGAGAGCCATGTTTGTGGTGGGGCCACTTCTCTGTCTGCCCCGGAGGAGTTCTGCTTATCTATGCCTCTCTGATTCATTCACCATCTGGAGACAGGAAAAATCACCCTATCTCTCCTTTCCTGAGAGAATCAAATACTTGGAGTGAATTTGAGATCTGCTCTGTCACTTTGATCCAGAACTTCCCAGAAAGGTCTTCAGTGGGAAAAACCTCAAGGGTTGACTTGCGTATGTTCCTCTAAACAGAAGGTAAACAGAGGCTTAATCTCTTGGTTTTGGCATTACATTGTTTCTAAACTTGTATTGAAAGCCTACTGTGTGCAAAGACACATCATAGGTATTTCCACATACCAAACAGACCTTTTTTCACTCTCAGCCTACATATCAATGACAGTTTTTTTGCTATTTGCTGATGTAATGAAATACTTAGTACATCTACCCTCCATGCTTAGGGTGGATGGTAGGAATACTGCTGAGCTATTCAAGTAAAGACAAATCCTTTCACCTAAGTTGTGCTTCTGGAGGCTTGACATGGTCCTGTGGTGCCATCAGCCTTTGCTACATCCTCCCAGAGAGACTGCCCATTTACTGCCTGTGACTGATGAGAATATTTCATTCATTTGATTGCTTAATCAAAAGATAGCTAGAAGCTGAGAATAAATAAATAAAAGTGCAAAGCTGTGACAGTAGAAGGGGAAACAGACAATCTAAATGCAGGTGAGAAGTCCTATGATTGGCGTTTTATGGGAAAGTATGGGTAGAGATTACCTAAGCCAGTCTTAGGGCTCAAGGAGCAATGAATTTACTGTGACCTACAGGCCAACCTGACTCAGCTAGGTGAAAAAAAGAAGCAATGGGGGGTGATGGAGGGCAGTCCAAAGAAGAGAGAGCATTTTCAGAGAATGAAGTGAGTACACATAGCTGAAATGTAGTGGGAATTGCTCAACTAACAAACACCAAGGCTCCAGCAGAAAGTAGGGGTCAATAGAAAGGGCTTTAAGTGCTAAAGAGTTTGCACTTTGGGCTGAGGGCAGGAGGGACTGTCCAAAGATACTCAGCTGGGAATCTTACCATCAGAGAATCGATTGGAGGACAACAGTACTAGAGGCAGAAGCAACAGGGTGTTTTTGTACTATTTCAGTGGAGAAATGTGGATGATCTAGGCTTAGGCAGTGGTATTGAGGATGAAAGGAGGTAGAGAGTTTCCAAAAATATTAAGAAAATAGCTGGACAGCTCTTGGCATTGTCCTTGTCTGGGGGTGGGTGGAGACAGAGTGTGCTGCTGTGCTTCTCCTTTCTGTGGGCTTCCTTCCCAGCCAGGCAGGTAGAAGCACATTTTCACAGTGCCCAGAAGTCTCTTCCTGGTGGCTCAGCTGGTAAAGAATCTGCCTGCAATGCAGGAGACCTGGGTTCGATCCCTGGGTTGGGAAGATGCCCTGGAGAAGGAAACAGCTACCCACTCCAGTATTCTGGCCTGGAGAATTCCATGGACTGTATAGTCCATGGGGCTGCAAAGAGTTGGACACGACTGAGCAACTTTCACTTCACTGGCAGTCTCTTCCAGCCATATGGAGGGTCTGTGGGTGGCTGGGCAGTGACAGTGGGGAACAGCCGGCGGCCGGCCGGCAGCAAGGGTGGATGAGCACGCTCCCGAAGCCAGGACTTCCCTCTTGGTCCCCGGCCACCATGTGCGAGGGCCCGGGGGTTAGAGAGACACTGCCGTCAACAGCACAGCAGCGTATTTATTTGTTCTTTCTCCAGCAGTGCCCTTTGCTTGAGCTTCTCTGGGCAAAATTGAAGAAATGCTCTGACTTTATGGGATTATTTGACTAAAGGAATGGTTGGTCAGATCCTAAGACTCACTCCCCAGCCCAGCACCATGTGTAGATCTTTGTCCACTCCTGGTGAGGGGCCCATGGGTGGGGCGGGTGCCCTCTACCCCCTGCACCCTCCCCTTGCCAGTTCCTGTGCTCACAGTTGGAGTTTCCTCAGGTTCCGTTCATCATGGTCTCCCCCGGGGCCCCACACACCTCTGGGCCACTCACCTGTGCACCTTGGAAGGTGCCTAGCCCCTGTGGGGTCACTAGCCCTCAGCTCCAGCTGAGAGGTGGTTGCTGGGAAAGGGAAGGCGCCCCTCTGTCCTCCGGATGCCAGGGGTTGGGAGGTCTGAGATGTTTGCTGTTTTTTTTCATTGGAGTATAGTTGCTTTCCAGTGTCGTGTTAGTTTCTGTGGTACAGCATAGTGAATCAGACACACGTATTCGTGTATCTACTCTGTTCGGGATTTCCTTCCCATTTAGGTGGCCAGAGAGCGCTGAGTAGAGTGCCGTGTGCTCTACAGCAGGTTCTCATTAGTTATCTGTCTTATACCTAGTGGTGTATAAGCAGAAAGAGAGACACAGACATAGAGAACAAACGAAGGAAAGCCAAGGGGGGGGAAGGAGGTGGTGGGTGGGATGGATCAGGAGGTGCTTGTTCTTCTGATTTTCTCATATGGGGCCCTAGGACTTTGTTGCAAGGCTGCAGGCCCTGGGATCCAGGCTCCCCCATGCTTGTATTGCTCACCCACCTCAGGCCCCTCCTCCTCCCGCCTATGGGAGTGACCACACTCAGAACCTGCCTGTCTCCAAGCACCGCATTCCTTCCTGCTGGCTCTTTGCCTTTCTTTCCCACTGCTCTCTGGCCCTTTAGTTCTGAGCTGCAGAAGTGTTTCCAGCAGCTTTGCTGGGTTGTGAAGGAGAGATTCTTTTCTCGTCAGCCAGACTTTGGGCCCATGCTTTGCTCTGAGCTGAAGGTGGCACTGGGGTGGTTGCCTGTGAAGTCAGAGACCCTGCTGGGCTCTCAGCCTCTCATCTGGGACCCTGTCCCAGCAGCGTCCAGATCCCTGCTTCTGAAACCAGCCAGGGCCCTTGACCCTTCGTTAGTTGTGAAATAAGACTCCTGCTCCCTGGTCTCCTTTATCCGATGCGGGGCTGACTGCTGCTGACGTGGAGAGAAGCACCATGAACGCAGTCTTCCTAAAACTCACGTGCCCTCTGCCTACCCCACCTCAGGCGTGAAGCCCCAAGCTGGCTTCCTTGAAGTCCCTAGGAACAGAGAGGTTGGATCTGATTCAGGATGGTCTCTCCTAGTGTCAGGAGAAGCGACCTGTGCATTACCGCGGCTCCTGTTCAGCCTGGCTACCTTTGCAGCGCTCCAAGACCTGGGAACCCACAGTGGGTGGGAATGGCCGCTTAGGTCTGTCCCTATGGCGTCCATGCTGCTGAGACTCCATTGTAGCAGCCATGTGCTTGTTGATGTTTGTCTTGGAGTTGGTTTCACCTCCATGCATAGGCAGTCAGATTAGCATTCTTCTCTCTGCGGACTGGGGTGAGGTGGGGTGCGGGGAAAGGACCCTGGCTCTGAGCACTTGGCTTCTGCTCCGAGCATCCACCCAGCTGCCAGTGTCATCAGCAGGGGCGACACGAACATGACTCATCGCTCTGTGATGTGCTCCTTCCAACTGTCTCTATTTGCATAATACTATCATTTGTCTTTATCTGGTGGCATTGTCTCCACACTGCTATTACTCAGGTTTTATTTTATTATTTAAAAAAATATTTATTTTTGGCTGGATCAAGTCTTAGTTGCAACACACAGGATCTTTGTCACAGCACTTGAGTTCAGTTGCCCAGCGGCAAGTGGGATCTTAGTTGCCTCTGCAGGTGCATGCTAAGTTGCTTCAGTCCTGTCTGACTCTTTGCGACCCTGTGGACTATAGCCCACCAGGCTCCTCTGCCCATGGGATTCTCCAGGCAAGAATACTGGAGTGGATTGCCATGTCCTTCAAAGGATCTTACCTGACCCAGGGATAGAACCCACATCTCTTAGGTCTCCTGCATTGGCAGGTGGGTTCTTTACCACTAGTGCCCCCTGGGAAGCCCCAGACTAGGAATCAACCCACATCCTCTCATTGGAAGGCAGATTCTTAGCCACTGGACCACCAGGGAAGTCCCTCACTCAGGTTTTAAAGTCCGCACAGAGTGGTCTGTATGGGCGGTGTTTTCCTCATTTCTTCGTTGATCACGTGTGTGGAGTCCTGCATTCCAGGGCTGGGTCAGGCTGTAGGGGTCCCGGTGATGAATCGCTCTCAGAGGAAGCCCTCAAGAAACCCATCATCCAGTGGTCAGCAAATCATTCTCAAAATGGGTGCAATAAATGCCATGAAAAGGTCTCTGGAGAAAGGGCTACAGGAGCTTAGAAACTGAGAAATGACTCTGAGGAAGAAATGCCGCCTTCTGCAGCTGCGAGAGTGGGCCTGGGAGAGGGCTGAGTTAATGGAAAGGAGCTTTTCAGAGGTTTGATATTGTCGTCACTGGAGAAGCAGGGTTGGTTGAGTTGTGCACGTGTAGTGTTGATGTGGGTGTTGAAGGAGGTTCCATATAATTTGAATGGGGGATGGGCACTTGTCTATCCATCTGGATGAACACTAGCCTTTAAGCAGCCGGAAGGGGCAGAGTCAGGGGTCCTGCCTGCTTGGGGAAGCCCATTTAGCAGGCTTAGAGGACATTTAAGCAGAATAACCAGCATATCACTCACAGCCAAGGAATGCCAGTGTGAGGGAACGTGGGTCCAGCCTGGGCTGCAGTGATGTCATGTATGAAACTGCAGAACCAGCAGGGAGAGGCCCCTTGGTTTCTTATTGGGTTGGCCAAAAAAGTTCATTCTGGCTTTTGTTACTGTCCTACAGAAAAACCCAGACTAACTTTTTGGCCAACTCAATATTTTGAAAAGAAACGATGTACAGGGGTTAGGGATACCAAGTCTTAGGAGATGGGGTCCTGGCCCCAAGTGGCTCATCATCCAAGTGACTGTTAGCCCCTGACATAAAATGCGTACATGGGGCAACGGGCACTATGTGAAGCTGTTCTCCACCATCTCAGGGTCCACAGGGTTGACCTGAATCTGCAACCTGAAAGCCACTCTTCCTTCTTTTTCAACTTGCTAATAGCAGTGGTACTCCCAGCTTCCAAGCCCCTACCTCTGCCCCTGGCCTTTTCCCTCCCTTCCTGGGTCATCTCCTCCCTGGGAAGCCTATTGAATCACCTCTGTAAGAACTTGGGTCCACCCAGTCTGCACCCTGATCCTGGCCCCATCTAGTACCTCAAGAGCCTCCTGATTTGACCCCCACTTTTTGCTTTTTTCCTCTTCCAACCATCCCAAACATAGTCACTCGACCTGACTCCACTCTGCCAATTGGAGGTTGAACTAGAGACTGGGGTAGAATAGGCAGAGTCCTGAAGCGTGGGGAGTGCAGTTCTGGGTGAGAGGCTGGTGGGCTGTGTTGGTGGCAGTGGACATGGGGAGAAGCGGGAAGAGCCTGGAGAGGTGTTCGTGGTGGAACCAACAGGGGCTTTCCTGGTGGCTCAGTTGGTAAAGAATCTGCCTGCAATGCAGGAGACCCTGGTTCAATTCCTGGGTCGGTAAATGGATTGTCCTCTGTGAAAGGGTTGGGGGATCTGGTTGTGAGACCAGTGGTTGACTGGGTCGATGGAGGTGGGCCGGGTGTGGACGTGGGAGTGGGAGCCCTTTTTAGGGGTGGATTGTGAGCTTGGGTCCGGATACGTGGAGTTTGAGTTATCCAGGAGATGTAAGTAGAACGCTGACTTGTGGGGCTGGGGCTGTGGAGAGAGGTTTGGCCCAGAGATAGAAATCTGGGAGCCGCTGGAACATAGCTTCCCAGTTAGATCAGGACGTGAACAGAGAATGTGCTGTTAAACGCAGCTTCCCTCCTGAAGGCCTTGGAGGCGGTGCGCGGGTTTTATTTTTACTCAGGTAGAGTGAGCGGTGCGTGATGTAACAGGGTGTGAAGCTGGCCTCTTTCTGTCTGGCTAGGTTGAGGAGGAGGGTGGGAATAATGGAGAACAAAGAACCATCTGTGGTTTAAAAAGAAAAAGCCCTTCAGTGAGGGAACTCTGTTGTTCCTTCAATCAACATCTGTGACAGTGACCGTGGCCCTTCTGTCAGCCCCACGGAGAGGCCGTTTTTGCGCACCGTTCACACCCTCTCCTCGCCCCTTCGTGACCTCGGCCCCGTGTTGGCACAGCACAGTGAGGAGTGCAGCTAACTGCAGCAACCCACCTCAGTGCCACCCACCAGCTTGGGCATCATTCCTGCTTCTGCCTGGAGCCTTGTTCCAGAAATTCTCTCTTCAGAGCAAACATGCCCATGTGCTTCACACCTCCCCCGGCCTTTCCAAGCCCACCAGGCTTCACAAAACATATTTGTCCTTTCAGAGCAAACAGGAAGCTTGGTTGATCTGGAGGCAGTAGTCCAGGGATGGCTGTGGCTGAAAAATCATCAAGGAGCTTTGAAATGCATTTCTGCTCAGGCTCACTGTGTGATCAGCCCCAGCTTAGATCTGACAGGAGCGCAGGGATGGTTTGTGCCGTGTGAGCTCTGTCCTCCAGCTCTCTTGGTACACTGGCGGGGACTGTGCTGAGCAAACTCCAGTTCCATCCAGACGTTACTCTTTTTGAACTGCTTTATGTTTGTGTAATTATCTGTTTAAGGCCTGTCCTCCCCTCTATACGCTCCTTAAAAGGAAGGAAAAAGGTCTTGTCTTGTTTACTGCTGAATTTAGGGAGCTTTCCGTGTGGCTCAGATGGTAAAGAATCCGCCTCCCAATGCAGGAGACGCAGGTTCAATCCCTGGGTCAGGAAGATCCCCTGGAGAAGGGAATGGTAACCCACTCCAGTATTCTTGCCTTGGAAATCCTACAGACGGAGGAGCCTGGTGTGCTGCAGTCCTTGGGGTGGCAAAGAGTCGGACACAACTGAGCGACTAATACGACTAACACTAACACTCTCTGGGCATAAGACAGTGCCTGGCAGGCAACAAGTATTAAGGGTTAAAGAATTATACTAATTACTACCGCTTTATCCTAAGCTTCTTTGTTCACAGTGGATCTTCTCTACTTCCACTGTTATGGGTTCGGCTTTTAAAAAATATGACTTTAGTATGTATGCCACTGTAGGATTAAAAAAAATCAGTCCTACCCACTCCAGTATTCTGACCTGGAGAATTCCGTGAACTGTATAGTCCATGGGGTCACAAAGAGTTGGACACAACTGAGCAACTTTCATTTCATGCAGGATTGATTTTTTTCGTAGGAAGATGGTGGTTGACAGCCTGGGCCTTAGCGTTGGAAAGGCATGAGCTTGAATCCTATTTTGCTCACCTAATAGCTGTATGACCTTGGGCAAGCTGCTCAACCTCGCTGTGTTTCCTTTTCCTCAGCTGCAAAATGGGGACAGGTTCTCACCTTGAAGTGTTATTGCAGTGATCCAATGAGATTTCAAATATACAATGCTTAATATGGTGCCTGGCATACCAATTAGTGGTAGTTAAACACAAATACATTTTTTTTTTAATTTTAAATTAGTTTATTTATCTATTTTTTGCTTTAAAATATTCTATTGGTTTTGCCATACATTGACATGAATCTGCCATGGGTATACATGTGTTCCCCTTCCAGAACCCCCCTCCCACCTCCCTCCCCATCCCATCCCTCCAGATCATCCTGGTGCACCAGCCCCGAGCACGCTGTATCATGCACTGAACCTGGACTGGTGATTCATTTCACATATGATAATTTATATGCTTCAATGGCATTCTCCCATATCATCCTGCCCTCGCCCTCTCCCGTAGAGTCCATAATACTGTTCTATACATCTGTGTCTTTTTTGCTGTCTCACAAACAGGGTTATCTTTACCGATTTACTAAATTCCATATATATGTGTTAGTATACTGTATTGGTGTTTTTCTTTCTGGCTCACTTCACTCTGTATAATAGGCTCCAGTTTCATCCACCTCATTAGAACTGATTCGAATATATTCTTTTTAATGGCTGAGTAATATTCCATTGTGTATATGTACCACAGCTTCCTTATCCATTCGTCTGCTGATGGACATCTAGGCTGCTTCCATGTCCTGCCTATTATAAACAGTGCTGCGATGACCATTGGGGTACACATGTCTCTTTCAATTCTGGTTTCCTCAGTGTGTATGCCCAGCAGTGGGATTGCTGGGTCATATGGCAGTTCTATTTCCAGTTTTTTGAGGAATCTCCACACTGTTCTCCATAGTGGCTGTATTAGTTTGCTTTCCCACCAACAGTGTAGGAGGGTTCCCTTTTCTCCACACCCTCTGCAGCATTTATTGCTTGTAGTCTTTTGGATAGCAGCCATTTTGACGGGTGTGAAATGGTACCTCATTGTGGTTTTGATTTGCATTTCTCTGATAATGAGTGATGTTGAGCATCTTTTCATGTGTGTGTTAGCCACCTGTATGTCTTCTTTGGAGAAATGTCTGTCTGGTTCTTTTTCCCACTTTTTGATTGGGTTGTTTATTTTTCCGGAATTGAGCTGTAGGAGTTGCTTGTATATTTTTGAGATTAATTCTTTGTCCAAGTGGTGCTGGGAAAACTGGTCAACCACTTGTAAAAGAATGAAACTAGAACACTTTCTAACACCATACACAAAAATAAAGTCAAAATGGATTAAAGATCTAAATGTAAGACCAGAAACTATAAAACTCCTAGAGGAAAACATAGGCAAAACACTCTCTGACAAAAACCACAGCAGGATCCTCTATGATCCACCTCCCAGAATATTGAAAATAAAAGCAAAAATAAACAAATGGGACATAATTAAAATTAAAAGCTTCTGCACAACAAAGGAAACTATAAGCAAGGTGAAAAGACAGCCCTCGGAATGGGAGAAAATAATAGCAAATGAAGCAATGGACAAAGAATTAATCACAAATACATTTTGAGTGTGTCTTTACCATTGAGTGTGTCTTTACCATTGTGTTTTTTTCAATTAGTGGTTCTCCAACATTTTGGTCTCAAGACCCATTTATAATCTTAACAATCCCAGAATCTCAAGGAGCTTTTGTTTGTATGAGTTATGTCTATGAATACTTAGGTTTTAGAAGTTAAAAGTGAAAAAAAATTTAAATGTTATTTTAAAAATTTATTTAAAAATAAGAATAATAAAGCAATTGCATTTGACCATAGCTATATTTTCCAAAGCAAAAAGATATAGTATCAAGAATCGTGTTATTTTGATCCTGCCTTAATAGATGAGAGCTGAAGTCTCAGCTCTGACTCTGTTCAGCCCATAGCTCTGTCACATACCGTGCAGCCTCCAGAAACTCCACTCACTCTACACTTGAGAGAGAACAAGAGTGGAAAAGGAAAGTCATGTCTTAGTATGACTCTGAAAATAATTTTGAACTTCAGGACTGCCTGAAAGGGTCTTAGAGACTCAGGGATCCCTGGTTACATTTTTTTAAAAAATTCATATTACAAAGGGACTAGATCTGATAGACAGAGTGCCTGATGAACTATATGGACAGAGGTTTGTGACATTGTACAGAAGACAGGGATCAAGACAATACCCATGGAAAAGAAATGCAAAAAAGCAAAATGGCTGTCTGAGGAGGCCTTACAGATGGCTGGGAAGAGAAGACAAGCGAAAAGCAAAGGAGAAAAGGAAGGATATTTCCATCTGAATGCCGAGTTCCAAAGAATCGCAAGGAGAGATAAGAAAGCCTTCCTCAGGGATCAATGCAAAGAAATAGAGGAAAACAACAGATTGGGAAAGACTAGAGATCTCTTCAAGCAAATTAGAGATACCAAAGGAACATTTCATGCAAACATAGGCTCGATAAAGGACAGAAATGGTATGGACCTAACAGAAGCAGAAGATATTAAGAAGAGGTAGCAAGAATACACAGAAGAACTGTACAAAAAAGATCTTCATGACCCAGATAATCATGATGGTGTGATCACTCACCTAGAGCCAGACATCCTGGAATGTGAAGTCAAGTGGGCCTTAGAAAGCATCACTACGAACAAAGCTAGTGGAGATGATGGAATTCCAGTTGAGCTATTTCAAATCCTGAAAGATGTTGATGTGAAAGTGCTGCACTCGATATGCCAGCAAATTTGGAAAACTCAGCAGTGGCCACAGGACTGGAAAAGGTCAGTTTTCGTTCCAATCCCAAAGAAAGGCAATGCCAAAGAATGCTCAAACTACCGCACAATTGCACTCATCTCACACGCTAGTAAAGTAATGCTCAAAATTCTCCAAGCCAGGCTTCAGCAATACGTGAACCGTGAACTTCCAGATGTTCAAGCTGGTTTTAGAAAAGGCAGAGGAACCAGAGATCAAATTGCCAACATCCGCTGGATCATCGAAAAAGCAAGAGAGTTCCAGAAAAACATGTATTTCTGCTTTATTGACTATGCCAAAGCCTTTGACTGTGTGGATCACAATAAACTGTGGAAAATTCTGAAAGAGATGGGCATACCAGACCATCTGACCTGTCTCTTGAGAAACCTGTATGCAGGTCAGGAAGCAACAGTTAGAACTGGACATGGAACAACAGACTGGTTCCAAATAGGAAAAGGAGTACATCAAGGCTGTATATTGTCACCCTGCTTATTTAACTTATATGCAGAGTACATCATGAGAAACGCTGGGCTGGAAGGAACACAAGCTGGAATCAAGATTGCTGGGAGAAATCTCAATAACCTCAGATATGCAGATGACACCACCCTTATGGCAGAAAGTGAAGAAGAACTAAAGAGCCTCTTGATGAAAGTGAACGAGGAGAGTGAAAAAGTTGGCTTAAAGCTCAACGTTCAGAAAACTAAGATCATGGCATCTGGTCCCATCACTTCTTGGGAAATAGATGGGGAAACAGTGGAAACAGTGTCAGACTTTATTTTTTTGGGCTCCAAAATCACTGCTGATGGTGATTGCAGCCATGAAATTAAAAGATGTTACTCCTTGGAAGGAAGGTTATGGCCAACCTAGATAGCATATTTAAAAGCAGAGACATTACTTTGCCAACAAAAGTCTGTCTAGTCAAGGCTATGGTTTTTCCAGTGGTCATGTATGGATGTGAGAGTTGGATGGTGAAGAAAGCTGAGCGCCGCAGAATTGATGCTTTTGAACTGTGGTGTTGAAGAAGACTCTTGAGAGTCCCTTGGACTGCAAGGAGATCCAATCAATCCATCCTAAAGGAGATCAATCCTGGGTGTTCATTGGAAGGACTGATGTTGAAGCTGAAACTCCAATACTTTGGCCACCTCATGTGAAGAGTTGACTCATTGGAAAAGACCCTAATGCTGGGTAGGATTAGGGGCAGGAGGAGAAGGGGACGACAGAGGATGAGATGGTTGGATGGCATCACTGACTCGATGGACATGGGTTTGGGTTGACTCCAGGAGTTGGTGATGGACAGGGAGGCCTGGCGTGCTGCAGTTCATGGGGTTGCAAAGAGTCGGACATGACCGAGCAACTGAACTGAACTGAAAGTATAGCTGATTTACAATATTGTGCTAATTTCTGCTATACAGCCAAGTGATTTGGTTATACATATATAGACATTCTTTTTCATAATCTTTTCCATTATAGTTGGTCACAGGATATTGAACACAGTTCCCTGTGCTATACAGGAAGACTTTGTTTATTGTTCTGTGTTTAACAGTTTGCCTCTTCTAATCCCAGACTCGCAATCCACCCTTCCCTTCCCGTTGGCAAGCACAAGTCTGTTCTCTCAGTGAGTCTGTTTCTGTTTCATAGATAAGTTCATTTGTGTCATGTTTTGGTTTTCATGTATAAGTGATATCATATGATGTTATCTTTGTCTGACTTACTTCACTTAGTATAATAATCTCTAGGTCCATCCATGTTTCTGCAAATGGCATTATTCCATTCTTCTTTAAGGCGGAGTAATAATCCATTGTGTGTGTAACACGTCTTCGTCCATTCATCTGTTGATGGATGTATGGGTTGTTTCCATGTCTTGGCTATGGTGAATAGTGCTGAAATGAACATAGGGATGCCTGTATCTTTCTAAATGATAGTTTTGTCCAGATATATGCCCAAGAGGGGTTGCCGGATCATATAACGTTATTTTTAGTTTTTTGGGTAATGACCATACTGTTTTCCATAGTTGTTCAGTCCCTCAGTCGTGTCTGACTCTTTGTGACCCCATTGACTGCATCATGCGTGGCTTCCCTGTCCTTAACGATCTTCCAGAGCTTTCTCAAACTGATGTCCTTTGGGTCAGTGATGCCATCCAACCACCTCATCTTCTGTTGCCCCCTTCTCCTTCTGCCTTCAACTGTTTCCAGCATCAGGGTCTTTTCCAATGAGTTGGCTCTTCACATCAAGTGGCCAAAGTATTGGAGCTTCAGCATCAGTCCTTCCAATGAACAATCAGGCTTGATTTCTTTTAGGATTGACTGGTTTGATCTCCTTTCAGTCCAAAGGACTCTCAAGAATCTTCTCCAACACCACAGTTCAAAAGCATCAATTCTTTGGCACTCAGCCTTTTTTATAGTCCAACTCACATATCGATACATGACTACCAGGAAAACCATAACTTTGACTGTATGGACCTTTGTCAGCAAAGTAATGTCTCTGCTTTTTAATATACTATCTAGGTTTGTCATATCTTTTCTTCCAAGGAGCAAGCATCTGTTAATTTCATGTCTGCAGTCACCGTCTGCAGTGATTTTTTTTTTTTCCATAGTGGCTGCACCAATTTACATTTCTACCAACAGTGAAAGAGTATTTGCTTTTCTCCACATCCAGCATTTGTTATTTGTAGTTTTTTAATAATGGCCATTCTGCCTGGTCACGTTTTGAGAATGGCTATTCTAGGTATTGGGTGTCCAAAACTAGAATCATAGTTGGATATTTGGAGCTAATCTGAGCGAGGAAATCAATGAGACTGATAGAAATCCCTTGTGTGCTGAGCCCCATAAGGCACTACATGAATCTCAAAAGTCTAAGCATCTTCAAGTCAATCTTTCCTCCTCCTCTGGGTATCTGATCATGTCGGTAGCCCTCTAAAGAGTCTTCTGTCACCTTTGTCTTCTCCATTCTTTCTGTCTCCACCCGAGTCCAGGCTCTAGTTACCCACCTCCTGACTGTCCTTTCCCAGAGTCTCTCTGGAGTATGACACTGTGACATAGGAGAACAAGCATGAACTCTGGAGTCATTAAGACCTGGCTACACAGTCTAGCTTCATTTTCCATGAGGCGTTGGTTGCCCACCTATAAAAGGGGGTTGCTGGGACTCTCCTCAGGGCTCTTGTGATTCTAATGAGATCAAAGCTGCACACCTGGCACACAGCCTGGTTCACAGTGGTTACCGTACCCACTGAATTCTACCAGCTCACTCCTGGGCATCACTGAATGCCCCTCCTCTGAACCCCTATGGTACCTAAAGTCAATACCATTTGTATCTACTACTTTCCTGCAGGCTGTGTTATTTCTTCTTCTTCTGTTTTAAATACTTATTTATTTTTTTGGCTGTGCCAAGTCTTAGTTGTGGCATGTGGGATCTAGCTCCTTGACCAGCAATCGAACCCAGGCCCTCTGCATTGGGAGCGTGGAATCTTAGCCGCTGGACCAGCAGGGAAGTCCCTGTGTTGTTTCTTAGTGAGTTTCTCAAGACAGTAAGACACGGGAGGCAAAACCATGCCTCTTAATGTTTCTGTACCTTCCACGGGGCTGAAGCTTATAAATGTGTGTTGTTTTGTGCATCTTCTGTCCTCGCCAGATGAACAGTTCAGCAGATGACATATTCCATTTGTACAAGGAATTATTATTGTCCTTAGAAAGTGATATTATCAACAAGTGACAATCAGCAGGCAGGTCAGATCCATGGACAAAAGATGCCTTGTGCAAACACATCTGTTTAACAAAGGAAATTTCTAAGCCTTTGCCAATGGTGGACGTAGTTTGAGTATTTTTAAAAATAGCACAATTCACAGAGAGGAAGAAACGGATGCAGTGGCTTGGTTATTTAGAAAGGTGTTAGACTAAGCCAGGTGTTACTGGAAGGGGGCATGTGAAAGGGGGGCCTGGCCACTCACTAAGCAGCCACTCCCACAGGGGGTGTCATCCTCACTCCTGGTCTTTAAGGAAACCCTCTTCTTTGAGCCTGCAGTCTGGTATCCCCTTCCAGTCTTGGAGCAGGGGCTTTCTGCTTCTGCCTCTTCCTCACTCTGTGACTTGATCCCCTGAAAGTTGTCAGAATGGCAGGAAACAAAAGCCCAGGAAAGGTATTGGGAGGTAGGATTTGCTTTTTGCTCATCTAGATGCACCACTGTTCCTGCTACATGTCTGCAAAAGGCAGGTGTGCATCCAAAGCCTGTACCTGCTTGGAGCAAGGAAGAAAAAACCAGAGCCATGCAATATCCAAATTAATATCTCAGTAAATGATCCTGCCTCATTAGAGGATCATAGACGGGTTCTTCTCTGATTTCCTATTCCATGAGAGTCTGCAGGAGTCCTGGATGAAGGACATCGTCACTTGTCTGAGAGAGAACAATTGATCTCCTTGGCTCCCCGTGCAGGGCACTGCAGAGTGTTTGAGATGGAGGCAGTTCCAAAAGTGGACCCCCTCTAATCTCCTGTGTCCTGATGAGATTATAAGCAACCCAGACAGAATGGGTAATTATTTGTCTTGGGTTTAAAGATTCTTGGGCTTCACTGGTGGCTCAGATGGTAAAGAATCCACCTGCAATGCGGGAGACCTGGTTTTGATCCCTGTTTGGGGGAGATCCTCTGGAAAAGGAAATGGCTACCCACTCCAGTATTATTGCCTGGAGGATTCCATGGGCAGAGGAGCCTGGTGGGCTACAGTCCATGGGGGGGTCGCAAAGAATCAGACACGACTGAGCCACTTTTACTAAAGATTTTTAAGCCAGACACTCTACCATCTTCTCACCTGCCCAATTTTGTGTTCAGTTCACATAGCTTCCTCTGCTGCCAGATGAGAGGACTCCACTTCTCTTTTCTGCTGAAGGAAGCAAAACTTGCTGACCTCTTTCTCTTACTGGACCTTCACTGGCTTGAAGACCAACCCCTGTCTGTTCTCTTGATCCCTGTGGTCAAGTTGCCTTTGAATCATCAAGGTGTTAGCCATCATGGTACTGGCTTGGCCAGAGCTCATTTCCGATTTAATTGTGATGGTACAAACCCTGAGGCCATGGAATGCTTCTTCCTGAAGAAGACCATTGCCTTGAAAGGTGTGGACTGGTTATGAGCAAGGCTGTGTTTGCCAAAACCAAATACGCTTGTTTAAAAATATTGCAGGAACATGCACACAGGGGAATACTGTTTTACTACTTGTTCATGAGAAGAACCCAGAAAAAGATGGGATTTTACTGTTGTGCTGTTTATCCACAACACCCTCCATGGAGTAATAGAAATAGGAAAGAAAAGTCTGTCTTCTTCCTTTTTCCTCTTTTCCTTTCTCTTCCTCTTTTGTTCACGTTGTTTCCTCCTCCCTACTTTCCTGATTTGTCATCCCATTCCATCCTTCCTTCTTACCTTCTTTCTTTGTGTATCAGATCAGCCTGAATTCTCCTAGAGAAAGCTGAACTTGAGCCTGGGATACTGGGAGCAGGAACTTGAAATGTCTCCATATCAGGTTGCTGGGCAGGTTCAGCTGAGCTTCCTGAAAGAGGAGTCCATTTTTATCCATAGATCTTTGGTTCATATATAAAATAAACTCTGTTCTTCAGAGATTTAGCTGAGGTTCTAGGACCCAGGACCCTATTCTTCCCTTATTCTATCTTCTTGCTGACCAAATTCTGCCCCTCAGCCAATCTATCCAAGGTGGAGACAGGGAAATTGAAAGAAGAAAAATCTGGTCTTTTAGGGGGAAGTCTGTGAGCTTATGTCTATCACAACTTTACCCTTGAACTGCTTAAGGTTTTGGAGGCAACTGCCAGCAGCCTGTTTACTGGTTGGGTTTTCTCTGTGCCCTCTGATTTTGATGGCAGGAGTTTGTCAAGTAACATTTTAAAAAGATCCCATACATTAATGACACCAATTTCATCGGTTACTATGACAAGGGGTGCGTGCTCTGTCACTTCGGCTGTTTCCGACTCTTTGCGACCCTACAGACTGTACCCCACCAGGTTTCTCTGTCCATGGGATTCCCCAGGTAGGAATACTGGAGTGGGTTGCCATGCCCTCCTCCAAGGGATCTTCTCGACCTAGGGTTCGAACCTGAGTCTCCTGTGTCTCCTGCATTGCATGGGGGTTCTTTTACTGCTAAGCTACTGGGGAAGCCCCGTGATAGGGGGTAGTTGAGACTAAGATCTTAGAATTAAGGGCTGGGGAAACTACTTGTAGACTGTGTCAATTAATCATTTTGGATTGTTGTTCCTGTATGTAAAATGAGGGAGCGTGGTCCTGTCTTAACTAAGGTCCAGGAATGGGGCAGGCTCACGGAGATCATTAGTATAAAAGCTCCTTGCGTAGCTCACATTAAGTTTCTTCTCACACACCCTACTCATGATAAGCAGAACCAGTAACAGTTGTTGACGTGCTATATTACCTGGATATCTGGTAGCTGTCTGCAGTATTATCACAGGATTTCTTGTCTGGTGATCTGTCTATATTAATCTCAGTTGCACAGTGAGGTTTAGGAAGGGTGTGTGCATGCATGCATGAGCCTGCATGTGATTTGGCTCTCTCGGAGAAAGAGAGAGATAGTCCTGCTAAGTTAGAACAGTGTGAGAACCAAGGAGGAATATGAAGTCAAGCAATGAGGAGCCCTTACCCTCTTCCTTTTTAGCAACCCCCTTCAGAGAGCCTATTCCTTTGATTTGGACCATAACTCTTCTCTGATACCATCAATACCCTGTCTTCTGCTCTCAACTTTTATCCCTTCCCTATGTTTGGTGGTCCTGGTGTCTTTAACTCCAGATCTCTTTTGGTAATGAGTGTGTGGGAGATGATTATAAGCCAGAGAGGCCTTCTTTTGCATCCTGCATGCAGATGAGATATGAACCTTATCTCTCATCTTCCTTCCTCATCTAAATACCATATCAGTTTCTGATGCCTTGTTAGGGATGTGTTAGAAGACTGCACGTGTCATAGAGTGGTGAAACAGGGCCTGTAATTTCTTTCAACCCTGAGATGCTGTATGTGTCCTGTGCATCACCCTTGCCATCCTGCATTGTGGTCAAAGCAATGGCAAAGGCAGTCTACATCTATGACACTGCCTGAACCTTTGGAAATTATTGTGCCAGATATGTGTGAAGATATGAAGACGAATAAAGCACAGGCCCTATCTTTAAGGAGCTCAGAGTCCAGTGAGATGATGGACATATAAATTGAGTGTTACTATACAGTGTGATTGATTGGGCCAAGACTGAGTAACAGGCTGGATTGACCTTCTTTCCTGAAAACAAAATAAAACAAAAGCAAAATTCAGGCAAAACATATAAAACAATACATTTCAAGATACTGGGCATCAAGCAGTGGAGGCCAGTGATCCTTGAGACCCAAAAAATGAATGGGGTTAACTCGGTGATTCTCCCAGCTTACTGCCGTGGGGGAGATTTCCGGGCTGTGGGTACAGGTAGAGGCAGAGCCTGAGAGATGGCGCTGAGGGTCTGGGGCAAAGCAAGGTAGTAAGATCTCACAGAATAGAGTATCAAGCAGAAGAGGACCACACAGAGGAGGACTCGAGAAGATGCAGTGTCTCTCTCACATCTTCAGCAGAGCAGGAATTAGTGCGTGTCAATGAAGTAACGACTCAAGTCTAGGGAAATGACTGCCCCCAAACAAAGAAAATAGTGCTTGGTGCTCACACGGGGCTGAGAATAGTGACTATTCCCATCAGGCAGGCTGAATTCATAGACATTGAGTTGAGTTCTCAGGAGGGTTCTCCCCAGTGGTGAGGAATAATTAGCTTTAGACTAAATACTGCTCTGGTCCAATCTAGCAAATCTCAAAAGCAAGACCTGTAAGAATCAAACTGTCTCCAGGTAACTAAACTAAGTCCCAGAACAAGTCTCAAGAGCATGTTCTGGGACTACAAAAATATCCTGCATCCAAACAGCTCAAATTCATTCATTCATTTGTTATTCAGTCGCTCAATCATGTCCGACTCTTTATGACCCCATAGACTGCAGCACACCAGTCTTCAAGGATAGGCTTGAAAGGAGAGGCTTCCCTGTCCTTTGCCACCTCCCAGAGTTTGCTCAAACTCATGTGCATTGAGTCTGTGATGCCATCCAACCTTCTCGTCCTCCCTTTCTCCTCCTGGCGTCAATCTTTCCCAGCATCAGGGTCTTTTCCAATGAGTCAGTTCTTCACATCAGGTGGCCAAAGTATTGGAGCTTTGACTTCAGCATCAATCCTTCCAATGAACATTTAGGCTTAATTTCTTTTAGGATTGGCTGGCTGGATCTCCTTGTAGTCCATGGGACTCTCAAGAGTCTACTCCAACACCACAGTTCAAAAGCATCAATTCTTCAGCACTCAGCTTTCTTTATGGTCCAACTCTCACATCCATACATGACTACTGGAAAAACCATAACTTTGACTAGATGGAACTTTGTCAGCAAAGTAATGTCTCTGCTTTTTAAAATGCTGTCTAGGTTTGTCATAGCTTTTCTTCCAAGGAGCAAGTGTCTTTTAATTTCATGGCCACAGTCACCATCTGCAGTGATTTTCGAGCCCAAGAAAAGAAAGTCTGTCACTGTTTCCATTCTTTCCCCATCTATTTGACAGAAACTGATGGGACTGGATGCCGTAATCTTTATTTTTTGAATGTTGAGTTTTAAGACAGCTTTTTCACTCTCTTCTTTCACCTTTCTCAAGAGGCTCTTTAGTTCCTCCTCACTTTCTCCCATAAGGATGGTGTTAAAACATCTACTTCTGCTTTATTGACTATGCCAAAGCCTTTGACTGTGTGGATCACAACAAACTGGAAAATTCTTAAAGAGATGGAAATAGCAGACCGCTTGACTTGCCTCCTGAGAAATCTGTATGCAGATCAGGAAGCAATAGTTAGAACTGGACATGGAACAACAGACTGGTTCCAAATCAGGAAAGGAGTATGTCAAGGCTGTATATTGTCACCCTGATTATTTAACTTATATGCAGAGTATATTATGAGAAATACTGAACTAAATGAAGCACAAGCTGGAATCAAGATTGCTGGGAGAAATATCAATAACCTCAGATATGCAGATGACTCCACCCTTATGGCAGAAAGTGAAGAAGAACTAAACAACCTCGTGATGAAAGGGAAACGGGAGAGTGAAAAATTTGGGTGAAAACTCAACATTCAGAAAACTAAGATAATGGCATCTGGTCCCATCACTTCATGGCAGATAGATGGGGAAACAGTGGAAAGAGTGTCAGACTTTATTTTTCTGGGCTCCAAAATCACTGCAGATGGTGACTGTGGCCATGAAATTAAAAGACGCTTGCTCCTTGGAAGAAAAGTTATGACCAACCTAGACAGCATTTTAAAAAGCAGAGACATTACTTTGCCAACAAAGATCTGTCTAGTTAAAGCTATGGTTTTTATAGTAATCATGTATGGATGTGAGAGTTGGACTATAAAGAAAGCTGAGTGCAGAAGAATTGATGTTTTTGAACTGTGGTGTTGGAGTAGAGTCCCTTGGACAGCAAGGACATTCAACCAGTCCACCCTAAAGGAAGTCAGTTCTGAATATTCATTGGAAAGACTGATGCTGAAGCTGAAACTCCAATACTTTGGCTACCTGATATAAAGAACTGACTCATTTGAAAAGACCCTGATGCTGGGAAAGATTGAAGGAAGGAGGAGAAGGGGATGACAGAAGGATGAGATGGTTGGATTGCATCACTGACTCAATGGACATGAGTTTGAGTAAACTCCGGGAGTTTGTGATGGACAGGGAAGCCTGGCATGCTGCCGTCCATGGGGTTGCCGAGTCGGACACGACTGACTGAACTGAACTGAATTCTGCGTGTAAGTTAAATAAGCAGGATGACAATATATAGTCTTGACATACTCCTTTCCCAATCTTGAAACAGTCCATTGTTCATGCCTATTTCTAACTGTTGCCTCTTGACCTGGATACAGGTTTCTCAGGAGGTGTAGATAAAGTGGTCTGATATTCCCATCTCTTGAAGAATTCTTCACAGTTTGTTGTGATCTACACAGTGAAAGGCTTTAGCATAGTCAATGAAGCAGAAGTAGATGTTTTTTCTGGAATTCTCCTGCTTTTTCTTAAAGCCTGGTATTCAACAAAAAATTAGGCAAAGAAGGAAGAAAATAGAATTCATGATGAGGAGAAAAATCAATTAATCAAACCTGACCAAGAACTGATACAGATGTTAGAATTGGTAGACAAAGACACTAAATTAGCTATTCTAATTATATCACATAAGTTACAAAAGTTGAGACATGAAAGATTTTCTTTTTTGATCTGGATCAAGCTTCTAGAATTGAAAAGTACAATGTCTGAGGTTTAAAAAATGCAGTGAATCAGATTAATGGCACAAGTAGATACTAGAAGCTATAGAAGGAAAGATTAATGAACTTAAAGACATGGCAACAAAAGCTATCCAAAATGAAATTTGGAGCTTAAATGAACAAAACATCAGTGAGCTATGGCACAACTTCAAGGGGCTAATATGCATATAATTGGAGTCCATGAACGGAAGGGACAGAGGCAATATTTGAAGAAATAATGACTTAAAAATTTCCAAACTTGATGAAAACTGTGAATTCACAGATCCAAGAGCCCAGGAAGTCCCAAGTACCAGAAATATGAGGGGGAAATGACCTATACCAAGGCACAATCAAATTGCTCAAAATCAGTTATAAAGGAAACTCAAATTCAACCATAGAGAAAAACACATCGCATATCAAGGAATGAAGATCAGATTTCTCACTGGAAACAATACAAGTAGAAGACAATAGAGAGGCATATGGCCAACACTACTATAATGTAGTAAAAAGGAGGGTCAAGAAGGAGAGAGGAAGGAAGCAAGTCCTACCAGCCTAGAATTCTGTATCCAGCAAAAGTGGCTTTCAAAAAAAAAAGTGAAATGAAGACATTTAAGATACACAAAATCTGAAACCCATTACCTATAGACCTGCCTGTAAAAAGTGTGAGCAGGAGCCCCTCAGACCAAAATGATAAGAAAATGGTACTGGGTGGAAATACGGGTCTACATAAAGGAGTGAAGAGCCCTGGAAATGATTGCCTCTGGGCCTGAATAGGCAGAGAGTGGAGAAATTCTGTACCTGGCAGACGGGGGGTGATTTAGGCCCTCAGTCATGTCCAACTCTTGTGTCCAGTCTTGTGATTGTAGCCCGCTAGGTTCCTGTGTCCGTGGGATTTTCCAGGCAAGAATACTAGAGTAGGTTGCCATTTCCTTCTCCAGGGGATCTTCCTGACCCTCCTGCACTGCAGGTGGATTTGTTTACTGACTGAGCCATCAGGGAAACCCTGATGGGACTCTCCTGGCAGACGGAACTGCATTTGCAGAAGCAGTGAGTCTGGTTTGCGGATGAGTTTCAGGCATCAGGGAATCATCACATGTGAGTGGCAGAAGGGGACGGGCTAATGATGAGCATTTATCCTTGACTTCAGTCTTGGTCTGTGCTCAGTGGTGCTTCCTGAAGGCAAAAAGGAAATAGGGTTGGCTTCAGATACTTAATTAAACTGAGAAATTGCCCTTCAGAGATTTGAGTAACAGTCTGGGGCAAAGTAAGAGAAGTTTTGCCTTTGCTGTAGGTACCATATTATTGGACTTGATGCTGTCAAAGCTGAAGATGGCCAGGTATGGCCCTTACTTGGCATTATAGCAAGGCTTCTTTCTTTGCAAAGGGTAATGGCCCTGGCTCAGTGTGTGTGTGTGCGCTTGTGGGTGCAACAATTTCTCTGTCCTCTCTTTGTCACTGCCCAGTTGTTTTTTTTTTTTTCCTGTCTATAACCCTCCCTAGATGTGATGTAGGCTTAGAGCTGTTAGTGGCTGAAGAACTGAATAGGCTGATGGATCGTTGTCCAGAGCCTGGGCTGGGATGAAGATGTTTAAGCCTTTGAACCTTGTCCAGTATCATTCATCCGTGCAATAAAGGTCTCTTGCATTTCTTTATTTCAGATCCTGTACTAGATTCTGTTTCCTTTTTCTGAATTGTTCAAATTCTACCAGATTTGCTTGGAACTGATGAAACTGGGATGGCCAAGACAGAATTATCATAAGCCTATGAATTTTTACAGCTCTTTCTTTATACACTATAATGCTTTCTCATGGCTGCCTTTAATACTCTCAGTGACACCATAAAGTATGCAGTGTAATTTATGTGCACTTTGAAGGCAGGCTGGCTGGAATGAAAAGAGATTAAGCAGCTTGTTCAAGGTTGCACAGCTAGTAAGAGATGGGCTCTGGATTCAATCTTGCCCTGTGATTCTAGAATTCTAGTGCCATTCATAATAGGATACATTGTACCTCATCCATTAGTTTGTCGGTCGCTCAGTCAGTGGCTCAGTTTTGCCCGATTCTTTGTTACCCCATGAACTGTAGCCCGCCAGGCTCCTCTGTTCATGGAATTCTCCAGGCAAGAATCCTAGTGAAAGTGAAAGTCACTCAGTCGTGTCCAACTCTTTGCAACCCCATGGATTATACAGTCCATGGAATTCTCCAGGCCAGAATACTGGAGTGGGATCTTATTCAGGGGATCTTCCCAACCCAGGGATCGAACCTAGGTCTCTTGCATTCCAGGTGGATTCTTGACCAGCTGAGCCACAAGGGAAGCCCAAGAATACTGAAGTAGGTGACCATTCCTTCCTACAGGGAATCTTCGGACCCAGGGATTGAACCTGGGTCTCCTGCTTTGCAGGCAGATTCTTGACCATCTGAGCCACCAGGCAAGTCCCACCTTATCCATGAGGAAAGCCAAAGACTGGTAGGATGTGTGCTTTGTGGTATTCTAAGGTCACAAGTGGGTTTGTAGAGAAATTCCTTCATTCTTAGGTCTGGTCTGGTCTCTCTGGTGGTCAGGTGCCAACATGCAGGAGACAGGCTGACTTGGTTAGCCTCCCACATATCAGCCAGGAAAGCAGAGCTTTTCTCTATACAAAGCAAAGAAGCAAATCCCTGATGGAATCTTTTTTCTTCATTAGCACATATTCACTGCTCTAAAGCACTGAACTTACCACCTATGACTGAATTAATTTACATTCATTTCTCTGTAAAGGCCTAGACTCCGATTCAAAGTTTTTCTAAATGTTCCCTCCCCCACTACTTCATACCTAGCACTTGTTTCTGGTCTATTGGATTTGTAATTTAGGGAGAAAATTAGGTGACTCTCTTTCTTAGGGCAGAATTTATTCACTTTAACCCCCACCACTGCTACCTGGGTTTATTACTCATTCCTGATAAATGTTGGTGGTTGTGTGCTTCACAGTGTTTTTCACAGTTTCTGTGTTTTACTGGGTATTAATGACTCCATTTTGCAGAGTGATAATGTGATGATGGTTTTTCTTTTCAGGGCTGAAAAGCTTTAGAGATTCTGCCCGTTGTGGCTTCTAATTAGGCTAGAGTTTAGATACAAGCATCGATTTCTTCCTTCCAAACAAAGAGAAACACCGCAGCAATTCTCCAGCAAGTACGTGCAGCCTGAAATGGGACTGATTGCCCCTCCTACTCCTCATCCTCCTTACGTTGTGTTTTCTTCCCCATCTTCCCTGCTCACAAGTGCACCGAAGGCGTCTCTGACACAGCAAAGGAGACAGCAGGTTCCCCTGCTCAGCTTGTCTCATAGTTTGGAGTAAAGGAGAGCCCACTGGGTTTGCCATGTGAGCCTGTTCCAGTCTCTGCAAGCCCAGGTCTCATCACTCGATTTTTGAGGGTGAGTTTGATCTTGCAGTCTGAGGAGTTAGGTCAGGTGTGTTCTTGTGTGGTGGCGTCAGATGATTCCTTCCAGAACTAACTCTCTGAATCTATCCTGAGGGCTTCTTCATTGGAATTTAACTTCTTTCTCTCATATTCACATGAGGATGGGATTTGCCCAGTCACTGTTTGCTAGAGGATTGCTTACTTGCTTGATAATGGGCATCCATAACTACACGTGGCAAGGAAAACCACCCTTTGGGACACTGCTTTTTTTTTTTTTTTTTAATAAATTTATCTAAAGGAGTTCTTTTAGCTAGAGATTCTATAATGTCCAAAGATGCCAACTTAAAGAAATAACTGAGTACAATATTGAATTCATAGATCAGATTTATAATTCAGAATCAGAACTAAGTGACTTCAGTCTTTATGCATTTAAGTCATTTCCAGGAGCATTTGTGTGTTTGGCTTATACTGTCAGTGACAGGAGGAAAGGGGCTGTGCATTCACTTACTCATTTGGTGCCACCTGTCTTCCAGGCAGCCTCTTACCAGGAATACAGTGACGAGCAAGGTAGACAAGGTCCCCGCCATCCTGCTGGAAAAACAGGATGAGGCATGTAGTAAGCAGAGGGAGGAGGTCAGGGTGGCAGAGTAGGAGAATGTGGGTCTCACCTTCCCACCGTGAACCCATCGGAAACACATCTATATGTGGAAAAATTCTCCCTGAAAATTGACTGGAACTGACAGAGGTGTTCCTGTACAACCAAGACTAGAAAAAAGGTCCACACAGAATCAGATAGGAAGGGAAGACACGGGATTACGTTGGGACCAGTGCCCCTTGAAGGGGACTCAGAGAAAAGGAGGTTACATGGAGTGAGTGGTTCTAGCCACATACTGGGCACCCAGCCTGCTCTGCAGCACAGCTCCAAACCAGGGCAGTGGTGGCAGTGGCCAAGGGGAGAGCTCAGCCTGTGCTTTGAATGTCAGTGGACTAAATGCTCCAATCAAAAAGTGTAAGGTGACTGATTAGGTAAAAAATGGGACTCATCTATTTACTGCTTGTGAGAGACTTATTTTGGAGCTAGAGACACACAGGCTAAAAGTGAAGGGATGGAAAAAGATGTTTCATGCAAACAGAAATGAAAAGTAATCGGGGTAGTAATACTCATCTAGAACAAAATTAACTTTTAAACAAAATCTATAACAAAACAAAAGGAGAAAAGCATTATATTATGATAAAGGGATCAATACAAGAAGGAAATAAAAGACCTAAGTATAAGATCAGAAATCATGAATCTCCCAGAAGAGAGAATAGGTGTACTGCTCTTTAATGTAAATTGTAAGTTTTTTTTTTTTGATCTGTCTCCTAAGGAAAATAAAATAAGAGCAAAAAACAAAGAGAAACAGCAAAAACCCAAATAAGACCTAATTAAGCTTACAAGCTTTTGTGCAGCCAAAGAAACCATCGACAGAATGAAAGACAATGTACAGATTGAGAGAATATTTGTAAATGATATGATCAGTAAGAGGTTAATATCAGGAGTGCATAAACGGCCCATGCAATTCAATGCCAGGTAACAAACTCGATTAAAAATGGTCAGAAGACCCAAAGAGACATTTTTCCAAAGAAGACACACAGATGGCCCACAGGCACCTGAAAAGATAGTCAGAATGGCTGTCATCAAAAGACCACAAATAACAAATGTTGGCAAGGGTGTGGAGAGGGGAATCCTTTTACATCGTTGGTTGGATTGGAAATTGGTAGTCATTATGGCAAAATATATGGACATTCCTAAAAAGCTTGTGATAGAAGTACTGTATGATCCAACAGTTCTACTCTTGAGTATTTATCTGAATAAAATGAAAACATTATGACATTATTTTAAAGTGATACGTGTACTCCAATGTCAAGAGCAGCATTATTTACAATTGCCAACACCTGCCAACAGATGAATGGATAAAGGAGTAGTGGTATACGCAGTGGAATATTATTTAGCCCTAAAAAATGAAATGTATTTGCAACATTAGGTTCCTATGGGTGAACCTATAGAAAATTATGCTAAGTGAAATAAGTCAGACAGGGAAAGACAAATACTGTAGGTTATCCCTCATATGTGGAGTCTAAAAAATACATGAATGTATTTAAAATAAAATAGAAACAGACTCACAGATATACATAACAAAATACTGGTTACCAGTGGGGAGAGGGAAGCAGGGAGAGGCAAGATAGGGGTATTAGATTAAGAGGTACAAACTACTATGAATAAAATAGATAAGCAACAAGAGTATTTTGTATACCATATACACTGTTTGTAATAACTATGTGGTAATCTATAAAAAGATTGAAGAATCACTGTTGTATGTGTGCTGTGCTTAGTTGCTCAGTAGTGTCTGACTTTTTGTGACCCCATGGACTAGAGCCCACCAGGCTCCTCTGTCCGTGGGGATTCTCCAGGCAAGAATACTAGAGTGGGTTGCCATGCCCTCCTCCAGGGGGTTTTCCCAACCCAGGGATCAAACCCAGTCTCTTGCATTACAGGCAGATTCTTTACCAGCTGAGCCACGAGGGAAGCCCAAGAATACTGGAGTGAGTAGCCTATTCCTTCTCTAGGGGATCTTCCCAACCCAGGAATCGAACCCTGTGGGGTCTCCTGCATTGCAGGCATATTCTTTACCAGCTGAGCTACAAGGAAAGTCTACTATGTTGTATACCTGGAACTAAATAATACTTAAATCAACTAGAATATGCTTGCATGCTCAGTCATGTCCAACTCATTGTGACACCATGGACTGTAGTCCCCCAGGCTCCTCTGTCCTTGGAATTTCCTAGGTATGAATACTGGAGTGGATTGCCATTTCCTCCTCCAGGGGAATTTCCCCACCCAGGGATTGAATCCACATGTCCTACATTGGCAGGCAGATTCTTTATCACTTGAGCTATTGGGGAAATCCGGTATCTTGTCTATGTTTCTCAGAAGGCAGTATAGCAATCAGTATGTAGAAGTTGTTTATTTATTTGCAGAACAAATAAATAACTTGCATGCAAGAGTGCAGTGGGAAAATGGGCACAGATTGGGGGAGAAACTTCTTTTGGGTGTTGATGGGGTGCTGTCATTGTCAGTTAACTGTTGCCAGTGAAGCTGGTGGATGTTGATGCAGGTGTGGAAAATCAGACATCTTGCATCCTGCTAGCTGAAGATTTTGACAGTCTGTTCACTTCCTGAGGCTGCAGTTTCATCCACAGCCCCATGGGAGCTGGGCTTCAGAACCACTTTTTTTCTTTGATTTAGGAACAGATGAGACGTTCTGTGTCACTTCACTCAGTGCCCTGCTTCAGATTCTGCAACCCCATCTTTTTCCTTCTGCTATGCACCTGCACTCGCTCCCTTGGCTCTTCTTTTTCACACAAATGAGCAGATCCCTTACACCTTTAATTAGGAATGGCATAGGTGAAATTCGGAAAAGCATCTTTCTGCCTCCAGTAGCAAATCCTGCGAGCAAGTCATTTGTTCTGACTGGTGAGCTGTGGAAGCCAGGCTGGGTGGTATTAGACATTTTTTTCTTTTTTTTGTTTAAGTCTGGGGGAAAGCTGCACCCTAAATTGACTTATAATTTCCCTGGAGAAAGACAAATCACCAAATTATTTGGGAACTGGTTAACTCTAGCTGAGAGCTAGGGTTAAGTGCTAGGGAAGGAGGAGTGGAGAGGGCAAGCCTGTGCACTTAATCCACTTTGGGTTGACTTTTACTCTAACCTGCTGGAGGCAGAGCTAATGCTCCTGTGTTTGACCAGCACTTAGAGGGGTATAGTGGTGCTAAGTTACACGAAGGGCACTAAGGGATTCCGTGAGAAAACTGGATGTCCTTTGCCGCCCCACACACAGCCAGTAGTTTGTGTTCCTTGCTGCTTTAGTGCTCCTTGAAAAAACAGGGGTGGCATTGATTTCTTTTGTTTGTGGATGTTAAATGCTGCTGCATTTTCTTGCCTCTCAAGAGAAGCCTATAAAATCAAAGGCTCCACAGAGATGGAGACTCAAGGGACCTCTGTCGTTGTAGGGAGAAGGGCAAGGAAGAGATTTTAGTTTTTCCCATAGGCCTATTTACTCTTGGCTATTTTAGTATGATTTCAGGGAATAAGTCTTGGTGCATCCCTGTCTATGGAGGAGCGAAGAATTGAATCTTAGGGAAATGGGCGAAACCACTTTTCCTCCTGCAGTAATTCAAAGAGTATTTGTCAGCGGAAAAGGGGAAGACGTGGGGAAGAATGGGTTTAGGATTAGGGGCAGGGAGGGATAGATGAGGTGTTCGGTTTTGTATTTGTTAAATTTGAGATGTCAAAGAGAATTGTGCCCAGGGTTGTTTAATCTGATCTACCAATTTATTTGTGTATCATGGCATAAGCATCTACTTTAATGCAGATGTTCAGTGTATTTTGACCAGTTTTCTTCTTTGCCATTCTTTAAAAAATTATCCTAATTATTCATGTACTGTTATTCTTGTATTGAAATTTTAAAATAAGTTACAGTGCCCTAAAAATTCTTGGGAGTTTGCTTAACTTTTTAATAACATTGAGTCTTACCGTAATGTCTTCTTTCTCCATTTATTCAAAAATTTAAACATAAATTATTATATTAAACATATTAATATATTATATACTAATTTATTAATATATATTAATACATTTAAAAATCTTATATTGATTTATAAAATTTCTTATGTAGATGTGATCATTTTCTCCATAAATGTTCTACACATTCTCATTAGGTTTATTCCTAGATGTTTTACACTGTTTATTTCTATCATGAATGTTCTCTTTTTTACTTATTAAAATTTCTAATTGATATTGTTTCTCAAAATAATACTATTTATTTTTGCATGTAGATTTTATATCTAGCACCCTTCTATTAGATCTAGTGTTTTCTGGTGATTTTCTTGTGTTTTCTATGTAGATAAATATATAATCTACCTATATAATTTTTATTCATGCTCTAATCATCATCACTCTTTGTTCTTATTGAATTTGGGGCACATTCCATATAATAGTCAACCATAGTAGTCATTTTAGGCTTTCTTCTTTTATTGACTTTTTTTTTAATATATATATATTTTTATTTGTTTTGCCATACATTGACATGAATCCACCATGGGTGTACATGTTTTCCCCTTCCAGAACCCCCCTTCCACCTCTCTCCCCATCCCATCCCTCTGGGTCATCCCGGTGCACTAGCCCCGAGCACCCTGTATCATGCATTGAACCTGGACTGGCGATTCGTTTCACATATGATAATTTACATGCTTCAATGCCATTCTCCCATATCATCCCACCCTCTCCCTCTCCCATAGAGTCCATTATACTGTTCTATTTATCTGTATCTCTTTTGCTGTCTCGCATACAGGGTTATCTTTACCAATTGACTAAATACCATATATATGTGTTGGTGTACTGTATTGGTGTTTTTCTTTCTGGCTTACTTCACTCTGTATAATAGGCTCCAATTTCATCCACCTCATTAGAACTGATTCGTATTCTTTTTAATGGCTGAGTAATAGTCCATTGTGTATATGTACCACAGCTTCCTTATCCATTTGTCTGCTGATGGACATCTAGGTTGCTTCCATGTCCTGGCTATTATAAACAGTGCTGTGATGAACATTGGGGTACACATGTCTCTTTCAATTCTGGTTTCCTCGGTGTGTATGCCCAGCAGTGGGATTGCTGGGTCATATGGGAGTTCTATTTCCAGTTTTTTGAGGAATCTCCACACTGTTCTCCACAGTGGCTGTACTAGTTTGCATTCCCACCAACAGTGTAAGCTGCTAAGTCGCTTCAGTCGTGTCCAACTCTGTGCGACCCCATAGAAGGCAGCCCACCAGGCTCTGCCGTCCCTGGGATTCTCCAGGCAAGAATACTGGAATGGGTTGCCATTTCCTTCTCCAATACATGAAAGGGAAAAGTGAAAGTGAAGTTGCTCAGTCGTGTCCGACTCTTAGCGACCCCATGGACTGTAGCCTACCAGGCTCCTCCGTCCATGGAATTTTCCAGGCAACAGTACTGGAGTGGGGTGCCATTGCCTTCTCCGTCAACAGTGTAAGAGGTTCCCTTTTCTCCACACCCTCTCCAGCATTTAATGCTTGAGGTCTTTTGGATAGCAGCCATTCTGATGGGCGTGAAATGGTACCTCATTGTGGTTTTGATTTGCATTTCTCTGATAATGAGTGATGTTGAGCATCTTTTCATGTGTTTGTTAGCCATCTGCATGTCTTCTTTGGAGAAGTGTCTGTTTAGTTCTTTTTCCCACTTTTTGATTGGGTCGTTTATTTTTCTGGAATTCAGCTGCAGGAGTTTGTATATTTTTGAGATTAATTGTTTGTCCATTGCTTCATTTGCTATTATTTTCTCCCATTCCGAGGGCTGTCTTTTCACCTTGCTTATAGTTTCCTTTGTTGTGCAAAAGCTTTTAAGTTTAATTAGGTCACATTTGTTTATTTTTGCTTTTATTTCCAATATTGTGGGAGGTGGATCATAGAGGATCCTGCTGTGGTTTATGTCGGAGAGTGTTTTGCCTGTGTTTTCCTCTAGGAGTTTTATAGTTTCTGGTCTTATGTTTAGATCTTTAATCCATTTTGAGTTTATTTTTGTGTATGGTGTTAGAAAGTGTTCTAGTTTCATTCTTTTACAAGTGATTGACCAGTTTTCCCAGCACCACTTGTTAAAGAGATTGTCTTTTCTCCATTGTATGTTCTTGCCTCCTTTGTCAAAGATAAGGTGTCCATAGGTGCGTGGATTTATCTCTGGGCTTTCTATTTTGTTCCATTGATCTATATTTCTGTCCTTGTGCCAGTACCATACTGTCTTGATGACTGTGGCTTTGTAGTAGAGCCTGAAGTCAGGCAGGTTGATTCCTCCAGTTCCATTCTTCTTTCTCAAGATTGCTTTGGCTATTCAAGGTTTTTTGTATTTTCATACAAATTGTGAAATTATTTGTTCTAGTTCTCTGAAGAATACCATGGGAAGCTTGATAGGGATTGCATTGAATCTATAGATTGCTTTGGGTAGTATACTCATTTTCACTATATTGATTCTTCCGATCCATGAACACGGTATATTTCTCCATCTGTTTGTGTCCTCTTTGATTTCTTTCACCAGTGTTTTATAGTTTTCTATATATAGGTCTTTTGTTTCTTTAGGTAGATACATTCCTAAGTATTTTATTCTTTTCGTTGCGATGGTGAATGGAATTGTTTCCTTAATTTCTCTTTCTGCTTTCTCGTTGGTGTATAGGAATGCAAGGGATTTCTGTGTGTTAATTTTATATCCTGCAACTTTACTATATTCATTGATTAGCTCTGGTAATTTTCTGGTGGAGTCTTTAGGGTTTTCTATGTAGAGGATCATGTCATCTGCAAACAGAGTTTTACTTCTTCTTTTCCTATCTGGATTCCTTTTATTTCTTTTTCTGCTCTGATTGCTGTGGCCAAAACTTCCAAAACTATGTTGAATAGTAGTGGTGAGCGTGGGCACCCTTGTCTTGTTCCTGATTTTAAAAGCAAAGCTTTTAAGTTTCTACTGGTAATAACATTGACTCTAGGTGTTGGATAGATGCCCTTTTCAGGTTAAAGCAGTGCTTTTCTAATCTTTTCTTCTTAACAATAATTCATGGTAAGTTTTACTGAAAGCTGCTTCTGTGTCTCTTGGGAAGCATCTGTGTTTTATTTCAGTCTATTAATGTGAATTACGTTTACAGGTATTTGTTCCCCTTCTTTCTTTCATTCCCTTCTCCCTCCTCTTCTCCTCTCTCTTCCCCTTATCTCAGGTAGAGAAAATTGAATTACTTACACTCCCCAAAGTATGGGACACTTCCAGCCTTGATCTGTCAAGGTCTTTTTTTTTTTTTTTTAACTATTATTATTCTTTTCACTGTAACTCCCATTTTACCTTCTATTTGTATATCTAGAGATACACATATCCTTGAGAAACAGCAGGCGTCGTATGTTGGGTGTTTGTGTTTAATTCACTTGAAAGTTATTGTGCCATCATCATGTTTTTTTTTGTTTCATTCAACACTGTGGTCTTTATCATTATTATATCTATACTACTACATATACACAGACATAATTTTAAAATCAGTTGCCTTTAGTAATATGATAGAAATCTATTATATTACTTCTGGTGTGATTATACAGAGAATTCAGTGTTACAAAAAACTACATTTTACTTACCCATTCCCCTAATGATGGACTTAGGTTACTTCCCATGGTTTGGTACCACAAACAGTGTTGTGATGAATATCCTTGTTCGTGTTTCCATAGGACCTTTGGAATATATTAAATATATAGATGAAAGTGTGGCATGTTTGCTAGGTTTTCTAATATTAGCCATTTCTTACATTTCTATGAACAATCCTACTTGGTCATCAGTTAGAATGCTTTCAGCTATAGACAGAAATTTCGGACTCCTGTTGGCTTCAACATTGGAAAAATTTATTCTCTCACACTATAAGATGCCATAACTTAGAGCTTCTGCACACTGTTTAATCCAGTGGCTCAACAGCAGTATCAGGTTCCTTCCATCTCTCTTCTCTGGCGTCTTCCACACTGGCATTACCCTTGACCAGAGTTCCAAGGTTCACATGCATGTACTGCAGTGCCCACTTTGACTCCTTTTTAAAGGAAGGAAACATTTCCCAAAAACTTCCACCTCTACCCTCAGCAGACTCTTCTGTGCTTCATTGGGCATAATTATATCACATGCCGAGGGAAGCAAAGCCATCCCAAGTGGTTTAGATGAGTAACTCTTAAACCTGGCTGCATAATTAGAATCACTTGGAAGCTTTAAAAAATAAATCGGAACCTATCAATTCTGCTTATCCGAACTGTATTGACTAGTATTTTATCTAAATTTCTCACTACCTTCTCAGTGTCTTTTGGGGTTGTTGGTCTGTCTGAATTTTTAAATTCTTTGGTTTATATTTTTTATGATCACTAGTCTCTGCAAGTATTTACTGTCAGCTGTATCAGAAGTAATTTATCCTTAACCACTTCCTGTGTTACTTCTGTCTTTTCTTTTTGTGCCTTCGAATCAGTGGCATGTTCCTCTCATGGCACAAGGCAGGGGCACAAGAGGGAAATCCCAACTATGCAAGCACATTTCAAGCCCGAGTTCATGGTAAACTTTCTCATATCTCATTTTTCAGATGAAGTCACATAGTTAAGTCCAAACACAAGGAGTACACACTTTTATCACACCTACCATAAGGCCATTGTTGGGTTGAGGGTAATATATTGCACAGGAAAATGATGGAGTAAGACCAGTGATTCAGTCTACCTCAGGCAGGAAGGGAAGAGGACAGTTTAGTGGTTCTTGTAGCCAAAGAAGAAGAGAATGGGCAATTCTGTCAAAAGCTGTAGAAAGGCCACAGACTAGTAGGCTTTTTTTAAAGGCTACTTAATATGGCCTAGAGGCCACTGGTGATTTTTAGAAGAGATAAAAACTGTTGGCGGATAAAAGTTGGATTAGAGGGAGTTAAGAATGAGATGGTAGAAAATTCATAGTTGATAAACCATGTTTATGGAGAGCTGGAAAAGGGAAGAAAAGAACCTACTCCTTTTTTTTTTTTTAATAAAATGGAAACTCTGAGTAGACATAAAATGATTCCTAACATGCGTAACCAGTAGTTAAGGAGTAATTATAATAGACTGGGCAGAGGAATGGTATGTAGACTAGATGAAAAGCTACCTTTAATCATCACCACCACATCTAACATTATTAAGCATTTGCTGTGGCCCAGGTATGGTACTTTACTATGGATTATCTTACTTAAGCCTTAAAATAACTGTAAAAGTATACAGAATGTTTGGTCTGTATACGAAAGTATGAACACAAGTTCAAAGGGAGTAAGTAAATAGCCTAGATCTACCCAGCTAATAAGTGGCAGAGCTGGTACCAGCATCCAAAGGCAGTTTTAGTCATCCTAAGGAAGGGTGGTGTGGAGGAGTGAGTTGAAGTGATGATGATTTCTGTCCCCTCAAGTCTAAGGATCTCACAACTATGAAGCTTGTTGGTGCTGAGAAGGGAGAGAAACAGGCAGCTAGCATAGGAAGAATGTATAAATACTGCCGAGGACTGCAGTGATATTAGAAAGGTTCACTCTGCAGTGGGCCAGCTCTCATCCCCCTCTGTCAGAGACCTTCACCCTGACAGTGGATACTAAGAAAGGACCTAAGATGGGAGACCTGACATGCCACTAATGAGGTATGTGACGCTGGGACCAGGATAAGAACACTGGGGGAAGCTGGCTGACTGAAAGGGGCTGCAGCTGTTAGCCGAGATGTAAGTACATTTAAAATAGGGGTTTGGGGAGGGCATTCAGATGACACTGCTCACAATGGGAAAAGGGAGCTGAAAATCTTTGCTGGGAGACTACCCTATGCTTTTTCATCCCAATTCTTGTGCTGGGGAAGTCCACAATGTTCTGGGTTCAGAGAAAACCATCAAACCTAAATCACGTCTTGGATGTTGAAAACCACCAGAAACGGTTTTGGGGGTGGGGTGGGAGGGAGGGACAGCACTAGGCCATTTCATGGCGTCAATTGCTTCTACTTCCATATGTGAGGAAATAACTGGACTGGACTTGTTCTCCTACTGAAAAAGCTAGAACAACCAGGTAGAGTCTATATAACAACTCTTTTCAGATACCAGACAACAGGCAGTGCATTTTTCTGACCCCTCTGAGAAGGGAAACAAGTGAGGTGAGCCCTATGGGAGTATTAGCTTTCTGTCTGGAGGCACTTACTGGACCACAGTACAGACTCAAGCTTAGCATGGTGGTATCACTGAATTTAGGAGATAGAAATGAGAATTTGGAGAGGCTGAGGTGGCTGGAATGTGCTATGTAGAAAATGCTCAGGATTTGCATAGAGGTCCTCTTGTGTCTACTTCTGAGTACTAACTGTGGGGTGAAACCACACGAGGCAGGCAAAGAAAGAGTGCCTGTAAGTTGAATAATTCCTAGAGGTGATACAGGGTTAGTAGAAGTGTGAGTTCTAATCAGCCAGAGTGGAGGCTTCTTGATGAAGACTGAGGGCAATCCAAACCCCCAAAGAGTCAAGCTTAGTCATAGAATTAAATGAGTCCTAGAGTAAACTCGGCTTGTGTGTTAGTCACTCTGTCGTGTCTGACTCTGAGACCCCATGGACTGTAGCCCGCCAGGCTTCTCTGTCCATGGACTTCTCCAGGCAAGAATACTGGAGTGGATTGCCATTCACTGCTCCAGGGGATCTTCCCAACTCAGGGATCAAACCTGTGTCTTCCGCTTTGCAGGCAGATTCTTTTACCATCTGAGCCATCAGGGAAACCCAAACTCTGCTTATTAAGATTCTAATAAAACTTAAAAGATCAAGCTGATGTGCAAGTAAATTAACTGCCTTAGAGAACATAGCCCAACACTCATTAAAGACAATAAAATCCAACATTCAATAGCATAAAAGACACAATTTCCAGTACCCAGTCCAAAATTATTAGACATGCATTAGAGCAAAAAAAAAAAAAGTCCATAATTAAGAGAAAGATCAGTTAATAGAAAGAGGCTCAAAATGGTAGTTAAGATATAATGAGCAGATAAGCCCATTAAAAGAGCTATTATAAATATGCATGTAATTGTAGTCTCTGAAAGGGAGGAGAGTAAAAAAACAAAATAGGAATAATGACTAAAATCTTTCTAAGTTTTATGACAATTGTAAGTTCACATATCCAAGCAGCTCAACAATCCCCAATCAGGATAAACACACACAAAAGAAAATTACATCAAAAGAATTACTGGTCAAATTACTGAAAACAGTTTATAAACAGAAAATTTTAAGAACAGATAGAAAAATACTATATACAGACATAAAACATTACTTATAGGGGAATAAAGATAACAATGTCCAGATACTTCTTGTCAGAAACTTTTTTAGATGGAAGAAAATGAAATGTTGTCTTTAAAATGCTGAAACAAAAACAACCACCAAATAAGTGAAAGTCGCTCAGTTGTGTCCAACTCTTTGCGACCCCGTGGACTATACAGTCCATGGAACTCCCCAGGCCAGAATACTGAGGTGGGTAGCCTTTCCCTTCTTCAGGGGATCTTCCCATCCCAGCGATCAAACCCAGGTCTTCCGCATTGCAGGTGGATTCTTTACCAGCTGAGCCACAAGGGAAGCCCTAATAAGCTATTAACCTAAACCACAAATAAACTGTTAACCTGGACCTCTATATACAGTAAAAAATAGCCTTTAGGAACAAATATGAAATGAAAACTTTTTCAGAGAAACAAAGCTGACAGAATCCTTCACCAGCAGACCTGAAATGCAAGTTCTTAAGATGCAAGGTGACTAATATCAATGAAACTTAGATCCCCACAGGTGAGGGAAGAGCATTATGTGGGGGTAAATACAGAACAACAGAGTAAAAAGCAACCTCAGAAGGTGATATGCTTTATAAGTTCGTTCATATAACGTTCTTGAAACAACAAAATGGTCAAATGGAGAACAGATGGGTGGTTGCTGTGGTTAAGTAAGAGGGCCTGGGAGGGAAGTGTGTGTGTGGCTGAACAAGGGAAACTTGAATCCTGGTGGTTTTGGAAAGGTGCTAAGACAGTACTTCAATGGAGAAATAATCTTTTCAACAAATGGTGCTAAAAACTTGTTATTCATACTTAAAAATGAACCTCAACCTTTGATCCACACTAGACACAAAAATTAACTTGAAATATATAAAAAATTATGAAACTATAAAACTTACAGAAATCATAGGAAATCTTTGCAACCATGGGGTAGGCAGAGATTTCTTAGGGCGCATCAAGTTTGAAACATAAAAGAAAAAATGGATGCATTGGACTTCATCAAAAACATTAAAAAGGACACTGTTAAAATGAAATTTCTAGCCATAGATGAAAATAACTTAGCTGATAAAGGATTTGAATCCAGAATACATGAAGAACTCATACAACTCAGTAATAAAAAGTCAATTCAATTTTTTAAATAGGCAAAAGACTTGGACAGCCACTTCACTAGAGAAGATGTATGAATGGCCAAAAAGCACATGAAAAGATGCTCCATTTACTTTAGTCATCAAGGAAATGCAATTTAAAATCAGTGAGATAGCCACTTTAGGATGACTAAAATTAAAGACTTCAACCCTCATTTATTGCTGATGATTATGCAAAATGATATTGAATATTTGGGGAGTTAGGGCTTCCCTTGTGGCTCAGGTCATGTACGGTTGTGAGAGTTGGACGGTGAAGAAAGCTGAGTGCTGAAGAATTGATGCTTTTGAACTGTGGTGTTGGAGAAGACTCTTGAGAGTCCCTTGGACTGCAAGGAGATCCAACCAGTCCATCCTAAAGGAGATGAGTCCTGGGTGTTCATTGGAAGGACTGATGTTGAAGCTGAAACTCCAATACTTTGGCCACCTCATGCGAAGAATTGACTCATTGGAAAAGACCCTAATGCTGGGAAGGACTGGGGGCAGGAGGAGAAGGGGACGACAGAGGATGAGATGGTTGGATGGCATCACCGACTCGATGGACGTGGGTTTGGGTAAACTTCGGGAGTTGGTGATGGACAGGGAGGCCTGGTGTGCTGCGGCTTGTGGGGTCGCAAAGAGTCGGACACGACTGAGCGACTTTCACTTCACTTGATGCTTTCTTATGAAGTTAAGCATATACTTACCGTAAAATCCTATGTATCCCACTTCTATGTAGTTACCAAAGAGCATTGAGAACTTATGTCCACACTAAAACTTGTACCTTAATGATCATAAAAATCCAAATCAAAAATCCCAAATGTTCATAAGCAGATGAGTGGATAAACAAATCTTAATATATTCATATGGGGTAATATTATCAATAATTTTTTAAAAAAGCAATGAACCATAGATACCCATGACAACACAGTTGAATATCACATATATTAGGCTGAGTTTGTTTAAAACCCAGTTCCAAAGTGGTACATACTGTATGGTTTAACTGATATGAAATTATGGAAAAGGCAAAACTGTCCTATAAGGACCTAAAGCAGATCAATAGTTGCCTGAAGCTAGGCTTTGGGCATAAAGATGCACAAGGGAAATTTTGGGTGTAATAAAAATATTCTCTATCTTGATGATGTTGGTGGTTACATTTGTCAAAATTTATCAAACTGTAACCTTCAAATGGGGACATTTTGTCTCATATAAGTTACACCTCAATAAAGTTGTTTTTTAGAAAGCAACATTATCTAGTTGCTTTTCATTCTACCTCTGGCACACAGCCCCATTCACCAGGTTGAAACAGAGTGCCTGGAGGTGCTTCATTCCATTCTTAATATTGCCTAGGTTTTATATGGCATTTTAACACATATATTTGTATGTATGTGTATTATACATATATATGCACTTCTGTTCATATGCTTTATTGGAATAAAGCTCACGTACCATATAATTCACACATTTAAAGTGTACAATTCAACAGTTTTTACAAAGTTCACTGAGCGGTGAAAGCATCTCTACTGTTGATTTTAAAATATTTTTGTAACCCTCAAAAGAAACCCCGTACCCATTTGCAGTCACTTCCTATGAATTACACCATTACAATATGTGGCTTTTCTGACTAGGTTATTTTGCTTAGAATATTTTCAAAGTTCATTTATGTTGTAGCATGTATCAGGACATCATTTCTTTTTATTGCTGAATAATATTACATTGTGTGGATGTATTCCACAGCTTATTCACCCTTTCACAGTGGATGGACATACAAGCTGTTCACACTTTCCTTGGCTACTGTGCATAATGCTGCTATGCACATTCATGTTCAAGCTTTGGAGTAGATGTATGTTTCCATTTCTGTGGGGTGTACACCTAGGAGCAGAATTGATGGGCGAGGACTGCCACACTGTTTCCCAAAGCACTTGCAGCTTTTTACATTCCTGCCAGCAGTTTACTAGGGTCCACTGTCTGCATCGTCACCAACACTTGCCTTTTTTTTTTTTAACACCAAAAACATTCTGTATTGGGGTATATCCAATTAACAATGTTGTGATAGTTTCAGGTGAACAGTGAAGGGTCTCAGCCATACCTACACATGTTTCCATTCTCCCAAAAACCCCACTCCCATTCAGGCTGGCACATAACACTAAGCAAGGTTGCTGGGGGGAAGGGATAGTTAAGGACTTTGGGAAGGTCATGTACACACTGCTGTATTTAAAATAGATAACCAACAAAAACCTATTGTATAGCACTTGGAACTCTGCTCAGCACTTACCTTTTTGACTATCACCCTTCAAGTGGTATGAAGTGGTATCTCATTGTGGTTTTGATTTCCATTTCCTTGATGATTAATCATGTTGAGCAACTTTTAATGTGTCTATTGACCATTTGTATATCTTTTTCAAGAGGAATATCTACTCAGTTCATTTGCCTATTTTGTAATTATATTTAAAATTATTGAGTTGTAACAGTTCTTTATATATATTCTGGATACAAATCTCTTAACAGATATATGGTTCATAGATATTTTCTTCTATTCTGTGGGTTGTATTTTCACTTGTTTGATGGTATTTTTTGCAACACAAAGTTTTTAGTTTTCATATAATCCAGTTTATTTTTTCTTGTGCATTCAGTTCAGTTCAGTTGCTCAGTCGTGTCCGACTCTTTGCAACCCCATGAATTGCAGCACACCAGGCCTCTCTGTCCATCACCAACTCCCGGAATCTACCCAAACCCATGTCCATCGATTTGGGGATGCCATCCAACCATCTCATCCTCTGCCGTCCCCTTCTCCTCCTGCCCCCAATCCTACCCAGAATTAGGGTCTTTTCCAATGAGTCAACTCTTCACATGAGGTGGCCAAAGTATTGGAGTTTCAGCTTCAACATCAGTCCTTCCAATGAACACCCAGGATTGATCTCTTTTAGGATGGATTAATTGGATCTCCTTGCAGTCCAAGGGACTCTCAAAAGTCTTCTCCAACACCACAGTTCAAAAGCATCAATTCTATGGCACTCAGCTTTCTTCACCGTCCAACTCTCACATCCACACATGACCACTGGAAAAACCATAGCCTTGACTAGACGGACTTTTGTTGGCAAAGTAATGTCTCTGCTTTTAAATATGCTATCTAGGTTGGCCATAACCTTCCTTCCAAGGAGTAAGCATCTTTTAATTTCATGGCTGCAGTCACCACCTGCAGTGATTTTGGAGCCCCCAAAAATAAAGTCTGACACTGTTTTCCCTGTTTCCCCATCTATTTCCCAAGAAGTGATGGGACCAGATGCCATGATCTTAGTTTTCTGAACGTTGAGCTTTAAGCCAACTTTTTCACCCTCCTCTTTCACCTTCATCAAGAGGCTCTTTAGTTCTTCTTCACTTTCTGCCATAAGGGTGGTGTCATCCGCATATTTGAGGTTATTGATATTTCTCCCAGCAATCTTGATTCCAGCTTGTGTTTCTTCCAGCCCAGCGTTTCTCATGATGTACTCTGCATATAAGTTAAATAAGCAGGGTGACAATATACAGCCTTGATGTACTCCTTTTCCTATTTGGAACCAGACTGTTGTTCCATGTCCAGTTCTAACTGTTGCTTCCTGACCTGCATACAGGTTTCTCAAGAGACAGGTCCGATGGTCTGGTATTCCCATCTCTTTCAGAATTTTCCACAGTTTATTGTGATCCACACAGTCAAAGGCTTTGGCATAGTCAATAAAGCAGAAATACATGTTTTTCTGGAACTCTCTTGGTTTTTCGATGATCCAGCGGATGTTGGCAATTTGATCTCTGGTTCCTCTGCCTTTTCTAAAACCAGCTTGAACATCTGGAAGTTCACGGTTCACATATTGCTGAATCCTGGCTTGGAGAATTTTGAGCATTACTTTACTAGTATGTGAGATGAGTGCAATTGTGCAGTAGTTTGAGCATTCTTTGGCATTGCCTTTCTTTGGGATTGGAATGAAAACTGCCCTTTTCCAGTCCTGTGGCCACTGCTGAGTTTTCCAAATTTGCTGGCATATCGAGTGCAGCACTTTCACAGCATCACCTTTGTGTCATAATTAAGAAGGGTTTGCCTAACTTATGGTCATAAACATATACAGTTGGTTTTTTTTCTAAGAGTTTAATAGTTTTACCTCTTATTGTTTGATCTATGATTCATTTTGGTTAATTTTTCTGTATGGTATGAGAAAGGGATCCAACTTCATTCTTTTGTATATTATAATCCAATGGTCCCAGCACCATTTGTTAAGAAACTATTCTTTCCCCATTGAATTTTATTGGTATACTACATGCATTAAAAAAAAAAAAAAAACCTAAGTATGGTCTTTAACATAATTCTTGGATTCATATTTAGCTTATGCATCTATCAGCTGCCTGCAGAGGAGAATAATAAGGATCAAAATGGGAATTTCCCCATCTTATTTGATTGCGGTTTTTCCCACAGGCTAAATTTCTACATAAAATATCTATCTTAAGGGGTTGGGGAAAAGTAAGAGACAGCCTTTGTTCTGCTTTAAAGAACAGAAGTTCTGAGCTGTGCCCTTCTCCTAACTCTGGGAAATGCGACAAGAATGGAGGAAGCTGGGCAGGAACCAGCAGAGCAACCCACACACCTAGCTTCCATCCCATCTGGAAGGAATGGGACTGCTTTCCAAAGTCCTTATTTATTACACAAAATGCATTTATTAGCAAGAAAAATAGCATTAATGAGTTGCGAGGCTTAACTGTGGCCTTGTGTGTACACTGTGAACATTTAGGCATCAAATGGACAATTTCTGATGAATAAGAGGCTGCTTTTTAAAAAACAAAACCTTGTTCCCACTACCCTAGAACCTGATCATTTTGTTTGCAGCATAATGTTTTGGAAAGATTACAAGCTTTGAGCTTGAGCAAGTTGTTAACAGATTTAAATCTGGATTTGATACTGTTTCTGTGCTTAAAAACTGGATGACTTGAGCATATCTAAACCCTTTGAGTTCCATTTCAATTATAAAATGGGATAATGATAAACTACCTTGCAGTATTATTGTGAGGAGTGAATTAATGAGCTGTCACATGAAAGTACTTGGTCCAGACCTGGCACACACTCTGCACTGGGAGAAATATGTGCCCAGGACTCTGCTAGGTAAAGAGCATGAGCTTGGTGGGTGCATTGATAGGCTCACCAGGTAAATCAGACCAGGTCTCTCTGTCCCTTGGCAGATCTGAACTTAGAATTTCCATTTTGGGAAGCTCTCCATGGATTCAAGGAAGTTCTCTTGGCTATTCTTTACTTTCTTGGGAAATTAGTTGACTGCCCCCTTTTAACCTTCCAATAGAAGTCATCACAGCCTAACTCAACATGCATGCCCTGAAAGTCCCTCCTCTTACCTTCTAAGACAGGACAGGTTCCATCAGCATTTGGTTTTCTTGCCAGACAGCCCACTGGCTCCAGGGCATCTGAGTGGAGGAAGGGGACATTCCTATCAGGTTATACATTTCAGTTCAGTTCAGCCGCTCAGTCGTGTCCGACTGTTTGCGACCCCATGAATCGCAGCACGCCAGACCTCCCTGTCCATCACCAACTCCTGGAGTTTACCCAGACTCATGTCCATCGAGTCGGTGATGCCATCCAGCCATCTCATCCTCTGTCGTCCCCTCCTCCTCCTGCCCCCAATCCTTCCCAGCATCAGGGTCTTTTCTAATGAGTCAGCTCTTCGCATCAGGTGGCCAAAGTATTGGAGTTTCAGCTCAGTCCTTCCAGTGAACACCCAGGACTCATCTCCTTTAGGATGGACTGGTTGGATCTCCTTGCAGTCCAAAGGACTCTCAAGAGTCTTCTCCAACACCACGGTTCAAAAGCATCAATTCTTCGGCGCTCAGCTTTCTTCACCGTTCAACTCTTACATCCATACATGACTACTGGAAAAACCATAGCCTTGACTAGACGGACCTTTGTTGGCAAAGTAATGTCTCTGCTTTTTAATATGCTATCTAGGTTGGTCATAACTTTCCTTCCAAGGAGTAAGCATCTTTTAATTTCATGGCTGCAGTCACCATCTGCAGTGATTTTGGAGGTTCCCAATAAGTGGGGAGCTGAGGTGTCCCCAGATTGGGATAAGAACCTCTCCTTCACGTTCGCTAAGTGTTTCTTTAATGTTGCCCTTCGCACAAGGTCAGGGACCGGGTTTTATTTCTGTTTGTATGCCAAGTGCCCAGCACAGTATATCCATCACGTAAATGGATGCTTGTGGATGTTTTAAGTAAAGTGTGAAGGAATACTTACCAGTCCTATCTCTAACTATTGAAAATATCCAGGTAAACCTTCTTGCCCTTAGACTCAGATCCCTGGGTGGTACGACTTGGTTTCATCCAAGGGTCTGGCCTCATGCATAAACAAAGTAGGCATCCATTCTCACGATGTGATTTATGGAGTGATTTGTGACTCCCATTTATTCCTTTTTAAAAAATGAAGTATAGTTGATTAACACTGTTATGTCTTAGATGCACAATATAGTGATCCAATATTTTTACAGATTATACTTCATTTAAAGTTATTTAAAAATATAGGTTGTATTCCCTGTGCTGTACATTACAACCTTATATCTTCTTCTATACCTAGTCAACTGTGCCTCTTAACTCCCTTCCCCAACATACTCCTCCCTCTCCTATCCCCACAGGTAACCTTTAGTTTGTTCTCTTTATCTATGACTCTGTGTCTCTTTCGTTATATTTGTTTGTTGTTTAATTTTTTTAGATTCCACATAGAAGTGAAAACATACTATGTTTGTCTTTCTCTGACTTTACGGAGCGTAATACTCTCTAGGTCCATCTCTGTTGTTGCAAATGGTGAAATTTCATTCTTTTATTATGGCTGAGTGACTCATTGGAAAAGACCCTGATGCTGGGAAAGATTGAAGGCAGGAGGAGAAGGGGATGACAGAGGATGAGATGGTTGGACGGCATTACCGACTCAATGGACATGAATTTGGGTAAACTCCAGGAGATGGTGATGGATAGGGAGGCCTGGCGTGCTACGGTCCATGGGGTCGCAAAGAGTCAGACACGACTGAGTAACTGAGCTGAACTGATACTCCGTTATGTGTGTATTTGTGTATGTACCCCACATCTTCTTTATCCATTCAGCTGTTGATGAGCACTTAGGTTGCTGCCATATTTTGGTCATTGTAACTAATTCTGTGGACATTGGGGTGCATGTATCCTTTCAGATTTGTGTTTTCATTTTCTTCAGATGTATTTCTTCTCTGTGGTTCTACATGCTAGAAATTTTTTAACAGGGGTGTAAAGCCTTTCATTAAAAAATATTAAATGAAGTTACTGGTGTGCACAACAATCTGTTGACCCAAATGTGCTCTAAGTCAGTGCTCCTCACATGTTAGTGTATATGCAGATCACCTGGGGATCTTGTTACCCTGCAGGTTCTAATGAGGCAGGTCTGGCATGAAGTTCATGGCTCTGTCATTCTACAGCGCTCCCACGTGATGCTGCTGCTCCTGGCCTGTGGACCATACTTTGAATGAAAGACTTTGTTATGGGCTGACTTGTTTCCCCGCAAAGTTCATATGTTGAGTCCTAACCCCCATATCTCAGAGTGTGACTCTGTTTGGAGATAGGGTCTTTAAGGAGGTAATTAAAATGAGATCTTTGTTGTTGTTCGGTCATTAAGTCGTGTCCGACTCTTTGCGACCCCATGGACTGCAGCACGCCAGGCTTGCCTGTCCGCTGTCACCTGGAGTTCGCTCAGATTCATGTCTATTGAGTTGATGATGTTATCCTCTGCTGCCCCCTACTCCTTTGCCCTCGATCTTGCCCAGCATCAGGGTCTTTTCCGGTGAGTCAGCTCTTCACATCAGGAAGCCAAAGTATTGGAGCTTCAGCATCAGTCCTTTCATTGAATATTCAGGGTTGATTTCCTTTAGGATTGACTGGTTTGTTCTCTATTAGGATGACCCTAATCTAGTATGACAGGTTTCCTTGTAAGAAGAGGAAATTAGGACACAGGCTCACACAGAAGGATAACAATAAAGGTGGATTCATCTGTAAACCAAGGAAAAGAGCCTCAGAAGAAACCAACTCTTCCAACACCTTGATCTCAGACTTCTGTCCTCGAGAACTGTGAAGAAATAAATGTTTGTGTTTAGGCCACTCAGCCTGTGGTAGTTTGTTATGGCTGCCCTAGTAAACTAATATAGGCTCTAAGCTGGGGCTTCTCAATTGAGATTGTATCCAGATTTTCTATGATGCTATACAAAGTTTAGATTTAAGACTTTCATTATTAGAGCTACTAGGTGAGCCTCTCTAAAGCACACACCAGGCCTGAGTATAAACCATCCCCCAAAACACTTTCTGTTACTGGAAGGTCTAGCAGGGGGTGGGATGAGGGGTGACTGTATGGTGATCACTGCAAAAGCTTGAACAAGGAGAAATTAGAATTCTACAGCGAGAACGTGCCCAAATGGATGATTTGTCCACATGGCTGACAGAGCCAAGGAAGAAAAGGGAGAAGCCAGACAAACATCCTTGCCTCCATCTGTATTCAGGGGCTTTAGTGTTTCATCCTACTCGGCTTTTTCACCGCCCCCCAACCCCGCCCCAGCTCCAAGTAGTCTGCCAGGTAGGCTGCCTCAGAGGTCAGTGGGGAAAACAGGTGTGGATTGGAGACTGCAGGGAAGACATGTCTCTGAACATCCATCTAAAGAACAAAGAAGCAAAAGATATTCAGTTCCTTTGAGGGGGTGTTTCTGGCTCTCCTGGGGGAATAAGAATGGGGATTACCCCAGCTGGGCTCTGGTTTGTGAAACTGCATGAAACGCTCCTCACAGATGTCTCTAAAGAGTGATTGATAATATGCTAAGCATGAGTTTAATGAGAAATTTTGACTCTAGCTAAATATGGAAACTAGGGGTTTTAGATGGCAGCTGCCCACTGAGTTTCTATAGCAAACTGAGCTGAGTGCTCAAGATTCAGGAGGAACTTTGGAAAGTGTCTTGATGTTGAAGGTGAAGTGACATATAGTGGAAGAGGCAGGGATGACTCCAGGATATCAGCACCGTTGCCTGGGACACAAGGTCACCTGCCAGCCAAGGAGCTTATTAGATTAAGGGGTAAGGTAGTTTCTTGACTCTCTTAAAAAAAAAAAAAGCTTGTGAAATCATTCTTTGAAATAGAGCTGTCCAACTGCAGTTCAAGTACTGGCAGGTGAAATCTCACTGAGAAAGTACTAAGCAAAAAAGTACTAAGAAAAAATATTACAGCAGAACTCAGCCACCTATATTGTGTGTGGAAACCTCGCCAACATTTCCAGCTGAGCCATGAGGCTCTGCTCTAGAAAATCAGCAGGTGGGTGAGGCAAGCAGGGGACCCTGAACATCCCATGAGGCTTACTGAGGCTGGGCCTGCTCTCCATGATGCTAATGGAGCAGCTTCCACCTCTGGCGAAGCAATATTGTTGATCGCTCATCTGCTCTATGTTTCATGTTTAGTTCCCAGCCTGAAAAGGGAGAATATGGTCAATCGCCCATCCTTAAAAATCAACAGGCATCTAGGGCCTGGATTTCCCTCTTCTCCCCAGGTGCTGCCTACAGCCACGGCCACTGTGCTCGCGCCTTTGGTGGAGCCGTTGGCCAGCACGGGGGAAGTGTTATTTGGGTGGAGGGAGGAAGCTCACATAGATAATGAGAGGTTTGAGAAAGTGTGGCTTCACATCTCTTTCCTTTTAAAATCTTTGGTTAGAACATCGCCTGAGAGACTCAGTCTTGGTCACCTTGCTGCAGTCTCTTCCCTTCCTTGCTGTGGTTCCTTCCCCCGGTCTCAGTGGGTGCCTTTGCCCAGGGCTGAGCTGTGGCCCAGTTTGGAGGTAGACAATTCTTTGGGTGATGCTTTTGAGAGTCAACTTTTCTGAATTTCCCCGCATTTGGCACCTTTGCCCTCTTTCTCCTTCGTCACTAGGCATTTGTATCCAAGTGTAGTAAGGTCAGAATGAATAAGGAGGGCAGTCTTTTCAAAAGAAAATTGCAGCGGGTAGGCTGGGGGTGATCATCAGGCATTTCTAGCATTGGCTAAATATTTATTGAGTTAGACTTCCTCTCCCTGGGGTTGTCGTAATACTAAAGCCAGGAATAAGGATAAGTGCTCGATTCCCTGTACTCATACAGGCTGATACAAGGTGCAACTTGTACTCAGGTGGACTGGCGCCAGGTTGGAGATACACTCTGTTGTCACTGATTGTGACTGGTGGATACCCACCAGCTGCCAGTCTGGTCTCCAGGCCTTCCGGACAAGCTCTGCCATCGCCCTGCTCATCCTGCCGTGGTTGTGGATTATCCCGGTCTCTCCTTTTCGTTGTTGTTGGCCATACTCTTGTTGGAGTCATTCTCCCCTCCTCCTGCACTAGATGAATTAGCTGAGCGTTGATATCCTCATTTGTAAACTGAAGGGCTCTTCCCTCTATTTTTGTTATTCTGTGAAATGAAGTAAAAACTTTCTCATTATGACTTGGTAATAAATGGAGATTGGGAGGAGACTCCATTATTGTGTTATATAACACTCGGCTTTGTGGATTTCAAGTTAACGTGTGAATGCCAAATATAAAGACTCCTTTTGCTGATGTTTTCCTACTTAACATTGTCAGGTGAGAGTGGCACGTTGCTGAAAGAATGTGATTTTTGATCCTCGGTTATTTTATCAAGAAGATCAAGCACATTACACCACTTGATAAGACTTCAGTCTCATTTTTAACTGCATAAACCGCTTTCTTAGGAAGTTAAAATGTTTCAGATTGAGACTCATCTGTCTCTTAGAGGAAGAAATGAAATGCTAATCCAAGAATTCACAAGAGGCAAAGGAGAACTGGGCTGATTTTAACCAGGTTTGAGTCTATAGGCAGAATTTAACAAGGCTATTGATCAGAAAGACAGGAATAACAAACAAGGATCCATCTAGCAAAAAAGATGTGAGCTAGGGTGGTGGCAAAACCTGAGAAATCTCCCTGAAATTGTGTTTCTCTGGCATAGAACTAGGGACAGTTGTAGTTTTGTTTAAGTCTCTAATGGTGGATACTTGTCTGGTTGGCTCTACCCACTGAGGCTGAGTTTGGGCTCTGTGGTTGTCCCTGGTGCCCTTGCCCACTGAGGAGCCCTTGGTTTTCTTGTTTTCCTGTAAGACAGAGTCCCTTGAGTGTTTGAGGTCCATTGGGAAATTTCAGACACTGGTGAGCTCAATGGCATTGGTCTTTGCTGGCGAGCCCTGGCTCTCTCTGTTCATTATCTGTGTTGGTGGCCAGGCCCCTGCGGAGCAACCCTGCCAGGAAGGGCTTTGCTACATCCCCAGCATGGGCCACCTTCCAACATTGATCTTTTGTTACTTTGTGCCTGTTGTGTGTCATACACAGGGCTAGGGCATTTTAGATGTGATCTTTTTTAAAGCCAAAAAGGTTCTGCCAGTTAGGTGTTATCTCTGTTTTCCAGAAAAGGAAATTGAGACTCAGAAAAGAACAGAAGTTTGTATGACCAGTTGCATGGCAAAGCAGCAAGTTTGATCCAACTCTGTCTCACTGCAAATCCCTTGCTCTTTCTATCAGAAGTAACAGATGTTACCCTAGGAAAATGAACTTTCTTGTGGTTTTAATCCTGCCTTTTCAGTGGACCTGTATTCATGCTTGATTGCCACTGAATGATAGAAATGTTGGGACTAGAGAAAGAAGACATGGGTCATCAGAAGAGGACGTGGCACTCAGATAAGATATGGTTGCGAAAGCTAATGCTTTTGAGCATAAGCAAATGCTATAGCTGTGCCTAGAATCTTCTAAATCGCTTTTGACTGTCTGAGTCTTTTTAATGGGATACCTAAGCAATTCCAGACTGTAAAGAAAGCTGAGCGCCAAAGAATTGATACTTTTGAACTGTGGTGTTGGAGAAGACTCTTGAGAGTCCCTTGGACTGCAAGGAGATCCAACCAGTCCATCCTAAAGGAAATCAGTCCTGGATATTCATTGGAAGGACCAATGTTGAAACTGAAACTCCAATACTTTGGCCACCTGATTCGAAGAAGTGATTCATTGGAAAAGACCCTGATGCTGCGAAAGATTGAAGGCGGGAGGAGAAGGGGACACAGACAAGGAGATGGATGGATGGCATCACCGACATGAATTTGAGTAAACTCCTGGAGTTGATGATGGACACGGAGGCCTGGCGCGCTACAGTTCATGGGGTCGCAAAGAGGGGGACACGACTGAGTGACTGAACTGAGATGAGCTAAAGCAATTCCAACCTTTTTTCTTGGTATGTGAGGCAACTAGATCTTCATGAAAGAATGGGAACTATGAAATGATGTTAACCTTGCAGAATGTCTGTAGATATAGAAGCATTTCTTGCTTCCCTTGGACCAAGCATGTTGGCCTAAACAGCATTTATATAGTGCATCGTTCCTTTGGGTGGATGGGAGAGTGGCTCTAAGGGTAGAATTCCCTTTCTGCTGGTTTTGTGGGTTACAAAGGACTCCTAAATGTTTTCATCAGCAAATTGTGTACTAGAATCTTTGAAATAGAAGGATTCTTAGAAATCACTTGGATTATGAATTAAAATGTCCTCTGCCAGCCGAACAAAGCCTTTATATGGAGCCCATGTTCACTGAGGGCCTGCTCTGTGCTCGGCACAATGCTGGATCTTCCAGAAGTACCCTCACTCGGCCAGCCATATCCCCAGCCTTCTGTCTCACAGCCTTCCCTTGTTCCCAAGCTCCCTACTCCAAACACCTGAGCTTTTTCAAGTTCTGAGCATACCAGACCCTTCCTTCTCTCTGAACCTTTGCCAGTGATGTTCCTTTGGCCTGGAATCCTCCTTCTCCGCTGTTTTCCTTAGCTGGCTTTTCTTATTTCTCCCCTCAGAGATGCCTTTTTTTCATTCTCCAGCAGGAAGAAAGTCCATTCCCAACCCCATCTTTCATTCTTTCTGAACACTTTTCTATTTGCACACATCACATTGGCGATTAATGTATTTTTTGCTGATTTGGTTTCTTTCTCCCCCACTAGACTTTAAGCTATGTTGAGGGCAAAGACCAGGTCTGTCTGATTGGTTCACCAGAACATCCTTAGCAATTAGCATGACTCCTGACACACAGGAGGCAGGCACTCGATAAGTATTTATTGATCTGGGAGTGTGTATTGTAATCCCAGGTTGATGCCCCTGAAGGTCAGGGAGGTAATGTGCCTTCTCGAAGTCATGCACCTGGCAAATGAGAGTTAATCCAGCGCTCACTTTGCTTTCCAGTGCGGGTGACTTTTATTTAGAGAATGTAGTTTTTTTGCCTTATTGATGGGCTAATGGAAGCAGATTCTTTTAGCCGCTATAGTGGCATTTAGCACAGGAATAAAGAGAGTACCAAATGAGGCACCTGGACACCTCAGACTGAGAACACTTAGCAGGAGGAGACAGCATGTCCTCTGTAACTGGGAGCTCCCTGGGCTCAAGAGGCAGAGCTGTCCAAAGGCTGGCAGCGCCATGACCAGAGAGAGGCCACGGTTGACTTCCTTCTCTGTTCCAGAGCAGACAGCACATGGCTTTGTCTTCTGAGAGTCCGTGTGCCGGGAAAACCAATTTTGAACAGCCCTGTAGGTGAGCAAGAAGGCAATTTGGTAGGCAAAGAACTGCATCTCATTTCCTGGATTTGAAATGACCTCTTTGTGCATGAACGGCAACACTGAACGTGGGCTATTGGAGGCCAGTGGGCTCTAAAGGAGATGGAGGGGATATCTGGAACAAGCTCTAGAAAGTGGGCTTCTGCTCTGCTCCTGGATGCTGACAGAAGAGCCCATGTCCCCTTTGTCTCCCATAGAAGGCTGTTAATGTGGTTTTGACTCAGTGCAAATCACTGATGCTAGAGTGCGATTGTTCTGCCTCTTGATTGGTGCGTCAGACCTGAGCTGTGCCCCGAAGCCCCTCAGGAGTCCCTGCTTTGCCCAGGCCGAGCCAGCAGAGTTGCAGGAGGGGTGATATGCCTGCCGTCTTGGGTGCCCACTCTAAGTTCAGCAGTTGATCTCTGGATTCTGCATTCAATCCTAATCAAAATGCTTTTGGATAAAAATGCATGGCTTGCTTTACCCTCTTGCTGCTGACATCTTCCCGGACGTCTTACTGACTTCCTCTTCTGAAAGCCTTTCTTCCTGGGATGGGCCCCTGCATAAATGCTTTGCTTTCCTCCTGCTCACATGTGCCTGGCTTCCTTCTCCAATAGAGGGGAGGCTCCCAGGGAGGATTCCAAGCCTCACACGACATTCCGTTCCTTCTAGACCAGGCTTCTGGACCTCTAGTGTCTCTCCATAGAGAGACTCGCATCACAGACAGTGACAGCAGGAAGGGATACGATGATCATCTCAAGGGGCCTCCACCCTGCAGTCTGTGGAGTCAAAGGGGCTCTGACAAGTGGGAGGAAGGCTGAGGGAAGATGGAACTCCTTCCCCTTCCTGTCTACACTGCCATTCTTTACTTGTTTACATATTGAACTTCCATGTAACACATTGCTCGATTAAAGGGCTCCTGGCTTGAAACCATGATCTGATGATCTCTGGTCTAGTTCAAATCCTCCAGGAAGGCAATAATGATTAGAATGAATTCTCATTGAAATTCTTCACCTAAATAGAGATGTTAAAATTTTGGTAGGTGGCCTATTATTTTTAATTCTATCTGAATTGTATTCATGTAGTAGAATTAAATACAAGGAACTAAAGGATTCTGTACAAGTATATCTGCATTTTAGTATGTGTATGTGACACACAGGCATGATTGTATAAGACCAGGTTTCTTTGCCCACATCTTTAGAGAAGCAGTTGGTATCCTCTCTTCTGGAAGTAATATTGCATTGCCTTTTAACATGCTACTTGAACATTTTTTTTTCTGTCACTTAGTTCACTCTGCCTTAAATTGTAATCACTTGTGTTTCTCTCCCCTGCTAAATTCTAAGTCCTTTAAAGTTTGAAATTCTTGACTGTTTATCTCTGTAACCTCTGTAACACCTAGCGATGCACTCTGAGAGGCAATTAAACAATCAGTGTTTCATCTGAGAAGAATCATAAAGTAAAAAAAATATTAACTAGGGAGCCCAGTTAATAAGAATTTAGCATACTGTTATGAAGCCAAAATTTCATGCTTGGGCTTCATATGGATCTGGTTACCTTTGCATGGAGAAAAATGCCACATGTAGACTGTATATACATATATATATATGTATAGATGTGTGTGTGTGTGTGTGTATATATATATATATAGTACCCTGGCCATCCATCTCATGGATGTAGGTCATTATGAACAAGGTGGGTCTGAGAAGATGGTCCTGACTGCTCCATGAAATTAATTTCCATCACTGGAAAAATAACTCTAGCTATGGGGCTTATTATATTAGAAGGCAGAGAATGTCAGTTTGATAAGGGAATTCCTGGAAGTAGGTATGATGGTTTAATTTTTTTCATTAATTGACTGGGCCACTGGGCACCCAGATATTAGGTCAAAAATGATTCTGGGTCATCTTTGTGGGTGTTTTTCGATGAAATTGACCTTTGAACCAGCAGTGTGAGTAAAGCAGATAACCCTCTTCTATGCAGATGGCTTGGGCTTCCCTGGTGGCTCAGCTGGTAAAGAATCTGCCTGCAATGTGGGAGACCTGGGTTCGATCCCTGGGTTGTAAACATCCCCTGGAAAAGGGAAAGGCTACCCACTCCTGTATTCTGGCCTGGAGAATTCCATGGACTGTATAGTCCATGAGGTCATAAAGAGTTGGACACGACTTGAGTGACTTTCACTTCACTTTATGCTGATGTTTCTGAAAACCTGAATAGACAAAAAAGGTTGACACTCTCATGAATAAAATGGAATCCTCTCAGCTTGACCGCATGAACTGAAGCATTGGTCTTTTCCTGCCTTTGGAGTGGAACTGAAAAAACAATTCTTCTCTAATCTAGAGTCTGCCAGCTTTTGGACTGGAAGTGGCTCAGATGGTAAAGAATTGATTTTCAATGCAGGAGACCTGGGTTTGACCCCTAGGTCAGGAAGGTCCCTGGAGAAGGGAATGGCAACCCACCCCAATATTCTTGCTTGGGAAATCCCATGGACAGAGGACCCTGGTGAGCTATAGTCCATAGGGTCACAAAGAGTCAAACATGACTTAGCAACCAACACTTCCACGTTTAGCTCTTCTGGTTCTCAGGTCTTCAGACTCAGGCTGGAGCTACATGCTGGCTCTCCTGTGTCTTGAGTTCACTGATTGCAGATCTTGGGACTTCTCAGCCTCAATAATCGTGTGAGCCATCTCCTTACAATGAATCTCTTTCTCTTTCTCTGTTTCTTTCTCTCCTTCTCTCTCTTTCTTTTCTTTCTATTTGTCCATCCATCCATCCATTCTATTGGTTCTGTTTCTCTCACAAACTCTGACCAATACAGATTTAGGTACTGAGAAGTGGGGTGCTGCTGTAATTGATGTTTTGAAATGTGGAAGCAGCTTGGGAACTGGGTAATGGTTAGAGGCTGGACGTGTTTTGAGGTGCATACTAGAAATATGGATGTTAGGGCAATTCTGATGAGGTCTCAAACAGAAATGAAGGACATGTTATTGGGAACTGGAGGAAAGGCATTCCTTGTCATAAAATGGCAAAAATGTGACTGAACTGTGTCTGTTCTAGTATTGTGTGGAAAATAGAACTTGCAAGTAATGAAATCGAACGTTTAGCTGAGGAAATATCTAATCAAAATATTGAAGTGTTTTGTTCTTTCTGACTAGTTATGGTAAAAGGGGAGAGATGAATCAAAGAAGGAATTAAGAATAAAAGAACCATAATTTGAAGATTGAGAAAATGCTCAACCTATCACATTGCAAAAAAAAAAAAAGAATTTGAAGAGAACATCAAGACCATGGCTGGACTGTTATTCAGTAAAGAGTTTTGGGGATTGTTTAAGCAGAAATACCACCAGTTTGAACAAAAGGAGACATATACAGGGCAAAATGAAGGAAAGCTGTTGGACTTCTTGGATTTGAGGATAGTACTATAGAGCTGATGGGATGATAGAGCTATTTGGCTGAGTTATGTATTCTTCAAGAAGAAGAAAGATGACCCTGAAGGCAATCAGAGGTCACCAGAACCACCACCTCAGTGTCACTAGGCCAGATGGCCTCTCCTTATAGCCTTGGGGTGAGATTGTCCTGCAGAACCATGGGGACAGGGCCTCCCAGAAACTTGGTGGCAGGACCTGGCTTAACAGAGCGTCAGAGGTGGGGCCCCCATCTAGATAGAGCTGAGGGGCTGCCACCCCAGTGGGCCTGAAGGGCAGAGTACCAAACCAGAGGATTGTTCTTGGGCCTTACGAGCTGGTGAAGTTTGATTACTAGGGTTTGGACTTGCTTGGGATCTATCACCTCCTCTCTTTTTTCTGATTTCTCCCTTTTGGAGCGGGAATGCCTGTCCTATGCCCATCCCACCATTGTGTTTGGGAAGCACATGACTTGCCTGGTTGCACAGGTTCAGAGCTGGAGAGAAATTGTTCCTCAGGATGAATTGTGTCTCATCCCCCACTCATACCTGATTTAGGTGATATTTTGATGAGACTTTGGACTTTAAACCTTAGAATTGATACTGGAATGAGTTAAGACTTTTAGGGGCTCTTGGAATGGAATTAATATATTTTCCCTGGAAGAAGGACATGAATTTCGTAGGACCAGGGGTGGAATGATCATGATGAATGTACCCCTTTTACGTATCCCTAAATTCATATGCTTATCCCCCAATGTGACTATTTGTAGATATACCTCTAAGATATACCTCTTTAGAGGTAACTAGAGTTATATTAACTCTAACTAGTTATACCTCTAGTTAGAGGTAACTAGAATTCATAAGGGTGGAATTCTAATCTGATAGAATTGGTGGTTTTATAAAAAGGGAACAAGAGATCATTTTCTTTCTCCATGTGATTGCACTGAGGAAAGGCCTTGTGACCACATAGCAAGAGGATGGCCATTTGCAAGCTAGGAAGAGAGCATTCACCGAAACTGAACTTGGCTGGACCTTGATCTTGACCTTTCCAACCTCCAGAACTATGAGAAAATAAATTTTGGTTCTTTAAGCCACCCAGTTTTTGATATTTGTTTTGGCAGCCCAAGCTGACCAATACACTGGGTTACTGGATAGGTGGTTAATAAGGACTGTTGAATCTTGACAGAACTCAACTCAAATGCTTATTGCATTAAATTGAATTTATAAGTCAAGGTTTAGGAGAAAGCAGGCTATGACCAACGAGAGAGACATGAGCCTTGGAAGCTTTCTATTGTTCGTGCCCCAAATTCTTTACATCTTCTGGGTGTAAAATGATAGGCAGGAGAAAGTGTATATTGCATAACGTAATTCAATAAACCATTATTGAATGTCTACTATTTATGGGCTTCCCTGGTGGCTCATGGGTTTCCCTCATAGCTCAGTTGGTAAAGAATCTGGCTGCAGTTCAGGAGACCTGGGTTCGATTCCTGGGTTGGGAAGATCGCCTGGAGAAGGAAATGGCAATCCACTCCTGTATTCTTGCCTGGAAAATCCCATGGACAGAGGAGCCTGGCGGGCTACAGCCCATGGGGTCGCAAGAGTCGGACACAACTTAGTGACTAAACCACTGGTGGCTCGCGGGTAAAGAACCCACCTGCCCATGCAAGAGACATGAGTTCTATCCCTGGGTTGGGAAGATGCCCTGGAGAAGGAAATGGCAACCCACTCCAGTATGCTTGCCTGGGAAATCCCAAGGACAGAGAAGCCTGAAGGACTACAGCCCATGGGGTCACAAATGAGTCAGACATGACCTAGCAACTCAACAACAACAACTACTGTTTATGAGATACCTTTCTAAGCCTGGTTAGAATGTATTAAGATTCATAATATGTGTCCCTTACCTTCCCAGAACCTATAACTTTGTGACTCAACAATTCCTGATTCAACAATTCTTAACCACATAGGTGGACCTTATCAACTTCTAATATCCTCCAGGTTGAGATTACCCAGTGATTATAACTCGTATTCATCTTCAAGGACAGTTGCTTTCCAGTACCTGGCCCAATCTGTCCTTCTTTTATTTTTAATGAGTTTATTCGTTTTTGGCTGAGCTGGGTCTTCATTGCTGTGCATAAGCTTTCTCTAGTTGCAATGAGCGTGGGCAACTCTAGTTGTCATGCACAGACTTCTCATTGCAGTGACTTCTCTTGTTGAGGAGCACAGCTCTGTGGTTTGTGGGCTTCAGTAGTTGTGGCACATGGGCTCAGTAGTTGTCGCTTGCAGGCTCAATAGTTGTGGCACACGGGCTTAGTTGCCCTGCAGCATGTGGATTTTTCCCGTACCAGGGATTGAACCCAGATCCCCTGCATTGGCAGGTGATTTCGTAACCCCTGGACCACCGGGGAAGTCCTGTCATTCAGTTTTCTACTCTTCGTCCCTGACTTGTACTCTTAGAGTTTTGGGATTGCAATGTTCTACCTGACTTTGTTCCTGGTCTTTGTCACAGAAAGATGGCAGAAATTTTCTAAACATTGGGGAAAAAGTGCTAAGTTCATGTGTTACAAGAATTACTGCGTAAGAACTTGGTTTAATCTAGGTCCCTGTGGGAGATGTTAGAAGATGAAATTTTTTAAAAGATGTATTTTTTTCATAGGCACTAATGAATGTGATGAAATTAACCAGTGATTAGGATTTGTAGTGGGAGTAACTTGACCCTAATGAGTGGAGGCAATCATTGGTGCCCACACTTTGTTCTTGAGCCATGACATTGAACAAGGGCCATTTTACCTTGTGGACTAGGTGTTACTCTGCACCTAATGATGCGATTTTGTCACTTTTCTTTGAAATGTTTACCTGCCTTGCAGGCAGACTTTGAGGGGTAGGGATACCTTTTGACTTCCCCACAAAAATACGGAAAGAACCTGTCTTTCTTGTTGACGCTCCCTTTGCCTTCCTTCAATCTTGGAAAAGGCTATAATTTTTAAATTTGTGGGAAAAGTGGAGATTTGGGATTAATGTTTGCAAGCTATAATTAATCTCATTATGCTTTGATTATCTTAATTAAACTCTTGTCCTGGAGAGTAGTCACTCACTCATTTCTTTTTCTTCCCTGCATCTCTGCATGTGTGCATCTTGAAGCTGCCTCCCTGTGGTTCTCAGAGCACATGGGGCAGGGGCCATGCTTGTTCATCCTCATACCCCCAGCATAATTGTGATGTATCCTAAGTGCATGTAAATGTTTCTTGAATTGAGTCAAACAGGTAGGGACATAGCTTGGAAAAGCCATGATGGTAACTCCAGTGGCTTCTAAACTTATTCTCCTTGTAAAACAAACACCTACAATTGCTAGCCAATACAAATGCTTTGGAAGTCTTCTCATTAGCTGCATTAGCAAATACATAAAACAACAATCTACCTGCAAGGTGGGAGAAGGGAGGAAATTATTTCAATGCCAGTTTTACACCAGACACAGTGTTAGGAACTTTCACATGCATCATCTTATATTATTACCAAAATGTTTTTTCCCTGGCCTGAGCAGGTTGCTTTCAACCAAAGCCAGCTGAAGCCAAAAGGAAACTGCAGCTTGGCTTACTGGAAATCCCTAAAGGCATCCAGTGCTGCTGAAGAGGATTGATAAAAACAGGTTTAGCAGAAGCCCTTCTTTGTGGACTCATCATTAAATTATTACCTCTTGGGAAAACGGTTATCTAGATCAGGGGTCCCCAACCTCTGGGGTCTAATGCCTGATGATCTGAGGTGGAACTAATGTAATTTTAATAGAAATAAAGTGCACAATAGATGCAATGAACTTGAATCATCCCGAAACCATTCCGTCTACCCCTGGTCTGTGGAAAGATTGTCTTCCACAAAACCAGCCCCTGGTGCCAAAAGGGTTGGGGATTGCTGAATGATAAACTGACCATAAGCCCTGTTGATCTACCAAATCCTTATTATTTCTTATTTACTCAGGTTCAGTTCAGTCACTCAGTCGTGTCCAACTCTTTGCAACCCCATGAACCACAGCATGCCGGCCTCCCTGTCCATCACCAACTCCCGGAGTCCACACAAACCCATCTCCATTGAGTCGATGATGCCATCCAACAATCTCATTCTCTGTCGTCCCCTTCTCCTCCTGTCCTCAATCTTTCCCAGCATCAGGGTCTTTTCAAATGAGTCAGCTCTTCGCATCAGGTGGCCAAAGTATTGGAGTTTCAGCTTCAGCATCAGTCCTTTCAATGCATATTCAGGACTGATCTCCTTTAGGATGGACTGGTTGGATCTCCTTGCAGTCCAAGGGACTCTCAAGAGTCTTCTCCAACACCACAGTTCAAAAGCATTAATTCTTTGGTGCTCAGCTTTCTTCATCATCCAGCTCTCACATCCATACATGACCACTGGAAAAACCATAGCCTTGACTAGACGGACCTTTGTTGGCAAAGTAATGGCTCTGCTTTTTAATATGCTGTCTAGGTTGGTCATAACTTTGCTTCCAAGGAGTAAGCATCTTTTAATTTCATGGCTGCAATCACCATCTGCAGTGATTTTGGAGCCCAGAAAAATAAAGTCTGACACTGTTTCCACTGTTTCCCCATCTATCTGCCATGAAGTGATGGGACTGGATGCCATGATCTTAGTTTTCTGAATGTTGAGCTTTAAGCCAACTTTTTCACTCTCCTCTTGCACTTTCATCAAGAGGCTCTTTCTTCTTCACTTTCTGCCATAAGGGTGGTGTCATCTGCTGCTGCTGCTGCTAAGTCGCATCAGTCATGTCTGACTCTGTGTGACCCCATAGACGGCAGCCCACCAGGCTCCCCCGTCCCTGGGATTCTCCAGGCAAGAACACTGGAGTGGGTTGCCATTTCCTTCTCCAATGCATGACAGTGAAAAGTGAAAGTGAAGGCACTCAGTCGTGTCTGACCCTTCGTGACCCCATGTACTGCAGCCTACCATGCTCCTCCGTCCATGGGATTTTCCATGGGAGAGTACTGGATTGGGTCACCAGTACCTTCTCCGCTGCATATCTGAGGTTATTGATATTTCTCCCAGCAATCTTGATTCCAGCTTCTGCTTCTTCCAGCCCAGCGTTTCTCATGATGTACTCTGCATATAACTTAAATAAGCAGGGTGACAATGTACAGCCTTGACATACTCCATTTCCTATTTGGAACCAGTCTGTTGTTCCATGTCCAGTTCTAACTGTTGCTTCCTGACCTGCATACAGGTTTCTCAAGAAGCAGGCCAGGTGGTCTGGTATTCCCATCTCTTTCAGAATTTTCCACAGTTTATTGTGATCCACACAGTCAAAGGCTTTGGCATAGTCATTAAAGCAGAAATAGATGTTTTTCTGAAACTCTCTTGCTTTTTCGATGGTCCAGCAGATATTGGCAATTTGATCTCTGGTTCCTCTGCCTTTTCTAAAACCAGCTTGAACATCTGGAAGTTCACGGTTCATGTATTGCTGAAGCCTGGCTTGGAGAATTTTGAGCATTACTTTACTAGCGTGTGAGATGAGTGCAATTGTGCAGTAGTTTGAGCATTCTTTGGCATTGCCTTTCTTTGAGATTGGAACGAAAACTGACCTTTTCCAGTCCTGTGGCCACTGCTGAGTTTTCCAAATTTGCTGGCATATCGAGTGCAGCACTTTCACAGCATCATCTTTCAGGATTTGAAATAGCTCAACTGGAATTCCATCACCTCCACTAGCTTTGTTCGTAGTGATGCTTTCTAAGGCCCACTTGACTTCACATTCCAGGATGTCTGGCTGTAGGTGAGTGATCACACCATCGTGATTATCTGGGTCATGAAGATCTTTTTTGTACAGTTCTTCTGTGTATTCTTGCCCCCTCTTCTTAATATCTTCTGCTTCTGTTAGGTCCCTACCATTTCTGTCATTTATTGAGTCCATCTTTGCATGAAGTGTTCCCTTGGTATCTCTAATTTTCTTGAAGAGATCTCTAGTCTTTCCCATTCTATTGTTTTCCTCTGTTTCTTTGCATTGATCACTGAGGAAGGCTTTCTTATCTCTCCTTGCTATTCGTTGGAAGTCTGCATTCAAATGGGTATATCTTTCATTTTCTCCTTTGCTTTTCACTTCCCGTCTTTTCCCAGCTATCTGTAAGGCCTCCTCAGACAGCCATTTTGCTTTTTTGCATTTCTTTTCCAAGGGGATGGTCTTGATTCCTGTCTCCTGTACAATGTCACTAACCTCCATCCATAGTTCATCAGGCACTCTATCAGATATAGTTCCTTAGATCTATTTCTCACTTCCATTGTGTAGTCATAAGGGATTTGATTTAGGTCATACCTGAATGGTCTAGTGGTTTTCTCAACTTTCTTCAATTTAAGTCTGAATTTGGCAATAAGGAGTTCATGATCTGAGCCACAGTCATCTCCCAGTCTTGCTTTTGCTGACTGCATAGAGCTTCTCCATCTTTGGCTGCAAAGAATGTAATCAATCTGATTTTGGTGTCGACCATCTGGTGATGTCCATGTGTAGAGTCTTCTCTTTAAGAGTCGATTGCTATTCACCTAAACAAGGCAGCTGACTGTTTCTAAAACAGGATTATCTGTGAGGTAGAGACAGGAGGCAAGTTGCCTCCTTAGTATGTCTGTGCTTTAAAGAGGATGCAATAGGTGACACCATTGCAAATATGCTTCTAGAACAAAATGTGATTACAAATAGCAACAGCCACATTTCATTCCTGACAATAAATGTGAATATTAACATGTAATAGTTAATATGATTAGTAATAATACATTTATAGTATATTGACTCAATGATTATATGTTAAATACTATACTATTATTAGATATCAATATATTAATATATTATATATTAATTAATGTTAGCAATTATGTTAATAGATATAGTAATATATGTTGACTGAATATTAATACTTCATACACAGACATGCATTACATGAACATGATCCTGTGACTCTCTCGTAAATACTGTCAATCGTTTGGTTGTTCTTAATCTGCCTTGGCCTCCCCAGGCCTACATTGGTTCAGGCCAAGATATAAGAACACATAGGAGCCAAACAATGTCCACTTAAGGGCAATTCATCTCTAGAATGTTAGGTGCTGGAAGATTTTATTGCAGAGACAAAAGAATTCCAACCCAAAGACCTGCTGAGAAAAGACACCAGAGTAGAGTTAGAAGAGGAAAGATCAGTGTTCAGCCATAAACATTCGTCACACGGTCCGCTTGGTCCTTCCGCCTTCTAAAGAGGTGAGCATATTAGCGGTTGGTTTCCTAATAAATTATACAACAGGATATTCCAGGGGGTCCATTTCCTGAAGGTGGTTGCTCGGCCTCATGGAGTACAGAGCACAGTTAGCACCATTAATGGTCCATCAGAATTGTCCAGTGGTCTAGAAATGCCACTTCTGTATTTCTTGAAAGCACATTAATTCAACCTGAGAAGGAACAGAGCTATGCACCACTCAGTTGATGCACTGAAATATCATCTCCCGCCCCCCCATTTCTTCTAAGAGAGCTCTCCTTATCTTCTGCAGATCTGGTGATGAGTCCATCTTGGATGATTTTGAATATTTTGTAGGCACATTCCTTATTTGTTTCACTTAAGGCATTTTAGAGGAAAAACTACTTTTCCTTAACTCTGGCTTGTTGGCTTATTACCAGATGTAGTGAATGAGGGAATGTGGGCAGTGGGGCACCCATCCAGCACCTACTGGGAAACAACAGCTCCTTAGAGTCCTTGCAGTCTATCAGGGTTCTCAACTCCACCATCATTAGGGGTTTTTTTCAGCCTGCCTTACTTAAACTCCAGCTGTTTAGTCACCTGAATCTGAAAATAGTGACATCACACAAGGATGATCATGACAAATAAATGTCATGATTAAAGGAACTAGCCCTGTGCCTGACACCTAGTAGCTACTTAGTAAATACTAGTTGAATTTGAATTTCCCCATCATCCCTGGAGCATCACCTCATTAAAGGCATTGTACCTTTGACTGGTATATAACAGGTATTTTCATCATGTCCATTTGTTAGCTTAGTCCTCACCATCTGTGTTCCTTGTCCATCTGCCAACCTGGGAAAACCTTCTTCATGTTTCTAAATGAAGAGTTCAGTTGTTTAGACAACACTTGTTATATTTGGGATTTTAGTAAGGTAGAGTGCTGCAGAGTATTATTGTTTAGTGTCTTATCAAGATAATTAGGACACTGTGCGTTCTATAGATGAGCTTGGTCATAGTAGGGGAGAAAACAATATACCCTTGTGCTTTCATGTTGTTTTTGGCCAATGGAGCTAATGAAAATCCAAACCTTGTTGATACAAAACCAGATTTGCACACATATTAGATTTACTCTGTAAGGGCATATTGGGTCAGTCAGTGGAATTAGGTCACTCAATGGGGTATTTCTTTGCAAGAGTTTGTTAAAGAAAGAGCTCATGTTGTATCCAATTTAAAACATTTTTCAGAAGTTTTCAGGATTCTCTCACACTATGTTTTCCACATATGTTTCTTAGTCCCCAGCAGAGTGTAAATGGGGGGTTGCAGACACCAATCTCCGCCCCTGCGCTCCGGGCCCTCCCGCCTCTGCTTGTAATAGTGCCAGTAGTAGTTACAGTCCACGAGGGTCACATGCTCCTGCAGAGTCACTGGCTCTTAGGGGCAAAAAAAACAAACCAGCCTCTTGATATAAAAGGGGGAAACGTCTGTTAGTGGACAGTTTTCCTGTATTAAAATAAGAGATTGTGGAAGCCTTGAGGATATACTATGTTAGCCTCTATTATTTCAACAAAGATTTAAAAATCTGGACCTTCCTGGCCTAGTTACCTTTTCCTTCTATCCCAGAAGGTTGATTAAGTTGTCACAGTGGGTGGTGGAGAGAAACATAAATTTCTTAAGCGGTCTTAAGAGCACCTACATTTGATCTAGCTTTATAGGGATGTAAAAGTCACCATCTCACAATTAATTATGATTTTTCCCAGCCTGACTTATTGTAAAATTCAGCCTTTACTGTGAGGGGAGTAAATTTCCCATTCCCTGATGGCTCTCTTTACATTACAGAGGATCCCAGAGGCTTAGGGCTGGAAGGCACTGGGTACCAGCTTACAGTCTGGGTCTTCCAGTAGACCTTGGAGGCTGATCTGTTACAGTATTAATGGCATCAACCCCCACCCCCATGGCTTCCTTTTAGAAGAAGACAGGAATAAATACATTTAACTAAAACTAGAGTTAGCTAGGAGGAGGGTGAGGCCTAAGCTAATGAGTCTCTCAAGTTCTTGAAAGATATTAGATAGGAAACAGCCCCATTTGTGATGACTGACCATTCGGGAGCTATGTCTTTGAATCATTATTTTAAGAAACGTTTATTTATTTATTTGTCTGCATCAGGTCTTAGCTGCGGCACTGGGATCTTTGTTGTATCATGTGGGTCTTTAATTGGGGCGCATGGACTAAGTATACAGCATACATGGACTCTCTAGCTGTGGCACATGGGCTCAGTAGTTGTAGCACATAGGCTTAGTTCCTCTGAGACCTGTGGGATCTTGGTCCCCCAACCAGGAATCGAATCCATGTCCCCTGCATTGCAGAGTGGATTCTTAATGCCTAGACTGCCAGGGAAGTCCCTTTAATCATTTTTTAAGTGGCAGGGACAGATTTTTGCAGATGCTAAGGCTCCGTGTTGCTTGATCATCTTTCTGTTTACTGACCCACATTGCAGGACAGCTGGCCTGGTGTCCATTTATGGGGAGAAAGGTAATAGGCTAACATAAGACTGCAAACCTTGAGTCTGACCTCGTTAGAAGTGTGCTTACCAGTGGTGTAAACCAGGGAATCATTCTTCCTGCTGGTTTGGGTGATTTTGGAACTTGTTTAAGTTTTGCTATTTCAACAGTAGTAGGCAGGCAGCTGCAGGGGAGGTAACTCCTTTGTGTCTGTAATGATACCCCCACAGAACACATTGAATACTGATTCAGACCATCCACTTGCCTTTAGACCATCCTTTGAAAACAGACGATAACTTTCTTCAGTGGCTCTAGAGAAGACTTCAGACTTGCTTTTGCAACTACAGTTTGCAAACAGCTAGAAGCGAGTGCTTCCAAAACTCTCATCCCAGGCCCACCTGGTGTGATGTTATCATTTCCATCTTGGCTGACAGGGTGAGGAGGAGAGCTTTGGCACAGCTAAGTGCATCTTTGGACTTGCCCTGGGCATGTGTGATGGAACCATGATGGGTTGCTCCAGCCAGTTCTGCTTTTCATGTTTTTCCCGCTTGTATTATATTTTCTTTTCATGGTCTTTCGTTTAACCCTCTCAAAGCCTGGAAGCACTCAAGAGAACAGCAGCTATGTATTGTTTTTTTCCTGATCTAGGCTGCTTTTTTTGAAAGAAAAACAATCCCACAGCCATTATCTGTGTACTTTGCCTTTACTGGAAGCTTCCCTGGTGGCTCAGAAGGTGAAGAATTTGCCTGCCATGCAGGAAACCTGGGTTCGGTCTCTGGGTAGGGAAGATTCCTTGGAGTAGGGCACAGCAACCCACTTTGATATTCTTGCCTGGAGAATCCCATACACAGAGGAGTCTGGCAGAATACAGTCCATGGGGTCGCAAGGAGTCAGCCACGATTTTGCCATTAAACAACAACAAACATTCTTGAGGTGACTTTGTATACCCATTAAAAAAGGGAAGTGTTAATCATTCCCGGTAAGGAAGAGAAAAGATACAGCTAATGTGAAATGAATGGGCTTCCCAGGTAGCACAATGGTAAAGAATCTGCCTACAAATGCAGAAGACGTGAGTTCGATCCCCTGGAGGAGGAAATGACAACCCACTCCAGTATTTTGGCCTAGAGAATTCCATGGACAGAGGAGCCTGGTGGGCTACAGTTCATGGGGTCGCAAAGAGTCAACATGACTGAATGACTAACACTTTGACTTTTCACTTGCCTTTACTGAAAGAAAAGTGCCCTAATTCAGCCTATGCTATGAGGGACATTTTTTTCTAGCGTCCATGTTGTCACAGACTGATAAAAATTAGTATGTGATCAGATATTTCTTGGAGAAACCTTTTAAAAAAACAATGTGTGCGCATGCGCACGCACACACATACACACTCACACACCTCACTCTCCCAGCCTTGGTTAGCTTGCTCTTCAGTCCCAGAACCACTCCCTTATTCCAGCCAGATCCCTTTTTAGATGGATAGTTTAGAGATCCTTCATTTGTTTCAGAGAAGACAGAATCCAGCCTGAGTGCTAAGTCAATTCCTTCTGCTATAAATACAGATTTTTACTCAGTCTTCTTCTTTTAAAAGATACACAGAATATTTCCAATAAAATTGAGGACTTTCTTTACTGTAAACTTGGAAACACTTCATGAAAATTTTATTTTTAAAATGATAGGCATTTGTTTAGCTCTTTCCAAACTATTCTCACAAAGTAATAACGATGACAGTAACAATATCTGGTGTTTATCCATTGTTGACTATGTGACAGACACTGTTTGTAGTGCTTTCCAGGCTCATTTAATCCTCTCAATAACTTTATGTGTATGGACTGTTATTATCACCATTTCCAGATGTGTAAACTGAGGCATCAGAGGGCTACATGACTTTCCTAAGTCACACAACCAGTAAGCGCTAGGGTAAAAGATTCAGCTAAAGTTACGGTTGACGTCCAGGTTTTTGTCCTTCCCTCTGTCCCGTGTTCTCTCTTAATCATCAGCATCAAGCAAGAATGCTGTTTCAGAGCAATTAAGTGACTTAATTCTGGTGTCTCAACCAGAAGTGACAGAGAAAGATTTGACATTTTCCTTTTCTTTTTACTGATTTTCCCCCCTCTATGTCATGAGCGTCTAGGTCAATATTTTATTGAGCTCAAACCATCCATTGAGTCCCCATTATGTACCGGGTGCTGTATGACATTTGGTGGTACAAAGATAATGAACTTCCCGCTCTTAAAAACTTTACAACCTGAGTTTGGGGAATTAGATAAAACAGTGACAGATGGAATCAGTGTGAATAACGTTCTACTGGGGCTAAGTACATGTTTTCTGGGAATACTGGAAATGGCGCGCTAGCCCAGTCTGTTGTTCATAAAGAACACTGTAAGTCATCGTGAGCGGTATTGGCTCTGTGATTGGCTGTGTCATTGAAGAATTTTAAGCGGGTGGTGGAGAGAATGGTATAGAATAGACAAGAGGTTTAGAGGCAAGGAGAACCATTTAGGAGGCTATTAGAATTGTCTAGATAAGAAATAATGGGGTCCTGACCTAAGGCAGAGGCAGTGAGTCAAGCTTTTTCTGTCTCTCCAGGATACACTTAATTGATTCTTTTGTTGCCTTTAGTAGCCAGCACGTCTGCCTGGCTGTCCATTCAGCCACTGAACCTTTATCTCTTTGTCTTCTTGAATTGCAATATGTGTACCTGTCTCTCCTTTTAGCTTCTCAGAGGCAGCCAGTGTATCTTTTTAATCTTTATTTTCACTGTACAAGTACTGTGTCTGGTACGTGTTTTTCAAGTTCGTGATGGAGATCAGTTTAGTAAGGCCATAGACTAGGGTCTTTTTTGCCAAGGACTAAAAGGGCTGTTTGAAAGGAAGGATGAGGGAGGACATGTCTTTGGCTCTACAGAAAAATTGAATGATGTTGACAGATGAGAATTGCCTATGACTTAACTTGGACTCTGCCAGAATGCATCAGCATTCTTCTGGGATTTAAGGTAATTTCCTGGTAGGTCTAATGTATATTCTTAGAAATGTTTACACAACTTCTGTGTCATCTCTTAAAAACAAATTAGGCTTCAACACGAATAATTAAAGATGGGAATAGCAAAAAAAAAAAAAAAAAAAAAGCAGAAAGATGGTACTAGCACCTGTAGCCCTGAGTATGAGCTCACCCTCTACCCTGTAAGTGAAACCCTGCTCTCCTCCCTGTAAGTTGTATAAGGGATGTCCATTTAGCTAAAGAGCTTGCAGAATTTCTTTATCTTTTAAAATGTGAAAGCCTCCACGGGAGCCAGATAGAAAAATCAGATTTTTATAAGGAGCTGTTGTTGCTAAAGCCAGAGCCAGTTTGGGGGACCGGAAGCCTTGTCCAACTGTCTTCTTCTCCACCTCCTCCTCACCCCTAAGTAAAGGGATTGTGGAAAGCACTAATTAAGACCATCCACATTTCCCTCTTAACTTATCATTTTGATCCAGTTTCTCCTAAATTTCACGCTATTATTACATGGAACTTTTCACAGCCACTTAGTGGTTTTGTTTTTATGTTCCAGCACTTTTGGACCTCGGTGTCTTCCAACCAGTCAAAGCGGGATTTGGCTTCTCCTCTGCCTTCCTCCCAGGTTCTCATATCATCCCCTTCTCCAGCAATGACTGGAAGACAAGCTTACACCTTGCAATAGATGCCTATCAGGACCTTAACTCAGAGATAATCATTGTTTAGATAAAAGACTTCCTTGAAAAGATAAATGTTAAGAAGGTAACATTTCCCTCTAATTCATGCAGTTTATTGTTCTTGTTAAAATTTAATTATACCCCATGGAGCTCTGGCACATGTGGGTACATTTAATAGCCATTGTGCTTCTATCAAATGTGTTAAAATTGATACTTGGCCTTACAGAAAAAGAGGCTGAACTCTGGGCCTAAAGATTTTTCAGGATTGCCAAGAGGCTTAAAGAGATCAAAGAGACCTCAGCTTATTTGTGCCAAGGTATGAAAATGTAGTCATTTATTATTCTTGAGCACAGAGAAAGGATTTGTGTACATAAAATTTGGTAAAGGATTACTCTTTAGGAGAAACGAAAGGCATTCTATGGTGTGAGTTTTTAGGCACTTTGTTAAAGATGATCTGCCCAGTTCTGCCTTCTGTCTCAGTCCAGTTCTTCCCATCTGTTTTCAGAAAGCTTTACCAGTCATGTTCAGAAGCCCACCAGGGGTTGGGGTGAGGGCTCTCTGTCAGGCCTGTTTGGTGGCTACGTAATGAATTCCTACTGTCCAGTAATGCTAAGGTTGTGCCCCACTTTAGAAACCTGATTCATAAACACTTTATATTCTGTAATTCTCAGCTCTATTAAGGGTGATTATTTACTTTGAAAGAGTGTTTTGCAAGTAAGTGTATTTATCCTAATTCCTGAAAATAGCCCTCTCTGAATGCTTCCTGGGGCCTGTTTACAGATCATGTACAATCTAGATGGAGGAGAAGAGAAACACAGAGAGCTAAGATGTTCAGGGATCTGCTGACTCTTTGCAGAACAATCCACAAAGATGGTAAAGAGTCTCTGAAATGATTTAAGTTTCTCAGATTCAATTTATACATATCTTTTTTTTTTGGAATGCAACACTCATTTAATGATTTGTCTAAAGAATATAGCAATTGTAATATGCTGACTGGATTTGCTGTATAATGTATAAGACAATTCAGTGAACAGAAGGACAGAAGGACCTCTGCCTCCCCTTCTCAGTGGCTTCCAGGGCTCAGTGAGAAACCAGGGAGAGGGAATTGAACTTTCTCTCACTGTTGAGCATTGCTAGTGATCTCTGAAGGGAGGTGCTTATCTCAAAGTTTCATTCACCACCAATAACAATTACTTTCTTTCCAGAAGGTTGCTTTTTGCTATTGACTCCTAGAGGGAAAGAAACCAAATAACCCTGGGTATCCTTGAACATATTTATGTTCATTTTTCATGTTTCTACACAATTTAAATATAAGAATATCTGATGTTCTTAAGAGTTACAAATCCTCAAAGCCAACAGAATAGATCACAATGGAGAAACAAACAAAAAAGGTAGATGATCTGATAAGACTCGAAGAACTGTGAAAATGGGCTTATCAGATTACACCAAGATACCTGGACTATTCATTTGAGCTTCAAATATTTACTGAATGCTCAGTTCAGTTCAGTTCAGTTGCTCAGTCGTGTCCGACTCTTTGCGACCCCATGAATTGCAGCACGCCAGGCCTCTCTGTCCATCACCAACTCCCGGAATCTACCCAAACCCATGTCCATTGAGTCGGTGATGCCATCCAACCATCTCATCCTCTGTCGTCCCCTTCTCTTCCCGCCCCCAATCCTACCCAGCATTAGGGTCTTTTCCAATGAGTCAACTCTTCACATGAGGTGGCCAAAGTATTGGAGTTTCAACTTCAACATCAGTCCTTCCAGTGAACACCCAGCATTGATCTCTTTTAAGGATGGATTGATTGGATCTCCTTGCAGTCCAAGGGACTCTCAAGAGTCTTCTCCAACACCACAGTTCAAAAGCATCAATTCTGCGGCGCTCAGCTTTCTTTACCGTCCAACTCTCACATCCATACATGACCACTGGAAAAACCATAGCCTTGACTAGACGGACTTTTGTTGGCAAAGTAATGTCTCTGCTTTTAAATATGCTATCTAGGTTGGCCATAACCTTCCTTCCAAGGAGTAAGCGTCTTTTAATTTCATGGCTGCAATCACCATCAGCAGTGATTTTGGAGCCCCCCAAAAATAAAGTCAGCCACTGTTTCCATTATTTCCCCATCTATCTGCCATGAAGTGATGGGACCAGATGCCATGATCTTAGTTTTCTGAACGTTGAGCTTTAAGCCAACTTTTTCACTCTCCTCTTTCACTTTCGTCAAGAGGCTCCTTAGTTCTTCTTCACTTTCTGCCATAAGGGTGGTGTTATCTGCATATCTGAGGTTATTGATATTTCTCCTGGCAATCTTGATTCCAGCTTGTGTTTCTTCCAGCCCAGCATTTCTCATGATGTACTCTGCATATAAGTTAAATAAGCAGGGTGACAATATACAGCCTTGATGTACTCCTTTTCCTGTTTGGAACCAGTCTGTTGTTCCATGTCCAGTTCTAACTGTTGCTTCCTGACCTGCATACAGGTTTCTCAAGAGACAGGTCCGATGGTCTGGTATTCCCATCTCTTTCAGAATTTTCCACAGTTTATTGTGATCCACACAGTCAAGGGCTTTGGCATAGTCATTAAAGCAGAAATAGATGTTTTTCTGGAACTCTCTTCCTTTTTCGATGATCCAGCAGATGTTGGCAATTTGATCTCTGGTTCCTCTGCCTTTTCTAAAACCAGCTTGAACATCTGGAAGTTCACATTTCACGTATTGCTGAAGCCTGGCTTGGAGAATTTTGAGCATTACTTTACTAGCATGTGAGATGAATGCAATTGTGCAGTAGTTTGAGCATTCTTTGGCATTGCCTTTCTTTGAGATTGGAATGAAAACTGACCTTTTCCAGTCCTGTGGCCACTGCTGAGTTTTCCACATTTGCTGGCATATTGAGTGCAGCACTTTCACATCAACATCTTTCAGGATTTGAAATAGCTCAACTGGAATTCCATCACCTCCACTAGCTTTGTTCGTAGTGATGCTTTCTAAGGCCCACTTGACTTCACATTCCAGGATGTCTGGCTCTAGGTGAGTGATCACACCATTGTGATTATCTGGGTCGTGAAGATCTTTTTTGTACAGTTCTTCTGTGTATTCTTGCCACCTCTTCTTAATATCTTCTGCTTCTGTTAGGTCCATACCATTTCTGTCCTTTATCGAGCCTGTGTTTGCATGAAATGTTGCTTTGGTATCTCTAATTTTCTTGAAGAGATCTCTAGTCTTTCCCAATCTGTTGTTTTCCTCTATTTCTTTGTACTGATCACTGAGGAAGGCTTTCTTATCTCTCCTTGTGATTCTTTGGAACTCTGCATTCAGATGGGAATATCTTTCCTTTTCTCCTCTGCTTTTCACTTCTCTTCTCTTCCCAGCTATCTGTAAGGCCTCCTCAGACAGCCAGTTTGCTTTTTTGCATTTCTTTTCCATGGGGATGGTCTTGATCCCTGTCTCCTGTACAATGTTATGAACCTCTGTCCATAGTTCATCAGGCACTCTGTCTATCAGATCTAGTCTCTTAAATCTATTTGTCACTTGTACTGTATACTCATAAGGGATTTGATCTAGGTCATACCTGAATGGACTAGTGGTTTTCCCTACTTTATTCAATTTAAGTCTGAATTTGGCAATAAGCAGTTCATGATCCGAGCCACAGTCTGCTCCCGGTCTTGTTTTTGCTGACTGTATAGAGCTTCTCCATCTTTGGCTGCAAATAATATAATCAATCTGATTTCAGTGTTGACCATCTGGTGATGTCCATGTGTAGAGTCTTCTCTTGTGTTGTTGGAATAGGGTGTTTGCTATTACCAGTGCGTTCTCTTGGCAAAACTCTAAGCCTTTGCCCTGCTTCATTCTGTACTCCAAGGCCAAATTTGCCTGTTACGCCAGGTGTTTCTTGACTTCCTACTTTTGCATTCCATTCCCTATAATGAAAAGGACATCTTTTTTGGGTGTTAGTTCTAGAAGGTCTTGTAGGTCTTCATAGAACTGTTCAACTTCAGCTTCTTCAGCATTACTGGTCGGGGCATAGACTTGGATTACTGTGATATTGAATGGTTTGCCTTGGAAATGAACAGAGATCATTCTATCATTTTTGGATTGCATCCAAGAGCCTTTTGGACTCTTGTTGACCATGATGGCTACTCCATTTCAGTATATGCCAAAAATGTACTGCCTAGGTAAGGTTCAAGGAGAAGATTATCAAACATCGGAGCAGAATCAAATAAGAGGTTGTGATCTTTTTGAGCAGACCTCACCAAGAGGTCTCTGCTTTAGTACTTTGTAGGAATTTGGCAAATCAGGACATATCCAGAGAGGGCAGACTACATGGAGAAAGTCCTGGAAGCCATTTTATTTGAGGAATTGTTGAAGAAACAAGGACTACTTACCTGGAAAAAGGAGGTAAAGAGGTCATGAAAAATGTCTCAGTCTTCACTGTTTATAAGATAGCTGCTGACCATACATGACAAAAAAAATTTTTTTAATTAGTTCTTCACTTACACCTATATATTTCAAGGGCTCAGTGGCCACATGAACAAGCAGTTCCCATTTGGGACAACACCCAGATTTCCATCACTGCAAAAAGTTCTGTTAGACATAACTGCACTGAATACTTAAGGGATTTCATATTTATTAAAAGAACAAATTCAAATGTGTATCTCCACAAGGTACAGTTTTGCCCAATGGAGAAGAGCTAGAGGGGAAATTTTCCAGCACTAGAGGTAGTCCAGTAACAGAAGAAGCAGAGTTGGAAGTTCTCTAAGAGGGGGAATTTCCCCTCTTGGTGACCTCTCAAGGATGCTGTAGAGGAAGTATGTGTAGATGGCTCCTGCAGCATCCTGCTGTCTGACTTTGCTTGTCCACATCAGGTCCCCAGCCAGCCCACTCAGCTGCTCTGCAGCCCACCGTCATGTGTGATGGAAAGTACCCCCGACTCAGCTCCCTCTCTCCATTCTGTTTTAATCTGATTTAAACCCTCCTTGGGAGGTAGGTAATTTACAAAGCTCATGAAAACCTTTCAATGGAATTATACCTAGAAAGAAATTATTTCCGGAAATCCCAAAATGGGGATGTATTTTCTGAATATAAATTCAGGTGAATGAGGATAATGAAATGACCTTGTTTTCTAACTCTGTGTAGGCTTGAGTTATCCAAGACCCTATATATTAAAACACTTGAACTTAAGCAGAATAAAATATCAATTAGCACTTGGCAACAGTTTTTCCTTGGATATGACACAAAGTAAATAGTTGGCCTGTATGGAGAGATCTGTGTTTGCAGGTATCTTAATGGCAAAGCCATGATTTCTCAAATACTTGGTCAAATTCATATAGAATCAAGGGACCATAATGAGTAGGTATTTTATATATATATATATATATATATATATATATATATATATATATATATATATACACACACATATATATATATATATAAAGCTCTTTAGTAGCTTTTGAAGAGACTGCCTGAAAACTCAAATAATCATTTCTAGAAATCTGAAACCAGGATGGGTTACCTGAGCACATTCCTTAATTAAGCTTGATGTATTGCCTTGCTTAAGAACTTAATTCTGGTCAAGCCTGGGCAGTTTTATTGGTCTTTTGAAGTTCTGAAATGACACTCTCAAACTGCCCAAGAGTACCTGAGAAGGAAAATGACACTCATTAAATACATTAGGACTGTCTGTAAGAGGTGAAGAGAGAAAATGAATTGCAGTTCTGTAGAGTCACTGGAGACAGCTTGTGTTCTAGACTGACAGTTGACTCGATCTGACCGTGCCATTTTCCAAACTCCCCGTGGAAAATCATTGTCTGTTTTTTTTTTTTTTTTTAACCTTTATTGTTTATTTTTAATGTCTTTTAGTTTGCTCTTTTGGATGGTCGATGGTATAAGCAGCTGTTTTCTCTTCTCTCTCCTCTCCTATCCAATATACAGACTCTGGTTTACTCCTCTCCAGTTGATGGAGATCAAACATACTTTAGGCAAGTGTTTTATCATTGATGTTCTCCAACCCACCCTGTGCCTGAATCTCAGGTATTACTTCTGTGCCCTGACCCTCTGAGAAAATGTCTCCTTCAGGCAAACACAGATGATTTGCTAGAACTATGTTTCTTCAGGGAAGCATCTTTGGTTTGAGCTGGCTACACTGAGAAAGGAGCTCTTGTCTATGTCTGTACATAGTCAAGAGAAAGTTCTCATGAGCAGTGATGCTTAAGTGAAGTTAAAGGATGAGTAGGAGTTTTTGGCATGAATGAGGGTGGAAAACATTCCAGGGTGTAGGAATGGCACGTGCACAGGGAAGCTCCAGACTTGAGATATCTGAAGGAAACTCAAGGATAGTTCTGTGAATAGAACTAGTGGGAGAATCATATATTTATAAACAAATATTTATTAAGTACCCATGATTTGCTTAGCACTGTTCTAAGCACCGGAAATACTTTAGTAAAGTAAGAAAAAATTCTGCCCTTATGCAATTGATATGCTGGAGGGAGGATTCAGAAAATATTTGATACATATAATTCAAGTGTTTAGTTAGTCCTTTCTGAATTGCTTGGAACAATTCTTGGAATATTATAAGGGCTACACAGTGATAGACTTTTTTTTGCGGGGGGGGAAGGGCTCCAAAATCACTGCAGATGGTGACTGCAGCCATGAAATTAAAAGACACTTGTTCCTTGGAAGAAAAGCTATGATCAACCTAGACAGCATATTAAAAAGCAGAGACATTACTTTGCCAGCAAAGGTCCGTCTAGTCAAAACTATGGTTTTTCCAGTAGTCATGTATGGATGTGAGATTTGGACTATAAAGAAAGCTGAGTGCTGAAGAATTGATGCTTTTGAACTGTGGGGTTGGAGAATACTCTTGAGAGTCCCTTGGACTGCAAGGAGATTCAACCAGTCCATCCTAAAGGAAATCAGTCCTGAATATTCATTGGAAGGACTGATGCTGAAGCTGAAACTCCAATACTTTGACCACCTAATGCGAAGAAGTGATTCACTGGAAAAGACCCTGATGCTGGGAAAGATTGAAGGCAGGATGAGATGGTTGGATGGCATCACTGACTCGATGGACATGAGTTTGAGCAAGCTCCGGGAGTTGGTGATGGACAGGGAAGCCTGACATGCCGCAGTTCATGGGGTTGCAAAGAGTTGGACACGACTGAGCAACTGAACTGAAGAGTTTGATATACTGAATAATTTTGTGTGTTTGTTAGAAGGCAATAAGTGTTGTCTAGGGTGGAGGTGGGGATTATAGAGTTTGGTAAAGAAAAGTGAAAGTGCCAAAGGGAGTATGTAGTAATGTCACAATGCCTTTGAGAAGCCTTTTTGCAAAAGCACCATGGAACAAAGATTTGCAAGGGATATGGGGTTAACAGTACAGTTGTTTTGATAAAGCACCTTTCTGTGCAGGTAACAACCAGTGCAAAGACCATAAGACTGGAGATTGTCTTCAGGAAATAGTAAGGATGCAAGGGTGGGAAAATGAGATTGGGGAGACGGAGGGGGCAGATGGAAGGTCATCATAAGGACTTCAGCTTTCATTCTGAGAAAATTGAAGGGCTGTGAAGTCTGACTTAGATTTGAAGAGGTCAGTCTGCTTGCTCTACTGAGAATAGACTTGGGGGGTAACACTAATAGCCACATGAAAAGGCAGCAAGCTGAACAGCTACACAGGATACTAACCTGTAAAGGGTACTGAAATAGCACTTATTAAAGAAGAGATTGTTCCTACTAGAACTCACCTCAGGGAAGGTACAGTTCATATCAGTGAAATTGAATCAAGGACTTAAATTTCTTTTTTAAAGAAAAGAAAATTAAACCTAAGAACTCACCCACCTTAATCAAGAACGTGATTGGCTGGGTAACAGAGATAGCCACTGAGTGCCTTCTGAGGACCATGGGGCTAGTGAACTGTGGACTCTTTGTTTTGATGAGTAGGAACTGCAGTGTGGGGTCAGAGCTGAATTATCAGAACTATGAAAGAGAGGATTCCCTCCACTTGGAGTTCAGCCCCTCCCTAGACTGGGGTTCTTATTGAATCAGACCATACAGAGAGCCGAGCTGCAGTCCCACCACTCTAAGAGGAAATATAGGACCAGATCCTGAACGACCTAGAATGCTCTTCACAAAATACCTGGTTACGTAAGCCACGCATTTCCATGATGGCCTTCTTTCTCCATCTTCAGACCCCAGAGGAGGCGAAATGTTCTATTCCTTCATCCTGGGAGCAGTTTTATTCCACTCTTCAATAATAATGATTCACTGTTACTCAGAAAGACATTGCAAATCATTTCTGAAAGTGTCTGCCCTTGAACGATGGGGTTTAGCTGAAGATGGCTCAGAGGGTTAGATGCTGCTGCCCTAAAGATTTGGCCCCTTGGAGTGGAGCCCTAGGGATCATTGACATGGGTGAGCAGTTCCCAGAACTGCAGTTCAGAAAGGACTATCTGGTCGCCAACAACCTGCTTTAATACAGCATACTTTTGTTGAGTGCCTGAACCATGACTTGTGTCCTTGATGGACTCACTTCCAGCTCTGTCATCTGTCCCCTGAGAACTTGTCAGTCCCACCTAGATTAGACCAGTTAGCAAACAAGAAGCAAGCTCATATATGCATGCTATTCATTCAAAGCATGCATATAGTCGTTTAATATGAAGAAATGCTATTTTGCCTGTAACTGTGTTTCATTATTCTCAAATGATGAAAGGACAGGTGTAATAGGAGTTTTCTATATTAATCACCTGTGTATACATGTCAAAAAATGTGCACAGTGTCTGTAATTCTTTCCTTTTTCTTGGTGTCTAGTCTGAATACGTTTACTGAAATATACATTTTTGTGTGCTGAATTTAATTTAAAAATTGAGGCTTGTATTTTATTCATCTTTTCACAATGTAACTTTTCTAAATTTAACTTATTTCAACCCAAGTATTAATCTGAGATAGGGTGGATATTTTAAAAAAATGAATTCTTTACCAGAGGTAGCTTGAAAAGCACTGAACTAGAAAACTAAGAAGAAGGCATATGCTACTATTTTTATTTCTTATTTGTGGAGACTATCCAGACCCATCATCAGCAGGGGTGCTCCGAGTTGTTTTCTACTTGCAACAATGGGTTTATGGGGCACTGTCTACACCCATTCTCCTGTAGTCTCCTGTCCCTATGCCCATGACTACACAAGGCAGTTCCCTATGGAGTCAGTAATGCTGCCCAGAAAGAATATAGTGAAAATAATAAAGATAGAACCTCACATCACCCAACTCATTTTAGACAATAAAACCAACTATAAAAGTCATTCAAAAAAAAAAAAAAAGTCATTCCAAAAGGTCAAGCATTTTGGGAGGCAGAGCGTCTTACCCTTCATGGGAAGGCGAACTTGAAGGTATTTTTCCTTTACCTTCTTTCTAAAGGGAGCACAGCCATCAAAAAGCAAAGCTAAAAACCTCCAGTTCAACTTTCAGGATTTCAGTTGAGAATATCTAAGAGGTATTTTTCTTCTCACCATGAAATTATCTGCTAAAGCAATTCTGCAGTCACTCTGAATACATACAAAGTAAAATGACTTATACTCTGAGAGTTACATTTCCAACTGACAACGTGCAAAAAGCAGCTTTGCAAAATGTGCCTTTGTGTGCAAAGCCCAGTGAGCAATTAACTAGTCCTCCTGACCAAGCTGTGGAGGCACAGAACCTGGGTGGTTTATTTGCCAGGTCTGTCCTGGGCCTGCCAGGTTGGCATCTGGCTACTCAAAGTCTGGTGGGAAGCACATTCACCATCAAAGAGCTAGGTTCTTAAACCAGGATGGATTATACATGTCCTTTTTCAATTTCCTAAATACAGTTCTAACCTTTTAAAAATATCTGCTGGCAAAATCCTTCATGAAGATGTATTCTTTCCTTAACTCCATATTTATCATACACTAAACATTAATAAATACCTCTGTGTTTCAAGGATCCAGGTGGAGAACTGGAAAGATCAAAGATGAAGGTATCTAACATAAAGGAGTGTTTGTTATATGGCAAATAAGTAGTTATTTAAATACCTCTTATCTGTAGATTACAGTTTACATTTGAACATCACAGCTGCCCTCATCCCAGTGAACTAGGCAAGGATGAGTTATTGCCATTTTTCCAAAGAGGAACTGGAGAATAGGATGTATTAAATCATCTTACATTCACACCACAAATGGCAGAACCGCAACACAGTGTGACTTTGGTGTCAGCTGAAGCTGGGTTCACAACCAGCTCCAGTAGTCATCACTTTAGCTGGTTATTTTGGACATATCAGCCTATTTGTGCTTCTGCCTTCTTTATCTATAAAATGGAGACAACATCTGCCTCCTAGGCTATTGTAAGATTAATTGAGAAAATGTGAAGGTGGGAGGAGCTCAGTAAGTGATGGTAGGTATCATTACTTCATCAAGAATACTTTATTAAGCCCCCACTTACATGCACTGCACTCTGTGTAAGATAACATAAACACAGGAACTCACAATACAGTACAGGGAGAAGTAGACAAAGGATGTAACACAATAAAATGAAAGTGACCAATCAGGCACTGATGAGGACCACCTCCTCGGTGTTCCCGTAGTAACATCTAGATCTCAGAGCATGTGCGGAATATGCTATCGTTACTAGGGTCTGTGGCTGCCCTACCCTCACCTCTCACCAGTAGATTATGAACTCCAGGTAAGTTTTAGTTCAGTTCAGTCATGTCTGACTCTGAGACCCCATGAATTGCAGCACCCCAGGCCTCCCTGTCCATCACCAGCTCCCAGAGTTTACCCAAACCCATGTCCATCGAGTCGGTGATGCCATCCAACCATCTCATCCTCTGTCGACCCCTTCTCCTCCTGCCCCCAATCCTACCCAGCATCAGGGTCTTTTCCAATGAGTCAACTCTTCACATGAGGTGGCCAAAGTATTGGAGTTTCAGCTTCAACATCAGTCCTTCCAATGAACACCCAGGACTGATCTCCTTGCAGTCCAAGGGACTCTCAAGAGTCTTCTCCAGCACCACAGTTCAAAAGCATCAATTCTTCGGTGCTCAGCTTTCTTCACCGTCCAACTCTCACATCCATACATGACCACAGGAAAAACCATAGCCTTGACTAGATGGACTTTTGTTGGCAAAGTAATGTCTCTGCTTTTTAATATGCTATCTAGGTTGGCCATAACCTTCCTTCCAAGGAGTAAGCGTCTTTTAATTTCATGGCTGCAATCACCATCAGCAGTGATTTTGGAGCCCGAAAAAATAAAGTCTGACACTGTTTCCACTGTTTCCCCATCTATTTGCCATGAAGTGATGGGACCAGATGCCATGATCTTAGTTTTCTGAACGTTGAGCTTTAAGCCAACTTTTTCACTCTCCTCTTTCACTTTCATCAAGAAGCTCTTTAGTTCTTCTTCACTTTCTGCCATAAGGGTGGTGTCATACGCATATCTGAGGTTATTGATATTTCTCCCGGCAATCTTGATTCCTGCTTGTGTTTCTTCCAGCCCAGCGTTTCTCATGATGTACTCTGCATATAAGTTAAATAAGCAGGGTGACAATATACAGCCTTGATGTACTCCTTTGTTCCATGTCCAGTTCTAACTGTTGCTTCCTGACTTGCCTACAGGTTTCTCAAGAGACAGGTCAGATGATCTGGTATTCCCATCTCTTTCAGAATTTTCCACAGTTTATTGTGATCCTTTTAGTATTTTTCCTAAAACTTATTTACTGTAGAAATACTGATGGAGATCAGAGTCAGAATAAGTGCACCAAGGACCCGGCTGTGGCGTTTGCCCTTGGAACATGCCATGTAGCTGACACTCAACAAAAGCGTGCTGAATTAGGTAGAGTGTTGATGATTAGATTGGTCTTTCTGGGATTTTCAGTCTTTTATTTCTACTGTAGTTCCATTGTTGTATGACACCAGAAATTATATGATTTCTGTTCTTTTTAACTTGTGAAAGTGTGTTTTCTGGCCCAGAATGTGGTCTCTTTTGGCAAATATTCCATGTGAGCTTGAGAAGAGTGTGTATTGTACTGTTGAGTGTCGTCTGTAGATGTCCATTGTATCCAGTTGATTGATGGTATTGAGTTTAACCAGGTCCTTACTGATTTCCTCCCTGCTGGATCTGTCCATTTCTAATAAAGGGATATTAACATTGCCAATTATGATCATAGGTTCGTGTGTTTCTCTTTGCAGCTCTATGTTTTTGCCTTATGTAGTTTGATGCTCTGTTATTAGATACATACACATTGAGAACTGTTATGACTTCTTGGAGAACTGACTATTTTACTGTTGTTTTATATTATTCATTTTCAATTTTTTTTTTCTAAAATGAGGCTGGTAATGCTGTGTTTTCAAAATTCACTTTCAGGTCTTGATCACTAGCCAGTTCCAGATATATTAACTTTAAATTATTTTTTTGATGAAAAATGAATCTGTAGAATTTTTATGCATAAGCCTAGGGAAAAAGATTCAAAATATTCTATCAAATTCAGGAATACTTGGCAGTAATTTTTGGCAGATGTGCTGTATCAGTATCATCACCTCTTTCACTGATAATTGTTTAAGTCTAGAACGTGGTGTAAACATGGAATCTTTTAAGCATCTAGCTTTCATTTTCAATCTTCAATCTTACCTGCCATTGAAAAAATGTTTCTCCTTAGCATGACAGTATTAAGATCATTAAAATAGCAAGGTCAAAGAAGAAAAAAGTAGCTGGTGCGAACCGAGCATAGGAAGCTCAACTTGATGCGCTGTGATGACCTAGATGGGTAGGATCAAAGGAGGGGGTTGGGGTAGGAGGGAGGTCCAAGAGGAACGGGATCTATGTGTATATATAGTTGATTCACTTCGTCGTACAGCAGAAACCAACACAACATTGTAAAGCAATTATAAAACAAAACAAAAATGGGAAGCAGGCAAATAAACAAGTCTAGTTCTAATTCATATCTTTATCAAGTTGGAAACAAGCTGATTTCTTACCTTGTGAAACAGAGTTGATTCTGTACTGCAGACATTCTTGAGAGAGCTTTTCCTCTCTATAACCATCAACATACAATACTGTTGTTTATGATTAGCTGCCTTCTCGATTGCTCATTCAGAGTTACCATGAATTTAACTCATTCACCTTTATGTAACTCACTATTTTTACTTGGTCACTAAATACAATGTTTAGTTTAGCTGACTTGCTTTTGAAGCCAGTCATTCTCAACAAAGGCAGCAGTGCATTCACTCACCTTCTGGTATAGATTTATTAATCTGGGCAGTCACTTCAGAATGCTTTCCTATCATTGCAGCTGTGCTGTCAGAATAGACTTGTACACAGAACTTAAACTCCAAACCACGTCTGTTGACAATGTAATTCTTTTTAGCTTAATACATTTGAAAGCTAGTGGTATCTTTTGGCGGTGAGCATGAAAAAAAAATTTTCCTTCCTTCGTATCACCATCATGCTCAAATCACATCTGCACTGCAAGACTGCCGTGTTAGCAGTGCACGTGTTAAGGTGCCATGAGAAACCCTGCTCTGGCTTCGTTTGGTCAATGATCTTATCGTTTCCCTGATGAGTTAATCTGTGGTGTCATTTGAAAGTGGTAGTGGAGCTCCCTCCTTTGCCACAGATTCATGTTTGCAAACAAACACCTCTGTTGCAGATTTTCAACAGATGCCTCATTGATTGCATAGGTCTTTGTTTTGTTTTTTTTGTCTTAGAAATCCAAAAGTGCTATTTTAGTAGAAGTGCATAAACATTAACATGTAAAATATTTGTGCTTCTGCCTTCTTTATCTATAAAACGGAGACAACATCTGCCTCATAGGCTATTGTAAGATTAATTGAGAAAATGCCACATTTGCTTCTGTGGCTTCCTAATGCAATACTTTTTTATTTCAAAGAATTCTTTTAGTTTTGAGCTTTTTTTTTAGCCTTTTATGAGTAAATTGTTGCCTAAGAAGTTTTGAAGGAATCATTAGTTGGAACATCTCCGCCAATAACACACTTTTGGGTTTAGCATGCCACCCTCAAACATTTGGCTGCAAATGCAACTCAAACTTAGTATATGAGGAGAGATCCTCCTGAATCAAACTAGCACAAAGTCTTCAGTCTCTATTTCTTTGGAATCACTTCCTTTGCTATTATTTGGTTTCTTTTGCTATTATTTGGTTTCCTTCTAGTGATGCATTCAGATAAAGTGTATCTTTTCCTGAAACAAAAGAGTAAAGTGGAATTTCTTCTACTGTTTGAAATTAGAAACGAAAAGATGTAATACAATTTTTCCTTTTTAAATTAAGCTAATGTTAAGCTACAAATTAAGCAAGTTTGATTAAAAGTTGAAATGATCATGAGAGTAACAAGTTAGTGTAAATCCATGTCAACATTTTTTGTATCTTCCTTGTCTTCTGTGGCTTCTCTCATCTGACTTCCTAATGGACTTCTCATCTCAGCTTTCAAGAAGTTTGGTAGGCAGATGGTTCTCTAGTAATCGTTTAAAATCTTCTATTGATGAAAGTGAAAGAGGAGAGTGAAAAGGTTGGCTTAAAGCTCAACGTTCAGAAAACTAAGATCATGGCATCTGGTCCCATCACTTCATGGCAAATAAATGGGGAAACAGTGGAAACAGTGTCAGACTTTATTTTTTTGGGCTCCAAAATCACTGCAGATGGTGATTGCAGCCATGAAATTAAAAGACGCTTACTCCTTGGAAGGAAGGTTATGGCCAACCTAGGTAGCATATTTAAAAGCAGAGACATTACTTTGCCAACAAAAGTCCGTCTAGTCAAGGCTATGGTTTTTCCAGTGGTCATGTATGGATGTGAGAGTTGGACAGTGAAGAAAGCTGAGCACCGAAGAATTGATGCTTTTGAACTGTGGTGCTGGAGAAGACTCTTGAGAGTCCCTTGGACTGCAAGGAGATCAGTCCTGGGTGTTCATTGGAAGGACTGATGTTAAAGCTGAAACTCCAATACTTTGGCCACCTCATGTGAAGAGTTGACTCATTGGAAAAGACCCTGATGCTGGGTAGGATTGGGGGCAGGAGGAGAAGGGGACGACAGAGGATGAGATGGTTGGATGGCATCACCGACTCGATGGACATGGGTTTGGGTAGACTCCAGGAGTTGGTGATGGACAGGGAGGCCTGGCGTGCTGCAGTTCACAGGGTCGCGGCGAGTCAGACACAACTGAGCGACTGGACTGAACTGAACTGATAGCCTAATTCATGGAAAAAGTAGGGAAACCACGATTTCATGTCTCCTGTTTCATGTTTCATGTTATTTCCTAAGGAGTATGATAGTATCTAATTGTGTCCTGGAGAAATGAGACATTTTCACCATCCCAGGTGTAAGATCCATGATTATATCGATGATATTTAACTGGATGCTGCTGCTGCTGCTGCTAAGTCGCTTCAGTCGTGTCCGACTCTGTGCGACTCCATAGATGGCAGACCACCAGGCTCCGCCGTCCCTGGGATTCTCCAGGCAAGAGTACTGGAGTGGGGTGCCATTGCCTTCTCCGATTTAACTGGATATATGGTATCAAAAAATGTGATGGTTTCAGATCAACACATATATTTTGAGCACCTACAATATTCCAGGCCCTGTGATAGATGTAGTAGAGAATACTAGAATAAGTCAATCATAGCTTCTGTCATCTGTGACCTAATATAATGTGTATTGATTATCTGTTGCTGCATAACAAATTACTCAAAGCTTAAAAGTGAAAGTGTTAGTCGCTCAGTTTTGTCTGACTCTTTGCAACCCCATGGACTATAGCCCACCAGGCTCCTCTGTCCATGGGATTTTCCAGGCAAGAGTACTGCAGCGGGTTGCCATTTCCTTCTCCAGGGGATCTTCCCAATCCAGATCGAACCTGGGTCTTCTGCACTACAGGCAGATTCTTTACCATCTGAGCCACCATGGAAGCCCACTCAAAGCTTATTGATTTCAAATTGTAAATATTTTTTTATTTAGTTCATCCATCTGCAACTGGACAGTGGTTCATCAGGGCGTCTCACTTTCTGTTTCATAGGTTGTCAGTAGGCTCAGCTTAAATGGGGACTGGATGCTCCTCTTTCAAGATGGCTCACTCACATGGGCAGCAAATTGGTCCCTGGATGTAACCTGGGAATTTAGCTGGGGCTTTGAGCCAAGGACTCAGGTTCCTTTCCATTCAGGCTTCTGCATAGGATGCTCGGACTTCCTCACAGTGTGATGGCTGGGTTCCAAGTGTGAGTGTTTCAAGAGGTCGAGGCAGAAATGCATGGCACTTTTAAGACCTGGCCTCAGAAGTTGCATAACATGTCTTCTGTCAGCTTTAGAAGTTGTATAAAGACCTGCCTTTATAGGCAGTCACAAACACCTGCCAAGTTAAAAGAGAAGGGAACAAACCTATTGATGGGTATATGGCAAGATTATAGAAGAGTGGTGGGGCATTGTTGAAACCATCTTTAGAAAATACAATCTGCCATACAAGTTATTTGTTTATTCATTCAGCAAACATTTACCGGCACTTACTGATCTTTTAAGGACTGAGCATTCAAAGATAAATCAGAGATGGTTTCTGCCCTAAAGGAACTATCAATTTTGGGAGAGAAAGATGACATAATGAACTATATGTAATAAAATGTAAGTACTATGCCAGAAGTTTATACAAATTAAGTGATGGCCAAAAGGAGAGGGGGTAAAATTTCTTGGGGAAGTTACACGTGCAATGGCTCTCAAAGGCTGTGGAGGGCAATAGTTCTCAAAGCGTGATCTGTGTGTGCATGGGGGTCCCCTGGACTTTTTCAGGGAGTTTGTGAGGTCAAAACTATTGATGTAATAATGCTCAGACATGGTCTGTTTGACTGTGTAGATGTGTCCACTGATGGTGTTTACAAAAGCAGTGGTGTGTGAAGGCGTTAACCCCGTAGCACGAAAGGGGTGGTGCTGAACTGTGTTGTAGTCTTCGTACCCTTCACTGCTGTGCGCTCATCAAACAAGAATGCCCATGATGACGCCAAAATAATTAAATTTGTTAACTTTCAACTCCTGAGCACATATTTTAATATCCCATGTACACAATGAGAATTATACATAAAGCACCTTGCATACGGAAATATTATGACTGTTTCAAGGAAAAGATTTTGTGCAATTGAATTCCTCGCTGAAGTAGCTGCTGTTTTCAGTACCATTTTTTACTTGAGAGAACAACTGGCAGACAAACTAGGGTTAGTCAAGCTTGGGTATTTGGCAAACATTTTCTTGAAAATCAATGAGGTGAGCCTGTTATTTCAAGAAAAACAACTGACAATATTTGTTGCCAATTATAAAATTAAAGCTTTCGAGCAAACATTAGTATTGTGAAAAACTGATATCTGCCACCATGAATCTGATGGTTTCCAAAGAATGGTTTGATGCAATTGATGTGATTATCAAATTGATTTTTTGATCTTTTTTAATGAAATGTGTTGGTTTGGCACAAAGAAATGCAATTTTTGGAAGAGCTTTATAACTCAGTGACTCCATATTTTCCAAATGACCAATGCATAATGTTCAAAATCATGCATAAATAAAAAGATCCATTCAAAGAGTTGAGAAAGACCAATGGGTTAGTGTAATGGAGCATGAAAATTTTACTGACCTTTTAGACTCCACATTAAATTGTAAGAAACTACCACTTGTTGAATTTTAAGATAGTATCAAAAACAATGTTCTCAGTCACCAAAAATTAGTTCTTTCTTTTCTATCTACACATCTATGTGAAACTGAATTTTCCTTACATACTTCAGCTAAAACAACGCATTGCCTCAGACTGAATGCAAAAGCAGGTATAAAAGTGAGTCATTTCTGAAGTCAGACCTTAAAAAGATTTGGAAAAATGTGAAGCAGTAACATTCTTACTAATTTTTTAATTGGACAATGTTGCTCTTTTCATAAAATTATTATCTATGTTAATATATAATGAGTTTATTATTTTTTAAAGTGAGTAGGCAAATATTCTTAATTTCCTCAGATTTCATTTCTAATGCAGTAAGTAGTGATAGACACAGCACAGAGAAATGAAAGCCGTCTGTGGCGCACAATCTTTTGAGGGTAGAAAGGAGACCTGAGACCCAAATTTGGAGCCCAGATTTCAGGCGATCACATTCGCCAGGATAATGAACATGCTGAGAGCAAAGTCTTAGCAGTCCCAGTGAGAGCGCTGGGCAGTTCAGAAGACTGTGCGTTCAGATGGGCACCACAGCAGGGTAGAAGACGGAGCAGAGGGAGAGGAGGCTGGTTGGGGGGCAGGGGGCGGCTGTGACCAAGTGCTGAGGCCTCAGACTGCCTGCTTCCACTCTTGTTCTACCACTTGGTTCCTGTGTGATGTGGGGCAAATTACTTAACCTCTCTGTATCTTAGTTTTCAACTAGGGATAAGCATAGCCTTGTTACCAACCAGGGTTCTTGACCCCCTTAATCAAAAGAAACTGGTAAGAGGCCAGACAAGAAATTTAGGCAAGGCTTTATTGAGGCTCCAGCCGCAGCAGGGGGAGCAAGAACAAGCAACAGTTTCCTTTGCTTGCTCACTCGCTCCCCGAGAGGGGCGACCAGCTGGTTCCTTAGATAAAGGTAGGGGTGGGTACCGGCGTTAGGCCAGAGGGTTGGCTTAGGTGGTTTTCCCACCGCTTTGGTATTGAGTGCAGGGGCATGCATAGTACCCTGCTTTTTGCTGCCAGCTCTTCAGATGTGTCAGCTGGGTTTTTGGTCTTTTTGTATCCCGTTGCTCATAATTTGCCCCAGCTGTGCAGGCACGCAGTTAGTTTTAGTCCCTTGTAGTATCTTTATACTTTGTTGCTCAAGGAGACGTTTGTCCAGGTGCAAGCACTGGACGGCAGAGGGTCCCAGGTCCCAGCCTGTCTCAGCACCTAGTATCTAAGTCTATGAGGATTTAATGAAGCAATCTCTGTGAAATACTCGATGTGGTATTTGGCACAAAGAAAGATCTCCATAAAGGTTGGCTATGCCAGGGTGTTTGGACTCTATTCTCTAGAAAGGAGAGTATTGGGAGGGCTTTTAGCAAGAAAAAGACGTGACTGGGTTAAGATGTTCTGTAAATAAAATACGTGGAGGGCACATGTTGTTGTTTCGACTTTTCTTAACGCGATGTGGTCCTCAAAGGAAAGCACATCTGAGTTTCATGGGGTGTATCTGGGATGGAAGTCCTCAACCTCACAAGACCTCCTTGGCCTCGCAAAGCACTTACCTGAGGAGTGATTTTATATACACCCAGGAATGAGTTCTCTTCTGTGGAAAAATTTGCTGGCCTATTAACTTTCAGATATGGGTTGATTTTTTTTTTCTCTCCTTTTCACTCAAAAAGCTCTTCATGTGCTTTACTAGTTACAAAATCATTCCACTCTCCTCAAGTAATTGGCTTCCTGGTGCCTGTTTTTACATTACCACAGTTCCTGAGATGACCAAACGTAACCATGGGCACAGGCTACAGAACTGGGCTGGGCTGGGAGTAGCCATGGGAAAAGAGCACTGGGGGCCTAGAAATCACTGGGTTGTTACAGAGAGCGGAGTTCAGTTCATCAATAATGTGTTGCGAGTTTACTCTGTGCCAGGTCCCGAGAAAGCAGCAAAGGTTAAAGAGTGCTTCTCACCCCCATCTTAGAGAACTTTGCCTGTCCTTTCGGCAAGGAGGCTGAGGCTTGTTGGCAAATAACTATATTGTGAACTGTGTGTGACAAGTGCTAAAACAGAAGTAAAAGCAAAGTGTTTAGGGAGCCCAGTGAAGAGCCTTCTTCAGGCTTGAGGAGTCTGGGAAAAAGACCTGATGGCATTTGAGCTGAGCCTTGAAAGTGGGGTCAGCTTCTAGCAGGTAGGAAAGGACACATAAAGGTCTTTCTGTGGAGAGAATAACATGGGGTTAAAGGTAGGGATGAAAAACCTGCAGCATTGGACTTCGCTGGCAGTCCAGTGGTTAAGACTCTGTACTTCCAATGCAGAGGGTGCAGTTTCGATCCTTAGTTGGGGATCTAAAAGTGTCCACATCTGGCATTGGACAAAAAATATTTAAAGCAGGCAGCATCAGCAACATGATTTGTGGGACTCGGTGCAAAATGTTTCTTGTTCAGTAATCATTAAGAATTTCAAGTCAGTGACAGCACAGCACTTAACCAATTATGGGACCTCCTAAGGGCAGAGGCCATGTGACTACACAAGTTGTATGTCCACGGAGCTAGTCCTCAATGCAGGGTGCAACACAAGGAAGGGAAGGACTCAGGGTTGTCTGAAGTATAGCTGTATGAGTGGTGAAAGGCAAGTGTGCAAAGGCAGATTGTGTTACCAGATGCAAGTTCATGCGAGGCCAAACAAACTGAAAGGTCAGAGTTCGAAGCAGGGAAATGCAAAGAGATGGGTGGCTCATGCCCCGCCCCCCCCCCCCTCCAACCCAGAACTCACTAAAGGATTTCATCAAAGCATTTTTAAAGGTAATTGAGGGAGGAGCATGGTTAGTTGTAAACTTCTTGGTGCAGGTAGGAGTCCTTGGTTCTTGCGGCTGCCTGCACAGGTCAGGACTCAATGTTACTGTAAACTTCCGATAGGACAAATGTTATTCTCACTTCTGCAACTTTGTCTCTGCAGGAAAGGACTCTTAAAGATCAGAGCCCTGAGAACAGGCTGTCCTGTATATTTTAGGCTAGGGGCAACATTCTTAACTTAAAGCAAAAGCATTAGAATGCAAAGGCTAAAGTCAAAGGAACAAATCTAATATAGAGGCAGATTTGTTCTTCCCTGTTACAATTGGACCATATGCTTGGGCACCCTGCTTAGAAGGATGGACTGGATGGGGAATCCCTCGGTTCAGAGCCAGGATCAATATCATGAAAAGAATGCCTTGCAAAGACAGCCACTGCAGTGTAGAGGCAGGATTTGGGGTGGTTTGGGAGGAACTGCTTGGGAAGCAGTAGAAATGTGAACCTTTGAGAAGGAGTGGTTCTGAACACTAGAAGCAGCAGCAGGAATGGAATGGAGAAAGTGGAGAGCAGAGACAAAGCAGAAGTAGAGACGTCAGGTAACGGAATTGAAAAGAGTGAGGAAAGGAATATGCAAAAATGATACCAAAATGTTTTACCTGCATGATGGGACTGATAAGAAGAGTTGAAGGAAAGTTGGTGGGTGAGGAATTCAGGCATTCGATCCATGTTCTTTGACCAGTTGGCTGATTCTCTGCAGTGACTTCATCGCTGTCCTAGGATTTAACCAAAGCAATGAAGTGGTGGAGATAGCTGAGTATGTGTGCATTCTTCAGCAAAGGACGGTCCTCGTACCCTCGTTTATATTCAATGAAGCTCTGAAAATGTCCAGGGGTCATAGCACACACTCGTGGTTTGGTGAGCAAGTCTTGATTAAATGAACATCCATGCGTCTTGGCTGGGCCCTCACACCTAGGGCCCACCATCCTCTGTCACCACCTCCCATCCATACCTGGTGCTCCAGGGCTGACCTGGTTGCCTTTGCTAGCAAGTCTTCCTTCTCCACTCCACTGCCTTACCCCTAGCTCCCATTTATCTTTCAAAACTCGTCTCTGGGCATGCTGCACGCCCTGCCTGCCTCTGCCACCCTCAGTCTAGATATATTGCACCCTGACCACACCGTGGCTCATTTGTTCCTTGTTATGGGACCGGGTCTTATCAGACATTGCATCTGAGCACTAGTGCCAGACCTGTCCCAAGAGAGATGCCTGGCAAATATTTGTGGAATAAATGAATGGAGAGATCCAGGTTTTCCACTGGACTGAAGTGATTGTCTGAAAACTCATTCAATTTCAGTTAAGTAGTTGTACTGTTTTTAGTTCCAGAATGGACAGGAGATCTGAAATCTCTATGCAACAGAGCAAGCAAATGCCAAATGGGGTTCAGTTTGATTATTCTGACAACCAGACCCACCTGTTGTAACCAGAGATCAGAAAGTAGCAAGGCTGCCCCAAGTGAGAGATGGGCCAGGAGTGTCCACACTAGTGACTTGTCCACAAGCAGAGCAGTGTCCACATCCTGGGGTTTTAATATTTAAAAATATTAAAACATTGACTGAAAGTTGGACTATTTCTATGATCACCCTGAGCAGGCAGGTCTAAATGTGTCAGTGATAGAATACTGGCCCCCCTTTCAGAGACTGCTGCCACTGGTCCCCCAGAGTGAGCCAATGAGCCCCACCGGAGTGCAGCACAAGGTTTTGATCATGCCTCTCAGGGAAGGATGCAGACTATCTACTCTTTCTAAACCCTGGGCCCCTTTGAACTTCCTTTGACCTCCTCGTATTGATGGCCGTGTCACAGCCATGCTCCCAGGGCCAACCCTGTCATGTCTTGGATTCGTTGCATCCCTCCTTTTCAGACTCAGGGGGACATCCAGAGAATTGATTGGCCCAGAAGAGCCTCTCTGAGTAGAACTGGATTCTCAGTTTTAGAAGAGAGGTGGAGGGCTGGCATGGAGCCAGGACCTCTGCCCTTTGTGTTTGCTGGGGTAGTGGTGGGCAAGTGATGTCTAAAGGAGGAGAGGAGGGCCTGTTGCTTGTCTTCTTCTAATTAACTGGCACATGTAGACCTCAATCAATAGAAATAACTTGTTGAAACCCCTCCCCTTGTGCTGAATAAAGTTGGAAAATATTTGAAGTTACAGAAGCGATGGCAATTTGAAAACTTTTACTAGTGAACATTTTGTATTGGGATTGGCAAGTTAATTCTATAATGTGTATACCTTGTCTTGACAAACCAAATTATCAGTCTGAAAAATGTGGTGATGCTAAGTGGATCGATCACTCATAAACAAACACAGAGGTGGTTAGTGTCTTCCTTGCCCTTATGCCAACCATTAGGATGCACACCCAATAGGTGGCTGCTCTGACCCCTCTCTTGAAACTCATGAGTAGAATGAACAGTGTCCACATTCTGGGATGCTGGCTGAGTTGGTCGTGGCTGTAGTCTTGCTGATCCAAAGGTGGGAGAGAACAAGTATAGAAAAGGAGCTCCATTGCCCTCTGGATAAAACCCGAGGACACCCTTCATGAGGCGGGTCTTGTCACACGCCAAGCTCTCCCCTTAGGATCACCCTGCCACCATCCTTGAATTCTAGGCATCAACCATGCTGAGAGACATGCAGTTTGTCAAACAAAATTTGTTCTCAAATCTTCCCGTCTTAGCCATCCTATTCCTTTTGCCTGGAATTTCCCATGTATCCCCATTCCCTCATTTACCAGAATAATTCAAGATGGAGTTCTGACATCTCCTCATGCAGAAGGTCTTTCTTGGCTCAGTTAGACTAGTCAGATGCAGTCTCTGTTTTCATGTATTAATGTCGCAGCTGAATAGTCTGTCTTCTAGTCATGTTGTCCTATCCCTGCCTTCAGCTCCTTTGCAGACATCATTTCTGTTGTCTGGAACACCTTCCCACATGCTTCCTTCTCACCTTGGCCTTGCCCTTCCTGCAGAATTCTCTCGAGGCTGTTTCTTCTACTCATCTCAAGGCTGATTGTGTTTTTCTAAGCACTATTCTCTCAGTCTCTGATAACTACTGCCAAGTCAACTGCTCAGTGGTGAGGCTGTGGTGAAACTAAGAAATCTAGAGGAACTCACACCTTTTCCATTAACAGCAACACTATTCACAGAACAGTGGAACCCAGCAAGGGCTTTCCAGGTGGTGCTACTGGTAAAGAACACATCTGCCAGTGCAGGAGACATAAGAGATGTGGGTTTGATCCCTGGGCAGGAAGATCCCCTGGAGAAGGGAATGGAAATTCACTCTAGTATTCTTGCCTTGGAGAATCCCATAGACAGAGGAGCCTGGCGGGCTACAGTCCGTGGGATCGCAGAGAGTTGGAGATGACTGAAGCGAGTTAGCACAAACGCATGAAACCCAGTAATCTCTGATTGCTATTTTGGGGACAGATTTATCAAAGTATGTAAATACATAAGTAAATAAGCTAAGTACAAGTTGAATGTTGATATTTTCCCTCCCTTAGCTCAATATATCCACCACTTCTAAGCTTACCTTTTACTTTTCTCCCTACGCTCAGGTAACTTTGACTATCTTGTAGCCCCAGTGATTCAGGGCAGGGAGCCCAGTGCCCTTGGCCTGTCCTAAATGACATAGCAGACACTCAAAGCTTGGCTGTCCCAAGCCCTGGTGAAGGTTCTGTTTCCTCCCCCTGACACTTGGTGAATCTCCTTAGCATCTCTCTTCACAAGACCTAATAACCTTGCTAATTTCAAGGCCTAAAAGTTCCTTAAGTTAGTGTTAGTCATTCAGTCATGTCCAACTCTTTGCGACCCCATGGACTGTAGCCACTAGGCTCCTCTGTCCACGGAATTCTGCAGACAAAAATACTGGAGAAGAGGATACATTCTTTTCTCCAGGGGATCTTCCGAATCCAGAGATCAAACCCAAGCCTCTGTAAAATCTGAATCTAGCCTAAGGTTATTTCTTCTGAACTAGGAAAAATTCATTTATCAACTTAGTCCTAATTTCTTCAGTTAACTATTTCCCTCTTTTATTTTTTAATCATCAGTACCCAAGTAGTACTAATACTTCTTGGCTAAGGACATTGTTTTATAATCTGTTTCATAAAGACATCACACACTCTTCCTGGAACATTTCAAAAAATAGTTGGACATAACTAGACTTTCTGAAAATGATGCATCTTGTGGTTGCTCACAGATGAATTTAGAGGTTCACAGATGGGAGTGAGATAATGATGCCTGTAAGAATCAGGGGAAGTTTTAAAACATCTGCTTGTTCACCCTCTTCTTACCCCAGTTCACCCCTGAGTATATCTAAACCTAGGAAACTGTAAATCTTAAAGAGCTCTTTTGGTGATTCTAATATGGCCCTGGTTGAGAATCATGGTCATGGAGGTTCTGGGTGAGAAGGGCCCATCTGAGTTATTGTTGATTTCACATATGAATTACACTGGAGAGCAAGCACAGTGGGGAAGTTAGATGTGGTGGATCTGGGAGGCTTCTGGAAGACTTACGTTTCGAGTTGGATCTTGAATGATAATAATATAGCAAAAACTGACTTGTATTTGGCATGTGCTATGTAGAGCACTTCATGTACAACATCACATTTCAATTCAGTTCAGTTGCTCAGTCATGTCCGACTCTTTGCAACCCCATGAGCCGCAGCATGCCAGGCCTCCCTGTCCATCACCAACTCCCAGAGCCTACCCAAACTCATGTCCATTGAGTCAGTGATACCATCCAACCATCTCATCCTCTGTCGTCCCCTTCTCCTCCTGCCCCCAGTCCTTCCCAGCATCAGGCTCTTTTCCAATGAGTCAGCTCTTTGCATGAGGTGGCCAAAGTATTGGAGTTTCAGCTTCAACATCAGTCCTTCCAGTGAATACCCAGGACTGATCTCCTTTAGGATGGACTTGTTGGATCTCCTTGCAGTCCAAAGGACTCTCAAGAGTCTTCTCCAACACCACAGTTCAAAAGCATCAATTCTTCTGCACTCAGCTTTCTGTATAGTCCAACTCTCACATCCATACATGACTACTGGAAAAACCATAGCCTTGACTGCTGCTGCTGCTGCTAAGTCTCTTCAGTCGTGTCCGACTCTGTGCGACCCCATAGACTGCCGCCCACCAGGCTCCCCCGTCCCTGGGATTCTCCAGGCAAGAACACTGGAGTGGGTTGCCATGTCCTTCTCCAACCAACACGTGAAAGTGAAGCTGCTCAGTCATATCCGACTCTTAACGACCCCATAGACTGCAGCCTACCAGGCTCCTCCATCCATGGGATTTTCCAGGCAAGGATACTGGAGTGGGTTGCCATTGCCTTCTCCAGATGGACCTTTAATCCTCACCAAAATCCTACTGTAAGGCAGAGAGTATTACCCTTTTTGATGCATGAGGAAAACAGAGGTCAGAGAGGTTAAGTGCTTTGCCCAAAGTTGCACAGCAAGTGAGTAGCTGATAACTGGTATTTAACCCTTGAATCATGTGACTCCAAGCCTCTACTTTGAGATGTGTCAGACCTAGTGGGAAAGAAGCAGCAGAGATTCAAGGTGAATGTATCGGTAAGAGAATTATTTCCTACCTGATCAAAATCTTTGTGGAAGACAAATATCTAGACTTATAAGAAGTCCTCAGAGTCAATTATGGACATCATCATTAGTATGTAAATTATGTGTCTTTATGTGTCTTTATAGACACAATTGTCTTTATGTATCTAAGAAGATAAGAAAGACCAAGTTTTTTTCATTAATAATAGGACTAGTATCCAATAATATTAGTATCCAATAATAGGATTAGTATCCAACTTCAATTTTTCCTTTTAATTCCACAATCCACAATTCATAATCAGCCTTTGGGGGAGATTACAGGGACTTCAGATCCCATGCGGTCCTGTTTCTTGTCTGACTCCATCATATGGCAGGTTTATTGATTGAAGGGAAAGAAGTAGAGTGTAGAGCCGTGGTCCTCAGCTGGCTGTGAATTTGCCTGTCAAAGGTCATGGCAATGGCTGGAGACATTCTTCATGACCACATCAGGGGTGGTCCTGGCATCAGAGGGTAGAGGCTAGAGCTTCTGCTACACATCCTATGACACACATGACCACTTCCCACAGCAAAGAATTAGCTGGACCAGCATACTGATGGTGCAGAGGCTGAAAAACTCTGGTGTAAAGTTTGGGGGCATGGACTTAGTATCTTAGTATCTGCCTTGGTTTGAATCCAGCTCTGTACTAGCTAGCGGTGTGATCTTGGCCCATCTGTAATTAAGGCTAATGATAGACCCTACCTTATAGGGCTGTTAAGAGACTGAAATATTCAATATATATGAAGCATTGGAATAGTATCTGGCAGACCTGTGTTTAGAGAGGCATCTGGTACAGTGGTGGAGGCAATTCCCGAGCCAGCCTGCCGGGGCATGAATCTTCCATCTGCCTCTTACCAGCTGTGCAACCTTGTGCCAGTCACTTAAACATTCTTGACTCAGATTCTTTATCAGTCAAATGAAGATAATAGTTACAGCTACCATTAAGATAAACCATGTATGCAAAATGGTTGGAACAATAACTCTTGCATAATAAAACCATGTAAGTGCTAGTTGTCATTTTTACTGTCATCATTACTTACTTATTCATTCATTAAACAAATATCTGGGCCCCCAGTGCCCAAATGGGTGGGGTCACTTGCCTTACAGCTATGAGACAGTAGACTTGGGATTAGCACCACTGAGTCAGGAAAGAAGGACAGTTCTGTCCGGTGGGATAGTTTACAGCTCTCGACTTCTTGGCATCCTGGGCAGTGGGAAGCTGGAGGCTCTGTCATTCTGGAGGGAAGGTGGAGAGAGGCACTGTGACCCACAGTGTCACTGGGCAACTAAATACCTCCAATTCTGCTTTTGAAAAGCTAAGAGACTGATGATGGTTCAGTGAGGAAAATCAGCAGATGCTAGAGGTGCTGAGATCAGAGTTGTCAACAATGAGAAAGGATTTCAGTTTCTATTATTATTATTGGAGGAGGTATAAGAGGCCCTGTCTGTGGTCATTGTGCTGGTCCAATTTAGTTCACCATGGTGATAGTAGTACCTTCTGAATAGCTTCTTTTTTCCATTTTGGGATGGTAAAAAAAAAAAAATTAGTTTGAGCTTGTGTGAGCTTGTAACTTTAGGAGTAGACATAACTACCATTGGAAAATGACCCCAGTTAAGGTTAACATGCTTGTTTAAATGACTTCAAAAAGTATGTGTCATTTTTAGATGGCTTTTCTAATTAGATTCTTTTTGATGACTCATATTGGAGAAATAGGGCTCCCGTTGTGAAGTAAAGCAAGGCTTGTGTTTGCAAACCTGCAAGGCAGCCTACTGTTAGCCAGGTAAGACTGTACTTAATGGCCATCTCTTTGCAATCAAGAACTCAGCAAGCACAAAATACGTGAAAGTAGCAAATTATTTGGAGACCTTTTCAACCTGCGTCTGACCTTCTTGATTCATTTGCAGAAGTAATTGCCTGTGGAAATTGCTGGGCCTTTATCTGTGGTGCTATTAAAACACTGGTTGAAATGAGGTGGCACAGGCTGCATTGTTAATGGGTTACCATGGGGTAGGAGCTGTTGTTTTATTTGACAGATGAGAAATAGCTGAAAATAACCTTCTGTCTCCCTGTAAGAATTCTGCTTGTTAAGTGACAGTCACCACCACAGCAGAGGTTTAACATGGTATAGGAATTTGTGCTATTCTTAGCAAGATATTAAATGAGAGTTTGCAGGCTTTTCTTGTTATAAAAGAGGGAATGTTAGAGTTTTATATTCTCTGATTTGGGGAGTTTAGCTGTCCAACTTGAGGAATGAGGGCATAGTTCAGTTCAGTTCAGTCACTCAGTCATGTCCGACTCTTGGCAACCCCATGGACTGCAGCATGCCAGGCTTCCCTGTTCATCACCACCTCCTGGAGCTTGCTCACGTTCATGTCCATCAAGTCGGTGATGCTATCCAACCATCTCATCCTATGTCTTCCCCTTCTCCTGCCTTCAATCTTTCCCAGCATCAGGGTCTATTCCAATGAGTCAGTTCTTCACAGCAGGTGGCCCAAAGAGAGCATAGTGCTAGCAGGAAATTCAGAGCTGAGCGTAGTCTTTACATTGGTGTCCCAGGCATCAAGGTATCGCTGACCTGTGGGGTTACTCTCTCATTCTCTCTTGGCTTTATTGCCATCGTTCTGTCCAATGGAATAAGGTCAGCTGCCTTCATAGCCTCTCAATATAGCCCAAGATTTTTTTTTTCCCCTTTGACCATTCTCCTCCCTTGGGGTAAGGCCTTATGCTTAAAACTTATTAGGGAAAAACTGAGGATGAGTATGAGGTAAAGCAGCTTCTCAAACTCCGGAGGGCATCAACATCACCTGGAGAGCTTGAAAAAATACAAATGCTTGGACCTCACCCCCAGCGATTCTAATTCAGTAGAGCTTGAGAACTTGCATTTCTACCAAATGCCTGTGCCCAAGACCAAACTTTGAGAAGCTCTTGTGCGACATTGTGATTCATGATAAGAAATGCATGTTTAGTCTTTGTCCCTATCTTTGGCACAGAGCTGCTAAAACCCTTGACATTTCCTGTAATGAAAACAATAAAGGTGTCTCTTGATGTGTTAACAAGGTGACTTGTGGACCCCACCAAAGGATGGGGGCTGGATGCCAATGGAGCCAACCATGTGATAGAGACTTGGAACTTTCAGTCCCACCCCTGACCTCCTGGAAAGGGAGAGAAACTGGAGATTGAGTTCAGTCACCAGTGGTGTAATCAGTCATGCCTATTTAGTGAAGCTGCCATCAAAACTCAGAAGGATGGATTTGAAGAGCTTTCAGGTTCATGAACCCGAATGCGCCCATGTACCACCGTGCTAGACCCCAAACTCCAGAGGGGCAGAAGTCTCTTTGTTTGGAGCCTTACCCTATATGTGTCTTCATCTGGCTGTTGATTCATATCCCTTCATATCATTTGTGATAAACCAGTGATCTAGTGAGTAAATGGATTTCCCGAGTCCTCTGAGCCCCTCTAGCCAATGAATCTAATACAAAGAGGGTGTGGTGGGAACCTCTGATGTACAGCCAGACAATCAGAAGCACGGGTGACAACCTAGTCTTGCATTGGCAGCTGAAGTAGAGGGCTGTCTTGGGATTGAGCCCTCAGCTTGTTGGAACCTGATGGTCTCAGAATTGAGCTGAATTGTAAGACATCCAGCTGGTGTCGGAGAATTGGTGATGGCATGTGGGAAAAGTGAGCCCACACTGTGTTTGGATCTAGCACTCTTCGTGCATGCTAAAGTCAGTTGTGTCCAGCTCTTTGTGACCTCATTGACTGTAGCCCGCCAGGCTCCTCCGTCCATGGGATTCTCCAGGCAAAAATACTGGAGTGGGTTGCCATTTCCTCCTCTGGCGGATCTTCCCAACCCAGGTCTCTTATGTCTCCTGTGTTGGCAGGTGGGTTCTTTACACTAGTGCCACCTGGGAAGCCCAGGTTCTGGTTATCTTCGTACCTTGTATAATTGAACTGAGGCAAGCTCACCTTTTTGGAATAGTGTCTTCAAGTGTTAGTCATCTGCGTTTACTAAGCACCTACTGAATGCAAAGAAATATGCCCCTGAAATGACCCCACCACTTCCCGCAGTATGGAAAGTCACTATTTAAGGACAAGCACAAGCCTGTATACTGCAGGAGGAGGTACTCCCCAGAGCCAAGGACTGAGAAGAGTGGAGTCAGGGGCGATTGATGGAGGGATATTCACACTGGGTGGTTCAAAAAAGGAAAATAAGGTTTATTTCCTGTCTACCCCATGCCAGCATTGTGGTTGGCATTTGTCATTGTTGGCATTTGTCATGTTAACTCATTGAATCTTCACTGAGACTCTAAGAGGTGGAGATTACCCTCTCCCTTTCATAAATGAGGAAATCGAGGTTCTTATGACTTGAATTAGTGGCAGGACCAATCATTCAAAGCCTTGGTTCCTTCTCTTCGGAGCCTGAGCTGTGTTCACTGAACCATGTTGCTTCCCAGCACATGACTCACTTGAGTATTGAGTTATTGTTTGTTGAATTAAAACATCTGATGATTAACTTAGTGAAGGAACATTTCCAGGAAATAACCTGGAAATCGTTCTTAACCATGCTGTAATTAATTCTTATTATTATATATTGAGCATTTATTTTGTACCAGGTACTGAGATAAACAGTTTATATACATTATACCACTTATTTTAAAATAAACCAAAAGGTAATTATTAAATTCTACTATATGTGATGAAATTTAGAGAGGGTGAACCCATCATCCTAAGGTTGGGGGTAGAACCAGGATTCCAAATTGCACCTTTTTGTCTAAAGTATTCTCCTATGCTGGCTTGATCTGCTGGCATGGCAAGCAGCAGTTACTTCTTTTCCTTCCCTTTGTTGCTACTCATTTCTTCCCAGACAATGAGATTCATAGCTATGGGCTTCAAGATACAGGAAATAAGGTTTTGAAAGTTAGTTGCGAGTCACCATGCCAATATAAACATCCTCACGCCCACTCTGTCATTATCGCATTAGAATAAGCAAAAGCAATAACAGCAGCAAAGACCAAAAATATGACATTAACAAAATGAGATGTGTTGCTGTCATGTGGGCCATATGACATGGAATAAGAACTAGATCTAGTTTCCAGGCCTTATTCCCTACCCCCTCTTCCTGTCTCCACCGCCCCCGACCCCACCACTTACACTTATCCTTCAGTTCTTCCTAATCCACAAGTGGCTTCATTCAAAACCACTAAGTAGTCATTCTCTCATCTGGTATGTCAAAGTTCTTCAACAGTTATGGATTTTAGAGATTCCTTTGAAAGCATCCTTTTGTACACAATATGGTGGTTTCAGACATGTCTCTTCTGTACTGCCATATTTCCCTGTAATGATAAGTTTTGAGTCCACCTGTGGCTCAGATGGTAAAGAATCTGCCCGCAATGTGGGAGACCTGGGTTCAATCCCTGGGTTGGGAAGATCCTCTAGAGGAGGGCGTGGCAACCCACTCCAGTATTCTTGCCCGGAGAATCCCATGGACAGAGGAGCCTGGCGGGCTACAGTCCATGGGGTGGCAAAGAGTCGGACATGACTGAGCGACTAAGCACAGCACAGCATGCAATTAAAAGACAGACTCCATTCAGACTACTGTTCCTGGTTATTGTCTTGAGGAAATGTTCTTGGGTGTGTGTGTTCTTTACAGGTTACTACAGGACAGTGAGCTGTAAGGACAGATACACTGAGGGTCTACGTGTTCCTGCTCCATCCTCCAGACACTCTAACACAGTATCCCATCTCCCTGACAATCCAGGGAGGTAAGCAGGTATTTTTCCTGCTGTCAGATGAACTGAAATGGAGGGGGAAAGAAGTAATTTGCCTCTGGCCACACAGCTCTTAAGCGGCTGAGCTGACATTTCAACCCAGGAGGGTGTAACTCTGAGGATAGCATCTTTCCTTCAGATAACATTATGGGTACACAGGTTTCTGCGTTCAGTGATCAGGATTTGCTGGGCTACACCTAACACAGGAAGCAGAAGATTCAACTTCTAACCTCCTCCTCTGCCTTCTTAGACTCTACTTTCTGTATCTCATTCATGTCGTGGAAGTGGGAGAATGTCTCTGAACTGCTTAGAGATCTCAATGCCTATGTTAAGTGTATTAATAACCTTCCCTCCAAACCCACCAGTGTAGCTACCTGACTTAATGAGCATTTCATCCTCATAAGATGGCTGGCTAATGGGGAATTAAGGATCATTAGACCAGTGATTTTGTTTTAAGAGAAATTCATATAACAAGTCTTTTTCCTTTTTCTTCAAAGAAAAAAAAATGAAGAAATTAAGCCTCATTAAAAAAAAAAGAGCTGTAGTGAGGCATGATCTTAATGGATATTGAATTTCAGGCGCTATCTAGTTTAAAGCAAGGATTAGAAAGAGCTTCTATTTCCTCCATTTTTCTTGTCGGTACCTATGGAACTTGGGGGTGCTGCGTAGCCAGAGGAAGAAGCATTAAAGAAGCAAGGAGGGGAGAGAAGGAGAGAGAATGTTATAGTCTATATTCAGAAACTGGGCTTTTTATAGATAAGCAACTCTTTCCATCTACCTTTGCGCTTAAAAAAAAGAAAGAAAGAAAAATCAGTGAATACCCAACCTGCTTATTTGAAGAGTAAATCAAAACTAATGTTTATGTCCATAGAGTTTGACAACATATTGTAAATTAAAACTTGGATTGCAACAGAAGATAGACTTTGTAGCATGCTTCCTAAAGTTCCCAGAAGTAGCAGCATCGCCTGGGAACTTGTTAGAAATAAAAACTCTTTAGGGCCCACCTTGGTGGCTCCAATGGTAAAGAATCTTCCTGCAATGCAGGAGACCCAGGTTTGATTTCTGGGTCGAGAAGATCCCCTGGAGAAGGGAAAGGCAACCCGTTCCAGTATTCTTGCCTGGAAAATCCCATGGACAGAGGAGTCTGGTGGGCTACAGTCCATGGGGTCTCAGAGGGTCAGACACAACTGAGCAACTTTCTTTTTTTAGGGCCCTCCGAATACCTACTGAATCAGAAATTAGGGTTAAGCCCCGCCCCAAACTGTTAAAAACCCTGATGAACCGCCGCTGGGTATTAAGAGTACAGAAACAAACACAGGTTTGAGGGTAGAGTCTTCTTTACATTCTAGTTTGTTACGTGGAATTCCACATTGAACCAAGTCAGGGTGGATAGACCCATAAACTAGCAATAGAGGGCAATGATTTTTAAATGATTACAAAAAGGAAGAAGATTCGTATTCTTTATCTCTAAGTTTTGATAGAGATAAGCTTTGCCAGCTGAAGCGGCACCTTATTATTTACAGTTATTTTTCTTCTTGAATTTTGAAGTCCATTATGCTGTGCAAGTTTGTTTATTAAAAGTTGGAGTGCATTTTCCAACAGAAATAATTTTACGAATAATGACCAACTTCCTAGAGAAGCCTACAAGTCTGTTTAACCCACCAGTTATTAGAAGTATGCTAGGGACGTCCCTGGCAATCCCGTGGTTAAAACTGTGCACTTCCAACGCAGGGAGTGCAGATTCAGTCCCTGATTGGGGAACTAAGATCCCGCATGCTCTGTGACGCTGCCAAAAATCAAGAAACAAAGCAAACAAAATAAAGAATTAGATTGTTATATTAAAAGTATGCTAGTGAGAGTTGACAGCTCTGCAGAAGCTGGTCACCTGGCATTCCAGAGACGCCTTCTAACAAAAGGGCAGTTTCTTCTCTTCTTTGCTTCGCTTTGGTAGCAGGTAGATGTTCCTGGAGTAGGTGTACCAAAGAGACAGAGACGGGAGAGGGGAAGGAGTGTGGCTGATAAAAGTCTGTTATATGTTGCAGAGAATAGTCAGCAGCTTAGGACCTGTGGCCTGTTCAACACACTCTTTAGTACACACTCCCTCCTTGAACATCTTTCTGTCCCGCCAGAGATCCTGGGGTTGTGCTTCATCCTTCCTTTCCAACTGCCTTTAATGTACTGTGTCCAACTAGGGCTCCCTAATATTCTGGGCTCATAGAATAGACTCTCAGTTTTCCTTCTCCCTTGCCTTGTGAGGAACTGTGAAGAATTTTATGCCGGTGCTAAAAGAAAGCTGACTAGAAGTTTAAAAAGTGTCCTTATTAATGCTGATCCTTCCATCAGCCCGTCCCGTGACTGCTGTCACCACCCTGCTCATCTACTTTTCTCACCTCCCCTCTGCTCGCTTCTCTTTTCCTTTTCTTTTCACTTTGATCTGCTGGAGGACAGTTAACAAAAGAAGAGAGAAAGAAAAGTGGAAGAAATAACCCAAGCAAATTTTCTTAAAACGAAGGGCATACAGTCTTGGGTTGAAAGGGCTTGTTGAAAGCCTAGCACGATGGATAGAAACTGAACCACAGCAAATGGAACATCTTTCTGCATTTTCAGAACATTGTGAAAAATTAATTTCTAGAGAGGAGAAAGGAAACAGCTTCAATATGAAAGAGGAAGGGTCTGAATACTCTTGACTTCTCAACAGCAGGACAGTGGGGAAATGCTCCCCAAATTCTGGGAGAAATGCTTTCTAATCTAGAATCCTACACCCAGACAAGTTATTAACTGAGTATAAGTCAACATATTAGGGCTCAAAGGTTTTGCTCCCATCTAGCCCTTCTCAGAAAGCTGTTAGAGAATGCCTTTGACCAACAAAATGGAGTAAGTCAAAACAGCAGAAGACACAGGACGCAGAAATCGGAGGCTCAGACTCAAATAAGTGGAGTGAATCCCAGGTAGAGACCTCGGCACAGCTGACAATGGGACAGCTGAGAAGCCTCCAGGGAGGACTTCCTCGAGGAAATGAAGTGGATAGATGGACTAATGTGTTTCAGTATATTAAGAACAGACATATTTATCTGTGGGAGAGTTTGAAGTCAAAGTAGCGACAACTAAACCAAGCAAATGAAAAGACGAAGTCTATTATTAGAAAACATTGCAGGAAAGGAAAAGTAACCACTGTCATACATGGAATGTAACCACAAGACTTATCTGTGACTAGCATTCATCTAGTTATAAGATAAACATAATTGTCCAACCAAAATGATGGTATAAATATATTGGGAGGGTGGGACAAGGGGAAAATGTATTGGCTTTAAGGATGAGATTGGAAGTAAGGAAAGGGGAAGTGAGGGGAAGCTAAATTCTCAGAAGTCAATGGATAACACCTGAAACTGAAGTATCCGGACACAGCGATCTGAGCATGATATTCAAATACGGAGATCAGTAGCAAAGCAATCAGCTACTTGAAAGTGGGTGCTTCTGCAGAAGAGGAGATAGGGTGAAAAGGAGGAAGGCCAAGGGGACTAAGGATTTTATGAAATGTCTTAGCCACTTAACTCTTTAAACAGTGTGTATGTATAATATATACAAAAATAATTACTAAACTTTCTAAAGAGAGATGAAAACTTTTGCTGCCCTTCTTCCCAAAGTCCATGCAGAGATTTCTAATTAAGGGTCAGAGAATATTGTCTTATTTTTCTCTGGGTGGAACACAGAGCTTCGGTGTGATAGAATGTTAACTCTTTTTTCAACCTGCTCTTATCCAAATCCACATTTTGGGTTGGGATTGGGAAAGGCCCTCTTACTTCTTTCCCACCTTGGGTGGACCCAACTGATCCACACTGAGAGTCACCCAGGGTGCTCTCCGCACTGTGGAGTTCAGCCCTGACAGTGACGTGACAGTCTCCCTCTCTCTCCCCACATCTCATTCAAACATGTGTTCAAGTCATAGCTCGACTTCAAGTCTTCCCTTCCAGTTGGATTTTGAGTATTTAAGGGCACAATACCTCATATATAGGCATCAGTAAATAAAATACACACGTTCAAAACATATAACCGTTGGACCATAAAGAAGGCTGAGCACCAAATAATTGATGCTTTTGAATTGTGGTGCTGGAGAAGACTCTTGAGAGTCCTTTGGACTGCAAGGAGATCAAACCAGTCAGTCCTAAAGGCAATCAGACTTGATTCATTGGAAGGACTGATGCTGAAGCTCCAATACTTTGGCCACTCCTAATGTGAAGAGCCGACTCATTGGAAAAGACCCTGATGCTGGGAAAGATTGAGGGCAAGAGGAGAAGGGGGCGACAGAGGGCAAGATGGTTAGATGGCATCGACTTACTGGATATGAGTTTGTGCAAACTCTAGGAAACAGTGAAGGACAAGCAAGCCTGGCATGCTTCAGTCCATGGGGTTGCAAAGAGTCAGACACAACTGAACAACAACAAACCCCCCTTCACATAAAATTAGAGAAGGGACATTGAGAGAAGAAGTATCCATTTTAATAATAATGGTATTTGGTAATAGTAATAATAATTGAATAAGGTCCTCCTGCAGAGCCTTAACCTCCCAGAATGCCTCAGAAGCAGGCAGGGGCAGGAACAGTGGGTATCACTGCCTTAACTGACCAGCACACCAGTTTCTCAGACCTGCGCCTGGTTCTCAGATCACGGACAAGAGAGCTATTCTGATTGTATTAATTTGTTGTAGCTCTGTTTTTAAGCTCCAAGATTCAATTAACTTTCGGCAGCCATTCTGAGAAAGGCACCTCTACTCGGCATGGATGCCCTCTGGTTCAAGGGGGAGTGGAAACAGAGCTGAGGCAGGACTGCACGTGCAGGCTCATTGAGTGAGGGTCAGACTCGCTGGGAACAAGACTGTCCTTGATCACACTCGGTGGCGTTACTGGACAGGAGGAGCTGTGGCCCCTCTTGTGTTTGACGTTATTGACGAGCTGGGGTCCGCATTCTTCAGGTTGGACGACTTCTGCTTTTCATCTGGCTCCTTTTGTTCAGATGGGCACCACTCCTGGAACCTGTCCAGAGCTGGCAGCACGCTTTCCCATCCTCATTTACAATTCTTGTTAGATAGATTTGTGTCTTCAGTTTTCCAGGCAGCCGTGTCCAATGCTGCCAGACAGATTTAACTGAAGATTTCCTTCCCTTCCCTCTTCATCTCTGCCTTTCTTTTATTTTCCCTCCCTTACTCTGTCAACCCAAGTAAGATTATTCGAAAGAAACGATTGGGGTGTGTCTGTACAATGGGTTATATTCATCAGTAGAGAGGAATGAACTGTTGATACACGCAACAGTGTGGATGGACCTCATGGGCATTTTACTCAGTGAAAAAAGCCAGTCTCAAAAGCTCACGTACTGTGTGATCCTATTTCTATGATGTTCTTGAAATGATATAATTATCAAAAGGGAGAAGAGATTAGTGGTTGCTAGGGGAGTGAGTATAAAGGGGTAGCAAAAGGGAGATGGCTGTGGTGATGGAAGAGTTCTGTATTTTGAATGTGGTACTAGGTACACATGAATGTACACATATGATAAAATGATGTAGAACTATATCTATACTTTATAACAATGTAAATCATCCAGTTTTTCTATTATCCTCCAGTTATATAAGCTGTAACCAGTGAGGAAATTAGGTGAAGGGTACACACATGGATCTCTCTGTACTATCTTTAAAGCTTTCTGTGAATTCATAATTATTTTTAAGGTAACACTTTTTTTCCTAGTACTACAAGTTATTGATACATGCAACAACACGGATCAATCTCAAACTAATTATGCTGAATGAAATAAGCCAGGCAAAAAAGGAAGCAGAAGAAAATACAGATAATTAGACTACATCAAGACTAAAACCTGTAATGCTGTGAACCGTACCTTCAAGAAAGTGAAAAGACAACCCGCATGATATGAGAAAACATTTGCAAATCATATCTGATAAAGGATTTACATCTAGAATATATTAATAGCTTATAACTCAGTAATAATAAGACAAGTCCAGTTGAAAAATGGGCACAGAATTTGAGTGGACATTCTCCGAAGAAGACATGCCAATGGTCATTAAGCACATGAAAAGATGTTTAACATCATCAGTCATGTGAGAAATGCAAACCAAAGCTTCAGAGAGATAGTAGTTTATACTCGCTGCTGCTGCTGCTGCTGCTGCTGCTAAGCCACTTCAGTCATGTCCGACTCTGTGTGACCCCATAGACGGCAGCCCACCAGGCTCCACCGTCCCTGGGATTCTCCAGGCAAGAATACTGTAGTGGGTTGCCATTTCCTTCTCCAGTGCGTGAAAAAGAAAAGTGAAAGTGAGGTCGCTCAGTCGTGTCCGACTCTTCGTGACCCCGTGGACCGCAGCCTACCAGGCTCCTCCGTCCACTCACTAGGATGGCAATAATCAAAAAGACAGGTGATAACAAGTGTTGATAAGGATGTGGAGACGTGTGGGACCCGCAAACACCGCTAGTGGAAATGGAAAATGGTGCAGCTACTTTGGAAGATAGTTTGGCAGTGGTTCAAAATGTTAAACATAATTACCATATGACACAGTAATTTCACTCCAAAATAATTGAGAACATGTTCAGAAGAAAGCTTGCACACAAGTGTTCATAGCAACATTATTTATCAGTAGAAAGGCCCCAATGCCTATGAACTGATGAATGGATAAATGAAATATGGAATATCCACCCCATAGAACATTAGTCAACAATAAAAAGTAATGAAGTACTGATACATCCTACAACATGGATGAACCTTGAAAACATTATTCTAAATGAAAGAAGCTAGTTACAGGAGTCCACATATATTATTTAATTTGTATGAGATGTCCGGAATAGGCAAATCTGTAGGGACAGAAAGTAGATTTTCAGTTACCTAGGGCTAGGGGATTAGGGAGGAAATGAGGAATGACTAATAATGGGAACAGGGTTTCCTTTGGCAAAGCATGAAAATATTCTAAACTTGGATTGTGGTAATGATTGCAGCAATGTACTAAAAGCCATTGAACTGTACACTTTAAATGGAGGTATTGTATGGTGTTTAAAGAGAGTATATACAATACGATTCCATTTATATAAAATATTTGAAAATGCAAGCTAGTCTACAGAAAGCATCAGCAGTTTCTTGGGGATAGAAGGATCAGGGGGATTGTAAAGACATGACCAAATTTTCAGGGGTGATGGATATGCTACTGTCTTGATTGTGCTCATCGTTTCATGGGTGTTTGTGTGTCAGAACTCACCAAGTTGTATACTTTAATATGTACAGTTTATTGTATTTCAGTCACTCGTTTTTTTAAATAAGCCATAGCAAAAGCATACGTAATTCACTAATGTGACAAACACATTTGTTGGGCTAGTGTAGCACTAGCTCCCAGGGTTTAACGGCAAGGAAAAGCTGCGTCCAGCCTGCGGACTGCCCTGTAAGGGCACAGGCAAGCAAGAATGCGATTGCAAAATGGGATGTACAACATGAGCTCTGCAGAAATACAGAGTCTCTGACTTGGGATTTCTCGGCTTTACAATGGTGCAAAATCAATATGCCTTCGGAAACCGTACTTCCAATTTTGAATTTTGATCTTTTCCTGGGCTAGTGATGTACAGTGTGATTCTCTTGTGATGCTAGGCAAGTGGCAGTGAGCTGCAGCTCCTAGTCGGCCATGCGATCATAAAAGTAAACAACCACCTTGTTTTTCACTTTCAGTACAATATTTAGTAAACTACATAAGATATTTCACACTTTATTATAAAATTGACTTTGTGTTACATTGCCCAACTGTAAGCTAATGTATGTGTTCTGAGCATGTCTAAGCTAATTAGGCTGAGCTATGATGTTCGGTAGGTTACATGAATAAGTGCATTTTTAACTTAAGATATTTCCAACCTATGATGGGTTTATCTGGATGTAACTGTATCATAAGTTGAGTTAGATTTGTATGCTTGGGGAGTCTCATAGTCAGCCTCATGGGGAGAGACAGAGGGAAGGAGTGTTGAGGAGGCTTCCTGGAAGAGGTAGCACTTGAGCTTAGCATCCAAAGGCAGATACAGGTTACACGTAGAATGTGGGGTTTTCTGATGACATAATGGTCCTCCTCCGTGACCCTTATGTAGGGGAGCAGCAGTAGCACGTAGTATGTGCTTGTTACATCTCAGAGGGGACCTGATTTTATCCTGTTCATATCAAAGTCATGCTTTTCCCCCAAGAGCCACATCACAATGAAGTGGAGTGTTGGGTTAACACGCACCTCAACAATAAAACAAAGATCTAACATCCTTCAGTGCTCTCGGCAGGCTTGCTATTACTAAATTATTTGTGATTCCATTTTTAAAGTCTGTCTTTTTGCTGTGTTGTTTGCTGTGTGAGAGCCAGGACTGAGTGACACACCCCCATCCTGTCTCCAGCAGGTAGTGTAGTTAACAGCACAGTTTTAAAAAGATGATCTGCTGATAGGTTTGGATTTGGGTTACCCTGGAGAAGGAAATGGCAACCCACTCCAGTATTCTTGCCTGGAAAATCGCATGGATGGAGGAGCCTGGCAGGCTACAGTCCATGTGGTCACAAAGAGTTAGAAACGACTGAGTGACTTCAGTCCTTGGATTTGGGCCGGTACAGAGCATATAAGAATACATTCAACTGGTGGCTTCAGGCATGGCTCAAACTTTTTGTGACAAGAAGTATACGTGAAGCAGTTCAACCGTCCTGTCCCCAGCCCACACTGCTATCTCTTTCCTGATTCTGGCCTCAGTCATGCCAGCTCTCTTCACGCTCTCTCTGCCTCCCACACATCTGTCCTAGTGGCCTGACATTTGGAGACTCTTTCTCTGGGTCCAATCCCTGAGTCTCCTGGGCTGAGCTTCTTCTGAGAAGGTCAGGACCATCTGCTCTGGAGCAGGCCACGCTGGCCATTGGCCTGCTTTGGGCAAGTTTGGCATTCTTGGGTCCTATTCAGGGACCACTCATGTCTGTTTTTTTCTCTTCCTCTTGCCGCTAGCCCTCCTCTATGCCACCATCTTTGGGAACGTGACGACCATTTTCCAACAGATGTATGCCAACACCAACAGGTACCATGAGATGCTCAACAGTGTCCGGGACTTCCTGAAGCTCTACCAGGTGCCCAAGGGACTGAGCGAGCGAGTCATGGATTATATCGTGTCCACCTGGTCCATGTCCAGGGGCATCGACACGGAGAAGGTAAGGAGGCGATGGGCTTGGGTAAACCACTCAGCCCTCAGCTTTCCCAGGGATACCTGAGCCTCACCTCAGACAGGTGCTTCTCACACCTGGCTGTGCATCTGAACTCACCTGGGTGTAGTTTTGGAACCCCAAGTCCCACCTCCAGAAACTTTGATTGCTTGCCCATCAACCTTTCTGAAGGACCAGCAATTAAGAGAGATTATTTTACAAACTGGTAAGGCAGGTTGAATCAGTATCTCCTGAAGAGGAGATGGACTAGCAGTCTGTCTAGGGCAGGATTTCCTTTACCAGCTGATGTGCTGGTAAGAATCAGGGACCCCCAGGGTGAGATGACCAGCATTACTGATTTTCTTTTCACCTCAGGCCCCAAGATGGCATATCTTTGCTGCTAGTCCACTTTTGATTCAAAGTTTCCAATTCAGACTTTTGATATATTGTTCATTGCATGAATTTTTATTTTCAGAATATTGCACTATACTAGGATTTGTCTTGGGGCTTCCCTGGTGGCTCAGATGGTTAAGAATCTGCCTGTAATGCAGGTGACCCAGGTTTGATCCCTGGGTTGGGAAGATCCCCTAGAGAAGGGCATGGCAACCCACTCCAGAATTCTTGCTTCAGAAATCCCATGGACGGAGGAGCCTGGTGGACTACAGTCCATGGGGTGGCAAAGAGTCAAACACAACTGAGAGACTAACACATGATTTGTCTTGATGACTGAGTTTTTAACATCTCCTTAAATTTTGTGTCCAAGGCTATTGCTTTACTCTAGTCTTGGCCCTGATGGGACTCCAAGGATGTGGTCATTAAAAACGGGTTTCCAGTCATCATCCGAGACCTTTGGACTCAGAATTTTGTGAGGAGGGGTGAGATGGGATGGAGATTGACAATCTGCATTTTGAACAAGGGTCCTGTTCATTAAACAAGCCTGGGAGATACCGACCAAGGGCTTTTACTTAATAAACAGTTGATTTGACCAGAGCATCCCTTAGGCTCTTTTCTAGACGTTCCTGTGAAGTGGAAATGGCAATAGATCCCTACTGTTCTCCAAAAGTTGACTTATCCTAGATGCATTCCAATAAGCTGAAGAGAATTTGGTGGTACTGGAAAGAACAAAGATATGAGAATGATCATTTATGACTGGTCTCCTATGTAATATTTCCTGTGAGCAAAGATAAAAACCTAGGTTAGTTTTTCTCTTTTTCTTAAGTCTTAGGAATGGCATTTCTCTCTTTAATCACCATTCCCTAAGTACTCAGGGAATTCTGATTCCTTCCGTTGTAAGAGTGAGGCAAACAGAATGATATTACTGTTGAAAAATACCTTATGACACCTTTAAAGCCAAATTCAGTGTCTTGGGAGACCGCTCTTCACACTCCTGGTCTTTCTCCATTGAAGGGTACCTTGAGAGTTGACAGTTTAAATGGAAAAATTTAACTAAATTTAACTGATCCCATCTTCAAAGGGAGGGTACTTTGATTTTGTTGAATATCTGCTGTAATAATAGCAATAACAAAACCATGCCATGTACCAGCTACCACGTCTTCAAGTTGTATTAAGAGCAGATACTTACTGCACTTCTGCCCATGCCTGGCCCTGCCTTCCCGCTTCACAGGGGGTTCATGACTACCCTGGAGAGGGAACTGTTCTTAGGTATGAGGACCCAGCACCCCAGTTAACTTTATTAATTGCCCCCAGTCACAGAGTTGAGAATGGCAAAGTCTGGATTTGAACCCAGTTTTTTCTGACTTCAAAGCTTGTACTTTTTCCTACTACTGCTTTTAAAAAAACAACTGTAAAACACATACTGGAGGGAAGGACGAGTCCAGATGGAGGTGCCCTCCTCTCTCAGACGGGCAGGCTTTGGTTGGGAGAGACTTCATCTCTGGCTTTGCTCACCACTGGCCCCACTGCACTGGTTTTTCTAATCTGCTGCATCAACCAGGCCCTTGTAGGTTCTGTGGAGCAGAAAGGAACTTTGATTGCTCAGCCCTGGGGCTCCTTTTCCCAGGGGCCAGGATGCCTTTGTAAATCTGGTTGTCTGGAAAGAAGCCCTCTCCTGCCCTCACTGCAAGCTTTGGCTGGGCGGCTGCCCCTGGGAGACAGCACTCATCAGCCCTGCTCCTCCCTTCTCTTGCCTGTTGTCTCCCTGGAGGGCTCTGGGATTTCCCCTAGGCCCTGATCCAAATGGAAGAGGAAGTATTGTGGCAGCTCAGGGCAGAGCCCAGCCCCTCCTGGGGTGGCTGCTCTTCTTGGCAGGCAACTGCTGGGGAGAGAGCCACTCCCAAGGCCCTGTCTCCCCTCCGCCACCTCCATTCCAGAGTGCAATGGTCACTGATGACCGGGGCGTCTAGGGGATGTGTGTGCAGTGGAAGGGTGGGAGTGCTGGGTAAGTCTGACGTTAACAGTTATTAGCTGACAACTGTGGACCTTAGACCATCATGGGTCCCTCTGAGCTGCAGTTTCCTTGTCTGTGACACATGGAAACTAGGTGACTTTTAAGGCTAAGGCCAACCTCTAAGCCCCTTTGGACTCTGACGTCCAGAACTTCAAAACCCTCCCTCAGGCTGATGTGCTGCTCTGCTGTGACAATACCGTCAGAAATGAGAGCCCTGGGCCTTGAGCCCAGTCACATGCAGACGTCAAACCAAGACTTTGACACAGCAGCGCATGGAATCTTCCAAAGAATTCTATACTCGAGTTAGAATAAGAAGACTTGGCGAAAATAGAGCTTTAAGTTCACATGACTCAAGCAAGTGGAAGCCAGGAGTCCAGATCTGCTTCATCCTAAAGTCTGTTCCCACATCCTTGCTTTATCCATCCTGCCCCCACCACCCCTTTCCCCCCAGGGAGGCTCCGTGAACCTCCATGGTGGCATCTCCTCGGGGCATTTGATGCCTCAGAGACCAGCAAGAATTTTCTCTCCTCAAACCAAGCAGAAGGGCAGGTAACCCAGGAAGACAACAGGGTCTCAAGCTGATACCCTCCCTTAGAGAGAGGCATTCAGGAGCTCCTGCCGGTGTAGGACCAATGCAAGGACGATGGAGGTGCTAATGGCTGTGAGAGTCTGTCTTTTCTCCCCTCCAGTCCCCTCAGGGCCCATGAATAAAACATTGTCTCCGTGCCTCTGCCGGAAAAGCTCAGCCTGAGGGAAGGGAAATATTTAAAGGTGAACTCACCTGGAGAACAAATCTTAGTTTCAGACCACTGGGCACAGTTTGGACATGACAAGCAAGTGTTCCCCACTCCCTGGTGTTCTGCTTGGAGAGAGAGGATCCAAATTAAATTTGCCTTTTTCCAGGAGTCTTGCTTTAATGAGTCTGAAGGAGGGAAAGTACTTAACAAGCACTCTGCCTAAGCATTGGCCATCTGATTTTCCCCTGCCTCGGTGAGTCCTCCAGCCCCGCTCCCAGAGAACATGCTTACTTCCTTGGCATCCTGCCACTGCAGAGCAACACAGAGGGGACCTGCGTTTATTGAGTGCCTTGCTGGGGCCACGAGGTGTCGAAAGGTGTAGATACCAGGTGCACTGGTAGATATAATTTCATTTAATCCTCATAGTGAAAGTAAAAGTCACTCAGTCGTGTCTGACTCTTTGCAACCCCATGGACCATACAGTCCATGGGATTCTCCAGGTCAGAATATTGGAGTAGGTAGCCAGTCCCTTCTCCAGGGGATCTTCCCAGCCTGGGGATCAAACCCAGGTCTCCGCATTGCAGGTGGATTCTTTACCAACTGAGCTATGAGGGAAGCCCTTAATCCTCATAAGGCAATCATGAAAGTGAAAGTATTAGTCACTCAGTCATGTCCGACTCTTTGAGACTCCATGGACTGTATCCCGCCAGACTCCTCTGTCCATGGAATTTTCCAGGCAAGAATACTGGAATGGGTTGCCATTCTGTTTTCTAGAGGATCCTCCTGACTCAGGGGTCGAACTCAGGTCTCCTGCATTGCAGACAGATTCTTTACCAACTGAGCCACCAGGGAAACCCAGTGTTAGCAGTGTGCTTTTTTTTTTTTTTTTTTTAACAGCAGAAACAACACAGAGAGCCCAGCCTAGCTCTCTGTGATGGTCTAGAGGTGTGGGTTGGGGGAGGGAAGGGAGACTAAATAGGGAGGGGAATGTACATACAATTAGGCTCATTTGCACTGTTGTACAGCAGAAACTGGCTTCCCAGGTGGCGCTGGTGGTAAAGAACCAGTCTGCCAATGCAGGAGACATAAGAGATGTGGGTTTGATCCCTGGGTTGGGAAAATCCCCTGAAGGGAGGGTCTGGCAACCCACTCCAGTATTCTGGCCTGGAGAATGCCATGGACAGAGGAGCCTGGCAGGCTACAGTCCATGGGGTCACAAAGAGTCGGACACGACGGAAGCGACTTAACACACACACGCAGCAGAAACTAACTCAACACTATAAAGCAATTTTCCTCCAGTTAAAAAATAAAATTAAAAAAAGGAAAAAAGAAGACCTGAAGTGTAGAGCCGTGAAGTTGCTTGGAGAGGAAGGAACTGAGATTCCAACTGTTGGACCCCCTCTCTCCAATGCAGAGCTCAGGGCCAGGCAGAGGGGGTGGATGGAGCAGAGCTGTCCTGGGCAAGGTGAGATATGAGTTGGGTTTGAAAGAGGCTGCGGGACTTCCAGATATGGAGGTGAGCACCGCGTGCGCAGGCAGATGGTTTCTGCTGAGGTGGGGAAGCAAGGGTGGGGAAGTAACCAGCAGCACCGCCAGGAAATGTCTTCACTGAGCACATTTGATTTTATGCCCCAAGTTTTGTTCACAGGCTAGGAGGGAGAAAGGATTATTTTAGGAACACTCTGCTTTCTCTGGAAAAGTCTACTTGGAGGTGTCCTCTTGTGTTACTTCATGCTTGCTATGTAAGGGGGCCACAAATGGTTTCTTGCAAAAATTTAGTCCAGAGAAATATTTCTCCTCGTAGGAAAGACTGAGAAATTTTTATTTCTTTGGGAGGTGAGACCCACATGGCCTCTTACAGTTCCCAGTTTGCCTTGAGTTCTTTGAGAGCCAAAGTACAAGCCCTTTTGTTTTGGGCAGGTGTACCATAGGAAGTGCTTTGTATCTAAACTGGGCTCTGGAGTGAGACTGCCTAGTCAGAGAGTCCAGCTCTGCCATTTCCTGGTTGTGCAACTTTGGGCAAGTTATTGATCATCCTCGTGCCTCAGTTTCCTCATCTGTAAAATGGTACCATAATAGCACTTACACCAGAGAATTTATGTGAGGATTCAATTAGCTGGTGTACATAAAACTTGAAAATGTAAAATCGCACCTCTCCTGACTTTCCCTCTGCTTTCCTTCTCCGTCGTTCTCCTCAGCACTTACTGCTGAATTTTACTCATTTTGCTTTTTATTTGTCCCCTCCCACTAGTAAGTCACACAAAGGCAGGGCGTTCTGTTCATTGCCTACATCCTCAGAGCCTGGAATGATCCCTGGCATACACTAAGGTGTTCAGTAGCTAAGTATGAAATGAATGAATGACTCCAAAGTGCTTAGCAATGCCTGGCACATAGGAAGTACTCAGTAAATATCACTTCATATCTCTCTTCGAATCAATCCACCTTCAGTCCATCAGCAGACCATGTCAGCTGTATCTCTAAAATATGTTTGGGGTTTGGTTACTTCTCCCTGGCTCCCCTGGCAACCTCCCAGTCTGAGTCCACTCCCCACTCCCCAGAGGCCTGCAGGAGTGGGCTAACCCAACTCCTGGGCTCCACTCCCGCCATCTGACAGTCAGAGTCCGCTAACTCCACTCTGGAGCTGCAACGATCCTCTTAAAATATAGAGGATCCCCGTCCCTCCCCTGCTCAGAGTCTCCCAGTGTGTCCCCATCCCACTCAGAATCAAAATCAAGGTCTTTTCATAATGTAGGTCTCCACATCCTCTCAAGCTTGTCATCCTCCTGAAAACCCCTCTCCCACCCCCAGCTTTCCCCTCATTCACATGGGCTGTTGCTCAGGTCCTCTCACAGCCTTTGCGACTCTGCTGGAAGGTTCTTTCATAGGGCTCCCTCTGACACGTTATGCAGATGTCACTGTATTTGTCACCTCCTCAGGGAAGCCTTCCTGGATTTCCTTGTCAAAAGGGTCTCACATACTCCCAGCCCCTTGACTCTCAAGTCTCTGGCCTGAGCAGTTAGCACAGATCTGGGGGCCCCTGCCTGTCTCTCCCACAGGGACTGTGGCTGTCTTGTCCACTGGTGCCTTGAAGAGTGTGGTCTAGTCCAGTGGGTGTCGCTTTGCCCCCTGGGGAGCTGAGAGAGCAGCGAGCTGGAGGCCACAGCAAGGATCCTGACGCTTTTTCTCTCTGTGTTCGGCCAGGTCCTGCAGATCTGCCCCAAGGACATGAGAGCGGACATCTGCGTGCACCTGAACCGCAAGGTGTTCAAGGAGCACCCAGCCTTCCGGCTGGCCAGTGACGGCTGCCTGCGGGCGCTGGCCATGGAGTTCCAGACAGTGCACTGCGCCCCCGGGGACCTCATCTACCACGCGGGGGAGAGCGTCGACAGCCTGTGCTTCGTGGTCTCGGGCTCCCTGGAAGTGATCCAGGATGATGAGGTGGTGGCCATTCTAGGTAGGTACCGCCTTTGCTGGGCCCGGCTTTGCTGGTGCCCAGCTTGGCTTCGCTGCCACCTTCAAGCTGAGATGGCATTACAGGGCTGGCCCAATGGTTAGCATCCAGGCATCTATCCAAAAAACACATGTCTGAGTGCCTGTCTTGTGTCAGGCGATGTTTGAAGCACTCAGGATCCTTCAATGACAAAAATGGATTTTTTTGTCCTCCAGGAGCTCTGCTGGGGAAGGTGAACAATAAGCGGACATTTGAATATAGTGGCAGGGACACCTGCCCAGGATTCAAGTATTGGGGGTGGCTTCCTGGAAGAAAGGACACCTAAGTTGAAACCTAAAAATTGAGCATGAGTTAGCACAGAAGAGAGAAGGGACGCAACAGTATTCTAAGCAGAAGGGAAGGCATGTGTGAAATCACTGCAGAGAGAGAGAGAGCAAGCATGATTCATTTGTACAGCTGTCAGTACTCAGTATGGCTTGGAACACACACAGCAAGGAGGGGCGTGGTGAGAGGTGAGGTCAGGAAGGGAGCTGAGCTCTAGGCAGATTGTGGCAGGCTCTGGAAGCCAGATTAAGGACTGGGATGTTATATTGAGGAGCCAGTGAAGGGCTTCAAGCAAGGGAGAGGCATGATCAGATCTGCACTTTAGAAAGATGACTGTAGTTGCCGAGTTAACTGAAGAGGGAAGGCGGGGGGTAGAGAGATGAGGCTGGAGACCTGTTATCTAGGGGCAAACTGGTGGTGCCCTGAACTAGTATTTGTGCTGGGCAGATGCAGAGGAGCAAATGGAGTTGACATATTTAAGAAATAGAATCAACAGCACCTGATGATGGAATGGCTGTGGGGAGAAGAAAGTCAGTGAATGAGAACTGCAGGATCTGCTGGGGAGCCGGTGTGCCATGCACTGTGATAGGGAATGTGGCGGGGGGAGCAGGGACATGGGAGAACACGTGGGTGTTTGGTACTTGAGCGTCTGTGGCCTTGGAGAGATTCATCTGGTTGCTGGTGGCAGCTGCAGAACACCTCTTTAGTGGAGGCATGTTTACCTCACAGAGGGGGCAAGCCGTCATAGTAATATCCATCATTTATGGTCATCTATTCTGCACCAGGTATTTCACATACAGATTCTCAGTTCATCTTTACAGTAACCCTATAAAGTGATTTTATTATCACCATTGTGTAGATGAGACAATGAAAGCTCAGAGAGGTTAAGGAAGTTTCCTAGGACCTCAGGGTTGATGAGGCCCATGGAGTCAGCATCTTGGAATGCCTCAGACTCGAGAACCTCGGCTCTGATTCATTGAGCAATACTGCAGTCCTAGTGATAACATATGTAGTTTGCTGGCTCATTCAATTTGGCAGACACTGCTACACATTGTGAACTTTTTTTTTTTAATCTTTGGGTGTGCTTTCTTAGGAAACTGAGACAGGGAGAGATTGTTACACTGAATTAGACTTGATATTCAAACTAAGTATCCAGACATAGAGGTATTTTTTGTTAAAGCCTGAACTTTGTTTCTGCTTGATTTGGGAGTATATGATATCCAGCCTCTTTCCTCCCCTGACTCTGAGCCAACTTGCCCTCTTGATTACATTCCACTCAGGGTAACCCAAAGATGCTCGGTATTCCTTAGGCATACGCTGGCAGATGGTGGGAGGGAGACTGAGACAGAGATTCAGCAGGGGATGGAGGCTGAAACTTCGTTCAAGTAAGTTTTGGATTCCTAGTACCCACTGGACTCTGCAGAGTTGTTCTGTCCCTTACCTTCCTCATCCACAGAGATGTCAGATTTGATTGTGCATAAGGAACAAAACACTCAAAGGGTTAAACCATTGTTTTAGTACTGCTGCAGGGAAGACATTTATCTCTACCTTTAATACTAATCAGTGTCCTCAGGAAAGAGGACTTTCCTTCAGTGATAACCCTCTGGACACTTGCCTGGCTGAGAAGAAGGGTGACTAGCAACTAGTGGGCTCTCCCTTGAATTTGAATTTGAATTGATCATTTGGTGTAGGGTGTCTTTCACCCATTTCCCTCCCTGATAACTTCCCATATGCCTTTCTAAGGAGTGTAGCCTCAGACCAGTACCACCCCCCTTATATACTCATACTCAGGGCTTCCCTATCAACCCCCACCCACACCCCGAGCTAAACCGCTGCACTATTAGGGGTTGGATTTGGCCACCTAGGCATGGAGGTAGGAAGAGCTGCAGAGGGTGAGGAAGGCAAATGATTACTTCCCAGCTCCATCTCATTTCCCCTCAGCCTGGGCCTCTTGTGGGGAAGCAACCAGAGCTTGGGCTTCCCAGATGGCACAGTGGTAAAGAATCTACCTGCCAATTCAGGAGACATAAGAGACATGGATTCAATCCCCAGGTTGGGAAGATCCCCTGGAGTGGGAAATAGCAACCCGCTCCAGTATTCGTGCCTGAAGAATCCCATGGACAGACGAGCCTGGTGGGCTACAGTCCATGAGGCTGTAAAAAGTCAGACACAGCTGAGCATACACACACAACCAGATCTTGGTTCATTGTGGACTTCCTTGGTCAACTGACTGCTTCTCCAAGTCCAGCCCTCTGCCTTGGGCCCTCCTGGGCATCCTGCCAGCTCCAGCTAGCAATGTGGACAGGACCTGAAATAGCTCAGCAGCTTCAGATTCAATGTGGTTGTTGCTGTCAGGCTGTACAGACTGGAAAAAGCAGGTATCTTCAGGAGGCAGACTGAGTCCAAAGAGCAGGTCCTAGCTTGACCTCCTAAAGAATCTTTGACATTTCAAGACGCTCTTACTCTATAAAAGGATGACACAAGTCCTTTGCGTGAACTCAGCCTCTGGGCCAAGAGATACGAGAGTCCAAGCAGTTTTCTCCTTGGAAACTGCAGAGTTTTGTTATTGTTGTTTTTCTCAAATTAGAATATCTTATGCTCTATGGACTGAAATCAGTTTGTTCTTATGAAGAGGGTTCAGCATCCAGTAGATATTAGAACTAGAGCTTTATGGTCCTTTGATGCCTTTCACTTCAGTCCACCTGAAATTTGCTGAGTCAACTGTCATAGAGGTGCAGAGGAAGCAGTGGACCAAATGTGAGTCCAGCCTCCAAGGAGCTGCTGCACGTGGTGGAGATAGACGTTATTAAAAAGATACCAACCATACTGTTTGGTAACTGTTACCATAGAGAGAATACAGGTGCTTCTTGGAGGTTATGGGACATGTAACTATTGAGAAACTACTGTGTAACCAGTGCTCCTATGAGAATAGCCAAGGAATCCTTAGTTACCATAAAGCAGGAGGCTTGCAGAGAAAACCCAGAACTCATCCATCTCGTTCCTTTGGTCTCTGGCCTCTTGTTATCAGTTCTTGCATTTACACTCTGCTAATTTGCTTCCTCCTTCCAGTTCTGATATTCCACCCCCATTCTCTGTTTAATTTTAGCACAGACTCCAAGAACAAGGAAAAGGGTCAGGACTCATTACTGCATGTATTTAGTATGTGTTAAAAATAAAACCCTTTCTAATAAAAGTTTTCTAGAAGAGTGTTTTTCAAGCTTTCTTGACTGCAACTCAATGTATATTGTATTGTGAACTGATATACCCATGTGTACATACACAATTATACATAAACCCAGTACTTAATCCTGCTATGTGAAATGCAACCTCACATTTCCTACTAGATTCTGTTCTCTTTAATTTAGAAAGAAATTGACGGTCATGACCCACTCAATTGCTGTCTTGGCCTGCTCTCAGCCAGCAGTTTAAAAACATGGTCCTACAGACATAGACAGCATCTCTCTCGGATTGAAAACCATGCTCTTCCCCCAAGGACAGAGAATATACTAGATGATCTCTTGTGGTCTTCTTTCCCTGTGAGGTTCTCTGCCTGATTTTTGAGATGATATCCTCCTAATCTCCTTTTGGAATTCTCTTAGAAATCACTTCATGGCTTCTCCAATTTAGTTTCTTGGCTCTTTGAAATAAATTCAAGTCTTTAGCCTGTGTGTTTTATTCATTAGATTTTTAAAGTAATCTTCTTTTAAGTTTTTCATAGATACCAGAATAAAAAGTACTCATGTCATCCCTGCTCAAGTGGTACTTTTAGCATCTGCAAGTAAGTTGTTATCTCAGTTTTGTGTTATTTGACCAAAATAAGTGAGTGATGAGCTTTCATCAGGGCTAAGCTTGAGTGTGATCCATCCCTGTTTCCATCTTATATGTGCAATATTTAAATGTTTCTGTTTCACTGTGACTTAGCATCTCTGTAGTAACTTTTATGGGGTTTGCATTTTAGTACTTAATTTATATTTTAGTCAAGGATCATCTCATGTCTCCCCTTTTCATTGGGCAAGACACACATCTTGGCTGTCAGACTACACTGAGTAGTGGAAAGAGCCCTGACATGGAACTGGAGATTTAACTGTAGCCCTGGAACTGCACTAACTCCCTGTAGGAGCTGCCACCAAGTGGTTGAGTCACAAGGCCTCCTGTGGTCTGCTAAGTCCATCACACCACATCAACTGCACGTTTACTCCTCTGTCACCTGTGAGCTGAGTCCTCTGGTTTTAGACGGCTGGCATGGCCCAGTACATGGCAGGCACTGGGGGCTGTTTGCTGAACTGAGCTGAACTGAATTGAAAGGCAGGACTATGAAGGGCCCTATGGTCCAGAATAAGGGTCTGGACTTTATCTTGGAGGGATAAGGGGCCCACAGAGAGTTTTAAACATGGGAGAGATGTGAAGATTTGGTTTCCACCAAGTACAGAGACAGGGAGCCTAGTCAGGAGGCTCAGGTGGGAAATCATGAGGACCTGAGTAAGGTGATGGAAAGGAGATGGGGAAGAAGTGCCAGAAATAACAGGAGGGGGAGGACCTCCAGGAGATGGGAAGTGAGGAGAGAGAATAGTTTCCAGCAGCAGCTGGACAAGCAACAGAGTCAGAGGGGGCGAGGGAGGAAAGATGATGCGTTTATTCTGTTGAGTCCAGTGTCTTTTGAATAGATCTAGATGTGGCTCTCAACTAGAGGAGGCACTTCTGACTTGGGGATGGGCCAGACTCTGCCTGAGAAAGGGAACAGCCGAGGGGGAAGTTGATGGGCAGGCCCTGGCTCATGCAGCACAGATAGTCTGGGTGAACCTTTTCCTTGCAGTTCTGTCATTATTGAACTAGGATTGACTTGGGCATTCTCCTTAAATGTATGCATGAAGTTGTAAATGCTTGTTCACAGGTGAAATCTTCTTTTGCTTTTTTGTAATAAAATACTCCCTTCTCACAGTTCCTAATTTGAAAGGTACTTTCATCTTTGCTTAGAGAGTTAGTTTCTTTGGGTCCATTGACCTTGGACGGACGAAGCATGTATTTATTTAGCAGCTATCACAGCCTAACTTAGTGTTGGTCTCTTTGGGATGAGTGGGGGTGTAGAGAAAAGTCCTTATCATGGATGAATGTTCTATCCCCTTTGGGAAGAAGAATGCATGAGTAGTGACAAGTAACACAGTACTTCTTTCTCTAGACTTCCTCGTGTGAACAGGGAAATGTTTATGGAAGAGAGAGAAACTGACCTGGGCTTGGAAGGATCCTCAAGAGTCCCTAGGGTCATTAGAGGTAGGACCCCTGTGGCATATTCAGGGACCGGTGTGAATAGACAGAGAAGACATTCCGTGTGAGGCAGAGGTGCTCTACTTTAGTGAGCGGACGTCTCAGTTGGAAAGCTTGACCGCAATGCAGATCCTCGGGCTCTCCCTGCGGATTCTAATTCTGCAGCTCCAGGGTGGAGCCTTGGCATCCACATTGTTAACAATCCCCCCGCCACTTTCATGGAGTGGTTCTGTGTCATGTGTGGCAGACAGAGGACTATACTTGAGAAGCATTGCTGTAGGCAGTCAGTACTTAATTTTCTTTCTTAGTGGAATGGACTGAAGAGATGAACATGGGGAAGATGGGAAGGCAGGGAAGCACCAGAGAGGAGACCTTTGATTACATTAGCTGAAACCACATGAAACTGCTGATTTTCGACTATTTCTGACCTGCCCAAATGATGGTATAAGCTTACTCATGATCTGTGTACAAGGAGGTGAAGGCTGAGCCTAAGGTGATGGCTTTGTGAAGGTGGAGTTGGGATTTGGACATGTGAGGTAAGGTATCACAGATGGAAAGAACCGAGTGAGAAGGCCAGGGAACGGAGAGTGTAGGGTGATCCGTAACCAGGAGACCAGCACTTGCCCTGGACCTGAGAGGCCGCAGTGGGATGTGGGCTGGAGAGGCGGGGGTGGGCTTGCCTGTTGATGTTTCTAAATGTGAGTCTGAGGGACTAGGCAGTGGGAAACCGCCAAGGGTGGTGAGTCAAGTGTGATACCATTAAAGCTGTGATTTGCGAAAATTAATGAATTTGACATAGAGCAAGGAGGATATTCAGTGACTTATGGCTTGTAGTATGGATGAAGTGTGTTAAGGTGTGGGCAGGAGAAACTGAGACAGGATTTGGGCTGCCGAATGAAACATGGACATCCAGTTAAATTTGAATTTCATATAAACAAAGAATAATTTTTAGCTTAAATATTTCCTAAATATTGAATGGGCCATATATGTATATATATATATATATATATGCTAACAATGTATCCATTTATGTGAAATTCAGATTTAACTGGGTATCCTGTATTTGCTGAATTTGGCGTGTGAGGGACAGGTGGCTGAGACCTTCTGGGAGGAGAGACTGAAGGGCCGTAAGTGACAGGATGTGGGGAGCAGATGCGGGAGGTGGGAGACGTGACTGACGTGCAGCTGGGTGGGGAGATGGGGGCACCAGCAACAGAAGTAGCCAATCAGGGGGAAGAGGTGGTGCGAGGGAAGGTGATGAGCTTGGTTTTGACTTGTTGCATTTAGAGGGCAGTTGGGTATCCAAGTGGAGTGTTCCACAGTTATTCAGAAAGGCGCGTCTGGAACTGGGGAAAGAAGCCAGGGCTCAAGACAGATTTAGGATTCGGAGGAAGGAATAGGAAATCAAGGGGGAAATAGGTGCAGAGGGAATATATGGATGTTTATCTGAATGACCAAGTATTTCAGAGCATTTTAAAAGAAATGAGAGTGTAGTCATTCAAAATGCTCACAAGGAATTTTAAATGATATTAGAAGCTCCTATGATAAGTAAAGTAATAAAATACACTTTTCTAATGTAATGTGACCTCAGCTATGTGGGAAGAAACATTCATAGATAAAAGTCCACCAACAGCTTCATCACCACGTTATAGTTGATGACTTTGGTTTTGAGGTGCCGGGGGATTTAATTTTCTTTTTTATATTTGTCTTTCAAGTCTTCTTTAAAAGAATGTATGCTACTTTCAAAATCAGGAAAATTTTAAAAAAAATTGTTAAGTAGGTCTTGAGAAAGCATTGCTCCAAGTTTTACATATCCTTCTGGTTATTAGGATACAATCTGAAAAAAATAGCATTTTATTTTTCAAAAGAAATCATGACAGCATTTCTTTTGTTATCTCCTGATCCAATCAGAAAAAAAGAGCATTAATCTTAGTAAGTCCTCCCAGCCCCTCTTTCAAACAGTTCTTGGAAAACAGAATGACTAGACAATGAAGGTAGACTGGCTTATCTAACACAAGTTGAAATAACTTAGTGTAAATCCTAGCTGTTAACAGAGACAGAGAAGCTAAATCCTTTAGAGACGTTTCCCGAGATCCTTCTGAGGGGTTGAGAGGAGACCTGCCCCGCCACTTCCTGCACCGCCGTCTTCTGCAATGTTCCTCCACGTTCCCCCGGGAGCTTGCTAAGTGGCTGCGTGACCACTGCTGCTGTGAACCATATAATAATACCTCTTGCTTGTGCTCAGCACAAGGGAGGAATCTTTGTTTAAGTGTCTCTCTAAACACTTCAACCAACATTAATATTCATATAGCTGTTCCATCAGCCGAAGCAATTATTTTAAATCCGCACTCCTAGCCAGGAGCCATAGCGTGAACAGAACTTCAGAAATGCAGAACCATTTGTATCTGGTAATGAATGCATTCAGTGAGGATGCGGATGACGACCAGGTTCTTGCTCCTAATGCTGTTTTTGCTTAAGCGATTTAAAAGATTGGTTTGTAGTCCCTGTAGTCCCAGTGAAGACATTGGTAGTTAGGAGAGTTAATAGAGCTTTCTAAAGGAAATTCTCATAACTGTAGAACCCAGACAGAGAGGATTGGTTAAAAAAATTTATGGTAAATCAAGGGCAGTTGTTATGATGATGATAAAAGAAGTTTTATTGGAATGCAAAATGTTTCAAATATAATGTTAACTGTGGGGGAGGGGGGCGGAAAAACAGAATATAAAAGTATAGATGCAGTAACCTTAACTTACACAAAAGTGCATATGAGTGGGAGAAAGATGGAACACACACCAACATGTCAACTGAAGCTTTCTGCATACTTTTCTATCGGCCGAAAGCATAGAGCCCATATTTTCTATTTTTCAATATATTTCAATTATTTTCTACAATGCATACATATTGTATAAACAAGAGGAAAATCAAGTCAATTTTGAATTGTTGTCTGTAGCAATCTTAGAAAATCATCACCTGCTTTCAGTGGAAGATTTGTGATCTGTTTACTTAGTGGAGAGACATTCAGCTAATTTAATCTTATCTAATTGCAGTTGTGAAGAACAGAAGAACTGTCCTGATGTTTCCAAGCCACTGGTTTAATGTAACCGTTTATGTGTGGCGCCCCCATTCAAGAGAGCGATGCCTATGTTTGCTAAAACTAAGTAGAGTCTCCACCAGGAAGGCTGGTGACCCATATTTGGATGAGATTTTAATTCCTTTACGGAGAGCAGTTGTATCATAGAATGATTTCTAACATCCATCATTTTTATTTCTTCTTTTTAGATCTGTCCATAAATTTTCAGCTCAGCATTAAGTTGGATTAGAGTGAATTATGGGTGTGTTGCTGAGCAGGTCAGCAAATTCCTTCTAGAGTCAGGCTGACAACATAGCCACCTGAGGACACCTGGACTCGGGACCAGTCCTGTCCTCAAAGTCATCCAAACTAAGGCATTCTCAGTCTTTCAGATCCTGGCCCACTGTATATTATTCCACTCAAACCCATCTTTTCATATATTGATTTGTTCATTCCATAAACAAACCAGCTGTAGTGCTTAAGTCTCACCAGGAAAACAGATAAGTGAATATGCAGTTTCACTTCTGTTACTTAATAGAATGCCAAGAGTTAAAATGGGACAAAGAACAGGATGCTATGGGAGCTTATAAGACAGGCATCTAATTCAGCCCAGCCAGGAGAAATCAAGGAAGGCTTCCTGACAGAGGTGTCATCTGAACTGAGACTTTCATGATAAACTGAATTCCACTAGGTGGAGCGGGGAAGTGGGTAGGGAACCAGGATAGGAGATTTAAGAGAGAGTGTTCCCTGGCAGAAGGGCAGCATCCACAAAGACTATAAAGGAGAAGAGTGACACAATCGCATCTGTGTTTAGAAAGATCATCCTGGTTTCTGTGAAGAGAATGGAGAGCAGGCAAGGAGGCTGGTGAGGAGGATGCTGAGAGATGAGAGAGGCCTGAACCGACTTCACAGGATGGAGAAAAGTAAACAGATCCAAGAGATACATGATAGACTAAAATGGTCAGAGCTCGGTCATTTATTGAATATGGAGGCAAGAGGGTGCAGTCTGGAAGGACTTGGACCACGCTCACAGGGAGGGGAGCTGGAGGACGCGTAGGTCTCTCCGGGAGCAGGACCGGTTCCAGTTTTGGGTCTGTGGGTTTGAGCTAACTTCAAGTGTCCGATGGGAGATGCTGGACTCAGACGAAAGACCAAAACTTGAGGTATAAACTTGGGGATCACTGTGATCCTGATGGCAACTGAAGCCAGAGGAGAGGCTAAGAAAACTTGGCGAGAGAGGGGAAGGTAAGAAGCAATAAGGTCTCAAGCAGACCCCCAAAGGACACCATTTCATATGGGTCACAGGTAGGAGCCTGAAGTGGACCAGCTGCAGACAGCGAGAGACCAGGGGAGTGGGATGTCACTGAAGCCAAGGAGGGGCAGGAAAGGGCATTTTCAAGTGCTTCAGAACCACATTTCCGTTGTCTAGCAGATGCTGTGGATGATAAAGACGCACCAATAGTCTATGGCCCGCTGAGGAACAATGCTGCCAGTTAAACTGTGACAGATCATTGATTGTAAAATCTGTTCTGATTTCAGAGATAAAGCATGCCAAACAACTTAAATATATCTTAGAATCAAAGAGCTTTAATATGTTGAGGACTGAAAAATATCTTTTAGGCTGTTATCAGGTGAAGTTATTGACTACTGTGAATAGTGTTGAGTGTAAGGTCAGAAGCAAGATTAGAGGAGCTTGAGAAATGGAGAGAGGTGGGTGTTGGTTCAGGGGTGCTTCATAATTTGTATTCATCTCTCCCAGAGTTCTGAACCGAGAGAGAGACAATACGTATGATGGGTACCAGTCAAAATATCACCTTTCACTTTTGTGATAAAGCTGATATTGGAGAATATGCATTATATTTGCATCCAAGAAGGCTTCCCAATATTAAGTCCCAGTATTAGACCCACCCTTGTATTGCTGACCAGCACAAGCCTACACTTGTGAGGCTCAGTCCTGTAGCTCTGTTCTGGTGGCAGAAGGGACCACCAGAGAGACAAGAGAAAATAAGCATCCAGCAGGCAGATCCCGAGGACAGAGGAAGGGCTGGCCTGCACACGTGCAGGGTTTCCTCCCAAACTCATCAATCAGATGAGGGGGCGACAGAGGCCAGGAGTGTGGTGACCCTGGAGCTCCCTTCCAGGCAGGAACCATCAAGAATAGGGACAAATCATTCCCCTCCAACAGTGAGAACGTGGAGACAGTGTAGATAACACCACCAAGAAACTTAGCTGTTACAGAAAGGAGAGCAGAGCCCAAACCATCTCTCTTCATTCCCGACCATCCAGTTTTTCCCTCTGCTGTTTGGGGGGATTATCCATCTCTTCATGTGTCTAAATTCTCTTGCCTCACTGTCAAAAGCCAGCTCCATTCTCTTTATCTCCGTGAAATCTCAGTAGTTCTGCCTAGATTTGTTGTTGTTGTGCAGTTGCTCAGTCATGTCTAACTCTTTGTGACCCCATGTACTGCAGCATGCCAGGCTTCCCTGTCCTTCACTGTCTCCTGGAGTTTGCTCAAATTCATGTCTGTTGAGTCGGTGATGTCATCCAACCATCTCACCCTCTGTCACCCCCTTTTTCTCCTGCCCTCAATCTTTCCCAGCATCAGGGTCTTTTCCAATGAGTTGGCTCTTCCCAAAGTATTGGAGTTTCAGCTTCACCATCAGTCCTTCCAGTGAATATTCCGGGTTGATTTCCTAGAGCAGCCTCTCACATATCTTGGTTTTACATTTTTGTAAAAAATGACATCATCATTTCACCCATGTAAGTCTTGTCTCCTTACATTGTAAGCCCGTTGAATGTAGAGATAATGTCCTGTCTTTTTGTTCTATCTCCCTTAATTGCTGGAACACTGCCTGATCCATAATAGGTTGGGCCAAATTGTTGAACTGGATCGAACTGTGTGCAAAAGGGTAGTGAGAGGTAACCCCACCTTTGGAAACTCCTAATCTGATAACTGCCTGGGAGAGTCAGGGACAGTTCACAGTGCACCCGGTATATGATGTTACGGGTTCTTGCATGGTTTTCATCAGCCAGATATATGGCTGTCCCACCTCTAGTACAGAGATGGTTTGCAGAGAACAATTGTTCTCCTTTGTACCAACCTCCAAAGAAAACAAGTATTTCTTGAACATCTCTGAGCTCTCCTACAAAATCGAACATGAGACCAACCTTTCTAGAAGAAGACATCCCTGTGAGAATTGAGGTGAACCTGTCCCTGGAGCCTCAACCTCCTGAGCCTCTCCATTCCCTGATTTCTGGCAAAAGAAATCCAATAAAACATACAGGCTAAGCACCCAATACCACAGCATAATCCAATAGGATCTGACACTTAAAGCTAAGGCTTTATTCCTAGTAACAGATCTTCATGGTCCAGACGGGAAGGCAAATGGATGAGATTTCTACCATGTCTGTCTGTCTTTGATGTACATTCTCATGTCTCTAAACTGCAAGAGATGAAGCAGAGATCACAGACTGCCAGCAGCTTTTTTTTTTTCCCAGCAAGAACAAGGGCTTTGTGGTTTCACTACAGATAGGAGGCAAGATTTACAAGGTGTCAGAATTCTGCTTACCTTCGCTCCTCCATGGTCTCAGACAATGCAAGGGAAATGTCCATAAATGCATGAGGGAGAGTTCAGTATTTCAAAATTAGCTTGAAATCCTGGATCTTAGCAGCGAGGTACGTAGTGGATGCCTGAAGCAGGGTCCCTAGCTGGCCCCTGGCCTGATGCACAGGGACTCCTCAGTAGATCCTGGCCTCACGTCCACAGTCAGGGATGGTGGGAGGTCAGTGGGTACCACCAAGGTGTTTAGCTCAAGTCGCTGGAGCTTTTGCTCTGAATATGCTGTCAGAGCCTCCACCGTCGTGTTACTGTCCGAACCTTCAGACATAAGGAAGTCCATGCTTTTTCCTGGAACAGGTGAAGGAAATAGGCGTGTATATACCTACTCCAATAGAGTCAAACACATTCCAGCCCCACCGGATAGTGGACTCCTGAATTGGCTAGGAGGTAGATTCGGTTGATCCAGCAAAACCCCGAAATAGTAGAAGCTTAGATAAGACAGAAGCTTGTTTTTGTCTCATGTAGCCAGCAGTCCAGGCATAGGGGCCTGAAATGGCAACTTCGTGGTGTCAGGCAGCCATCCTCCTTCTAGCCTGTTGCTTCATCCTAACTAGGTTGGCACCTGGCCTCCCTGGTTCAAGAGAGCTCCCATCCTGTTCTGGTCGGGAGGAGGCGGGGAGAGAGGAGGGCAGGGCAGGACCCGCGAGGGGCCCCCATCCCTCCGTGCCCCTCCCCTTAACCAGAGCTCGGACAGAGGGCCTCATGTAAGTGCGGTGCAGCCTTGGTTCTGGCCACCTGTGTGCCCAGCTGAGAGTCGTGGATTCCGTTTCCGTAAGAGAGAAGTGGTTCTGGGGTACATGTGAATTCCTTGGCCGTGGCTCCTGAAGATCAAAGCAGCCCCCGATTTATCCGCTTTCCTGTCACCCAGCTTGGTGCCTGCCCGAGGTAGGGGGGTCTCAGTGTTGACTGAAGAGGAAGCTGCTTGAGGGAGGGGGTTGCAGAGGATGAGCACTGGGGTCACTGGGAAGCCTCTCCCCGTGCGGAGGCTGCAGTGTGGGGAAAGTCTGTGGGTCATGGACCATCATTTAAACCTCTCTGGAGCTCACTCCTCTCTTCAAAATGGGACTGACGATCCCTGTGGAATTTGCATCACAGGGCTGTTACAGAGGGCTCTTCTTTTTTTTTTTTTTTTTAAATATTGAACAGGAAAATTTATTATGCATGCTTTAAATTTTTCTTCCTAATCCCCGGCACTCTTTCTGAGAATGGTTTCCACCAGCATCTCCTCTCCCCATGGCATTCTGCTTCCTATTATCTTTACTCTTACCGTAACTCTTCAGTATACTTTGGTGGATGGGGATAAGAACTAATTCACTCTTGATATCATATCCCTTAGCACTTAGCACAATGTCATGATAGGCACTCAATACATATTTATTGAATAGAAATAAATCTGAGAACAACAAACAGCACAGGCCTGGACAAGTAGCCAGTGTTCAGAATGAATGGTTTGTAGATTGCTGTTGCTTGAAACTATAGGCCATTTTTGCAGTGACATTAATTGTCACATGGTTGACTAGCTTCATTTTTTTTTTAATTTTTATTGGAGTATAGTTGATTTATACTGTTGAGGATTCTTCTTTATTGTGGTTACTATTTATTGAGCACCTACTGTGCTCGAAGCACAGTGCTAAGTGCCTTGTTCATATTATTTCATGTGAGTCTTACAACAGTCCTGAGAGGTGGGTTTTATTACCCACATCTTCTAGCTGAGTGAATTGAGAGTGGGGAGGTTTAGTAAGATGCCTAGTGCCCTTGGTTTTTTTATGCATTCAACAACTGTTGAGCGCCTGCTGTGTGCCAGACACACAGCCGGGGATGCGGTGATGCAGAGATGAGGCGTGTTTGCAGAGTGCCGAGGGCACATTTATGGTCAAGGGTTGGGGAGGAGGTGTGGGTGTATTTTGAGGCACGAGAAGGAGTTATCCAAACCAGGGAGCAGGGCGGAGTGTCCAAGGCTATGCTGGGAAGGCCCAGAGGGAAGCCGGGAGCCAGACTTGGAGGAAGTCTAAGAACCTGTGTGACTGGAGGTGGAGAGTCAGGAGGAGGGGCCGGCGGTCCCACCAGCCCCCAGCAGGGTGCACCTGAGCTCAAAGTGAGCTTGTTTGGCCTGAAGCCTCTGTTGAGGGAGTGGATGAAAAAGTAGTTGGAAAACATCCCAGGGGAAGTACCAGGGAGGAGGAGATTTTGGCCAGTTCTCTTAGTGTCTTAGATAGTCTGAGGACCACGGCGAGGACCTGGATTTCACATGCCTGGTGTGTATCCTGAGTCCAGGAGGTCTGAGAACTCTCCACAGCCTCATTCTAATCCTCCTGAGCCAGCCGGTTCAGTGGGTGTGCGCAGTCTGCTCGGGGCTTGCCTGGAAAGATTGTTCAAGCTTCCGTGTTACGTCCCCTAAGCTGAATTACCCCAAGGGCCAGGAGAGAGAGTGGTTCTCCCTCAGAGCCTCTCTGCTTATGCCAGGATCTCTGCTGCCACATTTCACCCTCCCGATGCAGTGAGTGGCAAGGTCCCTCTAGTCTTCAAATGGCTTGAGGGCGAAAGACTTCCCGATGCCCCAGAGAAGAGGCATAAAGGCACTCTGGCCGGCCCTCACTGCACTCTGTGTTCCTGCGCCTCTCCCAGCCTCCTGGGGAGGGGTGGGCGGCAGTGTTGTGGCACGTGCTCACTGTAGAATCTGGAAGGTGCTTAGATGAGTTTGCAGCTGAATGAAGGACCAGGTGCTTTCCTCAGAGGGTTACAAAATATGCTGTCCACGCTCATCCCTACAGGCTAGTGAGGGAGCAGATAATCCAAAACATGGGGAAATACAGAGAGCGTTTGGTCCTGCCGAAGAGCCACATGCTGTGCCTCAGGGCCTTTGTACATGCTGCTCCCGCTCCCTGGAATCATCTCTGTGCTGCGTCTTTTTTTTATCCCTGTTTGTACAGCACTTTCATACATCATTTCATTTGATCCTCTCTACAAACCTTGGAAGTAGGTACTTCCTACTTCAAGCATCAATCCCCAATGTCCATTTTATAGATGAGATCACTGGAGTTCATAGATGGTCAAATACAAATGTAGATTTGATATTTTAAAAGAATAGTAACAACACTGACATAACTTGACTGGGTGTGACTCAGGACCTAAGCAGTGAAGAGAATTACCAAAAACATTTTAAAAAAAATCAAAGTATTAGCTTTCAGGGTTCCAGCAAGGCCTAGATAATTATAACCTCTTCAACAGAGGTCAAAGCTAACGGTTGTGCTTAATTTTTTCCACCTGAGGCTTAGGCTGTGAAGATAGAATATGCATTAAATTGATAAGCCTAAGATAGTCCCTTTAGAGAGCTGAAATGACTAGGGGAAAACTGAAAATACAAAATTGCAGAAAGTGGAAACAGGAATGTCAAAGAAAAGAGTAGCCCTACCAGGGAAACTGCTCTGACACTTTAGGTATATATTCATTCTGGGCCTAAGAAAGATCTCAATCAGGGTATTTGCTGCTGTTGTTCAATCACCCAGTCATGTCCAACTTTGTGACCCATGGACTGTAGCACGCCAGGGTCCTGTCCATCAGCATCTTCAGAAGTTTGCCCAAGTCACATCCACTGCATCAGTGATGCCATCCAGCCATCTCATCCTCTGATGCCCTTTTCACCTTCAGGGACTTTTCCAATGAGTTGACTGTTCTGATCAGATGACCAACATACTACAGCTTCAGCATCAGTCTTTCCAACAAGTATTCAGGGTTGATCTCCCTTAAGATTGACTGGTTTGATCTCCTTGCTGGCCAAGGGACTTGCAGGAGTCTTCTCCAGCACCGCAGTTTGAAGGCATCAAGGTCCAAAGAGTAAGACAAACATTTCAGCGAGGAATTGTGGAAGGCTGACTCGTCCACTGTAAGAGCAGTATGTGCGTTGTCTTTATGCTTGCTCACTGGAGCTCTTCCTTTAGGTCTCAGTTCAGAGGCTGCATCTCCCCGGAAGCCTTCCCTTGCCCTTTGAGCTTGAGCCGAACACCCCTCTCTGTCTCCCGTCGTAGCCCCTGGTGTGTTAGCAGCACCTGCTCTGTTTCTCTCCCTCCATCACGTCCGCCATCCCACTGCTTTACCTCAGCGCCCAGAAGAGTGCCTGCCGAGAGCTGCATGAGTAACTGAATCAGCTCTTTCCAATTGGTATGGGCCTAAAAGTGGCTGATGATTTTAGCAGCAAGTGATGACTTTAACTGCAGAATTATGTTTTGCTTAGTACAGGATACCAGTCTGAGTGGTCCTTAAGAGAGGGCATAATAGGGAATAGTGACGAGAAGCAGCTGGAATTTCATTTTTGCTCTGACCCCTCCAAGCTCACTCACAGCCAGTCTGAGAAACAGGCCTTTTTCTGGAGTGTTGTCAACTCAGTTGTCCGTTTCTACAGCTCTTTAGCATTCGGACCTCAGGCTGTCGGATCTTCTCAGATCCCTGAGTCCCAGCACCTCTTGAATTTTCCCCGATCACTCCTCTTAACCCTCCCAACCTCCCACACTGCCACCGTCCTCCCTGCTTCAACCTCTCAAAGAGGCTGTTTCAGTCTCTGCCTTCATGACATCAAATTGTCTATAGCAGTGTCCCCAACCTTTTTTGGCCTCAGGGACCAGTTTCATGGAAGACAATTTTTCCATGGATGGTGGTTGGGGGGAGAAGGAGCACACAACCTGGATCCTTCACATGCACAGTGCATGGTAGGGTTTGCACTCCTGTGAGAACCTTTTTTTAAAAATTAATTATTTTAACTGGAGGATAATTATTTTACAATATTGTGATGGGTTTTGCCATACATCAACGTGAATCTTAAGCTGCTCTGACAGAAGGTGGAGCTCTGGCGGTAATGCCAGCGATGGGGAGTGGCTATAAATACCGATGAAGCTTCACTCACCTGTCTTCCACTCGTCTCTGCTCTGCAGACTGGGGTTGGGGACCCCTGTTGTATGGGATGTTGGTCTCCTCCTGTGCTGGGCTCCTTGCCGAGGGCTCCGCTCCCTCTCTCGGTGCCACCTGAGTCCTGTGTCCAACTCCCACCTCTGCTTTGTGACTGTTCCTCAGCCCTGCTTTTGTACCCCAGAGGGCTTTTTATGTTTACAACAAAAGAGGAGGTGCAGGAAAGAACGCTGCGTATAACTGGGGGTGGGAGGGGAGGAGGATTAATTGCCACAGGGATATTTGCTTGGAGTTTTAATGAGACCACCTCTCCCTGACTCCCCTCTCTCTTTTGTTTTTCCTTTTTTTTTTTTCTCCCAGCTGAGAACATCCACTTAGCATGTCTCTTCGAATCCTGGAACATTAGGTTTTAACATTCTGCACCCAGCATCTCGGTGTAATAAATAAATCAATAAGCTGATTGCCTGCAGAAGTTTGATTGCCAAGTACACAGGGCTACCTTTTGTTCTTCAGCAAACAATCATTTCTTACTAGGGAACAGAGATGAATGTGGGTATAGAGCTTGTCCTGGCCTCTGATGCGTAACCCTGACCCAGGAAGTCATGATTCCAGCAATGAGTGTAGTTTACAGGCAGCTGCCAAATGCTCTGCGTCCTTCCCTTTGACAGTTTTCCCAAGTTATGTGTGTCACAAATACGTTTCTCATTTGCCGGAATAGTCCTGGCTTTGTTTTGAATCTGACAGGTCCTCCGACACCTCTTTCTTAAATCTCACTAACAGATCATTTATACCAAAAAGGCTGCCTTGACAGGAAGAAAGATAGCATGATTTTCGGTTGGGGCTGAAAATCAGATGCAAGTTGTGACAACACCGAGACTTCCTAGACCCTACAGATTAATCATGACTATCTCACCGTGAAATACTTGGTGTAGTAGGAACTAGTCTCCATTTATTGTTGCTGTCAAAACCTTTGATTGGAAAACTTCACAATGGGAATATTGTCATTTCTAAAGATGTGTGATTTATTTCCTGGTATGTTTAAAATACAATATGGTTGCTCTTTGTAGTAACAATAGATATGCCCCTGAAGGGTTGTTTATAAACGGAATTTTTACAAATAAACTCATATGTTAAATATACATGGGGGGCTATTATTTTACTCTATGGGTTCTTTTATAATTAGAAAGACTATTCCTAATTCATTTGAGATATATAATGTTCACATATTAGGTTTTGCTTAAATAAAGGAATATTTTTTCTAATTACCAAATATTATACTTTGAGTAGAAGCATAAACAAGGAAAATTGTGATTTGTGAATCACTTCCCCATCCCCAGATAATAGTTAGTTAATATTTTGATATATTTCCCTTGATTATTTTTTTATGTCTATTTTTATGACATGGGAATATAATGACTATATTGCTAAATAACCCACATTTCTCCAGTTTATTTCTTCAACAATTTCCCCTCATATTTTTTCCATAGCTTTTAAAATTGAAGTATAGTTGATATACAGTATTATAATATTACAGGTATACAGTATAGTAACACAGTTTTTAACACAATTTATGCCTCATTTATAGTTATCCCACTCCAGTACTCTTGCCTGGAAAATCCCACGGATGGAGAATTTTCCGTCCACGGGGTCACCAAGAGTTGGACACGACTGAGCAACTTCACTTTCCCTTTTCACTTTCATGCATTGGAGAAGGAAATGGCAACCTACTCCAGTGTTCTTGCCTGGAGAATCCCAGGGACGGCGGAGCCTGGTGGGCTGCCGTCTATGGGGTTGCACAGAGTCAGACACGACTGAAGCGACTTAGCAGCAGCAGCACAGTATATCCTTGTAGCTTATCTTACACTTAACGGTTTGTATCTTTCACCCCTCTACTTCTGTATTGCTCCTCCGCCTTCCCTCTGCTCACATGGTACTCACTGTTTTGTTCTCTGTGTCTATGAGTCAGCTTCTTTTTTGTTTCGTTCACTAATTTGGTGTATTTTTGTAAGTTTCTATGTAAATAATATCATCCAGTATTCATTTTCCCTCTGATTTATTTCACCTGGCATAATACCCTCCAAGTCCATCCATACTGCTACAGAGGGCAACATTTCATTCTTTTTTTATGGCTGAGTAGTAGTCCGTGTTGTGTGTGTGTGTATGTGTACGTATACGTATACATACACCGCATCTTCTTTATCCATTCATCTGTCGATGGAAGCTTAAGTTGCTTAGATGAAGTAATCTTAACAAGAATCAGGCAGGGTTACCAATGATCTATTTTCAATAGTTCTGACTTAAACCACTAAGTAATTTCTTCTGGGCCCTTCAGCCTAGAGTTCCATGATTCTGTGTGTTCTGGTTATCTATTTCTGCTGACCAAACCACTCCCAAATTTAGTGCTTAAAAAATTAATTGTTTCTCATGAGTCTGTGTATTGTTTGGTTCAGCTGCTGGGTCTCCCTTGAACTTCCCATGTGTGGTTACAGTCCAGCGCTGGCTGGGGCTGAAGTCATTTGAAGGCTTAACTGGGCTGGAGGGCCAAGATGGCTTGCTTACGAGACTGGCGGAGCCTGGCTGTCAGCTGGACTGTTAAAGCACTTCTATGTGACCTCCTGTGTGGCTTGTTATTCTCAAAACATGGTGGTTGGGTCCAAGAGGGAAGATCCTGAGAGGTCCCAGGCAGAAGTTACAAGGCTTCTTATGACCCTGCCTGAAAATCCTAGAACATCGCTTGTGCCACATTCTGTTGGCGAAGGCAGGGGATTAAAGTGAGTCCAGGTTTAAGGAAAGGGAAGTAGGCTTCACCTCTTGACATAGAATGAGACCTCCTGGCTCAGGTGGTGAAGAATCTGCCCACAGGGTGGGAGACCTGGGTGTGATCCCTGGGTTGGGAAGATCTCCTGGAGAAGGGCATGACAAACCACTCCAGTATTCTTGCCTAGAGAATCCCCATGGACAGAGGAACCTGGTGGGCTGCAGTCCATTGGGTCTCTAAAGTGTTGGACACAACTGAGTGACTAACAGTTTCACTTTTCTTGACATAAGTTGCAATATGAGAGTAGGGTCTACGTTTTGACTATCTGCCATACTGCGTGTCAGAAAAGGAGCATTGTCTAGGGGAACAGGAATACATAATTACGAAAGGCATGAGAGGCATTGCAGAGCAGTAGAGAGGAGTTGTAGAGTGCTCCATATGTGTAAATGAATTGTCCAGCCTTGTTGATGAGGACTCCATGCATGCTAGGGAGCATGCACTGAAGGAACCCTCTCTGTGGAAGCCAGGCGGTATCCCACAGAGAGAACATTCCCGTTGGCTGGCTCCTGCTCTGCATTACCTCACTCATATTACAGATGGGTGAAGAAACACCTGGTAAGGGATTTAAATAGCACAGGCACATATTTGCCTGAAAGCTACCCCAACCTTGTATCCTACTCATATTGAGTTGATGAAGCTGTGTTCATAAATTAAAGCTGCGCTTTATTTCACAAACACATAATACGTGAAGTAATGTGTCCAGTACATTTGCTTCTCAGCTCATGTTGTGGAGGTGCTTGGAGAGGACTATATCCGTGTGGAGTACCTTATGTGCTTAGAGTGGACACTTTCTGGTGTTTGAGAAAAGGTCAAGTTCTGTCCAGATGCTTAAAACTCTAATTGCCTCCTTTCGCCTGAATTAGGAAACAGCTGCCCTGTATATCACACTGAGTCTCCTGGCACCTGGGTTCTAGCTGTAAAGTGTGGCTGATCTGAGTGTGGGCTGACAACTCCCTCGAGGGTTGTTAGATTGGTTTTCACCCTGGTTGCATTGTTTCCTTCCTTCCCAAACACCTCTCTCTCTCTCTCTCTCTCTCTGGCTCCCTGGAGATTCAGATTTGTGTTTATCTGTGGTGAAAATTTAAAGGCAAGAGAAACAATGTTTCAAGCTATTTGTTATATAACCAGAGGCTGTGCCAGGAATGAATTAAGTTTTGCATTAGACATATGTTAAAACCTCAGTCTCTGGGAAAGGTTGGAAGAATATCCCTAGGTAAGAAAAACAAATATTTAGAGGAGATTGATAGAAGTTTGACCCAGAATACCGCTACGTGGGATGAGTACCCTATTGACTTATTAAATATATTGTTAAATATAGTCTTGTGGAATGCTAGGCATAAGAGGATCCTCAAGATGCCACTTATATAGGGCCCACATTTTTATACCACCAGGAGGGCATATGGCAAGGTGAGGAACATGGAAGGAGGGAAAGGGGAGAGAGTGAGGAATGAGACACCTCAGGGCAGTGGACAGAGTTTGGAGGAAGAGGAGCTCCACACTTGCCTGATTTCGTCCACGCAGGTCATGCTCATCAGGGGAGACACCTCCTGCTTTTCAGCTCCCGATGAAGAGTCCACACCCTCCCCGTTGCAGCCTAGGGTGTGCCCCTCAGTTACACCACTGTAGACCTACAGTTTACCTTCCTTCTCTTTTGCCAGCAGATATTGTGAGAACTCCTACTGTGTTGCCAGATTCTGTGTTAGTGGAGGGATGGGACACAGGAGAGCTCATGCTGGGAGACAGACAAGTATCATCATCACGGATTATGATCAGTGTCTTGGAAAACCAGGCGTGACAAAGAATAACATGGGGTTCCAGTTTTGTGTAGGATGTTCGGGAGGTCACAAGTGATCCTGAAGTTATTGGTTGAACTTTGACATGTATCCTATGGTATTTTTAGTTTTCTGAAGTTGCGTGTTGTTAAGGTCCAAATTAAAACCATCCTGGCCTTTTCTGAGCCCAAGCCGTGGAATGCCGAATGGACAGCAGTCCTGGGAGACGGTGGAAAGCCAGCGCCGATGGCCAGACTCCTCTGGCGGGCACTTTGCTCATCACCGCGTTCTCTCCTCAGGGAAAGGAGACGTGTTTGGAGATGTGTTCTGGAAGGAAGCCACCCTTGCCCAGTCCTGTGCCAACGTGAGGGCCTTGACCTACTGTGACCTGCATGTGATCAAGCGGGATGCCCTGCAGAAAGTGCTGGAATTCTACACGGCCTTCTCCCACTCCTTCTCCCGGAACCTCATTCTCACCTACAACTTGAGGAAGCGGGTGAGTGTGCAGTCTCCATCTCTTTTCTACCAAGAGCAGTCTCTGTGCTCTTAGGATAACCGTGTGGGCTGAGGAAGTCCTTTTGCTGTTTATTTAAGTGGGCTAGTTGGTTCTGTAGAGGTTCTGCTTGTTGCTTGCTCTTTGGAGCTTTTGCTGTAAGATGAGAGAGAAAAGGATGTTGTTAGATTGAAAGATGGATTGATTTTGGTGCAGAAGGGTTTGCTTCTGAGTGTGTCTGTGGGCTTTTCCTCAGTAAAATCCTGACCTAGCATTTTGAAAAAATGAGTTTAAAAAAAGGAATGAGGTTGTTAGTCAATAAAATGGTGGCGTGGGATCACTTAATTAATGTAAACTGAATTCTCCCTGCTGATTAGAGCCCACTAAATGGTATGAGGCTGTTAGCCAGCTGGTAATAATAATTTTTTTTTTAAAAAAAGAGGAAAGTGAGTCAGTTGAATCCAGAAAATAAGAGATGGGATTTGATTGCCTAGAGATTATTTTATATACAGATGTCAGTTTAACTGGCTGAGAAATGATTTGTGGTTTTAAGAACCAGAAGATTTCTCACCTGAACTTGTTACTTTCACCCTCAAATCATCAGAATTGCTCCATCTGTCTCTGCGAGGATTAGACGATGTGTCTTGTACTCGGGGTTTTCATGACCGATGTTCTTGCATTTCGTTTATCTCCTTTGGTCAAGCAGGTAGCTCTCCACCTATAGAATTCATCCAGGAGGACTGTCTTAGGAATCTTCCTAGAAATGACCTCGTGATCTCCCCCCACCCCCCACACTGCCCCTCTTCTCATGGTCCCTGTCTCTAGTAACATTGTCTGTGTCGCCCTGGGGCTCCAGGCTGGAAAACCCTGCCATCATCCTCGATGCTTCTTCCCTATCTCCGATGGCTCCGTTTACTCATCACATCCCGTTGCTTCTACCTGTACCCTCAAACCTCAGTCCACAGTGCTCTCCTCCCCAGGAATTTCCCTGAGCTCTCAGACCACAGCACCCCTAATACAGCATCTCCTCCTGTCCTGGAGCAAGCAGTAGGCTCCAAACACACTCTCCTGCCTTGTGCGTTTCCTCAATGCAGTGCTTCCTCCTTGGCCACTTATGTGACCATTGGGATGATGTCATTCCCCTCTGTAAAGACTTCTTGCCCCCACTCTAACTACAGCATGATATCCACTCACTTCCACGTGGTTTATTTGGTTTTCCACATCTGGCCCAGACTTAACCCCCAAGCCCCAACCCCAGTCACTCTTCCCACACCCACCACTCTCGCCAGGAAAATGACCCATACGGTTCTGTAAACATGCTGCACCCTTTCAGAGAACCATGTCTCTGCATGGGCTTCCTGGCCTGGAATTCTTTTCTCTCAAACCCTTCAGTTCCGTTCAGTCACTCAGTCCTGTCTCACTCTTTGCAACCCCCTGGACTGCAGCACGCCAGGCCTCCCTGTCCATCACCAACTCCCGAGGTTTACTCAGGCTCATATCCATTGAGCCAGTGATGCCGTCCAACCATCTTATCCTCTGTCATCCCCTTCTCCTCCTGCCCTCAATCTTTCCCAGCATCAGGGTCTTTTCAAATGAGTCAGCTCTTTGTATCAGGTGGCCAAAGTATTGGAGTTTCAGCTTCAGCATCAGTCCTTCCAATGAACACCCAGGGCTGATCTCCTTTAGGATGGACTGGTTGGATCTCCTTGCAGTCCAAGGGGCTCTCAAGAGTCTTCTCCAACACCACAGTTCAGAAGCATCAATTCTTCGGTGCTCAGCCTTCTTTATAGTTCAACTCTCACATCCATACATAACTACTGGAAAAACCATAGCTTTGACTAAATGGACTTTTGCCAGCAAAGTAATGTCTCTGCTTTTTAATGCTCAAACCCTTAAGAGTCTGCTGAAATGTTTATTTGTTCATAAATCCCATACATGCCAACTGAACTAGACTAGATGTATAAAACTGAATTAACACTCAGCTCCCTAGTTTCAGGAAAAGAAAAACAAGAAAGTGAAGTCACTCGGTCATACTCGATTCTTTGTGACCCCATGGACTGTAGCCTTCCAGGCTCCTCTGTCCATGAGATTTTCCAGGCAAGAATACTGGAGAGGGTTGCTGTTAGCTTCAGGAGCCTCAAGTCTAGTGGAGCAGATGCACACAGGAGGGATAAGTGCGGTACATGATGCTAAGTACATTTGTACAAGGTGCTATGAGAGCATAAAGGAGGAGGGCAGCTAAAGGAGCCAGAGAGAAAGTATTGGGGGTGGGTGGTGAGACCTGAGCTGAGTCTGAAAGGATCAGTTTGCCAAACAAACGGAAGTTGGAGGGGAGTTTGAGTCAAGGCACAAGAAAGGAAACAGCCTTTTGCCTTCCAGGTTTTTTGTACAAAGTTCCAAACACTTGTCATTGGGCTATTGCAACAGTGTGCTTCCACCTGTTTTAAATTCCCTCACTTGCATTGCCCTGTGAGTCTCTGCCCAGAGATATGGGAGGACAAGGGCTTGGTATCCCCAGTGCCTAATCCAGAACAGGGAATTTAAAAAACATCTGGGGATGGCATGGAGAAAGAGATGAGAGCTCTGGGTCTCAGCATCTACATCATAAAATGTGAGGTGGTGGCCAAGATGACTGATGATTTTTATGGCTCTGTGATTGGAAAACTGTTCATTTAAATTCCAATGGGGAATGGGCAGTAGGGGAGAAACGTGCATTCACAGTTCTCCTTGTTTATCTGCGAACATGGAATGCCTGCTGCTGATACTTTTAGCTAAGTGGATTCTCTTCAAGTCTGTTATTTGATTGATTCCTTCTTTTTATGAAAGCGAGTTGATTATAATCAGCTTTCAGTGTTGCTGATAATATAGGGTAGAAAAAATGTACAGTTTGGGTTATTTGGGGGACTAACTATCTTGGAATAATTGTAGATCAAGTAAATCTATCTTAGAAAAACAAGGATGACAACCAAAACAACAGCATGTCAGTGGTCAGATTGTTTTTGTAAATGCAGAATGATCGACAGCTCTGCAGAAGAGAAGGCTCAGGGGGCCGTGTTTCTGAAAGGCTGTTTGGAGGAGCAGTTGGCATGGTCTGTATGGCCACGGGGCACGGAGGAAGAACCAAAGCTATAGACAGTATGAGCGAGACCTGGGAGAAGATCCGAGCTGCTCAGTGAAAGCAGTAGGTATCTGGTTTCTTGTCCTGAAGGTGTTTAGGCATCCTCTGGAGACCCACTCAGAAACACTGTGGAAGGGACTCAGTCATCCAATGGAGAGTCAGATCAGTTGACCTTCAAATGTCCTTCCAATCTCAAATGCCTATAAATCTGGTATGGATCTGAGAGAATTTTAGTGAGTTCTTTTATATAAACAGATAGCTATTCTTTTTCTTGAAAAAATAAAAATAAAAGAGGCTTGTCATTTTGGTATATCCATGGTGGTCTCTCATTGTGTCCTTCTGAGAATTAATTCCTAGTTGCACAGGGCATAGAAGATGAGAACATGACATGCATGAATCATTCTTGTAGCTATTTTTTTCTAGCCAAGTGAACTGTATGTTTGTGACTGTTTCTATCTTGGCAAAATCGAATGTGTTATTCTGCAAAGATGGCTGAGAACACGGTGCCTTTGACACCGGTTTGGGGAGTTGTTCGGTCTTGTGGACGCCCTCCTGTGCACAGCAAGAACTCCATCCAGTCTCTCCTCCATTTCGCCACCACCCTCATTTCACAAACGTGACATTGTGTAGAAAGTTCACAGAGCTGGATGAGTAAGGGAAGAACTGGAGCCAGAAATGACTCGTTGACCAGGTTTCTCTCTGCCTCTCACAGCTTCGTGGCTGACCCTGGCCTCTGTATCCCAAGCCTCACCCTCTCACCCCTGAGTCCATGTGTATGACCACCCCAGCCTCAGCACTGCTCTCGAGATCCAACTCAGGGAGGACCTGTTACCTTTTCCTCCAAGACACCTGGGGTCATAGGCAGTGATGAAGGAGGCAGAACCTGAAGGACGTTCCAGCATTTTGTTGACCTTGGGTTTTCCTTGTCTGTGGACTCTGAGGCAACTGAGACCTCAGTCTGCTTCTTGTTCTGCCACTTCGTGCTTCTGCAAGCCCTAAATGCGACCTTCTGCATCTGTAAAATGGGGCAATGGAAAGGTCTCCTTGTAGGATTATTGCGAGGATTAAATAATATACTATTGCAAAGCTCCTACACAGAGTCTGGAACATAGTATATGCTCAATTAAATCATGAGTTGTTATTATTTTGTTGTGTCCACTGACATTCTCTTCTTTCTTGCCTTGTGCTTCTACCTTTGCGTGTACAGGGTACTCATTCTTCAGAACATCAGGGTACTCGCTCTGCAGCATGTTCTGTGGGGTGGACGTTACCCCCGGGATCTCTGCACCTCTTGCAGCAGAGGGGCCATCTGGCCTCCTTGTCCCTTTGCTTCAGTCGGTGGTGGGGTCGGCCCTCACTCACTCTTTTGGCCAGTTCCATTCGTGGAGGGAAAACTGTGATTTTTCTGACCTGTAGAGTCAGTCACCAGGGCATCTGTATTTTGTCAAGAGGACAGCACAGCTTCCTCCTTTCTTCTGAGGGTGGGGGCATATTGTCGTCCATGATAAAAAGGGGATAAAAGGTCCCCATCCCAGACCCTTGGCTTTCTAGGGTGTCAGCCTCTCCGGACATTTTCCTACAGGCAGTTGGAGCTTTGCACACTATTAATAGTAACATTATTACCAACTCCAGTTAGTCACAGTGTCAGTATATGTTTTATGTCAGCTTATTAAATCTTCAGAACAACCTTCTGATATCCCAGTATCAACCCCACTTCTTAAGGGAATAAACTAGGACCCCATGGAGAAGAGAATCATGTTTCCAAGGTCACCCGGCTTGTAAGCGGTTGATTCCAAACCATGCTCGTGCCCCCATCCCTGGTAAGCAGCGTCACATCCTGTGGTGGGGCCCTGGTTACGTGTGGCGCTCAGCTTTTCCATGTGAGTACTCTCCTTTGGCCTCTGCTTTCTCTCAGTCTGTTGACTTTTCAGAGGTGGCACAGTTTGTCTCTAAAATACCTCTAATGGCCTTTGTTGTTCTCCAGCACACTCCAAAAATTGTACAGTAAATCGCAGTCATATCCCAGATTGTGAGACCTGAGAAGGTTTCCCCCTCAAAGTGACAGCCACGCCGTTGCTGGGTGTGCCAGGGAGGCATGGACCAGCAGGTCAGCCTGGCCGGTGTTAGTAACTCAGAAGAGTTAAGGACCTGGGTTTGAACCCCGGTGTGACTCCTGACCAGCTATGTGCCCTCGTGCAAGTTACTAAAATATCCTAAGCCTCAGTTTTCTCATCTGTAAAAAGGGTCTAATAGAATTCCCTCCTAACTAGGTTTAATGGGAAGATCACATACATTGAAACAGAACAACAAACAAAGTTGACATAGTTCCTCTAGGAACCACTCACTATGTATTAGTTCCCTTGTCTTCCCCACCACCCATTCTCTCCCTTCCCCTTCAGTCCAAGAAGTTCTCGGTTCACGCTTTGCCCCACACCGTTTATAACCAGACCCCTTCTTGAGTTGCTGTTTCACCTGGGCTCTACTCTCCTTAGGACCGGAGGGGAGGTCTCACCTCCCAGGTGCTAGGAGATTGGTCCTCCTGCCCATTGTTAGGACATTAGAGGAAATGCGCCACAAGTAACTGATGTATTGCCGACAAGCATTTGGGTGATTAACAGCAGTCGGTGCATGGGATAAGTGGCATGTAGGTTATTAGTAGGGTGGCGCTCATTTTCTGTGTGGGGGGCTTTATTTTTAAAGCCAAGATTGTTGTGCTTTTGAGTATGTTTTGCATTATGTTTGCATATAGTAATTTGTTCCAGGATAGATTTTTTTTTTTTCCCTTGGCTTGATAAGGCCTCAACCTAGTGAGTTTGGGAGGGACCTGGGACAATAGTTGCTGGTGGTTTCAAAGCAGGGCCTTCTCACGCCTGTTTTCTAAAACGGAGGTTGCCATAGTGAATTGTGCTGAATACCAAAGTACATTTCTAGCCCACTTTAACCAAAGGGCATTTTATTTAATATTCTGGAGAAGAGGAGATCAAAGCTTGGAGGCTTGAAGAGAGCTTTGGCTGCAGCTGGCATTGGAAAGTCTTGCAGTTTCCTCCCCACACAATTCCTCGTGGAAGGTTGGTAAGAGGCAAAGACAGACCACAGAGCCAGGTGCTCGGAAATACATCCCCTTCCTCACTGCATCACTAAGTTTTTTAAATGATCTCTACACAGCCCATATTTTCCTTGTCATTCTTTCACAGTGAAGGCTTCTGTGGAATGAAAATCATCTATTAAACTGTCAAGCTATAAAGATCATTTTAAAATCAGGGTGTTGAAATTAAGGGTGGGGAAGGAAAGAGATGGGTGTGAGTTATAAGACCATAATTCTTTCAGGACAACGAAATATAAATCAAAGCCGAGTTCCTTTTTTCCTCAAGAGGATCAGGAGTGATGTTTAGGGACCTGTGAGGCCTTCCATGGGTTTTCAGGGATCCTCCCTAGTGCCCCCCCCCCCAAAGCATATGATCGCAGAGGTGAGAGAGAACGAAAGGACCCCACGCTTCGTTATGTGTGAATCTGCAGCCATTTCCAAGGAAGCAATGAAGTTCTGGAATAAATATGAGTTTTAAAGCTAGAGCCTCATACCTGGACTCAGCCACTTGTTAGCTGGGGAGGTGGGAGCAGTGAGGGAGGAACTGGAGTAAGTACAGCTATTCTTCTGTGGGTTCATCCTATCTGCCCCACTGGGTGGCTGGGACGGGATGATCGGGTGGAAGGCACAGGGCCAGGTGAATTCCCTCCCATTATCTGTAGGCGTGGGGGCTGCAGAGCAAAGGAGAGCAGGGGGTGCAATAGTTAGGCTCATAGAACACTCATATGGAGGCAGTAGGTAGTGGTGGCTAAATATACAGACTCTAGAGTGAAAAGTACTTTTCAAATCCTGACTCTCCTGTGTGACCCTGGGCCAGTTACCTAACTTCTCTGGGTCCCAGTTCATTCACTGTTAACATAGAAGCAGTAATCGTACCTTAGCAGGGTGCTTTGACAAGCATGTTCTCAATGTTATATGTTGCTATCATTATTGTTATTGATGAGCTTAGCTTTTCTGGAAATGCAGAGATCCTATCAGGTGCTGAAAGTTTTAAAAGGGGAATAGGGGCTAAATTGGAACACGTAGAAATCACCCAGACAGATGATTCCAAGGTCTGTGCCTGGGCCCCTCAAGTTGTACCAGAGGACCAGGTGATTCGTCAGGGAGGTTTGGAAAAGAATGGTGCTGCTGGTCTCATCACAGATCCAATTTCCTCCCAGGACAGAATGGATGGAGGGACTGGAAGAGCTCAGTGTGGGGGAGGTGGGGTGGGAGGGACATTGTAATTTATCTTAACCCTTATCAACATCATGTCAGTGACACAGTCTGTTTACTTCGAGTTAGAAAGGATCTGGTCTACTGCAGAGGACTGCCATGCCAGTACAGTCCTTTGGAGATTAATGTACCTTCCTAATATTTTCGTAGAAGTATGTGGTAATAAATGATAATAAATAGGGTGGTGCTGATGAGTCCCAGACTAGGGGCTCTACCCCAGGTGAGCAGGTTGGCATCCTGAAGCCTCAGATGTTTAGCCCAATATTTCTCACATTCATTTGGCCCCTGAACACTTTCTGAATTGTACCAATTAGTATCTGTTATCTATTTTAATACATCTACTAACATCTGTCAGAGTGAGCATTTTGCACAGCATCTTTGGGAAACAGGAACTAGATAATCTTTAATCTCTCTTGCGGCTCCAGCGGCCAGTGACCTGAAGAAAGGACGAGCCTTGTCTGTGAAACATCAAGAAGGCAGAGACGCTCAGCAGTGGGGGGTGTAGTTGCTGAGTCTTCAGTAAATCCTGAGCGGAGATTGCTGGCAGAGTCTCCCTGCTTTCTGAACACCCTCCTAGACTCAGCTTCCCCTTACTCCCCACAAGTGCCCTGTAGCCCATTTGATTTCTAAAGGGCAGCCAGCCTTACATTGTCAAAGAGTGTTTGACAGCACATTCTTGCCGGCGTAATTCCATGGACAAAGGAGCCTGGCGGGCTATATTCGGTGGGGTCACAAAGAGTAGACCCGACTGAGCACACACACATGCTATAGGAGGCTGCTGAGACATGTTGTCTCCTTGACTTCCAATGCCTTCCTTGAAGTGACTTTCTGTTATTTTATTGGCTCAGTCAAGTTTCATGTTCCTACCTCATCTGCCACGAGTCTGTGCTTCCTCAGTTCAGTTCAGTTCAGTTCAGTCGCTCAGTCGGGTCCGACTCTTTGCGACCCCCTGAATTGCAGCACACCAGTTCCCATTTAAATGCTCCTCCTGCTCTTTAAAATTGTCTCTTTGGCTATGAGCTCATCCTTATAAATTTGCCAGTGAGTCATGGAGGTCTTTATTCTAGCCCCTGCTCCCCTATACCTGGAGAGTCAGAATTTCAAACTAGGCTGCCTGTCATAATGATAACTCCCTTCTAAGATGTTAGGTTAATGGAAACAAATGTGAGTTCAACCCCTTGGGACGCCTGCATCAGGAGCTCACACACAAATCTACCCCAGCCCAGATGTCCATGCAGATGGCTTTTAGTGTGCTGTGTGTCATGGAGCTATGCAGTTTTGATGCTTCTCACAGCAAACTTTGTTGGTTGTAATTTACTTGCTACCAGTGTCACTTAATGGTCTTGTCCTGCCCTCGCTTAACTTAAACTTCTGAAGTGGGTCCACCAGTGGGCTTGGACCCCATATGTCTTCAGTCTCTCTCTTGGTGAGGCCCCCTGTCCTTTTGATCCAGTAAGCGCTGGTCACCTCACTGATAGCTCTCGTTATACTTCCAAGTAACTCTAAGCTGTGGGCCTTTCTAGAAGCTCCTTAAGGGCTGAGCCTTGTCTGACTAACTCACCTCTGTCTTGATCAATTCTCTTAGAGGTTGGTACAAGTGAAGAAGTGAAGTCGCTCCGTTGTGTCCGACTCTTTGCGACCCCATGGACTGTAGCCTAGAGTGGGTTGCCATTTCTCTCTCCAGAGGATCTTCCTGACCCAGGGATTAAACCCAGGTCTCCCGCATTGTAGGCAGATGCTTTACCAGCTGAGCCACCAGGGAAATGGTAAACATTTAAAACTAAGTGAATGAGTGAGTGAATGAACAGACTAGTTGACCAACCAGACAACCAACAAATTAACCTACAAATCCATCAACTTATTGGGCATATGCCTTTCTCTTGTTATTGTTACAGATTTTTGAAACCTTGACTGTAAGATGGCATCCATAGAGACACCTCCCTTTCTTTCTTCCTCAGAAGCTTTGCCCATAAATCCCACACCATAGCCTAAGGGCTAGTCATCTGACACTATCTCTTTCCCCTATGCTTGAGGCCAAAAATTTGACCTCTGTGCACCAATGCTGAATCAAATCTCGGTTCAGTTCAGTCACTCTGTCATGTCCAACTCTTTGTGACCCCATGGACTGCAGCACGCCAGCCTTCCCTGTCTTTCACCAACTCCCAGAGCTTGCTGAAACTCATGTCCATTGAGTCAGTGATGCCATCCAACTATCTCATCCTCCGGTGTCCCCTTCTCCTCCTGCCTTCAGCAGCATCAGGGTCTTTTCCAAGGAGTCAGTTCTTTGCATCAGGTGGCCAAAGTATTGGAGCTTCAGCTTCAGCATCAGTCCTTCCAATGAATATCCAAGACTGATCTCCTTTAGGATGGACTGGTTGGATCTTCTTGCAGCCCAAGGGACTCTCAAGAGTCTTCTCTAACACCACAGTTCAAAAGCATCAATTCTTCAGCGTTCAGCTTTCCTTATGGCCCAACTCTCACATCCCTACATGACTACTGGAAAAACCATAGCTATGACTAAATGGACCTCTGTCAAAGTAATGTCTTTGCTTTTTAATATGCTGTTTAGGTTGGTCATAGCTTTTCTTCCAAGGAGCAAGTGTCTTTTAATTTCATGGCTGCAGTCACCATCTGCAGTGATTTTGGAGCCCAGAAAAATAAAGTCTGTCATTGTTTCTATTGTTTCCCTATCTGTCATGAAGTGATGGGACAAGATGCCATGATATTGGTTTTCTGAATGTTGACTTTTAAGCCAGCTTTTTCACTCTTCTCTTTCACTTTCATCAAGAGGCTCTTTAGTTCCTCTCAGCTCTCTGCCGTAAGGGTGGTGTCATCCGTGTATCTGAGGTTATTGATATTTCTCCCGGCAACCTTGATTCCAGCTTGTGCTTCATCCAGTCTGGCATTTCTCATGATGTACTCTGCATATAAGTTAAATAAGTGTGGTGACAATATACAGCCTTGATGTGCTCCTTTCCCAATTTGGAACCAGTCTGTTGTTCCATGTCCAGTTCTAATTGTTGCCTCTTGACCTGCATACAGATTTCTCAGGAGGCAGGTAAGGTGGTCCAGTATTCCCATCTCTTTAAGAATTTTCCACAGTTTGTTGAGTCAAATCTCAGGGACAGAGTTTTGGGTGAAATAGGAAAGAACAGTTTTATTGCTTTGCCAGGCAAAGTGGGGCACAGTGGGCTTGTGCCCCCAAAACTATGTGTCACAACCCAAGAGGATTTGGTGAGGAGTTATATAGCAATGGGTCAAGGGTGGGATTGCTGATAAGATCATGGTGTGTGTAGGATCTTCATGCCTCAGGTAATCTCTTGATGAGCTTCTCTAGTTCCTTTTAATCAGGTGTCAGTTGGTTTTCTCTGGAATGAAGAATGCTACATCTTCCATTTGGGGTTTTACTTCCGTAAAGAGGTCAAAGATATTGGTATGTGTATCCCTTGAGGTGGAATCAGAACCCTGCTTCAAGGCTGCACTACTGTTTCTTAACTTTTCCTCCCTTGTCTCTGTATCCCTTCTCTTCCCTGATTAGCAACCGTTCAAATCTGCCCTTGGGGACTCAGGGAAGGTCATGGAAGTAGGAGTCTATTCCCTACAAATAAGAAATGGGGGACACAGAAAGGCTTCCAGGCTCAGGAGCCCCACAGGGTCCTGCTCAATTTCACACCTCACGGTGGACAGGGCACAGAGATGACTGTTTAAATGGCTGATACTTAATCAGGAAGGTGTTCTTGCATGGATGGCGGGAAAACAGTGACTCTAGTCTGTAGGACTCGGGAACAGAGGGCCGACTGAGGGAAGCACTAGCCAGTCTCCTAACTCCACAATTTTTTTTTTCTTGCCCCTTCCTCACCTGGTTTTACCTATGAGGAGGCTGCCTGAAGATGTCAAAAGGGAATTTGTCCCAAACTTATAGGCTACTCCAGTTTTCTGGGGGTACCTAGAGACCCCATGGAGAAGTGGGTCAACATGGACTAGGACAGGCTTCCCTGGTGGCTCAGACAGTAAAGAATCTGCCTGCAGTGCAGAAGAACCAGGGTTTGATCCCTGGGTCAGGAAGAGCCCCCAGAGAAGGAAATGGTTACCTACTCCAGTATTCTTGCCTGGAGAATTCCATGGACAGAGGAGCCTGGTGGGCTACACACCCCATGGGGTCGGAAAGAGTTGGACACAACTGAGCAACTAACGCTCACTTTCACTCACTTCATGAACTAGGAAATGATGCTCTCTTTGGGCCAGAATGAGCTTGCTATCTCTTCTGTACCCAGCAGTGTTGCAGGAACCCAGAAGTTCCTCAAACCTTTTACTTTCCAGGCTTTTACATCCACCTGACTGTCCCTGAGCTGCCTATAGTAGCAAGAGCCTGCACATTTTCTGTGGTAGATTTAATTTTTAAAAACTCCCTTGCTACAAGCAGCATGCCAAGGATGGTGCATTTTTCCTCGGAGATCTATTTGCAGACAGCTCCTGCATTTTGCTGCATTTCCCAGCACGCTCCTCGCAAATACTTAAGCCAGACATGAAAATAGCTTCTGGTTCACAGGGTATGAATTTTTAAAAGAGGACACTTGGTTGTATTGTCTCAGGGAAAAGCCTGCACTCCTGCTGGAGCACATCATATATTTGGCGCCTCCTGTTGGTGAGGTGCAATAGTGTATCTAACCATGCACTCTAACCAACTGGATGCTCGGAGAAGTGAATGAAGCTAGTCCCAGAGACTCAAACAGGGAGACGGCTTGCCCAGGGCAGAGTCAAATCCTATGGTGTTTGACGAGGGGTGGGAAAAGGACATGGAAAAAGAAGAAAAGGCATGCAGACTTAGGAAATGGCATAAAATAACTAAAATCCTTGGTGACTGATGTTAATTGGACTTATGTTGGTGACCATTTTGCAGTGCATACAAATATCGAATCATCATACTGTATACCTGAAGCTAATAGAATGGCACGTGTCAATTATATCTCAGTTAAAACAATACTGAGAATCCTGACAAAGTACACCACTCAGAGCTCTAGCTAGCCGCAGGCCACGCAGTAAATCGCCGACCTTTCCTTCCCTGAAGTCCCGTTCTCAAGCACTTGGAGGAATTTAGCCACAGGAATTTGATTTATCTTGATTTCATAAGCGAGATGATGAAATGATTATGTAAGGCTCGGGGTGGAGGTGGGGTCTGAGGCGTGCTGCTTTCTCTGATATCCTCTCTGTTTGATTTTTCACTTGACTTGGGAAGACTCCAGAAAATTTTCTCCGAGTGGAAGCTGCTTTCTTCTGCCCCAGGACAGCGAGAGTGTGGGGCAAGGATTAGAGTGAGGGAAATGAATGGGGAGTGAGAAATAAAGGCAAAGTGTACCCGTGACTGGGGAGTTTCAGGAGCGGATTTGGCAAGAATGATTTATTGAAGAGAGAAACCTGCTCCTCGCCCTGCTGAACTCTCACACAGGGAGGCAGATGCCTTTTCTAACCCCAAACTGTGAGCTGGGCTGGAAGGAAAAACCCAGGGCAGAGCGGGCATGCCAAAATCCATTTTCCCATCCTTCTGCCTCAAGGCCAGATGAATCCAGCGGCAGAGTGGCTTTGTTTCGCTGTTGTGTCTCATTGCGCGTCGGGGCATCTGGGAAGCCGCCAGGGTTTTCATCCTGGGCTTTCTGTTTGAGCACCTCCTAATTCCGCCCTGACGTTCCTCTCAGGTTAGAACCTGAAACGGGGTGCTTTCGGCTCAAGGCTCATTGGCTGGTGTTGGCGGCAGCTTCTTATTATCTGTGGTCACAGTGACAAAATGCCTCAGAATCTGTGATCAGTCCCTTCAGTCACTCCACATCCCCCAGCCCCAACTCACCTGCCGGCGCAGCGGCCTCCCCTGCAGGGGCGACACCCCCTGTGCTCCGTGCTCCCTTCTCCCCCCTCTGCCACCGCTCGGGTGCACAGGGCCCATGGAGGGGCCGGAGCTCAAGCCGCTGCCCCTTTGTCACCACATGGGCTTGGGCTACCGTGTCCTTCTGCAGAGCCAGGCTCTGTCTGCATGTGGACACGCACACCCCTCTCACATCCTGGGCTGGAAGTCTGCAGGCTTCCCCAGGGACCGGGCTGTCTGCCAGCAGTGTTGCTGTTGCCGGGTGTGTGTATGTGTGTGTGTGTGTGTGTACTCTCATGCACACACGCATCCTATCAATGACTCGTCCTAAAGGAGACAGCCAGGGAGAATAGAGCTGGGCGATCCAGCACCCATTTCCAGCATCCGATCACTCCAAGCATCTTGTTACTTCACTAGCTGGGTCTGCTTTGCTTAGCTAGGGAAGTGTTTGTTTGTTTGTTTTCTCTTCCTTTGCATTAAAGTCTAACCTGACATCTGTAAGCTCGGAAACCCTGTCACATGGCATATGTTGGTCAGTTGTTATTCATCTACATGTGTACTTTATGGAGGGTAAATGTCCTCATTTAGGGCCATTTGCTGGAGCCCCAGATCCCTCGTAGGCTATGAATAGGTGAGGCAAAGAGCCCGGGGAGGATAGGAACCACCGTGCATGTAATGCACTCTGGGTGCAGGGCCTTCTAGGCAGGGGCCTTTCATGACAGTTAAAAATAATTCATGCCTACAACCCTTCCCCCACACTGGGTTTCTATGGGCTATTTAGGATCCTGAGGCTTCAGGAAACAAAAGACGCTCCTCCACTGAAACAGAGGGAAGCGTGTGTCCAGGCTCTGACCTGAGCCCGCCAACGAGCGTCCAGGGCACATACTGGACCCCGAGGCCAAGGCCCGTCCAGTGGAAAAGCCTGGCCTCCGCCTCCTTAGGCTGTCAGAGGCATTCGGACTCCAAGCTCCAGTTGTTGTTCACTAGATTCCACTTTGAGTGTCTTCTCTGTTATTCGCACACATCCTGCATGGCCTGGCAGACTCAGACTTCCCTCGTTGGCTGGACCTTCCCAGGGTAAAGCACGCCATCAGACCAGAAGCATCTCGAGGGCAGTACACTGGGGCTCCCCCACCCTGTCTCCCCACCCACACCCACACGGGGGGGGGGGTGGTCCCCAGTGCGTTAGTTTCCTGCCGCGGCTCTTGTACAGATGACCACACGCCGGGTGGCTTAAAACAACAGGAATTTATTCTCTCACAACTTCTAGAGACCCAAGGTCCGAAAGGATGTCAGCGGGGCCCTGTGCCCTCTGGCGGCTCTGGGGGAGAATCCTTCCTTCCAGCTTCGGATGGCTCTGGCATTCCTGGCCGGTGGAGGCCTGACGTCCATCTCTGCCTCTGTGTGGCCTTCGCCCTCTGCCTCTGCGCCTCGAACCTCCCTCTCATCTCGCTTGTAAAGTCACCAGTCATTGAATGTGGGGCCTTAAATCCAGGATGGTCACATCTCGAGGTCCTTAAGTTAATTACATACACCAAGACCCTATTTCCAAATAAGATCACATTCACAAGTGTTAGGATTTAGGACTTTGATATGTTGGCGGGAGGGGGGGTGCAGCTTCGCTCACACGTCTCCCTTTCCTCATCTCCCTTCCTCATCTTCCTCATCTGCCTTCTCTTCTTCCTCTTTCTGCTCTTCATCCTTCTTCATCTTCCTCTCCGCTCCCCTTTCCTCCTCTCCCTCGAGTACCTTTCCAGCACAGGACTTTTTTTTTTCCCCATAAAGAATAGTCTCATGTGAGTTATGTTTCTTCTCCTGGATGGTTCTTAGGATAAAGTCCAAGTTATTTGGTTAATCCTTTGAGTCTCCGTGTAGAATATCATTTTCCTTTGCTTTCTCTTGAGTGATGTCTCCTTTGAATCCTGTGAAATTCTCTGACAGAGATTCACAAGGCACAGGAAGCATCGAGATCCCAGTGAAGAGCTTTGTGTCAGACATTAGAGAGGGCTTCCTGCTGGGAGAGGTGAGGAGAGGCGGTAACTAAGACCTAAGTGGGTAATGGACTCCCCTTCCCTGCAGATGGTTAAGAACAACCCTTTGTTGATCATCTAGCTATGATCTCTGTCACTTTCTTGTTCTAAACCTTTGATGGGTCCTTGTAGCCTCAGAATAAAGTCCAGACCCAGGGGTCTCCTATAAGCCCATATTCCAGCTGCAGTACAGACTGTATCTTCTTGCTGTTGTCCGCCGTCCACCCCCACCAGTTACACATCCTGCTGTGTATTTACTTCTGTCTGTGTCCTCTCTCTCGGGATGTCCTTCACGCTAACTCACCACCTCCTTCAAACCCAATCCAGCCTCAAACCCCGCTCAGACTCTCCTTCCCACTTCTCAGTCTACTTCCAGCTGGAATCTCTCTCTCCTCTAATTTGTCTTTCTCTGCTATTCTGTTTGTCCTTTAAAGAAGCTATCACTCATAGTTTCGTGTAGAATAATGAAACATATATGTAATTTTTCCTCTGAATGTGGGGGTCCTGTATTTTCATTCTTCACATTTCTTCACTGACTGCCTGGCACTTAACGTCTGCTAATTTTCGAACCCCTGTCTCCTGCATTAGCAGACGGGTTCTTTACCAGCTGAGCCTTAGTGGTTCCCTCACTTGTTATATGGCCACTAAAACTGCCTTCCTCACATGCAGGCGGATGTCTTTCTGGCCATGCACAGCCTTTCCAAGGCTTCCCCCAAATGCAGTCTCCTAAATGTGACTGTGAACTTTCCACCAGCTCAGCAGCCTCCTCATCAGCCTGCTGTCTCTTCTGCTCCACTGTAGCCCAAATCCTAACCTAATCCAAGTAGCTCTCCCTCCTAGACAACCTTTCCTTTCTCCCAGCTCCCAATTTCCTGCCTTTACCACATCAAAGAGGGCCTGGGAGGGCTGGATCCCACACGGAACCCTCCCCTCTCTGGAGCCACAATTCAGAGATGCCTACTCCATAAAGCTCTCCCCAGGAAACTCCTCCCTGCGAGCTTATCACCCCCCCCCCCATCATCGCTCTGGGGGCCCCTGAGTGACTGAGGGGAGCAGGACATCGTGAGGAAAGTACCTTGTGCCCTGGGCTGTTGTCGGGACCTGGCTTCTACCCCATGTATTTCCATTAGGACGAGTTGTTAACCTTGAGGTTGTTCATTGTAAAATGAGAAAGTTAGGTGAGTGCTAATATTTTTATCAGCCTTACTGAATTTGTGTTCTAAGGGTAGCTGCCTACCCTCTCTGCTCTGGAGAGCATGGATACAATGTCCTGAGCCAGGCAGCATTGGCAGGAGGCCTCTACCGTCTTGGCACATCCCCCTCACCTGTCCCTGCTTGACTTGTAATTCTCATCTGTATCCTTTGATTCCCCATAATCCCATCCTGGCCTGGCTGTGAATGGGACAAAAAGGCCACCCCCTACAGCTTAAGAGATTCTTATAAGAGATTTTACAGTCCAATTAGAAGACCATGATTCCTTTCCCATGACTTGGCTTACAAAACTGGAGATTTAGGAGGAGAGGTTCGAACTCGTGAGCCTTGCCCCTGGCTCAGTTTCCACCAGACCCAAAGCTGTGTCTGGTTTTCCCGCTCTGTGACCCAGATGAGCTCGTCAGGACCTGCTTGTTGCTGCCCTGGGATGCAGCTGAATCTACTGAAGCAACGGACAGGGTTACCTTCGGCTTCACGCGCGTCTGTGTGTGTGTGGGGGGTGCACACGCCCTTTGAACGTCTACGCCCACTGCACTTTCATATATTTTATCTCATCTGACCCTTGTAATAGCTGTGTGAGGTCAATGCTATTATTTCTCCTATTTTTCCATATGCAAAACCTGAGGCTCAGAGGAGTGAAATGTGGGTTCAGTTCAGTCACTCGGTTGTGTCCAACTCTTTGTGACCCCATGCACTTCAGCACGCCAGGCTTCCCTGTCCATCACCAACTCCCAGAGCTTGCTCAAACTCACGGCCATCGAGTTGGTGATGCCTATGTGGCAAAACTAGAACTTGAACTCAGATCTTCCAACTCCGAATCCCGAGTCCTTTCCACTAGCCCACCCAACCATGTGGGGCTGCAGAGGGAGGCTGAGCGGCCTTGCTTCTCCCTCGTACAAGGCCCTGAGAACACTGCACTGACAGGTGGCCAAGGGGAGCTATTTTTTCCCCAGCTTAGTTTTGTAAACTAGTGTTTCTCAGTCTTCAGTATGCACACAAGTCAGCTTTTGTCTTGTTTAGATGTAGATTCTGATTCAGCAGGTCTGGGGAGGGGTCAGAATTGTGTTTCCAACAAGTGCCTCAGTGGTGACACCTGTGTAGCCGGTTGTCAGCACATTGAGGATGACGCTGGGATGGCAGGACTGTAGGCAGCCCTGGTTGACACATGCAGAGGTGGAAGGACAGGAAATCTGTGTCTTCCCAGGCCTATACCTGGAGTCCACTGTTCTTCCCCAAGTGGCCGAGGCTGTTGAGAGGCCCAAGGATGCTGATCTCTGAGGTGCAGAGGGAGCACTCCTGTGTAGAAACATACTCATGGTTTCACCCAGGGCTCAGATGGTGAAAACAGTTGGTCTCACAGGGGCCAGAGTCAGGTAGGTGTAACAGACATGGGTTCAATCCCTGGGTGGGGAATACCCCCTAGAAGAAGGCACAGCCACCCACTCCAGTATTCTTGCCTGGAGAATCCCATGGACAGAGGAACCCAGTGGGCTACGGTCCATGGAGTTGCAAAGAGTCGGACCTGACTGAGTGACTTAACACGCATGGGATGGGCCAGGAGGGTCTCTGGTACAAGGGCTTGAGTCTCCACTGGAAGGCCCTGTGCTTGCTGATCTTGGCCCGGGGAGCTCCCCTCCCAGGGGAGCAATGTATTTTGGTACAGTGACGATTATGGTTATGTAACTTATGTAATACCATAACATTTTATTATTGCTGGTCCTTTTTATTACCATTTCCCAGTACTGAGTTTCTTCCTAGTATGCAGCCCTGTGCTAGGCCCTGTTTCTAAAACAAATCTAAGGATTTCAAGGGTGAGGATTATGTTTTGGGGATTAAAAGTCCTTCTTTACATAACAGTCACTCAATAACTCCTCCATTAACCGAGGATTTCTTTCTCCTGATCTTTTAAAAGTGGCTGTCGGTGAGGTACATTGAGTGTGGTGCTTTTGTTTTGTTTTTTTGGGCATGAAGTAGTGGAGATCATGGAATAAGAAAACCCAAATACCCACCCTCCCACTCCATGCCCACAGAGTCTGGCTAGACTCAGGAGCCTGGCGTGGTGGATCCTACTGGCCTCCTGTATCTTATATACATTACATCACCCCAGGGCCTGGCCTCCTTGCAGCAGAGTGAAATCAACTCTGCCCTGGAGCAGAGCCAAGGCATGCTCTGGTATAAATTCTGCTTTGCATCTCATTATTCTGGGTAGATGACTTTTAAGTCTGGTGACCATAGTTTCTCAACCAGCCAACATAGCAAAGGTCTTTTCAGCTACTTTTGGGAACAAATGGACATCTGAAAATAGAGCCTGAATATACCAAATATCAGAATTTCCATATTTTTTAAAAATGGGGAATATTTATAACTTGGCTGCCCCCAGGAAATTGAGGGGATGCAATGCACCCATTGGGCTTTGCCCTGATGCCTCAGTGGTAAAGAATCCGCCTGTGATGGAGGAGACGTAAGAGACCTGGGTTCAATCCCTGGGTCAGGAAGATTCCTTGGAGAAGGGAATGGCAGCCCACTCCGGTATTCTTGCCTGAAAATCTCATGGACAGAGGAGCCTGGCAGGCTACAGTCCGTGGGGCCAGAAGGAGCCAGACACAATTGAGCACTCCCACACAACGCACGCCTAAAGCGTTTCTTCCCAGAGATGCTCCCTGACCCTCATGCTCCCAATCCCAGTCAGTTTTCCCATCAGCTTTTACTCAGAGCACTCTTTTTTTTTCCCCTTCATAGCCTTAAGCAGTGTGTAATTTTAAATGTACAATCTTTGTTTGGGACTTGCTTCTGAGAGATGTTTCGTCCCCTGCTGTGTACACCATAATTAAAGGTGCCTGTGTGTTGCAGGCTGGGTCCCTCAGGCACTAGGTAGTGGTTCCCAAGGTATGGTCCCTGGTTGGAAAGGCAAGTTCTTGGTCCCACACTCGATCTATTGACATAGAATCTCCAGAACTGGACCCAGAAACCCATATATTGTTAATTCCTGTAGCGATCCTAATGCCCCTAAATCTGAAGAACCACTGGCTTCGGGTCTTGGGCCAGTTGTTCAGTGTCACACAGTGTGGGTTAAGGAACAGCCTTACAAGCGCTGAAGATCGGTGAGAGAAGTGAGACATCTCAGAGAGAGGTGAGGGGGCATTCTGGGTGCTCATTCCAGTGGAGGGACCCCATTCCCTTGAGCATCTTCCCTCTTATACAGCAAGGGAGAGAGCAAGCTGGTAATGAAGGGCCATAGAAGGGCCTTGGCACAGGCAGGCCAGGGAGTTAATGGGTTACAGGAGGAGTCTGGGAAAGCTAGCTGCCATGCACCTGGAGAGCCCTGGGGCCCAGGAGAAGCTGTAGACCCCTGTTACTCCAACAGAGCAGAAGCCCCAGCCCCTGGGAAGCTGAGCTTGGGTGCCTCCCTGCCCTCAGGGAGAAGGGGAAGCTCCCAGTCCCAGCTGGTTCATGGCCCGGACTGTGTGGAGTGAGATCTTTGGGGCAGCTCTGCTCATAGCCCCGACACAAAGCAGGCACTCGAGCTCTTTGGGATGAAGTAGGGTTTCTTCCAACTCTGAAGCTGATCCTGCTTTTCTGAGGTTTGGGCTGCTCACCAGCAGACTCGTGGCTACTCAATTTCCTAAGTATAATAATCTCTCCTGATGGGCAGGCCAGAGGCTCCATCAGCACCCCCGTCCTTGCACCTGAAAGCAGGCGCTTGTGTTGGACTTCCCAATTCCTCACTCCCGTGCTGTCAGCCTGGCTTCCTGGGAGGCTTTGAGGGTTCTCAGTCTCACTGCCCTGGTTGTAACCAGCATCCTCAGGCTGCCTGGCCTACTCAGGCCAGCGGACTGTCCCAGTCTCTCTGCCCCGGGACTGCCCAGGTAGAGACAGTGACTGGGAGTGTTTCTTTGCACCCCAGTGGGAGAGCTGTCTAAAGACCTGAGCCCCGAAGGCTTTCCATGAGGCGGGCTGGCCCTCCTGGGAGGGCTGCTGTTGCCTGGATCCCACCACCTCTCCCAGGGCACTTCCCGGGGCACTCTGATTGACTTCTATTGCTTCATTAGAAGTCTCTGAACATCTGGAGGGAAAGTGATTACACAGCGCCTTCCCTGCCACCTACAGGAAACCGCAGGGGCTGTCTCAAGCCCCCACCCCAGGCTCTCATCTGTTTATTCCCCACGCCCCTTGCTTTGACAGGAAGTCCACATTGCTCCTTCTTCTTTTGTGAAGTCATCTCTTTATCACATGCTGCTAAGTCGCTTCAGTCGTGTCCGACTCGGTGCGACCCCATGGACTGCAGCCCACCAGGCTCCTCCGTCCATGGGATTTTCCAGGCAAGAGTATGGAGTGGGGTGCCACTGCCTTCTCCCTTTATCACATGAAACATATACAAATGGCTCCCTTCCTTGACACTTAATTTCTTCTCAGTGCTTTTTAATCTCTGCCTTCTTTATTTCCTTCCTGCTGCAGTACGTTTTCGGGACCTATAAATAAGTGCCATTGACAATGCTTTTGAAGTATTTCTGTATATCCTCCACCCCTAAAGACACAGACAATCAGACACACACAGACACACACACACATATCGTGAACTGAGCCTCATTGATCTGTTTCCATAATCTGAATCCCTCAGGCACATCCTTCTTCCTCTCACACTGTATCAGGCTCCCACAGGTCATTAAATCTGCCCCGGGAGCGATCAGCCTCCAGACGGCGTCTCATGACCACGTCCACGGGTGAGAGTCGGGAGGATGGGGCATGAGGGACCTGGTGAGGATCTTTATTTACTGTCCTTTACTGGAAAAGTGCCTGAGGCAGCAGAAACAAACGAAGACCTGAAACACAATGCCCTCCCTTAAATTCAGCCCCATCCCGCAGGCATCGCTGTGTGCTAGGAAAGGAAAACTGTGAGTGATACAGGAGTCTGGGTGTTGCCTCCTCAAGCCCTTAGGAAGTGGAGGGTTTGGGACTCTCAGATCAGAAATCCCACTTCACATCTGCTGGAACACAACTCATTCGCCTGGGAACTTAGAGATAACTTGGGACTTTGGGGACTAGAGCGTTAGGACTTCTGGCCGAATGAAGGGCATCCTTTTGTGACAACTCCCTTCGACCAAAGGTCACCTTGAATCAGTGATCCCTCTGCTAAGATTTACTCCAGCCGAATTCTCAGAAATAATATTTGTTCCAGCTCAATTCCCAGAAGTAGACTAATTCCTTCAGAATTCATGGAGACCTAGGTCAGCTCCATTGTCATTTTCTCCATTGTTTCGTTCTCTCGGTCTTCCTGCGCCCTAACTTGGTGCTTCTGAGGAGGCCTGCGTCCACGCACTGCGATTCCTGCTCGCTCTGGTCTCTGGCAGGTGACTTCCTGACTCAGCCTCTGGCAGCTCACCTAGTTGTCTTCCTTCCAGGAGTTATGGGAGTACCATCAGTAATCAATTTACTTCAGGCAAATTAAGTAAATCTTGCCTGCCAGGAATCCTTTTCCCCTAGCTGCGCTTTTTTGCCCACCCCCAGCAATTTTGTTTCTGTCGTTCTTTAGAATGCTTCCACGTCGAGTTCCGGTTACTGAATGCAGACCCTCACTGCAGAGGCCCCCGAGTGCTCGCGCTGTCCTTTCAGGTCGGCGGGTGTTGACTCTTGCCACTTGGTACCTAAGGGCAGTCTCTGGCACACAGAACATTGGCTGTGCACTCAATTTGTTGCCTAAAAATTGGATTAGAAACCACACACCTCAGATTGGGACTTAATACCATGGGCTGGGACTTGAGCCCCGCCGAAACCCAGACTGGGACTTGAACCAATGGTCTTATAATTAGAATCATTCACCCAGTGTCAAGGCTTAGTGAGGCTCAGGTTCTTTATATCTCAGCTCAGAAGGAATTCAGTGAGAGGCAAAGTGGTAGGCAAGAAGTAGATTTATTTAGAGAGATACACGTTCCATAGAAAGAATGCAATCTGTCTCAAAGGCAAGAGCAGTCCCAGGGTATGGGGTCATCTTGGAAAGTGAGACTAGACTAGAAAAATGGTTACTTTTTATGGGCTCAGTAATTCCATGGGCTAATGAGTGAGAGGATTAGTCCAACTATTTTTAATAAGGGGCAGGGATTTTCGGGAACTGGGCCACCACGACATTTTGGCTTTTTATAGTTGACCTTGAAGCTGTCACGGTGCCAATGAGTGTGCCGCTTAGTAGGCTCATGTGTTACAATGAGCATATAATGAGGCTCACAGTCTACTGGAAGTCAAATCTTGGACCTAGTTTGTTCTAACCAGTTTATGTTATACCATCCCCAGTGGCTGTCATTCTTTTAAAGGTTGTGCCCTGCCCCCTTCCCTCCTGTTTCATGTTTGTCTCTTCATGGGTATTAAGCCAAAAGACACAACCAAGCCAAACATTGGGAGAAGGGTTTATTACTTGCAGAAAGTAACAAGAACACCGAAGATTGTTCCCAAAGCAGTGTCTCCCCAGACAGTAAAATTGGGGAAGTTTTAAGCTATGGTACGTGATGCGAAGAACTGACTTATTGGAAAAGACCTTGATGCTGGGAAAGATTGAAGGCAGGAGGAGAAGGGGACGACAGAGGATGAGATGGTTGGATGGCATCACTGACTCAATGGACATGAGTTTGAGTAAGCTCTGGGAGTTGGTGATGGACAGGAAAGCCTGGCGTGCTGTAGTCCATGGGGTCACAAAGAGTCAGACACGACTGAACTGAACTGAACATCCATAATCATGAAGGGGCTTGAGCAGAGGAGAACTCAGCATAGGATTGGGGCAAAGGTCCACAGAATCCAAGTCTTAGTTGATTGAAGTCAGTTGGGTCAGCAGCATCATTCCAACCTCCACGTGGGTGGGGGCCTTTGTTCCTGCAGAACTCAAAGGTATATTATTATGTATATCCCTTGAGGAGGGACTAGGACTCTGCTTTATCTGCCCTGTAGTTTGACTGCTCATCCTCTGTTCCTGTATTCCTTTGTTCTTTTAAGATCAAACAGGTTGAGACCTGTTCAAGGGTAGGCATTGTGGCCAGGCTTAGATCACAAAATGGCTTCAGCCAAAATGGGTTCTCTTATGTCAAGAAAACCATTCCTACTTCTCTTTCTCTAGAGACTACCCCCTAGAGAAAGTCTGGTGTAGGGCTGTCTCTGAGGGCCTTCCATTCAGTGCTTGAACCTTCAACCTCCTCGTGCCTGCTTCCTGGCAGCAAGGCTTGGGTAGAACAATTGCTTAGGTGCAGCTTAGTATCAAGACCCAGGGTTTGAAGCCCTAGGAAGGAAGATGGCCTGTCTTCCCTTCTGCCTGGCCACATCTTTTAAAGCCACTACATCTTCCCTGTCCTTCCTCCTCCCTCCTTTGACCTCTCCAACCTGTATAAGCAGAAGGCCTGAGCAACAAGACCACTAAGAAGGAATCTGGCCTGGTCCCTTCTTGCCTTTGGGATTTTCTTGCACCATCTATATGGAACATGTTTTTACCAGCATGTTATGACTTAGTAATATGAATTCATCCATCCCATTGTTTGTAGGCTCTATGTTTACAGAAGCCAAAATGAAGAAGAAATTTGGCAAGATTCTATTATTTTTTGTCTTCATGATCATGAGTCACTGATGATAAGATTCAGAAAGCTCTCCTGTTTGCATCCCAGCCATTTGAAGGGCCCTAGTGACATGTGATTAAAGCCCCAAATGGACCAATTTAAATGAGCATGTGTCCCCTCAGGTGGAAATTGTTTAGTCTCTTTAGAGAGTTGATTTTTATGGGGAGAAAGCAGACACCTTCATCACTCTGATTCGGAATGATTGAAGGCATTGCTTCCGTTTTGATTTCGGGACAGCTTACCTTTCCCATGCCTTAGCTTCTGGAGCTAGCTTTGCCTGATGATACTTTGATTCTTCTGTCTTGTCCATTGTTGCCAAAATGTTCTTCGTACCTCTCTCCTTTCTGCTCACTCCCTGTCATTACTATAGGAAAGAGAAGTGCTGAGTGTGTATTGGCTCTAACTAGTCTGAGTTTAGTTCTTCAAAAGGCTCTTGAATAAAGAAAAATTCTTTCTAATCATAAAATTTAATCAGAGACTTTTTCCCGAAGAAGGGAGAAAGGCAGATGACTTTCTAATTCGCCTAATTAAATACTAACAGGTAAATAACAAAGGGCAAGAAAGCATTGGCAGCCTGTAGGTAAAATTCTAAAAGCTTTCCAGAAGAGAACAGTTCTGGCAGAGGGCAGGACTGAGGATCTAGGAATAAAGGAAGCAAAAATGCACCAGTAACAATAGAGGAGGGTAATCGGGAAAGGAACCGCAGGTCTCATAGCCATGGCTAACATTTCATCAGGTCTAAATATAGTCATCATTGTTAGAAGGTAAAAGTCCACTTTTAGAAAAAGATAGAGAATGAAAAGGGCTTTATCAGAGAGTTGATTTTGAGACTATTTGAAGAATATATTTGAATACAATTTGAAGAAGACAGGGTGGGGCATTTTCTTCAGAAATGGTATTTCCTGGTGTGCTGGGGAACGCTTCAGATGTATTGATGGAAATCAGTTTGTCAGACTTGTCTTGTTCGTCTTTATCTATTTACGCCCTCCTGCCTTGTGTACTTGTCTCTCTATCACATCAAGTCCCTCCCTTCCTTCAAAATCCTGATTATGTCTCTTTTTCCAGAAAGCTCTACTATCTTTATTTGGCTCTCATCCCTCTAGGCAGCCTGGTATTTACAGAGCTGCTACAGATTTTTGTTGTTTGTGTTCATATGTTTGTTTTTCCTCCTGGTATCCTGGGGAGATCCTGGGGACAGGCACTAAGACGGAACAGCTGTGTTCTACCCTGTAGCTTGTAGGACCCCATGTCCTGGAGCTGGTTTCAGGTTGCAGTCAGGGGTCCACAGTCCTTGGGCTCATGGAGAACACTGTCCAGGGTGCTGATCAACTGTTTGTTGCTCAATTAAGATCACTTCTGAACTTCTGGGTTTCCCTGGTAGCTCAGCTGGTAAAGAATCTGCCTGCAATGTAAGGGACCCCGGTTCAATTCCTGGGTCAGGAAGGTACCCTGGCAAAGGGATAGGCTACCCACTCCAGTATTCATGGGCTTCCCTGGTGGCTCAGATGGTAAAGAATTCACCTGAAATGCAGGAAACCTGGGTTCAATCCCTGGGTTGGGAAGATGCCCTGGAGGAGGACATGGCGACCCACTCCAGTATTTTTGCCTGGACAATCCACATGGACAGAAGAGCCTGGCGGGCTACAGTCCATGGGGTCACAAAGAGTTGGACACAACTGAGTGACTAAGCACACACACGCACTGAACTTCCAGTTATCTTAGGCTGAAAATTCATTTTGGCTAAGGCCCTATGGCCGATTTCCAAAAACAACTACAAGCATTTTTAGTTAGAGATGAGAAACACTATCCATGGATACTCATGCCAGAATGTTAAAGAGCTTTTATCAGCATTTCTTTCTCCCTGACCCCTGCTGCTCTCCTTCCAATGAAAACAAGCGTGGTGATGTCAGAGAAATTGTACAGGATCAGCCAAACAGACCTGGCGCGTGGTGGCCTAGGTCCTTCCAGGTGAGCATCATCTTTGAGGATTTTCCATGGCCAGACATGGCCTTGCAAAGGGCAGAAAGCAAACCATGCACTCTAACGGGGGCCTCCAGCTATTGCTTGTGGGGCGGGGCCGGGGTGGGGGCGGCATTATATTCCAGCAACTATGATTTAGGACGAATGGACACTGAAGGACAATGCAGGATGATAACTGACTCCACTGTTCTAGCACTTTCCAGGACTGAGAATGAGCATTTTTGAGCACAGAGATGGCCACTCTCTGAGTTCTGTGTTCTTTCTTTAGCAGCCAAACATTAAACTCTGGACTCTTTCACACAATCTGCCACTTCATTTCTTGGGCTTCCATCTTCTTTTCAGTAAAATGAGAAGTTAGCCTATATTTTTGAGCTGTAAAGGAATATGGCAACCTGTCAGTATTATTTTTAGTACAGTAGTGGCATTTTAGGGGAGACATAAATTGTCAATAACAAGACAACTAGTCTGACTGGAACTCTCATGGAACACATAACACTTTTACTGAGTGGCTGGAGAACCCAGAACAGGAGAAAACAAGAATTGGGAAATGAGATGGCCTATCAGTTAGAGTTGTTAAGTTTCATGCAATGGAAAATGACACTGGCTAATTTGAAAAAGAGAGAGAATTTATTGGAAGGAGATAGAGTGACTCACAGAATTGAAGGTATTGATGCAGAATCAGGCTGAGAAAAAGATGGAGCCAGGCCAGGCCAGGTATCAGGCAAAGATTGTCAGGGCACCTCTGCTGGGAGCGATACACACCAGCCATGTTTCTCTCCCACATCCCTTAGGATTCACAGACCCAGGAGGGAGAGGCCAGTTGTCCAAGGTTGGATCATATGACCAGCTTTAGCTCCATTTCCTCATCGTTCAGAAGCATGTAATGAGTGTCTTTGATATGTCAGGGATATATCAGTGGACAAAATTGGTGCTTTCATGGATCACTTGATACAGAGTGGTCAGAGAAGCCTTCACCCAGATTAGGAAACATTTGAGGAAAGACTCAGATTATGTGAGACAGTAGGCTGTGTAGATATCTGGGGAAGAGGATCCACACAGAAGAAACAGTAAGGGCAGAGGCCCTGGGGTATCCAAGAGGAAGCAAAGAGGTCAGTATTGTTGGGGTGGGATGAGTGAGAGGAGAGTTTGCAGATGAAATCAGAGAGGTGGAGGTGGCAGACTCACCCCTGTAGGACAGTACGTGGACAATGACCCTTACTCTAGGGCAGGTGGAACTGCTGGAGGATGGTGAGCAGGAGAGTCATGTATTCTGACATAGATCATGAAAACCTCAATCTGATAACTATTTTGAGAGCAAAGTAGGGCAAGAGTGGAAGCAGGGAGATCAGTGAGGAGAACACTGTAATAGTTCAGATAAGAAATAATGGTGACTTAGTGCAGATTGGGAGCAGCAGAGGTGTGAGAAGTGGTTGGAGGCTGTAACAGATTTCCTATGGGGGATGAGACAGAGTGGTGGACAACTGCAAAGACTTTGGCCTGATTAAATGGAAGGAAGGAGTTGTTACTAAACTGACAAAGATTTTTAGAGGATCAAATATGAGGGATGTGTCAGGGCAGGTGGAGTTGAGAATTCAGAATCAGAGATCAAAGGGATATTTTGGACTGGCTATATAAATTTGGGAGGTATCTATCCAAAGCCACAAGACTAGATGAGATATAAGTATGAGATGACTTGGGCAGTAAGTACCTATAGAAAAGGGACAGTACCTATAGAAAAGAGGTCTCCACTCTGAGCACGTGCTGAATCGTTGCAGTCATGTTGGACTCTTTGCCACCCCATGGACTGTAGCCCACCAGGCTCTTCTGTCCATGGGATTCTCTAGGCAAGAATACTGGAGTGGATTGCCATGACCTCCTCCAGGGGATCTTCTCAACCCAGAGCCTGAACCCGTGTCTCTTACATCTCCTGCATTTGCAGGCGGGTTCTTTACCACTAGCACCACCCTGAGTAGATGAGTATAAATGTTAACTGACCTAATACTACTTGAACGAAGGATTAATGTCCATAATTCTAAATGCCAAGAGGTAAGATAGCGGACAATTATGGAGTCTTTTGTTCCTGGAGAAAAATAATAAAAGCATTCACCAAGCCTATAAGAGTCCACCTTCTCATCATGCACTGATGACTTTCTTTCCTTCAGTCTCTTCCCTTTGGGTGTCATCCATCATCACTGCTGTCTCTCTGACTGAACCAGTTAGCAGAGACCGCTTCCCACTGGCATCAAGTACAGATGCTGGTGGCTGGGGCTGCTGGCTGCCCAGTGAGCACCCTTCTCCTCTCCCTCCCTCTCTCCCACCGAAAATCCTCTGGTAGGAATCCAGGTGTCAGGGCATGGAAAGGCTGGAAAGAAAAAGATCTGACCCCGCTCTCGGCTCTGTCGGGATGCCTTTCTTTCCTTTCTGTGGTCCTATGTCAGAAAATGGCTGCTGCCTCCTTTAGGAAGTGCTGAGTCATGTGATTCAGTGTGAATGAGGATGTTGCCCGGGGGGGGGGGGGGGTAAATACTCCTGGGTGAGCCCCGCCTCTTGTAATCTTGCCTAGTGATTGCCTATGCTGTGCGAAAAAACCAGGAAGAGGGTGCACGTATTTTGAGAAGTACAGCCTAGACAATCTGGGAGGTAGTCATGACCATTTGAGAAATTACTCCCCTGACCACCCCTGCCTGTCCAGCCTCCTCCTTTACTCATCTCCATTCAGCCCCAGTGTTGAGGTGCTGGAGACTATCTGGGGTCCATTTCTGTGTGCCTTTTGAGAGTTGATATATCATCTTTTGGCGGGGGGGGGGGTTGTTGTTTTTTGTCTTTCCTATGAATCTGGGAATTCTCAAAGGCACAGACCATATGGAACCTCTGTGTCCTGGTCTTCAGTAACCTTGAAGTTGCTCCCTTCCCCGAAGAACCCCATTTTTAAACATCTAAAGTTAAAAAATAGATAAAATAACACAAAGACCGTAAGATAAAACACAGCTTTCAGGAAGCAAAATGGATAAGATAATGAAACTGACTAAAATGAAAAAATACAAAGTTTTGAACAAAATATCCATGCAGGAGTAAGGAAAGCATTTTGGCAAAACTGAAGTGGCAGGAAATAGCTAGCAGTAGGAACTGTGCCTGTGTGCACACGTGTGTGTCTCCTGGATCTTGGTATTCAGCTGATGGGGAGAAGATGGTATAGTTAGACCTAGGCAAATTAAACCCTGTATCCACTGCAGTCAAGATGTAGAAACCTTTCTGGTGGCCCTCTTACCTGCAGCGCTGGGCTGAGGGGTCATGACAGTCCATGAACAGGCTCCAGTGCTGGGCAAGTATATCTCCCCGTCTTCTGTGGCACCCACCACCCCATCCCCAGCTTTATTCATGCTCCCACCCACATGCCCAGCTACACGCATTTATTCCTCGAATGTTTGCTGAGTGTCTTCTGCGTGTAGACAAGGCATGGAGTGATGGAGTTTTACTCCCTCATGAGCAGGACCTTGAAAGATGAGATGGACAAATAGCCATAGAAACCCAGCATAATGCCTGCTGCCTCGGAGGCAGACACGAGGTCCATGGAGGCACGAAGGGCTGAGAAGTCTCACAGACAGGGCGCTGCCTCCTCTGGGTCTGATCAGGTGAGGGGAGTCCCAGGTAGAATGGGGGGCTGTATGGAGGCCTTCCAGGGAGAGCACTCAGAACCCACAGGACCCCTGGGGTGTGAAAGAGCACAGGCATATGGGGAGTAAATGGTGGAGTCCAGGCATGACTGACTGGGGGAAAGAAGCAGAAAAAGAGACCAGAGGGTGTGGTGGTGGCCCATCGTGAAGAGCCTTGTAGCCTGAGGGGCCTCTAAAGGGCTGTAAGTAGGGGCAGGATGTGGTCTTTTCTTTTTTAACTAGATAGGAGGGAGAGAAATATTAATAGTTAGCATTTCTTGAGTGTCTAGCATGGAGCATGTCACATGTATCATTTCCTTTCATCCTTCAACCAGGCTTGTGGGCTTTGTGTGTAAATGGGGACCCTCTCCAGGTCCTAAGAGTCCTCGTGAGCTGGTGGCTCATTGCAGAGTCAAGGCCTGCAGTTTTCACTGGTGTCCTGCTGTCACAGGGCTTAGCTTCTGCCCACATGTGGCTCAGATGGCAAAAAAGAAGGTTGAGCCACCCAGAGAACTCCCTGCCTCTGTTCCAAACAGTTGCTTCCTGGAGCATCCACTGTACCCAGAAATTTCAGAGTAGGGGGAGAATTATGTAAGAATAAAAGCAGATGCTTTTTAGAGTAGATGCAAACTTTGTCTAATTATAAGATAAATGTAAGATGAAAGGCAGAAATATTGCTTTTATTGATGGGCCTTGAGCTGGACCTCTCTTTTCCCTGTCACCTCCTGCCCTTTCTGGAACATTTTGGTAGGAAGGTTTAAGAAGCTCAGGAAACCATTGTTCTGATCCCCCAAAAAGAAACTACGTCTAGTGAGGTCTCTGCAGGTGGGGACTGCCTCAGAGTAGTTGGGATCAGCTGAGGAGTGGGACAGTTACCACGACTCCCCCGGTCCATCAGCTTTGTAAGTTCATCATCCTTTGGCATTGAATTCAATATAAATAATGACAGAAATGTAAATTTGAAGGTTTTTTTTTTAAGGCTATGATTCCTTTTCCCCCATGTTATTTATTTTAAAAATGTTTATTGGAGTATAGCTGATTTACAGCGTTGTTAGTTTCAAATATACAGCAAAGTGAATCATTTATGCGCACACACACATATATGTGTGTGTGTGTATATCTCCACTCTTTTTTTGATTTTTTTCCCATCTCCATTAAGGAGTATTGAGTAGAGTTCCCTGTGCTAAATACGCTATGTTCTTATTATTAATCTATGTTAGATACAGTAGTGTGTATACATCAATCCCAATCTCCCAATTTACCCCTACTCTCACGACCCCCTGGTAACCATAAGTTTGTTTTCTACATCTATAACTCTATATCTGTTTTGCAGATAAGTTCATTTGTACCATTTTTAAAATTCCACATAAAAGTGATATCATATGATATTTGTCTTTCTCTGTCTGACTTACTTCACTCAGTATGATACTCTCGAGGTCCATCCATGATGAACCTGGTCTAGGGGCACCACAGACAGAGCTGGCTGAGCCAGGACTGATGTGTTATTGACTTTAGGGGAGCTGAGTGTGAGTTCTGAAATGTGAGAAATAGAAAGATTTGTTGAAGGTGCTCCAGGCACTGACCTTTTGGGGATAAAAGGTAAAAGAGCGTTTATGACCAGAGCCTGCACAGGGCAGAACAATGAAGTAGCTAAGACTCGTCCTTCTGCATTCTCCTCTCATGATCGCCCCCTCTTTGCTATGTACCTCAAACCAATTTGGCTCCCCCACTCCTGTCTCTCTCTTCACAGCCCTGCCCAAATCTGCTGTCTTCAGAAGCATTTGTGTCCTGTTCCCTGACTGTGAGTCACGTGAGGTCTTCCTTTTAGGCAGCAAAGTTCATCAAGAGAGCCCTGGTACATGCCTGCGGTTGGTGTGACTTACCCATCTCAGGAGACAGTGCCATTTTACTAACTATAGCGATATCTTGAATTTGCTCAAATTAAAACATAAATGTTAATGCAGAACATTATCAATTGGTTGTAAGTAGTGTGATACTTTAGGCTTTGTGGCAAGTTGGTATGGAAAGTAATTGAGGGTGACGGGAACCTCGTGGGGGCTCCCAGATCTCCTACTTCATCTGCACAGAACTGACAAGCATTGTGCTGCCTTGTAGCCACTCCCATAGTCCGGATTAATCTTCAGGTAAATTCCAACCCTTAGCCAAGTTTCCGTGAGCTTTGCTTCTTCTTTCCCAAGTCAGAACATTTTCCAAACATAAGCTTACTTGACTTGAGTCCTACTCAGAAAATCTTTACACAATTTGCACAACTTTCTTGGATGGGAAAGAGGTACATTCTCTCAAAAACTTGAGGCAAGAAAGAAAGAAAAAATTAGGCCCTGTCAAATGATACTTTGTTTTCCATTTAGCTTGCTTTATTTAATTGGTTATTTGATCTCCTGGTTCTTCTGTCACCAAAAGCCAAGTAGAAATGAGCTTGTCTCTTCAACTCTGACAGATAGAAGGGCCCTGGGCATCTGAAGGATTCAACTCAGAGAGCTGCTGCACCCTGCACTCTGAATGCACTAACCCACCACTAATCCAGAAAGTGTTGGCGCCTCCTGTGTGCTGAAGGCTGAAGGGAGCTCTGTCCTAGAAGGCAGTTAGAGAGAAGAGCTCAGCCCTTGAGCCTTGAACACATACTGGATAAGATGGCCAGGCTCGTGGCCGAGTATAAGATAAGGGTGCTGTGCTGTAGGAGTTCTGCAAGGGCAGAGGTCAAGGTAGACTCCAGTGGCTGAAAAGAACTCGGGCGCTTGTGCACAAAATGTGCCCTGTCTTGTCTGACCCAAACTTCCCCAGGTATCTCTCCTGCCACGTTCATAGTCTCTCCATGGGGCACTTGTTTTCTGAACGTGAGGCTGTTGGGTTGATAGTGGTGTATCAACTAGGAAGAGCCCACACAGGGTTACCTGGTTATCTGTTGAGAGCAGGGCTTAGAACATAGTTGCTAGAGGGGAATTTATCCTCACCTAGCTGGCCCCTCTCAGGTCTGTGGCCTCACGGTGGAAGGAGCATCTGCCACTATTTTCAATGTTGTTATGGCCACAGCCAGCCTGAGCTCCCTCTGACGAGCTCCTAAATGATTCTGAGATGCCAAGGCAGTGCCTGCTTCTCTGGCACCCCAGGCTTTGGGCTCCAGGAGAGTGTTCATTTGCTTCATCTGCTACAACCTGACACAAGTCAGCTCTGCAGAGGAAATCAGAAGTAGCTGAGATAAAAGTTATGATCTCTCTCCTCCTCAGCATGGGTGGTGAAGCACCTGCTGACCTCAGGAGCAAGATCAGGCAGGACTGACTTTTCCTATATTAGTTCTCTCAGTGTTTGCTCAGATGATGATTTGTGGGTTTAATATATGTACCTGGAGCTCTGTTACTTTACCTGAGAACTCCATCTGAGCCTCCCTAGGACAGCTGTGTATTTGAACAGCAATGTATACGTTTTGAAAGAGGTAATTTTAAAGTGAATTTACACCATCCATTGTTTTTCAAGGGGCTTATGGCATTTTTTAACAAGCCCACCTCTTTCATAAAATTCCCCTGGTAACAGGAAATAAGACCTTGAGTTCCTCTCCTTACTGTAACATGCTCCTTCGTTGAGCTCACTCTTTTAAGCCTCTATAAATAAGTTGTGTGTGGAGAAAGAAGGTCTTGTGATAGAGTAAAACGAGAAGTGGGCCCACCATTGTGAGGGGCTGTACAGCAGTGGTTCAGTATGCAGGCTCTGAAGCCATACCACCTCGGTCCAGATGCTGCCTCTGCCCCTCCTATCTGCTGATGTGATAATGTGGTCATGTGCAGATTGCTTTGGGTAGTACTAACATGGGAAGGACTCTTAATGTCTCTGGGGTAAGTGGCAGAAAAGAGTTTTATCCCAAGAGTTAGAGCATTTTATAAAATGCAAAGAGCCATGTACACATTATTACTGTAACTACAAATATTTCATAGGAAGTTAGGGAAAGTGATGGAAGAGCTAGAAATACTTCAGCATCATTTCTGCTCTTAAAAAATGTGCAGCGTAATTGGAAAGATAAAACGCAAGAATATAACAGGGCAGAGACAACTGTCAAATCTCTCTCTATTCTATAATCAGTTGGCCCCTTCTCTGTTATAGATTCAACTGTCTTATAAACAACAAAACTCATATATACATATAATATATATATTTCTCCTATGTTTTTAATTCTCCTTTATTAAAGATGAGGATTCTGTTTTTTATAACACAGTTGATTCTGTGACAGAGAAGTTAACACATTAAAAATGAAAAAAAGACAGGACAAGTAAGTTAAATGTCCAGGTGCCTGCGTGGATAGTGTCCATGGGAGAGGATTAGAATGGTCATTGAGTATATTGCAGATCACAGTTGAAAATGGAAAAGCCACTTGGTTTGATTACGATGGAGCATGAGTAGGCAACATGAGTATTCCAAATTGTTTTAAGCATCATTGGAAAAGGATTAAACACGAGTTTGCTGGGCTCATGCCTGGATAAGAGGCTTTCTGCAGGTCCAGGCAGCCCTTGAGGCCAGGCCAGGAATCTAGACTGTTTGAATTCATTTTTATTTCCTGCCACGTCACACTTCCTGCCTTCTCAGAAAGCCATCCTGTCCCTACTCACACCCTGACTCTCCTCCAAAGTCATAAGACACCAAAAGAAATGCAGTGGGACAAGTTAGAGAAGCATAGAAAATATTGGCATGTTTCATCACTGATTACTAGATACACTCAAAATTGGAGGCTGTCAGAAGTAGGGAATGAGACAGTGTTATCACTCAGCTGCTTCTCATCTCAAAGCCATTTGCTGTCCTTAAAAAGATGACTTGCAAAGAAGCCGCCATGGTACCCAAGGTCACCTGGTGAATGACTTGGGCCATTTCACTCCTTTTTTTGCACTTTCCAGTCAAGAGCTCTTTCTGAGTTAGATGAGCTATGCTTTGATAACCAGGAATTTAGCTCTGACCATGTCCCTTTGAGAACTGGTACCACTTACCTTTTGGAAAGAAAAGAATTTGGATTATTTTCCTGCCTAATGTTAGACAGTGATGTTTCTCAGCTGTAGCTTTGAGATCTTGTCATCACCATAATAGCAAACACTTACACAGCTCTTACTGTGGGCCAGAGACTATCCTCAGCACTTCACAGATACAACTATTTTAATCTATTTTACCCTTCTGTCACAATTGCTCTGGAAAATAAGATGACTGACCCTTATTTTAGAGGAAGATTTTTGGCTTTAGTGAGAAATGCCTGTAGGAATAAATAGGGAGGGCCCAACCAGAAGCTGGGGGACTCTCCAATTTCCATCCCTCTCCAATCTCTATTCCTTTACTGGCCTCACCAGGCCCAGGTCAGTTGTCTGTATCCAGAAAACAGGGTGGGGTGGGCAAAAAGACAATGGATATTCTTTAGCTATTCTTTAGCTATTCTTTAGCTAATGGGTAAGTCTCAAGAAAGGTGATATGGCCAAGCTACATTACAATGCTCTGATGTTGACTTAACTCTGCATTTGCAGACTTTGAAAGCTATTTGTAGAACACTGATAACATGTTTTTGAAGGAAGCCCCATCTTTATCCGGGGGGAAGGGGGGAAGGGTCTTATCAGTTCGCTAGGAATTTTCATTTTTTTCCACACCCTGGGAAACAAGTATTCCATGTATTACTGAGTAAGACAGATTGATTTCTTTTTCCCAATAAGTTATGAGCTGTTTTGCAAGCAACTTATCATTAATGACAGTCAACAACAATTATTTTCAGATGATTTCCCTTAAAAAATTATACTGCATTCAGGGTTATGCCTATAGTCATGCCATTTCACTCATTCATGTTTTCAGCTTGCCTTCTTGAGTGGAGAGAAATGGGGAATCACAGCCGCAAGCAGAGGGGGTGGGGTTGGGCATGTGCAATGTACAGTGTGTTTGAACATCCCTTGCTGCCTAGGGTGACACTATTGCTCAAAGTATTTAATGTTAGATTTTAGGTATTTCCACTTGAAGTTTCCCTTTGAATTTGAGGTATGTGGGAAAGACAGGTGAATTTTTTCTTGAGATTCTCTTAACCAAAATTCAGGCCGCCAGCAGGATGAATAAGGAAAGACAAAATGAAAGCAAACCTAAAGAAGAAGCTACTTATTATGATTGATTTGATCTTTTCTTAAATATATTTTTAATTGGAGGATAATTGCTTTACAATATTGTGTTGGCTTATGCCATACATGATTTAATCTCTTGATTTATAAATGTACCTTGTGTTCTAAATGCCATTCCCCTCTGGGAATTCTGGGGAATTTTAAAATACAGAGTGCACTGAAGGGAAGTGAATATTTCTCCTAACCCTTTTTTGCCCAAATCAAAGCCTAGCTTCTCACTCTCTCTATAATCCAACCTCAGCCACATTATTGCCTACTTTGAGCTCTCCTTTCAATTTGGTGGCCTTTTGTTCTTACCTGGCAGTGCTTGTTTTGGCTTGTGTGTCTCTGGTGGGGGCCGGGACCACATCTGAATTGCTCTAGATGATGCCTTGAACAGGAAAACTCCCAATGAAGGCCCTTGGGCAGATTGGGATACAGATGGCTAGGGACCAGAGAAGAGCCAAAGCCCAGCCTAGCAGATTACCTGAAAACTCTGTTTATGCCCCTAGGTTAAGTGCAAAGCCATCAAGATGCAGGGCTGCACTTCCTACCTAAAGGGTTGTCTATCTAAGGCTGAATTGTTCTTTTTTTAATATTTATTTATTGGATTGTAGGGGGCCTTAACTGCGGCTCTCAGGATCTTTCACTATGGTGCAGTTGTAGCACATGGGCTTGTTGCTTCATGACACATGGGGATCTTAGTTCCCAGGCCAGGGATCAAACCTGCATCCCCTGCATTGCAAGGCAGGTTCTTATCCACTAGGCTACCAGGGAAGTCCCCTTTAGGCTGAGTTTTTCCATCGTAAATACATTTGAAGCTGGCTCTTCCTACTGAACTGATCAATACTGAATGTGGCAGCTAGATCCCTAGCTGTGTGTATGTGTGTGTGTACATGCGGCACGTGCCTGCACACATACTTCCAACCAGTGGTCTGCACTATTTCTTTCCCTGTTTCAACTTCATGACATGGAATGACCAGAGAGAAATTTATCTATGATTCCCATGTCATCAAGGCAAAAAATTCACTCCAGGGTCATGTTTGGTAATTACTATATTGAAATCTATTATTTCCCTAGTAGCCTCCATTGTTCATTATTTCATTCACCCAATAACCTGTTCTATATGTGACCTATTCACCTATTCCACCAACATTCACTGATAATTCTTTATGTGCCAGACACTGGGAAGAACAGACACAGTCTCTTTAAAATGGGCTCAGACCCATTAAAAAGAATACATTTGAATCAGTTCTAATGAGGTGGATGAAACTGGAGCCTATTATACAGAGTGAAGTAAGCCAGAAAGAAAAACACCAATACAATATACTAACGCATATATATGGAATTTAGAAAGATGGTAACGATAACCCTGTATGCGAGACAGCAAAAGAGACACAGATGTATAGGACAGTCTTTTGGACTCTGTGAGAGAGGGCGAGGGTGGGATGAATTGGGAGAACGGCATTGAGACATGTATATTATCATATGTGAAACGAATCACCAGTCCAGGTTCGATGCATGAGACAGGGTGCTCGGGGCTGGTGCACTGGGATGACCCAGAGGGATGGGATGGGGAGGGAGGTGGGAGGGGGGTTCAGGGTGGGGAACACATGTACAGCAGGTGATTGGGATGCACGTGGCCTCTGACTATAGAGAATATAAGTTTAGAGCCTCCAAGCCTCCTTTGTCATCCTTTAGAGTGGTCTATCCACAGCTGCTTCACTTTGCTCTGCAGTTCAAATCAATAGCTTGTTTGGAGGATCATCAAATCCCTAGAGACAGGAGATAGGCTTCCGAAGGGCTTTGTTTTCAAGTGTTTTGCTGCTTCCTATCCCGTAACCATCTTCTGGACTATTTTGAATACTGGGGGAGGATGAAAATGCACCTGGCTCTTGCAGGCCAGCAGAAGCTAGACTCCAGAGAAGGCTTGTGCAGTCATTTTCAAAGAATCAGACATAAGTTATTCATCATCATTAACCATAGTTGACCCTGTAACACGTGCTGACTAGTGGCTGGACCAGACTAAGCGTGATGACAAAGTCATGGCCTCAGCCTCCTGGAGCTCATTCTGCTTTTCTCACTGTGTTTATGGGGAGGATTTCTATATCCACCTCTCTCTCTACTGAGAGCTGGGTAGGGCTGTCTGTGTTGGAACCTACACATTTGAATGAATAGAGGAGAGTAGCCTGACCCTTCACGCCTGCCAGACGCTGTCCAGGGTCCCTAAATGTTGGGCATTTGTATCACTTGACTTACCTTGTTTGAAGGCTCAGTGCAGTGTATGAGTAGGAACATGTTTTGTTAAATCCATCTCCTTAATCGCCTCATCCTGCGTCTGAAGGTGCTGTCCTTCAAATGAGAGAAATGCTGGAGTGTTTGGCTTGTATAAAGGGATGCAGGCTCTGGCCACAGAAAAGTATCCCTCGCTGTGGCCTGAGAAGACCCGACCCCGACCTTGGTCCTGTCGGCCTTGGGTCTAAGGAGTTGAGCGGGCCTGCCTGTGATGATTCACCACGCAGTAGCCTGAGCCCCGTGATACCTCAAGGTCCAAATGCCAACTTGGCAGGGTTCCCTCTGTCCTCGGCGTGAATTATTACAGGCATCTCAGAAGGGCCTTTCTTGAGCTGTTACTTGGGATTAGATTCATGGATAATCAGGTTGCGTCCAAGTCTCCCCATTCTTTGTCTGCCTACGGCGCGATTGCACACGTGCCGATCGCCAAATGAGCCATCCTTTCAGAGGTTAGTGCTTCTGCCTGTCTTGCCAGGAGCTGATACCAGCATCCTTCTGTTAAGTCACCCCTGTATTAGCCTGTACTAGGGAGACTGTGCTTGTGCCTTTGAATTGTCTTAGTTCATGTGCGTTTTTGGTTTGTTTATTTATCTTATTTAAAGCTTTTTTTGATGTGGGCTGTTTTTAAAGTATTTATTGAATTTGTTAGAATATTGTTTCTGTTTTGTTTGATTTTTTTTTTTTGGCCCCACTGCATATGGGATCTTAGCGCCCCAACAAGGGATCGAACTCATACCCCTGCATAGGAAGGCCAAGTCCTAACCACTGGACCACCACTGGTTGCCCCTATGACACATGCTGACTAGTGGCTGGACCAGATTGAGCGTGATGACAAAGTCATGGCCTCAGCCTCCCAGAGCTCATTCTGGTTTCTCACTGCGTTTATGGTGAAAAGCATGGAGAGGGTTTCCACATCCACCTCTCTCTACTGAGGGTTGGGCAGGGCTGTCTGTGTTGGAACAGAGGAGAGGAAAGTCCCCTCATGTGACTTTTTAATGTTTTGCTTTATTCCTTCATTCCTTTGTTGAAAAGAAGGCACATGCTATGTTTCCTGTGTACCAAACACTTGGCGTGTGAGAATGATTAAGACGCAGTTCCTCTCCTCTGGGGACTCCCCAGGTGGTGGGAGTGAACCCTCCTGCTGATGTAGGAGACAGACGAAAGAAATGCAGACTCGATCCCTGGGTCAGGGAGATCCCCTGGAGGAGGGCATGGCAACCCGCTCCAGTATTCTCGCCTGGAGAATCCCATTGACAGAGGAGCCTGGCAGGCTTCAGTCCACAGGGTCTCAGAGAGTCGGACACGACTGAAACAACTTAGCATGCATGCACACACCCCTGTCCTCTAGAAGCCTACAGCTTAGGCAATCAGATAACTGTAATACAATGTCACATGTACTATGATTGCCCAGAGGTAGGGACATCTTCACAGAGGAGGTGACGTTTGTACTGGACCTTGTAGGGTTCATAGGCACCCACTTGACCGACAGGAGTAATGAACATTCCTAACAGAGAGCACAGGCTCAGCAAGAGCAGAAACATGAATGAATGTACATGGTCTGGTTGGGGAACACTGAGTAGTAGTGTGGGATTCGGCCCAGGAGACTAAGAGGGAGAAGGGGCTGAAAGACATTTTGTAAAGGGCCTTTGCTGCTGCTGCTGCTAAGTCACTTCAGTCGTGTCCGACTCTGTGTGACCCCATAGACGGCAGCCCGCCAGGCTCCCTTGTCCTTGGGATTATCCAGGCAAGAACACTGGAGTGGGTTGCCATTTCCTTCTCCAATGCATGAAAGTGAAAAGTGAAAGTGAAGTCACTCAGTCATGTCTGATTCTTTGCGACCCCACGGACTGCAGCCTACCAGGCTCCTCCGTCCATGGGATTTTCCAGGCACGAGTCTTGAGGATGACTTAAAACCTTTGAATGAGGCAAATGCTGTCCTGGCTGCCCTGCAAAAGTGAGCTTCTTCAGTTGATCATTCAGCTCCTGATCATATTTGACGTCTCTTGCAGATTTCCTTCATTTAAATTTCCTCTTATTCAAGGGCCCTTCTCTGATCACCCTTCACCCCTTCTTCCCCAGCTGAGTTAAGTGATCTACCGGTGGGTCCACCATGTAGCCACCACATTGGCTTTTACTTGCCTTTTACGTATCAAGCTTCCCCACTGGACTGCAAGCTTGCTCATGTTAGAGGCTGGACCTTACTAGTGTTTTTCACCCAGTATCTTGGGTCATATCTAGCATAGGAAGGCTACTCAGTAAGTGTATCTTGGATAAATGTATGGAAACTGAATGAGTGCCTTATACTCCCCTATAAGATGGAGCCTAACATGTTACATTGAGGGGTTGCATGAGATGAGCATTTTATAAGTATAATTTATAGGGTAAAGAGGAATGTATTTCCTTATGACAGGAAAAGTCAGGGAGATGGGATGTTCTGTTCTACGTGGCATTCAGCGGAGGATGTTTAAATCCTGATGATTTTGCCCTAGAAAATGAGCACTGTTAACTGAGGCATTCATTGGAATTGGCAGACAGGACCCATCTGTCTGAGCAGATGAGGTATGAGCGTGACGTTGGCCGTGGGTACCTTCGTGAGGCGACACACTCACTGTGAGCCCCAGGAGGCAGCTTGAGACCCTAAAGTCAAACTCCAGCTCAGCCTTCCAGAAGTATGTGGCTGGAACTGGATAGTAAAATAAAAGCATTCTGACTGTCTGAATGTCCTGTTCACAAAGCCCATGCACTCTGCTGTATAGGAAAGACTCAGCCCTGAACCTGTTTTTTTTTTTTTTTTATCCTATTTATAAGGAAAGTAAACATGATGTCAAATGAGATTTCCTTTTTCTGAATCCCAGATCTCCCAATATGTCCAGTATGAAAGCCATTTGATGACTTTAAAAAAAAATTCTGGACTGTTACTTCACCGTTGGCAGTATTGCAGAGAAAAGTAAGCAAAGGCCTGGAATCAGATTCAAATCCTAATCCTACTGTTTATAGAGTTGACCGAAAAGTTCACTTGGGTTTTTCTGTAAGAGTGGGCGGAAAACCTGAACAGACTTTTTGGCCAATCCAATCCTAGACCCGTGGCTGCTCATTGTAGTCATCTCGTCGGGGGGAGATCCGGGAGGGCGGAGGAAGAGGTGGACGTGGAGTGCATCTCTCTCCACGGATACATCAGGGATACACCTCCAGACACCCAAGATCTTGCAGAATGCAGCTGAGGGCGGGCAGGAGTTCCTGACCACCAGAAAAGTAGATATAGACCCACACAAAACCCGGTAGGACAAAGGGAGGATGGCAAAAAAGAGGAGAGTAAGTAGGACTGGAATCATCTGGGGAGCTTTAGATATACTCTGCCCCAGAGATTCTGATTTAATTGCCTGACCATGCAGCCTGGGCTCTGTGAGTTGGGGTTTTAAGTGTCAGCCATGGTTGAGAACTACCATATTCAAAGAATCACCTTGGAAAAGTTACCCAGCCTCTCTGGGTCTTATTTTTTCTTGCCTGTACACTGGGCTTCCGTGGTGGTTCAGATGGTAAAGAATCTGCCTGCAATGTGGGAGACCTGGGTTCAATCCCTGGGTTGGGAAGATCCCCTGGAGGAGAGCATGGCAACCCACTCCAGTATTCTTGCCTGGAGAATCCCTAGGGACAGAGGAGCCCGGCAGACTACAGTCCATGGGGTCACAAAGAGTTGGACATGACTGAGTGACTAAACACAGCACAAACTGGAGATTATAGTATGAAACTCATAGAATCGTGAGGATGAAATCAGATAAGGTCTGTTCAATGAGTGATGACTACTGACAGCTGTCACCACGTTGCTAAAGATAGGATCATGGATAGCCTATGGAAGCTGGTGACCTTGCGTCTTTCTTGTGAGTGACCCAGGCCACACACTTTCCCAGCCATGCCGGAGACCACCTGAGCAGCTGTGGATGGCTTGGTGAAGCCCGTGTCTACTGTACGGCTAGGAATACTCAGCTCACTGCAGGGACAGATCACAGGTCTTCCTGCCACATGAGGATGTTCAATGATGTCCAACCAACTGTCCTTTGACTCACAGCTGTCCCTCGGTTAACCTTCTGAGGGCTGGATCTTTCCACTCAGATAGTTAGCTTGTCTCTTTTGTTCTGAAATTATTGATTTCTTGTTTGTCTTTTCTTTTTAATCTTCAAGAAATCAGGACCTGAAGCCAGAAGAGCCAGGGGAGCTAGAACACCTTGCTGCTATTTTTCTCTTTGTTGCTCAGCCTACTGGCTGACAGTCCCCAGACTGTCATCCAAAGGCCTGTCTTTGTTTTTGTGAGGTCATCAAGTTACCAATCAGTTCAGTTCAGTCGCTCAGTCATGTCCGACTCTTTACGACCCCATGAATTGCAGCACGCCAGGCCTCCCTGTCCATCACCTACTCCCGGAGTCCACCCAAACCCATGTCCATCGAGTCGCTGATGCCATCCAACCATCTCATCCTCTGTCGTCCCCTTCTCCTCCTGCCCCCAGTCCTACCTAGCATTAGGGTCTTTTCCAATGAGTCAACTCTTCGCATGAGGTGGCTGAGACATTGGAGTCTCAGCTTCAACATCAGTCCTTCCAATGAACACCCAGTATTGATCTCTTTTAGGATGGATTGATTGGATCTCCTTGCAGTCCAAGGGACTCTCAAGAGTCTTCTCCAACACCACAGTTCAAAAGCATCAATTCTTTGGCGCTCAGTTTTCTTCACTGTCCAACTCTCATATCCATACATGATCACTGGAAAAACCATAGCCTTGACTAGACAGACTTTTGTTGGCAAAGTAATGTCTCTGCTTTTAAATATGCTATCTAGGTTGGCCATAACCTTCCATCCAAGGAGTAAGCGTCTTTTAATTTCATGGCTGCAATCACCATCAGCAGTGATTTTGGATCCCCCAAAAATAAAGTCTGCCACTGTTTCCACTGTTTCCCCATCTATTTCCCATGAAGTGATGGGACCAGATGCCATGATCTTAGTTTTCTGAACGTTGAGCTTTAAGCCAACTTTTTCACTCTCCTCTTTCACTTTCAGCTTTGCTTTAAAGGAGAGGTGTGTTAAGAAAGAGTGTTTTCTGTGTTTCCCTGGAGAGAGCTTCCTGGGGGGACAGGATGGACCCTTCCTTCCTTCCTTTTCTCTACTTTAGAGAAGTAGCTGGACCTATGAAGGAGAACTTCTCTCCCCAGGGGCCGCAGTCACTCCTAGGGAAGAGATGTTAGCACTGAGTGCCATGACTGACCGTGACTGCCGTGACCTCCTAACAAAAGAACATTTTCCTGGTGGCTAATAGATGTGATGTTTTTTACTCCATGTAACATAGCTTTTTTTAATATTAGTGGTGATGGTGGTATTTTTTCCTTTTTTACAGAGAAGTGCAAGGTTTTATATTTATTTTTTGAATTTTACTGGTGTATAGTTGATTTACAATATTGTGTTAGTTTAAGGTATACAAAGTGAATCAGTTATACATGCATTGAGCTAGCCAACCCAATACATATATCTACTCTTTTTTATTCTTTTCTCATATAGGTCATTACAGAGTATTAAACAGAGTTCTCTGCTCTATAATAGATACTTATTATATGTAACATAGTTTTTAGATTTTAAGTTTAAAAATGTAAGGTTATTTTTTTTCCCTCTAGGATAGAAAGGGATTAGAGAGTTTTCAGAGAATATCTGATGTGGGTGGGGCCAGATGGGTTTCCTGTCTGGGTTTTCTGTCTGATCTGCCTGGCTTACTTAAGCACTTTGGTCAAATGGTCTTTACTGATTAATTTTACCCTTACAGTCAAGTGCCCTTCAGAAGTCTGTTTACATTTCCATAAATCGGTGTTCATTCTATCAGGATAAGTTGTCTCCTTGGAGCCTGTCAGGAACAGGAAACACATTAACCCCAGTAAGTCTAGTTTGGGATTTTTCTAGGAATGTCTTGGTTCCCCTACACATATGGGGTTAAAACAAGCAGTCCAGTTTCTTGGAAACTGTCCTCCATTCATCATGTAAACTGTATCTCTCTTCTACCATCCCTCAGGCTTCAGATTCTTATATTTTACTAGACCTAGTTCTGGGGTATTTCAGATAATCATAAAGAAAGACAGTAATACATTCCACCAAGTTTTATTGAGTTCATACATGGTGTCAAGCCAAGGGATGGAAGATGAATCAGATCCCAAGGAACTCAGGTAGCTAAGAGGAGTATTACCCCTCTCTTATAATTCTGAAGAATAAAGGCAATGAACATGGGACAGGGGTGATGAACATATATGAACATGTTGAACACAGAGGCAGAGGTGATGGAGTGCAGAATCCACCTGTGCTATCAACATCACCTCCATGGGGTCACAGAGTCAGACATGACTGAGCGACTTAACAACAACAGTCAGCATGACCAGGCACCTCTCTGCTACTCACTCCCCTAGGGCACAGAAGAACTGATCCCTTCTCAAGGAGCTCTGGCTTTCTTCATTCCCTAGCTATTCAGTGGATTCCTGCTATGTGACAGGCATTGCTCCCAGCCCCAAGGATACAGCAATTAACAAGACAGCTGCAGTCTGTCTGCGATGGCCAGAATAACGGGGGTGGTGGGGGTGGTGGGGAGGAGTACTCTTGCATTTACTCCTGCAAAATGCAAGAGTCAAATATGAATATGGTGATTATGTGCAAGCACACATAACAACAAACACTAAAGCCAAAACAGCCCTTGGAGCCTCAGGAACCCTTCTGGGGATGAACCATTAGTCCTTTCTATCTGTGCAGCTTCATCTTTTCCAAGTGTCTTTCCATCTTCGCCTTTGAGCTTCACTCCAGCCCAAGAAACAGCACAGCCTAGATCATTATCCCCATTCACACAGGAAGCAGGGGCTTCAGGGACTGCCTGGGTCTAATATCTGATAAAGTTTTCATGAGTAGTCTTAAAAAAAAGTCCAATCTCTTGGCCTTAGAGCAGATTTTCTATTTTCTGTCTTTGTAAAGTTTGTGGTCTCCTGTGAGGCTGCAGCTCAGGGGCATTGGTTTCTTTACAGGGCGTGGGGCTGGAATCCACTGGAACTTGCCCAGTGCCTGGTTATGGGTGGATGGGCATGGAAGGAAGGGTGAGAGCAAATAGGGGGTCAGCGATCTGGGACGGCGGACCCTGGTGGGCTGCCGTCTATGGGGTCGCACAGAGTCGGACACGACTGAAGCGACTTAGCAGCAGCAGCAGCAGCAGATCTTCAGCAGACCATGAGTCAGCTCAGAAACCTAAGGACAAAAAGCTGGGCCAGGTTTGCGGTCTCTCCTGGAGCCACAGGGAATTGGCTTCTGACAGCTTCTATCTGCAGCTTCTGACATGTCTCAGAAAGCAATCAGTTCTCTGAGACAGAGTCTACTCTGTGCCTTGTTGCCCAGGGGCAATTGTGTTCATCCATGGAGGGAGTCTAAATTGTATTCCAGCCATCCATTTCTACATGCATAAGTCTCAGAGTGGTATCAGGGATCTCATTATTCTAAAAACAAACAAACAAAAAAAACCTCAAGAGAAAAGGCATTTTTTTAAGAGCTAAACATTTTATTAACCCAAACCACCAAGTGCTTATAAAGCTGTGGCAGCCTTTGTGAGCCTGAGCTCTTGTATTGAAGAATTTTCATTAGAATTAAAAACCACTCTGATAATCAGGCCAGTGGTGGCTAAGAGCCAGGGCAGCAGGACCTGGGTCATGCTGGTTAAATTTAGGTACTTTTAGTCACCAGGGCATCAAGTATGTATTATGTGTGCAAATCCAGTGCCAGGTGGAAAAGCCACAAGAATCAGTGGAGAGAGCTATGAGCTGAGCCAGGAGGCGTGGCCTTGGTTCCCCGCTAAGGTCAAGGCTCTGGTGCAGGGCTGGCACTTGCCTCCTGCTCTCTGGGTCACTGAGTCCTAGTTATTAAAAAAGGAGGTTGAACTTGGGTGCCTTCGCATCCCCCTGGTTCTAAAGCATCAGGGGCGGTGGTATGGCTTGCAGGAATGATAAGGGAAGGAGCGGCAGAAGAGCAGTGACACCAGGGTCAGGGCTCATCCTTGGATGATGACACCCCGTTTGTGTTGACTCAGTTCTTCTCCCACTGTCCCCGAGGAGGCCCAGCTTTGGAACAGTGACTAGCAGAGAGAACATCTCAGCTGCTATAATTGCTCCTCTCCTTGGGCGGGCCACCTTTTTCCAGCCAGGGTCCCTCCAGGCAGGGACTCAGCCCAGGAGAACAGGTGAGACAGTGTGATGATGCCACTGCGTGATTTATTACACATGCCATTTTTGGCCAGAGTTGGTGAGAAAAACAATAGATCTGTATTGTTCCCACCTCTTTTGAGCAAACAGGTTTAAGTTAACCCATTTAGATATAATTAAAATTCTGTCCCTTCTGATTTTTCCCTTTATCTTTGACATGGATTGTTCTGTGTTCTTCCCCCGACTTGTCCCCCAGGTGACCTGACCTTGAGTGGCTCCAGCTTCTTCAGTGTTTAACTGCAGCTGCTTATTCTCACTTTGATATGATTGCCCATAAGATGGGGGTTTCATGGCCTAGATAAACCAGCGCAGTGGCAGCCTTTGTGAAATTCTGTTTGGTTAAACCCGGCTGTCCTCTTGGTTCGCCTCATATTTTGGCCAAAAGAATGCAAAGAATTCCTTAATTCCCTCCTCACCTCCCATTCCTTCCCATACATCTTTATTTTCCTGTTTTCTCTCCAGTAGTTCTGGCTCACCATATTTCACTGCTTCTACAAATCCCGAGGTTCTTTCTACCTTTAGCAAAGCAATTTTCTCCTGTTAATTCTGTCCACTTGTTAGCTGGAAAATTGCCTTCTCATGAGTCCTGTTTGACCATAGAGTGGCCCTGCTGCTATGAGGATTTCAGGGTAGGGCAGTGATGTGGCCCTTGCTTTCAGAGAGTTGCAAATCTGCTCATGGTTTCTCCATCAAGAGGAGTGGAGGAGGGACTTCCCTGGTGGTCCAGTGGTTAAAACTCCAGGCTTCCACTACAGAGTGTGAGGGTTCAATCCCTGGTTGGGAAAATAAGATGCTGCAGGGTTCAGGACACAGCCCCCAAAAATGCAATGGAAGAAAGGACAGGCAGGCACACATACACACATACAAAGAATCCTAGGAGAGGAAGGGAGGGATGGGAGCCCAGTGTGCCAGGACTTGGGTGGGGCATTTAAACTTCTTTGTCTCATTTGTATCATCTTGTGGGGTGGTATGGGTTGCCTTCCAAATTTATAAATGAAGCAACATGCTCCAAGATTTAAAAAGAGTGTCAGTTAAAAGAATTAAGCATTTCATTCCAACAGATTCAGGTATGCAAGAAAAATGACCTTATTTTCTTATAAATCAATTTAGGTTTTATTTCAGGTCCCCATAACTATAAGTGGCAGAACTTTCATCTTGGGAAATTTGGAGCCACTCCCCAAATTTTTCAGGGATTGATCCAAATTTAGGCCAGTGCTGTGCAGTAGAACTTTCTGTGATGGTAGAAGTATATTTATACTGCTCTGTGCACTAGCTCCTAGCCATAGGTGTCTAATGGGCATGTGAAAAGTGGCTAATGTCACTGAGCTAATGACTTTTTAGCATTATTGAAATTAATTTAAAGAGCCATATATGGCTGCTGCTGTTGTTTTTGTTCGGTCACTAAGTTGTGAATGACTCTGTGCGTCTCCATGGACTGCAGCACGCCAAGCTCCCTTGTCCTTCACTACCTCCTGGAGTTTGCTCAAATTCATGTCCATTGAGTCACTGATGCTATCTAACCATCAGTGACTAGTGGCTGTCATATTGGACAATGCAGTTGTGGGCAAAATCATATGGCACAAAGGCTTTTGTTTGGTGGGTCTTGACTGAGGGTTCATCCTGGGAACCACCATTTACCACATTGGGAACTTGATAATGATTCTGTTTCCATTGAAATGGCCAAGGCGTTGGTTCCTATAGGCTTCTGTGCCCCTTCTACTCCCAACCCTGAGCCACTTTGGACTGGCTCCCTCTTTACTACCTCTTTACACCTCATTGGCTCGAGGATCACACTGTCTAACATGGGGTCCCTAGACATGTGCACCAACTGAGCACTTGAAATGCAGATGGTGAGCATTGAGATCTCTTGTAAATATTAAAAACACAATAGAATTTGTCAAAAGGGAAATCATAAAATTTCTAGAAACAAATGACAATGAAAACACGACAACTCAAAACCTGTGGGAGGCAGCAAAAGCAGCTCTAAGAGGGAAGTTTATAGCAATACAATCCCACCTCAAGAAACAAGAAAAACATCGAATAGACAACCTAACTTTACACCTAAAACAACTGGAAAAAGAAGAACAACCCCCCCCCCAAATTATAGAAGGAAAGAAATCATAAAGGTCTGAGCAGAAATAAATGAAAAAGAAATGAAAAAACAATAGTAAAGATCAATAAAACTAAAAGCTGGTACTTGGAGAAGATAAAAACAATTGACAAACCTTTTAGCCAGACTCATCAAGAAAGAAAGAGAAAAGAATCAAATCAACAAAATTAGAAATGAAAAAGGAGAGGTTACAACAGACGATGCAGAAATGCAAAGGATTGTAAGAGACTATTATGAACAACTATATGTCAATAAAATGTATAACCTGGAAAAAATGGACAGATTCTTAAAAAAGTTCAGTTATCCAAGACTTAACCAGGAAGAAATAGAAATTATGAACAACCCAGTTACAGGCACTGAAATTGAAGCTGTGATTAAAAAAAGTCTCCCCCAAAACAAAAGCCTGGGACCAGATGGCTTCACAGGAGATTTCTATCAAGCATTCAAGAGAAGAGCTAATGCCTATCCTCTAAAATTCTTTCAAAATATTGCACAGGAAGGAACACTTCCAAACTCATTCTATGAGGCCACCATCACCCTGCTACCAAAAACAAACAAAGACAACACACAAAAAGAAAACTACAGGCCAATATCACCGATGAACATAGATGCAGAAATCATCAACAAAATTTTAGCAAACAGAATTCAGCAACACATCTGAAAGCTCATATACCATTGATCAAGTTGGGTTTATTCTAGGGATGCAAGAATTCTTCAATATACATAAATCAATCAATGTGATACAACATATTAACAAATTGAAAGATAAAAACCATATGATATTCTCAATAGATGTAGAAAAAGCCTTTGACAAAATTTAGCACCCATTTATGATTAAAACTCTTCAAAAAATTGGCATAGAAAGAACCTACCTCAACATAGTAAAGCCCATATATGATAGGCCTACAGCAAACATTATTCTCAATGGTGAAAAACTGAAAGCATTCCCCCTAAGATCAGGAACAAGACAAGGGTGTCCACTTTCACCACTATTATTCAATGTAGTTTTAGAAGTCCTAGCTACAGCAATCAGAGAAGAAAAAGAAATAAAAGGAATCCAGATCAGAAAGGAAGAAGTAAAGCTCTCAATGTTTGCAGATAACATGATCCTGTACATAGAAAACCCTAAAGATATTATCAGAAAATTACTAGAGCTAATCAGTGAATTTAGCAAAGTTGCAGGATACAAAATCAATGCACAGAAATCACTTGAATTTCTGTATACTAACAGTGAAAAATCAGAGAAATTAAGGAATCAATCCCATTCACCATTGCAACAAAAAGAATAAAACATCTAGGAATAAACTTACCTGAGGAGACAAAAGAACTGTACACAGAAAATTATAAGACACTGATGAAAGAAATCAAAGATGACATAAACAGATGGAGAGATATTCCATGTTCCCAGGTAGGAAAAATCAATATTGTGAAAATGACTATACTGCCAAATGCAATCTACAGAATCAGTGTGATCCCTATCATATTACCAATGGCATCTTTCACAGAACTAGAACAAAAAATTTCACAATTCATATGGAAACACAAAAGACCCCAAATAACCAAAGTACTCTTGAGACAGAAGAATGGAGGAATCAAGCTTCCTGACTTCAGGTTATACTACAAAGCTACAGTCATCAAGACAGTATGGTACTGGCAGAAAAAAACACAAAAATAGACCAATGGAACAAGACAGAAAGCCCAGAAATAAATCCATATACCTATGGGTACCTTATTTTTGACAAAGGCAAGAATATACGATGGGGCAAAGACAGCCTCTTCAATAAATGGTGCAGGGAAAACTGGACAGCTGCATGTAAAAGCATGAAATTAGAACACTTCCTAACACCACACACAAAGATAGACTCAAAATGGATTAAAGACCTAAATGTAAGACCAGAAACTATAAAACTTAGAGGAAAACATGGGCAGAACACTCAATGACATGAATCACAGCAGGATCCTCTGTGACCCGCCTCCAAGAGCAATGGAAACAAAAACAAAAGCAAACAAGTGGGACCTGATTAAGCTTAAAAGCTTTTGCACAGCAAAGGAAACTATAAGCAAGCTGAAAAGACAACCCTCAGAATGGGAGAAAATAATAGCAAATGAGACAACTGACAAAGGATTCATTTCCAAAATATACAAGCAGCTCATACAACTCAATACCAGAAAAACAAACCACCCAATCAAAAAGTGGGAAAGAGACCTAAACAGACATTTCTCCAAAGAAGGCATACAGCTGGCAAACAAACATGAAAAGATGCTCAACATCGCTCATTATTAGAGAAATGCAAATCAGAACTACAACGAGATATCACCTCACACCTGTCAGAATGGCCATCATCAAAAAGTCTACAAACAATATATGATGGAGAGGGTGTGGAGAAAAGGGAATGCTCTTGCACCATTGGTGGGAATGTAAATTGATACAGCCACGATGGATGATGGTATGGAGATTCCTCAAAAAACTAGGAATAAAACCACATATGACTGAGCAGTCCCACTCCTAGGCATATACCCTGAGGAAAACAAAACTGAAAAAGACACATGTATCCCATTGTTCTTTGCAGCACTATTTACAATAACTAGAACATGGAAACAACCTAGATGTCCATCGACAGATGAATGGATAAAGAAGTTGTGGTACATATACACAATGGACTATTACTCAGCCATAAAAAGGAATGCATTTGAGTCGGTTCTAATGAGGTAGATGAACCTAGAGCCTATTATACGAGTGAAGCAAGTCAGAAAGAGGAAGATAAATATCGTATTCTAACACATATATACGGAATCTAGAAATATGGTACTGAAGAATTTATTTACAGGGCAGCAATGGAGAAACAGACACAGAGAATAGACTTATGGACATGGGGAGAGAGGGGGAGAGGATGAGATGTATGGAGAGAGTAACATGGAAACTTACATTACCATATGTAAAACAGATAGCCAATGGGAATTTGTTGTATGGCTCAGGAAACTCAAACAGAGCTCTATATCAACCTAGAGGGGTGGGATGGGGAGGGAGATGGGAGGGAGGTTCAAAAGGGAGAGGATATATGTATACCTATGGCTGCTTCATGTAGAGGTTTGAGAGAAAACAACAAAATTCTGTAAAGCAATTATCCTTCAATTAAAAAATAAATAGCTTAAAAAAAGAATACAATAAATTTTGAAGACTGTGAAAAAGAACAACACGTCTCATTAATAGTTTGTTTTATGTCAACTGCATGTTGAAATGATCATATTTTGGACATTCAAAGTTAAATACCATATAACTAAAATTGCTATTTTTTGTTTAGTTTCAATTGTTTTTATTCTCCCTTATTCATTGTATTAAATTTAATTGGAGTGTACATTGCTTTACAATGTCATGTTAGTTTCGGCGGCTGTATAGCAAAGTGAATCAGTTATGTATATACATATATCCACTCTTTTAGATTTCTCCCTTATTCTTTCTTAAATTTGTTTTTAATTTTTTTCATTTTTATACAATTTCTGAAGATTACTTTCCATTTAGAGTTATTACAAGAGTAGTGGCTACATTTCTCACGTTGTACAATGCATCCTTGAGCCTTTCTTACGCCCAATAGTTTGTACCTCCCCACTCTTCCAGCTGTGTATATTTTATACATACAATATATAAAGTTACTTTTTTAATGTAGTTCTAGAGAACTCACACGTGTGACTCACATCTGTGGCTCACATCTGTTGGGGAGCACAGTTGTGAGGGAGATGTAAATCCATTCCCTAAGAGTCTGGCCTTCCGGACGGGAAAGGGGCAAGGTGGAACTGAAATACATATTTCGCAATGTTACTTCCCCACCCAGCAACTGGATTCTCCAATGAACTCTGAAAGAGAAGGGGGTTCCCAGTGTGGACTGGGGCCTCCCCACAGGCTGAGGGCCACCCAGGAGTGCAGTGAGGCCCCTGAGGGAGGGATAGGTACAGCCAGCCTCAGCCTAAGGTGGGACCTGTCTCACCCATGAAAAACTGAGCCCCTGAGGGGAGGGAGCAGCAGGGACCTGCTGAGGGCAGTCTGGAGACTGAAGTGCATTCATTTCCTGACCCATGAGAGTCTCACTGATGAATCCCATCACATCCCCTACGTGGCCCAGCTCTACTTGTGACCCCCCCAGTCAAAGCATTCAGTCCCCAGGTCTGCAATTAAACCTCCCCTCTCTCATCTCAGACCTAGCTAAGGGCCTGGCCTTCAAAATCTTCTGGGGAATGCCTGTTGAATTAAAGCTGGGCCTATGAGAAGAGTGTCTCACCTAATCCCAGAGACTCTCTGGAAAGCAAAGAGGAGCCACTTGTAAAGCAATTTATAAATGAGTCAGTGTGTGGTCAAATAGAAGAGAAAACACAAACCCAAGATGTAAACTCACCCTTTCTGTTATTCTAAGTTGGTCAATCAGCTGTGTGCTGGCACCTACTCTTAGAGCCTCTAATGATCTCCAGGGCTTCCCAGGTAGCACAGTGGTAAAGAATCCAACTGCCAATGCAGGAGATAGGGGTTCAATCCCGGTCAGGAAGATTTGGAGGAGGAAATGATAACCCCCTCCAGTATTCTTGCCTGGAAAATTCCATGGACAGAGGAGCCTGGCAGGCTAGAGTCCACTGGGTTGCAAAGAGTCAGACATGACTGAGCATGCACGCACAGTGATCTCCATAGCTGGAATGGGGAAAACAGGAGTCCTCAGGGAGTCTGGTTGGATGGCAGGACTTGGAGCACATAAATGCCCAGAGATAAGGAATGGAGGCCTCGGTGAATGTAGTAGACATGTTGGGGAAGATAGAGTTCCATACAAGTTGGAGTTCAGAAGTCAAATTCCACCTTAAATGCCTGTAAGGGAGACCCCACTGTTAGAGGAACCCTGTAGCAAATCATTCTGCAAGGTAGATCCTTCAATAATAGCATAAAGTTGTTGGGGGTTTCCAGAAAAAAATCTGAAGTTTTTTGTGTGTGTGTCACACACTTTCTTAAACCAAGACCCATCCGAGCGATGCAAATAGAATGTCTTTGAGCAGGGATGGGAGCGCTTAGAAAACAGATGTCAGGAAATGCAGTGCATCACCTTGCTGGTGGCTTTCTCTGAAGGATACTACCATTGTCCCAAGACCTGCTTCCCTTTGGAGCCCTAAGATCAAGACAGCAGGCCCCTTGGATCATCTCCTGAATTTCTGTCTGAAGATCTGTCCTGCTGCCTGGCTCTAGGAATCTGTGCTGATGATAGGAAGACCCCAATCCCAGCACCACCCCCCTCCAGAAAAACAGCTGTGTTGTTTGACTGCATACCTCAGACTGCGTTTCTCCTCCAGACCCCACATGGGCTGGTTTTATGATTATTGTTGCTGATGTTGGATTAGAACTTTGAGCCACTTTTTTTCTTCTCAGCCCTGAAAAATTACAGTGACTCGTGACTGTCTGTAACAATTAGCTCTTTATAGGAAAATTACGCCCTAGTGATTATGATGCAAAATCCTGGGGAGGTTGCTATGAGAGATTAGTGATGCAAAGTTGCAACAAGCCCAACTAATGCTATTAAGATTTACGTTGTGAGTTGTGTAAATCTGGCTGTTGACAGTTGCGGCTCAGCAAAAGAAAACTGGGCTCTGCGTCCCTCGTGGTCCACAGGCAGGGAGCGGCCAGAGGCATGCTCCGTGCCTGGGCCTGAGTCAGCAGGTGCAGGCGGTGTATCTGTTCTTCCAGAAATGGTCCTGAGCCTGTTCGAGTGGGTGGAGGCCTGTCTTGGCATCTAATGGAGAGGAGCTGGGGGTTTCTATTCTAGAACATTCCTTGAGTCATTACAGGTCTTTGCTGCTGTCCAGCCTCCCCATGAAAGCAGATCTTCCCCATGGACTTGATCCCAAGCCTGCCTTCTCTGAGGTCTGGCTGCTCCATGCCCTCCCTCCAGGACCAATGCAAGCCTCCAATGAGAAGTCTGTGCTGGTCAGACATCACCATGGATCATGCCTTGGGGAACCAGTCCTCTGTCTGAGGAGACAGCTTGCACCCCAGGATATTCCAAGGGTCTCCTCTTAGACCAATGCTGGGGCAAGTGGGATCATGCATCAGCCATACGCGGCACTGCCTGAGTCAAGTACTCGCGTTCGTTTCCTACCTTCTGGGTTGTTTGCTCCAGAGAAGGGACACCTAGACAGACAAACGGCCTAGAGAGAAGCTGGAATGCACAAAAGATAAAGGCAGAAAGGAGAGAGACTACATCCTCTTTGAGGACAGGACGGTGCGGTGATCCTCATGGTGTCTCCAGAATATAGCCCAGCACACTGGAGCCAGGGGGCTACATATTTGGGTGAATGGATGAATTAGGACCATAATTCATGAATTAGGGTATGCATGGCTATTGACCCCTATGGTAAACATGTGATTTTGACCCCTTGTGCAATGCAACAAACTCATTGCATGTATCATCACGTTTAGTCCTCAGTAGCCCATTCAGCTGATAAGTTCACTGAGTTTGGGGTTGAAAAATTTGCCTAAAGTCATGTGGTAAGTAAGTAGCTGCTGCTGCTACTGCTAAATCGCTTCAGTCGTGTCCGACTCTGTGCGACCCCATAGACGGCAGCCCACCAGGCTCCGCCGTCCCTGGGATTCTCCAGGCAAGAACACTGGAGTGGGTTGCCATTTCCTTCTCCAATGCATGAAAGAGAAAAGTGAAAGTGAAGTCGCTCAGTCGTGTCCGACTCTTCGCAACCCCATGGACTGCAGCCTACCAGGCTCCTCCGTCCATGGGATTTTCCAGGCAAGAGTACTGGAGTGGGGTGCCATTGCCAGAGGCCCCAAACCCTAGGTAAAGACAAAAAAAAAAAAAAAGGACAGAGGAAAATGTTTAAAAAGCACCTATCCCAAGCCAGGTTTCATTTAAACCCCTTCCATCTACCTTATAAGGTTTGTCTTAATGTTCCATGAGGTAGATTTTACTCTTCTTGTTGACAGATGAGAAACTGAGGTTCAGAGAGGTTTAGTGATGGGCCCTAGGCACACACAGCCATTGGTCGTTGCACAGAGCTGCTGCATCACAGTTCACGTGCAATTCCACAGCCCAGAGCTCCTTCTGTGACATCTGTGCCTCCTCACCACACCCCACACAAGACAGCCTCTTCCCTTCTCACAGTGGGAGCACTGCAGGCAGCTTATTGGTCTGTAGCTTGGAGAAAGTTATCAGTATTCACACCCTTTAGTTTTTGAACAATCATGGGAAGTGGCCCCCCTGAGTGGTGGGAGAATCATCACTGAGGCTCCCAGCACACAGGTCTGCTTTCTTGCTGCTGAATTCCTGCTAGCACCAGGCAGAGCCACCTTGATCCTGAATGAAGTTAATTTTTGTGTTTGGCCTCTGAACTTTCCACTTCATGAAAATAGATTATTTTTAAGGCAACACAAGTAGGTGTATATTGATTATTGCTTATGGGTCTGGCCCTGGGCTGTGTCCTCAAAATAGATACAAAGATAAGACAGGCCAGAGGGAAGAGCTGAAAAGTCAATGCAAAAGGAAAAATGAATAAGTGCTAATATGTTGAAGCAATTGTTACGAGATGTGGAAACAATTAATTTAGCTTGGAAATACATAGGAAGGCTTCCTGGAGGAGGTGGCATTTGGGCCATGAAGGAGTTCTCTGGACAGAGGATGAAGGACCAGACATTGCAGTCTGAGAAAAGCTAAGACAGAAAATCTGTTCCTTCCCCCAAACCACTTCCCTAACCCCTACACCTCTGGGCAAAACCCACAAAGCCAAGGGTAATTGGGCAGGAAAATTCATTTCTCTAAGGAGATGGGGAAGGGAACACATCTTGATATGTATTTTACCCTCAGAGTCTACAGACTTGGCAGTTAGAAGATGTTCATTTAATGTTTATGGACGAAAGAGAGAATGGACTGCCTTCCCCAAGGCCAGATCACAACTGCATTTTTAGTGCTGAAAGTATGATCTGGGACCTTGCTGACCTCCTTGTGACAAGGGCTGGGAACTTCCAAACTTGTGCCTGGTCCTATTGCCATCTTTGCTTTGGCCTCTAGGAGACTCAGAACTAGACCAATGGCATCTTAGAACCTTGTGGTCAGCTTTCGCTTTATCTCATTTGCTACCTTGGTTTCCCTTCTGTCCTCATTTTCTTGCTAATGTTATCATTTATCGTGTGTTTTACACATCTAAAAATGCACCTTTGAATCTGTTGGTTTTGAACTGAGTTAGGGAGAAGGTTTTTCAATAAATTGGCCAACATGGGAGCAAATCTAAGTAAAAGATTACTGCCTGCATAAGAGCACTCCTCCTGAGGGAGAAGGTGGGATGAGAAGGATGTATGAGCTCTCTGAACAGGTTTCGCGGTAGCCAGGCAGAAGGGAGGCCACCTGTTCTGTGGTTGGGGTGCAGAAGGAGGAGACTGTTCACAGTTTCTGCAAGGCCTTGGCACTGAGGTGCAGGGCTCACAGGCTAAAATTGAAGGACATACAGATTCCTGTTCATGTGCATATGCGGCTCTCAGAACCTTTAGTGAACTTAAGACAGAAGCACGAGGGCCTCAGGCATTTGGAGCAAATGCTTCAGGAAAGCAAAGATGAGTCTTCTGAAAAAAAAAAAAAAAAACAATGGAAGCTGGATTATTTATGGCAGCAGCATCCAGTCTGAGCATCACCTCCTGCTTCCTGCAGTACTGTTTTGGGAGAATGGATAGCCAAGGCAGCTGGGAAGATGGCAAGTCAAAGTAGGTCTTGCAGCGAGGATTCCCTCACCATATGGCAAAGGACAGATTCCAGGTCAAACAGATATAGAAAGAGCAGGAAGACACACTACCCCCCCCCAACCTTTCCTCCCCATTTCTGCTGTGAGAGGTTTGGGCCCTCTCCATTCTCTCTCGAAGCCCTTAGCCCATCAGACTTCTGCTTTCAAGTATCAGGAGGTGTAAGGAAGCAGCCCCTGAGAAGGTGTTGATTTGATGTGCAAACCCATCAAAGTTTCCACTGAGGACCACCCTGGCCTTGGTTCTACATGTAGCTCACAGAAGTTCTGTTTGTATTCGTGAGTTGTAGTTTGGATGCACCTCGCTCGTGGTTGCAGTAGCATAGCCGTGCTCCTTTCTTGGATCCTAGAGACAGAAGTTGAATGATTTGAATGGTAGAGCTCTTTTTGTGTGGCCACTTTGTGCTTGTCTGTGCTCTTCATGGGCTGAGGGGAAACAGTGTAAGCAAGGCAGGCAAAGGCCCAGCCTGTCCCAATCACAAGCTGGCAAGGACTTCAGACCAGTAAGTGACCGCAGAGCTTCAGGAGTGCTCTGATGAGTACTGTTGGATGATAAAGAGGCATAAAAGAGAGACACCCAGCCCAGCTCTGAGTCCAGAGGAGATGACATCTGAACTAGAACCTGAAGGTAGGGGCTGGGAAATTCAAGAGGGGAAAGAAAAGCAACTCAGGCCGAAGGAACAGCATATAAGGAGCCATAACCAATCTGAGCTTCATCTTCAAATGAGGATGTTCAGGAGGATTAACTGACACAGTGACTGCACAGCATAGAGTCCATTTTCTCCCTGTGGGATGCTTCCCCAAACAGTTGTGCAGTCTCTCTCCAGCCACATGTAGGAGAGCTACTAGGCTGGCGAGGGCCTGTACAGCTGTTGGATTGATCCATCCATCCATCCATCCATCCATACATCCATCCATCCATCCACCCATCCATCTCTAGCTTCCTTAATGTATGTGTGTATATTTCTATCTCTATGTCCATATTTTGAACTAATAGAATTGTGGCTCTGATCCTTAGTTACCTTAGCTTCATGATGTCACCATCGTCACCAGTGGTCTGTCTTAAAACTCTGTTAATTTGCTAAAGCTGCCATAACAAAGTACCACAAACAGGGTGGCTTAAAGAGCAGGCATTTATTGGGGACTTCCCTGGTGGTCCAGTGGTTAAGACTCCACATTTCCACTTCAGGTGGTGTGAGTTCGATCCCTGGTTGGGGAACTAAGATCTCACATGCTGCATGGCACAGTCAAAAAAATAAAAATTAAACAACAAGCATTTATTGTTGCACAGTCTCAAGGATTTGAAGTCTGAGATTAAGGTATCAGCAGGATGGTTCCTTTTGAGTGCTGAGAGGGAGTGTCTGCTCCAGCTTTCCTGGTGGCTAAGAGGGTAAAGAATCCGCCCACCAATGCAGGAGTTCGATCCCTGGGTCGGGAAGGTCCCCTGGAGAAGGAAATGGCAACCCACTCCAGTATCTTGCCTGGAGAATCCCATGGACAGAGGAGCCTGGCGGGCTACAGTCCATGGGGTCGCACAGAGTCGGACACTGCGACTAAGCATGCCCAGGGAGTGTCTGCTCCAGGCCTGTCCCCTAGCTTCCCGTGGTTTGTGGAATTCTTTGGCATTCCTTGGCTTCTGCTGTGTCACCGTGATCTTCACGGGGCATCCTCCCTGTGTGCGTGTCTATCTCTATGTCCAGGTTTTCCCTTTTTATCAGGGCAGCTGTCATACTGGATTGGAGGCTCAACCTCCTCCAGTACAACCTCATCTTAACTGATCACATCCGCAATGATACTACCTCCACTTCCATTGTGAGGTGCTGGACCTTAGGACTTGAACAGATGAATTTTGGAGGACTAAGTTCAACCCATAATGGTCTCCCACTTTCTTATCCAGCTGCCTGCACACTTGTGACCTGGCTGTGTGGGGTCATGGCCACACACTGAAGTGGGGTTTGGGGGATTTGAGTCAAATGAGAACCTAGAACTTGAATCCACTACCTTGACTTGCTAGGACTTAAAACATGGGTGGTTAATGCTATCTCTTGGAATGCATCATCTTGAATTTTCTATAGCTGTCTCCCCATTTGCAAAAGAAAGAGAAGAACTAGGGTACCCTTAGTCCACAGACCACTCCCAGGTACTATAACCTCTGATCTAGGGTCTCAAACACAGATCCCACCCTCCACCCTGCCCAGGCCTTGTCCTTCCTTCCAAGGAAATGAGACTTGTGCTGGTAGAAGGAGTTTGGAGACTGGTAAAGTAACCAAGCCTAGACTTTTCATTTTGGGATTGGGAATCTGAATGTTGCAACAAGACCAAATGTTCTGGTTTTGCAGGAAACCTTCACACAAAACAGCGTGATCCCATTCAAATCCCTGCTTGTTTCAGCCTGCAGCCTCAGTGCTATGCCCCAATGGGTGAGTGCAGGCAGGAATGAGGGAGAGGGCCCTTCCCCTCGGTGAAGTCCAGTAAGCCTTCAGGAGTAAAGGAACGCCATCTAATCGGAGTGGTCAGCAAGTTTAAAGGGTTAATTTGTGACTCTTGTAAATATGAAAGCTGTCTATCAACTGTAACTATGTCAATGGAAGATCTACGGACGATTATTACTCTTTCATTAAACATCCAGGCACAGTAAAACTCAACATTCAGAAAACTAAGATCATGGCATCCAGTCCCATCACTTCATGGTGAATAGATGGGGAAACAATGAAAACAGTGAGAGACTTTCTATTCTTAGGCTCCAAAATCACTGCAGATGGTGACTGCAGTCATGAAATTAAAAGACATTTGCTCCTTGGAAGAAAAGCTATGACTAACCTAGACAGCATATTAAAAAGCAGAGACATTACTTTTCCAACAAATATCCATCTAGTCAAAGCTATGTTTTTTCCAAGAGTCATGTATGGATGTGAGAGTTGGACCATAAAGAAAGCTGAGTGCCGAACTTTTTGAACTGTGGTGTTGGAGAAGCCTCTTGAGAGTCCCTTGACTAGCAAGGAGATCCAACCAGTCAATCCTGAATGAAATCAGTCCTGAATATTCACTGGAAGGACTGATGCTGAAGCTGAAACTCCAATAAATGGCCACCTGATGTGAAGAAAACTGACTCATTGGAAAAGACCCTGATGCTGGGAAAGATCAAATACAAGAGGAGAAGGGGATGGCAGAGGATGAGATGGTTGGATGGCATCACTGACTCAATGGACATGAGTTTGGGCAAGCTCCGGGAGTTGGTGATGGACAGGGAGGCCTGGCGTGCTGCAGTCCACGGGGTCGCAAAAAGTCAGACATGACTGAGCGACTGAACTGAACAGAAAGGATATATCTTACTTTAGAGGCTCAGGACTCCTAGACAGTGACAGTTCCTGTAGGTGGAGGAAACTTTGTGGGTCCTCACATGTGATGTGTGCTCTGGGTGCTTTGGGGTGTGGAGACCTCTGTACTGTGCCTCCCTGTAGGCAAGGGCACAGCTCTGCAGCCTCTGTCAGCTTCAGGCTAATGTGGTCTCAGTGTCAGACTCTTGGGAACTCACAGAAGGTCCAGTGCCTTCCTACCTATCTCCCCATCACTGTGCATGCAGAGCTCACCTCTGTAGAACTCCACTGGTTGGGAAATCCCTTTTCTTGGCTATCAGTACCACCTGGTCTTTTCCAAAGACACTTGCTCCTTGGAAGGAAAGCTACGACAAATCTAGACCACAAAGTAAAAAGCAGAGACATCACTTTGCCAACAAAGGTCCATATAATCAAAGCTGTGGTTTTGCCAATAGTCATATACGAGTGTGAGAGTTGGACCATAAAGAAGGCTGAGTGATGAAGAATGGATGCTTTCTAATTGTGGTGCTGCAGAAGACTCTGGAGAGTCCCTTGCACTGCAAGGAAATCAAACCAGTCAATCCTAAAGGAAATCAATTTTGAATATTCATTGGAAGCGCTGATGCTAAAGCTCCAATACTTTGTCCACATGATGAGAAGAGCCAACTCACTGGAAAAGACCCGGATGCTGGGAAAGACTGAGGCAAGAGTAGAAGGGGACAACAGAGGATGAGAGGATTGGATGATGTCAATGGACATAAGTTTGCGCAATCTCTGAGAGATGGTGAAAGACAGGGAAGCCTGGTGTGCTGCAGTATGGGGCTGCAAAGAGTCACACACGACTGAGCTACTGAACAACAACTACAGCATCCTCTCAAGAGTCTTGGCTCTTTCCTCAGAGAACCAAAGTTGACCATTTAGTCCTTCTGAGGGAGCAGATGCTGACTTTTCAAGTCTCGAGAGGCAGCGTCTACTTGATTCCCAGACAACAACTTTTTTTTCTTTTTTGGCTGATGCCAACGACTACTCACTGCACAAATTTGAAATGAAAGTCAATGCTTCATTGGAAAAAGAAATTTTTTTTAAACAGTTAACAGGATGAGTGAAATAGGCGAGGGTAACCGGGAAAACTTCCTGCTACCCTCACACACTCTTGTGTGCATCTGTGAAAGAATGTTGTGTTCATTCATTCAAGAGACAGTTGCTGAGCTCCTGCCAGGGGCCCGGAACTGTGCTCAGCCCAGTGGCGGATGCTGAGGTGAATCAACCATGCACTCTGCTCTGAGGAGCTGATGAATTAGTGGAGGAACATGGATATTTACACAGAAGGCTAATTCAGGGTGGAAAGTGTTGTTTATAATTAGAGCAGAGTGGAAATGGGGCTGTGTTCAGAGAAGAGTTGAGTACTTCCTGGAGGCAGTGGCATTTTCCTCAGGCCTTTGCTGCAAGGGTTAGATCTGAACCAGTGGAAACGGGCTTGAGGGAAGGAGAGAACAGTCCAGTCTGAAGGCAGCATGAACTGGAGTGGGGAGGATGGGGGGCACTTGGCATGGGAGTCCTTCTTTGCCTGGAGAGTAAGGGTCGTAGCGAACACACGTGATGCTGCCCCAGGCATTGTGCTGTGTCCATGTGTCTGCACTGTGTGCACTGTGCCCGTCCTCACCGTGTGCCCCAGTCACATACCTGTACCACAGCCCGCCCGCACGTTAGAACAGGTGCAAGGCCAAAAGGAAGGCCTCGTCGGCAACTCTGTGAAAAGTGTGACTGCTTGAACGGATTCATCTGACATTTGCAGGGACCACAGGGAAGGCCCGTTTTATTAATTCTGTCTCCAGGACCAGATGCATTGATTGCCCTTTTGTAGGTTCCGAAGGGGAAAGAATGGCCAGGCTGTAGGAGTTTTCACCTTTGTTAGCATGGAGAGGTTTATTAGAAGGTGCTTGTGTGGACAGGCCACGTCTAGAGTGCACAGCCCGGCCCCAGGTCCAGGCATGAACCCAGCTGCCTGGAGAAGATGATCAGTTTTCCCTGCATGGCTGGTGGCTTCCTGGCTGATCCCTCACACCTGAGATCTCTGCCAAGAACTCTGATCGGGCGGCCACTTCACTGACAATGTAAAACACAGCGAGTGGGAGTGGAACAGAGCTGGGCTTGGGTTTTACTGCCAGTAATTGCTTGTGCTGTCCCTCTCCTTGAACAGTTCTTGATGTAAATGCTCTCTTTGGGAGCAGAGCCTGGGACAAGCCAGGACAATACCCACCACCTCATTATGAGCTACTCTCTGCGTGCCTGGTGAAGGTTAAGGTCTTTTGCTTCTGAGTCCGGGGAGCACAGGGATGGACACCTCACTTCGGAGCCGGGGTGGAGGCCCTGCTTGGCCACCAATTGCCTGGCATCCCCCCCTGCCCCCTCTGCCCTTGCCTGCACCTCCCAGACTCCTCTGGGATGTTGGTCCATCAACAGTGTATAATGGAAAGTGGACCTCGGTATCTTCTGGTACCTGTCCCTGCACGTTACCCTTCCCCCTCCCCCAACATCTGCTGTTCTCCATGACCTTGAATTCCCAGAGAGCAGAAACTATCCTATCTGCCTCACACCCAACCTTCTCTGTGGTTCTGACATCACTTGGGTTTAGTTGTTGTTGTTCATTAGCTAAGTCTTGTCCAACTCATTGCGACCCCATGGACAGCAGCACTCCAGCTCCTGTCCTCCACTATCTCCTGGAATTTTCTCAAACTCATGTCCATTGAGTTGGTGATGCTATCTAACCATCAGATCCTCTATTGTCCCCTTCTCCTTTTGCTTTTAATCTTTCCCGGCATCAGGGTGTTTTCCAATGAGTCGGCTCTTCACGTGAGGTGGCCAAAGTATTGGAGCTTCATCATCAGTCCTTCCAATGAATATTCAGGGTTGATTTCCTTTAGGATTGGCAGGTTTGATCTTTCTATCCAAGGGACTTGCAAGAGTCTTCTCCAGCACCACAGTTTGAAAACATCGATTCTTTGGCACTCAGCCTTTATGATCTGACTCTCACATCTGTACATGACTACTGGAAAAACCATAGCTTTGACTATATGGACCTTTGATGGCAAAGTGATGTCTGTGCTTTGTAATATGTTGTCTAGATTTGTCATAGGTTTCCTTCCAAGGACTACTCATCAAATGGGAGGTAATAGAGGGAAAGCAGGAAGCACCCATCAGGGACCCCTACCCCAACCCATGCTCAGACTCTTCTATTAGTGCTGCTATGTCCTTGAGCCTCAGTCTTCTCATCTGTGACATAGAAACAACAGCACCACCTGGGTAGTGTGGTGAGAATTAGCCACTAGGCTTAGCATGTGTCGTTAGTAAGCACTCTTGTTGCCTTCTGCCTTCATGATAGCAGGGATGGTCTGAGACTTGGGAGAGCTGACTGGGCCCCAGTTCAGGCTGCTATTTCCTGGCTACAGGACCTGGAGGAAACCCCTCTACCTCACCTGGGGTCCAGGTCTCTGGATCTGAGTCTCAGTTTCTTCATCTATGACACAGAGAAGTTGAACAAAGTGATATGTGAGGCTCTTTCCAGGCCTGACAGTTTGTGGTTCTAATTAGATCATTAGGCACCAAACACCCACGTTCTGAGTCACCAGCCATGGCTCACAAATCCCAAGTAGAAGCTAAAGCAAAGGTCATTTTTATTTGACTTTCAAACATTTTGCTTACCTTATGATAGATTTTACTTTGTCTACATGGCGCTTTGCTCAGGCAAATACTAAAGGCTGTTTGCTTTGTTTATATTCCCTCAATATATCCGTGACTTTGAGTAAGGACAGGTGACATCTTGCCCTCTGGGGAATGTTCTCCACCTGATATTGTCCTGGCTGTGAGCAGTGGTGTCTGAACTTCGTGAAGCTGAAAGCAGCAAAGGCTGAGTGAGTCTGGAAGAGGCATCTCCTCTTCCTTTCCTACAGAAGGCTTCCTGGAACAGAGGAGATTTCAGGATGAATGAAAGCAGTGACAATGACGAGTAGAATTAATTGACAAAAAGACAGGAACTGGGCCCAGTTCTCTGGATATGAATCTCTGTTACACTTAACCTCTTCAAGTCTCAGTTTCATCTGTAAAACGGGGCTAGTGATAGAACCTTCCTTAGCATTGTTGAAAGGATTAAATAAAATACAATATGCAAAGAGTAAATAGCACATGACCTGTTTCTCAGTAAGCCTTCAATATTGCTGCTGCTGATTATGAATATTGTGGGAGGAGCATTGTTTAGGGATTGGCATGGCATAAGGACAGACTGGAATTGGGATTAGGAGAGATGCAGTGTAGCCTGGGAGGGAGGATATGAGGAGGGGTAATCTTAAGGGCGTGAGTGTGGGCTGGCAAGAGAGTCCTGACTCAGAACTACAGGGGCAGGGGATCCCTAGGGGAGGACCACCAGGGAGGGGAGAGACGACCAGGCTCTGGAGTGGAGAGTCCTGAGTTCTGTCCTCTGATCCCTCTCCTTCTCTTAAACCTTCAGAGCCATCAGATCAGAGGATTTTAGCTTTGTTGTTGTTGTTATGGAAATTGCAGCCAAATGGACTCTGTGTCTGGGCCAGGGGTCCCCAGGAGCACCTGTGACTTAAGTGGGACTAGAGTGTGGCTTTCTAGCTCCCATATGCCAGCCCTGAGACTGTCACTGTCCCTCTGATGGATGCTGCTTGGTGAACCAAAACCCACACGGCCCAAGAAGTTCGTTTTCTCTGTCTGCCCTGCGACCCCCATGCATTCCTCAGGATGAAGGTTAAACCCCCGGGGAAGAGAGACTTGAGAGGCCTGTAATTCTCTGCCAGCTCTGTCAGCTCCTCAGCTGGGCAAAAGTGTGCCAGCCGCAGGAGAGTTCAGATCAGAAGACTTCGAAGGCAGGGTGTTTTCACCGAGGGCCTGAGCTGTCAGCTTCCTTCCATGGAGAGGCTGGCAGGCCTCGCTTATTCCAGGCCCTTTTCGACAGGCACTCTCCACCTGGCAGGGAGGCAGAGGGGAGGGATGGTGAGGTCTGCGGCTCCCTCCAAAATTCTCAACGCGGATGAGATAAATTCCCATCTCCAGACCAGGCGCTGCCTCCCCCCCATTCGTCCTCCTCCGCTCCCCTCACTCCCACCTGGGAGAACCCAGATGAAGCCCCTCCCGACCTACTTCCAGCCCTGACAGACTTCTGCTCACGGGGTGGGGGGGGCGGGAGGAGAGCTTGAGTTTGCAGCCTGGCAAGGAGGCGGCTTCTGAATGAATCATTTACTCTCCTCGACTTTGCAGCATGTGCGTAGGAGGAAAGGGCCGTGACCTGTTGCTCTCCAGGTCTGAGAAGGAATGAGCAAGTGGAACTGGATTTAAATAAAAGCAGGCGAAACTGTGTGTGTGTGTATATATAATTGGTCATTGGATGATTAAATACAGACTCAACTCTGTGGCCCTTCAAGAACAAAAGTCGCGTTTAGGATTGGAAGAGGCAGGGGCCTTGCTTCTCCCAGCCTGTGTCCTCATCTATACAAAGTCAGAATACTTGCCCCACATACCCTGCAGGGCCACTGTGATCCCCGAGGAGACGTCGTGTGTGCCAGCTTTCTGTCGGCCAGAAACAGGGAACAAATGTCAGTCGTCCCATTGTTAACGATGCCAGGCACGGTGGCCGCTTGCACCGAATGGTTTCGTTTAGAAGGTCCCTGGCCGGAAGCAGAAGGACAGGGCCAGGTGACCTCCTGCATCCCTCTGACTCCAGCATCGCTCTCCACCCCCCCGCCTTTGTTATCAGAGGAGCGCCGGCCACTGGGAAACAAAAGAGGAGGAATGGGAGTGAGTCTGGCGGAAAGGCCGTGTCGGGGTCTGAGGACTCTAATCTTTGAGGTTTAGTGGTTGTTATTAGAAAGGAGGATGATAATCTAAACATTGAAATGGCCAGGAAGTCAAGACTTCTATCGTTCTGCTCCTCACCCCTCCCTTCCCTTGGACTTCCCAGCAGCGGGCAGAAAGGGCCCCTGTCGCTGAGACGTGTTCTCAGGTGGCACCAGCAACTTCCCTGACCCTTGACCCAGGGAGATTGTGTTGTGGCATATGCCCTGGTCCAGGGCACCTCTCCCTGTCCAGGCATTGCCTCCTTAAGCCGACACTGGGGCGTCAGTGACTGGAGGTCTTGGCAATGGCAGAGCGGTGGGCCCCATCTCTCACAGGGCTGTCTGCTGATGGGGGTACCCTCTGCACAGCCGCCTTGGAGCCCCATCTCTGAACGTGAACCCCCTGTCTGGCTCCCGGATTCCTGTGGCTCTTCTTAGCTGCAGACCTGCACCCTTCTGCTCTGGTGGGGGCGGGACCGTTTACAGCAAAATGAGAAACCAGGAGCACAAGCCCAAGATGACAGTTTTAGCCTAAGAATGGACTATTACACGTCCAAATCCAGGGCGTCCTGGGGTGGGAGCTGCACTTACTGGGCATGGGAGTGCTGTGTATACATCGCGTGTGCGCTAAGTTGCTTCAGTCGTGTCTGACTCTTTGCAACCCCATGGACTAGAGCCTGCCAGGCTCCTCTGTCCATGGGATTCTCCAGGCCGGAATACTGGAGTGGGTTGCCATGCCCTCCTCCAGGGGATCTTCCCAACCCAGGGATTGAACCTGTGTCTCCTGCAACTCCTGCCTTGCAGGCAAGTTCTTCACCACTGAGCCACTGCGGAAGCCCCTTTAGATCTCCTTTAATACACATGCCCACCCCAAGAAGCATGTTGTTCTCTTTATACTGAGTATAAAAATGGCAGAGAGATCTGCTTTGGGGAGAAGAGGGCCCAGAGAGCACAGGTAGAGCTCTGGCCTGGAGACTCTTGATTGAAAAAAAAAAACGCACAACCCAAAAGTTGAGAGTAGTGTTTTATCCTGCAGACAAAACTGAGGACTTAAACCTGGAATGCAGCTCAGATAGCTCTAAGGGACTGCTCCAAAGAGGCAAAGCAAGAGTCAGGGTAATAGAGGAGTTTTTGCAACAAAGACTCGGTATCAAAAGATTACTGTTAAATAAGAAAATCAGACATCTTAAATTAATGAATTTAGCCCTTTTCTATATACATGTATGGGAAGATGCAAGAGTCTAGGCTCATTGAAATCATCCCTTTGATCTGTACCTCAGCTCTCTGGGCCAGTGTCCTGTGCTTTCTTGTCCTGAGTTCCGTCAGGGCTCACCGTGGGGGCAGCTATAATGGTTGACGACTGCACCATCCTTTGTTTGCTGATATGACAATCAATATTTTTTTGTTGACAAGACTTAAGCTTACCTACATTGATTTGTTACACAGCAGGCTAGGGGTAAGATGACAAGAAGAAAAGTGAGTCCCATTTTCAAATAAAGGTGTTTTCTACTCTCAGTGAGAATCAAGGAGGACAGAGCAAGCTGACTGCCTCGTGGAGAGGGCTCAAGCTGAAAGATTGTCAGATGCTACAGCTCACAGCCTCAGGGGTCAGACAAGCCTGAGCTTGCCCCTCACTCATTGTGTACCCTCTCTCAGCCTCAGCTTCCTCATCTGTATAGTGGGATGATAATAGCAGCTACCTCATTCTGTTGCAGGAAGGGAGACCCTTCCAGGGCCCAAGAGTGGACTCTTATCTAACACTCAGAAATGAGTTGTCCGAGGAGACACATGTGTGGACAAAGCAAGAGCCTTTATTGGGAAGGGGCGTCAAAGTGGAGAACAGGAGGGTAAGGGAACTCAAGAGAACTGCTCTGTCACATGGCTTGCAGTCTCGGGTTTTATGGTGACAGGGTTAGTTTCCAGGTTGTCTCTGGCCAATCCTTCTGACTCAGGGTGCTTCCTGGTGGCGCACGCATTGGTCAGCCAAGATGGATACCAGTGTGGAGGATTCTGGGAGGTGAAAGGACACCTGGCGTCTCCTTTTGACCTTTCCCGAACTCTTCGGGTTGGTGGTGGCTTATTAGTTCCGTCTTCCCTGCCAGGACCTCCTGTCCTAAAATAAGTCATGAAAATGGTTACTGTGGTGCCTGGCCAGTGGGGGGCGGTTTAGGTCAGTGCGCTTCCCCTGAGAGTAGGGTTGCTCAGATTCATTGAAATCATGTGTGCAAAGTGTTAGACCCACAGCTGATACACAGGGAGGGTGCAGCGGCTGGTGGCCGCTGTCATTATCAATGATTCTGGGTCCCCGCTGGGGGTGCAGCTCCTGCCTCTCCGCTTCTGTGGACTGGCTACATGAAGGCTCATTTCTCTGCCATCTTGATGCCTCGGTTCCTTCTCTTCTCTGCCTTTTCTCCAGCTGTTTCTTCTTTGATCCTCTCTGCGAGGTTCTTCTGCAAAGGCCTCTCCTCTTTATCTTCTTCTCTCCCTCTCTTGCTATGTTCTGTTCTGTCTGTCCCTCTCTTCGGGCCTCTATCCATCTCGTGTACCCGGTTCCCCCTAAGAGGGAGCAGGCATCCCCCAGACTCACTTCCCCCTCTTCCTCCGGACCCCGTGGCCCGTTTCTTGCTCGCGGGAGATTTCCCACAGGCTAAGCTGTGGGAGGCACCAGCCCTGGGTGGTCACAGCAAAGTGGGGCCAGTTTGCAGCACTTACGCTCCACCCCCAACTACCCTCCCCAAGGAAGGCCAAGAAGACCGCAGGCATCCTTGCTTCAAGTCTGTGGGCTGATATAAACGTGAGATGGGAATGACAAATTGTCCAGACAGTCAGCTTCTGGGTCAGCTCAAACGCCGAAAGTTGTCCCTACAGTGAAAGTTTCATCAGAGAAATGTTGAGAAACCGAAGGAACTGGAGGCTCGATTCTGCAGCCCAACAAACCAGCCTTCCTACCCTGCGTGGGATTCAGGACCAGCTTCTGCCATCTGGATATCGAAAGGAGGAGAGAAATACAGTCTGCAAACTATCCATGCACCATGGGCTTGTAATGATATCGTGTGAAAGAAAATGCAGAGGAAAGGATATGGAAATGATATCACCGCTTGACATGCCCCACAAGCCCCCTAATTAGCTGCTTCCTGAAAATTAAAATGTCACTTCCCCAGATGCCTTGATGGGCATTACTCTACCAGGAACCAGCCTTGCCTGGTGTGGTAGTGTGGTAGATGGGAGCAAGATGAAGGTCCTTGGAAAAGATGGCATTTAGCAGGTTGTGTGGCCAGGCTTCTTTAGCAAGAAGCTGGTCCCTGAGCTCAGCACAGATCTGTGGGCCGGAAGGAGGGCACCCCCACCCCCTACCCCGTGGCAGTGAGTGGCTGCAGCACCCGCGTGCACTCTGTAATTTTGTGTGGATGTGCAGTTTAGGAGACAAATGATTGCATTTGCTCCCTAGGAATGAGAAGTCCTCATTAGGCTAAAGGACCTTATGGAGAGGCAGAGGGACACTCCTGAGTGCTGAACTGACTTCTCAGCCCCCAGGGCTGGAGCGGGGTCCCAGTGCAGCAGGCAGTACTGGGTCTGGGTAATTGACATTGGTCCTCCTTCATCGTGACCTCATTAATCCTCAGGGGTTAGGGTTAGGTGCTTAGCCCAGAACATGCTCAAAGCCTGGTGCCAGGGGGTATCCTGCCGTGTTTCTTGTGTTCAGTTTACCAGGAAAGTCCTGCCAGCCCCCCAGTGCTCAGCTCTCTGGAGACCATCCCAGCCTATGTTACAGAGCAGAGGAGCATGAACCTCTGTCCTCCCCGAGGCGCCTGCACTCTGGAATCTGCAGGGATCCCAGCTCCGGCGACCAAGTTTGGGCTCTGGTCCTGGGTTTGCAGACAGACTGAGTAGAGTGTCAGCAGAGGACTCAACCCTCTCTGAGGCCGAGCCCCTCACCTTTGAAAGAGGGCCGATAATCGTTCCAGCTTCATGGCTTGTGGGTGAAAGTTAAGATAAAGCATGTAAAGACTTAGCACTGGGCTTGGCTCAGTAGAAGGCTGTGAATCACACATCTTCACCCAAAGACACAGCTGGCCAAGGGATGGTTCCTCCAAAGACAGACTTGGGTAAAAATCTGCCTCTGCCTTCCCCACACAGGTCTCACTGCACACTGTTCCCCGGAAACTTTAGAAAGAGCAAATCCTCTCAATGACGAGGATAGACTGAGTGCCGAGGGAGGGAGGCGACCCTCAGTCTTGTAGTCAAGAGAACCAGGAGAGAGTCAAGGCCTTGACTTTCGTCCTCACAGGCTCCAGAGAGAGAAACAAAAGTGCCAAGGACACTGACAAATGTGATATTACCCAGGGTCCCTGCCCCAGCCCCCACTGGCAGCCTGGGGTGAATAAAACAGAGGCTGTGGGTCACCAGGTAGGGGTTCAAGTTCCTCTGTCTCATATGTGGTGAGGTTTCAACTTAAACTTCCTCCCTTCAGGGTCCCCCCCCCCCATCAATGATGGTTCAATCAGGAGTTTTTTTCTTTTCTTTTTTGCTAAGGATATAATATTTACCTTTGAGAATGGTGGTGGTTTAGTTGCTAAGTCATGCGACCCCATGGACTGTAGCCTGCCAGGCTCCTCTGTCCGTGGATTCAGTACTGCTTGCTGTAGCATCTTTCCGTCCGATGTTACTATTCCCACATCAGCTTTATTGTTTACACAGTATATCTCTTTCCATCCTTTGCATCTTTACGTGACGTCATCATGTTCAAAATGCATCTCTTGAAAGCAGCGTATTGTTAGGATTTTTGTTTGCTGGTTTTGAAACTGTACTCGTTTTTTGAGAGGATTTGAACGAGGAAATTGGTGAAAGAGCAAAAACGAAACGTCGAAGATGCTCAAAGATTAACAACTAGAAACAGCAGCTCCCCTTCCCAGAGATGGGGGCAGGAAAACGTGGCACTGTCAAATCCTGGGAGGCCAGAGAGGGGCCCAGGTTCTGGAGGGGGTGCTTCATGCAGCTGGGGCCAGACCTCCAAGGAAGGATGCTACACGCCTGGTGCTTGGACGTCAGAGGAGGAGTCACCCCAGGACTTGTCTCCAGAGCTCTGGGGCGGAGCGTGTCTTGGGGGTGCTCAGTTGGGGAGGAGAGTCAGGTGGGGCTGCTGTGGATCATGGGAGTAGGGTAGACACACAGGGTCTCATCTGTCTCCAGGACCACGGGGAGAAGCCCCCAGCCCCCCTTCCCACTCTTTCTCATTCTCCCTGTAAAATGCAGCCGCCTCAGATCCGCTCAGGCCAGGAAAGCCCCTGGACCATCAGCTCCCAAGGGGAAGGCGCTCTCTGCTTTCTTTAAAGGTGGGTCCGACCATCTCACATACTCAGCAAAGGCTTTTTTGAATGGCTGATCAGAGCTATTTCCTTGTGGAATGAGGTTTGGGGGCGGGGGGTGTCATCTCTCTGTAAGACAGAACATGAGGTTTAAAAGCAGCACGAGGAACTCAGGAGAAGCCTAAGAAACGAAGTCCTGAGCATGGAAGGCCCCAGGCTGCTCTTCTGCCAGGGTCTGGGGTCGAGGTTGGGGCGGCCCAGCTCCAGGGGTGATTCACTGGGGCCTGACATCAGAAGAAGGGGCTAGATGACCCAGGCCCCATTCCATCTGTAGGATGGAGTGCATGCTAGGGTACCTACAGCTGCAGACCCCCAGCTAAGAGTTTCTCCCTACCTGGGGGATGGGGTGTGACTCTTCTCCCCACCTGCACACACCCTGCAGGCTGAGGGCTCAGGCAGTGCAGACAGAAATCACCAGCAGACCTATTTTTGTCTTCAGATCCAGCTCCCCAGGCCTCTGCCCAGGATGGAACTCGGGACTGGGAAGTGGGGATAGTGATGCCTGGTGCCCAGGTGGCAAGCTCAGAGGGTCAGAGGACTGGTGTAGCCAGGGAGGGTGAGGGGCTATGTGTGTGCAGCTGGTATATAGGCACTGAGCAGGGGTATCCTGTCTCCTGAGTATATGTGTGTAAATATGTACATGTGTATGACCTCTCAACAAGGATGTAAAATATGTGCCTAGAGCAGTCTTGCTCTGTTTCCCAGTGTTATGTCTTTATTTCTAGGCTAGGGCACTGGTTCTCAAAGAGAGGTGGAATTCAAGGTGGGGGTGGGATGCATAACCATTTTTTCTTTCACTTTTTACAAAACTTTTTATTTTGGAGTACAGCTGATTAACAGTGTTGTGATAGCTTCAGGTAGACAGCAAAGGGACTCAGTCATAAATATGCATGTATCCATTCTCCCCCAAACTCCCCTCCCATCCAGACTAGCACATAACACTGAGCAGAGTTCCCTGTGCTATACAGTAGGTCCTTGTTGGTTACCTAGTTTAAATAAAGCAGAGTGTACCTGTCCATCCCAAACTCCCTAACTATCCCTCACCCCATCCTTCACTCCAGTAACCATGAGTTCCTTCTCTCTAAGTCTGTGAGTCTGTTTCTGTTTTGTAAACAAGTTTATTTGTAGCATGTCTTTTTCGATTTTGCATATAAGGGGTGTCATAAGATGTTTCTGCTTTTCTGTCTGACTTACTTCACTCAGTATGACAATACTAGGTCCATCCATGTTGCTGCAAATGGCATGATTGCATTCTTTCTGATGACTGAGTCATATCCCATTGTATGTATGTACCACATCTTCCTTATCCACTCCTCTGTCCATGGACATTTATGTCGCTTCCATGACTCGGCAATTGTAAACAGTGCTGCAATGAACACTGGGGTGCCTGTATCCTTTCAGACCATGTTTTTCTGCAGACATTGCTCAGGAGTGGGACTGCAGGGTCATATGATAGCTCTATTTTTAGTTTTTTAAGGAACTTCCATATTGTTCTCCATAGTGGGTGTACCGATGTACATTCCCACCAACAGTGTAGAAGGGTTCCCTTCTCTCCACACCTTCTCCAGCATTTATTGTTTGTGGATTTTTTTGACAATAGCCATTTTGACAAGAGTGAGGTGATATTTCAGTATAATTTTGATTTGTATTTCTCTGATAATTAGTGATATTAAACATCTCTTCATGTGCTTCTTGGCCATCTGTATGTCTTCCTGTGGAGAAATGTCTGTCTAGGTCTTCTGCCTATTTTTTGACTGGGTTGTTTGTTTTGATGATGATGTGCTTCATGAGCTGTTTGTAGATTTTGGAGACTAATCCCTTGTTGGTCACATCACTTGCAAATATTTTCTCCCCATCTGTGGGCTGTCTTTTCGTTTTGTTTATTGTTTCTTTTGCTGGGCATCTTTCATTTTTTTAAGTGCATAATTCAGTGCCATTAATTATATGTACGTTCAATAATTACTATTATCTATTTCCATTATTTTTCATTATTCCAAACAGAAACTCAATAACCATTAAGCAATAACTCCCATTCCCCACAGCCCTGGTAGCCTCTAACCTACTTTTTGTCTCTATAAATTTATTTATGATAGGTACTTCTTATAAGTGGAATTATATGATGTCTGTCTTTTTGTGTCCAGCTAACCCACTCCAGTACTCTTGCCTGGAAACTCCCATGGACGGAGGAGCCTGGTAGGCTGCAGTCCATGGGGTCGCTAAGGGTCGGACATGACTGAGCGACTTCACTTTCACTTTTCACTTTCATGCATTGGAGAAGGAAATGGCAACCCACTCCAGCGTTCTTGCCTGGAGAATCCCAGGGACGGGGGAGCCTAGTGGGCTACCATCTATGGGGTCGCACAGAGTTGGACACGACTGAAGCAACTTAGCAGCAGCAATCTCACTTAGCATAGTGTCATCATGGTTCAGCCATGTTCTAGAAGGATCAGAACTTCATCCTTTTTAATGATTGAATAGCTTTCCATTTTATGCATATATCACATTTTGTTTATCCATTAATTTGTTGACTGATATTTGGGTCATTTCCACCTTTTGGCCACAGTGAATAATATTGCATTTGAGTACTGGTGTACCTGTTCAAGTGCTTGCTTTCAGTCCTTCTTGGTTTATATTACTATCAGGGAGTGGAACTGCTGGATTACATAGTAATTCTGTGTTAGCTTTTTGAGGAACTGATGAATGGTTTCCCAAAGAGGATGCAGCAATGTATGAGAGTTTGAGTCTCTCCACATCTTTGTCAAAACGAGTTACTTTCTGCTTTTTAAGTTAATAATGATCCTAAAGGAGGGGCTTCCCTCATGGCTCAGCTGGTAAAGATCTGCCTGCAACACAGGAGACCCTGGTTCAGGAAGATTCCCTGGAGAAGGGATGGCAACCCACTCCAGTATTCTTGGGCTTCCCTGGTGTCTCAGACAGTAAAGAATCCACCTGCAATGTGGGAGACTTGGGTTCGATCCCTGGGTTGGGAAAATCCCCTGGAGGAGGGCATGGCAACCCACTCCAGTATTCTTGCCTGGAGAATTCCCATGAACAGAGGAGCCCGGTGGGTTACCGCTCATGGAGTCGCAAAGAGTCAGACACGACTGAGCAACTAAGTACAGCACAGCACATCCTGGAGGACATGAGGCGGTATCTCATTATGATTTTCATTTGCTTCTCCCATGACATATGTTGTATGCTGTTAAATACCTTTTCATATGCTCATGGCCATTTGTATGTTTTGAGAAACAGCTAAGTCATTTGCTTCTTTTTTAATTGGGTGGCTTGCATTTTCTTGTTGAGTGACAGCAATTCTTTATATATTCTGGATATTAAATCCTTATCAGATATGGGACTTAGGAGTATTTTCTCCCATTCTGTGAATTCTCTTTTCATTCTCTCAACTGTATCCTTTGAGGCACAAACGTATTTAATTTTGATGAAGTCTAATTGACCTATTTCTTTCTTCTATTCCATATGCTTTCAGTTTCATGGCTAAGAAATCACTGCCAAATCAATATTGTGAACATTTTTCCATATGTTTTCTCCTAACATAAAATTCAAACAATTTTATGGCTTTACCTCTTACATTTAGATCTATGACCCTCTATGAGTTAATTTTTGTATGCAGTGTAAGGAAGGGGTTCGACTTCATTGTTTTGCATATGGATATCCACTTCTCTGAGCATCATTTGATGAAGACTGTCCTTCCTAGGGTTGTCAAAAATAATTAACTATTCAATTAATTCAGTCGTGTTCGACTCTTTGCAACTCTATGGACCATAACCTGCCAGGATCCTCTGTCCATGGGATTCTCCAGGCAAGAATACTGGAGTGGGTTGCCATGCCCTCCTCCGGGGGATCTTCCTGACCCAGGGATCAAACCCATGTCTCTTACATCTCCTGCATTGGCAGACATGTCAAAAATAATTAACTCTGTAGATGAGGGTTTATTTCCGGATTCTCTATTCTTGTAGTCCTATAAATCTGACCTTCTGCCAGTGCCACATTATTCTGATTGCTGTAGCACTGTAGTAAGATTTTATACTAGAAGTACGAGACCTCCAGGGCTTCCCAGGTGATGTTAGTGCTAAAGAACTCGCCTACCAGTGCAGGAGACATAAGAGACATGGGTTCTGTCCCTGGGTTGGGAAGATGCATGGCAGCCCACTCCAGTATTCTTGCCTGGAGAATCCCATTGGACAGAAGAGCCGGGCGGACTACAGTCCATGGGGTCACACAGAGTCAGATGGGACTGAAGAGACTTAGCATGCACGCACCCATGAGACCTCCAACTTTTTTTTCCTTTTTCAAGATAGTTTTGGCTATTCAGAATGCCTTGAGAATACATATGAATTTTAGGGTACATTACTTTGTCTGAAAACACCACTGGGATTTATATGGGGATGGTACTAAATAAAACCCATAGATTACTGAGTGGAATTATCTTTTTTAAATTGAAGTATAATTGACATACAATATCCCATTAGTTTCAGCTGTACAACATAATTACTTGACATTTGTACACATTGTGAAAATAAGTCTAGTTACCATCTGTCACCATACAAAGTTACAGACATTTTTGGTGTGTGATGACAGCAACTTTCAAATTTGCAAGATATTATTATTGACTATAGTCACCATGCTGTACATTATATCCCCATGACTAATTTATTTTGTAACTTAGCATCTGTATCCCCTTAACCTATTTCACCCACTTGCCAATATTGTCCCCTTGGAAACCAGAAATCGATTCTTTTTTCTGTGAGTTTTATCTTGATTGTTCATTTGTCTTGTTTTTCAGATTCCACATGTAAGTAAAATCATGTAGTGTTTGTTTTCCTCTGTCTGCCTTATTTCATTTAGCATAATACCCTCAAGGTCCAACCATGTTGTTGAAAAATGGCAAGATTTCATTGTTTTTTTGATGACTGAGTAGTATTCCATTGTGTGTGTGTGTGAGTCCCACATCTTATTTATGCATTCATCCATCAATGGATACTTAGGCTGCTTCTGTATCTTGGCTATTGTAAGTAATGCTGCTATGGACTGTGAACACTAGTGTGCATATATCTTTTCAAATTAGCGTCTTCATTTTCTTTGGACAAATACCCAGAAATGGAATTGTTAGGTCATATGGTAGCTCTGTTTAATTTTTCAAGGAGTCTCCCTGTTGTTTTCAGTAGTGGCTGCAGCAATTTACATTCCCACCAATGGGGCACAAGGATTCCCTTTTCTCCACATCCTGCTCAACACTTGTTATTTCTTGTCTTTTTTATAATAGCCATTCTGATAGGTGTGAGGTGGTATCTTTGATATGCAGCTCTAATAGTTAGCAGTGTTGAGCATCTTTCCATGTGCATATTGGCCATCTGTATGTCTTCTTTAAAAAAATGTCTATTCAAGTCCTCTGCCTATTTTTTAATTGGGTTGTTTTGTTGTTATCAAGTTAAATGAGTTCTTTACATGTCTTGGATATTAACCCCTTATTGGATATATAATTTGCAAATATCTTCTCCCATTCAGGTTGTCTCTTTATTTTGTTGACTGTTCCTTTTGTTTGGCAGAAGCTTTTTAGTTCGATGTAGTCCCATTTGTTATTTTTGCTTTTGTGGCCATTGCCTTTGGAGTCAGATCCAAAAAATATTACTGAGTGTGCAGTCAAGGAGATTACTGCCTGTGTTTTCTAGGAGTTTCATGATTTCTCGTCTTACATTCATGTGTTTCATTCATTTTGAATTAATTTTTGTGTGTGGTGTAACATAGTGGTCCACTTTCATTCTTTTGCATGTGGCTGTCCAGTTTTCCTAACACCATTTATTTATTTTTAATTGGAGGATAATTACCTTACAATGTTGTGTTGGTTTTTGCTGTACAACAGTGTGAATCAGTCACATGTATATGTGTGTGTGTATAATATATATCCCCCCTCCCTCTTGCACCTCTGTCTGATCCCCTATCTCACCTCTCTGGGTCATCACAGACTGCCAGGCTGGGCTCCCTGTGTTATATAGCAGCTTCCCACTAGCTATCTGTTTTACACAGGGTAGTGTATATATGTCAATGTTACTTTCTCAATTTGTCCTACCCTGTCCTTCCCCCATTGTGTCCACAAATTCTCTACATCTGCATCTTCATTCCTCCACTGCAAATAAATTCATCATACCATTTTTTTCTAGATTCCATATATAGCATTAATATATGATATTTGTTTTTCTGACTTACTCTGTGTAACAGGCTCTAGGTTCATCCACCTCACTAGAATGGACTCAAATGTGTTCCTTTTTATGGCTGCATATATGTACTTCAACTTCTTTATTCATTCATCTGTTGATGGACGTCTAGGTTGCTTCCATGTAAATGGCACTGCAGTGAACATTGGGGTCCATGTGTCATTTTGAATTGTGGTTTTTCGCAGGGCATGCCCAATACTGGGATTGCTGGGTCATATGAAGTTTTATTCTTAGTTTTTTAAGGAATCTACGTACTGTTCTCCATAGTGGCTGTATTAATTTGCATTCCCACCAACAGTGCAAGAGGGTTCCCTTTTCTCTACATCCTCTCCAGCATTTATCATGTCGATTATTTGATGATGGCCATTCTTACTGGCGTGAGGTGATATTAACACCACTTATTGGCGAAGTTCTCCTTTCCCCCTGTGTGTTCCTGTCTCCTTTGTCATCTGTTAGTCAGTCATATGTGTGTGTTTATTTCTGGGCTCTATATTCTTTTCCATTGATCTATGCACCTCTTTTTATGCTAATACTGTGTATTTTTTTAACCATAGCTTTGTGATATAGTTTGAAATCAGGAAGCATGATGCTTCCATATTGTTCTTTCTCAAGATTGCTTTGGTTATTTGAGATCTTCTGTGGTTTCATATAAATTTCAGGATTTTTTGTTCTATTTCTGTGAAAAATGTCACTTGAATTTTTGGGTAGATGGCTTTGGGTAATGTGGACATTTTTACAGTTCTTCCTAATCCATTGATGATTGTGTACCTTTCCATTTCTTTGTGTCTTCTTCAATTTCTTTCATTAATGTCTTACAGTTTTCAGTGTAAGGTCTTTCATCTTTTTGGTTAAATTTATTCCTAGGCATTTTATTCTTTTTGCTGTAATTGTAAAGGAGATTATTTCCTTAATATCTCTTTATGGCAGTTCATTTTTAGTGTATTAAAGCACAACTGAGTTTTTTTTTTTGGCCACACCATGCAGTACGTGAGAATCTTAGTTCCCTGACCAGCGAGGGATCAAACCAATGTCCCCTGTATTAGAAGCATGGAGTCTTAACCACCAGATCACCAATGCAGTCCCAAAAACACAACAGATTTGTATATGTTGATTTTGTACCCTGCAGCTTTACTGAATGTATTATTTCTAACAATTTTTTTATGAAGTACTTAGGGTTTCTCTAGTAGTCATGTATGGATGTGAGAGTTGGACTATAAAGTAAGTTGAGTGCCAAAGAATTGATGCTTTTGACCTGTGGTGTTGGAGAAGACTCTTGAGAGTCCCTTGGACTGCAAGGAGATCAGTCCTGAATATTTATTGGAAGGACTGATGCTGAAGCTGAAACTCCAATACTTTGGCCACCTGATTCGAAGAACTGACGCATTTGAAAAGACCCTGATTCTGGGAAAGGTTGAGGGCAGGAGGAGAAGGGGACGACAGAGGATGAGATGGTTGGTTGGCATCACCAACTCGATGAACATGAGTTTGAGTAAACTCCGGGAGTTGGTGATGGACAGGGAGGCCTGGCACGCTGCAGTCCATGGGGTCGCAAAGAGTCGAACACGACTGAGCGACTGAACTGAACTAGGGCTTTTTAGATATAAAACCATGTTAATCACACAGTGACAGTTTTACCTTTTCTTTTCTAATGTGGATGCCTTTTTTAATCCTCCCTAACTGCTCTGGTTATGGCTTCCAATGCTATGTTGAATAGAGATGGCAAAATTGGGCGTCCTTGTCTTCTTTCTGATCTTAAGGGAAAAGCTTCCAGCTTTTCACTTTTGAGTACAGTGTTAGCTGTGGGCTTGTCATAAATGGCCTTTATTATGTGGTAGTATGTTCCATGTATAAAACTTTGCTGAGAGTTTTTATCATAAATGGATATTGGATTTTTCAAAATGCTTTTTCTGCATCTATTGACATAATCATCTGAGTTTTACTTTTCATTTTAATGTTGTATATCACACTGATTCATTTGTGGATGTTTAACCATCCTTGCATCTTTGGAGTAAATCCCACTTATCATGGTGTATGATCCTTTTAATGTACTACTGAATTCAGTGTGCGAATATTGTTGAGGATTTTTGTATATATGTTCATTAGGGATGTTGGCATGTGATTCTCCTGTTGTGTGGTATCCTTCTCTGATTTTTGGTTATCAGTGTAATGATGACCTAGTAAAACTTTCTGGAGATGTTTGAGAAGGATAGATATTTAATCTTCTTTGAACATTTGTAGAATTCACCTGTGAAGTCATCTGGTTCTGGACTTCTGTTTGTTGTGAATTTGTTGATCACTGATTTGGTCTCCTTACTAATAATCAGTCTATTCAGATTATATTTCTTCATGAGCCAGTCTTTGAAGATTGTATGTGTCTAAGAATTTGTCCATTTCTCATATATATTTTTAAAAAGATGACAGGTGATTCCATCCCTCTCGTGGTCAGTCAACACTGCTGGAGAGGGGCAGTGACTCTAGGCTTCCTCCCACAATGTACCGTCAAAGCGAAGGAGCTCTGAGTCTCACAGTTGGGATATTAGCTTCACGATGGAGCTTTTATGAAAAGGGAGAATAGGTTAAAGACTGATCTCCCCAAGATTTCCTATAATTTTTTCTAAGAATGGGGCCACTGTGTCCCTCCCTGTGGAAGGCCAGGGGGCCAGAGTGGGGGCCCTTGGGAGTGGACGCATAGACAGGCTACTAGAACTGCCTGTGGAAGGGCTAAGGGTAGCCTCCTGGCATTCAGGTGGTTCCCTACAGCTTCCTACGGTGGGAGTCAGCAGAAAAGTTGGTATGTGTGTTTCTAAGGGACGCCCACAATACTGCAAATGCTCCTTGGGAACCTGGCACAGGTGAGGTTCCAGGTTGAAGCTCAGTTTTCAGATTGTGTCCATTTCTCTTATATCATGATCTGGCGTGTGTGTCTAGAAGCATGCCATGTTGTATTTTACCTGTCCCTTCTGCGTTCCTGGGTCACTGCCTCCATATCTGTTATTAGCTAGAATCACAGCTTCCTCCCTGGCCTCCCTTCCTTCAGTTGCCCAACCCTGTCCCCTAGTCTCTCCTTAAACCATGCTGTCCTTTGTGCTTTTTGCATAAATAGCAAGGTTCTTCTGACCCCGGGGCAAAGCTCACAGATGCTTAAGGAGTGATTAAGGAGTGGGAGGTTTGTTGTTACTGTTGTTTAGTTGCTAAGCCAACTCTTGTGACCCCATGGACGGTGTAGCCCGCCAGGTGCCTCTGTCCATGGGATTGCCCAGGCAAGAACACTGGAGCGAGTTGCCATTTCTTTCTTCAGGGGATCTTCCCGACCCAGGTATCGAACCTGCAGCTCCTGTGTTTCAGGTGGACTCTTTCACACTGAGCCACCAGGGAAGCCTGCTGGGAGGTTACGTGGGAGTAATTGTGATGTAGCTCATACCAGTGCTGCCTGGGGGCTAAAGCAAGCATCAGCATTCTCAGCTTCCAAGCAAGGAAACCCAGGCTCAGAGAGGAAAGGGGATCGGCTTGTCGCTCAGCTAGCTGTGGCTAGGGTCTGACTCATAACGTGGTTAGCTGGCTGTGTGTACCCCGCTGGCAGAGAATTCTGTGAGAAAATGGAAAGCACACTCGAGGGGTGGCCTCTCAAACATCTGGTGGTGTTGCCGAGAAGGCTGCCTGAGCCGGCAGGTGGGCTCACCTTACCACCTGGCCCAGGCTGCTCCCTCCTGGGTGCAGCTCCGATCTTCGGTGGCCAGGGCGGGGCCCGGTGTGACTCTGGAGCTGGGGTACGGCGCCCACACTTTAGCAGGGAGAGCTCCGCCCTGGCAGTGGAGCTCCTGGGAAGAGACCCCTCTGTAAAGCAGCACAGCAAAGAATGGAAGAGCCCCCTCCAGTCCCTATATTCCACAGGTCAGGGGACTTGGGCCTCCAGAGGAAAAGCTCAGGGAGCCAGTAACCCTCTCACTTCTCTTCCCCTCCGGGGAGCCCATCTCCAGCGCAGTCCACCTGCTCCCCACACCCACACAGGCACTCTTGCTTCTGCACGGTCCTCTGGGGAATACAGGATTGCTCCCAACTGGGCTCCCCATTCCTCCCCATCCTGACCCATCACCGAGACACCCCTGCAGGGACAGGGGCGAGCGGAACTAGCTCTCCAGGTGGGGGCCATTGCTTGGCTTGGGGCTGCCCTGCCGAGAGCTCGCGAGAAGGCACAGGTGCCCAAATGTAACATCATGAGAAACGGGGCCTCATTCTGAGAGTCTCTGAGACCACCTCTCACCCGCACTCTTTCCAGGATGTGAGCAACTTCGCTGTATAGACCAGATCTGGACTCACATCTGTCTGGAGTTGAGATGTGAGTAGGACGGTAGTGGATACTTTCTCAAGGAGTGTAGACCGGCAAGTTTCCTTTGCAGCTGAGTGGCTGCTCCCTGCCGAAGCAGTGGGAGGCACCCCTTGGGCTCATGCATTTGATGGCTCTAGAGTCAGCGTCCTACTATGGGAAACAGGGATTTTTACAGTGCAACAGACAATTATTGATTGGGGGAGTCAAACCCTAGAATAAACCAGTGAAACTGTTAGAACCACCATGTTTCAAAACTAGACAATTGCTTGAATCAAATTATTTGCTCCAGGGCTTTGTGCGTGGAATGGTAGGTTCTGGCTGAAGCGATGAGTGTCACAGATCACAAAGGAGAGAGACACTCACGTCACAGCCAACTCTTCAGTAACATACAAGTTGTCAGAATTCTCAATTGTTTGTCCATTGTGGTAGAAAGCAACTATTTTTAAGAGTGGAATTTACAGCTATACAAACGTGTTTTGTCTCAGATTCTTTAATCCAGAAAAAATTGAGAGAATGCAACCAACCTGAAGATGGGTGGCTGTTTTCTTAATTATTGTCCTCTTTTGGTGGTAAGAAGCACAAACTGCAGAGAATATCCAGTGTACATCAGGTGCAGACTTGCCTGGGTGAATGACTTCCGTGTCCACGTCACTGGATGGTTGTGAGGAGTGAGTTACCGATGCAAACAAAGTGCTTAGCCCAATATCCGGTCCTTTGTTGAGCACCTGGTTGGTACTGGCCGCTATCTGTGTTGAAGGTTCAGCTGAGGAATGGAGCGGAAACACGGTAGAGTGATCAGATGTAAAATGGTGGTGGTGGTGAAATGTCAACCTGCATAAGTCAGACAGAGAAAGACAAATAGCACATGATATCAGGGCTTCACCAGGGCTTCCCTGGTGGCTCAGATGGTGAAGAATCCACCTGCAATGCGGGAGAACTGGGCTCAATCTCTGGGTTGGGAAGATCCCCTGGAGGAGGACATGGCAACCCACTCCAGTATTCTTGCCTGGAGAATCCCCATGGACAGAGGAGCCTGGCGGACTACAGTCCATAGGATCACAGAGCTGGACACAACTGAGTGACTAAGCACATATGATATCACTTATTTGTTAAAAAATGATACAAATGAACATATTTATAAAACATGCAGACTTACGGACCTAGAAAACAAACTTACAGCTACCAAAGGGGGAAGGCAAGAGGGGGGGATAAATTAGGAGGATGGGGTTAATGTGTACACACTACTATCTATAAAATAACCAACCTACCGTGTGGCACGAAGAACTGCACAATGTTCTGTAATAACCTACATGGGAAAAGAATTTCAAAAAGTATATATATATATATACACACACACACATATTGAGTCACTGTAGTGTACACTTGAAACACAATGTAGGAAATCAATTCTACTCCAATATAAAATAAAACAAAAATTTTTAAAGTAGAAAAAAAAGTCAACCTTCAGCGCCCACACTGGCTCCTCCACCCTAGGGTTCCCTTTGCTGCTGTTTCCAGGACAGATACCCCTATTTCCCATTTCCCTCTGTCTCAGATCAGAGGCGAAAAGAGGTCAGAAGCAAAAAGAATGTTCAGAAGACTATGCTTAGGGTGGAGATAAATGTGGTCCCAACTTTCCAGAGCCGTGGTGAGCAGGTTTGTGCGGGAGTATAGGTTGAAGGAAGTGGTAGGGAGTGAGCTAAACGTTTAGGCAGAGAAGTATACGGTGGGTTTGATTTTTGCAAGTCACAAGTCATCTTCTGTCTTCTTTTTTAAAAATACGGTTGATTTACAAGATTGTGTTAGCTTCAGATGTACAGCAAAGTGATTGTTATATTTTTTCGGATTTTCCATTATTGGTTATTACAGGATATTGAATATAGCCAGCCCTTTGTGATATAAACAGTAAATTTATATACAGTAAACCCTGTTGCTTATCTATTTTATATATAATAGTTTGTGTCTGTTAATCCCAAACTCCTAATTTAGCCCTCACCCACCTCCCTTTCCTCTTTGGGAACCGTGAGTTTCTTTCCTATGTGAGTCTCTCTCTATTTTGTATGTAGATTCAATTTTTAGATTCCACATACAAATGATATCAGATGTTTATGACTGACTTCACTGAATATATTCTCCAAGTCCATCTATGTTGCTGAAAATATTAGTATCTTGTCCTTTTTATGGCTGAATAATATTCCACTGTATATATTTGTAACCAGTCATCTGCTGATGGGCTTTCAGGTTGTCTCCACGTACTAGCTGCGGTAAATGGTGCTGCTATGGATACTGGAATGCATGTATTTGTTCAAATTATGGTCTTCTCTGGATATATGTTCAGGAGTTGGATTATGAGATCATATAGTGGTTCTACTTTTAGTTTTTCAAAGGAACCTCCATACTGTTTTCAGCAGTGATTGCACCAATTTACATTCCCACTAACAATGTAGGAGGGGTCCCTTTTTCTCCACACCCTCTCCAGCATTTATTACTTGTAGCCTTTTTGATGAAGCCATGCTGACAGGTGTGAGATGATGCCCTTGCCGGTTGCCTCATTTGCAAATATTTTCTCCCATTATGTAAGTTGTCTTTTCATTTTGCTGATGGTTTCCTTTAATCTGCAAAAGGTTTTAAGTTTCATTAGGTCCCATTTGTTTATTTTTGCTTTTATTTCTTTTGCCTTGGGAGACTTATCTAAGAAAATATTGCTAAAATTTATACCCTGAGAATGTTTTGCCTATGTTCTCTTCTAGGAATTTTATGACGTCGTGTCTTATATTTAGGTCTTTAAACCTTTTTGAGTTTATTTTTGTTTATGATGTGAGGGAGTGGTCTAATTTCATTGATTCAGAGGTGGCTGTCCAGCTTTCCCAGCACCACTTGCTGAAGAGTCTGTCTTTTCTCTGTTGTATATTCTTGCCTCCTTTTTGTAGATTAATTGACTGTAGGTCTGTGGGTTTGTTTCTGTGCTGTCTTTTCTGTTCCATTGATCTATATATCAGTTTTCATGCCAATACTATGATTACTGTGACTTTGCAGCATTGTGTGAATGAAGGCTGGAAGAGTTATGCCTTCAGCTTTGTTCTTTTTCCTCAGGACTGTTTTGACAATTTGGGGTCTTTTGTGGTTCCATATAAATTTTAGGATTATTTGTCCTAGTTCTGTGCATCTTCCACTTTTAAGTTCTCCTGTGGAATCATGAAACAGTAGTGTTAACTTCATTTCACAGGTCACGATTAGTGCTTCCCTAGGCAGGAGGGAGGCATTGTTGAGGGAGCGTTGGAGGCTGAACGCTGGTCCACTTGTCTTAATCCTGGAGCATTTCTGATGGAGGAGGCATGTCACCAGCTCCCCATTTCCTCCTGCCTGACTGGCGACTTGGCTCACACAGAGGAAAGATGGGTGGGAGAAGAGGCTGCTTTGGCTGGGAGAGTGGAGGTTGAGGGGTCAACGAGGCAATGATACAGCCATGCTCTGCGTGGGAAGGTTTAGAGCTGGGGCTAGAGCGAAAAACAGCATTGCTTGTGAATGTGAAGGGACGGAGAGGTTTCTCACAAATGTCATTTCATCGCACCACTGCAGCGAGGCTAAAAGTAAGAAGTTTTGTCAATAAGACAACTGTGAAGTCTAGAAAGAACAAGAAATGTCCTCAGGGTCCCAGCAGGGAGGGCGTTTGTACCAGTCTTGTCAGCACCTCTGCTGGCTCTTCACTGCACGAAGGTAAGGTGGGCACGGAAGCAGAAAGACCAAGCACAGGGAAAACAGGGCAGGGCTTCGGGTGAGGACCACACTTTGGGGATGGGAATAAGCAGCAGCCGTATAGGAACCAAGTCTTAGGGCTGTGACTACAAATTATCTCAACCTGCGGGGCTTAAAATAACAGAAATGTATTCTCTCACTGTGTGGAGGACGGAAGCCTGAAACCAAGGTGTCTGTAGGGTTGGCTCCTCCTGGAGGCTGTGAGAATCATTCCATGCCTCTTCTAGCTGCTGGGGCTGTCATCAGTCCTTGGCATTTCTTGGCTTGTAGCTAAATTGTTGTTGCTCAGTTGTGTCCGACTCTTTGCGACCTCATGGACTGTAGCACACCAGGCTTCCCTGTCCTACACGATTTCCTAGAGCTTGCTCAAACTCATGTCCATAGAGTCGATAATGCCATCCAACCATCTCATCCTCTGTCGCCCCTTCTCCTCCTGCCCTCAATCTTTCCCAGCATCAGGGTCTTTTCCAATGAGTCAGCTCTTCACATCGGGGGTGGCCAAAGTATTGGAGCTTCAGCATCAGTCCTACCACTGAATATTCAGGGTTGATTTCCTTTATGATTGGCTGGCTTGATCTCCATGCTGCCCAAGGGACTCTCAAGAGTCTTCTCCAGCACCACAGTTCAAAAGCATCAATTTTTTGGCACTCAGCCTTCTTTATGGTCCAACTCTCACATCCATACATGACTACTGGAAAAACCATAGCTTTAACTAGATGGACCTTTGTCGGCAAAGTAATGTAGCTAAATACAAAACTCCCATGTCTACCTTCATCTTCACGTGGGCTTTTGCTCTGTTTCATGTCTTCTTTTCTGTCTCTTGGAAGGACACTCATGCTTGGATTTAGGGCCCACCCTGATGCAGAGTGATCTCCCCTCAACATCCTTACCTTATTACATCTGCAAAGACGCTAAGCCCAAACAACATCACATCATGAGGTTCAGGTAGACGTATCTTCTGGTGCCTATAATTCACAAAGTGAGAAAGAGAAGGACAAACATGACCTCAGTGACACCCACAGAACACTGCCATCTCTTCTCTGAGCAGCAAACAAGGGGTGCATCTCCTTCACTTGGTGGCGTTAGGAAGGAGGGATCCTCACTCCTCTTGGGTTTGAGCCTTCCTGAAGACAGATGAACAGACCCAGCCTAGTCTGTCAACAGAAGACTTTGCTGATCCTCTCGCTGTCAGTGGAGGCCCGTAAAAGAGTTGAGAGATGATGCCAGTCCTCACGGGATGTCACTAAGGGGTCTGACAGGGTCATTCTCGATTGATGCCAGAGGAAACCGCAGATGGTGCATGGGAGGGGCTGGTCTCTAGATTCTTCGTGGGTAAAATCCACCAGGACTTCTGTACTCCTGGTGCCATGCCCTGAGGGTAACTGGTGGCCTCACCACTCTCCAGGGAGGCAAGATTTCCCCAGTAACCAAAATACTCAGCTCCTGTGTCCTCACAGGTCTTCTTCCTCACCTAACCCACTCCAAGCCTGTCTCTCACGTGAAGTCAAGGACCACACTAATAGGTTCTAATGTACCTAGTGCGTCCTCCTCTTCTTAGATTCTTTGAGATCCTCAGCTTCACGGTCTCTCCCTGCCCCTTGGCCAGACCCCTCCTGCTTTGCAGTGCTGTCCCTGAATTCTTAGAGAACCTGCTGATGGACAGAGAGTAAGAGAAACTAGGAGAGAGGTGGTGGGGCGGGGATGGAGTTAATCAACATATACGAGAGAAAAATCATCCTTTTCCCTAAAAACCATGGCATGTCCCTAGCTGAATGACTCAGAACATGGGTACAGATGGGAGCTCAGATGGCCAGGGTTTGTGTTTTAGCTCCACTATCTGAGTGCCCTTAGGGGGTCAGCTACCTTTTCTAAGCTTGGTTTTTTCATTTAAATAATGAGGATGATTGTCCCCGGCTGCTGGGGCTGCTCTGAGGATGGTGAGAGCGCACATCATCAAACATTGAACGAAGTCGTCTCCTCCCACTGGGACTGCTGCCACAAAGACATGGCTCTCTGTTGGGTGGCTTTTCTACCTTTGTATCAGTACATGCGCTGTTTCCCACGTGAACACCTTTGCCCAAGTCTTTCACCTTTTATTCCTGACTAATTCCAACTCATCCTTCTAGAATCATCTCAAGGGTTGCCCCCACAAAGAATGATACATAATACATTTACTCAGCGACTACTGGATGTCAAGAACTCTTTTTAAGACTCTTCTATTATCCAACTTTATCCTCATGATTCTAAGTGTCAGTTGCTCAGTCATGTTGGATTCTGTGTGACCCCATGGACTGTAGCCCGCCCGGCTCCTCTGTCCATGGGATTTCCCAGGCAAGAATACTGGAGTGGGTTGCCATTTCCTTCTCCAGGGGATCTTACAGACCCGAGTTTCCTGCATTGCAGGTAGACTCTCTAAATCTGAGCCACCAGGGAATCAGTAGTGTTATCTGCTTTCACAGATGAAGGAATTGAAGCTTGAGGACCATGCTCCTAGGCCTGTCTGGGATCAAAACTTGTGTTCATGCTGCCCATCACTCCACGTGACTCCACCCACCCCGTGTCCCCCGACCCTCCTTGGGGAAACTCAGCACCTTGTACTTCAGCTGTGAGTCTGCCTCAAGGGCAGCGCTGTGCTTTTTTTCCCTTCTAGCTCCAGGCCCCTGCAGCACACAGTCTTAGCTCAGGGAGTGATTACTGACCTGGACTGGCCTTGGTCTCTCTGGGAGCCCTGCACCCTCTGAGACTCCGCGTCTGCATGGACCATATGTTCCTGATGCTGTTGAGAGAAAAATGTAGCATTTGATTCCACAGGAAACAGAAATGGCCATCCTGAAGGGGTTAAGAAGCAGCTTTTTCAAAAAGCCTTGTCATATCTCTTCATCTCCAGCTTGTTTTTCTGCATTTCCAGTTTCTTAAGTGGTCAAGTTCGTTAATCTCCATGCTTTATGCTCTGTCATAAAACCAGGCGGGGCTATTGGTGGAGGAAACTATGAGGAAAATAGCGTCACCAGGGCCTTTAGGGACATTTGGGTGGGCCTTCCTCCTGGCTCCATGCCACTCTGTCCCTCTAAGTGGCTTGAGTCAGGGCCAGCATAGACTCCAGCTGTGGGCAAACAGGCCTGGCCGCCTCTGTCATGGAGTGGTTATGGGTATGTGCCTTGCATATAGTAGGCGCTCAGCACGTTTGCTTGGCTTGGTGTCCTCCAGCCCAGACAGCAAACCAACCTTTTGTCCAGTCAGAGGAAAAAGGTGGCAGAAGTGATTGCAAAGCCTGCCAGTCCGTCACTTTTCCGTCATCCTTCAGGGACCAGGGGCTCATCGGTCTCACGGGGTCATTCCTCCTCCTCTCCCATGACCCCACTCCACGCCTAGCTCAGTCTCAGCATCACACAGGAGAGGAGGAGGGCACAGAGGTGGTGTGTGGCCACTCACGCATAAGCAGGTGCATACACAGAGGACAGCAGAGTGATCTCACCAGTCATCAGCCCTGGGGTTCTGAGAGCCTGGTCAGCAGAGCTGGCCTCAGCTGCCTGGGTCAGAATCACCTGGGAGCTTACTGCAAATGCCAGTTTCTGACCCTGCCATGGGGAATTCTCCCTCAGAGACCACCACCACCTTCAGGCGGTTCTGAAGTGCAGCTAGATTTGAGAACTGTTGATCTGGTCCAGCCAAGGAAGGACGTGACTTGCCCAAGGTCGCACAGCTGGTCAGTGGCAGAGTTTTCTTTCTACTGTTCTCTGTGTGTTTTAGATTTGGGACGTATGTCTAAATTCAATTAAACCCAAAATCTCTTTTGGTTTATCCACAGTTTGCTATGATTCATACCTCAGTCTATATTTACTCAAACCACTGAGAATTGACATTTTATAAGTCTTTTTACTCCCCAATCTAAGCTCTTTTAAGCCACTGGACTCCCATCCTCTGTGCTGTCAGGACTCTCCCTCCAGGCCTGTCCTTCCCCCCTCCCTGTGTCATGGGGACCCGCTCCCCTGGGTCTGGTTGGGGCTTGAGAGGGGCTGGGCCCTCCTGAAATGCAACCCAGAAGAGGCAGTGGAGGGTATTGACTCACCTCAGCTCCCTGCAGGATTACTTTCTCAAACAAACTTGAAAACAACTGCTCAGGAAGCCCTGCAATCTGAAGAGTTGGGTGTCAATTCGGTTCAGCTCCCAGACTGTCGATTAAAGGCCTCTCTCCACTGCTCGGTGAGCCTTCAGAGGGATCTCCAGAGAGATGAGTGAGGCACAGCAGCCACCCCTGCCCCGGGCATCCTGTCTCCCTATCTACACTGTTCAGGATTCAGCATGGGCCTCCCATGCCCAACACGTCAGGCATTCCTGTGGCCTGGCAGGACTGTCTGGCTAGGGAGGATCCAGACTTATCCCATCACTGGTGCCTGGACCAGGGCTGTTGTTCAGTCACCTATTCCTGTTTGACTCTTTGCAACACCAGGCTTACCTGTCCATCACTGTCTCCTGGAGCTTGCTCAAACCCATGTCCATTGAGTCGGTGATGCCATCCAACCATCTCATCCTCTGTTGTTCCCTTCTCCTCCTGCCTTCAATCTTTCCCAGAATCAGGGTCTTTTCCAATGAGTCAGTTCTTCACATGAGGTGGCCAAAGTATTGGAGTTTCAGCTTCAACATCAGTCCTTCCAATGAACACCCAGGACTGATCTCCTTTAGGATGGACTGGTTGGATCTCCTTGCAGTCAGAGACTCTCAGGAGCCTTCTCCAGCAGCACAGTTTAAAAGTACCAATTGTTCAGCACTCAGCTTTTTTTATGGTCCAACTCTCACATCCGTGCATGATTGCTAGAAAAACCACAGCTTTGACCAGACGGACCTTTGTCAGCTGTGATGTCTCTGCTTTTTAGTATGCTGTCTAGGTTAGTTATAGCTTTTCTTCCAAGGAGCAAGTGTCTTTTAATTTCATGGCTGCAGTCACCATCTGCAGTGATTTTGGAGCCCAAGAAAATAAATAGTCTCTCACTGTTTCCCTATCTATTTGCCATGAAGTGATGGGACCAGATGCCATGATCTTTGTTTTCAGAATGTTGAGCTTTAAGCCAACTTTTTCACTCTCCTCTCTCACTTTCATCAAGAGGCTCTTTAGTTCTTCTTCACTTTCTGCCATAAGAGTGGTATCATCTGCATATCTGAGTTTATTGATATTTCTTCCTGCAATCTTGATTCTAGCTGGTGCTTCCTCCAGCCCAGCGTTTCTCATGATGTACTCTGCATATAAGTTAAATAAGCAGGGTGACAATATACAGCCTTGATGTACTGCTTTCCCAACTGGGGACCAGCCTGTTGTTCCATGTCCTGTTCTAACTGTTGCTTCTTGACCTGCATACAGGTTTCTCAGGAGGCAGGTCAGATGGTCTGGCACCACAGCTGGGTTAACAGGGCTTGTCACTGTGTCTCCCCGTAGATCGTGTTCCGGAAGATCAGTGATGTGAAACGGGAGGAGGAGGAGCGCATGAAGCGGAAGAATGAAGCCCCCCTGATCTTGCCGCCCGACCACCCCGTCCGGCGGCTCTTCCAGAGGTTCCGCCAGCAGAAGGAGGCCAGGCTGGCTGCGGAGAGGGGTGGCCGGGACCTGGACGACCTGGACGTGGAGAAGGGCAGCGTCCTCACCGAGCACAGCCCCCGCGGCCTGGTGAAGGCCAGCGTCGTCACTGTCCGAGAGAGCCCCGCGACGCCCGTGGCCTTCCCCGCCGCCGCCGCCCCCTCGGGGCCAGACCACGCCCCGGCTGCAGGCACCCGGGGCCGAGGGCCTGGGCCCCAAGGCCGGCGGGGGCGACTGCGCCAAGCGCAAGAGCTGGGCCCGCTTCAAGGATGCCTGCGGGAAGGCCGAGGACTGGAGCAAGGTGTCCAAGGCCGAGTCCATGGAGACGCTCCCCGAGAGGACGAAGGCTGCCGGCGAGACCACACTCAAGAAGACGGACTCGTGCGACAGCGGCATCACCAAGAGCGACCTGCGTCTGGACAACGTGGGCGAGGCCAGAAGCCCCCAGGACCGGAGCCCCATCTTGGCGGAGGTCAAGCACTCCTTCTACCCCATCCCCGAGCAGACGCTGCAGGCCACCGTCCTGGAAGTGAAGCACGAGCTCAAGGAGGACATCAAGGCCTTGAACACCAAGATGGCGAACATTGAGAAACAGCTCTCTGAGATACTCAGGATATTAACTTCCAGAAGATCCTCTCAGTCGCCTCAGGAGCTGTTTGAAATATCGAGGCCCCAGTCCCCAGAGTCAGAGAGAGACATTTTTGGAGCGAGCTGAGAGGTCTGTTGAAAAAAAAAAAAAAAAAAAAAGAAAATGTCCAAGACAACAAAACCTACCGTCCTGCCCTAGACACCACCCCCCGACCACACACACACACCTACATGACGAACAGCTTTGAAAGTAGGTTTTTCCCAACAGAAAATGCAAGTGGGACCAGTCGCTTTGGCATGCTCTCTCCGGGGCAAGATCCGGGGAGAGGTGTGCGCCCCCACCCTGCAAGATGGGAGCTGCGTCTGAACTCTCTCTGCACAATTTTGGAAGAGGGGGGCATGCTGTCTAAAGGGTATTTTCCTTCATTTTTTCTTACTGCCATGATATTTGTAACAACATAAAAACTACCAGGGAAGAAACAGCAGCCGCTGGGGATGGGTTGGGAGAGCAGCAAGGACCCCTTGTGTGTATCAGCACACTGGGCTTCTCTGCCAAGACCCCCAGAGACTGCGGTAGGCACAGGGCGTTCCCTGTCCTTGGACAGCCTATGTCTGATGTCACCATCTATTTTTGTACAGTCGTCATTTGTAACAAGCTTGGGACAAGGGAAGCTTGAGGGACAGAGAGGGCAGAGCCTCTTGACTTCCTGTCTCTAACAGTTAAGGCTGAAAAGCAGCTGAGATGGCTTTGGGTGCCTCCTCTAGACACTTAAGAGCCAGGAATCTTCAGGGCTGTTTTCCCCAAAGAGATGAGCCAAGTGTAAGAACTGGAGATGGGCAGTGGGGAGCCAGAGACTCTCTGGGCTGTGACCTGCAGCCCTGTGGGCTCCAGCTGAATCTCTGGCCCAGCTCCATGCCACTGGCCATATCACACAGGCCCTTTACTTCTTTTCTTTCCTGACCTCTTCCCAAGTGTTCCTGTGGCATTCCTCAGGGTACGGGGCATCGGCAGGAAGGGTGATGAGTCCGTATTTGCTTTATTAGCAAAACGGACACATAGACACTCACACACAAAACCTCAGTAAAATGATTGTAACAAGAGCAATGTTTATATGCTGATTCTCACTGGGACTGCCCCTAGAGAAGTTTGTATTTTGTCCACTTCATGGGTTCATTTATAGGACACTCGGGAGCCATGCTTGGCCTTATTTTAAAGCTAATCTTTTTATCTCATACGAAAGTCAGTAGGACTTGGAGAGAAACCAAGAGAGTGCAGGTCTATGGCTGTACTTCAGGAGAGAAGAGAGAAAGACGCAGGTGTTTCCAGACTATCTCTGTCAAGTGACAGAGGTGACTGTGGAGCTGTGGTCTACGAGGAAAAGTCCGAGCTTAGAACAGTGATCATGGAGACAGCTATGGGCTATCCACGTCCCTAAACTATGATGCTCAGAGGACACTGCACTGCCTCACAGTCACCTGGGGTTATGTTTGTTCCTGTGCTTGGGGGCTTCTTTCAGGGGCATCCGAGAAAGGAAAGAGGAATCATCAGGATCCTAAAAATTGATAAGCAAGTTTGGAAGTTCAGAAAACTCAGCTTGGAGAAAGCGGAGTTAGGAGGGCAGGTGGTCTGGACTGTGAGTGAGCATGGGATAGTCCAGGGCACTCACCTTTCACACGCGTTGCACTGTGACAGTCCTGTGCATTGCTGGTGTTGCTTTGCAGCAGCGATAGAGGCTGGATCCCAATGGTGATTTCTCTCAGTACAGAGGGGAACCTGCCAGATCAGGACCTGCCCAACCTAAGATGTCTAGCGTTTCTGAAAGCCGCCTGTTTGGGCCTACCTCCCCCTTCAGTCCTGCTCAGTGGCCACGGCCTGACCCAGGGCTTGGGCCTAAGTTGTCCCTGTGGAATGGGGCTGTCCTCTCCTGGCTGCTGGCTTGGCACAGACTGCCCTGGAGAGGAGAGACAGGCCCAGGTGAGGGTCCTTCCTCAGGGGCCACGCACACTTGTTCAGCTTCTCCCAGGAGGTTTACATGGGTGTCCCCAGGCTTCCTGAGGCTGAGACATTACTGGATTCAGCCTCAGATGGCTGCAAACAGAGCGGGGGAAGTGAAATTCCCCAGGGCCACGAGTCATGACTGTTAATGATTCTGGGTAAGCCGTGGGGCTTTCAGCCTCTTTGAGAAGCTGCCAACTAGTCCTAGGGGCCGAGCCTGGAATCGTATCTGCCAGCTGTCCCTGAAATGTTCCAGTTTGCCATTCCTTAAACATGCCTCCCAACTTGCTTCCCAAGTTTAGGACTTACCGCTTTAAGGCAGGGGAAAAGTGAAAGTGTTCGTTGCTCAGCTGTGCCCAACTCTGCAACCCCACGGACTGTAGCCCACCAGGCTCCTCGGTCCATGGGATTCTCCAGGCAAGAGTACTGGAGTGGGTTGCTATTTCCTTCTCCCAGGGATTGAACCCGGGTCTTCTGCATTGCAGGCAGATTCTTTACCGTCCGAGCCACCAGGAAAGGCAGGCGAGGGCCCTGACAACACCAACACCCAGTTTCAGAAGCCCCTGCCCGGGACCATGTGGGCCCTTCCCTCCAGCTGTGCCTGAGGGGCACAGGTGTCTCTTAAGAAATGACTCCCCAGCCGGCTCTGAGGGGCAAGGATGCGCTTGTGTGAGGCTTTGAAGTCCAGACCTGATTGGAGAGAAAAATAAAGCTTCATGAATGCATTGCTTGATCAACTCCTAGGATTCAAACTGAGCTCATGGCGAGAAGCCCAGATCCACTCATCTCGGGGTCACAGGGCCCACAACCCATGCTCCTGGGGGTGACAGAACAACATAGGTAGGGCTGTATATGACTTTACTCTTCTCCATTTAAGGATCTGTAGGGTTTTTGCTATGATGATTCTGGGGGGGAAAAAGCTTTAAATGAGCCAAACCTTTCCTTGTATTTTTATGACATGCACTTGGCCACAGGCTGCTTTGGGCTTACTGCCTACCTTTGCCCAGATGCTGCTCTGGCTTCCCAAGCGAGGACCACGAGCTGCAGATACCACCAACTCAGCCCTCCACTATAAACCATTATCTGGTGGCTGAAGAGAGATTAGGGAAAACAAAAGCTGTTTGGGTATTGGGCCCAACCTTTAGAGTGTAGAAAAGTTATGCTGAGGAATGTACACTTACCTGAGCTGTTTTTATCCTTTTTGAGGGAAGGGGACATGATGTCTTTACACCATTGCCCAGGAATTGCTGGTTACTTGATCTCTTACATCATCAATTCCTTACTTTGGATGTCATTCATAGGGAGGCTCCGTTTCCCAGAGAGTATCCTTGACACGTTTTGCAGAAGGAGGTCCTGCCCATATCACTCCCTCCCTGCTGACGGAGGTGGGGGGGTGACAGTTGAGTCTGTGAATTAAGATGGTCAACAAGATGGAATGCGCATTCTTGATGGAGGGCATCGTCTCCAGAAATGAGTGTTGCTGTTCCATATACCTGCAAAGGCTCCTCCTCTGGGTAGGACGAGATTCCTGTAGGAGGCAGCGGGACGCAGCCACCTGGTTGAGAAGTCCCGGTCTGGTGCACAATCACTGTATCTCCACCGTCACCCATCCCCCTCCTTCACCTTCACATCCTCTGGCTTCTTTCCAAGACCTTTCTTTATATTCCAGACCTCAGATTAAATCTGTGTGCACAGAGTTTGTAGCCAGTAGTCAGCAACCAATGGCTTCCAAAAATGCCACAACATGGGCCCATGTGTTTCAAAGCTGTTTCCAATTCTTGTTATCCAACTCCTGGGCTTGTTTTACCCTTAGCCTTCTAGATCATCCTAAGTGCTATGACACAAAGCGTGTCCTATGGCCAAACAGCAGGGCCCTTTCCTGGAATCTTTTTTCAGCCAGCTCAGAGTAAAAACGCACTCCATTACACCACTCCATCCAGCGACCTTCCTCTCCTGGATCGGTAAGTGGAAGGTGAAAGTGTTAATCCAGCTGTTAAACTTTGCACCCAAGCCTGGGTGGGGAGGAAATGAATGCCTTAGAAGCCCCAGACAGGTGTAGCAATCAGCCTCAGAAACCCTTGCTGCATTCACCACCAGATGACACAGGCACCCTCTGGGAAATTTCAGGAGCCCTGGAGGACATACGAGTTGATGTGTGTTTGACAAACAGACTGTCTAGTGTTTTGCTCTGAAGATGTTTAGCCTTAAGACCCTTGAATGGAACTCCAACCGTGATGGAGCTGCCAACACTCTTTTTCCCTCTCCCCGCTCCTCACGTAGTGTTGCTTAGAGAGGAGACCCCTGAGGGCCCGCTCAGGCCCCCACACGGCCTCTCCTCTGTCACTCCATCATTGCACTGCCTTCTCGCTCGCGTCAATAAAAATGACTTTCACCAGCTCTCGTGCCCTCTAACTGGATGAGATTTCAGCGTCCTCCCAGCACGAACCGCAGCCATCAGAGACAGCACCCAGGGTGTTCATGTTGAGATGTTTTAACTGACTGACTGTGCCTCCAGCTTAAATTAGTTTCAAATGAAACTTCATTCTCACGTGAGCCTATCGGACTTATTCTGGAACCTCTAGAACTGGACTTGACTACCCCGCAGGTGGGTGCCCTCCCCCCCTACCCACCAGGAAACGTTTCTTGGAGCCACTGTCTTTTCATCTGTGACTTCGGAGTCAGCCAACAGATCTGCTAGTCGTTCAAGGAGATGTTCATGGATCTTCTATCAGGATATGAACTGCTTTTATATGAAGAAAGATGCAACCCCCCCGACCCCCCCACCATGAATGTATTCTCACTATTCAGACACTGTGTTTCTGCATCCATCGGAGACTGTCCCACATTTCGCCAGTCCTTTGAGGACACTTCTACTCACGAGCGGTTCGTCATTTTGGGACTCCTCCTTGTATTAATACTCTTGCCATCGAGTCCTGCCAAATCCTCCACTGGGTTTCTCTTCTTCCTTTGCATCTGTCATTTAGTCCAAAGGAGCATGAATCAACAGAAGTGCAAATGAGCTGATACTATTTTTGTGGTCAGCTGAGGACGCTGCCAAAATTCCGCTATATGACTGCAACCCAGGGATGTGAAGAGGAACGGGTGGCCCCACCACTTATGATATTCCCTTCCCCTTCTCAACATTTTTAAATAAGCACAAGTGATATTTGTAAACAGAAAAAAAAAAGTTTAATTTTATTTATTATGGTAAATAAACTATTTTATAATGATCATACATGATTGCTTTTGCCTTTCCTTGTATAAACTTCCAGGCACTGAATTAGGTGTTCAGACTTAAGAGAACTAGGTGGTACTTTCATAGACCTTTTCAAGAGCCTGGGGACCTCTAATTTGGACAGCACCTATGACTGTGGTTTTTGGAGAGCTTAAAATTCTAGACACACCAAGATTGTGTGCCAGAGTTCTGCACAGTGAGAGAATGGTTGTGAAGGTGCTTTGCCATATGATCTTGAAATAGAGCTATCAATGCTATGAGATGTACAGAGATGCCTTCCAAACCTGGCATTGCTGGGAAATTGTGGTACAGCACATTGACTGAACACAGAGCTGAAGCTGACCTCCCACCCAGATCTGAACATTTTAATCCTGAACAATTTGGATTGCAATCTGTATATTCATGCTTTGCTGCCTTTTAAAACATACTGTCAAAAACCTGAGTCTTTCTGGGAAGACTCGGCGCCAACAATATGAGTTCTGACTTGTGCTTTATTCACTGATCATCTCAGAAGCTATGCAGGTGGAGAACTGCTTGTCCCTACAGTAGAGCTGTACATCAGCACCAATTTAGCTCTGCTGTGGTTTTAACAGATATTGCCTCCTGCTCACAGCACGATCCTCCACAATACTGCCAACAGGAGTCCTTATTTCATATCAATGGATCATATTTCACAAATAGCGCCTTTCTTTTGATAGATGGTAGAACTTACCTCAGGGATGAGGAATTTGTGATCTACAAGTCACATTCAGGCCTCTGCTTGATTTCATTGGGCTGCAGTATAAATCCAGTATTTTTAGTGACTTTCTCTACACACCCTATTTTTTTTTTACATTGTAGGAAAGCAAAACAAAACTAAGAGTGATGGCTTTTTTAAAGTTCCAAATGACTGCTGTTTATTTCAAAAGTCTCATCTAATAAAGCACTAAATATTGTACTCTTTAGATCACCTCAATGGTGAAAAACATCTTTCTCTGTAAATATGGTTTTTATAACTAGTCACAAGGACTAAGTAACACAGAACCAAGTAATAGATGTTACATTTTGGATGCCAAATGGGTTTCAATGATAAAAAAAAAAAAAAAAAAAAAGGAATTTTGCTGGCTTGTTCCAAAATATAACAATTTCAACGAAGAAAGGCTTCAGAGAGGCATCTCAACACGCATTGAGAAAGGCCAATACCATCAAGATAATCTGGCTTCTCGGTAGTTGGCCTTTCTGTATGGATATGTTCTGGGACATTTGCTAGAAAAGAAATTCATTATATTATTGTTAATTTCTTATACTACTTAGTCAGTCATTTTATGAGTTTAAATAAAAAAGCAATGAGCAGGCTCTTTCTCTAAGGGGAAACCCCCTCCCACTAAACTACCATTCTCCCAATATAGAGATTATACCATTATATATATGATTGATTTATTTTCTAAGTCTATAGTCTTTAATATTAAGAACAAAGGTCTTCTGCTGTCACTTTTCAAATAAATTAATCTGAGGAAACAATGAAATACTTTTCCGTCTTCTTGCACGGTCCCAGGAATTAGTATAGATGACCAATATTTGGCTCTCCTTCAGATGTTTTCCTTGCCGTCTTGGAAATCGTCATGGCAATCATGCCTGGAGCATTCCGGTGTGCCCACAGAACTAGGCTGGAGTCAGAGGATCCTGGGGCTAGAAGGGGCCTTGGGACCTGTCCCTGTCCTGTGCTTGAAGTTGCCCAGGGCTGATAAGTATGGAAAGTGACGCGTCAGATGTTCCTCAGCTGGAGCTGCTCTGTCTGCTCAGACACCTCAGGAGCCCTTCATTTAAAGCAACTCCAAGACTTTGAGTTCAGATGCATGGAAACAGACATTGTCATTTTCATATTACAGTGGGAGAAAAGCAAGAGGTTAAGGTTTAGATAACAGTGGTCCTGGATGGTTATTCACATATTGGTTAATTAGGCCTCAAATATATAGCTAAACACAGTAATCATGTACTCATTCCTGAGAACCACTCAATCATATAATAGCTTAAAAGAAATTCAGGATTATTACTTTCAAATATATCCATGTATTCTTCCAGTATAGTTTAATGAGGAAATAAGCCTATTTGTTTTTATAAAAATGGCATCTCCAAAGAGTTGAAAATATTTTGCATTATTTATATTATATTTATATTTATAAGGACTTCCCTGTAGCTCAAATGGTAAAGAATCTGCCTGCAATGCAGGAGACCTGGGTTCGATCCCTGGGTCAGGAAGGTCCCCTGGAGAAGAGAATGGCAATCCACTCCAGTATTCTTGCCTGGAGAATCCCATGTACAGAGGAGCCTGGCGGGCTACAGTCTGTGGGGTCACAAAAAGTCAGACACAACTGAGCAACTAAACACACACATAAATATATACTATTTATATATTTATATACACACATATATTAGACATGTGTGCATGCACACTCAGTTGTGTCTGACTCTTTGCAACTCCAGGCAATGTAGCCTGCCAGGCTCCTCTGTCCACGGGATTCTCCAGGCAAGAATACTGGAGTGGGTTGCCATGTCCTCCTCCAGAGGACCTTCCTGACCCAGGGGTCGAGCACGCATCTCTTAGCATCTCCTGCACTGGCAGAAGGATCCTTTACCACTTCGCCACCTGGGAACCCCATACATTAGACATTTCCCTGCAATTATCTTTACATGATTTTGTTCCTCTATAAACTTCAGCTAAAAGCCCTCTGGCTGATTACAAATCTTGAATTAGTGTTAAGAGTCCCTGAAGTTTTACTGTATTCATCTGACTGCTCAACTTTCCTCAACCTCATCTCCTCCTGAAAACTTCCCAGCACCTGGACTTGCCAGCCTGTGTCTCCTTCTCCTTTATCAGGCCAGCTGCCAAGGCCGCTGTTGCCCTGGTCTGCCTGCCCCCCTCCAGCCTCTGTCCTTTGCTGCAGCTAACACGGCATGTGCCCCCCAACCCTTGCCATCTACATCTGGTCCCCTCCCCACTTGCCTCCAAGCAGAGAGGCCGGTAAGAAAGGACACCAGCAAAACGACGGGTCCTGCACTCCAGGAGTTTAAATCTCATTGAGCTAATAACCGCAGCCAGGACACAAGGACAATACCAAATGACTAAGGGGAGACAGTGGGGACAGGCCAGATCCACGTGCACATTTTACTCAATGACAATTCATTCCTGTGCTTGAGATGTTGCTCTATTCTCCCATAATTGGGTACACTATGGATTCAAATTTTAAAGCTGCTTCACTTACCCTCTACCCCCTAAGAAAAAAAAGCAAAGCCAAATGGAAGTATTCTGAATTATATACCACTTGAGGCCATTAGTGGCCTGTTAGCATCCTTCCAGAAGAGCGAATAATTCAGAATTAAGCAAGTCTGTTTAGACTTTAAACATTTTTTTCAAAAAATATTCAAGACAATTTTACAAAAATATGAAGTATCTATATGATAGAAAGGGCTCCATTTTATTGGAAACAAAACAAACACCATAAACCACTGAGTGTGAACCACTGAGTGTGAACCACTCAGGGGAAGACGGCTGCTGGGACTTGCATGAGGAGAGGAGAGACCACAGGAAGTCCTCTTTACTCTTTGACTTGCCCCATAGCACCTGTCTGTCATACACTAGTCCCTTTTCATTTTTTTAATAATACTTCTTTACTGGGAAATTATTAACTGTCAGGTAGAGGAACTACGCTATTTATACTTCCCTGCAAATCTAGGGAACAAGCAACCAAATGGAGATCACCCTGATGAATAATGAACTCAAGTAACAGCCCTCCTTGGGTACTGACATCTATATTCGATCTCCTTTGACACAGTAGTTAGCAACACAGCTGTGGCTTTGTCACGCCCCTGCCGAGGAGCTAAAATGTGATGCTACCCTCAGTGCTGGTTCTACAGACTGCACTACAGGAAGCAGGGAAGGGGTCGCTTAAATGCCCCTGACCCAACATGTTTCAGAAACACTGCCCAGTGGAAGACTGGCCTATCACTAATCAGAATTTATATGCCTCAACCAAGAAACACCTACTACATTTACTTCTTGGTAAAGGAGAAAGAACCTGGGGTCTGGACCACAACATCACCATCTATAGCTAGGCAAGACGTTTTACTGCTTGAGGTCTAGCTTACTCTATAGGCAAAGGAGGAGGCTGGGAAGAGGATCTCTAAGTTCCTAAAGTTACGAGAGCTCAAGTTTCCAGTCTTGGAGTGAGGTAACTTCAACAAAAGATGAGCAGGTCCCCTGGAGGTTACCTTGAGGTTAGAGGTGAGGGTGGAGCACCATGTGCCCCGGAAACCAATGGCAAGGGCTGACCTGGGCCCGGTGCCGTTAGTTCACAGAGTACGTGTGGGCCCAGGCAATGCCCACATGGGAGTAGCAGTACAGGAATCCCAGGACAGACAGGGTCACACACGGCCAGCCTGCAGGAGGATGACAGAGATGGGAGAGCAGTTAGACATGCCTGGGGCAGTACCTCCCACTGGTGCAAACCGTCCCCTTCGGAGAAGGTGACTTAAGAAACAGCATGGGCCTCAGTGTAGGCATTAAGACACATGTCTCCTAGATCACCTCATGGTGTTCAAACTGGAACAACAGCAAGCTGACCCCTACATCCCCACTGGGGTCATCATAAAATGATGACATACGCAAATTATGTTTAGAAACAGGACAAGCTTTTGAAGAATACATATTTAGAAGACTAAAGCATTGAATAACAAAAAAAGATGAAAAGTCCACGAGACCCATAGTAAATCTCAAAATATTACATTGACCATTGAATTGCACACCATCCATAAAACACACAGAAGCCCAGGACCACGAGGTACATTTTTCAGCTTCATGATGGACCCATCCTCTTGGAGGCCCTCAGATCTGTCACCTCCGTAGCTCAGACCCAGATGCCAGGGGACCTTTTACACCTGGTCCTCAGTAACCTGCTCAGGGAGCAGGAAGAGGCGAGGGGGCTTCCGGTACAGAAGGCAGACCCAGACTTCAGCTGTGTGTAGGGCGAGGCATCAGTAGGTGTTTGGTAAACACGGGAGCCAGAGACTGGCTGCGGAGGTGGGAGAACAAAGATGCTTCATTTACACAAAGCTGGGCTGTGGTGATTGATGCACAGCTGAGCTTGGCCCTATAGCTGTCAAGGGACATCCCCGGGGAAGCTTCTGCCCAGCACACACAAGTGTAGGGAGCCCTGACCAGAGGTGAGTTCAGTCTGGACTACGGCTGGGCCCTGAGAATTCTCCCTCGCGTCACTGCACACCACGCAGAGAGGCAGCGAGACGGCCACGGTCCTGACTCCTCTCGGAGACCCCAGCATGACCTCAGCTTCCATCCACACAATGGGAGGCCCAAAATACAGGAAAGCATGTGGAATAAAAGACAATCGCAGATTTGGTAGCATTTTAAAAAAGTGTTTCAGAAAGTCAAAGGATTACCTGAGAACTCTCTTATGTCCACACAGCTCATTGGTCTTTTTATCACATGCGTGTGCCTACAGACAGTAACCCCAGTGTGTGCCAGATGGCTGCAAAGAATCCATTCTCCTTTCCTGACCTCAGGAGTTAAGATCAGTGATGACAAGGGAAAGAGATTCCAGGAGTCACCCTTCCACTGCGTTCAACCAACACTTGACGGGCATCTGCTGTGGGCCTGGCCCTGTTCTAGACTGAATGTCTTCCTCTGTGGTCACCTGAAGGAATGAGGTCTTCACCTGCAGCAGCTGCTAACCAAGCAGGTCTGGCCCAAGTGTGGGGGGCGTGCTGGGGGCAGAGCCCCCCTTCATCAGAGCTCAGATAAGCACAGGATCATAAAACTGAAAAGAACCTGGGGTGGGCGGTCACTCTGGCAACATGCCAAGCGTTGCTATGCTGTACAGTCATCCGGACTTGTCAACCATTAACGAAAAAGATGGCATCAAAAAGGGTTCTGTCCCACCAAGGGAACACTGATGTCATCCTGCAGTCCCCTCTCCCCCTCACTTTTCCTCAGTAAGTATTCTTCTTCCATGTTGTCCCTTCTTACCAGGCTTACCAATCCTATGTGTCTGGAAAACTCCCTTATCCCCACATCCTCAAACACATGCACGCACGTGTGCACACACACACACACACTCTCTCTCTCCATTAAGATGACTGGTGGGCTGTACCGTACTGCTCAAAGGAAAAGATCCTACACTAAGGCCCCCTGCACACTGTACATTCACAAGAGCTAGCCCCCCAGAATCAACGATGAATGCAGTTTCCTGGTGGGCTTCTGATACCGGGACTTAACAACAAGTGAACAGTGACTCAGCACTGAAGATGTTACAAATAGGATGTTAGATGATGGTTGCAAAAGACTTGGGGACAGTGAATAGGCCAGATTATTTAACAGTTACAGCTACATGCCTACAAGTAGGATGTACAGCACAACAGATTCAATGAGGAGGACCGAGGTAGGTGTATAACAGACGGAGTTAACAGGATGTGGGTGGCTGTATCCTGATACTGTTCACAGGATACTGGCGGGTTGTATAATAACTACAGCTAACGAGAGACAGGTAGGACACAGAGGGGAATGGCTGTAGCTAACAGAAAGCGTGGCATGCAATTTCACTTGAGGTTATTAAGGCTGAGCCATTCTCTGAGCAATTACATCAGTATGAAAGGACTGGAAAGGCAGAAGCTCAGGATACTGAAGGAAAAGACCATTATCATGCAGGGCTATGGGAAGTAAAAGGATATGTCTAATTGGTTTTCTGGAATGTAAAGGGATAATCAGAACAAGATGCAGGTCTAAGGCAAAACTTTGTTTAAAAAGTAACATTGTAGAATGTTGCAGCCACTATGGAAGAGTATAGAGGCTCCCCAAAAAGTCAAACATAGAATTACCACACACATACCCTAAAGAATTCAAAGCAAGAACTAGAAGAGATATTCCTACACCCAAGTTCACAGCAGCACTGCTCACAACAGCACAAAGGTAGAAGCAACCCCAGCATCTGAGAGATGAATGAATATACAAAATGTGGCCTATATATAAAATGGAATATTAATCAGCTTTAAAAGGAGAATTCTGACACATGCTACGACATGGATGAACCTTGAAGACATGCTAAATGAAATAAGCCATGCACAAAGGGACAAATACTGCAAGATTTCCACTTATCTGAGGTACCTAGAGTAGTCAAATTGACAAAGACAAATAATACAGTGGTGGTTTGCCAGGGGTTGAGACGAGAGGGGAGTTAGTGTTAAATGGTTACAGAGTTTTAGTTTTGCAAGGGGAAAACTGTTCTGAATATGGATGGTGGCTGCATTACAATGTGTGTGTACCACTGAACTGTAGACTAAAAATCATTAAAACAGTAACTTTTATGTTATATATTATTTACCACAATAAAAAAATCTACCCTGAGTGAAAGAAGACATCAACAAAATAATACACGCTGTGTTATTCTATTTGTATGAAATGCAAACTGATTTATAGTAACAAAAAGCATGTTGGTGGTCACCTGGGGCTGGAGCAGGAGGAGAAACAGATTACAAAGGGGCTCTTGGAATCTTTGGGGATAATAAAGATGTTATGCATCTTGATTATGGGACTGCTTTTCAGTGTGTATACAACTAGAAAATACACTCAATGGATATATTTTATTGTGCATAAATTATTTCTCAATAAAGTTTTGCCATTCTAAAGGTGTTTTAGGAACATCAGCAAATCACAGACTTGCAGTGCTATGCTGCAATGTCCTAGGCTATCTATGCCCCCAGTGTATTCAAATTCAAATAGTAGGAAGATGCAATTCATTTTTACATGATGCTTAGTCTTCAGTCCCTCACCTCCCCAGGAACAGAAGAACTTGCCATGTGTGGGACTGAACACTGGGCTGCCCTAATAATTCTTTCTTCTATTGGACCCTCTGAAAAAGATGACCAGAGAAACTCTCTTATCCATGCAGATTCATTCAGCTGCTGAATCAGCACAAATCTCTAACCTGGGGAGGAAATCAATCCTTCTTAATGGGAGAGGAGTTAGCTGAGCTGCTGAATTGTGGATGAGCTATCACTTTTCCCATCAAAGGCTCACTCTGCTGTCAGGCTGGGCAGCACTGCTGAGCCTGTGGCCGCCATCTTGGCTCTAACGAGGTCTTTTCAAAGCCCACACCCCACTCTTGACCATTTTTAGGAAAATGGCTGGTGAGCAGAATATGAACAAACTGCATGATGCCTTCTTCTCATCCTTCCTTCCAGGCAGCCAGAACCCTAGTCTCTGTCCACACGTGAGTAGTTTACAAAGAATATGCAATCTGCTATACAGTTTACAAAGAACACACAATCTTGGTGAATTCGCACAACACTATGAGATAGAAATTACTAACCTTTACTAATATTCTTGCTTGAAGCTCTATTGCCTCAAAAGTGTCCAGAGACCACAACCCAAGCCTAGGTGGTCTGGTTGAATCCTGCTTGGAGAACAGTTTGAAGGACCTGCATCTGTCCTTTAGCTTTACCTACAATTATCTATCATTTCAGTTCAGTCAGCCATGAAATTAAAAGACGCTTGCTCCTTGGAAGAAAAGCTATGACCAACCTAGACAGCATATTAAAAAGCAGGGACATTACTCTGCCAACAAAGTTCTGTCTAGTCAAAGCTATGGTTTTTCCAGTAGTCATGTATGGATGTGAGAGTTGGACGGTGAAGAAAGCTGAGCGCCAAAGAACTGATGCTTTTGAACTGTGGTGTTGGAGAAGACTCTTGAGAGTCTCTTGGACTGCTAGGAGATAAAACCAGCCCATCCTAAAGAAAATCAGTCCTGAATAACATTGGAAGGACTGATGCTGAAACCAATGCTTTGGCCGCCTGATGTGAAGAAGTGACTCACTGGAAAAGACCCTGAACTGGGAATGATTGAAGGCAGGAGAAGAAGGGGATGACAGGATGAGATGGTTGGATGGCATCACCGACTCAATGGACATGAGTTTGAGCAAGCTCCGGGAGTTGGTGATGGACAGGGAAGCCTGGCGTGCTGCAGTTCATGGGGTTACAAAGAGTGGGACACGATTGAGCAACTGAACTGAACTGAACTGAGCTTCCTCCCTCCATCTACTCAGGCAAGTCCTCTAGCCAGAGGCTTTGACACCCTGTTGCCTGTTGCCCCTCCCGCTCATCCCCTGCTCAGTCATTACCTGGCTGGGTCACAGTTCTCCTGAGGGGTGAGGAACATTGTGAACCTCTCTGCTTGGCTCTTGGGTCCCTACAGCTGGACAGATAGACTCTCACTTTCTGGCCCCATGAACCAGCAATGTCACCCACTGACTCTCAGTCATTCGAAGAAAGGGAAAAGAGGAGTTTCCCATCTTGAGCACCGTTGTGCTACAAAGGAAGATGGCTCTCACCTCCCTGACAAGCTAACCTTAGCCGGAGCCCAGAATACAAATGTGGTGGCCCTGATCACCAAGGACCACCAACATATCCATCCATATCCCTGGGATGCAGGTGCACATACAACATCCCACATCACCATCCCAGTGAAGACGGATGTGCGAGTGAGGATTTTCAGCCTCCATAGCGGGGAAGGCAATGGCACCCCACTCCAGTACTCTTGCCTGGAAAATCCCATGGACGGAGGAGCTTGGTGGGCTGCAGTCCATGGGGTCGCTGAGTCAGACACGACTGAGTGACTTCACTTTCACTGTCATGCATTGGAGAAGGAAATGGCAACCCACTCCAGTATTATTCTTGCCTGGAGAATCCCAGGGATGGGGGAGCCTGGTGGGCTGATGTCTATGGGGTTGCACCGAGTCGGACACGACTGAAGCGACTTAGCAGCAGCAGCAGCAGCCTCCATAGAGGGCCTTTGTGAGTGGGCAGGCTTGGAGGATATCCAACAGAGAAATGGAATGCAGAAGTGACTCTCAGAGATGCTGCAGAAGACAGAGTCATAGGATGTGGTGACTGATGGATTTTGAGGCCAAAGAATATATTCCCTCTCCCTGACCCTGCCCACTGCCTCAGACAGTACCCTCAGGACTGACACCAGTCGGTGTGTATCACAGAGACTGTGTACCTTATGTTAATAGACAGAAGGGCTACTCTACTAGAGAGTAAACGCCACGGTCCCAGGGTCCCCTCAGGACCTGTTCTCTAATATAAATAACATTGGAAGGGGTAAAAGCTGGTTCTGTAGGGGACACTAGGAAGTGCTCTAGCACTTGATCACCATCTTTTTTTTTAATTGGAGGATAATTTCTTTGTAACGTTGTAGTAGTTTCCGCAGTACAACAATGTGAAATCAGCTCTAAGTATACAAACATCCCCTGCCTCTTGAGCCTCCCTCCCACCTTCCCATCCCACCCCTCTGGGTCATCACAGAGCACCAGGCTGAGCTCCCTTCGTTATCAAGGAGCTTCCCATTGGCATCTATTTGACGCACAATAGTGTGTATGTATTTCAATGTGACTCTCTCAATTTATCACGCCCTCTACTTTCCTCACTGTGTCCACAAGTCTGTTCTCTACATCTGTGTCTCTGTTCCTGCCCTGCAAATAGGTTCATTGGTACCATTTTCCTAGATTCCATATATATGTGTTACTAAATGATACTTGTTTTTCTCTTTCCGACTTACTTTGCTCTGTATAACAGGCTCTAGGCTCATCCACCCCAGTTCAACTGACTCAAATTTGGTCACCATCTCTTTGAACTGACTGGTTTGTACCTGTGCCTTTCCATCTATTAGATATTTTGAATCCCAGCCCCATACCCTATGTGTTTGTGTGTGTGTATACATGTATATATTGGTCTGCCTTGGTGCCATTTTCTACTCTGAGAACAGGGGAGGCTGAGTGCTTTTTTTCCTTTGAGAATGAGCTCGTACATCAGACTGGTTCCAGGGGGCTGGCTCAGGATCTGAGAAACAGCAGGGCACTCTCTGCACCACTGTACCGGCTTCAACCACCGTCGGTTCATTAATTATTCAGAAGGACTTTATGTGCTGTCTTCATTCAAACAGCCCGCTCCTGACAGCGCTTGATGTTTAACAACACTCACATCTGATGGGGGAGAAATAATCAGGGGCTTTGGTAGCTTTATTTCGGTAGCCCTGGCCTAGAGAGCATGTGGAGCAGTTCATCAAATGGTCCTGCACTTTCAGACCTTCCTTCACAGCTCAATTTAGAGCTTTCATCTGATAAATCTACAGGGCAGGAGCCTTTCCCTGTCCACGGGCTACCTTATTGAAAGATACACAGCAGGACCACAGCTGCCCAGTCTTCCAGGTCTGTTTTCAAACCCGTGAGACTATGGACAGGAGGTCTGAAGAAAGGCTCTTGCTACTCTAGGGCTAGAGGAACCATTTCTTACCTTCATGTAATTTATAAACGTGGGCCTCAAACCCAGCTTTTGAGGCCTTGGTGTTTTTCCAAAAAAACCCAAAAAAACCACTGAACTGCTTCTTTCACACCCTCTCATGAAAAAGAACTACATGGATCTAATTTGTTCAAAACTGAAACATGAAATCCTAGGGCTGGTTCTCAAACATGAGCCACACTGTAATCACCGGGAGGGAGTGTTAGAATGCAAGGTCCCATCCCCCAGAGGTTGTGACCCAGGACGTCTGGGTGGGCCTAAGATCTGCGTTTCTACCAGGATCCCTGGTGACGTGGACGCTGCTGGTCCAAGAGCCAGCCTCTGGGCCCACTGTTCCGGGGGACTCCTCAGAGGGCTGACTCTGCAGAGGGCCTACCGGTGGTTCACACTGAGCAAGGGGACATACAGGCACTGGGCAATACAGGTCACCAGGGCCTTTGCGGGAGGCATGCCACACCCTCACAACCACCCTTCAAGGAGGTATTATTAGCCCCACTTCATGGAAAGGGAAACCAAGGTTCAGAGAGGCAGAGCAACTTTCTCAAGGTTTGAAAGCTAAGGGGTCACCAAGTCACACTTGGGGCCCGGGGCTGTGTGGCTCCGGGTGTGCTTGGCTGCCTGCGCTCCGAAGCGGTGACGGGCCTCGGACCACGTTCGGAGGAGGCTCACACAGAGTCCCGCTTCCCGGCCTGGTGCCTTTAACTCTTCTGCCTCCAAATCTCATTTCATCCCTCTACTCATGGCACTAAGGAAACAGGAAGCGGGAAGCAGCAGGCTTGTATTGTCAGGCATCATCGTCACTAACTTGCTTGGTCATCCCCTCTCCTGGGGTTCCTCAGTTTCTCCATCTGTGTAATGGGGGGAACAAGCCTAGAGGAACATGTTTGCATCCTTTGTCATGGCAACTGCTAATTCAGACCAGGGCCACTGAGGCGCATGCTCCCAGGGCCTGGATGGGCTTTTGTTAACACAGTCAGAGCCGTGGTTATTTGATCCTGGTCACAGGCTGAGCCTCCACAGGGCATCCAGCAGGGGGACAGGGAGGAAGGAAGGGGTGACTCTGACTGCCCCCGGGGGCCTTCCTGCCATCCCGAGCAAGAGTCGTTTGCTGGGTGCGCCGTGTGCACACTTTAACTGGCACGGACAGCGGTCTTTAATAAATCACACTGTTCACACTCGATTTCACATCTTGATGAAGCCAACCTGCGCTGTGTTTTTCATCTTGCCCACCTCCCAGCCCAGGCCCTGCGGGCGGGTACTTACTGCCATAAAGCAAAACCATTTCATGTGAGATTGAGGAAGTGGGGAGAACAAACCGGAGCCGCTTCATCTTATCCTGACAGTGCAGGTAGAAAGACATGCCAAGAAAATACACATTTTCTCTCTCCAGAACCAGATGGGTGGGGGCCCGCCTGCCAGAAGACCGTCCCTGCCACCGCTGCCAGGGCCTCCACTCCGGCCGCCAGGACCAGAGGCTGCCGGGTCGGACCACACTCCCCAGCCGCTTCTCTTCCTTAACGTGTTCTTTTTTTGTTTTTGTTTTCAAACAGCCTATTTCGGGCTACTGTTCATCATTGATTCACAACCACGCCACCTAACACAGTGGAGACGGCTCAGCAAATGAGCTCCTGGAAGCTGCCTCCCGAAAACAAAGGGAAGTGGACAGTGTGGGGCAGGCTCCCCGCCATACGGCCCAGACAACCACTCACCCACCCGGGCAGTTTTCTAAACGGTTTGACAGTCTTTCTTTTTTTGACCATGCTGGCACGGCATGTGGCGTCTTAGTTCCGCAACCAGGGGCCGAACCTGTTTCCTCTGCAGTGGAAGTACAGGGTCTGAGCCACTAGACCACCAGGGAAGCCCCCAGACCAGCACCACCACCACCACCACCACCCCCACCCCCGGCATTTATGAAGCACTGACTGTGTGCGCAGCATTTAGACAGGCAGCCTGGACATGCGTCACACTGAGCTTCATCTGAGGCCTGTGAGAATATGCGCCCAGAGGCTTAAAAGCACGCTCAGGGCCCCTGACTCCCCACCTACCCTTGAGATGCGGCTCTATGGCTCAGCCTCTGGGAAACCCAGAGGGCAGAGACAAGAGTCTCAACACCTGGGTCGCGGGGACGATGGGCTGACGCTAATAAGTTGACATGGCTCTAGGATGAAAACGGCTAAGCTTTCACGGGTTTTGTTTTGCCTTCTAATCCAAGTATGCACACATGGGACAGTGGCAGTCTGGGAACCATGTCACAGGGGCACGGGGTGGCAGACCTGGCACTGTTTCTCTGGAATCACAGAGATTCTGGAGAAGAGACGAGAAGTACCTGCAAATATAGAACAGGTCTAGCTTTAGAAGCAGGATGGAGGGGTGGGGGGTGGGCAGGGGAGGGCCACTCTGCAGGCAAAGAAACTGTCTAGCAGCTGAAGCCCTTCATCCCTGGGATGGCCTCAGGACACCCTGAGTGTCCCCGTCGCGGGAAAGGCAGCAGATGCAGGACAGGCCACGAGGCGATGCCTCTTCTGGACTGGAGGTGGAGCAAGTCTGAGGGTCTATGAACCTTTCTTCCCAGGTCCCTGGGATCAGGGCATCCATGGTTAAAACAGTCACTGAATAAACATACCTGGGTGCCTGAGTCCTTCTGAGTACTCAGTCACAAGACTCTCAGATCCCTGATCAAAAATGACAGTTGTTGCAAAACCCCCAATCCAAAAACCCTAGGTATGCACATCTGGCCTCTATTTCCCCAGCCGTGGGCCATGCAGCCGATGGACAGAAGTGCTCACAGTCGAAGCATCATCTACACTGGCGCAAGTGCCCAGGAGAAGAGATGCCTGGCAGGGACTGGCTGAGAACACCCAGACGTCAACAAAGGACAGCAGGACAGGAAGGCCACCCCAGTCATCCCGCTGCCTGTCACCACGAAAGGAACGTAGCGGGGGAGCTGGAAAGGGAGAGAAGACAGGACATCTACACCACACAGACCTCTGGAAGGGTGATGTCAGCACATCTCTCTGACGTGTTCCTTTCCTAAAGCCGTGGTTAGGTAAACGACCCCAAATTACTTCAATTTCTCAGCAAAGAACACAATGATACAACCAAGCTCCCGGGGGAGACGGCAGCGTCCCTCCCGGGGTTCTCGGACGCCACCGCGGGTTAGACGCGTCAGCCGCCCCCAGGGAAGGGAAGGAACTGTTCTTGCCTGGCAGAGCTGGCTTTGTTCTCCCCTCACTGCTCCCACTCACTGTGGGCTGTGCTCAGCTCCACTCTGAGGAAGGGATCCGACTGAGCGCAGGAGGTACCGTGGAGCAAAGAGCTTGTCTGCGGACCGTCCTGAGTGGCTGCTGCTTTCCATCCAGGGGCCATGCCTGCCCTCCCCCTGCCCCTGCCTGGTCAGAGGCAGGCTGGCTATGCCTGGGATGCTGTCAGTCGCCAGGATGCAGTTTCTCTCTGTGGGTACTGAGCCCAGAAGTCTGATCTCATTGTGTGTGAAGGCTCAGCTGTGTCCAACTCTGCGACCCCGTGAACTGGAGCCCACAGCAGGCTCTTCTGCCTATGGGACTTTCCATACAGGAATACTGGAGCGGGTTGCCACTTCCTTCTCCAGGGGAATCTTCGCCAACCCAGGGATCGAACCTGCATCTCCTGCATTGCAGGCGGATTCTTTACCACATAAGCCATCGTCTCTTTAGTGCTGACTTTAACCACTGGAACTGCCTCTTGCTTCTTCTGACATATGGGCGAAGCAGATAGCTATCGGGAAGCCACCGTAAGGCCTAGGGGCTCAGCTTAGTGCTCTGTGATGACCTCAAGAGGGGAGGATGGAGGAGGTGGGAGGGAGGGCTGAGAGAGCGTGGATATATGTATACATGTAAGTGATTCATGAGGTTGTACAACAGAAACATTGTAAAGCACCTATACTCCAATTTTTTTTTTTAAAGGAACTTGACAGAAGACCAAAGCACGAAACAGCTCTGAGATGAGTTGGGAAAAAATGCGGCTCCAATATTCATAAACGGTATTTGGGAAAGGCATTGGCATTGTTGCCACTGGGGTGCTGGTGTGAGGAGGGCTGCAGGGAGCAGAGGCGAGATGAGCGCCCACGCTCCAGGCCTGCGCTGGTGGCAGTGGGGTCCACAGGTCCACACCCAGCCAGCTGGCTCGGGGCGGGGGCAGGCGGCAGCCTGCTCACCCCACAGGAACACGGAGCACCTGGGCGGTCCTGACAGAAGGCAGCCCTGGGAAGGGCCGGCTATGGACTGAGTGAGCCCGGGCCCCGCCTCTGCTAAAGAAGCATCAGCGCTTCCACAGGATGGGGCAAGAGCTCATAGGTCGCTGTTCCAAGGAGGGAAAAGAAACACAGAAAGACCCCATAGGGGGCCCTCCTGTCAAACCCATACACCCTGGAGACCCTGGGCGCTGCTGCCAGTGAGCAGAGAGGCATTGAGCAGCCCCACCCACACACGGCTGCTCTTCCCCGGCAGGAGTGCAAGGTCATGGGAGTGTAAGGCCATGCCCTGCAAGAGCATGGGGCAAGCACAGTTGCCACAGTCACTGTTGCTGTCACCTCAGGCCACGTGGCCACCAGGGGCTATCGAGGGGGACGAGCGATCAGCCTGAGAGTGAGAGAAAGTACCCACATGTGAATGTCGACTCAGGCAAGGCAGACCCATTCTAGGCACCATATTTTACAAAAGACACTGTCACGCAGAAGCCACTTCAAGGAGGGTCTGGAAGGGCTCCTCAGTGTAGGCACGCTAATAAGTTAAAGTTTAGCCTGGAAAAAGGCCACGAGGCCACGTGGAAAGAGAATTAATTAGACTCGTTCTAAGTCACTCCAGAAGACAGAACTGGAGCCAAGAGATGGAAGTTAGGGGCCGATTTTTGGCTACTACCCAAAGGAGCCTGTAACAGTTACACGCTCCCCTCCCTGGATTCCCATCCCTGCCGGCATTCAGAAGATGGTGCCTCGGATGGGAGATGAAACCAGATGACCTCCCCCACAAGGCACCTTCCAATTCTTAGAGATTGTTACTGTTCAGTCGCCCAGTCGTGTCCGACTCTTTGCGACCCCATGGACTGCAGCACGCCAGGCATCCCTGTTCCTAACCATCTCCCAGAGTTTGCCCAAGTGCATTGTATCAATGATGCCATCCAGCCATCTCATCCTCTGACGCCCTCTTCTCCTCCTGCCCTCAATCTTTCCCAGTATCAGGGACTTTTCCAATGAGTCAGCTATTCACATCCGATGACCAAAATACTGGAGCTTCAGCTTCAGTATCAGCCTTCTAGTGAATATTCAGGGTTTATCACCCTTAAGATTGACCGGATGGATCTCCTTGCAGTCCAAGGGACTTTCAGGAGTCTTCTCCAGCACCACAGTTCAAAGGCATCAATTCTTTGGCATTCTGTGTTCTTTATGGTCCGGCTCTCACAACCATACGTGACCACTGGGAAGACCATAGCCTTTACTATGCGGACCTTTGTCAGCAGAGTAATGTCTCTGCTTTTCAACACACTCTCTAGGTTTGTCATTTCTTTCCTGCCAAATGGTCAATACTGAAATCGAATTGATTACATTCTTTGTAGCTGCAGATGGAGAAGCTGTATACAGTCAGCAAAAACAAGACCTGGAGCTGACTGTGGCTCAGATCAGCAGCTTCTCATAGCAAAACTCAGGCCTAAACTAAAGAAAACCAGGAAAAACAATAGGCCAGCCAGGTATGACTTACATAGATTCCCGTATGATTTCGCAGTAGAGGTAACGAACAGATTGATGGGACTAGGTCTAGTTAACAGTGTGCCTGAAGAACTATGGGCAGAGGTCCATAATATTGTATAGGAGGCGGTGAACACAACCATCCCAAAGAAAAAGAAAAGCAAGAAGGCTAGTGGTTGTCTGAGGAGGCTTTACAAATAGTGGAAGAACGAAGAGAAGCGAAAAGCAAGGGAGGGAAAGGTACATCCAATTAAATGCAGAGTTCCAAAAAACAGAAGAGACAAGAAGGCCTTCTTCAAAGAGCGATGCTTAATAATAGAAAGGGGAATGACTAGAGATCTCATCAGGAAAACTGGAAACATCAGGGGAGCATTCCACCCAAAGATGGGCACAATAAAGGATAAAAATGGTAGAGACCTAGTAGACGCTGAAGAGATCAAGAAGAGATGGAAAGAATACATGGAAGAACTGGATGAAAAAGGTCTTAATGAACCAGATTACTACACAACAGTGTGGTTAGTCACCCAGAGCCAGACATTCTGGAGTGTGCAATCAGGTGGGCCTTAAGAAGCACTGCTGTTAATAAAGCTAGTGGATGAGATGAAATTCCAGCAGAACTCTTCAAATCCCTAAAGGATGATACCTTCAAGGTTTTGCACTCATTATGTCAGCAAATCTGGAAGACCCAGCAGCGGCCACTGGACTGGAAAAGGTCAGTCCTCATCCCAATCCCCAAGAAAGGGTGGTATCAAAGAATGTGCTAAACCATCGGACAGTTGCACTCATCTCCTGTGTTAGTAAGGTCATGCTTAAAATCTTACATGCTAGATAGGCCTCAGCATTATGCGAACCAAGAACTTGCAGATGTCCAAGCAGGGTTTAAAAAAGGAAGAGGAACTAGAGATCAAATTGCCAACTTTCACTGGATTACAGAGAAAGCAAGGGAATTTCAGAAAAACATCTATCTCTGTTTCATCGACTACGCTAAAGCCTTTGACTATGTGGATCATGACAAACTCTGGAAAGCTCTTAGAGAGATGGGAATACCAGACCATCTTACCTGTCTCCTGAGAAACCTGTACGCAGGTCAAGAAGCAACAGTTCAAACCCTGTATGGAACAACGGATTGGTTCAAGATCGAGAAAGGAGTACGACAGGGCTGTCTGCTGTCACCCTGCTTGTTTAACCTATATGCTGAGCACATCATGAGCAATGCTGGGCTGGATGAGTTACAAGCTGGAATCAAGACAGGTGGGGGAAGTATCAACAGCCTCAGATATGCAGATGATACCTGTATAATGGCAGAAAGTGAAGAGGAACTAAAGAGCCTCTTGATGACGGTGAAGGAGGAGAGTGAAAGAGCCAGCTTAAGACTCAATATTAAAAAAAAAAAGTAAGATCATGGCATCCAGTCCCATTACTGCATGGCAAATAAAAGTGGAAAAGGTGGAAACAGTGATAGATTTCCTCTTCTTGGGCTCCAAAATCACTGCAGACAGTGACTGCAGCGATGAAATCAGAAGACAAGTGCTTCTTGGCAGGAACCGTAGAGATTACAGCCCTGTAAAATTCAAGTCTTCAAATCCTCTTCCCCTCCCCTTGCCCCAGGAAAGGTACAAAGACTGAAGTTAGACCGAAAGACCACTGCAGTCAGGAGTGGGGAGAGAAGGGTACCCTGTCTGGGCTGGAATCGGAAGGCAGTGTTCTATCAAACTCTGGAAACGTCACCAGATGTTCTTAGTGAGGGGCTTACGAAAGTATTTACCTGACATATAAAGTGACTCACACAAATCCGCTGTCCTTGTTTTAGGAGTAGCAGAAGAAAATAGTCTGAGAAAGCTCTGCTCGAAACTTTTTAATGAATGGCAAAGGTTAAACCCTACTATCAGAACTTTATAAAAAAGAGATAATTGATATAAACAAATAAAAATAAAGTGACTCAGACACTCTTTTCATTACAGAGAACAACACTTTGTGCCTTAAAGATGCACACTGTGTTCCCCTCAAGCTACTCACTCTGGCCAATTAGCCCTGAGGTGGGGGTCTGCCTGGAACCGCAGCCCAGCACTGCCCGGCTCCAAGCCCAGGCTTGGATGTGCCCCTTGCGGCCAAGGGTCCCTTCTGGCACCCCACTCACCTGGGCAGCCTGGATGTACCTCAGTCCATGCAAGCCTTGGCAGGGAGCAAGCCTTCAGCAGTCTCACAGGGGATGCTCACAGGCTAGGTTCTCTTCCTCCCCTGCCCATCCGCTCAGAATCACAGCTGAAACCAGTGTTTTAGGGGGCAGAGAGGACAGGACAGGGCTCTGCTGATGGGGAGCCGAGGAGGAACAAGGCAAGGGCAGCCTGGCTCTCTCGGGGATGTTAGGAATTAACAAATAGTTAGCTGTAGTCCCTGATAGCTCAGCTGGTAAAGAACCAGCCTGCAATGCAGGAGACCCCGGTTTGATTCCTGGGTCGGGAAGATCCCCTGGAGAGGGGATAGGCTACCCAACTCCAGGATTTTGGCCTGGAGAATTCCACGGACTATAGTCCATGGAGTCACAAAGAGTCGGTCGGACACGACTGCTGAGCGGCTTTCACTCAGCCGCAGTCACTAATTAGATTTGTGCACCCTTTCCCGCTGAGTCCTCTGGGCTTCCTGCTTAGCCAGCAGGAGGGGTGGGAGGCTGGGCTCCTTCGGGGAAACTCGCCCCACTGTTTACTCTCTTCCCGGTAGTCTTTCCACGGGATTAGTTGTCGGCCTCCAGGGAAGGGATCTCAGCTGCTGTGCTTTCTGACGCGATTCTGTTTGTGGTTCTGTTTGTGACCTTGGAGCACACTATTACACTCCAGACTCCTTGCCGAGTTCCCAGCTGCTCCTGCGGTGTGGGTCAGCTCAGGGCGTGGAACCAGCCCGCCAGGCACTTTCTCGGATTCCTCTACAGGGACAGGGTGGCGTCTGCGAGAGTCAGCTCTACGGCGTGGATCTGGACTTCCCTCCATCTGACCCATCACATCCATCCAGTCCTTCCAAACTTGTGTCCCAGCCACAGAGCTGGTGATGCAAGACAGGACTGTGATGGTCCCCTCTCCGGATCTCCCATGATACCCCTGGGTGGAGGTCTGAGCTATAATGCTGGCATCTTTCACTGCACCTCCCTCCCCTAGGGGGCCGCCCTGGGTCCCATTTGGGAAGATTTGGCTCCATCCTTACTGTAAGGGCTGGGAAGAATCCGATCATAAACTAATCATCCTTGAGACTCACCATTCAATACTTATGGAGCTCTTACTACATACACACTGGGTGATGCCAGCGATGCTGGAGACATTAAAAGGCTGACTTACAGTTACAGACACAGGAATTCCGTGTAAAAAGATGTCATGACCACAAGGTGTTTCCCAATGTGGAAGATGTTTCTGTGAGCTGGACGTCATGTTGAGGGCTCAGTAAAATGGTAGGGGAACTGGCCTCTGTGCTCAAAGAGCTCAATTCTGGAGAAGAGGACCCAGAGCACAGCCTGACTGTGATGTGTGCAGGAGCAGACAGGGCAGAGGAAATGTGGACTGCCTGGATTCTGACCATCACCCCTGTCTGCACCGGAAGGGCAGCCACGGCAGGCTGTTCCACTCTCCTAAGCACATGCCTTCCGGTAATTTCCAGCCTCTGGATAAACCCTCCCTCAATGGAAGAAGGCCTGCCCTCCAGAAAGACTGTCTATCCAGCAAGACTTAGAATGGATTTTCACCCCAGATTTTAATCTGTTCGTTTTTTGACCAGGTAACGCACAATTATAAAATTCAAACGTTTCAAAGAGTAAGCAGGGAAAAGTAAATCTCCATCTTCCAACCTCCATGTCCAGTCCATCTAACCCCTCTCTCCCTAGAAGATCTCTTCTCAGTTCCGTGTTTCTACTCCCAGGGATAGTCTATGCACACAGAAGTATAACATACATATCCATACATACACAAACACATATATACACAAATATTTTAGATGTTTTTCCTTCTGAAATATATATTATCTTGAACACAAATACTACATGCACTGTTCATTTCCTTATTTTTTAAGATTTTATATACTGGGGATTGTTCCGTGTAGGTACAGGTAACATCGTTTCATCCTTTTTAATGGCTGTAGAAATTCCTGAATTTATGTACCATAATTTAACTGACTCCCTCTGATGGGCATTAGGTCCATTCTAATTTTTGCTATTACAAACAATGCTGCAATGAATATCTGTGTATAATATTTCATTTCACATGTATAAAAGTGTATCCTGAATGACAAATCCCTAGAAGTAGAATGGCTGGCTCAGTTTTGGTAGATATTTCCAAACCATTCCTTACAGAGGAGTTACCATGAGCTAAATATATGAGGTTAAATTTTTTGATCTTTGCAATCTAGAGCTTATAAGTTACATTTCCCCATGTTGAGGTTGATATACAAACACTGACTCCTTATATACCTGAAATTAATATAATTTTATATGTCAATGATACTTCAATAACAAAAAGTGAGGTTGAGCATCTTTGTTTTAGAGCCATCTGTGTTTCCTGTTTCTGAGAACTGTCTACTCAAGTCCTTTTGCTACTTTTCTACTTAGTGGGTGCCTTTTTCCCTCAGATCGTAAGGGTGAGAGTGGTTATTACTATTGCCCAGCCTGACAGGTGTTCTGCAACCATCAGCAAGTGTGAGGTCAAGGGTACTGAGTCGGTGGGAAGCCGGCCACAGGCAGGGACAGGCAGGGGGACAAGCTGCCAAGATGGGAGGAGCCACCCTGCGCACTCCAGGGGCTCCCGTGCTGGGATGATGGCCAGAAGAACACGGCCGGCACCAGCTTCTGTCTTCTACAGCAGCTCAGTGGTCCACTGTTTCTGAATCTTTACTAAGTGAAGAAATCAAGACAAATTTCATTACTACTACACATCATCATCTCTGCAGAGGGTGCCCAGTGAGCCAGGCAGGAAAGGCTGTACACTTCTGTTCTCACTCTACTCGGCCCTTCAGCCGGGAACTGGAACAAGTCTTCATTAGCCTGCCTGCTACTCCTTTTTCCCCTCCCTCCAGCCTTTTCTTCCTTTCCTGCTCTCTCCCTCTGTCTCCCTCCCCTCCCCTCTTTTCCTATCCATCTCATCCACTGCCTACTTTAATATTGAACTGGGGGGCAGGCAAGGCTTAGCTCTGAAGCCTTCTCTCATGCAAATTTCCCAGTGTAGCTGGGCGACTGATGTGTGTGTACTAAGTTGCTTTAGTCGTGTCCAACTCTTTGTGACCCTATAAATTGTAGCCCGTAAGGCTCCTCTGTCCGTGGATTCTCCAGGCCAGAGCAGTGAAGTAGGTGCTCACTTTGGCAGCACATATACTAAACTTGGTATGATACAGAGAAGATTAGCATGGCCCCCACACAAGGATAACATGCAAATTTGTGACACATTCCACATTTTTCTCAAAATGCATGAAAGACCTAAGTATAAGACCAGAAACTATAAAACTCTTAGAGGAAAACATAGGCAGAACATTCGATGACATAAATCAAAGCAAGATCCTCTATGACCCACCTCCTAGAGTAATGGAAATAAAAACAAAAGTAAACAAGTGGGACCTGATTTAACTTAAAAGCTTCTGCACAGCAAAGGAAACTATAAGCAAGCTGAAAAGACAACCCTCAGGATGGGAGAAAATAATAGCAAATGAGACAACTGACAAAGGATTAATTTCCAAAATATACAAGCAGCTCATAAAGCTCAATAACAGAAAAATAAACAATGCAATCAAAAAGTGGGAAAAGACCTAAACAGACATTTCTCCATGGCAAACAAACACATGAAAAGATGCTCAACATCGGTCATTATTAGAGAAATGCAAATCAAAACTACAATGAGATATCACCTCACACCTGTCAGAATGGCCATCATCAAAGTCTATAAACAGTAAATGCTGGAAAGAGTGTGGAGAAAAGGGAACGCCCTTGCACTGTTGGTGGGAACGTAAATTGAAACAGCTACTATGGAAGACAGTATGGAGATTCCTTAAAAAACTAGGAATAAAACCACCATATGACCCAGCAATCCCACTCCTAGGCGTATACCCAGAGGAAACCAAAACTGAAAAAGACACATGTATCCCATTGTTCTTTGCAGCACTATTTACAACAGCTAGAACGTGGAAGCAACCGAGATGTCCATCGACAGATGAGTGGATAAAGAAGTTGTGGTACATATACACAATGGAATAAAAGGAATAAAAAGCCATAAAAAGAAATGCATTTGAGTCAGTTCTAACCAGGTGGATGAACCTAGAGCCTTAATACAGAGTGAAGTAAGTCAGGAAGAGAAAGAGAAATATCATATTCTAACACATATATACGGAATCTGAAAAATGGTACTGAAGAATTTATTTACAGGGCAGCAATGGAGAAACAGACATAGAGAATAGACTTATGGACAAGGAGAGAAAGGGGGAGAGGGTGAGATGTATGGAGAGAGTAACATGGAAACTTATATTACCATATGTAAAATAGATAGCCAATGGGAATTTGTTGTATGGCTCAGGAAACTCAGAGCTCTGTATCAACCTAGAGGGGTGGGATGGGGAGGGAGATGGGAGGGAGGGTCAAAAGGGAGGGGATATATGTATACCTATGGCTGTGGATTCCTAGTCTGAGTCCAATAAAATTGACTGTTTATTCTTCAAAACACACACATACACACACACACACAACATTTGAAAAAAAAAAAAGAATAGTGGAGTGGGTTGCCATGCCCTCCTCCAGGGGGTCTTCCTGACCCAGGGATCGAACCTGTGTCTCTTAAGTCTCCTACATTGGCAGGCGGCTTCTTTACCACTAGCACCACCTGGGAAGCTGTAGCTTGCTTCAATTCCAATTACTTAAACCCTCCTCAGCCCTTGACAGGTCTTCCTTCAGTTCTGAGCCAGTCCCAATGGATGGGCGCCAGGATTATGTAAATTAGCCTCACATACACTATGCAATGGGTCCTGTGCAAGGGCTCTATCTGGGCTATTGTAAGACTTCCATCTCCTCCTCACTACACCAGCCCCTTCTCTGGGTTTCCTTTACTGCCAACCAAGCCCTGGCCTAGAGGTTACCAAGTGGTCCAGGTGCCTGCTTTATTACTGTGAAAGCTGGGTTTCTGCGTTCCTCTCTAGGATGGTCCAGGACGGATCATTAAGCTTGTTTTACTCCGTAATTCTGAGCAATATCTGCCAGAATAGAGGAGGAAGAGGGGAGGATGAATGGACTCCTTCCTCTTTCCTGTTCTCGTCAGTATCTCTCCAGCACCAGAAGGCAGCAGCGGCTCCAAACTCCAACTTCTACTGACACTCTCAACCTCAGCAGCATCTGTCTCCCTGAAGGTCTAAGAACCAGCCACAGCACCACCTGGTCTGAGGTTCAATTATAAGCCAGAGGGCAACCCTCCAAGATCTGAACACCGGCTCCCAGGTGCCTCTTCGCTGAGCTCCCACAGTCCAGGGATCCCACCTCTCCCTTTGTAATTCCCCAGCCCGAGGCTTAGTAGCCACTTTCTATAGTGGCTCATATCTGGGTTATTCCAGGGTCCCTTGTGGCACTTTTAGTCTTCTAATATGTGTGTAACTCTGTATTAAATTCCTCTGTTTGAGATATCAGGCATGATCTCTATTTTCCTGACTAGACCCTGACTCTGTGCATCACTTAACTCCCACTTTTAGTCCCGAGCCTGATGAGTGCTCCCTGTGTAGCAGTAAGACCAGGGAAGGAGAAAGAATAATCGTGTGAGCCTGGAGAGATGAATAGGGGAGATAGCCGTGCACAGAGGAGGGGCTCGCCCTTTAAAGAGAATCAGCTGTAGAGTTCTCACCCAAGTGTTATTTCTTATAGTGAATTATCTTCTCGTTCTCCTTCTGCATTCATAATATGAGAATATGTTGTTGTTGTTGTTTAAAAAAATAATTTTGGCCCACCTGGATGAACTAGAGAAGGAGTGTGCTATGAAGCAAATAAATTAATAAAGCACAGGCCTGCCTAGTGACCACATACCTCCAGCTCACTCCTACCTTCTTCATCACCTTATTAAGGAGAGAAGGGTTTGACAGCTTATCTTGTCTAAATTAGTAGCTATACAGGGATATCCAGTTGATCTAAAAAGAGATCAAAATGCCTTTTGTCCAGAAATAAAAGCAAAAATAAACAAATGGGAACTAATCAAACTTAAAAGCTTTTCACAGCAAAGGAAACCATCAACAAAATGAAAAGACAACCTTTGGAATGGGAGGAAATATTTGCAAATGATACAACGGACAAGGGTTTAATAGTATCTCAGATATACACACAGTTCATACAACTCAATATCAAAAACTAAGCAACCCAATCTAAAAATGGACAGAAGACCTAAACAGACATTTCTTCGAAGAAGGCATACAGATGATCAACAGGTACATGAAAAGATGTTCAACATCAAGAATATCAACACAGAGAAACGCAAATCAAAACGACAATGAGCTGTCCTCTCACACCCATCAGAATGGCCATCACTAAGAAGTCTATACATAATAAATGCTGGAGAGAGTGTGGAGAAAAGAGAACTCTTCTACACTGTTAGTGAAAATGTTAATGCAACCACTCTGGAGAAAAGAGGCTCAGACGGTAAAGAATCTGCCTGCAATGCAGGAGACCCAGGTTCAATCCTTGGGTTGGGAAGAACCCCTGGAGAAGACTGGCAGACTACAGTCCATGGGGTCACAGAGAGTCAGACATGACTGAGCATGCACGCATGTTCACTGCAGCACTACTCACAACAGCCAACACATGGAGGCAACCTGAATGTCCATCTACAGATGAATGGATAAAAAAAGATGTGCATGCAAGTACACAAGGGAATACTACTCAGCCATAGAAAAGGATGAAATAATACCACTGACAGCAACATGGATGGACCTAGAGATTATCATTCTAAGTGAAATTTAAGTCAGAGGAAGGTACTTATCATACGATATCACTTATATGTGGAACCTAAAATATGATACAAATGAACTCATTTACAAAACAGAAACAGACTCACAGGCATAGAAAACAAACCTCTGGTTACCAAAGGGGAAAGCAGGTGGGTGAGGGGTAAATTAGGAGTTTGGTATTAGCAGATACAAACTACTGTATATAACATAGATAAAGAAGGTTCTACTGTAGAGCACAAGGAACTATATTCATTATCCTGTAATAAACCGTAACGGAAAAGAATATGAAAAAGAATAACTGAATCAGTTTGCTATATACCAGAAACTAACACAACACTGTAAATCAACTATACTTAAATAAAATGTTTTTTAAAAACCACAACAAAGTATCACCTCACACCTGTCAGAATGGCTATCATCAAAATGCCTACAAATAATAAATGCTGGAGAGGGTGTAGAGAAAAGGGAACCCTTCCCTCCACTGTTGGTGGGAATGTAAACTGGTACAGCCGCTATGGAAAATAGTAGGGAGGCTCCTTAAAAAACTGAAACTAGAGCTACCATGGAATCAGGAATCCCACTACTGGGCATGTGTGTGAAAAAGACAAAACCTCTAACTTGAAAAGATATGTGCACCCCAATGCACATGTTGATCAGTCGTGTCCAACCTTTTGTGACTCCATGGACCATACCGTCCATGGAATTCTCTAGGCCAGAATACTGGAGTGGGTAGACTTTCCCTTTTCCAGTGGATCTTCCCAACCCAGGGACTGAACCCGGGTCTCCTGCTCTGCAGGCGGACTCTTTACCAGCTGAGCCACGAGGGAAGCAATATCACTTAGATGTGGAATCTAAAAAATAATACCAATGAATCTATATACAAAACAGAGAGTCACAGATGGAGAAAACTTATGGTTACCAAAGTGGAAGGGGAGGTGAGGGGAATAAATTAACAAACTATTATACATAAAATGGATAAGCAACAAGGATTTACGGTATAGCATAGGGAACTACATTCAATATCTTGCAGTCACCCACACTGATGACGGTAAATAATCTGTAAAAAAATATGTATATGCATAACTGAATTACTTTTCTGAATATCTGAAATTAACACAATTCTGTTGGCAATTTGATCTCTGGTTCCTCTACCTTTTCCAAAACCAGCCTGAACATCTGGAAGTTCACAGTTCACGTATTGTTGAAGCCTGGCTTAGAGAATTCTGAGCAATACTTTACCAGCGTGTGAGATGAGTGTAACTGTGTGGTAGTTTGAGCATTGTTTGGCATTGCCTTTCTTTGGGATTGGAACAAAAACTGACCTTTTCCAGTCCCGTGGCCACTGCTGAGTTTTCCAAATTTGCTGACATATTGAGTGCAGCACTTTCACAGCATCATCTTTTAGGATTTGAAATAGCTCAACTGGAATTCCATCACCTCACCTGATCTGCTGGATCATTGAAAAAGCAAGAGAGTTCCAGAAAAACATCTATTTCTGCTTTATTGACTATGCCAAGGCCTTTGACTCTGTGGATCACAATAAACTGTGGAAAATTCTGAAAGAGATGGGAATACCAGACCACCTGACCTGCCTCTTGAGAAACCTGTATGCAGGTCAGGAAGCAACAGTTAGAACTGGACATGGAACAACAGACTGGTTCCAAATAGGAAAAGGAGTACGTCAAGGCTGTATATTGTCACCCTGTTTATTTAACTTATATGCAGAGTACATCATGAGAAACGCTGGGCTGGAAGAAACACAAGCTGGAATCAAGATTGCTGGGAGAAATACCAATAACCTCAGATATGCAGATGACACCACCCTTATGGCACAAAGTGAAGAGGAACTAAAGAGCCTCTTGATGAAAGTGAAAGAGGAGAGTGAAAAAGTTGGCTTAAAGCTCAACATTCAGAAAACTAAGATCATGGCATTCAGTCCTATCACTTCATGACAAATAGATGGGGAAACAGTGGAAACAGTGGCAGACTTTATTTTTGGGGGCTCCAAAATCAATGCAGATGGGGGCTGCAGCTATGAAATTAAAAGACACTTACTCCTTGGAAGAAAAGTTATGACCAACCTAGAGAGCATATTAAAAAGCAGAGACATTATTTTGTCAACAAAGGTCCATCTAGTCAAGGCTATGGTTTTTCCAGAAGTCATGTATGGATGTGAGAGTTGGACTATAAAGAAAGCTGAGCACCAAAGAAGTGATACTTTTGAACTGTAGTGTTGGAGAAGACTCTTGAGAGTCCCTTGGACTGCAAGGAGATCCAAACCAGTCCATCCTAAAGGAAATCAGTCCTGAATACTCACTGTAAGACTGATATTGCAGCTGAAACTCCAATACTTTGGCTACCTGATGTGAAGAGCTGACTCATTTGAAAAGACCCTGATGCTGGGAAAGATTGAAGGTGGGAGGAGAAGGGGATGACAGAGGATGAGCTGGTTGGATGGCATCACCAACTCAATGGACATGAGTTCGAGTAAACTCCAGGAGTTGGTAATGGACAGGGAGGCCTGGCGAGCTGCAGTCCATGGAGCCGCAGAGTCGGACGCGACTGAGTGACTGAACTGAACACAATTCTGTAAATCAACCAGTTTTCAAATACAAAATAGTCCTTTTTCCAAAAACTTCCAAACATTCTGAAAGAGAGTTGTAGCTGAATCCCCTTAAATGTGTTCACAGCTGGCTAAATTCCAAAGGTACAAACAAAAGGCCTTTGTATTATTTTTGTCCTTTTAAGAAAAAAATAATCAAACTATGCTCTCCCCTTTGTTAGATCCAAGAAATGTACCTATAGTCCAACCTGTTTAATAGAATCTTTAAAAATAAATTTTAAAATGGCCTCTCTACTTCCATCCTCTCTCTAGGATGAGGAACTGCAAAGCAGAAAGGAGTAATATTACCTACCGCCATGGTTGGGCCAGTTTCAGGAGCCAGAACTCTCAGCCCCAGAAAAGGGCCCTGCTCTGGGACTCAGGAATCCTGACTTCCACCTCATGTTAGCTATTTATACTAACTTCTCTGCACCGCCTGTTTTCTTTAAAACCAGAATCATACTGACAAGATCTTGATGAGTCTCCATTCATTCATTCATTATGCTATCTGACAGCAAAATTCTGGCAAGAATGTACTTACACATCTCAAAACTTTTAAGTTCATAAAGGTTTCCTTATACCTAAAACTTGCCATTGAACAAGCCCCTTTCTGGCTTGAAGAGATATGGAGCCACAAATCCTGAATGTACTCTGCCTGCATAAACATTTTGCTATTTCTAATCCAAAACTTGCTGCTGCTATATAAACCTGTCATCTCATCAGCATTGCTGTTTGTCAACAGCACGATTTCTGGAGCACCAACCTGGATCCCCGTGCCCAGCATTTCAATGTTCTGCCTTCCCATTGCCCATAAGCCAGACAAGCTGGTTGACACATGACAGGTCAAGGTCACTCGTGAGTGACCTCCATGAGGCCACTGCCTGAGAATTTCAGGCACGAGGTGGGCTGTGTGGATGGCTCCAAGCATCCCAGCCTTGTAAGTGGAAAAATACTGCACTCCCTGCATCCCATGGTCTGAGGGTCATCTTTGTACAGAAAGGTCTACCACGGCCATGGCAGCGTCTGCCTCCAGGGACACCAATCACTGCCGGATTCAGTGTGGCTGGCACAGTGCTGGAGCTGCCTCGGTCTGACCAACACAGAACCTATCTAGGTTACTCTTTGGGAGCTGATATGAATTCATGGCTTTTTTTGTGAATTCCTTTCTAATCATGCTATGCTTAGACTCCTGGAAATGAGTCTACATTCCTAAGACCATTTAGTCATGGGGGAAAAGGGGATGCCTGTGGATGCTGGGTGGTCAGAAGGCACCAGAATGGGATTTAAATGCTATCTGAAGACAGCCAGGTGTCTAATTCTCATGTACTATATGCTAGAGTTGAATACATAGCCAAAAATATGCTAAATATCCCTTGCACCCTCCTCAAGTATTTACATGGCTGAGGCCAAGATGATACAGTTGGGCTTATTCCAAGGATCTGTATTAGTGGAAGCTGTTTTCGTATACCCCAACTGGGTTATTTAACCCAAAATTCAACGGTGGTAGATGCCTGAGTCTGAATAATTTTAAAATCATTATGCTGGGAATGGTCTTGTTTTTAAAAGGCTCAATTCTGGTGTCATTTTAATTGAACTACAAATTCCCTGAACATTTCTGCATGCAGGCATGTTAATTCAAACATTTATATTACAACCAGTTTTTGCATTTTGCATAATGCACTTTCAGACCTCTGTGCTATTTAACAATTAATCCTGCATTTTGTATTAAGACATGTGCAATACATACAGCCACTAATTTCTCTATAGAACAAATACATTCTCCCTTGGAGAAAAAAAAAAAACTGCTGGAGAATGGATGCACATGGTGGTATGCATATCAATCAGCTTGTGGGGCTTTACACATAATGCATATGGATTTAGGGTCTTGGGATAATAACCCGATAGCACTGAATAAGCAGAATGGGTATTGAGGGCAAAACTGAAGACCTTTACTGATGAGTAATGAACCCAGAGGAGTGAAATGACAGCAGAAAAAAACAAATAGGGGGAACACTTTCCCCACCTCCACACCAGGTAGACAGCAGGGGAGAAAGGGCCTGAGTCATAAATGCACAGCTTCAAATCCCAGCCAAACGTATGCTGACTACGTATTCATGACAGTCCTCTGAGATCAGCACAGCAGCGTGCAATTTGCTTGAATATTTTTATCTGTGGTTGCCCCACAGAGCACCAGCAACCCTCTGCAAAAGTGGTTCAGGGCTGAGAAATGTTGATGCCGCACATGCACCAAGGAGGTAAGAGCTTTACTGCTCACACAACGAGGATTCTGCGGGAGAGCAGGCACCCTAGCCATTCTGCAGTTGCCTAGACAAAGGGAAGGACAAATGGCTTTGGTTTCCATTGGGCCTCCCAGGTGGTGGTAGCAGTAAAGAACCTGCCTGTCAATGCAGGAGATATAAGAGACATAGGTTTGATCCCTGGGTCGGGAAGATTCCCCTGGAGGATGGCATGGCAGCCCACTCCAGTATTCTTGCCTGGAGAATCCCATGGACAGAGGAGTCTGGCAGGCTACAGCCCATAGCGTCACAAACGGTCAGACATGACTGAAGTGACTCAGCACGCACACATGTGGTTGGGGCAGGGCTAGGGTGGATACCGGCTGGGTTTACATGGTTTGAACTTGCTGCCAGCACCCAGGGAAGGAGAGTCTGTTTTCTTGTTGGTTTGCCCAGAGATGGCACCCAAGGGGATGAAGGAGGGTGGGGCGTGAATTTTGTCAGCAGTTAAACACCAAAAACGGAGCCAGAATGTTTATTATAATCTTCCTACCTTCGACCTGTCATTTGGGATTTAAAACCCTACTCTGAAATTTACCTACTGTGTGACTCAACCTCCTTAAACTCTCTCATCAGTAAAAGTTGTGTAACATTTACAGTAAATGACGTCACACATGTCAAAGCAAACTGGCCCAGCGCCTGCATATGACAGATGCTCAATAATTGTTTCTGAACCTCAATCTGGAAATTTGAGGGAAGAAAAATCTGTTTCCTTTACATAATACTATCTCTACCTTCAGTTTGTGTTCTTATGAAAACCAGAGTGAGTCCACCAGCTCTAGTAAAGACTCCTGAAACTATTTACCAGACTCTTTGGACAGCAAGGAGATCAAACCAGTCAATCCTGAAGGAAATCAACCCTGAATATTCACTGGAAGGACTGATACTGAAGCTCCAATACTTTGGCCACCTGATACGAAGAGCTGACTCACTGGGAACTACTGAAGGCAGGAGGAGATAAGGGGGACAGAGGATGAGATGGTTGGATGGCCAACTCAATAGACATGAGTTTGAGCAAATTCCAAGAGATAGTGAAGGACAGGGAAGGCTAGTGTGCTGCAGTCCCTGGGGTCACAAAGAGTCGGACATGACTTAGACAATGAACAACAAAAAACTGGGATAAGAGGTGAGAAAAGGTGAGTAGAAGGGGCTATAAGGGTGGTGGTGGTGAAAGGGTCAGTGCAGAGGGTGACATCCCCAAGAAGTATCACAGAACATATCTGCCTGAAGCATCTCTGCTGGTCAGTGACAGGTAGGCGTCCAGGAAAGACAAAGTACACCTTACCCAGTGGGGTGGGTGAGGACAGGAAATGGCGCTATAGGTTGAACTGTAGCCCTCCAAAAGACATGTTTAAGTCTTAATCCCCACTGTCCCAGAATATGGCCTTATTTAGAAATTCAGTCTTTGCAGAGTAATCCAAGTCAACTTGTAATCAAGTTAAGATGAGGTCATAGTTAATTGGAGTGGGTCCTAAATCCAATATGACTGATGTTCTTATAAAAAGAAGAAAAAGAGACACCAAGACAGATGGACAGTCAGGGAGCCTGCCGTGTGATGACAGAGATTACCGTGATGCCCTGCCAGCCAGGGGACACCGAGGATTGCCAGCCACCACCAGGAACAGACGAGGAAGGACTCTCCCCAGGGTCTCAGAGGAGCATGGTCCAGCTGACACCCTCATTTCAGACCTCTGGCTCCGAGAATTCAGAGAGAATAAATTCTGTTGTTTAAGCCAACCTGTGTGTGGTACATAAGTTCTAGGGACCTATTGATAATATGATAGAGGAAGAAAATCACCTGTTACTTTCACTTTTTTTCCTTCTTTGAAGATTTGAATGTGTAATTTTACTCAAGATTGGGACAACTGGGGATGCTTTCATTTTTTGGTTTCACAATAATGACCCAATTACCTTTATATAGTGCCAATTACCCTTTAATTCCTCAAAATTATTTTAAATATAAATGAGATGTTTTATATAAAATATCTAGGGTTTGGGCTTATACTAATTTTTATACTCCATGGTTAATAGTATAAAAAACTCACAAATTGAAGATAAATGGCGAATTTCTGCAAGATCTGTGAGCAAAGACAAAATGTTAACAATGATTATTTCTGGGCTAGTGGAAACTGTCAGATTTCATTTTCCTGGGCTCCAAAATCACTCTTGGACAGTGACTGCAGCCATGAAATTAAAAGATGCTTGCTTCTTGGAAGAAAAGCTATGACAAATCTAGGCAGAGACATCACTTTGCTGATAAAGGTCCATCTAGTCAAAGCTATGGTTTTTCCAGTAGTCATGTGTGGATGTGAGAGTTGGACCATAAAGAAGGCTGAGCGCCAAAGAATTGATGCTTTCGAACTGTGGTGCTGGAGAAAACTCCTGAGGGTCTCTTTGACTGCAAGGAGATCCAACCAGTCCATCCTAAAGGAGATCAACCCTGAATATTCATTAGAAGGACTGATGCTGAAGCTTAAGCTCCAATACTTTGGCCACCTGATGCGAAGAGCCGACTCAATGGAAAAGACCCTGAAGCTGAGAACGACTGAGGGAAAGAGGAGAAGGTTATGACAGAGGATGAGATGGTTGGATGGCATCACTGACTCAATAGACATGAGTTTGAGTAAACTCAGGGAGATAGCGAAGGACAGAGAAGCCTGGTGTGTTGCAGTTCATGGGGTCCCCAAGAGTTGGACATGACTTACCAACTCAACAACAATAATGAGATTACAGGTAATTGTTCTTTTTTTGTAACTTTTAAAATTTCCTCATTGTAATAAAAATATATTTCCAAAAGGAACATACTTTACTTCCCAGAGATACTATCATTTTCATAAAAGTAAAAAAAGTTAAGATTCAGTGCCTTGTCTTAATGGGTTTTTGTTTTGACTTCTAATCCTGGGGCTTGGGGATGTGTTCATAGCCTGCTGATTAGGCCTGCAAGGACTGGATTAGGGCATGCAGTGGCAGGAACATCCTTGAGAAACTGGAAAAAATGAACTTATTCTGCCAGCATAAGAGGCTCAGACCAGAGAGTGTGAGGGTAATCTTTTCTGATTTCATATAATAACATGGATAGTCTCATTCTCAGGAGTTTTCACAAACAAGCCTTCAAGTCCAGCTGCTTGTAAGTGTCTTTGCAACAAAAATCAAACATATTTAGTAAGAGTAAATAGAAAGCTGACGTTCTGCAATGACCACATAAACTTACTTACTGCCTCTGTCTTCTGCTACTTACTAAAATTACACTATCAGCCACAAGACTTAGAAAATAAGACATTACAGTCTTGGCCCAAGAAACAAACTAACCATCGGACATCTGATTTATGACAGACTGCAATGCACATCAGTGGGGAAATGATCTTTTCCATCAGTGTTGCTGCGTCAATCAGATATTCACACAGAAAAAAATATGCATCCCTATCTCATATCACACACAAAAATTAATTCTAAATGGAGATCTAAATGGGAAAAGTAAAAAAGTACAAGTTCTAGAAGACAATATAAAGTGATACCTTAATGATCTTTAGGTAAACAAACATTTCTAAATGAGGACACAGAAACTACTAACAATGAAGGAAAAGACTGGTAAACAGGACTTAATGAAAATTAAAAACTTCTGTTCATCAGAAAACATCATTAAAAGGGTAAAATATGAAAGCTACAGATGGGGAGAACATATTTGCAATACATAAAACCAACAAGAGACTCTCAACCTGGAGCATTTAAAAATGCTTACAAATCAAGGGGGAAAAGGCAACTGACTCCATTTTTTTTTAAATAGCCAAAGACTTCTAATGGTATTTCACGAAAGAGAATATATGAGTGGTCAGTAAACATATGCAAGGATATTTACACTTTAGTCATCAGGGAAATGCGAGCACATTCACGATGAGATAACACAGACACACATAACACACACGTAGTAGAAGAGTTAAAATCAAGAAGATGGACAACTCCAAGTTTTGAAGAGGATATAGAATCACTAGAATCACTTGTGTACATTGGCTAAAGAATAAATTGGTACAACATTGGAAGACTGGTGACTTCTACTGAAACCGATCATATACATATCCCAAGACCCAGCAGTTTCACTCCTGGGTTCGTACCCAACAGAAATACGTACATATGTGTAGTCAAAGATCTGTACAAGATTTTTCACAGTAACATTATTTGTAATAGCCTCCAACTAGAAACAATCTTAAAACTCCATCAACAGGATACTGCATCAGCAGATCACGAGTTGTGGTCTATTCATCCAATGAAATATTATACATCAACAAAAGTGAAAAGACTATTGCTACACATAATGATACCGATGAATCTCTCAAACACAGTGTTAAAAGAAGACACAGAAGAGAAATGCAGTCAGGTCTGTTGAAACATGATAAATGTGGTCCTAAAAGTCACCACTATGCAAAACCATGCAATTAACATCATAGGGCCTAAGGAAAAAAAACAAAGGGGCATAATACTCAAAAGCCTTGCCCCAGTAACACACATAAGACAAAGAAAAAGACAGATATTTAATCAAAGTGGTAGCGTGGTTTTATACATGTAAAATCGTTAAGAAATGTGTTGATCCCTGGGTCGGGAAAACTCCTTGGAGTAGGAAATGACAACCCATCCCAGTGTTCTAGCCTGAGAAATCCCCTGGACAGAGGAGACTGGCAGACTATAGTCCATGGGGTTGCAAAGAGTCAGACACGACTGACTGATGGAGCACACACGCCAGCACATACACACACAAATGTTAAAACAAACAGTACTTCAGGTTTACAAAGATCTTAAGTTTGCTTATGGAAGTAGGTGTCAGAGGGGTTGCAGCTTGCAAGTTCTTACCCAGTGGTGGAAGGAGGGTCATCTGACATTGGATGGGGTGTTTTAACAGCAGACAGGGTAGCTGGGCATGGCTTGTAACAAGCTAGATGAACTGAGGTGGCTGGTAGAGCTCTGAGGCGTATGCCTGTTGTGTATTCCTCCTGGACCCAGCTCAGCTGGGTGCAGTTTTCTGCACTCACCTAGCATTTCTTGAGGACAACACTGTGCATAAGCAAACAATTCCATTATGCTGAAGTTGTTCCCTAATGTATCAGTCATGATGGAAATTTGCATTCCCCAAACAAGCATTATAGCAGAACTGATAGTATCTTATTCTTCTATTTAAATAAGGGTCAAACACAAGCAAAATTAATCTGCGACATAACACATCAGGATGCTGTTTACCCTAGAGCAGCTTGTGACTAGGAGGGATCACAAGGAGAAACTTCTAGAGCACAAGGTACTGGCTAAACAGGTATGTTCAGTTTATAAAAATTCATCCTGCTTTAGTGTATGTTTAAGATTCATGCACTTTAATTTACATACATTATAGTTTTAAATAAACGTTCAAGAAAACTTTATAAATTGAAAGACAGAATCTACCACTTTTAGGAAGGCTTCCTGGGCTTTTAGGATAAGTACTGAAATTTTCCTGCCCCGTTGGATAGACATCCATTTCCTCACAAAACACACTAAGGTACACTAATCATTGATACTCATGTCACATTTATACAGCTCTTTTCATGCAGTATTCAGTAGTTTATACTCATACCTTGAAGAATAACAAAGTAGGATCCCTAAATTATCAACTCCAGACAGATACTTTAGCAGAAACATCAGCATATTCTTAGCAATGTGATGTGAAAGTAGCACTGAAGAAGGGGCTAGATGACATGGGTTCAAGTCTCAGCTCTGCCATTTTCTAGCCCATGGGTTTTGGCAAGTTATTTCACCTAAGTTCTAGTTTTCTCACCCACTGAATAAGTATAATAATTCTGTTCAATCTGTATTACAGGACTGCAATGCAAATGGCAGTGCTTTGCAAAATGTAAAGAGATATACATATATAAGATCTCAATACAGTATTTTCTCTCTCATTTTTAACTGAAATTTAGCTTGTGTGCGTGTGTGCTCAGTCACTTCAGTCGTGTTCGACTCTCTGTGACCCCATGGACCATGGTCCACCAGGCTCCTCAGTCCATGGGATTCTCCAGGCAAGAATACTGGAGTAGGTTGCCAGCTCCTTGTCCAGTAATAAAGTATGAAGTGAGTGAAGTCACTCAGTCGTGTCCGACTCTTTGCGACCCCATGGGCTGTGGCCTACCAGGCTCCTTTGTCCATGGGATTTTCCAGGCAACAGTACTGGAGTGGGTTGCCATTTCCTTCTCCAGAAATTTAGCTTAAGCCTCCTCCTTCCTTGCTGGTGTAAGTCAACGATGTTGTGGACATCAAAATTCCAAATAACAAGGGTGGCTGGCATTAGCCTTGATTTTTAATACAGCCTCCTATGTCATGAGGGGTTTCACAAAGGTATTTTGATGGTGATGGTAGTGAGATATTTGATGCTCTGATGGATTAATGTCTTGATCAGGAAAACATGTGTCCACACAGCATTTGGATGTATGTACAGATCTAGAGGCAGTGTAAAGCTTCATGCCCACCATGTTGGAGTCCATACTCAGTTACCTGTGTTCAGAGAGAAAAGTTTTCATTACAGCTAACATTGCCCCCATTCCATTTCCCCTGACCTCAGTTCATTCTCTTCCTAAGGCCCCCCCCCGCCACCATCCTGTCTCCTAAATTTTGAGTTTGTTTTTCCTATCAAATCAAGCAAATTGAAGAGGGTACAAAAATCTGATATCTAAAAACTATGCCTCTAAATACAGATGCTGATTATTTTAATTAATAGATCATCACTGGGTATGTGAATGTCTCCTAGAGCTGCTGGGTTCTTATCTCCTCCAGAATCTCCAAGCTCACTATAAATTCTAAGCCACTAAACTCAGTGGGAGGGGGTCACACATAGAACTACGCTTGCTGCTTCTTAGCCGTAGTGCAACTCTTCCAAGTTTGAAGAGAAGGACACTGCAAGGGGAACTAGAAATTTCCCAATTGCTAACCAATGCTGGCATTAACAGGTCAAATTATAATAGTATTTTAAAGGTGACATAAAGAGCATTTCAATTAGAATCATTAGGAGTGTTCATTAAAATACATATTTGGGGTGCCACCCCAGACCTAGTGAATCAGAATCTCTTACAGAATCTCAGGGTCATGCATAATAAGCTTGTCAGGTGGTTCTGATGGGCAGTAATGTCCTGAAACAACTGTGCTGGAGTTGGGCGAGAGGAAGGCTGACATCACACTGACTAATGATGACACAAAGGGGAGCAATCTCATTAAGAAAGCTGTGCTAGACCAGGTCAACCTTGAAATCACTCAGCGTTGTGTTAATAATGAGAAGTGCAGCAAGCAGGCATCCGACCTGCACTGAGCCAGAGCCAGGAGCCAGCAGAGAGTGTCATGCATATTTAACACTGAGGTGTCACAGCAGATAAACAAAACCAGAGAATGTCCTACACACCATTCTGAGGACTTATCAGAAGGTGAGATGTGACCCACGTTTCCTACCATTTCAACATGTCCCTGGCTACATATCAGTCTCTACACTCTCCCTACATCCATGCATCCATCTGTTTGCCAGATGGATTGATAAAGAGTTATTTCCTCTGGAGAGCTTGGAAAAGTCACCTTATGCTAGGCAGTTGCAAAGCATAAGGACACCAGAAATACCAAACTAACATGATGAAAGTCAGGGATGAGAATGATTCCTGGACTTGAGCAGATGACCAATGAATTTTTTTTTTTTAATAGAGTGAGCAAGGAAGGAGAAAATCAGATAGGGTGGGATAAGAGGATGGAAGAAAAGGTAGATAGGTAAATGCGTGGACTGATAAAGAAAGGACAGACGGATGGACACACAGGGGTAAATGGATGAGTGGAAGGACAGATGTCTGGAGGAAAAGATAGGAGAATCGTGTCAGATCAACTATCTTTTATATCTAAACTATTTTAAACAGACTTATTGAGACATAATTGAAATACCACACAATTCACCCATGCAAAGTATACATATTAATAATTCCATGGCTGTTCATATACTCAAAGGAATCACCACAATCAATTGCAGAACATTTCATCACCCCACAAAAGGAACCCCATGCTCATTAGCCATCACCCTCCAAACTCCCATTCCTCCTAGCCCTAACATATTTTTGTCTCCATAGATTTGCTTCTGCTGAACATTTCATATAAATGAAATCATACAATATGTGGTCCTTAATGACTGGCTTCTTTTGCTTATAATAAATTTTTCAAGATTCACCTGTGTCATAGTATGAATCAGTACTTCATTCATTTTATTGCTGAATAATATTCCACTGTATGGATACTGTTGTTGTTTAATCGCTAAGTCATGTCTGATTCTCTGTGACCCCATGTACCATAGCCCACCAGGCTCCTCTGTCCATGGGATTCTCCAGGCAAGAATATTAGAGTGGGTTGCCATTCCCTTCTCCAGGGGATCTTCCTGACCCAGGGATCGAACCCGTATCTCCTGCATTGGTAGGCAGATTCTTTACCATGGAGTCACCTGGGAAGCCCTCCATTGTATGGATATACCACATCTTATTTATCTATTCATCAATAGACATATGGGCTGTTTTTACTTTTTTGGCTGTTGTCAATAATTTGCTATGAAAATTCATGTACAAAATTTTTGGTGTGGGTATATACCTAGGATTAAATTGCTGAGCCATATCAGAGAAGGCAATGGCACCCAACTCCAGTACTCTTGCCTGGAAAATCCCATGGATGGAGGAAGCATGGTAGGCTACAGTTTCGCTACGACTGAGTGACTTCACTTTCACTTTTCCCATTCATGCACTGGAGAAGGAAATGGCAACCCACTCCAGTATTCTTGCCTGGAGAATCCCAGGGATGGCGGAGCCTGGTGGGCTGCTGTCTATGGGGTCGCACAGAGTCAGACACGACTGAAGCGACTTAGCAGCAGCAGCAGCATAATGTTCAGCATAAGCAAATCTATGGAGACAAAAATATGTTAGGGCTAGGAGGAAAATTGATGCTAATAATGGGGTTCCTTTTGTGGGGTGATGAAATGTTCTGTAATGGATTGTGGTGATTCCTTTGAGTATATATGGAAATTATAATATATATACTTTGCATGGGGTGAATTGTGTGGTATTTTCAATTATGTCTCAATAAGTCTGTTAAAAATAGTTTAGATATAAAAGATAGTTGATCTGACACGATTCTATGTTTAATGTTTTTAAGTCCTACTTATTATTTTTAAAATTTTTACTTATTTTTTTTTTTTTTTTGGCTGCACTGTGTGGTATGTAGACTCTTAGTTCCCCAACTAGGGATTGAACCCACACCCCCTGCAGTAGAAGCACAGAATTTTAACTGCTGGACCGCTAGGCAAGTCCCCATGCTGAACTTTTTGAAGAACTGCCAGACTAGACTCTAGAGCATTTGTTTTCTACGTTATATTCCCACAGGCAGTGTATGAGGGTTTGGATATTTGTACATCCTCTCCAACACTTATTTTCCATTTTTTATCTGTTATTACAGCCATCTTAGTGGTATCTCATTGTGGTTTTATTTTGCATTTTCCTGATGGTTAATAATTTTGAATATCTTGTCATGTGCTTGTTGGGTATTTGAATATCTTCTTTGGATAAATGTCTAATCACCTTTGCCAATTTTAAATTGCTATGTGTCATTTTATTATTGAGTTATAATAATTCTTTACATACTCTTGACACAAATTCTTTATCAGATATATGGTTTGCAAATTTTTCTTGTATTTTGGTTGCATTTTCACTTTCTTGATGTCCTTTCAATCACAAAAATTTTTTATTTTGATGATGTCCAATTGATCTTTTTCTTCTGTTGCTTGTGTTTTTGGTGTCATATCAAAGAAACAATTGGCTAATCCAAGGTCACAAAGATTTATCCCTATACTTTCTTGCAAGAGCTTTATAGTTTGTGCTCTTACAATTTAGGTCTTTGATGCATTTTGAGTTAATTTTTATATACGGGATGAGGTAAGAGTCCAACTGCATTCTTTTGCATGTGGTTATTTTTGATAGAAGAAATATTTTTGATAGAAGAAAAAGGGGCCATGTGAGCAGAATGATGTTAATAATTTTACCAATATTACTTCAGGAGCAAAGGTAAAGAAACAGAGGGAAAATGTGTACTGGCCATTCCTTCTCCAAAATTCAGAAATGAATCTATGTGAGCTACAAAAGGGCTTCCCTGGTAGTTCAGCTGGTAAAGAATCCGCCTGCAATGCAGGAAACCTGGGTTCGATCTTTGGGTTGGGAAGATCCCCTGGACAAGGGAAAGACTACCCACTCCAGTATTATGGCCTGGAGAATTCCATGGACTGTATAGTCCATGGGGTCGCAAAGAGTTGGACATGACTGAACGGCTTTCACTTAACCACCAGGTGCTACAAAAACAGTGGATAGACTTCAAGTATTTGCTGTCCTTGACTCAGGGGCCAAAACTATTAAACTGCAAAAATATGAGGACTTAGTGGCTCCCTAAAATCTTCCGTGGGAGAATTCTGAAGGTCCCTTCTTCCGTCTCTCCTGCTCTCTGACACCAGGAGCCCCTGTCATTTGTCACGTGGCTGGCCTCCCTGTTCCGAGTACTGCTTTCCTCCAAATCAGTCCCCACATTACTTCTACAATATTTCAAAAATGAGATCTGTGCCACTCTATGGCCAAAGTCTTCCTGGGACCCAACCCTATTTTCAGCCTATTAAGGTTGAAGCCCACGCTCCACCGCATGGCAGACATAGCCTTCATCACCTCGCTTTCCAATTACCTCTCTGGCATTCCCTGGTGCCATCAGCCTATTCCCTGACATCAAGCTTCTCATCTTCTCCTGCTGTGATTCTAAGATGCTTGCAGTTTCCTGGATGTGCAATATTATGCTTCCATGCCTGTGGGTAAGCTGTCCCCATCCCCCAAGTCTGATACTTACTCATCCGTTAAGCCCAACTCCATGTCACCTCCTCCATGGTGAATTTCTCACCCAGAAGATAAAGTTAACCCTTCTCCTCTCTGTCTCCAAAGCACTGTGCCCCTAAGCACTATGTCCCAAAGCACTGTGAAATATTTTGCCATATTTGCTTTTCACTGTATCCCAAGCATCCAGCACAATGACCAGCAGGAATACAGGAAGGCCCTTTCCTTAAAGTAATTTTCTCTGTTAAAAAAAAAAAAAAAAAAAAAAACCTTAGCCTAGGGACTTCCCTGCTGGTCCAGTGGTTAAGATTCCATGCTCCCAGTGCAGGGGGCCTGGGTTTGATCTCTGGTCAGGGAACTAGAACCCACATGCTGCAACTGAGAGAATGGATGTTTCAATGAAAGATCCCGCATGCTGCAACTAAGATCAGGCACGGCCAAAATAAAAAAAATTTTTTAACATAAAAAATAAAAATGATTTTAGCCTTATCCAGACTCATCTGACCACTGTGCCTTTTTCCTGAATCAAATAGACAGAGAACCTTTTCACATGTCTTATTTTCTTACTATGCACTTTTGCTTCATTTAATAAGATCCTCCCCAGGATAGCACTTTTTTACAGCAAGGCAAAAAGTAGGACCCAACCCCTCTAGCCACCTTGTTGAGGCAGCCATGAAGTGAGAAAAGTAATCAAGAGGCAAGCCTCAAAAATGAGAAAGTAAGTGACAGGTAACTGTGGACACAAACAGAATGATAAGACTGGAGCAGAAAACCGTTTTATTATAAGTTATCTGGTTTCTTCTAGCTTAGGAAACAATGACTTTCCAAGGGAAGACATGGCTCCAAAGACAGGTCTGTGTGACTACCATTTGTCTCTATCTGTCATTTGAAAGTCAGCCAAGTAATAGCACTCATTACATTATCTGACATCTTTTTGGTCTTCTGTGACTGACAGCCCTTGGGATACAAACAACAGATGTGCTCAAAATCCTTCTTATATAGGAAACCCAACTTGGAACCAAGACAGATGAGAGTGGTTCCACTCACCCAATGTGAAGACAAATGTTGCAAAAAGGTAAATGCGGTTTATCAAGCAAAATTCCATGTTTTCATGTCATAAACCGGGTGGCTTGGCCTCCTCCAAGCAAGCCAGGGACATCTTTCTAATAATCTCTGGGAAGAGCGCTATATCCCCTAGCTCAACCCTCAGTTACTTGCTTTCTTCTCCCCCTAAAAACCGAGTAAGTTACAGGTAACTCCCTTTGGTGTATACCCTCGGCCCCTGGAAGTCTTCTAACAGCGTGCATGCGTTAAGTCACTTCAGACTGACTCTTTGTGACCCCACGGACTGTAGCCCACCAGGCTCCTCTGTCCATGGAATTCTCCAGATAAGAATACTAGAGTGGGTTGCCATGCCCTCCTCCACGGCATCTTCCCAAATCAGGGATCAAACCCGCATCTCTTACACCTCCTGCATTGGCAGGCAGGTTCTTGACCATTAGCGCCACCTGGGAAGACCTTTCTAACAGCAAAGGAACACAATCACCATTTAAAACAGAATATTTGATTTCCCTTTTATTTTACGGATAATCTTCTCAGTTTTTTTTTTCTCCAAGGTCACATGAAAATGCCACCAGAAAAATACATAAAAGTCCTGAGACATGCTGCTGAGAGACCTAAATAGGGCTAAAATTAGCAGCTGCCTCCTTCTCTGGGCAAGAGCTGGCAGCAGCTGGAGTGAGACAATACCCAGAGGGGAACAGCGGGGAGCAGAGAGGCGCTGTGGTCATGCTGCTGGGTGGGCACCAGGGGACGCAGGCTTCGAGCCTGGGGCTGGCTGGATGCCAGGCAGCTCCTGAGTGGAAGATCGGCCCCGCCCGCCTGCTCTGGAAGCCTTGATCTGCCAGCCTGATGTAGGGAGATGTAGACTTCCAGACCAGCTATCTCTATCTGCTGCTTCCTGTATCAGCAATGCCATGGGTTGCGGATTTCCATATATATGTCTTTTTGGAGGCACAATTCAATCCATAGCACCTCCTTTGCTATGTGCTTCTAAGTAGGTTCCCCTTGTAAAGAATATACTCTACAGCAGCAGGAAATATGGCTGGGGGGTGGGGGGGCAGGCTGCAGGAATCCATCACAGGGTCACTGCAGAGAAAAATGGTCCAGATAAGACTCAAATGCCTGTTGGCAGGAAGCTCTAACTCTCACACAATCCTGTGTGGAGCCACACAGTGCTCCCCAAACAGGATTCTGCTTTGTTTCCCTATCTTTAAGACAGTAACTAGCTTTTCTTCATAGTTTTCCTTCTCATTTACTGAGTATTCAGGGGAATACTTGACTGCTTTAGTTACACTCCAGGGAGAGGACCGCAGTGCCCAACAGAATTCCTGAGGCCAGGGAAAGTTCACCCGGATGGATTCCCCTTTCTGATCTTTACTGCAAAGAAAAGAGCCACAACCAGCCCACTCTGCTGCCTTCTGCTGCACTTCCAGCACCGCACAACACAATACATCATGACCACAGGCTCTTCCAACAGCCATTCCTGAGACTGTTCGGTTTCTTTGGTAATCCGGACAGCACGCCCAAACAAAACCATCTTTTCCCTCTGGCTTTCTTGGCCCGAGCAAGGATGATGAGTAACAAAGGGCAAGCTAGTGCAATGCCCGAGTGAGCCTGAAAGAGGCACACCCGCCACCCTGAGGGCTGGTGTCAGGTGAGCCGGAGTCCTTCACCACCTGAGCAGGTCAGGGAAAATCAGAGCAGTCCCTCCTTATATGCAGGAGACATGTTCCAAGACCCCGGTGGATGCCCAAAACTGCAGATAGTACGAAACCTCATGGATGCTCTTTTTCCCTATGCATACACACCTGTGATAAAGTTAAATTTACAAAGTAGGCACTTAATTTACAGTAAGAGATAAACAACAACTGATAATAAAATACAGCAATTGTAACAGTATACTGTAATAAAGGGCTTCCCTGGTGGCTCAGCTGGTAAAGAATCAGCCTGTAATGTGGGAGACCTGGATTCAATCCCTGGGTTGGGAAGGTCCCCTGGAGAAGGGAAAGGCTACCCACTCCAGTATTCTGGCCTGGAGAATTCCATGGACTGTATAGTCCATGGGGTAGCAAAGAGTTGGATACGACTGAGTGACTTTCACGTTCACTCACTGCAATAAAAGTTATGTGCATATGGTCTCTCTCTCTCTCAAAATATCTTATTGTAAATTTTAATGCTTTCCCCATCTTAACTAAGCATCTGTAATGCACCATGACCATAACTTCTGTAGTTTGCAGTGCAACAGCAAAACTAGCATGGATTTCTTTTTCCTTCTCCATAATTTCACATATAGAAGATTCATTCTTACTTAGAATGTAAGAAGATACATCTTACATTCTAAGATGCTCTTAGTATCTCAGCATATGATTTTTTTTCTTCCCCTATTAAGTCAAAAACTTTCATCTTTTCACTTAAAGCACTTACTGCCTTCTCCTTGGCATAACTAAATTGCCAGCATCACTACTCTTGCGCTTCAGGGCCAGTATTAAGTAAAAGGAGGGTTACTTGCACAGAGCTGACCTGGGGACCGAAACCCATACCAAGTGATTAGTAGGGACAAACTCTGCAAAGGGATGATTCATGTCCTGGGTGGGATGGAGCATGATGGCAGGAGACGTCACCACACTAACTCCAAACAGCATGCAATGTAAAACTTAAGAATCGCTCATTTCTGGAATTTTCCATTTAATATTTTCAGATCACAGTTGACAATAGGCAACTGAGGAAAGTGAAACCGAGGTGGGGGGCAGGCAGCTTTACTTGCAGAGAGACGCAGACCAGCTAGCGGCCATCCATCTAGGGGTCAGGGGGCTGGTCTATCAGCTCCAGAAACTGGATGTCTGGTCTCTTCCCCACCCCCATACTGGTAACTATCAGAAACAGAGGAACAAGCCAGGCAGCCAGGACTTTGTCTCCAACAGTGACACTCAGGGATGTTCTGTGATGAAAATGGGGGTCTCCTGTTATAGCTTAGGCCTCACACAGAAGCCACAGTGGTATAATGAAAAGCTATGGGATTAAGAGTCAAAAGGCTTCTGACTCACCTGGTTCTTCGGCTTCTGAGCTGCGTAACTATGACCAAGTTTCCTGACCTCTCTGAGCCTCGGTTATTAGTAATACTGTGTTACTAGTAATACTGGGATGATGTCTGCCTAAGCTATCTCACAGGGGGTTGTAGAAAAACCAACTGAACTAGTGCCCTGGAAATTACTTAACAAACAGTAAAGAGCTAAAATGGTAATAATGGACACTACTAAGAGGCATTAAATCATACTGAGTCAGAGAACCCAGGGAACTCTAAATAGCCTAGGCATCTATGCAAAGGAAAGGAAAGGAAAACTTGGTTAGTAGCTGGAGCTCTGGCCCCACACGCAATGTGGACTCCAGGCTGGACCACTGGGAAGCTCCTTTAAGTCAGATCAGCCTGAATGTCTCAATGTCCCAGACTTTAACAGTATGGACACCTCCCTCTCTGACACACACACACACACACCCCCCACCAATTATTTCACAGAAAGACGTAGAACTGGCCAAGGCCTTAGCTCCCAGGCCCACTTCTGCCCTTCCCCAACCAAAACCACCAAAGGGTCCAAGTGACCACATAGGAGACAAAGAAAGTCTCTGCAGGGAGAAGAGGGAGAGAATCTGGAAAGAAGAGGCCAAGGGGAGAGATGACAAATTGGTATCAGATTTCGTGGGATCATTTAAATGACCATGCTCCTGTGTCAGCTCTTCTGCCCCTCTGAATAAGCAATTAAGGTAGATTGCAAACCGTGGTCAGTCACGATCGTTCCCGCCTCCTTGGGTCAACACCCTTCACAATATGATCTTGCAGTTCTTCCTATGAGGAGATGAAATCTATTTCCTCTCTCCTCGAGACTGAGATAGTATATCACACACACTTTGGCCAAAGGATGCAGCGAGACTGATCATGGGCCAGTTCTGCGCCTGAAAAGCTTTGCACACTGTCTGCTCCCTCTCTTGAACCACTGTGACTGCCACATGAACAGGCCGGGACAGATCTGCTGAAGGGTCAGAAATCAACACAGAGAAGACCTGACTCGGCCAGTTCATCCCAGTGAAGGTCCTAGAGACACGACAGCCCAGCTAAGATCAGCAAATCCAATGCAACCACACTTGACCCACAGGTGGATGCATGCGGCTGTCCTAGATCAGCCAGACTCCAGCTGGCACAGAGATTTGTGCGTTATATAAATGCTTGTTCTCTTAAGCCACTAGGTTTTGGGGTGGTTTGTTATGTAGCAGTGGCTAACTGATACATGCTAACCTCAATCACTGTCTGGTTCACATTAATACTTCTTTTCCTTTGGGCTTGAATAAAGATGATGAGGTGGGACTCAAAGGACAGAGTGACCTTCTTTCCCTTTAGAGCAGCAGTCTTCAAACTGGGAATGCATACAACCAAACAACATGGAAAACTTTAGAAGAATGAATTTCCAGATCCTAAAAATTAATCTGATGCTAAGTTTCTCCTTGCCCTTTCTCCTCCTCTCCCTCTCCGTCTCACTCACACACACAGACACACACAGACGCATGGCTTTCATCTCACTTTACCAAAAAACAGAAAGGAGAAGCCTCCTCCCCATTCTTCTTCTTCAGGATGTTGCTCTAGGATGCAAAACCCTCAAAGGAATCAGTACAACACTTTGAGAAACTTATTTGACCACGTCTACGAAAGCTGAATATGTGCACACGCAGTGACACAGCAATCCCTCTCCAGTTATAAACCCAACAAAAATGCACACAGATCTTCCCCACATGTCACATATATGACAGTCCGTAGGACCTTACCGCTATTATGTTCAGCAACAGTAAAATGGATAAATTGTGGCATGTTCACACAATGAAACACTTTATAGTAGTAATAAGCAGGGGGAAAAAATCTATAACCACACTCCAAAATATGGATGAATCTCTCAACATAATATTGAGCAAAAAAAAAAGTGAAACAAAAAAGAATACATATTATGTAATTCCTCTCTTTGTAGAATCACCTAATATATGTATGTGTGCATTAAACAAACAAGCTACTCAAAAAAGCTATGCATTTAGATGTCAGAATAAGGCAAGGCAGTAACTGGCAGAGGTCATGAAAAGCATCCTTTAGGTGCTGGATATACGTGTGTGTTTGCCTAGAGAAAATTCTTAAGATATTAGCACTTTGCTAGGCTATATTTTAAATCCAAAGCTTTACAATAGTGGAACAAACTAGAGCAACAATTAGATAATTCCTTTCATCAAATAACCATAAATCCCTACTTCATCCATTGCAAGAGAAATTTTACTTTTTATGTTTAATATTTATCAAAAGTATCACCTTTAAGTTGAGTTATGCATTAATAAGAACTGTAATGATTACTTGACCCAGGAGAAAAATGTTTATATTTGTAGCCTTATGGTGATAGAAAAACAAACAAAATCAATGCTACAGAGAAGTATGATAGCTGAATAAGGAAATAATTGAGACAAAATCCTACAAAAGAAATGAAATAGAAATATGATATCAAGGATACACTGTGAAAGGACTTGCTCACTTATACTTTTAAAAGGATGATGGTCAGTATTAAATCACTAAGTTATTTATAGTTTATATTATTTAGAGCTATCGGTTTTACATTTAAACACCAGCATTTATAATATGACAAAAATTAGGTCTTTCATAATGATTTAAATTTACAATAGAAGGAGTTAGGTGCCAACTTTAAAAGTCACAGCAGGGTATGTAGCTTCTCAAAGTTACTTTATTAGGATGAATATAAGAAAAAAAATATATATATATATACACTAGAAAGTGATTCAGTATAAAAGCATCTCCCCAAATACCCTTCCCTTAAGGACCTGTACCCATTCATGGATCATTGTCATGTTCTGGTGAAGGGGCTTATGTAACTCAATGAAGGTATGAGCCATGCTGTGCAGGGCCACTGAAGATGCACAGGTCATAGTGGAGAGTTCTGACAGAATGTGATCCACTGGAGGACGGAGTGGCAAACCAGTCCAGATTACTTGCCGTGAGAACCCCGTGAACTGTCTAAAAAGGCAAAAAATATATGACACCGAAAGATGAGATGATGTCCCAGATCAGATCAGAAGGTGTCCAATATGCAACTGGGGAAGAGCAAAGGACAACTACTCACGGCTCCAGAAAGAAGGAAGCAGCTGGGTCAAAGCAGGAACCGTGTTCGGTTGTGGATGTGTCTGGTGATGAAAGTAAAATCCGATGCTGTAAAGAACAGTATTGCACAGGAATCTGGAATGTCAGCTCCACGGATCAAGGTAAACCAGACGTGGCTAAGCAGGAGATGGCAAGAGTAAACATCAACATCAGAAGAATCAGTGAACTAAGATGGACAGGAATGGGTGCATTTAATTCAGATGACCACTATATCTACTACCGTGAGCAAGAATCCCTTAGAAGAAATGCACTAACCCTTATAAGCAACAAATGAGTCCAAATCGCAGTACCTGGGTGCAACCTCAAAAGTGACAGAATGATCTCGGTTCATTTTCCAGGCAAACCATTCAACACCATAGTAATCCAAGTCTATCCCCCAACCACTAATGCTGAAGAAGCTGAAGTTGATTAGTTCTATGAAGACCTAGAAGACCTCCTAGAACTAACACCAAAAAAAAAAAAGTCCTATTCATCACAGGGCATTGGAATGCAAGAGCAGGAAGTCAAGAGATACCTGGAGTGACAGGCAAGTTTGGCCTTGAAATACAAAATGAAGCAGGGCACAGGCTAACAAAATTCTGCCAAGAGAACACACTGGTCATAGCAAGCACCCTCTTTCAACGACACAAGAGACGACTTTACGCATGGACGTTAGCAAATTGTCAATACCGAACTGAGACTGACTACATTCTTTGTAGCCAAAGATGGAGAAGTTGTATGCAGTCAGGAAAAGCAAGACCTGGAGATGACTGTGGCTCAGATCATAAGCTCCTAATAACAAAATTCAGGCTTAAACTAAAGAAAGTGGGGAAAATCAACAGGCCAGTCAGGTACAACTGAAATCAAATCCCCTATGAATATACAGTGGAGGTGATAAATAGATTCAAGGGATCAGATCTAGTAAACAGAGTGCCTGAAGAACTCTGGACACTATTGACAGAAGTATGGACAGAGGTTCATAATATTGTACAGGAGGAGTGAACAAAATCATCCCAAGGGAAAAGAAATGCACAAAGGCAAAGTGCTTGTCTGAGGAGGCTTTACTAAGAGCTGAGGAAAGAAGAGAAGTGAAAAGCAAGGAAGAGAGGAAAAGGTACATCCACCACTAAATGTAGAGTTCCAGAGAACAGCAAGAAGAGACAAGAATGACTTCTTCAACGAACAATGCAGTGAAGTAGGGGAAAACAACAGAAAGGGAAAGACTAGAAATCTCTTCAAGAAAACTGGAAATATCAAAGGAACATTTCATCCAAAGATGGGCACAATAAAGGACAGAAATGGTGCAGATATAATAGAAGCAGAAGAGATCAAGAAGAGATAGCAAGAATGCACAGAAGAACTATACAAAAAAGATCTTGATGACCCAGATAACCATGATGGTGTGGTCACTCACACAGAGTCAGACATTCTGGAGTGTGAAGTCAAGCGGGCCTTAGGAAGCATTGCAGCCAATAAAGCTAGTGGAGGTGACAGAATTCCAGCAGGCTATTTAAAATCCTAAAAGATGATGCTATTAAAGTACTGCACTCAATATGTCAGCAAATTTGGAAAACCTAGCAGTGGCCACAGGACTGGAAAAGGTCAACCCTAATCCCAATTCCTAAGAAGGGCAGTACTAAAGAATGCTCAAACCACTGAACAATTGCAGTCATCTCCCATGCTAGTAAGGTTACACTCAAATCCTTCAAGCTAGGCTTCAGCATTATGTGAACTGAGAATTTCCAGATGTTCAAGCTGGGTTTAAAAAAGGCAGAGGAACCAGAGAACAAATTGTCAACATTCATTGGATCATAGAGAAAGCAAGGGAATTCCAGAAAAACATCTACCTCTGTTTCATTGTCTATGCTAAACCCTTTGACTCTGTGGATCACAATAAACTGTGGAAAATTCTTCAAGAGATAGGAAGAACAGACCATCTTACCTGTCTCCTGAGAAACCTGTATGCGGGTCAAGAAGGTACAGTTAGAACCTTGTATGGAAAAATTGACTGGTTCACTATTGAGAAAGCAGTACAGCAAAAATTGACTGGTTCACTATTGAGAAAGCAGTACAGCAAGGCTGTATATTTTCACCCTGTTTATTTCACTTATATGCAGAGTACATCATGCTAAATGCCGGACTTCATGAGTTACAAGCTGGAATCAAGACTATCAGGAGAAATAGCAACAACTTCAGATATGCAGATACCACCACTCTAATGGCAGAAAGCAAAGAGGAACTAAAGAGCCTCTTGATGACGGTGAAGGAGGAGCATGAACAAGCCAGCTTAAAACTCAATGTTAAGAAGAAAAAACTAAGATCATGGCATCTGGTCCCATCACTTCATGGCAAATAGAAGGGGAAAAGGTGGAAGCAGGGACAGATTTCCCCTTCTTGAATTCTGAAATCACTGCAGATGGAGACTGCATCCATGAAATTAGAAGATGATTGCTTCTTGGCAGGAAAGCTATGACAAACCTAGACAGTGTGTTAAAAAGCAGAGATATTACTTTGCTGGCAAATGTCCATATAGTCAAAGCTATGGTTTTTCCAGTAGTCATGCATGGATGTGAGAGCTGGACCATGAAGAAGGCAGAGAACCAAAGAATTGATGCCTTCCAACTGTGGTGCTGGAGAAGTCTCTTAAGAGTCCCATGGACAGCAAGGAGATCAAACAAATCAATCTTAAAGGAAATCAACCCTGAATATTCACTGGAAGGAATGATGCTGAAGCTGAAGCTCCAACACTTTGGCTACCTGATGCAAAGAGCTGACTCATTGGAAAAGACTGTGGTGCTGGGAAAGACTGAAGGCAGAAGGAGAAGGGGGCGACCGAGGATGAGATGGTTGGATGGCATCACTGACTCAGTGAACTTGGGCAAAATTCCAGGAGATGGTGAGAGACAGGGAAGCCTGGGGTGCTGCAGTCCATGGGGTCACAAAGAGTTGGACATGACTTGGGGACTGAACAACAACCACAGCAAAGACCTGTGTTACCTGTGGTAACAGTGGTAAATGCCACCTACATTATCTCATTAATCTACACGAGTCATATGCTTCTGGTTACAAGTCACAGAAACCTAACCAAACTGAACTGTCAATAAGTGAAGGATCTGAGATTTAACTCTACTTGCAACAAATTAGCCTCCAAGTTTCATGCATGTAGGCAGAAGACATGATACTATTGGGACCAGAGATGAAGGACTTCATCACTCAGCAATAACAGTAGCCAGAGCATCTGTGCCATTTCCCTGAGCCCAAGATGCCATGATGCAACGTCAAGAGAGCCAGGTGATACCTGCATATGTAGTGGGTCATATTATAGGAGATAAACCCCAGCCATAGGAATCTAAGTATTTTATAATGGGCAGTAAGCCTTGCCTGATCTCTGCCCCAGAGGGAGATTATTTTTATTACACTGGACAATAATCAAACATCCTCTACTTCAGAGGAAGACACCATCTCCAGTTTCCAAAGATGCTTGCTATACAAATATTCTTGGAAAGAAAGCCTGGAACAGAAGCAGTCAATGGATCTGTGCATAAGACATGCAGAAACACAACACAGCCTTGGAGAATTGTCTCCCAACATGAAATGAGGAAGAAGAAATAACAGCTTTTGTAATTGAAAAGTATGTGTACGTGTTGGCTTCGAGAACTCCTGGCTCTAGGGTGCTTAAGAGTATGTTGCAGTGGCTTGTCTCAGAATATTATCTCTGAAACAGTTTCCAACATTCCATTCTACTGTCCTCAAAGTCGGCTTCCTTCTCTACTTGGCTCTCCCCTGATGGCAGCAAGAGGGCTCCCAACAGCTCCGGCCCAATAATCTGACAGCTCTGCAACAAAAGAGAGCGAGCTTCTCCTTCCTGACAATTTCAAACAAAAACTCCAACTGCGTCACGTAGGAAGGTGGACCATTAGGATGGGCCAGTCCCGCTCAGACGCAGCAGCAGCACATGAGGCAAGGGCTGCAGCTGGCCTCCAGTGCTCAAGGAATCAAACTATTCCCTTGTGCTTCCAGAGGAACCAGTCTTGCCAATGCCTTGACCTTAGCACAGCAAGCCTCATCTCAGACTTCCGGCCTCCAGAATGTGCATGAGTGCAAAGTTGCCTCAGTTGTGTCTGACTCTTCGCGACCCCATGGACTGTAGCCCACCGGGCTCCTCCATCCATGGGATTCTCCAGGCAAGGAGTGGGTTGCCATGCCCTTCTCCAGGGGATCTTCCCGACCCAGGGATCGAACCCACATCTCTTTGGTCTCCTGCATTGGCAGACGGGTTCTTTACCCCTTGCACCACCTGGGAAGCCTCAGGAACAGAAGAAGATAAAACTATGCTCTTGGAAGCCAGCAAGTTCATAATCATTTGTGACAGTGGCCACAGGAAGTGAATACGAGTGTCGGCATAATGCGAGCGGTCAGTGCCCAGTACACTGGCAAACAGAAACAAACTCAGCGGCGGGTTCTACTGCACAAGAAGATTTGCTCCCGGAGCTGAGACACCTGATGATGATGACTCTCGCTACATTCTGCCTTTTGTTACAAAAATGTTACTGATTTCCAAATTAAATATTCTTAATTTCTAACACTAAAATCTGTTCAGTGGTGACTTGAGGAGAAAATCAGGTGAAAGGGTCTCAGTGCCTGTGACTGTCAGGGCAGCACACCTCCCATCCTCAGCTGGCAGGGCAGGGGCTAAGCCATTTCTGTGCCCCTTTGGTAGTGTAACAGTAACTGCAGTAAGCAAACAAAATAATGATATAAATTCCAGGACGTGTGTTCCTTTCAGAAACCACACATGCACAGCAATCCCATGACTTTCTGGTGTGGGCCTTAGAGTACAGACTTGGGAATCCTGCTACAGATATCCTCTTATCTATCAAGTACATATAAGATTTAGTTAGAAGACAAAAGGGACTTAAATTTTTATTAAAATTATTTTGGTTTAATTCTACTACCATGTTTGTAATGTGCCTTTTTTCTATTGTGAAATAACTGACATATAATTATTGAGCTTTAATTGACATATAATATAATATAACTGATCTGACTGTAATGTGCATTTGGATCTCACACTGCCTATAAATAACTGGGGGCCAATGAGAGGTAGAGGCTTCAAATCAGTAAGAATCTAAATTTTCTTTCTCTTCAATGAACTGTGCCTAACCATACTAGTCTTCAGTTGATATTCTATCTAAAGACACTTTAAAATGTTCACAAATTCCGTAACACTCTTTTCAAATGAATTCACAAAAACTCCTAGTTAACAGGAAAAAGGGTCACATGACCTCACAGAAAGTAGGACTTAGATGAACGATGATTCAAACTCCCTTCGAGGTATCTCAATAGAAATCCTCTCAGCTTTACCAAAACCCCAGGTGCACTTCTGGATAGGAACTCCCACTCTCTGTTCCGCATGCCCTATGCCTAGTGTCTTGGCCTGAAATACTTTTAGGAAAGATGATGCCCACAACGTCCGGGTGACTATGCGGCAAAGATGAAAGAAGAAACAAAGGCACCTGAAAGTCTTGACACCCAGATTCCAAGAATGGCCTGTAATGGACCAAGGGGCAACCATAGTTAAACTGCTTAACTTATATCAACATGTTGACTTCACCACCAATACAATGGGTGGGAAGATCTTGTTCCTCAGATTCTTCAGGAAACTGCATAAGATCCAGTGGAGCAGAAGCAGAATCAATCAGAGCAATGAAAACTCCACGTCAAGAGCAGGGCTAGTGAAGAGGATGAAATAAGTCAACACAAAGAAGGTGCCTGAGACAGTGAGTGACGTGTGCTATCTTCTCTCATCAAAGATGAAATTTTAGTCCCAAGAATGTCATGAGATGTGAGGGGAATGAGTTTCTCTTTAATCACAACCTTCTAGAATTTCCAGTGCAATATCCCAACTTGGCTTTAAATGAAATGCCTGTCCACAGCCATTTGAGTCGGGAGATGAACAAACTGCCTGGACAAGCTAGTAATCAGGGAGAAAATATACTGTCCCTCTTCTGTGTCAGAGACAGCAAGCAAATATGCAGAGTGTAAAGGTTCTGACCTGTCTAAGAAAATGACTAGCTCATCTCTCATTGCAATCTGCAGGGAAAGCAACCAAATTTTCCTTGCCTTGGTATAGGGACCCTCAGGAGCTAAGTGCTGAGATGGAGTTTGCCAACCTAGATCAGGCAACAAGAAAGAGGGGAAAGTGTGTGTGTGTGTGTGTGTGTGTGTTACATGTACCCTAAGACATGTGTGTGTATAGTCAGGCAGGAGAATGGTTGATGGAAGCAAGGTCTCTACCACCACCAACAAACACAGAATCCATGGCTCCACAATTAGGAAATGATTAGCCCCTCCCCCACCATTTTTTTTTCCCAAAATTCACGCCTTCTGTTGACAGGAGTAGATGGATTTTTCAAAAGGAACACAACTCTGCACCCAGATGACACCATAAAGCTCTCAGTGCCCTTAAGGCCAGATGTATTCCTAGCACATACCCACCCCTAGTTCTAGTTCAGTCACTCAGTTGTGTCCAACTTTTTGCCACCCCATGGACTGCAGCACGCCAGGCCTCCCTGTCCATCAACAACTCCCGGAGCTTGCTCAAACTCATGTCCATCGAACCAGTGATGCCATCCAACCATCTCATCCTCTGTCATCCCCTTGTCCTCCTGCCTTCAATCTTTCCCAGCATCAGGGTCTTTTCAAATGAGTCAGTTCTTCGCATCAGGTGGCTGAAGTATTGGAGTTTCAGCTTCAACATCAGTCCTTCCAATGAATATTCAGGACTGATTTCCTTTATGATGGACTGGTTGGATCTCCTTTCAGTCCAAGGGACTCTCGAGAGTCTTCTCCAACACCACAGTTCAAAAGCATCACTTCTTTGGTGCTTGGCTTTCTTTATAGTCCAGCTCTCACATCCATACATAAATACTGGAAAAACCATAGCTTTGGCTAGATGGAACTTTGTCGGCAAAGTAATGTCTCTGCTTTTTAATATGCTGTCTAGGTTGGTCTTTCTTCCAACGAGCAAGCACCTTTTAATTTCATGGCTACAGTCACCATCTGCAGTGATTTTGGAGCCCAAGAAAATAAAGTCTGTCACTTTTTCCATTGTTTCCCCATCTATCTGTCATGAAGTGATGGGACCGGATGTCATGATCTTAGTTTTCTAAATGTTGAGTTTTAAAGCCAGCTTTATCACTTTCCCCTTTCACTTTCAACAAGAGGCTCTTTACTTCTTCACTTTCTGCCATCTGCATATCTGAGGTTATTGGTATTTCTACCGGAAATCTTGATTCCAGCTTGTGCTTCATCCAGCCTGGCATTTTGCATGATGTACTCTGCACATAAGTTAAATAAGCAGGGTGACAATATACAGCCTTGACGCATCCTTTCCCGATTTGGAACCAGTCTGTTGTTCCATGTCCAGTTCCAACTGTTGCTTCTTGACCTGCACACAGATTTCTCAGGAGGCAGGTCAGGTGGTCTGGTATTCCCATCTCTTTAAGAATTTTCCACAGTTTGTTGTGATCTACACACTCAAAGGCTTTGGCATAATCAATAAAGCAGATGTAGACGTTTTTCTGAAACTCTCTTGCTTTTTCTATGATCCAACAGATGTTGGCAATTTGATCTCTGCTTCCTCTGCCTTTTCTAAATCCAGCTCTTTTCTAAATACCCATCCTTATTGGTTGCCTTTCCTCCTCACTGTGCCCGGATGACAAAGCACTGCTGGGATGCTTAAGACACAGTTGGTTTATGGTCTCGCAGAGTTGTAATGCAGAACGTAATTCTGGAGTTGTAATGCAACAATACTTTTGAGTTACAGAGTAGTCATCAACTGCTTGTTCAAGAAATCAACTTACACTCAATGTCAACGACTTAAGGCAGACGTGAGAAAGCTTCTGCCATCAACAAATGCTTTTCAGAGCCACTGAAGTTTGCCTCTGCAAAGCATGACACAGCAGGGTCCCTTCTAAAGCTGGCTCAAGGACCAAATCCTCAGCCTGTTGAGATCCCTAAACCCAGCTAAGTTCCTGTAAATACATATAAAATATGCTTAAATATTCACATTCCTCAAGCTACTTGAAGTAAATTTCAGCAGTAAAGGTTGGAGGATTTTCCTTTAAGGCAAAGATATAGTATCTTTATTCTCCACTGAATTAAGTGAACATCACTTTTCCAGTCTCCACAGCACATATAACACTGATACAGATGGCTTGTGTGTGACATGCAGGAGACCCCTAGAGGGTCACTCAGCATTTCTATCCTGTGGCTGGCACTGCCCACTTTTAAGGACAGCAGGGCACTGTGCACAGCAGAAAGAGAAGGGTCTGGTTTTAATAGTTTCACTTCACCAACAATGTAGAGATCAGGAGAGAGCTATTTATGTAAGCTAAATATTTAGATATTTACTAAAACAAGCTTTGTAGCTTAAAGCAAACAAATCCGTGTCTAAAGCAGTGAACTGGAGATGGAGATACCAACCTTAAGACAGCTCCTCCAGGCTAATCATGAGATACTTCTAGAGACATCAGTGATCCTGGGCAAAGGCTCCTGAGAATGAATGAGGCTGTCCTCGAAGACGTGTGTGCATCCATGCCCCATTCCCTGAGGGGCACTGGTAACCTCCTCTAAGATCCCCATGCTCCTTGAGCACCTTGGGAGGGTATGGCGTACCGCTCCTCTCTGTCTCGGCAAGTCCCAGCCCATCAAGGCACAGAGAGCCCAGGGTGGTTACCCCTGAAAAAGGGCTATCTCCCCATGAAACCTGGAAATCTAGAGACTGAGCTTAACCGCTCTCCATTCTCTACAGAGAGACCTCCTCACTCTCTTTGTCCCTTTTTCCTCAATGTGCAGAGATAGGTCTTGGAAAAACAGGTCCTGATCACACAGCCAAAGGAAGCAGCCAGAGACAACTAGATGTCAAAGACCTGGCTCATCCATCAGCAGCTTCAGGTACAGCTCAACAGTCCCTCATCTGAAACCTTTGGAGCCAGATGAGTTTCAGAATTCAGATTGTTTATTATTTTAGAAAGCTAACATGATATGCCCAGCAGAGTCTGAGGAAGCATCCTATAAATGCATGAATACTTTATTGTACCAAAATATGAATATTCATACTAATCTTCTATCAGGTCAATCAGATTTGTTATAAAAAGAAATCCAGACTTCTCAAGGATAGTGGGTTTGGCACCATCTGGTTCACGTTTCTCCAAGAGATATCTAAATTCTATCACTCGGAGACAAAAGATCCACAGTGGGAAACCAAGGATATAATTGCCAAAACCCCAGGAAACCTACCCTTACTGAGGGGGCCCATGGGACAGACCAGCTGGTATGGGGCCACGCTGATGTGACCAATCTCTGACATAGACGACGCCTTCTGAGCTGAGCTTCCCTGGCCTCAAAGCCCAGACAAGAATGGATCCAGAGCCCTCCAGATTCAGAGAAGCATTCCCCTGGGACTCTAGTGCCCAGCTCCAAGGAGGACACAGAGAGATCCAGCTGCAGATCACAATAGGAGCCACTGACCAGAAGCAGACCAGGTAGCTCAGAGCCCTGACACCTGCTCCTCAGTGTACCTGCTATTAGCTCCACAGGGGACAGGACAAACCGTGCTTTGATCTTCATGCCTTTGAGAAACAGGGAAAACATCTTATCGCTACTACCTCTTCTCTGTCCCTTTAAAGACCAGCATTCCCAGGTTTTACCACCCACCTATTCTCTTCTCACTCGGGGCATGCTCCTTGGCGAACTGTATCCACTCCCATGGGCTCACCCGCCACCTTCATGCCCTGTCTCCCACATCGCAGTGGTTCTGTCCCCTCCTCCTCCCCTAGGCCAGCTCACATTTTTAACTGCCTCCAGTGGCTTGTCTCATGCGTCCTGTCCTGCAATGCCACTGTCTGCTGTACCTGTACTCTCCCCCACGTCTCCCTGCGCTGCACCTAGGGGGTCACATGACTGGTTCTGGCCAATGGAACGTGAGCAGAGATGCCTAGTGTCACTTCTGGTTAGGGTATTTAGCACCTGGTGACACCACCCCTCTCCATGTTCTCATCTCCTCCATGATGCCAGAACAAGAAGGTGAAGAATCAAAACAAAAACAGTCTAGGTCCTGAAGTCACCGCTTAGAAAAAGTCTCTGGACCTTCACTGAACTGCCAGAGGAATAAACTTCTATGGGGAAAAAATTACTGCGAGTTTGGGGTGATCTGACAAAGCCCATAATGTTAATTACCCCCACACACCTGCCTTCTTTATCTGGCAAGTTCCGACTTACTGCTCAAAACTCCAGTTCAAATGCCCCCTCCTCTGTGAAGCTCAGTTTCCACGGGAAGGTCAGCCCTCTGCTCTGCGATCTCCAGCCGTCCCTCATGCATTTGGCCCAGCGATGATCTGACTCTATGGACACATATCTATTTGCACATCTGGCTCCCACATTTGTGCTTTTTCTTCCACCCTTGTCTCTTCAGTGCCTTGTAAGCAGCAAACACTTGAAGTGTTTATTTACTGAAGTGAAGATTAGAGCCTTCTGGCTCAGGTGACCAGCAAAGCCCAAGTCAGCATTTTCAGAGTCATCGTGGTCTCTGCACTGTGCTAGGCATGGTGGGAGGAAGCAAGAAAAGTCAACAGCTCTGTCACCCACCTCGAGGAGGGTTTTTTATCTTTCGGTCCTCTGTGCCCCATTACCTCCTATCTTCATTCAAGGACAGCTTCCACGTACAAATTACTTGGTCTTTTCAAGAACTATGAGCGAAAATATTTCTCCGAGAGCGAGATCAAAGGGGTACGGGAATGACAAGATGAAAGCAGAATAGGGCTCTCCCCTGGTCCCTCTGAGCCTGGCTCACCCAAGCCTGCCACAGTTTACACACACGACCTGGCACCCTGGGACCATGCAGCTGTGTCAGGTTATTTCTGATGTGAAAAGTATCGCTGCCTCGTTGGGGACCCAGATGTGGAAATTACACCCTAGCCATGACCGGGTCACGTCATCACCACTTGGCAAAACTTGCCGAACCAAGAGCACAAAACCATGTCACTGGTCAGGGCAAGAGAACAAGGGATCTTGGCTCTGAACACACAGTGAACTGGCTGAGTAATGTGCTCTGTGAGTCGTTCCTGTTCTTCCAATTCTTTTAAGGATGTGATGTAATGCTCAGCTTTAGCCCAAAGGAGATGGTGACTACAAATAAAGGATGATCAACTATTAATGCAGTCTTTTCACATTAATGCCCACCAACTAGCATTTTACCAGCTGCAGGTGTGAAGTTGCTGTGGACATGGAGACATATATGAACACTGAACACATGTTCATTAAACATGAGGCTGGCTGCTGGTGCTGGCAAACCAGTGTCCAGACAAAAATATCCACAACGAAGAGGTGTGGCAAACCAAGCACTGTGCCCACAGCAGCAGGAGACCACAAAGGGGCTTCTAGGACATTCTCCTGGTAGGACTTTCAGAGCAGTCAGTGGAACAAAGTCAGACTCTGCAGTGTAATGAAGGCTGATCTACAGACAGTAGGGAAGAGTAGGAAAAATGTTTAAATTGGAGACATAACTTAGCAGCGGGGAAAGATAGATTTTGAGAGAGTTGGATGGTACATCTCGAAATTAAGTACCAGCATAGCAGACAAGAGGTACATCAAAATGGAGGACAGCTAAAGCCACAGCTAAACCCAGGACTTTGATCCTGGCTGGAAATTTTATAGGTCACACACCACGGACAAGGCAAGGAATGCCTCTCCCTGTACCATGTGTGATACCGACTGCATAAATGTGGGAAATAAGAAATTGTCTGAAAACAGCAACTCACCTTGTATGAAGATCCTATCCCAGTAGATTTCCCCCACTTGACTGCCCCCGAGAAACACCAGGTTGGACAGGATCAGCATAGAGGTGGAGCAAGAGGCAAGAGCAGCATGCAGTCGCCGGCGAGTTCCTGGGGAGAGGAACTGGGCCTGGGGGAAAAAGGCGAGAAAGCATCTCGTCACAAGGGTGGAAAAAACGGGCTGAGATGTCATGCAGCCTTTCTGTTACCAGCTCAGGATGCCTCCTCCTAGCGCCCAAGGTAGACTGTTATTTAAACAGCTTTTTGGGTTTTTTTTTTTTGGAAAAATTACTATTCCTGCAAGATGCTTATTCTGGTCTAAGGAAAGCAGTAACACACTCCCGAGTTACCTCCTGCTGCCAAAATGGGCTTCCTTCTGACACGTGTAACACAAACACTGGACCTAGTTGTTTAGGAGCTGACATGGCTCCACACGTTTTCTACATGTTAAATCTATAGGTACAAGAACTGTTTAAACTGCTCTCCACAACAACAAGCACAACGCCATGTAATGAGGTCAAGATCAGGGCGGTCTTCTGAGGGAGTTAACCAGACCCTGGGAAGCCCCTCCCCCATAAATCTGACACACTATTAAGCAGGAACCCCATTAAAAGCATGCAGCAGAATCAGGACAAGCCAACCCCATTTCTGGAATCAGAGTTCAGGGTGCCAGACCCACTGACAGTGAACTTGTCGGAGCATGAGAGAATCATGGCTAATCCCAGCACTGGAAATATACAGGAACTGGAAAGATGTTTTCCAGCAATGATGGTACAGAATTCTGCTCATCCATCCAAGGTCTTCATTGTGCTTCTCTTCCCCTTTTAATATTTTCTCAGGGATTTCATTAACAAAGCCTTTATTCTTCAGGGTCATCTTTCTGGTACCCTACTGAGTGAGATCGCCGTGATGTGCCTGGTGTGTTTGAGCCCCATCGGCACGTGCACAGGGAATGTCCTTCAGGACTGCAGATTTAGAATGAGAACCAGGTAGAGCACAACCCAGGGTTTCTGACAAATACCACAGACTAAGCCAAAGATACAGAGAGGGAGCAAAGGTTCCAGGGATCATTCCTGAATACATTCCTGAAGCCTGCCCATCTCTGGGGTCACTTGCATTTGATTTCAGCTGTGCTCCATTTGCAAAAAAAATTCTGAATTACCCAAATCTACAGGAATTGGCGATGGACAGGGAGGCCTGGCGTGCTGCAGTCCATGGGATCACAAAGAGTTGGACACAACTGAGCGACTGAACTGATAGCAGGCAAAAGGACTAAGCCAGAGGGTGAGTCTCCAGCAGGAAACACTTACTCCTGGCGACCCTGCTGAGGACCACCTGAGGCTATTCTGGAAGCCCTGGTCAGTGTCCTCTGAGAACCCTGAGAAATGAATTCCTGACCACTGCCTGTTTCTCCCCTACCAGCCCCAGGTCTGGTCTGCATGCTCAGATATATCTGCTCCCTTACAGCTCCCCATTCATGGCTCTCTCCTCCAGCATTATTTTGGAGCATGGCTGCCAACATATGTGAGAGGTGTGGCTTTCTCATAGATAAGTTGTGCAGTAGGCATTGACTAAGTTGTCTGCCTGCAACTGGTTTTTCTGGAAGGCTCTCAAGAGATGCTGACATGCCCCTGGTTAGAGGCCACCAGACAAGATGACCTTTATCTACTCTCTCCTCTCCTCTAAGAGGCCACAAGCAAGTACAGCGGATGCTGTCAAACAGGACCAGATCAGAGACAACTACACAAGATAGAAACTGGTAATGAAAGGAGAAATGGGAGATGAAGCATGTAATTTTTAACCTCTGAGAGGGCTCCCCTGATAGCTCAGTTGGTAAACAATCTGCCTGCAATGCAGGAGACCCCGGTTCAATTCCCGGGTCAGGAAGTTCCCCTGGAGAAGGGATAGGCTACCCACCCTGGTGTCCTTAGGCTTCCCTTGTGGCTCAGCTGGTAAAGAATCTGCCTGCAATGTGGGAGACCTGGGTTGGGAATATCTCCTGGAGAAGGGAAAGGCTACCCACTCTAGTACTCTGGCCTGGAGAATTCCATGGGGTCACAAAGATTAAGACACAACTGAGTGACTTAAAAGAAAGAAGAACCTCTGAGAACGAGGAGACATTAATCTGTCAGTTTCCACATTTTTGAGCAGAAGAAGATACTTCCTGAGCGTTACTGACTCAGTTAGCAGCGACTGAGAAGGCAGGGTAAGAGGAAGCGGGGAGAAGGGGGGAAATATCTAGAATAATAGATCAAGAAAATATGGATGGCTGTAATCCACATAAATGTGCCCGAATAATTCTGGTACAGGCGCCATTGATGACACAGTTGATTTCTAAGGAACATGAGGAACTTCTGTTTAAACCCCATTAGGCTTCCCTGACCTTATATCTTGTTATGGGAATTCAAAGACCCCATTGATCTTTCCCCTTTTAATGTCAGTTACAGAAGAGCACAGGGTGCCTGGTTAAAGCTCAAAGTGGTTCTCCTTTTGTGGGAAATGGTAACAAATGTTAAACAATCAACACAGAGATAACGAACGAGGAAAATACTCCTTGCCTTGGGTTGCTAAACGGGGCTGTGTTTAGCAACCAGGTTACCTGGTCACCTGCCAGGTTACCTGGTACTGGCCAGGGTCAGGGTATAGTGAGAGGCAGAGCTGGGGGGCAGGAGACAGAAGTGGGGGGGGGGTGCAGGAGACACAGCAAAAGAAGAGGAGCCGAGGTGAGTGAGTGCTAGACACACAGGGATCCTCTTTTCAGCACCTAAGGCTCTGGTTCATACGGCTCTTCCTTTGATTCTCTGATTACCCCAGTATCTTTCTCAGCTACGTGATTCAATAAGCTCTTCTTTCTGCTTAGGAAAAACAAAACTCAGAATAATAGCAAATACAAAGGAGCCTCTGATCTCAGAGACAAGAGGGAAGATGCAAAATCTGAAATGACACACTACAATTCAATCTTTAGAAATAGTTCATTTATTTTAGAAAACTAACAAGAACGTTAAAGGCACGGGCTGTTGGAACCAACAAGCTAGGAAGACTTAAGGAGAAATGAAGATGCTCACAGGCAATTCTTAATTACCCCCGGGGCACGCGGGTGGCAGACAAAATAGATGATGATACAGAAAAGCCAAAAACCTAATTTTAACTAAAAGCCCCATCCTCTGAACTGACAAAATTAGCCTTGCCAACAAGAAGCACACTTGACGGAACATTGCATCTCTTCATGGTGAATCAGTGGGAGGGCAGAATGATGGGCCAGAAGGAAGAAAAAACAGGACCTGTCCGGATAACCCACAGGACGGTAATGATTAACAGCAAAGGGCATGTAAATCTTGGCTGCATCCCATCTTTCCTCTTCAGGTTCCCTGGGCACACTGGGGAAGGTGGCAGATTTGACATTGGGGATTTCTTTCTATCTTGGGCACCATCTGGCATTAGCGATTGGTTTACAGGAACCCTAGGGGTTAAGTACCATATTCAAGGTTTCCAGGAGGAAAAATGCCATCTGGGCAAGGCTGGAAGGGTATACTCCCTTGGCCCAGCCAGCTCCATCAATAGATACAACTTTGAGTCCCTAGTACCCCCAGGGTCAAGGTTTTCAGTTTAAGCACTTTGTTTCTTTTGCACACTCTCCCCTGAAGTCCTGTGGCGACTCCTGTCATCACCCCTATGATCTTTCATATCCTCTGGGATGTAGGTCCACATGCAGGGTCAAGCCTCACTGGTTAGTCATCCACCGTCATGGCTTCAGTTCAGTCGCTCAGTCATGTCCAACTCTTTGCGACCCCTTGGACTGCAGCACGCCAGGCCTCCCTGTCCATCACCAACTCCCAGAGCCTACTCAAACTCATGTCCATAGAGTCGGTGATGCCATCCAACCATCTCATCCTCTGTCGTCCCCTTCCCCTCCTGCCTTCAAGCTTTCCCAGCATCAGGCTCTTTTCTAGTGAGTCAGTTCTTTGCATCAGGTGGCCAAAGGATTGGAGTTTCAGCTTCAACATCAGTCCTTCCAATGAGTATTCAGGACTGATCTCCTTTAGGATGGACTGGTTGGATCTCCTTGCAGTCCAAGGGACTCTCAAGAGTCTTCTCCAACACCACAGTTCAAAAGCATCAACTCTTGGGCCCTCAGCTTTCTTTATAGTCCAACTCTCACATCCATACATGACTACTAGAAAAACCACAGCCTTGACTAGATGGACCTTTGTTGGCAAAGTAATGTCTCTGCTTTTTAATATGCTGTCTAGTTTGGTCATAACTTTTCTTCCAAGGAGCAAGCGACTTTTAATTTCCTGGCTGCAGTCACCATCTGCAGTGATTCTAGAGCCCCAAAACACTAAGTCTGTCACTGTTTCCATTGTTTCCCCATCTATTTGTCATGAAGTGATGGGACCAGATGCCATAATCTTAGTTTTCTGAATGGCTTAGGTGCTTGCAAACTCCCTTGGTAGGAGAACTCAGGTTGAGGAATTGTAAACTAAAGAGGGAGGGGAAAAAAAAACATTGTGCAATGAAGACCCATCACATAGGTAAAGAATTGCCAACTTGATCAGATAAGGCAATGATTAGTAAACAGTTTCATTTTCATAAATATATCAGGACAAAAGAGAGCCCCATCTGGTCATGGTCTCTTCTCAGAAGATAGATGAGATTGTGGCCATCCAATATTCTGGCAGCAAAAAAACACACAAAAAACAAAAAACTGGAGTGGCACTGTTCCCCAGGGGACGTTTAGAAATTGCTAGACATTTTTGGTCATCCCAAGGATAACACAATTGCCAAGAGGTAACTGTGGCATTTGATGGGCAGGGGCCAAAGATCATAAACACAATGCAAGGGGTGGAACAGAATCCTTCTACCTAAAATGTCAACAGAGCCCTCTAGAGAAAGGGTTAAAGGTTTTCTTCTAACTCAATACAGAGCTAACCTCTGTCTAGGCCCATGGGGCACCAAAGCTCCCCATTCTCTAATTAGGTTGTTGCTGTTAACTGCTAAGTTGTGTCCAACTCTTTGGGACTTCACGGACTGTTGCCCACCAGGCTCCTTGATCCATGGCATTTCCCAGGCAAGAATACTGGAGGTAGCCATTTCCTTCTCCAGGGGATCTTCCCGACCTAGGATCGAACCTGCATCTCCTGCTTAGTAGGTGGACTCTTTACCACTGAGCCACCAGGGAAGCCCTCTAATTAGGAACAATGCCAAAAACATGCCCCCTTTCCCCTGGGACCCAAAAAATGCATCCTAGGGCAGGGAAAGCATTCCTTTACAACACCCCAGTGTCAGTACCCCCTAACCAGTCCTCTCTACCATCTGGCATCAAATTTGAGAGAGGAGGGGCCTCCTGAGCACCCCCAGTCACATTCAGACAAGTTTACCACCAGTTCCAATCTCCTCGCACACACAGCCCTGAAACCCGGAGCATAGAGGAAGAATTGGAGGCTGAGCATGCTGGAAGGCACCACTTTGGTCCCCTATGAGGTTGACCAGTTCTCCCGTAGAGACTCTGACCTAGGTGACAAGCTGGGGCAGTTTCTTTCCATGTTAACATCAATATAATCCACTCTTCAGGCCCAAGAATGGATAGTGGGCTTGGGGCCTGGATACAGTGAACCCCTCAGGGCATCCAGAAGTACATTCTCTGTGGCTCAGCTGGTAAAGAATCTGCCTGCAATGTGGGAGACCTGGGTTCAATCCCTGGGTCAGAAAGATCCCGCTGAGAAGACAATGGCAACCCACTCCAGTATTCTTGCCTAGAAAACCCCCATGGACAGAGGAACCTGGCGGGCTACATACAGCCCATGGGGTCCCAAAGAGTTGGACACAACTGAGCGACTAACACTTTCACTTTCCCTGGGTAACAGGCCTAGGACAGACCTCTGATTCCTCTGGGTGAGCTCGCTGTCTCTGACAGAAGAAACAAACAGCTGGCAGGCGGAAATGTTCTAAGGACAGTTTAGCGGTGGCTCTAAACTTCCGCCTAAAAGACTGATTCCAAAGGTGAGGCATGTAACCCAAACAAAGGAAACCTAGGGCCGAACTAAACTTCTGTCACTCAAGTTTGCAGTTCCTGCGGCAACACGTCTGTTTAGTCTTATCTCCATGGCAACTCCTCTATCTTTTCCAGTCAACATCCTGTCCCTAGCAATCACAGGACTGGCCAGGCAAACAAGCTGGGGCCTGGTTGGGGGCAGGGGGAGGGGGGCGGTGCGGTCCATGGAATCTGGGTCAGAACTGATGCTCAAACGGCCACGGGGCTGAGAGGCAGATGGTGCATTGGGGCTGAGGGCTGCTGTGCTCCGTGGGTCCCACACTTGTCCACGGAGGGGCTGCACATGGGGCCGAGACAGGAGGAGGGGTGGGCTAAGCATCTGGGGGAGCAGATGGGAAGGAGGAATGGCTGCTGGAGACGGTGACAAAGGCTTGGCAAGTGGGACCTGATGCCGTTTATTTTTAAGTGGGGGAGAAGCTAAAAAAAGAACAGGGTGGGTTTGAGCAGCTGGACACAGTTCTTCCACATAATCACTGAAGTTTTCCATTTTCTAATAAAAACGCTAACCAGAGGGTACGAGAGGATGAACAAGGACATGGCAAAGGGGGAGACGGGTGCAGACCAGGGAGGGCAAACGAGGGGTGGACATCCCACAGGCCAGAAAGAGGAGATCCAAGACAGCAAAAGAAAAATGATACATCTTGTGAACGAGAAAGGTGGCCAGATTGAAACGCTCAGGATTAGGAGGACCCAAACCCCAAAGTCACTCCAGGGTTCCTGCCCATCTCTGTTCCAACCTGCCAGGACACTTCTCCCCTTGCTTCCTTTCTCAGGGCACTTGGGTCATTTCCACTTAAAAGTCTGTGTTTTACCAGTTACCCTTCTCTCTCATGTCCCCACCAGCATGGTGAATTCCTGAAGGATAGCGTGGCCTATATTTCAATCTGTGCACTCAAGGCCCACTCAGATCTGTGTGTGCTCAATAACTGTCTCACACCTGTCTCTCCCTTTGCCTTACGTAAGTTCCAGAATCTCCTGACTTCCTCACTATTTCATCTCTACCCTATAGCCAAGCCAAATGAATACATGAAGGCAGTCAGAAAGTAACACTTCCTTCCTGCTTATGTGTGTACAGAGCGTCAAAAATTCACTGGTCAATGAAGTTAAATTTTCCAAGCTCTGTTCGTTAGTTCGATCTAAGCAGTGGACACTCCTGGAAGAGAGAGTCACTGCAGTGGTAAAGACAAAGCCAGTTTTGCTTAAACAGAACAGTTTAAGTTGTTCCATAGTTTAGATGTCCAGCCGAGTTTAAAAAAAAAAACAACAAAACAGAAGAGGCTATAACTCAGGATCCAAATTCATGCAGCATATGAAGGAATTTCAGAAGGCTTTCAAATAACTAAGCAAACAACTGGTTCCTGGCACAATCGGAAAGCTTAAGCCATATATTAAGTGGCTGGATTCCTGCTAAAAGTTCTGGAATGGCTGACAAAACTGTCTCACCCTGTGTTCTTACTCTTCCACTACCCACCTGCACGGTGGCTCACTGGGAAAGAATCTGCCTGCCAATGCAGGAGATGCAAGAGACGTGGGTTCAACCCCTGGGTCGGGAAGGTCCCCTGCAGTAGGAAATGGCAATCCATTTCAGTATCCTTGCCCGGAAATCCCATGAACAGAGGAGCCTGGCGGGCTACAGTCCATGGGGTCACAAGGAGTCAGACATGACTGAACACTCCCACACCCACATCCAGTCTATTTCATCTCTGCTCTGGATTTCGTAGAAGTCTCTTAACTGACATGCTGGGCTCTGACCTTTCTCCCTCTACTTCATCAAGCACACGTACTGTGACCCTCCACTATGCAAAGTGTTTTGATGATTGTTTCATTGCTTACAGACTAAAATCCAAATTGGGAAGCCACTTAACAATTACAGCCCGTTTCACTTTCCAACCTTAAGTCCTACCATACTTCATTAGTGACACAGCATCACTAGTCACTGCTATCTAGACACTTTTACATCTGTGTGCCTTTGTACAAGCTGTCTGCTCTCCCGAGAATGTGTTCTCCTTATTCTTTCTTCCAGCTTCAGCTCAATGTCAGCTTAGGAGAACAACGGCTTTGGACCAGCCCAAACTGGGTTCAGGTTCTGGCTTTCCACCTTTTAACTGTGCTGTCCAGAGCAAGTTCAGGCTCTCATCTACCCAGTTCACAGCTGCTTATGGTGTGTGTGTGTGTGTGTGTGTGTGTGTGTGTGTTAGTCGTTCAGTCATGTCCGACCCCTTGCGACCCAAAAACTGTAGCCCGCAGGGCTCTAGGCTGTCCTAAACCTGGCAGAGTTGGTCACCTATTTCATGTTTCTAACCTAAGGTGGCTCAGATGGTAAAGAATCTGCCTGCCAATGTGGGAGACCCAGGTTCCATCCCTGGGTCAGGAAGATCCCCTGAAGGAGGGCACGACAACCCACTCCAGTATTCTTGCTTGGAGAACCCCCATGGACAGAGGAGCCTGGCGGGCTACAGTCCATGGGGTCACAAGGAGTCAGACATGACTGAGCAAATAAGTATACAACCTCAGGGATAGGTAGCATTGGTCTATAGATATTAGATAACACAATTTTTTAATGTAATAAAATTCACCATGTGAAAAGTTCTGGCTATATTGCAAAGTATATTAAATTATTCCCATTTTACAGAGACTAAAAGGGCAAACTAAGCAAACTGGTCCCAGGTTACAAGCACAGGTAAGTACAGAGCAGGGATTCACACGGGTTCCTCTAACTCAGTGTCTTCATACTCCTGCTACAACTTCACCTCTGCGTTTAACAGTGAGTATCCCCTCCTCTAGACTGAAAGTTTCAAGAAATTTGTCTCTTTAGTGTCAGATACAAAGTAGATTTTCAAGAAATGTTTGTTCCACAGATACTTCACACACGTGCTCCTTTAGCAACAGTTGACAGATACTCACCAATTGTCAACTATAGGACCTCAATATTAGCAACAATAATTTTTTAAAAGTAATTGGAATTCACCATTACATAAGGGGGTTTAACATATCTCCCAAGAAAATGACACCTAACAGACCAAAGTAAGAACACAGAATTGCTGAATAAAAATGAATAGGGCTAGTATCCAGATTTAAAGGATGAAAAATTATCTCTGTTCACAAATGACATGATCTTATATGCAGAAGGGCTAAGGAGTCTATTTAAAAAGTTACAACCAATAAATTCAGCAAAGTTGCAGTTTTTAAAATTAACAGGCAAACATCAGTCGCATATCTATACATCAACAAGAAAGAATCTGAAAAAGAAATTGATAATTCCATTGGTAATAGCATCAAAAAGAATAAAATACTTAGGTATAAACTTACCAAAGGAGGCAAAAGACTTACACACTAAAAACTACAAAACATTGTAGATACGACATTCATATTTATGAGCTGTAATACTTAATATTGTCAAGATGACATTACCACCCAAAGCTATCTACAGATTCAATGAAATCCCTATCAAAATTCTAAAGCTTTTTGCTTGCAGAAATAGAAAAATTTATCATAAGCTAAGTATGGAATCTCAAGGGATCCCTGAATGACCAAAACAATCTTGAAAGAGAATAGGAAAGTCAATCAAGACGGTGGCATGAGAAGGTCCTGAACTCCTCTCCTCCCACGGAGGCGCCAAATGTATAGCTAGGCATGGAGCAATTCTCAGTGAAAGAAATCCATAAAATATATGAAAGTACCAAACAGAAATCACAGAGGTGAAGAGTACAATGACTAAACTGAAAAATTCAGTAGAGGGTTTCAACAGTTCAACAATGGACTAGATCACAGGAAGACAAGATCAGCAAACTCAAAGACAGGAGAGTAGACAGAGCTCAAGGGACTAACAAAGGCCACCAAGCAGACGAAAGTATTACGGGATCCCAGAAGGAAAAGAGAGAAAGGGAACAGAGAGGGCACTTACTCACAGAAATGATGGCAAAAGAAACTTCTGTAACCTGGGGAAATAAACAGACATCTGTATCAAAGAAGCCCAAACAGTACCAAGTAAGATAAATCTAGAGAGACTCACACAAAGACACACTATAATTAAACTGTGAAAAGTTAAAGACAGAGACGATCTTAAAAGCAGAAAAAGAAAGCAACTTGTTATGTACAAGATAACTCCCATAAGACTTTCAGCATATTTTTCAACAAAAATTTTGTAGACCAGAAAGATTGGCACAATATCACAACATATTCAGACTGCTGAAGGAAAAACCCTGCCAACCAAGAAATACACTACCTGACACAAATAATTCACAATTTTTATGGAAACACAAAAGACCCTGAATGGCCAAAGCAATCTTAAGAAAGAAGAATGGAACTGGAGGAATCAACCTTCCTGTCTTCAGACTATACTACAAAGCTAGAGTCATCAGGATAGTATAGTACTGGCACAAAGACAGAAATATAGATCAATGGAACAAAATAGAAAGTTCAGAGATAAATTCACACACCTATGGACATCTTATCTTCGACAAAGGAGGCAAAAATACACAATGGAGAAAAGACAGTCTCTTCAACAAGTGGTGCTGGGAAAACTGCATGTAAAAGAATGAAACTAGAAAACTTTCTAACACCATACACAAAAATAAACTCAAAATGGATTAAAGACCTAAATGGAAGACCAGAAACTAGAAAACTCTTAGAGGAAAACATAGGCAGAACACTCTCCAACATAAATCACAGCAAGTACTGCTATGACTCACCTCCCAGAATAATGAAAATAAAACCAAAAATAAACAAATGGAGCCTAATTAAACTTAAAAGCTTTTGCACAATGAAGCAAACTGTAAGTAAGGTGAAAAGACAGCTCTGAGAATGGGAGAAAATAACAGTACACAAAACAACTAACAGAGAATTAATCTCCAAAATACACAAGCAGTTCATGCAGCTCAAACCCAGAAAAAGAAATGCCCCCCCCCCCAAAAAGAAATCAAAACCACAATGAGGTATCATCTCACACTAGTCTGAATGGCCATCATCAAAAAGTCTACAAACAGTAACTGCTGGAGAAGGTGTGGACAAAAGGGAACCCTCTTACACTGTTGGTGGGAATGCAAACTAGTACAGCCACTACGGAGAATAGTGTGGAGATTCCTTAAAAAACTAGGATTTTAACTGCCATATGACACAGCAATCCCACTGCTGGGAACACATCCAAAAGAATCCAGAATTGAAAGGAACACATGTACCCCAATGTTCACTGCAGCACTATTAACAATAGCTACGACATGGAAACTGAGATGTCCATCAGCAGATGAGTGGATAAGGAAGTTGTGGTACGTACACAATGGAATATTACTCAGCCATATAAAGGAATGCATTTGAGTCAGTTCTAATCAGGTGGATGAACCTGTAACCTATTATACAGAATGAACTAAATCAGAAACAGAAAAATACTGTATATTAATGCATATATATGAGATTTAGAAAGACAGTACCAATGACCCTACATGCAGAGCAGCAAAGAAGACAGACTTTTGGACTCAGCCGGAGAAGGTGAGAGTGGGATGATTTGAGAGAATACCATTGAAACATGTATATTCAGTCAGTTCAGTCATTCAGTTATGTTCAACTTTTTGCGACCCCAAGGACTGCAGCACGCCAGTCTTCCCTGTCCATCACCAACTCCCAGAGTTTACTCAAACTCATGCCCATTGAGTCAGTGATGCCATCCAACCACCTCATCCTCTGTCGTCCCCTTCTCCCGCCTTCAATCTTTCCCAGCATCAAGGTCTTTTCAAATAAGTTAGTTCTTTGCATCAGGGGGCCAAGTATTGGAGTTTCAGCCTCAACACACCCCCACTTAACATGTATATTACCATATGTAAAACAGATGAACAGTGCAAGTTCAATGCATGAAGCAGGGCACTCAAAGCCAGTGCTCTGGGACAACCCAGAGGGATAGAGTGAGGAGGGAGGTGGGAGAGGGGTTCAGGATGGGGAGACACATGTATACTTGTGGCCAATTCATGTTGATGCATGGCAAAAACCATCACAATATTGTAAAGTAATTATTCTCCAATTAGAATAATTAAAAAAAAAAAAAGCACTACCTGGCAAAGTTGTCCTTCAGGATTGAAGGAGAGATAGAATTTTCCATAACAAAACCCCAAAAAAAAAAAAAAAAAGCCAAAGGAATTCATTACCATTAGATCAGTCTTACAAGAAATGTTAAAGGCATTTTTTTCAAGTTGAAACAAAAGGATGCTAATCAGTAACAGGAAAACATGTGAAAGTATAAGCCTACTGGTAATGGTAAAAATAGAGTTAAATTCAAAATACTCTAATGTTGCAAAGGTGGATAAATCACTTACAACTCTGGTATAAAGGTTAAAAGCAAAAAGATTTTAAAATAATTAGAAGTACAATAATTCATTAATGAATACACAATGTAAAAGATGTAAATTGTGACATCAAAAACATAAAATGTGTCGAGAGGGAAAAAAAAAAAAACCTAGAGCTTTTGACGTTAACTTGTTATCAGCATAAAATATATACTTTACGGCAGAAACCAACACAACATTATGAAGTAACTATCTTTCAATTTAAAAATTCTAAATTAAATAGCTGCAAATCAAATATGGGAATGGTTCAAAGAGCTCTTGATCAAGTAAGATTTATCCCCAGAATGGAAGGATGATTCAGTATTAAATGTATTACAAATCCATGTAACTCATGGGATTAAATAAAGGAGAATAATCACAGGATCACTCAATAGATGCCAGTAAAGCAAGCTTTTTTAAGTTGATAAAGAAAGTGAAACTGAAGTCACTCAGTCGTGTCTGACTCTTTGCGACCCCATGGACTGCAGCCTACAGGCTCCTCCGTCCGTGGGATGTTCCAGGCAAGAATACTGGTGTGGGTTACCATTTCCTTCTCCAGATCTTAGTTTCATGAACAGGGATCAAACCCACATGCCCAGCAGTGGAAGCGCAGAGCCTTAACCACTGGATCATCAGGGAAGTCCAAGTTGATAAAGAAGGTATGTTAAAAATACGATGTTTTCTGAAAGCATCATGGCAACCACAAAGCTAAAACCTATTGTAGAAACACAAAGGTAAAGAAATCAAAGCATACCACTATAGAAAATGATTTCACCAAGGAAGAGAGCAAGGGAGAAACCAGAAAACAAAGGAATTATAAAACAAACAGAAAATAATTCATCAAATGGCAATAGTGAGTTCACAACTATCAGTAATTACTTTAATTGTAAATGAACTAAATTATCCAATCAAAAGACAGAGTGACTAAATGGATTACAAAACAGGATCCAACTATATGATGCCTAGACTCACTTCAGCATTAAGTGAGTCCTTCAGCATCAAGGACATGTGAAGGGATGGAAGAAAATATTTTGTGAAAATGTAAACCAAAAATGGCTGGGGTGGTTCAACTCTTCATCAAATGGTGCTAAGAAAACAGGATATCCACATGCAAAGCACTGCATTGAACCCTCACTTTACACCAGATACAAACATTAGTTCAAAGAATCAAAAGTCTAAACACCAGGGATTTCCCTGGTGGCCCACTGCAAGATTCCACTCTTGTAATACAGGAGGTATGGGTTCCATTCCTGGTTGGGGAGCAGATCCCAGATGCTGTGTGCTGAAGCCAAAAAAAAAAAAAAAGAAAAGAAAACCTAAACATCAGAATTGAAACCGTAAAACTCTAAGAAGAAAACATAGGAAAAAAATTTTCATGATATTGAATTTATCAATGATTTCCTGAATAGGATACCAAAAAGCATGGGCAATGAAAGTAAAAAGAGATAAAGTACACACCTCACCAAAATTAAATTTTTTTTGCATCTAAGAACACCATCAACAGAGTGGAGACAACCCAAAGAATGAGAAAATATTCAGAATTGCATATCCAGAGAAAGTATTCCCACTAGATTCAAGAAAAAGACATACTTTCTTCTTTCAAAACTGTACCAATGGACCAAATAAAGTAAGACAATTAAATGCAATATAAGCTAAAATTGTTGGCAAAAACAAAACTGTCCTTATTTGTAGATGATATGACCATTAACAAATGCAATAGGAACAACTGAAAAAATCACTAGAGCTAAAAAAATTATCTAAAGTAGATGCAAAATGATCAACTCAAAACAAAAATCAATACCTTTCCCACACAACAATAATCCAAAAAGAAATGCACAAGGCTTCTAAGAAATGATGAAACCTTATGTAAGAAAATAACGGATGACCTGAATAAGTATTCAAGGCTGAGAAGACTCAGCAGCAGACGTGTCAACTCTATTCAAAGAAAGATACAATTAAAAGCAAATCTAATAAATTCCAATATAAATACCAAAGGGCATGTTGAGAAACTTCACTTTTCAGGAATTCTAAGATTCCTATAGAAGCAGCAATGTGCACAAATAGCAAATGTAACTCAGAAACAGAATGAAAAGGAGCACAGCACTTTCCTTACTGGGAATCAAGGCATTCAAAACTCTAGAACTTCAAATAGCAATAATCAAATAGATCAATACAACAGAAAAGAGAATCCCCAAATTAACCCATGTGTATATGGATATTTACATTACATTGAAGGTGATCTGTAATCAGTGAGGGAAGTATAGACCATTGAACAAAACAATTGTAAAATGTGAAGAGCCTTCCTCTTGGAAGGCATACAAAAACAGGAAGCTGACCAGATTTGGTCCCTGGATCATGGTTTACCAACTTCTGCTCTATTTTATTTTTGGTATCTACTCTAAAGAAACACTTTATGAAAAGGAGGCATGGATAGGCATCCTACCAAGGCTGTGTTTTCAAAAGAAAAAAAAAATTAGAAGCAACCTAAATTTTCAATAGAAGAACTTTAACAATAGAATAAATCAATTTATGACATATCCATAATATGTCCAGTTATGCAGCTCTGCACTAACATAGAAATATTTTTAAAACATACCATGAGGAAGGGAAAAGTGCAAATGTTAGAATATTTATACATTTTTAAATCCCCCCCACACACACACACATATATACAAAGTAGGAAAGCTGAGCAAGGCTATACAGCAATCTGATAACAGTGGCTGCCTTTCATGAGAGGGAGGTGAGCAAGGTGATGGGTATCTGAGAGGAACTTCAGCCTTATCTGTATTTTTTTTCCAAGATCATATAGTCATGAATGACTTCATAAAGAATAAAAAAGGAAACCTAGGAATCTTTCCACTGAATGACCTTAGAGCTTGGCCACGTCCCCTGAGTACCAAGTCAAGGAACATGGGTGGGAAGATAGAATCGAGACGACCATCACACCCAAGTCATGACTGCTCATGGCCCTGGAGGCCTCCCTCCCTAGGCAGCACTGAGGTCCCTGGAGGCAACTAAATAAGCCCAGGATGTCACAGCTATGGCCTCAGCTATATCCTGTTCAAACACAAAAGCAACCACTTATGGGCAAGGCCTACTTTTAAAGCAAATTTGATATTTAAAAACCTACAACTGACAAATAAGTAAAGCATTTCAAAGTGATTCACCAAAGGCCATCACATAAAACTCTTTTAGTGACATTCAGTTAAACACAGTAGATGAGACATCTCTGCTCCCTTTACAAATTCCATTAAAATGAGGAGTAAACATTTAAGAAGGTATACATCCACAGTCAGGGAATGGAAGCAAATAGCGAACAGTGAACAGCAAATGAGCAAAGTGAACAGCAAGTGAGCAAGGTCAAACCATCTTTATAAGATAGAAAGCAGATGGATAAATTAACAGAGCTGAGAAACCTGAATACTAGATGCCAAAGAGAAGAAAGTCATTCATACACCAGGGCCCAGAAGTAACAGGCATTAGAGACACCATATACTACAGATGGCAACAGTAAACCATGGTGGGGAAAAAACAGAGATTGGTTAAAAATCTGGGTTATGAGCATATAGACCACAAAGATAAAGGTCCTTCTTTCTCCCCACCCCAATCCATGATGAAGTTTTTTTTCCATAAATAAATTGCATTAGAGAGATTCTAAAGTCAAGGACAGCAAGTAGAGTGACATTTCAGGATTACCAAAGATATCTGCATTAAGCCTCTAGAGAAAAAAACAGATTACAAACAAAGAATCAAGAATTAAATGGCATTTCTCAACAGTAACATTAAAAACTAGAAGACAGTATCTTGAAAATTTTTCAGGATAAATTACCTTTCAACCTAAAATTCAGTGCTCAGATAATCAATTAAATATGAGGGTATAAAGAGAGTTTTAGAAATATCAGGTCTCAATATATGTATCACCCATGATTCTTTTCTAAGGAAGCTACTGAAGGATGTGCCCCAGCAAATCAAAGGAAGGGGAGGAAACACAATGAGATCTGAGGCCAAGACACAGAAATTCAACCTAGCAGAGAGGAGAGGGGACGTGTCATGACGATAGTTGTACAGCAGATCTAAAGATAAATAATCCAGATGGGAAGCGAGGATGGGAGGTCTTTAAGAAAGATTCTCCAGCTAAAGAAGAGAGTTGACAGACGGCCAGAGAGACCTGACCACATGCAAAATAGACTACTACTCTGAAAAGTTTGGAAAGACATGATGACGGTAAACTACCTACTCAGACAAAATAAGCAAGTCAATTCTTAATCTGAGTTGGGGAAACAGTTGACTAAGAAAAGAATTGCAATTATAGTACATTGGCTGTTTGGGAGCTCATGAGGGAGACACATTTAACACAGTAATGATAATGTAAACAATGACTTCTGATTTAACAAAAAAGAGAGAGATTATTGCATTAGGAGGAGAAGTGGGGAGTAGGTCTAAGGGGCTAAAACCTCATGTAGAAAGCAGTTATTAAATATAAGTGAAGAGTAATAGAATACACTTTAGAAAGACAGAGGTAAATATCAGAAACAATTAGAGAACTTAAAGTTTCTGCTGATGGGTAAGAACATAAGAGCAGGAGTAATGGAGACTGCTCTTCAATTTATTTATCTAAATGAAAGTTTGTGTAATATTTGAGTTTTGAATCATAAAAATATATTTTTTAAACTTCCTGGGTTTTAGTTCTTCCCACTGTATAACAGGGATAATGATGCTACTTACTTATCAACTACTATTAAAATCACACGAGATAACGTGGTAGAAGTGCTTTAGGTTACATTTTCACTTCTCTTGGGCCAGTTTTTCAGAAGAGTTATTCAGTAGACAGGTTGTGTGAAGCCAGTTAAAACACAAGTGGTCTAAGAACTGAAGGCTGTTCCGTCAATTCATCTAATGCCAGATGTGCAAAGCAGCGAGGATATGGGACGTAGATGAATCATCTGAGCAGCTAGAGTATCAAGGAAGACTCCTTGTCTGAAATCAAAGAAGCTTGAATAGATCATGTGTGACTGAGTTTGACTCCTTTCTAATCAAACCAATCATCTGTTCTTAAACAAATTACTTACATTCCCAGTCTCTAGTTTCCCTATCTGTAAAACTGGAGGTAGTAACATTTGCCCTGAAGGGTTGTTGTGATGGGTAGATAATGTCAGGAATGAGAAAGACCTTTGTGCAGTCTGGCAGAGCGCCTTGTATGGCATAGGGTGGCACATACACTAGTCTCATGTTCATCTACTCCTGGGAATGACTAACCTCCAGTCTCTAACATAAACCAAACCAACCAGGGTCAGCTAAGCAAAGCTCCTGATGGTGGGTGCCCCCTCTTCCCTTTTCTCTCAATAACCTTTGATTAGGTAACAATACTTATTCACTATAGAAAAGGTTGAAAATATAAGTGAGCAAAAACCAGAAAATATGCATTACAAGTAATCCCACCAGTAAATAGTTAACCATCATTGATATTTTAGTGTATAACCCTCCATACACTTCTCTGTGTATTTTTAAATAAAAGATGAATTTTTATCATACCTGTTATCCTTATTCTTCACCTTCTCACAGTAAAAAGTATTTTAATATCATCAGTTTCAATAGTTGAATAATTAGCTTGGTAGATGTCCTACACCTACTACATTCTTTTATGCCACCCTTCAGGGGATACACAGTGACCCTTCCAACACTTACTCTGGCCCACTGAGTGGATTACAGGGTTGACAGCAGAGGAAAAATCAAGAGCCACCTTAAATTGTGTGTTTCAATACACGCTAGTGATCACAAGTACATTTATTCCAATCCAGCTCATCTCAAACAAGGCCAGCAGCTGTTCGATATGCTTTTTTAAGCAGCCTTTATTTCTAGGCCCTGGAAGGAATGTGAGATATTTTGGAAGTCTTGCACATTTCTGACTTCTCAGAGCTTTAAAAAACGAATATATACACACATACATATACACATATAAAAATGCACCGTGTATATATATATGCTATATACAGTCACAACACATATACCCCACATACATTATACATAATATATAAATATACATTGTAAAAATACATTGTGCTAAGTATGTGCACATTATTTAGGGAAGAAGGGGCTATTTTACCCCTCCACTGACAGTAGGAACACTGGAAACTCAAGCTCTGCCACCTTCAGTCAGTAATTTGGATCTTCTGGGAGGAAAGAGAGACCCAGATTCAGAAAGACATATCCAATGCTCCAGCTTGTACATAGCAAGATCGTGTTTCTTCCCAAGTCCATCCCTAGAAAACTGCCAGGCACTACACTGCGGTCAGAGTGAAGTGAAAGGGACTCAGTCACGTCCAACTCTTTGTGACCCAGTGGACTATACAGTCCATGATTCTCCAGGCCAGAATACTGAAGTGGGGAGCTATTCGCTTCTCCAGCAGATCTTACCGACCCAGGAATCGAACCAGGGTCTCCTGCATTGCAGGCAAATTCTTTTAACAACTGAGCTATCAGGGAAGCAAGCCTGATTAGAGGGACCACCACTTATCTGGCTGTAGAAGCAGAAATCAGGGTCTCTCAGGTAAAGAATCTCATCCCACAAGCCACCTAGACAAGCCTGTTTCAACTACTTCCATTCAAGCCATGGATCTCATCTTTGGCTCAGTATTCTTTCCCGAGGCTACAATTCCCCAGGGGAAGGGCTTGTGCACGTAAGAGGGGAGAACGGACAAGAGTCCCAGGGCCGCAGCAACAATGAGACAGCAGCCCCTGCCCAGCTCAAGGCCACACTGGGAGGGGCAGAAAAGACAGCAGAAACCCCAGAGCCGGCCAGACCCCAGGGTCTGAATCCCTGAAAATGGACTCTATTCCAAGAATCTATTCTGTCAGAGAGCGGACTCAGTAATGGGAAGTTGAAGAGAACCTTTAGAAGTGCTTTTGTCTTTCTAAACACGTTTGAACTAACAGGTGGAATGATTTGCAGAATTCCCCCACTCAGACCGAGAGGGGTGAAAGCATGGGTCCGTATTCCCCCAGAGAAGAAAATGTGCAGCCAGGAACGGCGCAGCGTTCCCTGCGTCATTAATGATCCTTCGGGGTGGGAGACAATGAGGGGGGTGCCAACATGTCGTCATCCACCAGGGAACATGCTGTTCACAACAGCGGGCATTGCTTTCTCCAGACCTAGGGGTCCTGGTTAGGGCGAGCAAGCTGGTACCACAGGCTAATTGGACGTGCAGGATCAGTCTGTTAACTTACTGCTCTGTTTGGTTACGCGGCTTGCCTTTCTGCATTTTTAAATCTGGCATTCAGCTCTCTTTAGAGTGGGGACTACTCGGTCTCTCTAACCTCTTTTCCCCCATTCTCCCCGGGGACAGCCCCTTGACTGTGAAGGCGGCCTCCTCACCTGAACACAGCACGCCCACTCCTGACTTCAGGTTGTATGTGCTATTCCCTGGGCCTTGAGCCAGTCTTCTCTCTACTGACCTAGCCAAACTCCATCTTCCATCTTCAGAGTCCTACTAAAGCCCCAGCTCTTTAAATAAACCTTCCTAAAAGCCCAGCTCACTCTACCATCTCAGGAATATCAGCTGCCTCCAGGACTCAGTCTGGTCTCTCTGCACATAATGTCTTCATACCAGCCCTCGGCTGGTTTGCACACATCTTGCCTCTGTAATCAAATCACAAACTCACAGGGATGGGGACAGAGACTCACTGCTCTTTTCTTTAACTGTTAGCACTCTGACATGGAGCCATAATCATTCTTTAGCCTCACCTTACTTTGCCCCCTAATACCATCAACACCATGGACCACTCCACTCCCTCTATGAAATACCTTCTTTTTCTTCATCTCTGTGAGATCATCCTCTGTATTTCCCTCCCACCTCCTGGCCCCTCTTTCTCCATCTAACTTCTAAAAGTTGGTATCCTTGGATTCATTTCTAGGCAGTTACCTTTTCTTCTCTTTCTGCCCTCTTTCTCTTTAGAAAGTCTCAGACATTTTCATGTCTTAATTGAGAAAACATGTCTCCAGTAAAAGTCATGGAGGGTCAGTCTCATGGTTCTCGGAGGGACCTGATGCTTTGGTGTGTCAGAAAGACCTCAAAGCTCTGTGGTGATGTTCATTTCAGTTTATCAGCTATTTAAGCTATATAAGCTCCCCAAAATATAAGCTACATGCTCCCAAACATCTATCTCTAGCTCAGAACTTTCTTCTGCACAATGCCTGGGAAGAACAGACCAATCAGTATTTTATGATGTTTATAAAGACAAGTCCATTTTTTTAAAATATAAATCACTTAGCTCCTCATAGAGCTCTCATTCCATGGTTTCATCGTCTCTTTAATCCAAAGCAGCTACTGCAAAGATGATCATCCTGTCAAGAGACCAGGAAAGATACCTTGTTCATGGGGGGTGGGGTGGGGTGGTGGAGGAACTGACTAATAATAGACTCTACCACTATATATTGATAGACCAGTGCACTATATGCATTGAAGCACTGAAAGAACGTGCAAAAAAAAAAAAAGAAAGAAACGGGGAGGGGACATGTCTTTCACTAAGAGTTCTCCAACTGCAATGTGTTTCCCACAAAGGGTGCTGAAATTTTTTCCTAGATGAGCAACAAGGTTGGCTCTGCCTAAACGGGCTCAGTCTAAGAAGGGTTATGGTCTGAAGAAAAGTGATTATTGACAGTAAGCACTTGATCTTTGTTGAAATGGATCCAAGTAGAGGAAGAACAGAAGATCATGTGTCACTGTCCAACAGAATAACTCTTCCCAGACCAGTTTGCTTTGTAGTTCTTCCGTGAGTTAGTTGGGGCTGTGATCACTGACTTCCAGTGAAAAAGTTTTCTAACCAAGCCAACTGCCAGTTGATGAGTTAGGATTCCACCCAACTAGGAAACCATTGGGTGGATCATGTCAATAGTTTTAAAATCTATTATCCTCTCAGGTTGACTGACCTCTCAATTTCCTCTTCAAAGTCAAACTGATCAATATAGCTGATAAACTGAAATGGACATCACCACAGAGCTTTGAGGTCTTTCTGACACACCAAAGCATCAGGTCCCTCCGAGAACCATGAGACTGACCCTCCATGACTTTCACTGGAGACATGTTTTCTCAATTAAGTCTATACATAGATATTTTACTGCTTCAGAAAGAACATCAGTTCAGCAGGACGCTCTTGGGGCAAAGAAGAAGGGACAAGGGCTTGGGGAGGAGGACATATTTAAATCATTCAATGAGATGGAAATCAGGTGGGATGGGTGAGCCGCTTGGGATGTAGATTCTCCTTTGTGTAGTAGGAATGACTAACAAGCAACCTGAAGGTGTCTTCTTTCAAAGCAGAGATCAAATCAAGAATGAGTAAGTAGTGTCTCTCTACTGATGCTTCAAAATGTTTCCATTTATTAAAAGATTTCCATGCTGAACACAAATTCTAGTTCCCCGGGAGAGTACTTATACAGAGAAAAAGTGTGTTGCTTTAGTAGTAACTCCTCTTCATCCACCCTGCTTGGGACTTTGTCAAAATGTCTTTTGTCAGCTTCCTACAGCTCTAGGCCTCAGTGAGTCACAGCCAATAATCCCCCTCTCTCATAAAGCAGCGGGGTACCAGGAAGGTTAATTGCTCCCTACCCCTTTCTTTCTCTCTCTCACACACACACACACATATATATATAGTGAACATTAAAATAGCGTTTTACCATCACTAGACCAATTAGTATTTATCCTGCTACAAAACAAAACAATCTCCCTGTATAATGTTCAATAAGCTTCAGTCTTGGTGAGTTCTTCCAGTATTCAATCTATATTCTTCAAGCTGCTGCATAAGATTATTTCCTCTTACAAGCCCCTCACTAAAGTCAGAAAATATATTCACTCCTTCATTCATTCAACAGGTATATACTGCATGCTTACACTGTGCCAGGCATCGTGATATGTGTCAAGGATATGATGCCAAGCAGGGCTCTGTGGGGCTCCTGGGCATGGAAGCCTTTTTGTCCCCCATTGCCTGAAGGCAAGACTCCAGCCTCCCTGACCTTCTCTGAGTTCTAACAGGTAGAATAGTTACTAATCAAAGGAGAAGCAGCAATAAAACCACCTGAGGTAAGATTAAAGGGACCAGAAAAGGTTCATCAAGATTAGGAGACAGAGCACTTAAGACCCTTTGTTGTGGTTCACTCGCTAAATTGTGTCTGACTCTTTGCAAGCCCGTGAATTGCAGCATGCTGGCTCCCCTGTCCTTCACTAATTCCCGGAGTTTGCTCAGATTCATGTCCATCGAGTCGGTCATGCCAACCAGCCATCTCGTCCTCTGTCGTCCCCTTCTCCTTCTGCCTTCAATCTTTCCCAGCATCAGGGTCTTTTCCAATGAGTCAACTCTTCATATCAGGTGGCCAAAGTACTGGAGTTTCAGCTTCAGTGGTTCCAATGAATATGCAGGGTTGATTTCCTTTAAGACTGACTGGTTTGATCTTCTTGCAGTCCAAGGGACTCTCAAGAGTCTTCTCCAATACCACAGTTCAAAAGCATCAATTCTTCAGCACTCTCAGCTTTCTTTATGGCCCAACTTTCGCATCCATATATTACTACTGGAAAAACCATAGCTTTGACTATACAGACCTTTGAAAGCAAAGTGATGTCTCTGCTTTCTAATCTGCTGTCCAGGTTTGTCATAGCTTTTCTTCCAAGGAGCAAGCATCTATTAATTTCATGCCTGCAGTCACCATCTGCAGCGATTTTAGAGACAAAGAAAATAAAATCTGTCACTGTTTCCACTTTTCCCCCATCTACTTTCCTGACACTTAAATCTAGTCAGCAACGCCATCCTTTTGCAACTTTGCAGAAGAAGGGGCAAAGACTGTTATTGCCTTGATCCTTATCACATACTCCTGTCTGACGATATAACCTCTCCCAACTCACCAAGGAGGGGGACACAGTTCTTGAGGTGCCAGCTTACTGTGTTCCCCCTTTGCCTGACAAAGTAATAAAGTCACTCTTTCCTTCTCCTCCATAACTCTGTCTCTGTATTTCTGTTTGACATTGGTGCACAGAGAGCCAAGATTATTTTGCCAACAGATACAGATTTTTGATGTCATGAGGCTTACCATTCAGAGAGGGAGATAAGGATTAAACAAGCTATTGTATAAAGAACATTTCATTGCAACTGTGATAAGTACAGCTGAAGAGACCACATACAAGGTGCCCCAAAAGGGTTACTAGTTGGGACCTTATTGACTTAGGAGGATCAGTAAAGGGTATCCAAGCAAGCTGTCATTCAAGCTCAAGTCAGAAGGAGGGAAAGGAATAAGAGCATCCTAGAGACGGAAGAGCCTGTGCCAGGGAGCTGGGGCTGGAGGGGCCAGGTGTGTAAATGAACAGAAGGAGGAACAAAGTGTGAGAGGAGAGAGCCAGAGAGCATGGAGAGAGATAGCATGACTAGGATCAGCCAAGGTCTCACAGGTCATCTTCAATATTGGGGACGGAGTCCCAAGAAAATGGGATGCCTCTAGAGATTTTTAAGGACAATAACATGGTTAGGTATTTTTTTTTGCATTTATTTAATTGGAGGCTAATTGGTTAGCTTATTTATTGAGAAGCATCACTCAGCACTGTGAGGATAACGAACTGAAGAAGGCAAAAGTGGAAGCAGGGAGACCAGTCCACAGCTCTTTGGTAGACTGGGCAAGGAATGATAACAGTGGGGTTAGGATGACTCAGTGGAAATGGAAACAGTTTTTAGAAATTAAGACCTACCTAGGAGGTAGAACATACAGCACATACAGGTAGGACTTCGAGAGAGGAAAGTACAAAGGACAACTTGAGGGGCTTGGCCATGAGTGACTAGCAAGATGACGGTGGCTCTTGCAGAAGTCAAGAATGCTGGAGGGAGAGGAGCTAGCTGGAATTATTGGGGAACAGGTGGTTCACCAAGTCAGTACTACACATGCTAAGTCTGAGATATCTGTGAGATGTTCAAGGGGAGAGAGGTTCAGTAGCCAGCTGGATATATGAGGCATCCCATCAGCAATAAAAACCTTCCTAAATTACAGCAGAGTCAAACACTATTTCTTCTATTTTTTTTTTTTTTTTTTTTTTTTTTTTTAGAAAAGGGATACATTCTAGAACTATACTGTCCCAAATGGAAACCATTAGCCACATGGGGGCTACTTAGACTCAAATTAATTAAAGTTAAATAAATTTAAAAATTAGTTTCTCAGTGATGATAGCCACATTTCAAGTACTCAGTGTGGCTCCTGACCACTTGGATCAGACAACATAATGGACACTTCCATTCCTGCATAAAGTCCAGTGGGAGAGCCCTGCCTTTAATGTTAGAGGGCTTCCGATTTTCAACACTCAGCTCTGACTGAGTGTTCAACTGTCACCAAGAAATAAAATCCCACTCCAGGGAATTCCCTGGTGACCCAGTGGTTAGGACTCTGTGCTCTCTCTGCCAAGGGCCTGGGTTTGATCCCTACTTGGGGAATTAAGATCCCACAAGCCGCTCAGCATGGCAAAAAAAAAAAAAAAAAAAATTATCCTACTATCTCTTGTGCCCCAGACAAAGCTTTGAGGTTAAAGATGAAGACAGAAAAAAAGAGGGGATGATAATCCTTGTTTTTCACATATTTTTCAACCCATCACTTAAAAAATAGATGAAGGATGAATGCCATGGGGAGAGTGTATACAGACCATGGGGAGTGAGCTCACATTGTAACAATACTGTCAGATCATCGGGAAGATTAAAATCAGATGAAATTAAGTGCCAAGGAGGCATTAAGTCTTTATTTGGACTGTGGTCCCCCAAATGGTAAATGTACAGCCACTATAACAACTGTAAGTGGAGTATAACCTTTAAAAATTGTGAATCATTATGTTGTACTTAGTGTACCTGTAACTTATATAAGGTTGTACAGCAATTATATTTCAATAAAGAAAAGAATGGGAAATGGATTCATGAAAAGAGTGAGAAGGAGGCAACCCAAGTAGGGAAACAGTTTATTCAGAAGGCTATGTACATCTGGAATGCCAGCCATGTTTTTTGGAAGGAAAACAGCATCTGTACTGAACTGCATAAGAAACAGAGCAATAGAGGAAAATTCCTTGAGTGGACAGGTGGAGAAAGAACTAAAGAACCAGCCCAGTTTGGAAGCCTTAATTGTGTACTGATGTAGTGACACTAACTTGGACATGCAGCTGACCATAGAGAATACAAATAATAACGAGGCCTTGACCTTGAACCTAAGGAACTCCTGAGTCTAAATAGCCGTAAGTAACCACCAGGCTGTCAAGAGGCCAGACAGGTGCTGAAAACTCATTTTACAAAATGTGTCCTTGCTCAATAAATATGTAAACTAAACGCCACATCTGCAATATACAAGACATATATCTCACCAAAAAAAACTGCATGTTCAAAAATTACTATACACCTAGGTGCTTGAACTGTGGGTGGAAGCTCAAATGAGGTAAGCACGTGAAGGTCCTGGAAAGAGCTGTGATGTGGCAGAGCAGACATTCAGGTGCTTCACCCTGTGAGCAAGTCTTTTTCCTGTCTTCCTCCATTTTTAACCAAAATTAATAAGCCGTAAGGCTTTCCCCGGTGGCTCAGATGGTAAAGAATCTGCCTGCAATGAACGAGACCTGGGTTTGATCCCTGGGTCGGGAAGACCCCTGGAGAAGGGAATGGCTACCCACTCCAGTATTGTTGCCTGGAGAATCCCATGGACAGAGGAGCCTGGCAGACTACAGTCCATGGGGCCGCAAAGAGTTGGACACGACTGAGCAACTAACACTTCTTTTTCTAATAAGCCATAGGTTACATCGCACAGTTTGGGTTACTCTTTTAATATTTTAGATTCTTTAGATTTATTGGTAATATAATCCATGGCTCAAAGTCTACAGAACTCTTAAGATTAAGTTCAAGTTTAATGTCAGATCCTTTATGAGGGTACACAGAAATGTGTTATAGGGCTTCAATCTGGGCTGAAAAGAATTTTCTGGCCTTCATGACTGATGCAGTTCCCGCTTTGGGGAAGACTACTCAGATTTGAAGGGTGAAGTGTGTAACCTTTATTATACCACTTTTTATGGTTTTTCTTTGTGTTACAAAGCCATGACTCTCATTGAAATTCCACATTCTATTGGAATTCACTGACATTTCTTTCCCGCTGGTTGATGGGTACTAGAACTGAATAAAATATTTATCTTTAAACATATATGAACATACTTAAATTCCTTTAGGAGTCATATTTTTGCTATGTGTTTTGATTCAGTTTTTATTGAAGTCTAAATCCCTTGGACAGAGGAGCCTGGTGGGCTACAGTCCATGGGGTCACAGAGTCAGACACGACTGAATATGCGCACACACACACAGAGCTATCGTTATAGAAAAACACTCAAATGTATTCTATTTTGGTGATGTTGACTTTTTGAAATACATTTGCTTTAGCTGCAAATACTGGGAGAGTTTACTTACATTAATCATTTCCCAGTAAATTTTTTGTGTTTTACTGCCTGCCATCAACACTGATAATAGCATATTTCTTTTTAGCTACTTTTTTCAGAGTTATCAGAATATAGCTGCATATTCAGAACTGAAGATTCTTGTAAGATTTTGAGGTTTCTCAGTCCTTTGCCACATTTACATGGCAAAACATTTGCTCATACTTTTAAATCACCTAAATATGTGTGTAAATAAAAATGCTTAATTTTCCAAGTTATTTTTCTAAAGGGTGTGAATGTGTCTTAAATCCTAAGCTGATTTTTATGCTGCTAAAACCTATCAAAATAGCAAAGATTAAAAATACCAGTACTACTCAGGTTTGGCAAGGGCATTCTCAGGCACTGTTGGTAGGAATGCAAACAGGCAAACTTTGTCTGCTGGGCAGTTAAGAAACAGGTAAGCAGTAGGCATGCAAACTTTAAAATTAAGAAAAATCTTTAACTTAGCAATGTTAAACATTCAATAATTCACCCTTGTTATGACAGTCATCTCAATGCAATTGCTAACTGCAAAAAAAAAATGGAATAATATGTTAATAATAAGATACTGATTAAATGAATTATGGTATATCCACATAATGGAATTCTCTAACGTCATTAAAAAGGGTTGTTAGAAATGTATTTGATGACATAGAAAAGAGTCTTGATACAACTGTATCTCTAGGATAATGGTATGTTTTAAATGTTATATATGTATGTGTGTGAGATGTACGTGTGTACATGTGTAGAGGAGAGAAAAAATTTAGAAGAAAGGGGGACTCCCCTGGTGGTCCAGTGGTCAGGAATCCACCTTGCTACTGATGAACCTATCTGCAGGGCAGGAATGGATATGCAGCACAGAGAACAGACTTATGGACATGGTGCGGGCAGGGGTAGGAAGGAGAGGGTGGGACAAATGGACACAGAATAGCATGGAAATGTATACACTAACATATGTAAGACAGCCAGTGGGGATTTGCTGTATGACTCAGGGAGCTCAAACCAGGGCTCTGGGACAACCTAGAGGGGCAGGATGGGGTGGGGGGTGGGAGGGAGGCTCAACAGGGAAGGGACATATGTGCACCTATGGCTGATCCATGTTGACGCATGGCAGAAAGCAGCACAATATCCTAATTACCCTGCATTGAAAAAAAAAAAAAGGAAGAATCATCCACTTTGCAATTCAGGGGACATGGGTTTGGTCCCTGGCCCAGGAATTAAGATCCCACATGCTGTGGGGCACCTGAGCCTGAGCACAAGAGAGCAGCCCTCCACTCGCCACAACCAGAGAAAGTCCACACCCAGCAAAGACAGCACAGAGCAGTCACACACACGTTAACTAAACAAAGGGGTTTTTTCAACAAAATAATTTAGAAGGGTATTAACAGTGGTTTCTCTTGAAGAGACATCTTCCTTATACTCATCTGGATTTTCTAATTCTCATATAATAAATGTGTCTTATAGTTACAGCCAGTGAACCAGTGAGGTTGTTCAGTCGTGTTCGACTCTTTGCGATCCCATGGATTGTAGCCTACCAGGCTCCTCCGTCCATGGAATTTTCCAGGCAAGGTACTGAGTGGGTAGCCTTTCCCTTCTCCAGGGGATCTTCCCGACCCAGGGATCGAACCCAGGTCTCCTGCGTTGCAGGCAGACGCTTTACCATCTGAGCCACCACCTCTTGTTCAGCTGTCCTAACTCTGGGAACACACTGGATATTGAGCCAATCCAGCAGAAATGGCCCACGATGGGGGTAAACGTAATGACCGCCTCCCCTCCCAAACCTGGTCCCCTGAGCTTGGCTCTCTCTGCCGCACAAGCCAGGACCTGCTCACCAAGCTGTCCTGGACGCGTGGCCTCTGCACGAGCTTCTGGATGCCGTTCTCCACGGTGACCCCCAGCCAGTTGAGGGTGGCCCAGCACCACAGGTAGTCGTTTCCGCCATGCCAGAAGCTCACAAATGCGAATGTCATCGCAGTGGAGAAGAGGGCCCCCAGCAGGCCATGCTGTGACCCGCCCGCTGGGATGTATATGTACCTGGAGAAAGAAGAGGCCGTGAGGAGCCCTGCGGAGCGCTGGCTCCCAACACCACCCACTCCCGGGCCTGATTCTCCTGCCACACATCGCTATTCACCGTGTGCAGACCCTTCCCCACGTCCAAGAGGCCACAGAACACCCCCTGAATGCTCCATCACACCAGAAGGTGGCAAACACAGAAGCCTCAGCTCTGGGGGCTTCCCAGGTGGCGCCAGTGGTAAAGAACCCACTTGCCAATGCAGGGAGACATAAGAGACTCAGGTACGATCCCTAGGTTGGGAAGAACCCCTGGAGGAGGGCATGGCAACCCACTTCAGTATTCTTGCCTGGAGAATCGCCATGGACAGAGGAGCCTGGTGGGCTACAGTCCATCAGGTAGCAAAGAGTCGGACACCACTGAAGTGACTTAGCACACACTGACGGGTTTTAGGTTAAATGAACACACAGGCTAAAGAGCGCTCATTACTAGAGCAAAACAGCACTTACAGGAGGCGGGGTGAGGAGCCCTGAATCTAGTTTCTGAAAGGGATGCGCCTCACCCTAGAAGCCTAATCACAGAATGGCAGTTGAGCTTCTGGTGACAATGGGAATAGGCTTCCCTGGCGGCTCAGACAGTAAAGAATCCACCTGCAATGTGGAGACCGGGGTTCGATCCCTGGGTTGGGAAGATCCCCCTAGAGAAGGGCAGGGCAACCCACTCCAGTATTCTTGCTTGGAGAATTCCATGGACAGAGGCGCCCGGCGGGCTACCGTCCACGGGGTCGCAGAGTCAGACATGACTGAGTGACTAAAACTTCACTTACAGTGGGGATACCAACCTTCACGGTAGGTATGTACTGTACAGCTCAGACTACCAAGTGTCAGGTAAACCCCGTATTTAAGCACAATTGCTGAGTTCAGGCACCTAAATGGCAGGATAGCTTCTGCAGAAGAGGGGTGCCAAAGCTGGATCCTCCAGCTTTCCAGGCAAGTTGCCCAGAAGTAGTGACAAATTCACAATGAGGAGAAGAGCTCTGTGCTCCCAGGGCAGCCAAATTATCACCCGAAAGGCAGAGCCCCCCTTGGGTATGTTCTCTACCGCTGAGACAGCTGTCTGACCACATACAAGCAGAACCGTGTTCTTCAATCAGTATTTTCCTGCTAGAGCTGGACAAAACTCACGTTGCATTGTCAGGATCTGGAGAGCTAGAAAAACACCCTCCTTGCAGTGGTCTCTTTAAAAAGCCTATCGGTTTTTGTTTATTGCTGTCAGTGCTTCTTTGTCCAACCTTATTCCATAAAGGAAAAGGAAACGATCATTTCCTAAACACACCATGTGTCCCAAGTATGGTACTAGGCACTTTACATGTATCACTTGACCTGATTGTTTGAAACACCGTATGCTGTTCTAGCATGCCAATCCACAGAACCCATTGAAATGCTGTCCTATTTATTAATATTTTGTTGGAAATGTTATTTTGAAAATAACTTTTAAACAGAACACTTTCATAGGCAAGCCAAAAGATACAATATAAAAACCATTCCCCAGTCAATAAATACTTCTAAGGACTATGATGCCTTCAAACTGTGGTGCTGGAGAAGACTCTTGCGAGTCCCTTGGACTTCAAGGAGATCCAACCAGTCCATCCTAAAGGAAATAAGTCCTGAATATTCATTGGAAGGACTGATGCTGAAGTTGAAGCTCCAATCCTTTGGCCACCTATACAAAGAGCCGACATTAAAAAGACCCTGATGCTGGGAAAGATTGAAGGCGGGAGGAGAAGGGGACGACAGAGGATGAGATGGTTGGATGGCATCACCGACTCAATGGACATGAGTTTGAACAAGCTCCAGGAATGGTGAAGGACAGGGAAGTCTGGCGTGCTGCAGTCCATGGAGCCGCAAAGAATCAGACACACGACTGAGCTACTGAACAACAAGGACTATGTGACTATCAGTACTTTTAAATGTCCTCCTTCACTCTCAAAAGTGCACCAGGTTAGATGGTAAAGTATCTGATCAGCTTAGACAGCCCCACTTTTTGAGTGAGAAAAACTGGGGCCGAGAAGAGGAAGAACCTAGATGCAAATATGCATCTCTGGCACCAGCGTTAATGTTTTCCATTGCACCTCTGGGCTTGCCCTCCTATCTTGCATCTCAGTCTGAAACAAACCAGAAAGCATGTGAGAATGCATGCATTTCAGAAACCAGTGAAGCAAAGAAAACACTTTCTCTTGTGCAAAAACAAGACCATCTTGACAATTAAGTCAGCAAATACCCATCAAGCACTCACTACAGACTAAGGAATAATCCATCTGTGGCCAAGCATTTATTTAGACCTCCAAGGCAGCCCTGGTATTATGAGACACACACAGACATAACAGGTTGCTCCTGCCCAAAGGACAGGTATAGTTGGTTGTGAAACAACAGCAAACAAATTCTATCATTAAGCTGACGTGGGACTTGTTTGTTGTATCGTATGGTACAAAGTAGACCAGGGGAGCTTAAGAGTATGGAAAAGGGCAGGGTGAGTAGAGGCAAGCAGGGTATGAGAGGCTTAATGGTAAGATCCCTACCGTGGCAAGGGCTAGAGAGAGGGTGCGTTTTGTCAGGAGAAGCAGGGATGCTGCCTCATGCACCAAGAAGGACTGGACGAGTCAGAAAAGCCAGCCAACAGCCCCAGGCACAGGGGTTTTAACTGGCGTTACGCTGCCCCCTAGAGGCTACTTGGTTATTGTTGCAGAATACTCAACAGGCAAACAAAAACGGACCACAAACCTCTGCAGCCTCCAACTTGCAAAAAGATAATCACTGCTCCATTATGGCACTCCATGAGGCTGTCCTTCACTTCATACAATCAGTTGTGCGTGTAAGAAGGTTGCACGTTAAAAAAAAATGGAGTAGTCAAACCAAGTTCAAAAGGATAAGGAGTAACTGCTGTTTACAGAAACTTTGCAGATAACAGTTTTTATAAAACAAGCTCATTCCAATCCTAATACTCTTCTCACCCAACACTGGTTTTATGTTGAGATTACTGTTGTATCTCACTATATCAGAATGAGCTGCACTGTGCGAGATGGACTGTAAAGGAAGCTGAGTGCCAAAGAACTGATGCTTTTGAACTGTGGTGTTGGAGAAGACTCGAGAGAGCCCCTTGGACTGCAAGGCAGATCCAACCAGTCCATCTTAAAGGAAATCAGTCCTGAATACTCATTGGAAGGACTGATGCTGAAGTTGAAACTCCAATACTTTGGCCACTTGATGCGAAGAACTGACTCATTTGAAAAGACCCTGATGCTGGGAAAGATTGAAGGCAGGAGGAGAAGGGGACGACAGAGGATGAGATGGTTGGATGGCGTCACCAACTCAATGGACATGAGTTTGAGTAAACTCCAGGAGTTGACGATGGACAAGGAGCCCTGGCATGCTGTAGTCCATGGGGTCACAAAGAGTCAGACACGACTGAGAAACTGAACTGAACTGAATATATGTTAGAAAGCCTCAGTATAGAATAAAAAACCTCTCCTTGTCCATCCACATCAATGGTCCTTAATATTAGCTTCAACTCCAACAAGAACATATTTCCAAGCTTGCGATGAGGAAGCATCTAGTCCCATAATTACATGCACAGCTATTTTAGGCATCTCTTGGCATCATGGCTTTGCTGCTTTCCTTCAAAAATGACAGCCAACAAGAATCTCTGAGAATTCCTTTTATTCCAGAAACTCACAAATGGCAGGTCTCCAACGACACGAGGCTGCTTGTTTTAAACCAGAAGAGGGTATGATCTCCCAGCTGGAAGGCAGAACACTCCCTTCTTCACTCGTAATTTCTAGAAGGCAGTGGATACAGCAAGGAGGAGCATGAACCTGTTTCCTTCTACAAATCCCGCCAGGCTCGTGTCAGTTCCATGATTAATAAAAACAGAAACGCGTCTCTCTTCTAGAAAAGCAGCAGGGTGACCCCACTTACTGAGATCCCGCTGCACACTGAAACTGATTTCCCAGTGGAAGAAAGCATTCAGCACTACCTTCTCAGCAAAGCAAAAATAAAAAGCCCCCCCCCCGCCCCCCGTCAGCGACAGTGGGAGCTTGAGTCTGCACAAGGCCTGCGCCTGCACGGCTGGCTTCGTGGGGTCACTGCTTGCAGAGAACGTTGCCTGGGGTGGTTGCCATCCAACTGTGCCACCTTCTTAATTTAAAACCATCTCACAGAATCAACGCAACATAGCAAACCCCCACTCAGGAGGAGGAACTGCAAAGAGTTGAAAACGACTAAGCAACTAACACTTGGGCCAAGGAGCTCTGGGCCAGAAAGCCACAGTTCAAGTTTTAATTAGACTAAATAGGGACTTCCCTGGTGGTCCAGCAGTTAGGAATCTGCCTGCCAGAGGAGGGGACAAGGATTTGATCCCACATACCGAGGGGCAACTAAGCTCGCATACCACAACTACTGGGCCCACGCTCTAGAGCCTGCTCCACAACAAGAGATACCACTGCAACGAGAAGCCTGCACATCGCAACTGAGAGTGGCCCCGGCTCACCACAAGACCCCAGGGCAGCCAAAATACAAATAAAATTCTGAAAATAGACTAAACAGTTTCCTTCTGCCCCACAAGCAGAGATTACACCTTATCCAGGCGGGCACTGTGCAGAAGTCTTGACTGTGTAAGAAGTTGGGCATAAGAGGTTGATACTTGGGGATTGTTGCTGACTAGTAGATGTATGTGAAGGGGAGACAAAATAGCTGTTCCCTTCATAAGCACTAGGAAAAACTCAAGAATGTGTCTGACAGTTGGGACAGGGATAGTGAGAATCCACATGGTAAAGACATTACTCTTAGAATCACACAGCTTTTTCCCAGGACTTACCCAACAGCTTCCCGGCTTGCCAAGTTATTGTCAACCCCTTTGCCATGAACTCCAGACCCTAGCAAGATAAGGCGATGAGGCACCTATGACACAGAAAGGCTTGGTTTTCACTGCCCTGTGGACTGAGCTGAGGTGGGCTTGCTGACTTCCCATCTTCAATTATCTAGTTCTTGGCTGGGATGGGGCAGGCAGTGGCTGACACTCTATTCCAGCTCTGCTTTATCTTTCCACCCTATTTCCCACTAGTCCTGAAATCTTGAACAAATGGGGCTTTCACACTTCTGTGCCTCTGAGCACACTATTTTCACACCCTCCATTCTCTCTGGTTTCCCAACTCCTCTATAAAGTCTGTTTTAAATATTCTCAGTCTCTAACCCAGAGAACCAACTGTTTGTACCACTGAATTGAACAGTTATTCATCAGAAGATGTCTCTTCCATTATGATGGTCATTTCAACTAAACTGCAGACTTCGTTCAGACAGTTTTAGATGTGTGTGAGCATATACGTGCATGCCCACATGCACTATTAGCTACCAGTCAACAGTATTTATATACCTAACGCTAATTTTCATTTACTTTTCATAGTCTCCAACAGCTTTTTACATTTCTGATAGACTGTCAGCGCTGCCACAGACACACTGCGAGCAATTAGCAAACAAGGAAGGGTCATAAGGACTTGCCCCCGTTACTGGCAGAGATTTCAGAAGACACCCATTCCTAAGGAACACAGACCCTTGAGGACCCTGCAGTCTCACCACACTCTGTAATCCTCCTTCCCCCATTAAAGTCACAGTCACGCAGCCCCCAAAGCTGTTCCAACCTTAAGAGATGTCAAAACTTACAAGGACTGGCCCTTTAAAGGCCATAGCCTTCAGTAGCTGGGAAGGGCAAGACGTGTGGCTGCATTCCATTGGCAGTAAGGCGACCTCGCCTTTGCTTCACCTGGGTTCACTTGGGCTTCCCCCGAGTTCCGCATTAGAGTTCTCTGCAGAGGTGCCCTAAACCCAGCTCTCAGGGGCAGTGACTCCCGTGACCTGAGCCTGGCTCTAGCTTTGGCCTTGGCCCACATCTGGGTTCTCTGTCAGTCAAAGCCTGTGATGACCCACCAGTCAAAGCCTCATCCTCTAGGTGGTAGACAAAGGACTGGTGTTTAGTTTTCACAGAGGGAGCTATATACTTACTACTAAAAGTTTTCAAAGAAAGATACATGCAGAAAATACAATTCACTTTTAATATCTTTCTACCCAGTACATATAAGTAAGCAAGTAAGTGTTAGTCGCTCAGTCATGCCTGACTCTTTCCCACCAGGCTCCTCTGTCCATGAGATTTTCCAGGCAAGGATACTGGAGTGGGTTGCCATTTCCTTCTCCAGGGGATCTTCCCAACCCAGGGATCGAACCCAGGTCTCCTGTACTGCAGGCAGATTCTTTACCGAATGAGCTACAAGGAAAGACTTGTAGCCAGTACATATCGTAATGGAATTTTAATAAGTAAAAGCTAGCAAAACTGGAAAAGGCAAGGAAACAGAGAGACTCTTCCCTAAAGACTCCACAAGGAACGCAGCTCAGCTACATCTTGATTATAGCCCTTTAGTATAGACCCATCTGAGACTTCTGACCTCCAGGGCTGCAGGAGAATAAATTTGTGTTTAGAGCTGCTAACCCTGGAGGAGGGCATGGCAAGCCACTCCAGTATTCTTGCCTGGAGAATCCCCATGGGCAGAGGAGCCTGGCGGGTTACAGTCCATGTGGTCACAAAGAGTCAGACACGACTGAGTGACTAAGCACAGCATGGCAGTTGGTTAATGGGCAACTGCAAACCTTAACCTCTCCAGAAGGCTAAGAGAGAAGTCACTTTCAAAGCGGAGGGCACATTTGAGCTGAGCTAATTCCCAACATCTTTACTGAAAGATGCAAGTTTCCACATGTAACTCTGAAAAACTGCCTATTTACAAATGCTATGTCCTATTCTGCAACAGAATACTATGGAATTTATAAAATAGAGATTAAACTCCAGCCATGTTTAGTCAGCACAATGGTAAAGAATACACCTGCCAATGCAGGAGATGTGAGTTCGATCCCTGGGTCAGCAAGATCCCCTGGAAGAGGAAATGGCAACCCACTCCAGTATTTTTGCCTGGAGAATCCTGTTGACAGAGGAGCCTGGTGGTTACAATCCATGGGGTCACAAAGAGTCAGACATAACTGCTTGACTGAGCATAAAAGCATGAACATATTCAGTCTACACTTAAACTTCTAGGTTCATCTCATTAGATGCCAATACCCTTTAAAACAAAAATTAACCTTTTCATTCCACAAAGCCAGTAGTTCAGTGGGTTGAAGTACTGTGCTGATGAACCCAAGCCTATAACTTCCATCCTAAAGAAAGATTCAACTCTACCCCCATAAACCAAAACCCAAACTCTAGCTCCCCCCAAAACTCTATCTTCCCCTCTGCAGAAAAGGCTGAAAGATCATGAAAGGCTCAGCCCCGCTATGCTTACCCCACTAGACCACGCTCAAGCAGCAACAGCAGCAAAGCACAGGACAAGCAGGAGGGCAGTGCTTGGTAGCTAGAGACATGGCCTTGGTCCCCCCCTCTGCCACTTACCGGTCCCTGTAACTGTGACCTTGTCAATAAGCCTGCTTCACTTAAGTCTGTACACTGAACATATACTGGGAGGGCTAAAATCACCTTCAAGTATGAGCTGCTGTAAAGACCAGCTGATACAATACATGTGTAAGGAATCTGGAGATTGTAACACTCCTATAAATGGAAGGATGCACACTTGCATTCAGGAAACAAACAGGATGCCATTATCATAATGATTAGCATCCCTATATTCTTCATAACCACATGAAGACACCAAGACCCCTGGGCTTGTTTGCTCAGGGATGCTTTCCACTTAAAATCATTAGCTTTAAATACACCTCCATTAGAACCAGGTCACTTCGTGCTAAGGGGATGAAGCTAGAAGGGAGGAAAATTTTTTCTCCTACTCTTCTAGGTTCTTCGGCTGGTGTAACAATAAGAGTGACATGACACAGATTAAAAAGAGAAAAACAAATTTAATTACGTATGTCGGGGAGTCCACAAGACAATGAGAGTCAAGGAATAGCCTGAGCTGAGGAACGGGATGGGCTCTGGGGCTTCCACGTGCAGGAAGGGAATTCACAGGAGGACCAGAAGTACAGATGTTAGGGCAATTAGAAGCCTGCCCTGGCCTGCAGATGGTCTTTCAGATAAATATGTTTTCTCTGGTACAGGCCCCCTATCCAAATTCTTTCAGATAGTTAAGTTAGAGGGAAAAGTTGTTCCTGAGTCAGCTGGATTTTGATTGCCTTCGGCTCGGAATAATCCACGTGCCAAAGTGGCATCTTTAGGGGCGGGGGCATATTCCGTTTCCCTTCAAAAGTTATGGATTCAACATGTACGCAGATCTGTTGATTAAGCTTAATCCAGAGGACAGCCAGCTGTTCTCCAAACATCTGATACTGGCTACAGATGAGTCTGTAGAGGCTGTGCGGGCAGGTCCGAGTAAAGTAGCTTCTACTGCAACTTGGTCCATTATCAACGTCTCACGTTCCAATCATCGTAGACCCTCCACTCTGGTCCCCTCTTATCTACAGATACAAGAGTCAGGTGACCAGGTCCTTTCTTTGTAATGGGGGACTGCTGGGTGGGCAGGGCCCGAAAGTATCAATACTATGCAGGTTACTCATTCAACCCATTTAAAGCTGCCTACTAACGTTCCAGAAGGCTGTCCAGGCGGCACACTGTTAAAAGAATCTGCCTGCCGATGCATGGGGGGTTCGATCCCTGGGTTGGGAAAATCCCCTGGAGAAGGAAATGGCAACCCACCCCAGTATCTTGCCTGGAGAATCCCATGGATAGAGGAGCCTGGCAGGCTACATACAGTCCATGGGGTTGCAAAGAGTCAGACAGGACCAACTAAGTTGGCATGTACACACTTACTAATGTTCCAAAAGGTTCAAGTCTCAGTGATGCATGAGTCTTCACAATATCACAGTCCTCACATTCAGAGACTGAAAAACCAAACAAGTCTTTAAGACGCCATCCTTCAAAATGAGCTTCCAGTCACAGATGAGAGACGGGAAGGCCTGGGGGAGGGGAGCACAGAAGGGAAGCACTACTTTCCCCCACAGGGCTGCTGACCCTCTTTGCTTGAGAGCACGCTGAAGCCTCAGCAGTCCCCAGGGCTCCTGGGCCCACGTCTATTTCAGGTTACAAAAATACATCATATAAAACAGATTCTTGGGAGGTTTGAGCAGAGGAGAGCGAGCAGGAGTCTGTACTCTTTAGTGCTGTGGAGCTGAGTCTCATCGCTAATAAAAAGGTCCTCAAAGCCTCAGTTTAATAACCACCAAGATTTCCTGGCTGCCTGCCTGTCTTCCCACCTTCCTCCTGAGAGGATGCTGAAAGCAGCTATCAGCTGCCCTGGATCAGATTAAAAAAGGGAGGGTACAAACAGCCAGCAGTTTGGGTGGGGCAAACCCGAAGGTCTGTAGGATATAGGTATGTGTGCTTCCCTGTTGCATTGAGGGGGCTGAGAGGAGAGATCGCGTCCTTCCCTGCTCCTAACCCACTTCTCAACCTTTGCTCCATCAGCAGATCCCACACCCAGGGTCCACATTACCAATGTCTGGGGCACACGCCCCCTCTTATCAGCAACTGTACTGCGTCTCCCGTCTCCCATAGGCTCCCTTCTGATCCCTGCCTCTCACCCCCACCCAATGCTGGTCCTAATCTTCTCGCTCAGTTATCACCGTGGTTAGCAAGAGGTTCACTATGAAACGGATACGCACCACTCAAGAACGACTGTGCTGGTACAATGCCCTAGGAGTCTCCAGGAGAACGCGTTCTGAACACAAGTGCCCTAAAGAAATGCCTGGCTGGAGGCCGAAGCATTTCATTCTTCTTCTGGGTTTGTGGTGTGATGATTTTGAGGCAGCCATGCTGGACAGGGCCCCACGGAGGCAGGCCCACAGTCTTGACAGGGATAAACTCTACATTTCCATGGTGACATGGTAGGTTGGCCAACCAGGCAAAAGCAGAAGTGAACTGTTCGGGCAAAGGAGAGGCCAATTCTTTGTCCTCAGAAGCATCCAATCTGACAAAGGGGTCCTGCTTACCGTGGATTCCCACTGCATCAGGTCGTAAATTAAATCTCATCAGCCTGGCTTTTTAAACATCATTCTCCAGCTGACTCCCTCCTACACATCAACTCCATCTTATGCGTCTCCAAAATAGATTCTCCACTCCAGTTAAAGAACTTCATTCTTTCACTCGTCTGGACCTCACAACCATGCCAGTCCACCCCTCAATCTGACAAGATCTCTGGCTGTTCTTTCCACCATCTGATCTTTCTAAATGGGTTCAGCATTCACTTAAAGGAAAATCTTTCTAGCTGATCCCACTGAATGTGGGTGGCTGATGATTCTTCATCTCTGCAAAATTCAGGTGTTCATCTCGGACTGAGTTATTTCTTTCAGATCAGTTGATGTGCTATTTCTTACCAATTCTAAGCCACTTCATCGGGTCTGAGAGTACGTGGGACTCCCCATCTCGCAGTCAAGACACGGATCAGAGAATTGTAGCATTTCTCTCTTTATTTCCCCCCCCGCCGAGTCTAACTTAAACTCTGAACTCAGGAGGTGCTTAACAAACCCTGATCAACTGCCTTCTTTACCTGTTCCTTCCTCTTCGTCCTCATTTCACTGACTCATTCATTCTCTTCTTTTCCTTGTCGCTCTCTATAAACAAATGAGAATTCTCCAGCTTGAAGTGGGGCCTCAAGAGTAAATGTCATTGTTCACTGCCTGCCTCCACCACTTTCTTCTTTAAAGCGCTGTGGGGTTTGCAGGATGATATTTACACAAAGTCAGACTAAATCACAGATGCTAACCACAGGTGCCCCTAAGCAAGGGGACCAAGAGGTGGGACACACACCACATTCAACTTCCCCAGGAAGTTGCTAGAACAACCCAGAAGAAAAAAGGGATTTAACCAAAGAGCAAAACTTCAGTGTGCGTTAAGTGTTTTTAATATTAAAGTACCCAAATTGGGAGGTTTAAGGTTTGTGATATTAACCTTAAAAGCCTCAAATGAAACCCTGGACACACCCATCGGTACTATATGTGTGTGAGGGGCGGGCGTTCATGAGACGAACAGGAGTGTGGCTTTGGCTAGATCGCTTGGTTTAACTTTGCTAACAAAATTGCTTCCTCTGCCATGAAATCACTTCCAAGTTCAGTGTGTATTTTGGCCACAAGAAAAGTAGTGAGAGGGTCACTGCTGGACGTGAGTGAATGTGCGCACACAAATACACACACAGTGCCTCCGAGCACAGAGGAGGGTGGAAGGTGGATGGGGAGGCCAGGGTCACAGATTTCAGTGAAGATCTCTTTTCTAGGCCTTGATTTACAACTGGTAGATGTCCCAGGCAAGGGGACCACTAGGGGTGAGGTCCGTGTATTATAGTTTGGAGCATTTGGGTCATAGGCACAAATGTTCTTGAAGGGTTATGACCAGTAACGATAGTGTGCTGTTTTGCTACTGCTCTCTGCTAAAACAGAAAGATCTGTCTTCTCGAATGGATTTTCAGGATGTAGAGCTCCTAAAACCATAGCTTAAGCTCTGAGATTCCCATTTCCCCACCCCTCTGCTGCCATGAAGCTAACTTAGAAATTACTACAAAATGCACAGGGAGAGCGTTATCTGAAGGAAACCTGCAGTGAATCTTGACTCAATGTGACAAATCCTTTCCTAAGAGCAAATTTCCACCACCACCACCCCCTGCAATGTATCTGCTTTGCCAACGCAAACCTCTGCACTCTGGATTTTCTTAATGAGTAACAGCCATTGGTAATAAAAATGTTCAGCAGAGGTGGCCATACATGGGATCCAATGCCTAGAAAGGGCAAAAAACAGGAGAAAATGCCAGCAGGTCTACAGGCACCCCTATCAAAATACTGCCACTGAAGACTGTTTCCAGGAGGAAGAAAAATAAAGGTCTCAGGTGCCCAAGTGCTGTTTTAAAAAGAATCAAAGAGAAATGGCTGCTGGTGGTAATAAAGAGGCTGCTTCCTCACTGGACTGAAATCAGCACTCTGACAAATCAGCTTTGACAGAACTGTTTCACCTGCCTCTCATTTATCATGATTGTGACCCACCATCCCTTACCACACATGATGCCTTTTAGTCTGGCCCCTGGGAGGGAAAACTGAGAACGCTTGGGTCTAGGCATGAATGACTAATAAATGTGCAGCAGCATCCAACAAAGCCACGCCAGTGCAACCCTTACGGAAACAAAGCAAGAATATCATCCCATGCCCGGGAAACTATGCCCCACAACGATGTTCCCCTTAATGCAGCAACAGCTGCCTGGATGATGTCCAGATGATGCTGCTTATTCAAAAGAAGCTATGGTAATTGAAGGAAGTCTTGTGTGCACACTGAGAGGTTAGGATTTTAAAAGCCGGCATCTTACAGAGACAGGCTAAGGATGACACCCAACGTGTGTCACAAAATCCAGAGTCTTCTGTAGATTAAAAATGTCACCATTCATACAAAAAAAATCCTAAGAAGTCCAAAGATGTCAGCCAGGGAACTGGATATTAACATGATCATCCATGCTGGGAAACAGTCTCCCATGTCTCCCAAGTCTTCCAGTCTCCCAAGCACTGGAGAAAGATGTAGGCCATCAGAATGGGATTTTGCTCCCCAGGCTCCTTCTCAAGTGGGGATCAACTGGTAAAAAGCACAGGGGATCACCCTGAGCTGTCTGAAAGATGAAAAGGAACACAGCTAATGGTGGAGCAGTAAGGAGATTCAGATGTGCTTCCAAAATGCATGCTCTTTTCAATGGATCAAAGTGGTGTCCCCATGATAACTATGGATATCAGGTATAAATAATCTGTATGCCTAACATTAAAAAGATAGATAGTTAAGAAGTATTAGATTAAATACTATCTACCGAGTCCCTATAGGTGTCAATCACTAGGTTCAGGGCGTTCTACAGTATTTCATTTGATTTAGATTGTCACTTCAGTATTTTTAGTGCATCCGAGTCATTTCTGTGAACCTAAATTATCTTCACAGCTGCAAAGCATGACAGTTCTAGATAAGCGTCCAAATCACGACAAGATGACAAAAATCCAATGCACTCCTATTCAATAAGTCTGGTAGAAATGTATTATTACACCTCAGAGTCTAGAGGTCAGAATGATCCCCTCTTGTTGGCACAAAGGACCCTGGAGACTGGAGGAATCTGAGAGGTCATCTTGTGTATGGACCCCCGAACGATATGCACAACCAGAAACCATCCAGCCTGCATCTCAACACTCTCAGTGACCGAGAAGTCATGGCTTTTTGAAACAGTCTTTTCCACCCTTTTAGGACAACTTAAGAGAGAGCATGCTTTTCTATACTTTTCACTGTTGATCATGGTTCTCCTCTCGGAAGCAATATTGGACATGGGTACCCGGTCTTCAACCAGCAGTCTGTCACTACACCTGATGACGGTTCTCATCTCTTTCCAAAGGCTTGACTTTGGACATGACGTATCCTCAGCTTCTTTATTCATTCTTTTACACCCAGTTCCAAATTGTAGTTTTCCTTTTTCTAGACAATTTCCCATTTGTCTGTGTTCCCCCTGGGACCATGATATCTGCAAAGATTGCATTTATGGGATGACCTGAGTCATGAAGAACTTGAGTGGGAACACCACATTCTTTTTCCAACCACATATTCATAGCATCAACAAACATTATCTAAGTATTTACTATATTGGGCTTCACAGGTGGTACAGTGGTAAAGAATCCAGCTGCAAGGCAGAAGACATGGGTTCGACTCCTGGGTTGGGAAGATCCCCTGGAGGAGGGAACAGCTACCTACTCTAGTATTCTGGCCTGGAGAATCCCAGGGACAGAGGACCCTGGTGGGCTACAGAACATGGGGTCGCACAAGAGTTAGACACAACTTAGTGAGTAAATAACAACAAAACTTACTGTATTCCAGGTATTATGATTAGCACAGGAGGCGTTCAGGAACGTGCCGCAGAAAACTGCCCTCACAGAGCTTACATCTAACCTACTGCAATGATGAAGCCCATTGTGACATTTATTCCAAGCCAGCCTTACCTCATACCGAAGTCTGAACCTACTATGTCACTGAGAAAGTCAAGACCATCATGCAAGAGTGCCCTCTTCGAACCACATACATTCTGATCTCTGCTGGTAGCTATCCAATCATTCATCAACAGTGGACGAGATGTCCTTTCCGTGACCAAGGCTAACTCTGCTCTTTGGTTCTATACCCTTCTGCCTCCTAGGGTACCATGCTCCATCAGTCACCCTGTATCCTTATTGGCTTAACGGAACTGATTTTCTTCTTAGCACAAAGACACATTCCAATCCTTTGTATTTTAGAAACACCTTTATTTTGCCCCACAACGTCTACTGCTTCATCTTTGATCCTAACTACATTTTTCACAGTCAAGTATTTCAAAATCCTTGAAAGAACAGTCTATACCCAGTCTCCAAGCCCTCCCTTCCCAATTGCTCCTGAACTGGTACCAATCAGACTTCTGTCCCTCCATATTCCATTGGGACAACTTCTGTCAAGGTCATTAACAGCCTCCAGATTGCCAAAACCAATGGATATATTTACATCTTTCTCTTAGTTGTCTGTTAATTTGGCATTGCTTATGCCTTCCATTTTCCTCTTTTGATAATTTTACTGATATTCATAATAGAAAATTTGGAAAGAGATACATAAAAAATCCAGAAACCACCACCAATGACCTTTTTGCCTGCGTCCTCTCTGACATATTTCTATAAATACTCCTATGTACCACTTGAAGAAACTGCTCGATTGACCTAATCTATCATGAGCATCCTTCTGTGTTCTCACCTTCCTTACTCACATTCTTTCCTCCCTTGGCTCTAATGAAACCACTCTCCGTTTTCCTTTTACCCCCACAGCCATGGTTTCTCAGTCTCCACTGCAGGCTTCTCACTCTGCCTCATTCTGAACGTGTCAGCAACTTCTCGGGGGGCTCTCTCCCCAGACCTCCATGCACTCATGCGAAGCTGGGGGGAGGGGCTGCATGGGCTCATTGACAGAACTATCAGTGACTGTGGGTTCATCTGTCACAGCCAGCCAGCCAGCCCCACACAGAACAGGTGCACCGAGATGATAATGTACAGACGATACTCCGCTACACTCGGCAAAGGCAAGAGAAATGGGGAGGAGGGCTCTGGTGAGGGGTGCTGCTGGGGAAACGGCTTTGCACAGGTGAAGACCCACGTGAGAGCAAAGAAAAGAAGAGAGAAGGGTTAAGGGAAAACGACAGAGAAGCACCAAGACCAAACTCTCCCCTTCACACCTTTGCTGAGAGCTGGATCTGTCGTGCAGCGGCTGCAATGCACTCCTGAGGGGGCGAGAAGAAGCTCCCGGCTGCCTGCCCTCAGTCTCCGGCAATCACTGGCCACAGACCCCCCTGGGAGGTGACCCTGAAGAAGCGCTCCCTGGATTTCCCTCTCTGCAGAGCTGAAGAACCCTCCCCACCCACTCTCTCAGAAACTGCCTTCCACTCACCCACCCACCCCAGCTTCACTTTGCAGCTCCTTCCCAGATGAAATCATTCAGCTGTCAAACCCAAAGGACGACCCCTGACCTCCCACACAATTTTTCTCCTATTCTTAAATGCTTACAACTATGCAGGTTTTCACTTGCTGCATTTTCTTGAGTACACTTGAATGCCAAAGTGTTGAGACCCAGTCTGTTACTTATATTTATACCCCCCAAAGCCCAGGAGACATCCTTATTCCCTCCAGATGCTCCCCACAGGCAGAATCACCTGATCCAAGGGCAGTGAAATGAGGAGAGGCCTTAAGTACAGTGGTGAAAGCACGGCTCCCCCCCTGGGTTCTAATCCCACCTTCACTTACTATTCGGTTGGTGCAAATGTAATTGCGGTTTTGCCCTGTTGAACTTTGCTGTTTGCTATTGGAATATACTCTTAAATATATGTGGTAATGTACATCATTTTAATGTGCATTTCTCACTTTATGTTTTTCACTAATGACTTATTAGTTGCTGTGTATTTTATATTTATTTTAGATGATGGAAACGATGTTACACAAAAGCAAATTCAAGCGATTTTGTTATTCGAGTTCAAAATGGGTTGTAAAGCAGCGGAGACAACTCGCAACATCAACAACACATTTGGCCCAGGAACTGCTAAAGAACATACAGTGCAGTGGTGGTTCAAGAAGTTTTGCAAAGGAGACGAGAGCTTGAAGATGAGGAGCACAGTGGTTGGCCACTGGAAGTTGACAAGGACCAATTGAGAGCAATCATTGAAGCTGATCCGCTTACAACCACAGAAGTTGCCAAAGAACTCAACGCAGACCATCCTATGTTCGTTTGGCATTTGAAGCAAATTGGAAAGGTGAAAAAGCTCAGTAAGTGGGTGCCTCATAAAGTGACTGCAAAAAAAACATTTAAAAAAATGGTCGTTTTGAACTGTCTTCTCTTATTCTACTCAACAACAACAAACCATATCTCAATCAGATTGCGATGAAAAATGGATTGTATACAACTGGTAATGACCAGCTCAGAGGCTGGACCAAGAAGAAGTTCCAAAGTACTTCCCAAAGCCAAACTTGCACCAAAAAAGGTGATGGTCACTGTTTGGTGGTCTGCTGCCACTCTGATCCACTACAGCTTTCTGAATCCTGGCCAAACCATTACATCTGAGAAGTATGCTCAGCAAATCGATCAGATGTACCAAAAATGGCAATGCCTGCCACCAGCACTGGTCAACAGAATAGGCCCAATTCTTCTCCACGACAACGCCTGACCACATATCACACAAGAAATGCTTCAAAAGTTGAACAAATTGGTCTATGAAGTTTTGCCTCATCTGCCATAATCACCTGACCTCCTGCCAACCAACCACCACTTCATCAAGCATCTCGACAACTTATGGCAGGCAAAATGCTTCCACAACCAGCAGGAGGCAGAAAATGCTTCCCAAGAGTTCACTGAATCCCGAGGCACAGATTTTCATGCTAGAGGAATAAACTTATTTCTCTTTGGCAAAAATGTGTTGGTTGTAATGGTTCCTATTTTGATTAATAAATGTTTGTTTGAGTCTAGGTATGATGATTTAAACTTTTTCAGCAATCTTAATAGTTGTGACGCTCTGAGTCTCAGGGTCCTGACTGGTAGAGTGAAGATAATAAAACCCATTTTATGTAGACATGTCATCAAGATAAACTGGAATTTGATAGTAAAGAGCTCAGAACAGGGTTGGGCACACAGCAAGGACCCAACAGATGTCTGACGGCAATGGTGACAAGGAGCACATGCCTGAGAAGACTACACTAAAGAGAAAACAAAGCAGCCTGCTCCTTGTCCAAAGAATTAATATCATCACATCCACAGCAAGTTCAGAATTCTACACCCACCCCTACTTCTTCACTCTTCATGATTGGATTCAGAAGAACTTCTAATAAAGCACTCTTTTCTTTATGAGCATTACATTCCTTAATAAGCTGGTAAGTGGGAGTCCCAAACGTCAACAATTTAGATTAGAAAAAACACACATTATTGCCAAGTACCCTTTCTAATTAGTGTTTACATGATTTGTATGGCTAGTATATTTTACACGAAAGGGTGTTCTAGAAACAGCAGTAAATTCCCAATCTCCTAAGTGTTCAACAGCTACCTAAAACTTGAACTGGCTTACTGCATGATATTTGTGAGCTGTAATCCTGTAATTAAGGCTTCATTAGTCCCTGCAATGCCCGTGCTCTGTAGTGGCTGATTTATTTAATATGATGAAGTTCATCATATTCAGTTAATCTCTGTCTCTTCATTCATTCATTCCCTACTTTGGGCACCCACTATGCACCAGGCACTGGGCTAGGTGCTTGAGATACACACACTACAACAGTGTCTCCATGAAAATGTCACAGCACCAGAGAGCTCTCGTTCCACCGTCTGTAAGTGAACCTTCATTAAGGATTTATCAGGTGGCTTTTAGGTATCAGGCACTGTAGTGGGCACAATGAGAAATAAAAGCATGCGAGAGACCTCCATGGAATTGACAACCTGAGTGACAGACAAAACAAACATTGAAAGAGACGGCAGTATAAGGCAGTGTGAACAGCTCTGAAAGAGGGGTAAGAATGGACATTCGTCCATCGCCTTCTATATGCCAGCCACCTGGCTGGGCACTTGCCACATTTAAGCCTTTCAGGTTAGTTAAAAACTCCCTATTTTCCAGATGAGGAAAACTCATCTGGATTGAGTTTAATGAGTGTAGACTTGGACTCAGAACTATCTCTGAAACTGACATCTTGTCACGATACCATGTTAACTCATAGCTCAACCACTTCACCTATAACTCATTCATGCAAAATTTATGCAAGATGAGTACAGAATGGTTAAATGCCTTGCTCGTATTTCAAAATCATGAATAGTCTTACTTTTAATCCTATAAACTCTTTATGACTAAACCAATAGCCCCTCTCTCTGCCCCCAAAAGTAGTCCATGATCACCCAGAGGCCATAACAAAACTCAAAAGAGCATAGACCAGGAAAAAATTACCTGGTTCCACAGGGCTTGCCCCAAACCTCAGCTGGGGACTAGAGGCTGGCAAATGAGTCTGTATGTAAACTAGGAAAGAAGGTGGTGATGTCACCATCTCTCTTAATTCTTTCTTTGAGAAAAGCCATATGAAAGAATCTTGTAGAGAATCTGCCCTTGGCAATCATTAACTTCTGCAATGGATTGATTTGTCTCTTACCTAAATTCATGTTGAAGCCTAACCCCCAATGTGATGGTATTAGGAGGTGGTATCTGGGAGGTGATTAGGTGATGACGGTGGAGCCCTCAGGAATGGGATTAGTGCCCTTACAAAAGGAAGCTCTTTTGCCCTTTCCACCATGCAAGGACACAGTAAAAAGCCAGCAATCTGCAATTTGAAGGGCTGCCCACCCCGAACCTGACCATGCTGGCACCACCTGAACCTCAGACTTCCAGCCTCCAGAACTGGAAGAAATAAGTCTCTGCTGTTTACAATCCACCCAGTCTACAGTATGCTGCTGCAGGAGCCCAAGTGGGCTGAGATAGCTTCCTTCCAACTCCACGGTCACTACAGCTCACAGTGTAGCATTTCTTAATCTGCAAGCCTTCAAAACCAAAAAGGAAAAAGTAGATCCACCATGCTGCCCTCTGCTCATGCTACCCGATGATGCCACTGCTGTCCCCTCGCCACTGGCTCTTTCTAAATTATAGTTAAGTGCTCTACATCACAAACATGTCTCAGAATAATCCCATTTGGGAAAAACCAACAAAGTATGAGAGAGGCAAGAGACAGCTATGATATGATACGATATATGAGAGAGCCAAGATGTCAGATACACTCTCACCCTTTTTTTTCTTTGTTCACATTTCCAAAAGAGGATAAGCAAGAACTAAATTTAATCTTCAAGAACTAAATACCAATTAAAAGGTGGGGCTTGGTCCTTAGAATGGTGCCAGAGAGAAACTGGAGGACTGAACACCCCCATTTTCACATGAGTTTAAGGTTCATGAGACAGAAAAGTACAGGAACATTTTACAGAGCTATGAGGTGGTCAAACAAAGAGAAACAAACATTGGGTCCCACCAAACAGCCTTGTGGGAACTTCTAATGTCATAGTGGACCAAAGCACTAGCTCTCCTGACTACTACCCAAATTATTCCAGACTAATCAGATTCTCGGCCTCATTAGAAATATTTCTGGGGAGAAATGCTATAATTTCTCAGATAATTAGCTATGGAGTCTGGAAAATGTTGTTTCAATTTTATCACAAAAAAATACCTTAATTTTCTTGGGTAGCAAAACGACTAAATGGTCGAAAGAAGGAACAGCATCTACATAAGTCATGGCAGAGCAGCCAGCACAGCCTGGCAATCAACTTAAATCCTGGTCGAGCACATCTCTGTCTCTGACCTGTGGTCTCTCGGACCTTTGTGGAGCAGGAGGGAAGACGTGGCCATTTTTGTGGATGGCAGCATCATGTAGGAGGAAGATGGGGGTTTAGGAGCCAGAGAGGCCTGGATACAAATCCCCAGCTCTACTACTCCAAACATCAGCGTTAATTCTGTGCTGCTGCTGCTGCTAAATCGCTTCAGTCGTGTCCAACTCTGTGCAACCCCATAGATGGCAGCCCACCAGGCTCCCCCGTCCCTGGGATTCTCCAGGCAAGAACACTGGAGTGGGTTGCCATTTCCTTCTCCAATGCATGAAAGAGAAAAGTAAAAGTGAAGTCGCTCAGTCGTGTCCGACTCTTAGCGACCCCATGGACTGCAGCCCACCAGGCCCCTCCGTCCACGGGATTCTCCAGGCAAGAGTACTGGAATGGGGTGCCATTGCCTTCTCTGGAACTCTGTGAAGTGAGCTAAAAGCTACCTACAATGGACGCAGAGTACTATGTGCTCAAGGGAAGTAAAGATCAAAAGTATTACTAAATCCTGCTTTACTAAATCGAACTTTTCTGGCAAACCCCTCCTCTAGCACTTCGAGTCCACTCCTTTGATTCAACAGATAATTTATTGAGTGTCGAATATGGGCCAAGCAGATAGAGATTAAATTATCTAAAATTGTGAACAGAGAGATAGGGCCTCTGCTCTCATGAAGGATTCTAGTGGAGGACACTTAAAAAGGTAAACAATGAATAGGTGATATACTTTGATACATAATAATTTTGATTACACTTTTATTAACAAAATTAATAATACTTTGTGAAAAAATAAAGCAAGACTGAGTCTGATGATGTAATTTAGAATCGCACTATAGACAACATGGGGCTTCCCTGGTAGCTCAGCGGTAAAGAATCTGCCTGCAACACAGGCGCCACAAGAGACAAGGGTTCAATCCCTGGGTCAGAAGATCCCCTGGAGAAGGGTATGGCAACCCATCCCAGTATTCTTACCTGGAAAATCCCATGGAGAGAAGAAGCCAGTGGGCTATAGTCCATGGGGTCACAAAGAGTCAGACACGACTAAAGTGATTTAGCATGCATGCATGCATAGATGACATACTGTTATGAACTACTCTCTTTCCTGGCATCGGTTTTTTTTTTTTTTTTTTTTTTGGCCACTCTGCCCAGTTTGTGGATCTTAGTTCCATGACCAAGGATTGAGCCTGAGCCTCCAGCAATGGAAGTGCAGAATCCTAACCACTGGACCATGAGGGAAGTCCATCACTACTCTTTCCTATATGCTAATCTGTATCTTGAACAAGGAGACACACTTCTTGGGTGCACAAATCATGCCTATAAGTCTTTATTCCCTATGACATCCATTACAGTGCAAAGCACACAGCAAATGCTCAGAAAATTCCTATCAACTGAAAGTGAAAGTGTTAGTTGCTCAGTTATGTCCAACCCTTTGCGACCCCATGGACTATAGCCCATTGACAGGCTTCCTCTATGGAACTCTCCAGGCAAGAATACTGGAGTGAGTAGCCATTCCCTTCTCAGGGGATCTTCCTGACCCAAGGATCGAATCCAGATCTACAATGCAGGTGGATTTCTATCAACTGACTAAAAATGAACTGGCTGAAGAGGAGTCTTCCAAGTTAGATGTTATCCCATTCATGAGTTACTACCGGACATCCTTATGAAATAAACAAACTTTACAGGTGTAGGCTCCTCCCTACTTTCAGCCAAGGAAGTATCTTATATACTCCTCATCCTTGCAACTAATCGGAGGCCAAGACAGAATGTAGCCTTCCATTTCAATTTCTTTGGGCATCTTTCCTAAGGATATCCTAGTAAGCCACATACCAACCATCTGACCCCAACCTATAGACATCTAATCCTGCAAAGAACCTCTTACCTACAGAGCTGCTCTGCAGCTATGAAGAAAAGAGCAGATATTGTTCAGCCACACAGAAAAGAAAGTATTTTCCCTCCTCACTTTGCCAAAACATGTAAGCCCTTTCAACCGGGAATACCTCAAAACTAACCAGAAGCAGCAAGAAAAATTACTAACTCCTTTTCCTAATGCCAGACAGCTCTCTCCCTTCCCTATTCTTTTTTCCTAGCAATTCTCCCACCATAATCACTAAACATTACAAACCACTCAAGCCAATAGAAACAGATACACATACCCAGAGGCAAGTCCTGGCAGAGGCAAATGTCTGACCTTTGAGACAAATGCATCCTTTGTGTTCAAGTAAAGGAACAAGAGAAATAAACGCAGGATCATCCAGGTAGGAGAACTCTGACTATGGCACTCTGCAAAACAAAGTCATCGGCCTTCAGCTAAAGTTCCCATTACCTTGATTCTTTCTGTAATATTGCTGTGCTTAGTCGCTTAGTCGTGTCCGACTCTTTACGACCCCATGGATTGCAGCCCACCAGGCTCCTCTGTCCACAGGGATTCTCCAGGCAAGAATACTGGAGTGGGTTTCCATTTCCTTTTCCAAAGGATCTTCCCGATCCAGGATTGAACCCACATCTCCTGCATTGCAGGCAGATTCTTTACCGACTGAGCCACCAAGGAAGCCCTCGATATAGTATTACTCCCAAATACAAAGAGGAATCAACCACTGTCATCGCCTAAGCTGAAGAAAAAAGTCCTTGCAGACCCAGGTCCATGCAAAGTGTAAACACTTGCCCAAGACACAGTTGAAGGCCAAGTGGGAAGACTGCTCTTCTGGCCCTCCTAGGAAATGTGTCTGAAAGCTCACGTGGACAGCGTCACCTGGTCTGCTCTGCCTACAAACCCCTGTTCACCCGAATAATCGGCTAACACCTCACCCACTTCTCTGACAGCAGCCAACAAACAACCGGCCCTCTGATATCTCCCACCCAAGCAGGAGACATTCATTCAGAAATGTGACTGCGTTATGATCTTTACACTGCCAAGATTACAAAACTTTTCAACTCTCCGAACCAGGGATTGTGCGGTTGAAAAGGCAGGGTGGGGAAGCTGGCTTACTTGGGATTCATCCGTCATCCAAGGAAACTCTGACACTTGCAGGGGTATTCACTATAATGAACCAGCCCCTGACTCATAAGAAAGACCTTCTTTCTGTATCATTTATCCAGCAATTTGCTAAGTGTCAATTAATAACACAATGTATTTTATTCCTTCAATGAATTATCTACTTTGAAGAAAATATAGCCTCTCTTCCTGAGGTCTCTTTGTCATCTACGAGTCTTTGTCGTCACTGGGCTTTCTCCACACTCCTTCAACACACTCAGGGGTAAGGACTGAGTGTGGGCCACAACCAGCACAGTCTACAGGAAACCTCACGAGCATTGGGTCCCCTGCCTCTGCAGCCACGATGCTGCCCCCCTCCCCATGTAAAAAGATGACATGCTTGTCTGGGCCTGCAGGAGGTCATGGACTTTGAGCTGTTTTTCTGGTGGTACTGAATCATGGTAAGTCTGATATACTTACTCTCCTAGAACAAATTATACCCATTTGCGAGTGACTGGCCAGTTTAGGGGTAAAATCTGTGGTCAACGAGTTGCTCTTTGGGGGCAAATAACATGAAGTGAGATCCCACAGTCTTGGTCTCTTCAGTTCCAGTTTTCAACTCAAAGAGCTAATCAACAACATCAGCCAAACAGCAATCAGTGTAACATGGGCACAAAAGCAGAGCTGTCGTGTCGGGCTCTGGACTGCTTCGGGGCCCACAGGATGGTCTACATGTGTCTAAGTGGAAGGAGAGGATGTGCAGGGGTACGGAGGTGATGAGAGGAAGGGGCACCACGTGTTGGCAAGACAGAAGCGGGGGGCAGCCCCCAGCATTGCAGCGGGGAGAAGTGGGAAACAGGATGGGACTGGATGCTTCCACATATTCATGCACTTAACAGTGTCTAGGGGTGACCCTAGATAAGGCATGCAGTCATGAAAAGGACATGGCCATTTTAGCAAAAGTGAAGTGAAGTGAAGTTGCTCAGTCGTGTCCGACTCTTTGTGATCCCATGAACCCTGTCAGGCTCCTCTGTCCATGGGATTTTCCGGGCAAGAATACTGGAGTGGGTTGCTATTTCCTTCTCCAGGGGATCTTCCCAACCCAGAGATCGAACCCGGGTCTCCTGCATTGCAGGCAGACTCTTTACTGGCTGAGCCATGAGGGAAGTCAAAAAAAAAAACATACCTTGAACATGAACATGAATGTTGTTCAGTCACGTCAGACTCTTTACGACCCCATGGACTATACAGTCCATGGAATTCTCCAGGCCAGAATACTGGAGTGGGTAGCCTTTTCCTTCTCCAGGGATCTTCCCAACCCAGGGATCAAACCCAGGTCTCCCTCAGTGCGGGAGGATTCTTTACCAGCTAAGCCACAAGGGAAGCAACTGAGCCACATGGAAGCACCCTCAATGTGCATTGACAGACGAATGGATTTTAGCAAAGATGGAGTCAAATTATAGAAAGTTTAGGGGGGTTACTTATTTTAAGAAAACTAGGAGAAAGATGCCACTTAAGAGGAAACTCCCTCTGAAGGCTGTGACATGAGGAGGTGGTTGGTGGCACTGTGACTTGCAGCTGCTGCCCCCCATCCCCAGGCCACTCTATCCTCATGCCCCTCCTGAGAGCTCCAGACTAGCAGAGAAAAGACAGGGTGGTGGTGGTAGGAATTTTGGGCATCTATCCAGAAAAATCTATAGTCTGAAAATATGCAGGTAGCCCAGTGTTCACCTTAGCACTATTTACAATAGCCAAGACATGGAAGCACCCTCAATGTGCATTGACAGACGAATGGATAAAGAAGATATGGTACATATCTACAATAGAATACTCCTCAGTCATTAAAGAAAAAAAAAAAGAATGAAATAATGTCATCTGCAGGAACATGAATGGACCTAGAGATCATCATACTCTAGGGAAGTAAGTCAGGAAGAGAAAGATAAATGCCATATGATATCACTTATATGTGGAATCTAAACTATGACACAAATGAACTTATCTGCAGAAGAGAAACAGACTCACACACACAGAGAACAGACTTGTGTTTGCCAAGATGGGGCGAGAGGAAGGGGAGGGAAGAGACAGATTGGGATTAGCAGATTCAAACTATCATATATAGGATGGATAAAAAAACAGGGTCCCACTGTATAGTACAGGGAACTATATTCAATATCTTATGACAGATCATATTGGAAAAGAACATATATGTGTGTGTATAAATATATAACAATCACTTTGATGTACAGTAGAAATTAACACAACATTGTAAATCAACTATACTTCAATAAAATAAGGGGGAAAAAAGACAAGGTCAGGGAGAAGAGGAGCAAGCGAGTTAAAAGACCAAATTCTCTGCAGACTATGGTGCTGAGTCCTCACTCACAAATTACTTTCTCAAATGAAAACTGTCACTGCAAAAAAAAAAAAAAAATCAGGTGGAAGGAAGGGTGAAAGAGAAAAAGAACAAAGATGGCTGCTCCTATGAAAACAGGGACTCCAAACATCGACATTAATAAGCAGATTAATTGGTGGGAAGAAATTCCAATCAATACTAATCAGGCTCAGCTGGCCCACTTCTCCTTGCCGGGTTTAATAACACTTCCCGGCCCCTTATCTGATTGGAGTCCACACACATGCATACTAATAAGGCCACCAGCACAGACTTTATCACTAGGTTTCCACGGCACCCAATGAGCATTTCTGTCCCTGACTGTCAAACACACACGAGGCTTAGGCCATTAGTTCAGTTGCTTTGGCGGCGAGCCTCTAAAGGTTTCAACCCTCGTGTGTGATCACTCCATGCTGCTGAGTCCTGGTATCTGATGGTTATTAAGGATGACACGCAAAAAGACTGGGTGGTGTGAAATAGCACAAACTCCCCTCTGAAAACAAAGAACCAGAGGAGGTGTTCTGACAGTGGTTTACCAATGGTCTCTCTGACAATTCCCTGACAGCCCCGGCTATTCACTGTCATCTCTACCCTCCCAGGAACTCCCCCTGTTCAGTGCCACTCCCAGATCACGCGACCTACGACTCCCATCTCAAACGTGAATTGAAACTCATCTCCTTCCTGTCCCCCCAGCAGAGGCAGAAATTGCTGAGTGCTCTCCCAGCTCAGAGAGAAGGGGAAGTGGGTTCTTAGGCACGTTTCTTCTACCCTGGCGTGTGCTTCACTTCCAGTGTCAGGGTGGGGTCACGGGAGGAACAGGTAAAGAGACAGCCCTTCTCAGGGGAGTGATTACGGTAATAACGAGGCAGTCCCCTTTCTGTGGGCTGTTCCTGCTTCTCCAAACTGGCAGGGGGTTAGTTTTTCCCTGCGGCCATGTGTCCTAAACGCCAGTCTTTTGTGGTCAGCTTTTCTTGGTTCTTAGCAGGGACCCCTCCTCCAGCATCTGGGTGTGAGATGTGCACTCAGAGTTCACCTTAGACTTCCCACTCACCCTCTGGTCTCTCAGAGAGACAGACAGATCACATCCACTTGCTTCTGGGAGCCGTTATCTGGTGGACAGCTATTTTTGCAAGGAAAAGCAGGAGAAGGGCAGAAGAGAAGATGCCAGCAAGATGACTCAAGTCCAGCCACCTTCCAGGAGGTCCATCCAACAGACATGAAGCTCAGGTATACTAGCCTTGCCCTGTGGCCACAGAGCTGACAGTTGGAAGGCACACCCGTTCCAAACCCTCCATTTCTCCCCTGAGCCCGTCTCTAAACCACAGCAGCTTTGGGATTTTGCAAACCTGGTGGCTCGACAACTTCCAGAGGTAATCACTAGTCCCAAGTTAACTGAAGGGGAAGAGTTGGCGGCACTCTCAAACTTTATCAGTTATTTTCTTGGGGTCCTCCTCTCCTAGCATCACAGAGGGGAAATACACCTTCTCCTTCCCGCAGGAGTGGGGGATGGAAGAAATAAAGAGCCTCTATTTATGAACACCTTACCTCCGCTCACCCCCCTTCCTCTCTCCAGTCCCTTAATGTTGGCAGGTGGGTGCTGGGACGTGGCTTGTAGGGCTGCTTCTCTGCCTCAGGACTTTCAATAAACCCTGGCAGCACACTCTGAACTGAGAAGGGTGGGGTAGGTGGGAGCAACTGTGTTCTGTCCCAGCTGTGGATCTTCACCAGCTTCCCAGAATAAAAAGAAAAACCTTGCTTGGCATTACGTTCTACCAGTTACCCATCCTTCACTCAGATCTCCACTGATCACATGGGGCACTCTGAGGAAGACGGAAGTATAAATTCATCCATAAAGATAGGAAATCCAGGAAACCTCACTCGCCAGGCCATGGTTTAGGAGTGGTGTCTTCCCACTTAAACAACCACAGCACCTTTATAGGCTTAAGCTGGAACCTACCCCTTCCTCCCCAGCACTCCAAGGATACACACGCTTACAGCACCTCCACAGACTCACACAGACTGACCCATGACTCAGAGAGGGGTGGCCTGGTTTTGGGGTAGAGAATGGTGCCTTTGTCCCCAAACCCAAACCTTCAAGGCCCAAACCATATACCCCTATATTATCACAGACACTGTAGAGGCTACTGAGGATACAGCAGTGAACAAAACTCAAATTGTGCCAATTATGGGCTTCCCTGGTAGCTCAGCCAGTAAAGAAACCGCCTCCAATGCAGGAGACCCCAGTTCAATTCCTGGGTCAGGAAAATCCCCTGGAGAAGTCCAGTATTCTTGGGCTTCCCTGGTGGCTCAGCTGGTAAAGAATCCAATTGCAATGCGGGAGACCTGGATTCAATCCCTGGGTTGGGAAGATACCCTGGAGAAGGGAAAGGCTACCCACTCCAGTATTCTGGCCTGGAGAATTCCATGGACTGTATAATCCATGGGGTCAGCAAAGAGTCGGACATGACTGAGCAACTTTCACTCTCATCCTAAAATTATTCAGTTATGTTGTCACTACTACTCTATTACTACTACTGTTACTACTACTACTACTTTTACTATTAATGTTACTACTACTACTACTGAATTGCCTGCACTCACAGGCACTCCCCTGCCCCTCCACACACACTGCTCCTAAGCCCCGTCAGCCCTTGGTTTCACTCGCTCATTCACTGCAAGGCTTTCTGTGCCTGTGATATATGACAACATAAACGGAGCCTGCGCCTCTTGAAACTTTCAATAAAAATACAGATCTAAGTGATGAATATTTTACCCAGGGAAGAAAACAATTTCAGGGCCATTTCTTACAACGCGTCAGCCCCAGACAGGAGTGGGAGGGAGCTGGGGAGTAACGAGGCGGATAAGTACCAGTATCAGGAGAAGCCAGGGCCCAGGGTGAACCAGAGGGAGAGAGGGAGGGAGGGAGGGGGAGAGGGGGGAAGCAGAGTGTGGCCCCAGCAGCTCTGAGCCCAGTCCTTTCCTCAGAGGGAGAAACTGAGGCCCACAGAGAGGTGATCTGGGAAGCTCACACCTCAGGGGACTAAGCCCGTCCTGAACATCAAGATGTTTAACCCTGGCCTCAGAGAAAAGCACAGTAGGATGCTCTGTGGGTGGGTAGCAGGCACAGGATGGAAACCGGAGGAGGCGGTGAAACCCCATAGATAAGCAAGCTGCCCTCCAAAATGCTGACGGGTGTGGGCCTTATGGCCCTGCTCACGCTCTTGGGTCAAAAGTCTCCTCTGCCTGCATGGGGGTGTGTCTATCTTCTGCATGATCTTAGAGGCCCCTCGATGGAAGAAAACAATGCCCCACCTCTCTCCTGGATGGTTCCTGAGGAAGGGGAAGCTGTGCAGCCTCTTTGTGCCCCAACCCCTCTGGGAGCCTCGAAGTCAGAGTACAGAGAGGGGGCTTCAGCTGAGAGCTGAGGAAGACAGGTAGCAGGAGCCAGAAAATTCAGCATGGGATCCAGCATCGCAGGACTTGACCCTTCTTGCTGTGGGCCGCGAGGCCAGCCTTGATGGCTTCCTTCCGGGCAGCCCTGGAGCCACTGAGGGCAGGAAACCTCCCACAGGTCTCCACCTAGCTTCCTCCCTGCTCCTCAGCCCTTCTGTCTGCTGTAGCAATAAAAAGACACTGCAGAACAAGCAAAGATAGTTCACAGTTGCTGCAGTAAGGGATAACTGCCTTTAGTCCCTTTAGTCTCATTTAACCCGTGCTTACTGTGCCCAGGGACTGCAGTAAGCTCCGGCACCCGAGATGGAGGAGGAGAGCCACTTCTGCCCTCAGGGAGTTCGTGGTCCAAAGAGGCGGGAGAGGGAGAAGGGGGCACAGGGAGGGACAGCCGTGGTCACACAGAGGCCAAGCACAAGGGAGGGCAAGAATCACCCCATGAGGGGGGAGATGGGAGGAAGGCTTTTCAAAGAGGATCCTGAGGGCAACAGCACAAGACCGCCACGTCTGCTTGGTGTTCTGACTGATGGCAGGGAGTGGACTCGCTCTCCAGGAACGGCCCTCAAAGGGAGCTGCCAAGGGCCCAGCCGCTCCCTGGAGGCAGCTGCATCCAGCAACTGCCCAAGAAGGAGAGGGTTGGAAAGGTCTAGCCTCTTTGTCTCAGCTGGGAAGAGCACCCCGGCTCCAGGGCCACCCACCGAGCTCACTAAGGGAGGCCTCTGTGCAAATGACAGCAGCTCAGTCTCCCCTTTGCTGAAACCCGTGTCCCGCGCTAGCACTTCCCAAGAAAGAACATGCACTCCGGATACTGAGTATAGTTTCCTGTGCTGTACAGCAGGACTCGGTTGTTTACCCATCCTGTGACAAACCCTAATGGACAAGAATGTGGAAAAGAATAGACATCTGAGTCACTTCGCTGTGCAGAAGAAATTAACATAACATTCTAAATCAACTATACAACTTTAAAAAAAAAAAAACCCAAAGGGGAAAACAAAACAAAACAAGAATCCGCACTCAAATCTCCACCTGAGAGTCTGTGTCCCAGATAACTCACCGTCTCAGTCAGGTACAGGGCATGGGCAGGTTTTGGGGAAAAACATCTCTGAAGGAGATAAATACACTGTCTAAAGGATTTACATTTTAAACATGGAAAACACTCATTATTTGTCAAAGATGAAAGTTTCTCCCAAAGCACTCCAAGTTATGAGAGGTTTAGAGGAATCTAAACAGAAAATTCTAACGCCCGGAGGAGTTCTCTCACAACTTACTCCCACCATCTGCTTCCCTGTGGACCACCTTCATTCTTCACGACTCTGTTTATCCACAGAAAGAAAATGCGAGTGCTGTCACGAGGAATACACACGTGGGGAAAGCTGTTCTCTAGACAATCAGTAACGCTGAGGGAACAAAGTCACTGCAAACTTACTATTTTTTTTTAACTGCTGGTCATGGATTATGAAACAGGAAGAAAGGAAACTGAACTCTTCCCATTGCAGTCCGCTGTCAATAACAACAGCCTGTTCCCCTGTCAAAGTCCAGTTTTGCCACTTGCAGAAGATCAGAGTTCAGGCGTAACTGAAATGGCCTTGACAGTGAATTAAAACAATTAGCTTGCCTTTCCAAAACTTCAACACTACAAAACTTTCAGGAGCTCAGGCGGTTCTGCAAAGCCTGCATGTCTATTTACAAAGACAAAGGCTTCTCAAGGTACCTCGGTTACCAGAGGAGCCCTGGAGCCGATAAACCAATTTGTTTTCCCCTCCATAAATCGTTCATTAACGCTGCCATGACATTTAAAGTTTAAAATGGTTTTATGACTTGAGATTAAAAAAGAATCGTTCCAATACATTTCTTATAACCGAGAGGATTCCTGGCATTTTGATTAAGTTGTTCCTTGTGATGATAAAGTTTTATCTTGAATAATGAAGGGGGAAAGCATTCATCACTTTAAAGTCACTGGAGGCTAGTCTGGGAAGCCAACAGCCCAGCTGCCTCTCCCGGGGGATTACTCAGAAACACAATCAGAAAAACAAACTACCAATCTTCTAAGCAGGGTTAGAATTTTCAGCAGAATTACTAAAGCTGAGCTGTCTCTAAAACAGTGCAAAATTATCAGAATGGGGACAAGGAGGGCTGGGTGCCCTCCTTCCAGCTGATCATGGGAACAGGGAAGGGGCGGGGAGGGCAAAGCTTCTCTTGTTTCAGGGCTAGCACTTCCACTGGAGGTTGCAGGAGGGCGACACTAAGAACCTCTGCAGGCACTTAATGTGTTCACTAGAGTGTTAGTCACTCTCGTGTCCGACTCTTTGCGACCCCATGGACTGTAGCCTGCGAGACTTCTCCGTCCATGGAATTCTCCATGCAAGAATACTGGAGTGGGTTGCCATTCCTTTCTCCAGGGGATCTTCCCGACCCAGGGATCAAACTCAGGTCTCCCACACTGCAGTCAGATTCTTTACCATCTGAGCCACCAGGGAAGCCCTTCAGTAGAGTGTGTGTCACATCATACAAGGAACCCACGACTTCTGCTGAAACACACCCTCTGGCTAATGGCAGGATTCTTGAGTCCACCTGTGGGCATCGGAGCCATGTTGGTCTTCAGAAGACATCCTCATTCCTGTTGAGAAATCATCACTTCTGAAGACGAGACAAGCCAATGAGAAGTAGATGTTGGGTTTTGGTGGGGTTAAAAATATCTCTTTTCTACCTTTCCTCCTCAACCCCCAAACCATTCCAAGCACGGCAGAAGGGAATTGAAGCAGCATTTACTGAATGCCTACCACATGCCCGTCACTGTGCTCAGAGCTTTCCATCATTTAAGCTGCACATAGTTGGCCCCAGTGAGCCTTTGGTACACGTGTCCCAGGATTGATAACTATTTATGCTGTTTTAAAAGATAGAGTGAAATTGAGGAGTGGGATCCAACTTAATAATAATAATAAACCGCATTTATAGATATCAATATTTTCAAACCATTCCCTTCTTCAGCTTGCATCAGTTAATCCTCAAGGAGGTATTGGTATCACCATTTCATAGCTGAGAAAACTGAGGTTCAGAGGGCTTAAGTAACTCATACAAGGACACACAGATCGTGAAAGGCAGATTCCAGTCTCAAGACTGAGAGCACTTTTTCCTGCTGGACTGATTTGGATGTACACATGTTAACTGTGGCTCCTATATCCAAATGGTTAGAAGCCCACACCAGCTGAAGCATACAGCAATGCTGATTTGTGGATTTCAGGAAAGAGAGGACTCCTTGTGGCTAGAAGAGTCAAACAGCTTTGGAGCAGAGCGTGAGACACAAGCTGGGCATGAAGGGAAAGTCACATTTAGATCATGAGAGGTAGGGAATAAAGCACTTCAGGAATCAACGTCAACGTCTGTGCTGGGAATCAGCTTAGCGTATGGGAAGGATGGCCAATGGGGAGTGCGGACTGACAATAAATTACCTCCTTGCTGGCCTTAATGAGCCTTTGGTACATGTGTCCCAGGATTGATGATAACTATGCTGTTTTAAAAGGTAGAATGCAAGTGAGGAGTGGGATCCCACTTAATAAAAATAAAAAAACTGCATCTATACATATCAATATTTTCAAACCATTCCCTTCCTCACTTTTATGCTGTAGTAATGCCATAGAGTTAACAGGGCATGTATTGCACTGTTCCATTTAAAGAGAAGAAAAATGAGGCCTAATTGGCCCACAACTGCCCCAAGTTAATAGAGAACTTAAGACTCAGGGTTTCTGACTGTCACTCTCTGCAGGGGCATGGACAGCTCCCCACAAAATGGCCAGAGGACTGACCAGAGCCAGGATTCTCCTCCTCACTCTCTTCTTCATACAGTTTCACGAGTTCAGGACCCCTGCCAGCTTACCATGAACTTCCTAGAGGACCAGAGACTGAATATCGCAGGACTGCATTCTGCCAGCCCATCCTTTGTATACAAGCAACAAAATGCATTCCCTGAAAGGTCTCACTGCCAGTGGCTCAACACTGATCCTTCATTCTAAGAACCTACTTGCCCGGGGCAGTAAGCGGCAGGGCCAAGACTGACAGCTGGGAGCCAGGCTCCAGAGTCCATGTTAAGCACCTCACGGTTGTCTACCATCCGGGAGGCCCCGCCCAAGCAGAGGGCCGTGGTGAAGCACTGCATACACTCGCCCTGGGGAGTGGGTCTAGGACGGTCTGTCACCTGCTCCCCACTGCACCTAGGACAACCAGAGCCCTGAATATGGCCTGGGCATCAAGCTGTAGCCCGGCCCCAGGCCCCGCTACCGACCTGCATCACTGGTTCGTGAAGTCCCCTGCCTCCTCCTCTGGACCCTGATTTATCCATTCATCTGTTCTTATTCATTTGTTCACTCATTCAGCTTACAAATAACTAATAAAGACTTACTCGTTTCTAGACCTTGTTGAAGGCTCTGGGGATACAGGCTTTCAAAGCAGCTACTGTCTGTGTTAAGCTTGACGTCACATCTCCTCAAACAGAGCCCCCAGAAGCCCCGTGCCGCCTCCGTCTGCCACCACACTTGGGTCGGGGACACACACGGGCCACGATCGGGCCTGACTTCACGGTGGCTCGCTTGGCCTGGGTGACTGGGTCAGGCCCCTTCCACGGTGTCTGTGGGAGCGTTCTGCTAGTTCCCCGAGGGGGCACCGAGCAGACGGAAGCATTCCAGTAAGACATCAGTGACTCCCGAGGGCGGCCCCTCGCTTCCGGGGACAGTGAGCAGAGCAGGATGTGAGACGGGGGGACAAACGCTGCCGCCTCACCAGTCTCCCCTGAACCCACACACTCGGTGACACTCCCTTTACGTGAACAGTTTCACACTGTGACTCTTCAAGCGGTCAGAGCTTCAGAGTCAATCTGCTGAGCTCTCCACACACACACACACAGGAACCAGCACCCGGGCAGTGTCACACACCTGCCCAAACAGCCCGGGTCCAGTGCGGGCCAGGGGAGACGAGTCCCTGAGGGAGGCTCTGCAGTCCCTTGGGGGACTTGGGATGACTGACAAAATAAAGCTATCTGGAGGAAAACCTGGGAGCCTGAGTCACCAGAGGCTTTAGAAGAAGTGAGGTTTTCTCAGGTCGATCGTATTCCTCACAGCTCCCAACTCAATGTTCTGTACACAGTGGGGGTCTAAAAGTTCAGAAAATAAAAATAGTAACCAGGTTATTGGAGTGTTGCTAAACAGAGGCCCTTGGGACTTGCCTTAATGACAGAATAAAACCAATGTACCCTCATCACAGCTAGAAAGAGAACAGCTTACGGCCCAGATTCTTAACAGGATCACACAGTCCTCTGCTGTTTCCTGTTAATACTATTAACAAGTCAGGCACCTTACTTTTTCATAGAAAACCAGTTCAAGTTTCTGCTCAGGCTGTGCTCAAATTATCAAAAAGTTCTTTTTTTTCCTTGCAATCTATTAAATTTAATTTCCTGTATTGTATTTCAACCCAACCTGCTACCTACAGACCACAAAGGCCACTGAGGACCATTTGAAAGAGTCCAGAGAAGCCTTGACCAGCTCAGTTCAAAGCCTTGTTATCTATCACCTTATTTTAACTAAGCCCTAAGCCATCCTTGACTCCACTCTCCCCTCATTCTTACCCACAAAAACTCACTCATTATCAAGTCCGGTCTCTTCCACTTTCATGATGTCTCTCATGGAATGATAATTCCATTCTGCCTGCTCCCACTTCCATGGCAAAGATTCAAGCCCTTTTCATTATGGCCCAAATCATGGCAACAACCCACTCACCTATCTCCATGCCTCCATCCTTACTCCCATCAGATGCCACACTCTCCATACTGATACGAGGCTATCAATATAAAATACATATCTGATCCTGTTAACTCTGTATTTAAAGCCATGCAAGGGCTCCACACTGATTGGGTAGAATTCAGTCCCAGTTCCCTGGCCTGACCCTCAAGGCTCCCCTTTCACCATGAGACAGGCTGGGACCTGGAAACATTTGCTGCTGTGCTTATACCTGGACAAACATCTCCTTGAGCAATAAAATACAAAGAAACTACAGGGGACTAAAAATAACTATATGTGCACAGTTGGGGCATATTATGGACAACAAGATTCAAAGAGACCAAAAACCCAACTGCCACTTCTGAGGAGCTGAGAGCAAAATTATGGTGTCTGGAGCAAATGCAGGGTACCACGCATGCTCCCTGCACACACCACCAGCTAAGAGAGGTGGGCAAACCACCCAAGCCACCCTTCAGCCCAACCCAGAGACACACCCCTACCTTCATCCCTTAGAAAGAAGCAGCTTGCTCCCCCTCGGAAAGTGAGGGAGCAAGGGAGCCTGCTGTTTGTTCTCACTCCCCACGGCTGCAACAGGGGATCCAATCAAGACTCACCTGAATTTCCTGTCTGGTCTCTGATCAGTTCCTGTAGATTAAGGAGGCCAAGAACCCTGGCCAGTAACAACCACAGGCCCCCACATGGCCGGACACCTCTGCTCCAGCCACACTGCCCCTCATTCTCTCCAAACACACACTAGGCTCCCACACCTTCCTCGCCAACAATTCCCTCTTTCCCCATCCACCATGCTCAGCAAGATCACGCTCAGATCTTCACATCCAGCCCTTGGGTCGGTCTCTGAAACACTCCCTGGCTTCCCCAGGCCGAGCTGACGCTCCCTTTTCTGTATCTCACTGTCTCTCTGTGTTATCATTCAGTACAGCGCTCACTCACACTGCAATCTGGTGAGTATGGGCTACTCTGTGTCACGGACCATGTCTTTTCTATCTTTGCACCCCCAAGGAGCAGCGTGTTGCCAGGTAAAGCAGACACTGAGACAATGTTAGCTCAACTCATCAGGTGAATTACAGAGTAATTCAGGCTACTGGGGGCCAGGATAGTAAAACCGAGGATCAGGCATCGAGACTGAACCTTAAGTAGGAGGAGGAAAAAGAGGAGCTTCAGTGAGAAAACAATATGAACTAAGTGTACGGTAAATGTCCTTCCTCGTAGCCTTCAACAAACATTTAAAGAAAGCCATTAAGTACCAGGTATTGAGCCAAGTATTGGTGATACAATAATGAGCAAAACCAGACATGCTCCCTGCCTTAATGGAGCTTACAGCCCAACAGGGAAATAAAGCAACTGAACCATTTAACAAATAAATGAAAAACTGAAATAAGGTCTCAAAGAAGTACAACATACTATTTAGCGAGAAATAATAGGAAGATTTGACTTGAAGATTGGAGAAGGCTCTCCTGAAGAAGTAATGACTAAATTGAAGGATTTTTTCTTTTAAATTTTTTAGCTGCACCATGTGGCATCTTAGTTCCCCCTAGGGATTGAACTCTGTGCAGTGGAAACAGAGTCTTAACTACTAGACTACCAGGGAAGTCCTAAATTGAGTTCCAAAGTGAAAGTTTATTAAGCAAGTGAAAGAGAGATAGTGTTCTAAGCAAATGGGATAGCTTGTGCAAATGCCCTGTGGCAGGAAGGGGATGCATGCATGCAGGGACTAAAAGAAAACTGATGAGGCTGAAGGGCAGACAGCAAGGGATGCACAGTAGCTTATCAGGCTGGAGGGGTAAGAGAGGTGAGAGGCCAAAGCAAAGAAGTCTCTTTGGTCTTTACAGGTCAGTTCAAGAATTTTGTCTTCATCCTCAAAGCAAGGAAACCACTGGAGTGTTAAAGCAAAGGATGCCATAATCAGAATTGTGTATCAAAAAAGTTATTCTCATTACAATATGGAGAATGGACTGGGGGAATAAATGAAGGTTGCTCAGACAGGAAATTATTTCAGTTGTCCAGACAAGTGGTGAGAGTAGCAATGGAGATTTGGAGACAGTGGGCAAATCTGGGAGGTGTTAAGTACTTACAATCCACAGACTTGGTAATAGACTCACATGCAGGTGAGGACAAGATGTCAGACATGACCCCTGCAGTCTGGTACATGTGGCAGGAGAAGCAATGGCACCATTTACTGAGTAACAACTCTTGAGATCAGATCTTGGGGAAATGTCACAAGCTGTAGTTAACAAATACATTTTGGATGAACAAGGAGGGAGCCACATCTAGGAGACCTGAACCCAGGTAAAAACTGGATTGTGAAAAGGACACAATCTTCTCTGAAAGACACGCTGGAGCCCCGTCAGACCCCTCTGCCTTTCCCCAGATAAAGATATTTGATAAGGTCACTGGATAGGAACCCACACGGTCAAAAGTCACGAAGACTGTGTGCACTAACAGCTCCTCCAGGGAGATGCCTGGAGTTTGAAAGGATCCTGCCCTAGGACCAGTGGTGGACAACAGAGGGGATGGGAGTGCAGACCACTTCCTCCTCTGTCCTTTCATCAGGGTCTGGTATTCAAGAGAGCCACAGACCACAAAACAGGCAGATCTTCAATGTCACAGACAGTTCATGGGCCATGTGCAACCCAAACACACAAAGGGGAAAACCGTCAATAGTATCTTCTGGACCAGCATCCGGTGAAGCTCCAAGGTTAAGTGCAAGATGGGGAAAGCAGTCAAGAAGTACGTTTGAAAAGGTGACCTGGTGTCTGACATGAAAGCTTCTGATTGGCAGGCCTCTGATCCTGTGGGCACAGGGGAACTTTCAAAGGAGACTCTGATCCATGTTCTGAGAAGGTAATGAGACAGTGGAAAGGATGGACTGACAGGGAAAAGAACGCAGGCAATAATCAGAACATAGCAAGGAGGTTAATGGAAGGATCCTATGACGAAATGATGACAGCCTCACAACAAATTAAATGAAGCAAAAAAAATAAAATAATTCATAAAACATGAGTTTAGAAGTGTTAAGAGAGATTATTCGAGCAAGCCCTTCAGTATTTTAGATAAAGCATGCAGAACCATCCCACTCATGAGGCTAACCCTCCTTCTCACCTTCTCCCCCATCCTTCTAGTTAGCCTGCTTTTATGAAATATGCTGAATTTTCTTTACCTTCAACACACATCCGCTTTTTTAAAAAGGTTTCTTTGTCATTTCCTGATCAGGGTCTCACTAAATGAGCCTAATGAGCCTTCCCTCTCTCAGGAGGACTGAGGCTTTTCAGAGACCTTGGAACAGGAAAATTAAAACCTCTGCTTAACTCCAATTTTTACAGTGAAGTAAACATAATTTTCTCCATGAGGCCCGCCTGTGAGGAACAGTGCCATATTAAACCACCTCTGTTGGCAACCAGCTCTAAGAACAGCCCCTACACCTTCTGCAAATGTAAAAAAATAAAAAAATATATAATTACACACACAAATATGCAATGTCTATATAATACATACAAAGTATGATTTAGAACAATATGATTCTTTTACATAAAACACTGAAGAAGCAAAAACAGTTTCAGAATTTTATTTATTTCCTAAACCTAACACTGAAACAGCAAAAACAGTAAAACAAAGGAATGCTTTTGCTGGACTGGAGAGGTATCAGGGTGAGTTTTTCAAATACAATGATACCAGCAGGAAAACCATGACTCTGGTAATCCAAGGCTAACAGCTCAGTGACAGCAAGAGGAGTCTAGGCAGGGGGAAGCCAGTCTCCCCCGTCTGTTTATTTCCCATCTCCAGGAAGGAGAGTCTGCCAGATGGGAAAGCAGAATAGTCAAGGGCTATAATAGGGCACCATGTTGATCAATAGTAACAGTTACTCCTCTTGCCCCTCTTGAAATGGTTTGAATTTCACCTTTTTTTTTGCCATGCAAAAAGCAGGGCTAAAGGCAGAGAAAACATCCAGGAAGACATTCAGCGAGGAGGGGAAAGAGCGAGATGAATCCACCAACTGGTCAGTTGCCCTGTTCAGACACGTGGGCACTATGGGCAAAGACCGGAATGAACCCTGACAGACCCCCCTGGCCAGCCAAGATGATGTTCACCAAAGAGTCACGTGGCTGACCTGGAACGCTGTGTGGACCCTGGGCTGACTCATTCAGACCAGGATGCAGACGATTCCACGTAAGCTCTCAGAAGTTCCCTGTGGACGTGGATATTCTTTTTGAGGACAGTCAATCTTTATGAGCAATGGGTAATTTTTTCAGTGCGTGGGTTCACAAGTACTGCATAAATCCCAATCGTAGGGGATGACCCTAAGCCATCTTCAGAGGCACAGACCTACTCCTGCAGCTCTTTACCCCTAGCCACACACACGCTGCTATTCAGGGACCCTTCCACCACCTCCATGTGGCCTTGATATACATACCCAGGAACTCAGGTGCTGGAGTTGAACTACTTAAGTGAATGTTTGGCTGTTCAGCCTTGCACAGTTGCTGACACTATCTGAGCTTTCTAACTTTAAGTGGAGTCAATAGTACTTTCCAGCTTCCAAAGGATGTTCTGAGATTTAACTGAAATAATACATACAAAACACTCAGAAAGGTGGGGGGTGGGGGGAGCAGGTGCAATTTTGGCTCCTGAGGACACGGCTCTCAACCATCTGCCTCGCTCATGTGACCGTTCCTCATCACTCTCACCTGGCCAAGCCACAAGGCTGCTGGAAGGACGCTGGGAGAGTTCAGGGCAAGGCAGGGATGTTGTGGGGGAAAATGCAGAAAGCTCTCTGGAATTAACTGAAGAAACCTCAGCTAAAGTTGGAGTCAAGATGGGTCTATAGGGAGGGTGTGCTTAAGGCCTCTCCTTGACCCTAAGCATCAACAATTACCGAAAACAGGTAGAGACCACCAACGAGGGTGAATAAGAATAACTGGCTGTCAAAATTTAGAAGCACAGCCATGAAGGCTCCCATCCCCAATATTATAGAGATGACTGACTCATTAGAAAAGACCCTGATGCTGGGAAAGATTGAAGGCAAGAGAAGAAGGGGACGACATAGGACGAGGTGGTTGGATGGCATTACTGACTCAATGGACATGAATTTGAGCAAGCTCAGGGAGGTGGTGAAGGATAGGGAAGCCAGGTATGCTGTAGTCCATGGGGTCTCAAAGAATCAGACACAAGTGAGCGACTGAACAACAGCAGAGAGTCCCAGAAACCAGCAGTTGCCCACTTAGAAAGGGGGGGGGGTGGAGTGGCAGGGGCTCTGGGTGCAGCAGACCTGGGTCACACAGTGGGTGGCATAAGCCCTCTGTGAGAAGATCACCATTAACCCCACCATAGAGCCACTGCTGAGCAGACGACCCACAAACTGCAGAACAATTATACCAAATAAATTCTTGCACTGTTAAGAAAGTTCTAGGACCCACAATACATTTCCCAACCTGGGGATCTGACAAAGGGACTGAGTACCCCAAGGGAATTTGACTTTGGAGGCCAGTGGGATTTGATTATAGAACTTACACACGACTGGGGAAACAGGCTCTTGGAGGGCACAAACAAAACCTTGTGCACACCAGGACCCAGGAGAAAGGAGCAGTGACCCCACAGGAGACTGAACCAGACTGGCCTGTGAGCATCCAGGAGCCTTCGGTGGAGGTGTGGGTTGACAGTGGGCTGCTGCAGGGTCAGCAGCACTGAATACAACAGTGCATGCACAAGACATTTTGAAAGAGGTCACCATTGTCTTCATTACCCCTACCATAGTTTGGTCTCAGGTCAAACAACAGGGAGAGAATACAGCCCTGCCCATCAACAGAAAATTGTATTAAAGACTTACTGAGCATGGCTACGCTGATCAGAACAAGACCCAGATTCCCCCACAGTCAGTCTCTCCCATCAGGAAGCTTCCATAAGCCTCTTATCCTTGTCAGAGGGAAGACAGGATGAAAACCACAATCACAGAAAACTAATCAAACCAATCACATGGATCACAACCTTTCCTAACTCAATGAAACTATAAGCCATGCCATATAGGGTCACCCAAGATGGATGGGTCATTGTGGACAGTTTTGACAAAACACAGTCCACTGGAGAAGGGAATGACAAAACACTTCAGTATTATTCCTTGAGAACTCCATCAACAGAATGAAAAAGCAAAAATATATGACACTCGAAGATGAACTCCCCAGGTCAGTAGGGGCCCAATATACTACTGGAGAAGAGTGTAGAAATAACTCCAGACAAAATTAAGAGAAAGAGCCAAAGCAAAAATAACGCCCAGTTGTGGATGTAACTGATGATGGACATAAAATCTGATGCTGTAAAGAACAATACTGCGTAGGAACCTGGAATGTTAGGTCCATGAATCAAGGTAAATTTGGAAGTGGTCAAACAGGAGATGGCAAGAGCGAACATCGACATTTTAGGAATCAGTGAACTAAAATGGACTGGAATGGGCGAATTTAATTCAGATGACCATTATATCTACTAATTTGGGCAAGAATCCTTTAGAAGAAATGGAGTAGCCCTCATAATCAACAAGAATCCGAAATGCAGTACTTGGGTGCAGTCTCAAGAATTACAGAAAGATCTCTTTGTTTCCAAGGCAAACCATTCAATATCCCAGTAATCCAAGTCTATGCCCCAACCACTAATGCCAAAGAAGATAAAGTGGAATGGTTCTATGAAGACCTACAAGACCATCTAGAACATCCAAAAAAGATGTCCTTTTCATTATAGGGGACTGGAATACAAAAGTAGGACATCAAGAAATACCTGGAGTAACAGGCAAGTTTCGTCTTGAAATACAAAATGAAGCGGGGCAAAGGCTAACAGAGTTTTGCCAAGAGAACTCACTGGACATAGCAAACAGCCTCTTCCAACAACACAAGAGATGAAGCTACACATGGACATAACCAGATGGTCAACACCAAAATCAGACTGATTACATTCTTTGCAGCCAAAGATGGAGAAGCTCTATACATTCAGTAAAAACAAGACCAGGAGATGACTGTGGCTCAGATCATGAACTCCTTATTGCCAAATTCAGAAATTAAGATAGCAGGGGAAACCACTAGACCATTCAGGTATGACCTAAATCAAATCCCTTATGATTATACAGTGGCAGTGACAAACAGATTCAAGGGATTAGATCTGACAGACAGAGTGCCTGAAGAACTATGGATGGAGGTTTGTGACACTGTACAGGAGGCAGTGATCAAGGCCATCCCCAAGAAAAAGAAATGTAAAAAGGCAGAATGGTTGTCTGAGGAGGCCTTACAAATAGCTGAGAAAAGAAGAGAAGCTAAAGGCAAAGGACAAAAGGAAAGATATACCTATCTGAATGCAGAGTTCCAAAGGATAGAAAGGAGAGATAAGAAAGTCTTCCTCAATGATCAATGCAAAGAAATAGTGGAAAACAACAGAATGGGAAAGACTAGAGATCTCTTGAAGAAAACTAGAGATACCAAGGGAACATTTCATGCAAAGATGGGCACAATAAAGGACAGAACTGGTATGGACCTAACAGAAGCAGAAGAGGTGGCAAGAATACACAGAAGAACTACGCAAAGAAAGGTCTTCATGACCCAGATAACCATGATGGTGTGATCACTTACCTACAGCCAGACATCCTGGAATGCGAAGTCAAGTGGGCCTTAGGAATCACCACTATGAACAAAGCTAGTGGAGGTGATGGAATTCCAGTTGAGCTATTTCAAATCCTAAAAGAAGATGCTGTTAAAGTCCTGCATTCAATATGCCAGCAAATTTGGAAAACTCAGCAGTGGCCACAGGACTGGAAAAGGTCAGTTTTCATTCCAATCCCAAAGAAAGGCAATGCCAAAGAATGCTCAAACTTCTGCACAACTGCACTCATCTCACACGCTAGCAAACTAATGGTCAAAATTCTTCAAGCCAGGCTTCAACAGTACGTGAACTGTGAACTTCCAGATGTCCAAGCTGGATTTAGAAATGGCACAGGAACCACAGTTCAACTTACCATCATCCGTTGGATCATAGAAAAAGCCAGTGAGTTCCAGAAAAACATCTACTTCTGCTTTGTTGACTATGCCAAGGCCTTTGACTGTGGATCACAATAAACTGTGGAAAATTCTGAACGAGACGGGAATACCAGACCATCTGACCTGTCTCTTGAGAAACCTGTATGCAGGTCAGGAAGCAACAGTTAGAACTGGACATGGAACAACAGACTGGTTGCAAATCAGGAAAGGGGTACGTCAAGGCTGTATATTGTCACCCTATTTAGCTTAAATGCAGAGTATACCATGTGAAATGCTGGGCTGGATGAAGCACAAGCTGGAATCAAGATTGCTGGGAGAGACATCAATAACCTCAGATACACAGATGACACCACCCTTATGGCAGAAAGCAAAGAACTCAAGAGCCTCTTGATGAAAGTGAAAGAGGAGAGTTAAAGTTGGTTAAAACTCAACATTCAGAAAACTAAGATCATGGCATCTGGTCCCATCACTTCATGGCAAATAGATGGGTAAACAATGGAAACAGTGAGATACTTTATTTTCTTGGGCTCCAAAATCACTGCAGATGGTGACTGCAGCCATGAAATTAAAAGATGCTTCCTCCTTGGAAGAAAACCTATGACAGCATATTAAAAAGCAGAGACATTACTTTGCCAACAAAGGTCCATCTAGTCAAAGCTGTGGTTTTTCCAGTAGTCATGTATGAATGTGAGAGTTGGACCGTAAAGAAATTTGAGCACTGAAGAATTGATTCTTTTGAACTGTGGTGTTGGAGAACACTCTTGAGAGTCCCTTGGACTACAAGGAGGTCAAACCTGTCAATCCTAAAGGAGATCAGTCCTGAATATTCATTGGAAGGACTGAAGCTGAAACTCCAATACTTTGGCCACCTGATGCGAAGAACTGACTCACTGGAAAAGACCCTGATGCTGGGAAAGACTGAAGGCAGGAGGAGAAGCGAACAACAGAGGATGAGATGGTCAGATGGCATCACTGACTCAATGGACATGAGTTTGATCAAGCTCCGAGAGTTGATGGGACAGGGAAGTCTGGTGTGCTGCAGTTCATGGGGTTTCAAACAGTCAGATATGACTGAGTGAACTGAACTGATGTCTGTAACTTCTGTCATTAAGGACAGTACTGCAATGTGTGTTGTGATTCTGGTTAGAATGAAAAAATTAGAATTCTCCATTAAAATGTACCACTCAGGTGAAAAAGTAATCCCATATTTTTAAATCACTGTTCACCCCAGATTATGTATTGCATGATTACTACTACTTTCTAAGACTTTAACTTCAATATTCTCTAACTGAGCTCTCCCGTGCTTTACAACTTTGCCCACCAGTTTTTCCTTCCCATCTCAAATCCCTGCTAAAGCAAAAATAAACATCAACAACGGCAAAGAAGTGAGCCCAATTTTGGTCTGTGTACTTGCTTAGATGAGCCCAAGAACATAAGAGTGCCAAGATGCTTAAGGGACTGAATGACCATAGTCCCTAGCTTCACAAAGAAACTGAAGCTTCAAGCGGAGGGGAGAAAGATGACTTGCTCCTCATCATATACCCTGTGGTTTCTCTAAATAATCTTTCTTCAAAAACCTGGATTCTCTCCAACATCTATTCCTCTTCAGAGTGATTAATTTCAGTGCCATGATGCAAGCTTGCCAAGTCCCATCTCAATCCCTGGCTTATTCAGAAGTGAATAAGCAGTGCAATGGGCTAGGGAGAGGACTTGGCGAGTAGAATGCATCCAGATTCAAATCCCCAGATCCGTCAATTACTGCCTGTGAGACTTTGTCAAGTCTTCAACCTCTAACAGCATGCATTTCCTCATCTAGTAAATGGCAATAACCACACTCTGTCTATTGGATTCACAAGATTTAGGATGACATGGCTATAAAAAGCCCAAACATGGTACCCAACAAGGAGTAGGTTTTTAGTAAGTCATTACTATGGGCTTCCCTGGTGGCTCAGACAGTAAAGCATCTGCCTGCAATGTGGGAGACCTGGGTTCAACCCCTGGGTTGAGAAGATCCCCTGGAGAAGGGAATGGCAACCCACTTCAGTACTCTTGCCTGAAAAATCCCATGGATGGAGGAGCTTGGTATGCTACAGTCCATAGGGTCGCAAAGAGTCAGACATGACTGCGTGACTTCACTATGATAACTATAACTATGGTTTTATTTGGAAATGTTGCTCAATATTATTTCTAATTTTTAATATAAAGTTTATCTTTTCACTTAAAAATCAACACTCACTGAAGCTAACATACACATACAAACATCTGTGTGTATATGTATGTATATGAGAGAGAAAAGGAAAAAAAACCACTTCCTGCCCCACCAAAGAAAATCATGTCAATTATTTTGGTATGTTTTTTCCCTTTCCTTCCTAGGCTACATTGTGGATGCCTATTACATTGTTACAGTTATATTTATTTTTTAAATTTATTTTTAATTGGGGGAAATTTGCTTTACCATGTTGTGGTGATTTCTGCCATACAACACCACAAATCAGCCATAATTATAGATATATAACCAGAAGACTCTTGAGAGGCCCTTGGACTGCAAGGAGATCCAACCAGTCCATCCTAAAGGAGATGAGTCCTGGGTGCTCACTGGAAGGACTGATGTTGAAGCTGAAACTCTAATACTTTGGCCACCTCCTGCGAAGAGCTGACTCACTGGAAAAGACCCTTATGCTGGGAAGGATTGAGGACAGGAGGAGAAGGGGACGACAGAGGATGAGATGGCTGGATGGCATCACCGACTCGATGGACATGAGTTTGGGTAAACTCCGGGAGTTGGTGATGGACAGAGAGGCCTGGCGTGCTGCGGTTCATGGGGTCACAAAGAGTCGGGCACGACTGAGTGACTGAACTGAACTGAACCACCCCTCCCCTCCCCTCATCCCATCCCTCTAGGTTATCACCAAGGGTCAGGCTGGGCTCCCTGTGTTACACAGTAACTTCTCACCAGCTATCTATTTTACACATGGTAGTGTACATATGTTCACGCCACAATACTTTCTCCATTCGTCCCATTCTCTCCTCCCCCCAGTGTCCACAAGTCCATTCTCTACATCTGAGTCTCCACATTCCTTCCCTGCAAATAGGTTCATCAATACCATTTTTCTAGATTCTATATGTGTGTGTGTGAAAATATATTTGTTTTTCTCTGACTGACTTCACTCTGTAACAGGCTGTAGGTTCATCTACTTCACCAGAACTGACTCAAATGAGTTCTTTTCATGGCTGAGAAATATTCCACTGTATGTATGTACCACACCTTTATCCATTCATCTATTGATGGAGATCTAGGTTGCTTCCATGTTCTAGCTGTTATAAACAGTGCTGTTATGAACACTGGGGTACATGTGTCTTTTTCAATTGTGATTTTCTCAGGCTGTGTGCCCAGTAGTAGGACTGCTGGCTCATATGGTGGTTTCATTCCTAGTGGGCTTCCCAGTTGTAGCTCAGCTGGTAAAGAATCTGCCTGCAATGCAGGAGACCCTGGTTCAATTTCTGGGTTAGTAAGATCCCCTGGAGAAGGGATAAAACTACCCACTCCAGTATTCTGGCCTGGAGAATTCTATGGACTGTAGAGTCCATGGGGTTACAAACAGTCAGACACAACCGACTTTTTAAAGGTTTCTCCAAACTGCCCTCCTTACCGGTTGTATCAATTTACATTCCCAACTCTCACATTCCTGTTGAGTGCAAGAGGGTTCTCTTTTCTCCACATCCTCTCCAGCATTTATTATTTGTAGATTTTTTGATGATGGCCATTCTGATCAGTGTGCAGTGATACTTCATTGAAGTTTTGATTTGCAGTTCTCTAATAATGAGTGATATTGAACATCTTTTCATGTGTTTATAAGCCATCTGTCTTCTTAGGAGAAAAGTCTGTTTAGGTTTTCTGCCCAGTTTTTGATTGGGCTATATGTTTTTCTGATACTGGGCTACATAAGCTGCTTAAATATTTTGGACATCAATTCCATTGTCAGTTGTTTTGTTTGCAACTATTTTCTCCCATTCTGAGGGCTGTCTTTTCGTCTTGTTTATTCTTTCCTTCACTGTGCAGTTCACTTTAATTAGGTCCCATTTGTTTATTTTTGTTTTTATTTCCATTACTCTAGGAGGTGGGTCAAAGGGGATCTTGCTGTGATTTATGTCAAAGAGTGTACTGCCTGTTTTCCTCTAAGAGCTTTACAGTTTAAAACCATAACGGAAAAGAATATGAAAGAGAATATATGTACATATAACTAAATCACTAAAACACTATAAATCAACAATACTTCAATTTCCTAAAAACTAATTCTTTAAAAAGGTAACACCCTATGAAAACCCTGTAAGATAATTATTTCTCTTCTAACCAGCATTCTAATCAACAGATAACCTTGAGCTAACAAAGTAGCCGACACACTGTTAATTCTCAGTAAATATTTGCTGAAAATCCTGATGATAAATGCTACCCTGGAGAGAAGCTGTTCTGGAACATCTTTTATGTCAGATTACAGGATTATTGCCTAAATTATTAATGGGAATAATGATTCCTAACAACACTCTTTAAGTTTCATCCCGGTGCCACTGTGAAAATGAGCCCCAGATGCTCTGCCATCTTCTATGTCGTGACAGTGAGTTGGAGCCAGCAGGATGGTTCTCTAGGTCATGAGTGGCCTGAACATTTTAGTGATAACTGAGTAATACGCCTGATGACAGGCCCACAGGGCAATCCAAATTCTTCATACACTTTTATTATTTGATTCATAATGTTTGTTCTATTTCAAGCAGCCTTTTCAATTCCAGGTTGCAAAGTAGCATACTTCTTGAGTCCTTGATAATCTGAAAAGGCCCTTGTAAGTAGAACTTCTCTTGACTGGAAGGAACAGACACTTGCTCAAGTTCAAGAGGACTGACTGTAAGGACACAGGATAAAACTCAAAGGAGGAAGGGGCTTCATGGGAATAAGAAAGGACCTGCGGCAGCAACTCCGTCTCCCTTCACAGGTTCTCTGCTTCCCTCTGACCCTGTTTCTCTTTTCCTTTCTCTCCCCACATCTCTGCCTCCTCGTAGCTTCTGCTTCTCCCAGAAGGTAGTTTGCACATGGTTTGACTTGCCACAGTGCTAACAATACGCTCATCCCTGTGACTTTCTAGCTCCAGCCTTTAAACCAACCATAACATCTTCTCTCCTCTAAAATCCTTGCAGAAGAATCTCATGGGCTCGGCTCGTCTCTGCTGGCCAACTCTTAAGTTACTTCCAAGAAATGTCCACTCCTAGTCCAACCAGGTTAGCCGGAGATGACACATCGTGTGGCTAAAGTGCCCCTCTACACCTCAGTGTCCTTATGGCTGAAGATGATTCTACAGCAAGAGTGCCTGACCACAGCAGGCACCCCAAAGCATCTTTAGAGCAGTCCTTCTGTTGACTGCACACATGAAAACAAGTCCACCGCATAAAAAATATTCTTGAATCACCATCTTGTCCTCTCAGGACTTGGAAACATCATTTCACTGTGTCTGGCATCAAGTGTTACCACACAGATGTCTGACCTCCTTTTACTCCTCATAAGCAACCTTGTTTTCTGCTTGAATCTTTATATAGTTTCTTCCTTGGTTCAGGAATTTTAAAAATTATGGCAGACTGTGCCTCCATATGGCTCCTTTTCTGTGTATTTTGTCTCTAATATGATTAGTCCTTTTAAGCCCAGGAAAGTTTTCTTTTTTCCTTTTTCAAATGACTTCTGCTCTCATTGCTCTGGCTTCAGATTCAGGAACTTCCCTAATTCCATTCCTATTCTTCACATTTATTATTTTCTCTCATAATGGTCATCTCTGTTTTTTTCCACTTCAACATGGAAGAACATCTCAAGACTGCCTTCCACATATGAGTCAAGATTATAAAGAGTCAACTGTGATCTTTACATTCTCCAAGTGAGTTTTAATTATGTGATTGCATCCTTGCTTTTGCTGTAATCTTTTATTATTCCACTTAACTCCATTTTTGTCCCTCCTTGTCCTCTATTTATGGCTTACCACTCCTAGCTCTTACATGCCACATTTTCCTGTTTCATCCTGAGTAAAGAATTTTTAAGTATTTCTCCCGTTTCTTGTGATAAATCACCTTACAGGTCTGCACTCTTCCTCTGAGATATGGGGTCATGTGCCCTTTATTTTACAGTGCAGCTGTTTTTCAACGGCTACGTACTATTTTTTCTACATATAAACCCCTGGATGAAGCAAAATGTATTCAGACTCAGTATCTATTAAAAATTTGATACCTAACAAAAAGTATATTGCATTTTACTTTTTCATATATTGCATTCAGTATTATATTTCAGGGATGGAAATAACTCATTTTCATGATGTAGTATAATAGCTGATAATGGCAAAAAATCAATCCATTCTGATTAAAACCTATATGGAGAAAAGCAAAGAATACAAACTACATACAATTGTTGAAAGAACAAATGTCATGCAACATAAAAGATGCTCTAATCGCTGTCTCTAATTATTAAGAAAAGAAAATCACTAAAGTTTTCACAGCATTTAATTACCTATAAAAAGACCCACAAAATTACTTTCTATAAAATTAATAATGTAGGAAGACTTCAAATGACTGTAGCTGGTCAAAACTGTTCTTCAGTTGAAAAAGTTAACTAATGAGAACCTGCTGTACAGTTCAGGGGACCCTACTCAGTGCTCTGTGGGGCCTAAATGGGAAGAAAATGCAAAAAAGAGGATATATGTGTATACATATAGCTGATTAACTTTACTGTACAGTAGAAACAGGTTAGAACTGGACATGGAACAACAGACTGGTTCAAAATTGGAAAGGAGTATGTCAAGGCTGTATATTGTCACCTAGCTTATTTAACTTATATGCAGAGTACATCGTGCAAAATGCCAGGCTGGGAGAAGCACAAGCTGAAATCAAGATTGCCAGGAGAAATATCAATAACCTCAGATATGCAGATGACACCACCCTATGGCAGAAAGCAAGAAGAACTAAAGAGCCTCTTGATGAAGGTGAAAGGGGAGAGTGAAAAAGCTGGCTTAAAACTCAACATTCAAAAAATGAAGATCATGGCATCCGGTCCCATCACTTTATGGAAAATAGATGGGGAAAGAATGCAAACAGTAAGAGACTATTTTGTGGGGCTCCAAAATCACTGCAGACGGTGACTGCAGCCATGAAATTAAAAGATGCTTGCTGCTTGTAAGAAGAGCTACGACAGCATATTAAAAAGCAGAGACATTACTTTGCTGACCAAGGTCTGTATAGTTAAAGCTGTGGTTTTTCCAAGAGTCATGTACAGATGTAAGAGTTGAACCATAAAGAAGGCTGAGCACCGAAGAATTGATGCTTTCAACCTGTGGTGTTGGAGAAGACTCTTGAGAGTCCCTTGGACTGCAAGGAGATTCAACCAGTCCATCCTAAAGGAGATCAGTCCTGAGTATTCATTGGAAGGACTGATGCTGAAGCTGAAACTCCAATACTTTGGCCAGCAGATGCGAAGAACTGACTCATTGGAAAAGACCCTGAGGCTGGGAAACATTGAAGGCAGGAGGAGAAGGGGAGGACAGAGGATGAGATGGTTGGGTGGCATCACCGACTCCATAGACATGAGTCTAAGCAAACTCCAGAAGATGGTGAAGGACAGAGAAGCATGGAGTGCTGCATTTCATAGAATCGCAAAGAGATGGACGTGACTGAACAACAACAAAGAAACACAACACTGTTAAGTAACTATACTCCATAAGAATTTTTAAAAATGAAAGAGTAAGACAAAGGGAACAATTCGTTGCCTTTCACTTTGTTCTCTGCCATCCTAAACAAGAGTCCAAACTCTTTCTCAGTCCATGCACAGAAAGAACATAATGAGGTAATGATGCAATGCTGGAGAGACACAGTCACTAGAAGCCCCCAGCCCACCAGCAGTAACATGGTGCTGAACTCTGAATGACTGGGACAGCCACATACAAAATCAGCAGACAGCTGGGTTCCCCAGAGGGAACCTGGGACAACCTGGACATATTTTGTCCAATCAGACAAAGGGTGTTGAAAGAACACTGGAAAGATGCTCTGAACCTCATCCTCAAAATACCAGAAGCAGCTGTGAACCAACAGGAGTCAGAGGCTCTGGGCCGTATGGGTGGAGGATAGCGTGAGTCTGTGTGATGGAATGGGCTAAATTTATATAGATGTCTCAGAGCCTTCAGATAGTTATTTATATATTACATAGCAGCAGCTTCAGTGATTACCTAACTAAAGCTCTTTTTCCCCAATTAAAAAGAAAATATTTCTAAAAATTCTACCACTTTAAGACAATCAGACCAGTTACCCATTAGCACTCTGATGGTGATAGACAGGGCCAGGCACTGCCTAGGCCCCAGGTCCCTCTGGAGCAGCTCTGAGTTAGGGACCTGGCTGAGTAATTACTGAAAGTCTTGAGACCCCACGCCCCCTTCTAAGATGCTCTACCAGGCTCTGTAATTCAGAAGTGAGGAGGTCATGCTATTGGTTGTAAAAGTCTCAGTCGATTTGCATGTTTCCTGTTGTTACTTTAGTTTCATGTGGAACACTGTTTATTTGGGTTTTGGCTCTTGGAAATATACCCATGGGTATGCTATATAGGATTCTCCTCCATTCAAAAAAAAAAAAGTCAATCAAAACCTTTGCTGTACACACACGCATGCACACACACACCAGCAAGAGTGCCCTCAAAGTAGCTTCTGTTATGAAAGGCCAGTCCATCTCTGATGTCCAGTGTATAGACAGAGCTTTCTGTATGTCAAGCTGACTGGCCTTCCTCTCCTAACTATTCCCCCTCCCCTAACCACAGGGATTCCAACCAATGTCCAGAGAATCAAACAATAAAAGATTATTTTTATTTATCTAAAATGTTTCTCTTATATCCTTGAAAGCAAGGCACATTTTTTTTCACCTTAGAACACAGAAAGGGGCAATTGATCACCATGTTACCAGCCCCCCACCCCCACAGAATTACAACTTGGTGGGTTAGAACAGTAGGCTGGTAATTAACCTCATGATACTTTACAAGGGTATCAAGTTCTTCGGCATAGGTCACCTAACCCAAACTCCCCAAACCCTGCGATTTGGGTACTGTCTTCCCTCAACAGATGAGGAGATTGTTACAGAGGCATGTCCACACGGCCAGGCAGCAAAGATGCTGGCATCTGAGACCAAGTCCTGTAACCCAACGCTCTATGCAGAACTGCAGCCCTCATCAGTGCTAGGATGCCATCTGCCCATTGGTTCTATCCCAGGGAGGCCGCTCTGCAATTCCCTGGCACCTCAACAGAGCTGGGTAATCCTACAGAAAGCAGAAGCCTGGTCAGGGAGACTAGTGATGGAAATTTGGATGCAAAGCCAACCCTCTACCAAAATGACTTCCAGAAGGATAAAGTGCATCCTACTTGTATGGAAGTGTGTGCACAGAAAGTAAAGATCACCCCAATCTAGACAGTCCTTGTTGATGGTCGTAAAGTCAGCCATGGGATAAAGTTCTGTCTTAGCACTGATATGATCAGAAAACCTGACCCTGTATATCTGGGCTTTCTCTAGGAATTCTATTACTGCTTGCATGCACAGGAAGAGAAGACTTGTGGGGAGGGGTGAAGTGGAAGATTTTTTAATAAAAAGAGCATGCAGCAAAATAAAAAATAAATGAAATACAACAAGACCCTATGATAATGATATATAAATCTCTCTTCCATGTGGTGTGAACAATCATTACCCCGTGACCTCAGGTAACCAAGTGAAAACAGGAGCACACACATCCTCCAGGGCACCAGTGCAGTGACAGAATGTTTAACAGAACGTTTAAAAAAAATTCATCAGGCTCTGTGTGGGTCAGAGGGGCCAGGAAGGAGTCCGATGCCACCGTGGGCCCACAGGTGCCAGCCCAGCAGCAGCAAGAGCAGCGCCCAGGAGGGCAGTCGGCAGATCAAGGTGCAGTCAGCCCAGCGCTGGGCAGCCAGAAGGTGTGCAAAGATGCTCTTCCATGTGAACCACAGCCTGATGCTCCCGAGTGCCCCTAAGGCTCTTCGGGGTTGGCAGGCAACAACAGTTCCCCCCAACCCTGCCTCCTGTGACCTCTGACCCAATCCCACCTCCCGGAGGGACATTGGGCTTCTGCATCGTGACACTATGCCCACCTGCCAGGTACCAACACAGACTCATTTAAACTAGGGCTTCTTTAAAGGAGAGTGGGACGAATTGAGAGAATAGTATTGAAATATATGCAGTGCCATGAGTAGAATAGACGACTGATGGGAAACTGGTGTGTAACACAGGAACTCAGCCTGATGCCCTGTGACGGCCTTGAGATGTGGGATGGGAGGGAGGCTCCAGGGAGAGGGGATAGTCACTTGTGGCAGTTTATGTTGTCGAATGACAGAAATCAACACAAAGTCGTAAAACAATTATCTTTCAATTAAAAATAAAATTTTTGAAAAATTGAAAAAAATAAACTAGGGTGTTTTTCTCCCCTTCTTAGAGTCAAGGTTGATTTCTCAGAAATTTACCAAAACTCAATTGTCAAACTTAATTTTTTTTTTAGTTAGAGAAAGGCAGGAATATCTAAATCCCAAAACCTCATTTTATCCAAGAGCTTCACTGGCAGGACTCCAGAACCCTTTTAAAGATCCCTGATCTAAAGCAGTGATGCCACAGCTGGATTTCTTTGGGCTTGAAACATTCCTAAGAGCCCACGATATACACGTGGTTAAGAAAGTTGCTGCCCCAACAAGAAACAGGATTGCGAAGCTCCGGGCAGGTGAAAGCTTCAGGCTATCAATTCCAGATGTGATTACAAACATACTCACACACTGCAAAGCTATCTGCAGACATAAACCAAAGGGCAGCTCCCAGGCAGACAGCTGTTCCAGCCACACCCACGTCCCTGAAGGTGACCGTTACCAGAAATGCCTTCTTCAGAAGCAGCCGCCCGCATCTGTGCTGCTCAAACGGCAGAGCGATCGGAGGGCCAGGCCCCTCTGCGCCAGTCACCTGCATCTCATCCCTTGCTCATGCTCAAGTTCAGGTGCCAGTGAACGAAAGTGGGGTCAAAAGGGGAGGCTTGACAGGGTGCAGGGGCGGGTTCCACCATTCAGGACATTTATATTAAACAATGTACTACATTAGGTGCCGTGGGCTTTTCAAACTCTCAAGAAAAGAGAGGGAGGGAAGAAGATCCACTCAAGTATATTTTAAAAGATGACAGAAAATAAATAGTCTAGGATAAACAACAAGGTCCTAGCATATAGCACAAGGAACTATATTTAAGATCCTGTGATAAACCATAATGGAAAAGAATAGTAAAAAATAATTGAAAATACGTGTATAACGGAGTCACCTTGCTGTACAGCAGAGTTAACACAACAGTGTAAATCAACAATGCTTCAGTTTAAAAAATTTAAAGAAAGAAAGAAAGAAAGAGTCTAGGTTTGGCTCAGCAAAGTGAGTAGGAAACCAAGGCCCATCGCTCAGTTGTAAATATTGTCCTTAGGGATTTGTCCCACGCCCCAGATTGCCCACTAGGGTTCTCTTCCTTCCACATTCCGCAACAATTAGAGAAAGCTTGAGCCCTGGCACTTCTAGCTGGCTTAATCCTTCTGATTATGTCATAAATGTTTGTTTGCCCTCTCCAACTAGACCACAGGAAATTTAAGCAGTTGCTTATTCTTCTGTCCCCTCACTGGTCTTAACGTACTCTGCATGTTGTAGGAGCTCTGTGCATGGTGCTGAATAAAACAGAAAATCTATCTTTACTCCAGTCTGGGGCTTCAAAAAGACCAGAGTTCTTGGACAGCTCAAGTGCTTACAGGAGTTTTTCCACTTTCACCAAAGCACAGAATCCTACAGTGACATAGGGTCAGAGCTAGAAGAGACCACAAGGTTTACAGATGGGTAACTGATGCCCAGAAACATAAAGTGACTTTCCCAAAGCCGTGAGATGAATCGAGAAGCCAGGACAAGAATCGTGGGTCTCTAAAACATCAGTTGTGACTGAAAAATATCACAGAACCTAGGGATAAAATGAGGAACCTCCCCTCTCCCTGCCCTGGGAGAACAGAGAGCAGAAGGAGACAATATACATTTGCATCTCATCCCAGCTGAATAATCTGCCTGGGTAATCAGATGCTCTTCCTCAGCTAAATGCTTTCCAGTTCTTTATTTTGCTTAAAAAATGATTAAAAGCTTCAAGGATAATTATCTATTTCCATTTCCAAAATGAGTTTTACTGCAATAGGCTCTGTATTAATAAACACATACAAATGTCACTATGAAAAACATACTGTCTGTAAATAACCTTTCAACTAGAAACAGATGCTGTGGGCTTCCAGCATCTAAAGCGCTTTTAATTGAAACGGCCTGGACACAACAGAAACCAGGCTGGTGGCGAATTGTTCTCCCTACTCAGGCTCTGCTCTGAAGGTCTGACCTTCCCTTGGGGTTTTCTGTTATTCCCAGGAACCCGGGACTCACAGCCCGCCAGTCCAGCACGTGCTCCCAAATCGGTTCCCTCAACACAGCATCCCATCCTGGCCAATAAAACAGTTTCCACATTGACTTGGTAGGAGGAAAGGAAACAGTGCTGGTTGTAGTTTCTGTGGATATTTCTCACTGGATTCAAATTCAACAGATGTGGACGGAACGCCTATTATGGGTTAGACCATGACAGCATGTTTTTCATGCAAGCTTTCCTTACCCTTGAAGCCAACTATAATGTAGATGATGGATGAGAAGTCAACAACAGCCATCATTCAAGGGACTGCCCCAAGGACTTCGCATGCACTAACAAGTCTAAGGTACAATCTTTATTATCTTCATTTTACAGAGGATCAAACCAGGACTCAGACCCAGCACATGGGAGAAGAGGGACTCAAACCCAGGTGGCCTCTCCAAAGCCTGTGTGTCTAACTGCTATGCGAGGCCACAGCTCTCGCCTTCAGCAATAAGAGAGTCTACAACTTCTCCTGTTCTTCCTTTTACATAATCCTTCATCCCACAATCCCTTTATCTACAGGCCAAGAGTCTGCTACCTTTTAAGGTTTACAGAGAACACTTTAAAGTATACTCTCACCTACTACAGGAGGTTTCTCTAAATACCACAGTATATCTGTCATTGATAATAAGAGAACAGTGTCCAGATAAAACATAAATTGTATCAGTTGACAGGTATTTGTTCTTAGCATATGTCTAATATTTACTTATTTGACTGTGCCTGGTCTTAGTTGCAGCACGTGGAATCATTCTTAGTTGTGGCCTGTGGGATCTAGTTCCCTTATCAGGGATTGAACCTAGGCCCCCTGCTAGGAGCTTGGAGTCCCAGCCACTGGATCACCAGGAGTCCCTTAGCCTCTGAACACAAAGCTCACAAACAAAGCCGACTCCATCACTGTGCCAGGTACCCATTCTTCCGCTCCGTTTTCCCACCGGCCTGGTTGGGTCACATGTTCTCTCACAGCTGCATGGAGTGCACAGTTCTCAAAGGTGCGATGTAAAGACCCCCACAAACAAGGATCCAGGGGCACCTTCTCTGCCACCACTCAAATTTGTGTCCAGCCTCCAAGTCCTTATCCCCACACCTCCCTCTACCCTCACCTTCAGAACTCAGCAGCCTCCATCCCCGCTTCTATCCATGTACCCTCACCTTTTAAGGCAAACGCTTATACTTCCTAGAATATTTGTTGCCTAGCGATTCAGCGTGACTTTCCAATTGCGCTTGTAGTCTTGTTAGGGTTGTTATGGTTTTTCTTAGTGTTCTAGATGGAGTTTCGTATATGTGAGGTGACCTATCCAATTCTATTTCTCCATAAATCCTATTATCCTTTTTGTGTGCCATTTTATGTAACCAGATTTTTCAAGTTTGTACGCATCACATTACAGCAAAAACACCTTGAATTGGCAGCACAACCAGGAGGATGAAACTTTATCCCATTACCTTGAGATTCTCATGGTCCATCATCAGCATGGAGTTGCTTTGAGAACAGAACTGGTCACTGCCTAGTCCTGTTCATTCTTACGAGTCTCATATACCATTCAGAGTTTTTAGTTGCAAACAACAGAATCCACTCTAGCTAATTGAGGCAGAATAGAAATTTCTTACAGGGCATCAGGTCACAGAATATCTGGTGGGCCAGTGACTCAGGCTGGGAGATGACTGATCCACCAGATGGTTCCAGCAGACCCTACTGAAGACGCCACTGCCACGCTTGCCAGAAACACTTCCGTGGGATGCCTCTCCTGACTCGCTTCCAAAGTTATCTTTCTGATGCATCTGAGATACAGAGCCTGGAGGAAAGCATGGGCAGAACACTCAATGACATGAATCACAGCAGGATCCTGTGACCCGCCTCCTAGAGCAATGGAAACAAAAACAAAAGTAAACAAGTGGGACCTGATTAAGCTTAAAAGCTTTTGCACAGCAAAGGAAACTATAAGCAAGCTGAAAAGACAACCCTCAGAATGGGAGAAAATAATAGCAAATGAGACAACTGACAAAGGATTCATTTCCAAAATATACAAGCAGCTCATACAACTCAATGCCAGAAAAACAAGCCACCCAATCAAAAAGTGGGAAAGAGACCTAAACAGACACTTCTCTAAAGAAGACATACAGATGGCAAACAAACATGAAAAGATGCTCAACATCGCTCATTATTAGAGAAATGCAAATCAAAACTACAACGAGACCTCACACCAGTCAGAATGGCCATCATCAGAAAGTCTACAAACAATAAATGCTGGACAGGGTGTGGAGAAAAGGGAACACTCTTGCACTGTCAGTGGGAATGTAAATTGATACAGTGACTATGGAAGATGGTATGGAGATTCCTTAAAAAACTAGGGAAAAAACCACCATAGGACCCAGCAATCCCACTCCTAGGCATATACCCAGAGGAAACCAAAATTGAAAAAGACACATGTATTCTGTTGTTCATTCAAGCACTACTTACAATAGCTAGAACACAGAAACAACCTAGATGTCCATCAACAGATGAATGGATAAAGAAACTGTGGTACATATACGCAATGGAATATTACTCAGCCATAAAAAGAATGCCTTTGAGTCAGTTCTAATGAGGTGGATGAACCTAGAACCTATTATATGGAATGAAGTAAGTCAGAAAGAGAAATATCATATTCTAATGCATATACATGGAATCTAGAAAAATGATACTGAAGAGTTTACTTACAGGGCAGCAATGGAGAAACAGACATAGAGAATAGACTTGTGGACGTGGGGAGAAGGGAGGAGAGGGTGAGATGTATGGAAAGAGTAAAATGGAAACTTACATTACCATATGTTAAATAGCTGGCCAACGGGAAATTGCAGTATGGTTAAAAAACTCAAACAGGGGCTCTGTATCAACCTAGAGGGGTGGGATGGGGAGGGAGATGGGAGGGAAGTTCAAAAGGGAGGGGATATATGGATACCTATGGCTGAATCAGGTTGAGGTTTCAGAGAAAACAACATAATTCTGTAAAGCAATTATTCTTCAATTAAAAAATAAATAAAAAGAATCAAGAGGCTGAGACAAAGCAAAAACAATGCCCAATTGTGGCTGTGTCTGGTGGTGAAACTAAAGTCTGAGGCTGTAAAGAGCAACATTGCATAGGAACCTGGAATGTTAGGTCCATAAATCAAGATAAATTGGAAGTGGTCAAACAGGAGATAGCAAGAGTGAACATCGACATTTTAGGAATCAGCAAACTAAAATGGACTGGAATGGGTGAATTTAACTCAGATGACCATTATATCTACTGCCGTGAGCAAGAATCGCTTACAAGAAATGGAGTAGCCCTCGTAGTCAACAAGAGAGTCTGAAATGCAGAACTTGGGTGCAATCTCAAAAACGAAAAAAATGATCTCTGCTCGTTTCCAAGGCAAATCATTCAGCATCACAGTAATCCAAGTCTATGCCCCAACCACTAATGCCAAAGAAGCTGAAGCAGAATGGTTCTATGATAACCTACAAGACCTTCTAGAACTAACACCCAATAAAGATGTCCTTTTCATCACAGTGGACTGGAATGCAAAAGTAGGAAGTCAAAATATCCCTAGGGTAACAGGAAAGTTTGGCCTTGGAGTACAAAAGCAAGCAGGCCAAAGGCTAATAGAGTTTTGCCAAGAGAATGCACTGGTCATAGCAAACACCCTCTTCCAACAACACAGGAGATGACTCTACACATAGACATCACCAGATGGTCAACACTGAAATCACATTAATTATATTGCTTGCAGCTGAAGATGGAGACGCTCTATCGAGTCAGCAAAAACAAGACCAGGAGCTGGCCGTGGCTCACATCATGAACTACTTATTGCAAAATTCAGACTTAAATTGAATAAAATACGGAAAACCACTGGACCATTCAGGTATGACCTAAATCAAATTCCTTGTAATTATACAGTGGAAGTGACAAAAAAAATTCAAGGAATTATGTCTGACAGAGTGCCTGAAGAACGATGGATGGAGGTTCATAACACTGTACAGGAGGCAGTGATCATCCTCAAGAAAAAGAAATGCAAAAAGGCAAAATGGTCATCTGAGAAGGCCTTACAAATAACTGAGAAAAGAAGAGAAGTGAAAGGCAAAGGAAAAAAGGAAAGATATATGCGTCTGAATGCAGAGCTCCAGAGAATAGCAAGGAGAGATAAGAAAGTCTTCCTCAATGATCAATGCAAAGAAATAGAGGAAAACAACAGAATGGGAAAGACTAGAGATCTCTTCAAGAATATTAGCGATATCAAGGGGATACTTCATGCAAGGATGGAAACAATAAAGGACAGAAACAGTATGGACCTAACAGAAGTAGAAGAGATTAACAAGAGCGGCAAGAATACACAGAAGAACTATACAAAAAGATCTTCATGACCCAGATAACCACGATGGTGTGATCACTCACCTAGAGACAGACATCCTGGAATTCGAAGTCAAGTGGGCCTTAGGAAGCATCACTACGAACAAAGCTAGTGGAGGTGATAGAATTCCAGTTGAGCTATTTCAACTCCTGAAAGATGATGCTGTGAAACTGCTGCACTCAATATGCCAGCAAATTTGGAAAACTCAGCAGTAGCCACAGGACTGGAAAAGGTCAGTTTTCATTTCAATCCCAAAGAATGCTCAAACTACTGCACAATTGCACTCATCTCACACGCTAGCAAAGTAATGCTCAAAATTTTCCAAGCCAGGCTTCAACAATATGTGAATCATGAACTTCCAGATGTTCAAGCTGGTTTTAGAAAATGCAGAGGAACCAGAGGTCAAATTGCCAACATCCGCTGGATGATTGAAAAAGCAAGCGAGTTTCAGAAGAACATCTATTTCTGCTTTATTGACTATGCCAAAGCCTTTGACTGTGTGGATCACAACAAACTGTGGAAAATTCTGAAAAAGATAGGAATAACAGACCACCTGACCTGGCTCTTGAGAAATCTGTATGCAACAGAACTGGAATGGAACACCAACAGACTGGTTCCAAAGAAGGAAAGGAGTACATCAAGGCTGTATATTATCACCCTGCTTTTTAAACTTATATGCAGAGTACATCATGAGAAACGCTGGGCTGGAGGAAGCACAAGCTGGAATCAAGATTGCTGGAAGGAATATCAATAACCTCAGATATGCAGATGACACCACCCTTATGGCAGAAAGTGAAGAAGAACTAACGAGCCTCTTAAAAGTGAAAGAGGAGAGTGAAAAAGTTGACTTAAAACTCAACATTCAGCAAACTAAGATCACGGCATCTGGTCCCATCACTTCATGGCAAATAGATGGGGAAGCAATGGAAACAGTGACAGACTTTATTTTTTGGGCTCAAAAATCACTGCAGATGGTGACTGCAGCCATGTAATTAAAAGATGCTTACTCCTTGGAAGAAAAGTTATGGCCAACCTAGACAGCATATTAAAAAGCAGAGGCATTACTTTGCCAACAAAGATCCATCTAGTCAAGGCTATGGTTTTTCCACTAGTCATGTATGGATTTGAGAGTTGGAGTATAATTAAAGCTGAGCACCGAAGAATTGATGCTTTTGAACTGTGGTGTTGGAGAAGACTCTTGAGAGTCCCTTGGGCTGCAAGGAGATCCAACCAGTCCATCCTAAAGGAAATTAGTCCTGAGTATCTAATGGAAGGACTGATGCTGAAGCTGAAACTCCAATACTTTGGCCACCTGATGTGAAGAACTGACTCATTGGAAAAGACCTTGATGCTAGGAAAGACTGAAGACAGGAGGAGAAGGAGATGACAGAGGATGAGATGGTTGGATGGCATCCCCAACTAAGGGGACACCTTTGTGACCCTATGGGCTATACATATACAGTCCATGGAATTCCCCACTGGAGTGGGTAGCTATTCGCTTCTCAAGGGTATCTTCTCAACTCAGGGATCGAACCCAGGTCTCCTGCATTGCAGGTAAATTCTTTACCAGTTGAGCCTCCAGGGAAGCCCAAGTGGACATGAGTTTGAGCAAACTCCAGGAAATACTGAAGGACAGGGAAGGCTGGCATGCTGGAGTCCCTGGGGTCACAAAGAGTCGGACCTAACTGAGCAACTGAACACCACTTTCCCAGAAAACTCTTCAGTCACCTATTTCCAAGTTATTACTTTGAATTGAAGCCTGTTCTCTCTTAAAAAAATTTATTGAAGTAGTCAGTTTACACGGAGAAGGCACTGGTGACCCACTCCAGTACTCTTGCCTGGAAAATCCCATGGATGGAGGAGCTGGTAGGCTGCAGTCCATGGGGTCGCTAAGAGTTAGACGCGACTGAGCGACTTCACTTTCACTTTTCACTTTCATGCATTGGAGAGGGAAAATGGCGACCCACTCCTGTGTTCTTGCCTGGAGAATCCCAGGGACGGAGGAGCCTGGTGGGCTGCCGTCTATGGGGTCGCACAGAATCGGACACGAATGACGCGACTTAGCAACAGCAGCAGTCAGTTTACAATGTTGTTTCAATTTTTGCTGTATAGCAAAGTGATTCACTTATACACACATTTTCGCGGGAATGGTTTATCACAGGTTACTGAATATAGTTTCCTGTGCTATACAGTAGGACCATGTTGTTTATGCATTCTGTATATAAAAGTGTGCATCTACTAATCCTAAACTCCAGTCCAGACCTCCCCTACTACCTCAATCTCCACTGGCAACCACAAGTGTGTTCTGTATGCCTATGAGTCTGTTTCTTTTTGGTAGATAGGTTTGTGCCATATTTTAGATCCCACATGTAAGTGATATCATATGGTATTTGTCTTCTCTTTCTGACTTACTTCACTTAATATGATAATCTCTAGGTTCAACCATGTTGCTGCAAATGACATTATTTCATTCTTTTTATGGCTGAGTAATATTCCATTGTGTGATTACACACACACACACACACACACACACACACACACACCATATCTCCTTTATCCATTCATCTGCAAATGGACATTTAGGTTTTTTCATCTCTGACTTTGATCTTTCCAATAGCATTTGATGGAGCTTATTGTAACAAACACATATCAATACCTCCCGGTTAATGGTCTTGTCCCCTTAATGTTGATAGAAAAAAAAACAACATCGCAAATGGTCCTCATGGAGCTCACTGCCTCTCTGGGGAGACAGGAAGTGGGCCGTGGTGACATGCTGGGGTAGGAGCTATGAGGGAAGCACCCCAAGAGGCTGTGAATACATGTTGGAGGGCAAGGAGGCCATGAAGAAGAAGTGATGGGTGGCCTGAAACTGAAGGGTTGAGTGGGAAACAGCCTGGCAGCAAGAGGAAAGGGGATGAACATTCAGGAGAAGATGTCAAAGAGAGCACTGGCAGTTAGGGGCACGCTGTCCAGTGTGACTCTGGCTGTGCCAGGGCAGCAGGAGAGAAAGCAGTGGGAGCTACGATGGGGTGACGAGGAGAAAGCTACTGACGAACTTCAACAGATGACCTGACCCAACCTACTTTTTGAGGCCTCTGTGGCAGCGGAGTAGAGGGCGGATTTGAGGAGGGTGAGGTCAGAGGCAGGGATGCATGCAGAGGCTGTGGTAGTAAGTTCTCACCCTGCAAGGACTCGAATCAGAGCAGAGGAGGGCTGAGGTGGGACATACAGCTGAAAAGTAAAGCCCCAGAGGACAACAGGACAGCGACCGAGACCTTGCAAGGACTGGCCCAGGACGACCTCTCGGGCGCCCCGTATTGCCATCGTTCTGTGCTCCAGCCTCAAGGACCTTCTTTCTGTCCCTCCTCCTGGAGCGCACCCTGCACTGTGGGAATATTTCTCCCCCCACCCACCTTCCACCCCAGCACAGACTCCTGGGAAGCCAGCCCCCTGGGCAGCCTCTGTTCCACCCCAGGGTCAAGTGCCCTATGACACACACTTGGAGGACCTGTGTCTCCTTCTGGACACTACTGGCTGCTATACTTGTCCACATACACGTATGATCTCCTGAAAACAGCTCTCGGCTCCATAACTCTAAGCTCCCTGAGAGGAGGAGCCATGTATCCCTGCTCGCTACCATGCTCCAAGTCCTAGGTAGGCTTTCTGTCCCAAAGGAGGTACTAAAATACTCTGCCAGATAAATAAGTGGACCATTGCACTTAGAATGACTGATCTCACCCACATGGTATTTCACTCATGCTTTTGAAGTGCCTGACTTTCCTCCTAAAAGCATCATTTCCCGAATGGGGAAATGGCAGCCACGATAAGAAAAATCTTGAGCAAGTCATGTTGCTAGTAAGTGCCAGAGCTGGCTTGCGTTTGGGCTACAGCCAACTGTACCTGCTCACGTCCATCCTGTGTACACGCCACCTGCTGCCAGGTGCTCAGACGAAAATGGAGGAGAAAGCAAGCTCACGGTCTGGCCCTCACGGAGCTAACAGGTAAACCATCAAACCCAAGAGAAAGCAGAATCCTAGATTCCTCTTCTAAAAAATAAACTGCTGTTGCCATTCAGTCTGCTATCATCCCAGTACATGAAGGAGTCAAGTGAAGTACAGTGATGGGGACAACAATGAACAATTATTAAATGCTTACTCTAGGCTGAGCGCTATTTTAAGCACTTTAAACATATTAGGTCACTTAATCCTCAAAGAGGCTCATGAATTAGGTATTATGAACAGTCATTACATCTAAGAAGAAAGTCAAGCACAGAGATGTCAAATTTGTCACAGAGTCAATAGTGACACAACCGGCATTCGAACCCAGGCAGCTGGATGCCAGAGTCTGAGCCCCAAGCCACCAACCATGACCTTTGAGACGCAGAGCACCCCCATGGGGAGCACCTAACTCCTCCAGGGAGTCAGCAAGGACTCTGCAAAAGAGGTGACCTCCAGACTGGGTGCTGAGAGGGTCTATACAGGCAGAAGGAAGCGAACACATATACCAAGAAGAAAATGAATGAGCGAGTCTCATTCAGGGAACAGAAAGAAGTTTAACACAGCTGCTCATGAGGCTAACGGTTAAGTCTGGAAAAGGCAGCTGAACATACGGCTGTGGAGGGAGGAGAATGGCTGATTAAAACTGCCCTTTGCTGGGTTTTCTGTAAACTGTACTTTGATGCAGTTCCTCTGGGGGTGGGCTGAGAGGACAGGCTGGAATGAGGAAGAAAGCAAAGATGAGGTTCACAGTAGAAGGGAAGTAGAAGATTTGAGGCTCGGTCACGGTGCATACAGTGTGAATGGGGACAACAAGGCATGGTCAGTTATTATTTAACAGGAGGAACTGATGGAATTTAGGGACCAAAATGGGGGATATGGAGGCATGAAGAAGAGCCTTTCCAACCCAACCCCAAGGTTCCTGTCTTAATTAACATGGGTGAAGAGCCACTCCCTAAGAAGATGGGGAGAATAGGGATGGGACAAAGTGTGGGGTTGGGAGAGGGGAAGAGTAGATAAGGAATTCTATTTGGGGCAAGCTGAATGAAGGCAACGGCAACCCACTCCAGTATTCTTGCCTGGAGAATCCCATGGACAGAGGGCTGGCGGGCTGCAGCCCACAGGGTGGCAAAGAGTCAGACACAACTGAGCACGCATGCACACCCATGAAATGAATCATGAGTGGCTAAAGGATGGATGTTGATCTTTCAAGCAAGCAGAACAGCCAGCATCTCTACAAAGGAAGTAGACAAATGTCATGTAGACCAGTGTTTTATCAAGAGAATGCCTATGATGATGGAAATGGTCTATTATCTGCCTTGTCCAAGATGTGGCTATGGAGCACTTAAATGTGGCCAGTGCAGCTAAGGAACTAGATTTGTAATTTTGTTGGATTTTAAACCATTTACACTTAAACAGCCACAAGTGGCTAGTAGCTACTGTATTAAATAGTGCAGGTCTGGACAACAGAAGCAGCTCTCTAATAATAAAAACACCAAAGCTGCTCAGAGGCTGCTGATATTGGAAGGGACCTTCGAGTTCACTTGGTATATTATTTTCTCATTTTACAAATAAGAAAACTAAGGCCCCAAGGGGAGACGTGACTTGCACAGAATCACTGCAGCCAGAGAGCGGTAAAGCAGACGAGAGCCACGGCCTTCGGTATCTGATCCACTGCCCTTTCCAATCCACAGGCTGCTTCTGTTACACAAAAATAGCTGCAATTTTGCTCAATTCTGGTGCGTGGAGTCGATGCAGCTGGCGGGCAAAGCCAAGTAAAGATCACGGACTCCCCCTGCTGAGCGAGACATCCCAAACATCGCTGGCTGAGTAGCTACAGCAGATATTTTCATCACAAATAACAGAACCCACTCTGGTTAGTTTTAACAGGAAAGGAACTGAGTAAGGAAGGATCAGCAGCTTGCACAACCTCTGAGAGAGGGTCTGGAAGCCAGGCTTGGAGGCTGGGCAGTCAGGTACTGCTGACAAATCCCACCACCACTACTCTGATGGGGACTCTGCTGTGCCTGCCACCGGGCTCAGGCAAGTGGCTCCTCCCAGACACCTGCTGGTCAGCACTGCCGCCCGGCTCGCCAGAACGCATTCCACGTGCCCCTCCTTCCCACGTCATTCTCAGCAGAAGCAGAAAGAGAAAAACTAAGTATCGCACATGAATGAATACATATGGAATCTAGAAGAATGATACTGAAGAACCGAGTGGAGAACCGACCAGTGGACACAGCGGAGGAAACGGTGAGGGTGGGTCGAATTGAGAAAGTAGTACTGACCGTATATACACTAACATGTGTGAGACAGATAGATAGTGAGGAGTTGCTAAATAACACAGGGAACCCAGCCTGGCCCTCTGTGATGACCTAGAGGGGTGGGATGGGGGGAGGCGAAGGAGGCTCAGCAGGGAAGGAATATATATTTTTTTATATAATTATGACTAATTCACAATGTTGTGTGGTAGAAACCAACATAAAATTGTAAAGCAATTTTCCACCAATTAAAAAATAAGTGAAATTAAAATAAATAGAGGGGAAGAGGAATGAGACTTGTATTGCAAAGGAAAGCAAGTTGCTGGCTTCTATCTTGTGCAGAAATCTGACAAGTCAGAACAATCCCCAGGAATCAGGAAAATAGTTAAAAAAAAAAAAAAAGACGCCACCACCACTGCTTACCAAATGTCCTGTTGAATAAATACCCCACCTTCACTTCACCTTCATCAGTTTGGACCACCGATCTTACAGTCCCATCCTGCTCAGTAACACCCTTGACCCAGAGCTCTGTGCACTTAAAATTATGTGTCGGTATCACCGATTTTCGCAATTAATTCACCAGGGGCTCTTTTCAACTTTTTTAAAGGATACATTTATTCACTGGAAAATCTATATTGATAGAGGCTATGTATGGTGGGAAGTGAATTATGCATTTCAACTCTTGGAGGATGAAGAGTTTCTTTCTTAATCTAGATTTTCTAAATAACAAACTCGATATAGCGCAGCCTTGAAGATGAATAATTCTGCGAAGTTTTTCCTCAGAAGTGGTAGCAGTAGGAAGGAAGCGAGAGTGGGTCTGAGAAATAGTCTAAGAACTGAAAAGTACTGTAATGCAGGGCGCAGTCATCAAGGCTCTTCTACCCTAAAATTCTCCAAAGGAAAGGACCACAGATCCCTCCAGGTGCTCGAGTCTGGGGAAAGGGAAATGCTGTCTTTGACAGGAGTCGTGATGGGGGAAGCCAGGAAGCGGCTGCGTTCTCAACAAAAACTGAGAATATACCAACGGAGAATATGAGGGGAGAATATCCCAACTCATTATGCAGCAGCTTCCATGTGCAAACCACATGTTCTCCTCCTTCAGGCTGCCCCAGAGCAGGGATCGGTGCTGTAGACCGAGGTCTCCTGTCCTGAGGGTGGTTGACATCCAAGAGCAGCAGCCCCGAGACAGGAGCCAAGGACTAAGCCCTGGGCCTTCAGAGTCCCCACGGTGAGGGAGCTCAAGTGACAAGACGGCTACATGTGCCCACGAGAAAGCTGCAAACCCCATCCCAGGTGGGCTTCCCAGAGCCATCCCACTCTCTCCAAAGGACTATTGCCGGTTCCACCACCATCCAACTGCCTCCAGGTTCATGGCCACGTGTATCATGATGCCTTGTACAACACACCAAGCAAACAAAAGCAGAAAGAAATTAAAGGATAGTTTGGGGCTATTGTTACTCCACACGGAGTGGCTTTCACAGAAGCTGCCTGTCAAAGAGACTTCTCTGGGTCACCAAGCTCCAGCGTGCAGTGGAGCAGCATGGTAATGGCTAATGTCACTAAATTCCTAGCTCAGCCTGTCACAGATCCATCCTGTTATCCCCTACTTAAAATCCTCCCATGGCACCAACTGCATCGAAAAGAGAACCCGTTCTCCTTCACAGCCTGGCTGTCACCTCTTCCTCCAGACTCATCTTGGACTCCTGGCTCCTTGCTCCACACCCTCCAGGCCCACAAACTTCCCTCCTCTTTCCATTCCTCAGTGGGCTCCTTCTGGCCTCAGGGCTCTGGTACCTGAAGCAGCCTGGCCTCAGATGTCCCCCACTGCCTCCTCCAGCTCACCCGCCTCTCACCCGGTGTCACCTACTGCCTCCAAGAGGCCCTTCCTGCCCACACCATCGAAGGGGGTTCCCCGCCTTGCCCTTCCCCATCGCATCACGGGCAGTGCTGTGCTCATTTACTTTCTGGCTTCACCCACTGTAGTGCAGGCAAGGGAGGGCAGAGACCTTGTCTAGCCCATCACTGCTTTCATCCCAGTTCCTGGAATAGTGCTTAGACCACTTAATTGGTTGCATAAATACATAGATTCAATGAAAAGGATATGGTTACTAAGTCTTGTTTCATTTTTGAAAAATAAGATGTATTGATTCAAACTTTTTTTAATTCATGGTGCCAAATGCTCAGCCCCTTCCCTATGCTCTGCGTCCTTGGGTTACAGACAAGGGACACTGGTTTCAGCTCTGTCACCAAGCAAATGAACTTTCCCAGTCCATTGCTTTACTCTTTTTTAAATGGGAACAAGCATTGCATGATTTAAAAACTGAGATAATTGATGTGTAACATGTTAAAAAAGAAAAAAAAAAGACAATAGGCCCAAAATGGAGACACTTATGCTGAGAATGGAGGAAGCAGCATTTGAGATGGACAGGAAAGGAGGAGACTTGAATATGGGGCCAGGTGGGCACTTCATGCACAGGGAACATATGAACTAAGAAAAGAAGCCAGGAAGTGGGAAGAAAGATGGAAAATAGCATGAGGACCCATTTGGCAGTGACACAAAAGATTAAAGGTGAGATGAGATGGAAAAGGGTTTCCCCAGTGGCTCAGATGGTAAAAGAATCCACCTGCATTGTGGCAGACCTGGGTTCGATCCCTAGGCTTGGAAGATCCCCTGGAGGAGGGCATGGGAACAAAGGAACCTGAATACCTACTGCTGTGGGCAGTAGGATTAGTCTGGTTTTGACCAAGGAAAAGAGAATCACTGACTAGTTCTGAGTAGGGAGAGACAGCATCAGAGAAGTCACCGAGAGCTTGTAAAGGGTTAGTGAGTGACCCCAAGGTGGGAGAGAGGCCAGGACTCAAACCTGTTACCCTGATTCCAGAGGTGAAGTGGGGGCGGGGGAAGGACAAAACTAACCCCTACTAAGTCCTCACTGTTTCCAGGTATGGAGCTGACTGTGTGGCATATATTATAAACCCCACTACAACTCTGTGAGGTAAGAAGCCCAAACTATAGACAAAGGTGAATATCCCTTCTCCAGAAGCAGAAAGGAAAATGTGTTGTGAGAGATGGTGAAGGCTCAGACTCAACCAGGCTCTTGAGAGTCCCTTGGACTGCAAGGAGATCAAACCAGTCCATCCTCAAAGAAATCAGTCCTGCGTATTCATTGGAAGGACTGATGCTGAAGCTGAAACTCCAATACTTTGGCCACCTGATGTGAAGAATTGACTCATTGGGAAAGACCCCGATGCTGGGAAAGATTGAAGGCAGGAGAAGAAGGGGACGACAGAGGATGAGATGGTTGGATGGCATCAACAACTCGATGGACATGAGTTTGAGCAAGCTCTGGGAGATGGTGATGGACAGGGAAGCCTGGTGTGCTGCAGTCCACGGGGTCGCAAAGAGTTGGACACAACTGAGCAACTGAACTGACTAGTCATCTGACTACTAGGCTTCTTAAAGATGCAAGGTGGGTGTCACATGATCCAAAACATAATTTCAAATGATGGTGAGCAGACTTCTTTATCAACTCCATGACTGCTACTGTTAAACTACAGCAAATGTGGCGGTGGACTTCAGGGTGCTTAAAATAAAGGAGGTTACAGACTACCCTATGATTCATGAAGCTCAAAACACCAATGTTTTCAACCCAAACAACACTTCTGTTCTGCTGTGGGGCTGGTTTTGTGACTGGGTCAGGTAGAAGTTGTCACCAAGAGAAGACCAAAACCAGTTTTGCTCATTTCAGAATTTGGTGAACCATTCGTTGACACGTCATTGAAGTGTGCTGCCCTCTGACAATTCAAAGATAGTCCTGACCATGGTGGGGTCCCAGGACCAACCTCCAGGAGAACAAAGGACACTAGAGAAGTGAGCGGCTGGCCCATTCTACTTTCTCTCTCACAGCAACAAAATCACGCTTCAAAAGCACACAGCAGAGATGTTTCACAGAAACAGCGCTTGTACAAGATTGAATTTGCACTACATTGAAATATCTCTAAGCAGAATCTGTTTGCTTATGTAAAGGAATTTATCTTCCAATGGCTGTATCAGCTCCAAAGAGCTTCTCAAGTAGCTTCAAGGCCATGTCTGAGGCTCACTGCCTTTTTCTACTTGCCTAAAAACTACCCATGGCATCTCCGCCACACTTGGCATTTCTGCTGGGCCTGACAGGATATCAAAACAAGCAGAAGAAACTAACACAAAATTGTAAAGCAACTATACTCCAATAAAAATATACTCAATGAAAAAAATAATTTTAAGGACAAAAGTAGTGGCTCTGAAGTGCTCACACATAGACTTTAGAACAAAAAGGGAAAGTGATGGTAAAGAAAACATATTTGCTATTTTTTTTTTGCCCGTATCTCACAGCTTGTGGGATCTTAGTTCCCCAACCAGGGACTGAACCTGGGCCTACGGCAGTGAAAGCACCAAATCTTAACCACTGGATCACCAGGGAAGTCCCAATATTTAAGTTAGACTCTTATTTGAAATATGTATTAAAATGGATTAAATAGCTAAATATAAATAATACAAAGCAAGAAGAAAACACAGGTGAATACTTTTCTGCTTTTTACATGCATAAGCATAGAAGTAATTGTTTAAAAAAAAAACCCTGACATATTTCATCTTTCAGACAATATGTAAAAAGGATGTCTCAAGATTTTTCCTTTAAAAGTCATGAGAGCATCTTATATTACTTAAAATGATTCCGCAATCTGAGGAACTTAGAAGGAGGCAGGTGGGTAGATACAAAGCAAATACAGTATACCTTTCATAAAAGGGGTGGGGCTGGCTACAGTTATGGGTAAAATGAAACAGCCAGATCAAACCAAACACCACTAATCAATTCTATTTTCTTGCCGAAACTTAACTAAGCTAAATTTAAACAAGTCATCCTTACCTATTTAAAATCAAAGAGCAGCTTTCTTCTGTGTTTCGTTTCCTAGATTGGCCACTATTTTCCTTTTTCTTTGGTAGCATCACATTAAGAACTCTAGCTAATGCTCTTCTGAGAATATTCTTAAGTGATTTGTGACTACTGTTTCCAGGAAGTCTTCCCTTTGGTTTCTATAAGATGCAGAAGAATTGAGTGCACAGAATTTTCCCACAGTCATCATAAAACGCCAACATCAGAAATGCTCACATTTCATTAACTGTGACAGTTCCTTCCTGCCCCACAGCCCAGTGAAACACGCCAACAACTTAAAAGGAAACATGTCCCTCCCTGCAGTTGCCTAGGTTGAGATCACAGATAGTGCTCTTGGCTTTGTGGAAATTGATGTCATTCCAGAGAAGCTGACATTGCTTCCATCAACGTAAAAGATGAAGCTGATTAATTTCAGGCATGCTGCAGTTTCTTTCCTGCCAAACACTAAGCATTCAATACTGCCTGACAACCCAGAGTACATGTTAAGAGTTAGCTGGAGTCAATAACTGCAGTTAATTTAAAAAAAAAAAGGTCTATGCCAATTTCTCCAACATGTCCTCTTTCTACAAATGGAAATATATTTTCTTCTCTTGGTCATCACAGACTGAGAAGGATCCCTGGAGTATTAACCCCCACCCCAACCCCTGCCTCATTCTTCTAATCCTCTAAGGATCTATTGATACACCAATCTCTCCATTGATATGCCAACACCCTTTGAGGTCACTAAGTCACCGTTCAGGGCTTCCCTTCCTCATTGCTGTGGCAATTATGTGCTGCTTCTCTCCACTCAACTGAAACCACTTTCTCACTTTAAGTCTAAACGGCACCTAAGACCTTCTGCTAGCTAAATGTTCCTTCAATTAAAAAGGAAAAACAAAACCCCCCTGCAAACCACCCTCTCCACCAGCTGCCTGGTCTTCCTGTCCCGCCCCCCCCCCCCCCCATCACAGCTTAACCTTTAAATAGAATTGTGGCTGCCATTCCCTCACCTCCTGCTCTCATCTCTTCAACCCGGCTTCCACACTGACGTGCTGATGACACAGTTCCCACTAAAGGGCCCAACGCTAAGTCCCCACCAGACCTGCGTTCTGCACCACCACCACCACCCCCAACATGGGAGCAGAAAGGATCCACTTTCTAAAGACAGCTGCAAATAAAGGGGTAACACCCCCCACACCATCCTGGAATTCCTAGGAGATGGAGCACTATTCCCCTCAACCAGCTCCCCCACCCACACCCCGCCCCACCCCATCCCCAGGCTGGGAGGAGGACCCAGGAAGTGCCGGGAAACAGCAAATGAGCCAAGATGGCGGTGGTCAGGCTCTCTCACCCCCCACGGCCTCTCGCTCCACGTTTTGTAAATACACGGTCACGTGACGGCTGAGCGCACTTAGTGCACTGCGCATGTGCCTCACGCTGTACCCGCTCGGCCACGGGCCACTTCTGCTCTGTAAACGTGTATAAGCCCCACCTGAGAAGGCCCTTTTGCTGCTGTACCCTCCATTAGAGAATTTCTAATTCTCTAATTGCAGTTTCTACGACTCCTTGAGTTTTCTTCCGGCTTCCCGGCTCGAGCCTTGCCACCCTGGGTTCAGCAAACAGTGAGATACAGCAAGACAGGAAGAGATTTAGAGTCCTTAGGCTCTTGGCTTAGTGGGGAGTGCTGACATGTGCTGGAGGTGGGTGAGGCAATGAAGAGACTTCATCCAGAGACTGGGCACACCTGCCAGGAGGAGAGACTGACCTCTCATTCCCCAAGTGGATAACCACGGGTGCGTTGGTTTGTTCTGCCCCACCGGCGTAAAGGAAAGGAAAACTGCAGGAAGACGGCAGGCAGGGTGGAAAGAAGCCCCAGTTCTGCTTTGTTCACATAACAACGGATTACGGTGAGTCGTTGGGCATCTTACTAGCACTCACACAAAAGGGCCTTCTGCCAAGTCAGGGGATCCCAACTCCACTTACATTAGAGTCACTTAACCACTCCCTCTGCCTCCTCCCCTATAACGGGAGACATGGTTGGCACCCAGGAAAAGGACAGAGAGGAGGGTCCCAGAAGCGGACCACCCCCTCCCTCACTACAGGTTGCTCAGACCACAAGGCTGGCAAGCAATGAGCTGAGGGAAAGCTTTAAACCAAATGTCTCTTTTTCTCACCACAGTATTCCCAGAAATAACCAAGTAAGTGGCACATAGTAGGCTTAATAATTATTTGTTAAAATAAACAGCTTCTTAATCCTCACCCTCTGTGTCCTTTCTGCCTCATTTCATGCATTTACTCCTTCAGTCACCCCTACACAAATTTTTTGTTGAAGGGTAGATTCTCTATATAACTGAATTACGAAAAGGGGATTAAGATGTTTTCCCAGCCCTCAAGAAAGTTACTGAGTACAAACTTGCAGGCACTACAACACTCGTGAATAATAGTATGGGAGTAACATGAAGTACCAAAGACATTGACTCAAAAAATCCAAACTACTCCCTGAAGTTCATTCAGACAGCTTTTATGACGGGTTTAGATACAGAATTCGCATGCCTGCCTTTCCTGTGACCACTGACCCTTTATCCCTCCCTCCTAAAATACATTTACCCTTGATGCATCACGGGTAAGAGTTTACACACAACCTTCCATGTGAGCGAGTCTGGAGAAAGCCAAGATAATCCATATTCCTCAGGCCAAGGAGATTTGACTGTACGGCCTTGGATAAGGACCTAGAGAAAGGACAAGGTAGCCATGGCCCCTCTTGGGACACCACCATATTCAATCTAGCACAGAGGAAATGCTGCTGTTTTAGGATCCAGGTGATGCCAAAGATGTTTATTTCCCCTCAGAGAGCATATTACCCACAAGGAGATGGCCGTGCCTCACAGAGAACTGAACCACTGTAACATCTACCCAGAAATCACATGCAATTTACAATACTGTTTATTAGTGGGCTCTTATAATTAATTAGCATTTAGAGCCACACAGTTGCAAAAAACAAATTACATAATTTCTGGCTTGCTTGTAATCTTCAGCTTATAGTCCTTCAGCAACCATTATCGCTTTCCACATAAATTTTTGATAGGTACTTTTAATAATCATTTCCCAGCATTATTAGAATAACAAATACATGCTCAGTATAATGAAAATCTAGGAAGTACAACAAAGTTTATAGCAATAAAAATATGATGTGTATTCTTAGCAACTCTTAACATTCTGGTATGTTTCCACTTAACCTCTGTTTAATAACTATTTGGAATTAATACACCCCGTAAGCCAACTCGGTTAACAAATCACCAGTATACTAGGATATAAACTGCTATCTGTAATCTCTTTGAATTATGAAAAAAGTTGGTATCTTAATGACTGTAGAAGAACCAGTTGCTGTTTAGTCACATCCTACTCTTTGGCAACCCCATGGACTGTAGCCTGCCAGGCTCCTCTGTCCATGGAATTCTCCAAGCATGAATACTAGAATGGGTTGCTATTTCCTCCCTCCAGGAGATCTTCCTGACCCAGGGATCGAATCCACATCTCCTGCATTGGTGAGTGAATTCTTTACCACTGAGCCACCTGGGAAGCTCAAAACAACCAGTAGATTCTGTTTAAAAAATTTAAATTCAGTGGAGGGAAGACTGGTCAAGATGGTTGTTTAATGTATGAATGTAGGCTGGCTCTCTTCACTTTTCTATTTGTCTTTGCATCAGCCCAACAGTTAGGTAACTACAATTTCAGATATAAATCCCTGTAAAAATAAATTCCTTTGATTGTTTAAAGAGGCTGGCTATTCTTGTGTGACTCTGGGAGGCACGCACGCACGCGCACACACACACAAAAACCAGTGCTGGCAGTGTTTTCCTAACAACTATACAGTTGCCATTATTCATCAAGATATTTAACAAGGACTTTATTTTCATCTCAGTATTCCGTAATAGGCTTTGCCAATGATATCTAAAATAAAAATTATTGGCTTACCTAACCAAGAAATTATGTAGTCCAACGTCAAAATGCCTGTGAAAGGAAGACAGAGAAGCATATCAATAGGAGATAGTCACAGCAGTGGTGGAATTGACAAAATAGCCATCATTTACATTCGAAGCATGGGGAACACACGGGTTACTCCATGATAGTGATTCCCAGGGTATGTCCTCTGGGGCAGCCATGCCCACAGGCTCTGGGAACTTGCTGGAAATGCAAATTCTCAGCCCACCCCCACACATCAACTGTGAAGATCTGGGGATGAGGCCCAGCAATCAGATTTAACGAGCCTGCCAGGTGATTCTAATGCAGAGTCGCTCACTGCTCTACCATAACAAAACTATCTCAGCAAAGCTAACTTCCTCCTCTTCAAGTCCAGAAGAGTGGATTTCACCCCTTTAAAAAACAAAAAGAGTCCTTTTATAATACTGTCTCAGATGCTCATTTACTCAAAAATTAATGAAGTTATGGTTTAAAAACAGCAAACCACCCTGGTCAAAGGGAAGAACAGGGGTGGGGAACGGTCAACTCTAAGCCTCCATCTCCACCCAGCCCGAGTCCCTGGAGCGTCTTCATAGGAGAGCACCACCCAGCCCCACCCAGGTCTGCTCTAGCAGAGAAGGGAGAAAGCGGGCCCATACCGGCCACTGTGCTTGGGGCTCACACCAGAATCCAGCAGGCCCGGGACGGTGGTGGACCCCCTCAGTCACAGCCTTCCCCGACACCACCAGACTCACTTAGTCCATCGCTGCTTTGGTCTCCCTAATGAGCTGCCCCTAAACCTCCATCCACTCAGCTGGTGTCCTCTCTCACCTCTGGGTCCGGCTGTGAGTAAAAGGACCGCTGACCCGAGTCACAAGGCCTCTGCCCACCAGGAAGTAATTGCTACTCCTAACACCTGACGGTGGTGGTGATGTCCCATCCCCTGGACTGCCTCCCAGGTTAGCAACCAGCCTGGGTAAAGCCTGAGTCAGTTCTGTCCCTACAGAAAGAGCAGTGGACACAAAAACTTCCCCTAGAGAGGGAGCTGCCCAGGCCCTGACTGTCCCTAGCATCTGGGCCTACCCTAGCCCTGTCCCTGGAACATCTCAGCTCACCCCTGACATATAGCAGGTGATTGTTGATACTAAATACAATTTCTTATGGGAAACCTTTAAATGGCAAGGTGCTTTCCAGCATCTGTTTGCAGATTAAAGACACAGGGTAGGTGAGAAGAAAGAAACAATGCCAAAATATGCGGTACTTCAGTTACTATGCGACTCACCTGAAATATTTCTATAATTCAGAGAAAATCAAAGTCACGATACCTAAATTCCATTTACTCATAAGTCTCTGAACAGAGCTCTAGAGGGAGATATACCTGCAGGGAGAGCTGATTTGTTTCAACTGATTTTATACTGACCTGGATGAGATCAATTCCTACAATTACATTTAACACAGATTTAACAACAACAAAAAAACAAACAAATGCTCCCTCCTCTCAACCAAAACCAAGGCTACATCACTCAGCCACGTAAGTAAAACCTTGACATGACGGGCAGTGATTGTAAATTTGCCATAACTGCAATATGGGAGGTAGTAGTGTGTATGGATTAAAACAAAAATTTCGTCTTTTCAATTATACCAGCTACAGAAAGCAACAGACTGTGCTGAAGGAAAGAGAGGATGAAATAGACACAGAAGGAATCCCAGAGACCCCCAGAAAAGAGGTGCGGGAGGGGAAGAAGCCCCTGAAGGAATAATGAAAAACTTAATAATATTTATAGGAATTATCATTTATCTAGAAGGTGGCACCTACTGTGCTCACTACTCACAGATACACGTGGCTGTCAGGGAGGTAGGTACTGGCATCTCTATTTCTGGTGAAGGAACTACAGTTGAGAGGCTAAGTAACTGGTGCAAAGCCCACAGCTAGGAGAGGATGAAGCTGGGAGTCAAACTGAGCCCTAAAAGCCTCGCGTTACTTGCTCCTCCCACTAAAATCACGGGCTCTCGCTGCCTCTCGTGATTGCTAATTGAAAATCGCCGTTGATTTGAAGTAACTGCTCCCTTTCCACCTCCACCTGATTTCAGTTTCTCCCAACGTGGCTGCCCTACCCCGAGTAAGCCCACCTGCCTTGCTCCCTTTAGCTCTGCAGGTGCCACTACCTGCTTGGGTCTTAGAGTCAGCCAGGCTCTGGAAAGTTATGTCAACGCTCTGGCCTCCAGCTGCCCCAGTGGGGAAAATGGAGGTCCTTTACTCAATGGATGGAGAAGGGACTGGCAACCCACTCCAGTATTCTTGCCTGGAGAATCCCATGGACAGAGGAGTCTGGCAGGCTACAGTCCATGGGGTCACAAAAAGTCAGACACGACTGAGCAACTAACACTTACTCATAGGGAGGTTATGAGAATTAAGTGATAGAACAGATACAGGGCTGAGCACAGTGCCTGATGCATCAAGGGTACTCAATAAATAGTATTCTCCTTCCCTCCAATTTTTAAGAGTTGTTTTAATGGAAGCTCCATTCCCAATAACTCGGCAGAAGAAGTCAAATTAAAAAGGGACTTAAAAGGAAATGACAACCCCCTCCACGACTCTTGCCTGGAGAATCACATGGACAGAGGAGCCCAGCAGGCTACAGTCCATGGGGTTGCAAAGAGTTGGACATGACTGAAGTGACTTAGCATGCAGGCATAAGAAGCACTCTGTGTATTCCCTCTTTCATTCTTTACAACCACACTGCAAAAGAGGTCCCTGTTTTATAAAACTGCCTGTCCTTATCCCCAGCCACCTAGCTGGCAAACTGCTGAGTCGAGACCTCGCTTAAAGCACCAGATGCCAAAGTGTGTGTTTTTCCCTTCATGTATCCAGCCACTGACTCATTTAACAAATATTTACCTTCTGCCTACAGGGTGCCAGGTGGTGGAAATTTAGTAATGCACGGCACGTAACCTCGCTTCAAGGAGAGCGGAGCCTAGTGAAGAGGTGGCAAAGTCAACAATGATTCAATACGGTGTGACTGACATGAAACACTGCCAGTCCCTTCTCCATCCATTGAGTAAAGGACCTCCATTTTCCCCACTGGGGCAGCTGGAGGCCAGAGCGTTGACATAACTTTCCAGAGCCTGGCTGACTCTAAGACCCAAGCAGGTAGTGGCACCTGCAGAGCTAAAGGGAGCAAGGCAGGTGGGCTTACTCGGGGTAGGGCAGCCACGTTGGGAGAAACTGAAATCAGGTGGAGGTGGAAAGGGAGCAGTTACTTCAAATCAACGGCGATTTTCAATTAGCAATCACGAGAGGCAGCGTGTTTCATGTCAGGGAGAGATGGCAAACTCCACAAGGGCAAGAACCCGAGGCAGCCACGAAGCAGATTCTCAACAAGTGAAGGCTGGCACCTGGGACCCTTTACTGCAGTGCTTGCACCTGGACAAATGTCTCCTTGAGCAGCAGAATACAAAGATGCTCTAACAGATTAAAAATAAATACGTGCATGGCCAGTTGGGACGAATTATGAAAAAGATACAAAAAGGCCAAAACCCAACTGCCCCTTCTGAGGTGCCTGGAGCAAAAGGAGGGTCCTGTGCATGACCCCCTGCACGGAGTATCATGGGGGGCTGGGCAGACCACCCAAGCCACTCCTCCAGCCCGAACCACGGATCCACCCCAACCCTCACTCCATTTAAGGGACCAGCTGGCCCCTCCTCAGGAGCAAGCAAGCAAACCTGTTACTTGTTTTCCTTCCATCATGTTGCAGCAGGAGTCGAAACAACACCCTGCTCAAATTTCTCATCTGGCCTCTTTTCAATTTCTATTCATTAAAGTCCAAGAATCCGGGTGGGTAACAAATCAACCTGTGACTGATGTGCTGTAATAAGGCACCAACGCCTCTGTCTGCCCTGGCCCTTAGCAGAGGACACTGCAGATAGCAGATGCTCAAAAGTACTTATTTAACACACCAAGTATAACATGTAAATATGTAAAATAAATACCCACGGATATAAGTGAGGCTTCTCTCCTGAAATAAGATACCTACCAAACTATAGCACAATTATTCTGATCTCCTTTGGAGAAAGTAATCTCTCACAGCTACCAGCTCACAATAAACCAAGATTTCTTTATGAGGGGACATAAGATGCAGTGATCCTGTGCATATTATTCTTGGTTCTTTCTGGAAAGTAAAAATAGGAACTCTTCTGTGTGTGTGTGTGTGTGTGTGTGTGTGTGTGTGATGTGGACATTCTTGTTGTCTGAACGTCAGTCGACAGCAGGAGCAGCTTGAGAGAGGAAAGGGAACTGTGGAGCAAGCCTACAATCTCCTAGCAAGGCAGGGAGTTCCTCATTACAAGGTGAGTTCAAGCATGGATTCAAAGGGTGTGTGGAGGAGACTGAACCATCAGATAGAAAACGGAAATCAAGGAACTTAAAGCTGCCACCTAGCCTCACGCTTCTGATTCCTTGTTTCAGTCACTTTCAGGAAGCATCTCTAAGTATTCAGTCACATCCATAGCAGCAGCTCCAGTCTGATAACCATCAGCGAATTAGACTGAGCCTGGGCTAATGCCTCCAGGAGGCAGTGATCAAGACCATCCCCAAGAAAAAGAAATGCAAAAAGGCAAAATGGTTGTCTGAGGAGGCCTTACAAATAGCTGTGAAAAGAAGAGAAGCGAAAGGCAAAGGAAAAAAGGAAAGAAGTACCCATTTGAAAGCAGACTTTCAAAGAATAGCAAGGAGAGATAAGAAAGCCTTCCTCAGGGATCAGTGCAAAGAAATAGAGGAAAACAATACAATGGGGAAGACTAGTGATCTCCTCAAGAAAATTAGAGATACCAAGGGAACACTTCATGCAAAGATGAGCACAATAAAGGACAGAAATGGCATGGACCTAACAGAAGCAGATGATATTAAGAAGAGGTGGCAAGAATACACAGAAGAACTATACAAAAAAGGTCTTCATGACCCAGATAACCACGATGGTGTGATCACTCACCTAGAGCCAGACATCCCAGAATGCGAAGCCAAGTGGGCCTTATGAAGCCTCACTATGAACAAAGCTAGTGGAGGTGACGGAATTCCAGTTGAGCTATTTCAAATCCTAAAAGATGATGCTGTGAAAGTGCTGCACTCAATATGCCAGCAAATCTGGAAAACTCAGCAGTGGCCACAGGACTGGAAAAGGTCAGTTTTCATTTCAATCCCAAAGAAAGGCAATGCCAAAGAATGCTCAAACTACTGTGCAATTGCACTCATCTCACACACTAGCAAAGAAATGCTCAAAATTCTCCAAGCCAGGCTTCAACAGTATGTGAGCCGTGAACTTCCAGATGTTTAAGCTGGATTTAGAAAAGGCAGAGGAACCATAGATCAAACTGCCAGCATCTGCTGGATCATCAAAAAAGCAAGAGTTCCAGAAAAACATCTATTTCTGCTTTATTGACTACGCCAAAGCCTTTGACGGTGTGGATCACAATAAACTGTGGAAAATTCTTAAAGACATGGGAATACTAGACCGTCTGACCTGACTCTTGAGAAATCTGTATGCAGGCCAGGAAGCAACAGTTAGAACTGGACATGGAACAACAGACTGTTTCAAATCAGGAAAGAGTACTTCAAGGCTGTATATTGTCACCCTGCTTGTTTAACTTATATGCAGAGTACATCATGCGAAACACTGGACTGGATGAAGCACAAGCTGAGATCAAGATTGCTGGGAGAAATATCAATAACCTCAGATATTCAGATGACACCACCCTTATGGCAGAAAGCGAAGAACTAAAGAGCCTCTTGATGAAAGTCAAAAGAGGAGAGTGAAAAAGTTGGCTTAAAACTCAACATCTAGAAAACTAACATTATGGCATCTGGTCCCATCACTTCATGGCAAATAGATAGGGAAACAATGGAAACAATGACAGACTTTATTTTCTTGGGCTCCAAAATCACCGCAGGTGGTGATTGCAGCCATGAAATAAAAAGACGCTTGCTCCTTGGAAGAAAAGTTATGACCAACCTAGATAGCATATTAAAAAGCAGAGACATTACTTTGCTGACAAAGGTCCGTCTAGTCAAGGCAATGTTGTTTCAGTAGTCATGTATGGATGTGCAAGTTGGACCATTAAGAAGGATAAGCACCAAAGAATTGATTTTTTTGAACTGTGGTGTTGGAGAAGACTCCTGAGAGTCCCTTGGACTGCAAGGAGATCCAACCAGTCCATCCTAAAGGAAATCAACCCTGAATATTCACTGGAAGGACTGATGTTGAAGCTGAAGCCCCACTACTTTGGCCACCTGATGTGAAGGGCTGACTCACTGGAAAAGACCCTGATGCTGGGAAAGACTGAAGGCTAAAGGAGAAGGGGGGCAGCAGAGGATGAGATGGTTAGAGAACATCACTGACTCAATGGACATGAATGTGAGCAAACTCCGGGAGACAGTGAAGGTCAGAGGAGCCTGGCGTGGTGCAGTCAGACACGACTTAGCAACTGAGCAGCAGCAGCAACAACCTGCCAGAGTGGTGGTGCCCTCACACTCACTCACATAGCACGTGCCCTGAGAAAGGAGGCGTCAGGCCTTCACAGCATGTCCGTGGCAGAACCACACTTAGATCCCGAATCAATTCTACTCTGACAGGCTGTCTGCCTTTTGGGGACCTGGTCCTTCCTCCCAGGCTGATCTTGGCTGTTTAGGAGCTAGGAGGGAAAAAAAAAAAAAAGCAGTAAACTGTGGCCAGAAGCTGCAAATGTCCTATAATCAGTGAGGTATGTTTTAGAATCTCTGTCGTCGTGGCCAGTTAGCGTGACACAGGCAGGGGAGTATTTGGTGAGGTACCATGTTCAGATCTCAATCCTTCCCTTGTCTCCTTCAATGTACAACCCTTATGGTTTTTCATCTCCAGACTTGTTTATCCCCTAAGTGAACTGCCAAAGGATAGCTGTCACATTCCTATCTGGGAAGTCTGAAGACTGATGCAGAGAGTTGGAGGTAAACATTAAATCAAATCACCAGGAGAATAAAGTTTATTCCTACCCTCAAGAAGCCCTGGTTAGTTCTGGCTGGGCTATCTTATTCAATGTCAAAGAGAGGGAAAAAGTCTTAAAGTGTATCTGCTCTAACCTCCTCACTTGACAGATTAGGAAAGAGAGGATAAGGAAGATGAAATAATTTGAACCGCAACTATACAGCTAGCAGCAGAGCTGAGTCTAACAGTCCAGGTCCCCTAGAGACCCAGTTCTTTATTCAAAGTGTCACAATACTGCCTTCCTCTCAGCCTCAATCAATGTCTTTATTTTCTGAGAATGCCCAGGACACAATACTTAGAACAGGCTTCTGACATCATATAATAACTGGCATCAGGTCATGCCATCTCCATCGCCATCTGTAAAAGACATATATATAGTCTGCAGCATGTCATTCCCTGACTTTCTCAAGCTTTTCCATAGTCTCTTCCATAGTCTTCTCCATAGTCTGGTCCCTTCTGGATCTAACCTGCCTATCAGTTTGAGATTCAGAGCCTGCACAGTCAAGAATAAAAAGTGTTACAGGGAAAACAGGGAAAAGTAAAAGTGAACTTAGGCCAGTCAGACCCCAGTTGGCAGCCAAAACATATTTGCTGAAATAGTTTGGTGGAAAGGTAGAACACGAGAACTGTAGTCTTGGGAGGACATATTCTCCAAAACAAACACGGTGAAAGCTGCTGCTGGGTTTTCACATGACAGCTCTTCACTGCATCAGACACGTTTATTATCAGGGAGCAAATTCCGGGGAGATACCCCCAAAGCCTGGAGATCTGCACATCTCATACTGGTGGAAAAAGACAGAGAAGGCACAGTGCCAGGCATAGATGGCTCAGGAGTGAAGACCTTTCCTAAACTAGGGTAGAAACCACAGCCCACTAGATGTGGAACTAGCAATGCAAGGTCTGAACTCTAGTTCCCCCACTTAGTCATACTTGATCTTGGGCAAAAAAATAAATCATCCTTGCGTGTCTCAGTTTCCTTCCCTGTGGCGTGGAGATCCAAAAAGGAACAAAGCTAGTGGTTACAGGTGCTTCACAGACATTGTACAAATGTTCAAGGTTATTTTCTCTCCTCCTTCGACTTTATTATGTTCCTAAAAACTCTTCCCTGAACTGCATTAATGCTACAGTTATTCATTTATCCCACAAATATTTACGGAGCCCCTTCCAAATGTCATGAACTGCAACAGATGCTTAGGATACAACACTGAACAAGAAAGCTAAGTTCCTACCCCTGTGTTCATACTAGAAACAGGTACTTTATCCAATGTGTAACTTGAAAATATTTTCTCACAGTCTGTAGCTTGTCTTTTTATTTTCTTAAAATTGTCTTTTGACATGCAAAAGTTTTGAATTCTTCCAAGTCCAGCTTATCAATGTTTCTTTTATGGATCAGGCTTTCAGTGTTAGTCTCTAAGATATCTAAAAGTTAACTTTTGCGCATGGCATGAGGTAGGGATCTAAGTTCACCTTGCTTTTATGTCTTCATGTAAAAATACCTACGAGATAAATCTGCCAACATGAAGGTCCTTGGCAGCTTGGACCAGTGCAGTCTCACTAAGTGACTGAAATGGAAGTCAAGCCAGAGTGAAGAATGAATGGGAAGGAGAGGAAGCAGGGACAGTGGGTACAAATAACTCCAATGTTGTGTACACAGTGTGGTTCTGAAGGAGAGGAGGAAGGAGAGTAGCTTTAGAAGGATGAGACAAATGAGGTGGTTTTGTTTGTTTATACAGGGGTTAATTTTTCCACTGTGACAGGTGATGTGTGCAGAAGCCTGCAGAGTTAGTAGAGGGAGGCCTTTTACCACAGTATGAGGCAAAGTCATCTGCTGAGAAAAAAGAAATGGGTAAGAGTTATGTGGTAGACCTTTGCTGCTTCTGTTTGCTTGCCTGTTTATTTTGAGGGGAGGTCGGACATCCTTCTGGGGACCTACCTGTCACCCACCGTGTCCAGTTCTAGTGAGACAGTCAGTCCCTGTCCCCTCTTTCTTGAGAAGGATAAGGACACCGAGGCTAAGCCAGTGGGATTCCTATTCTCAGGATTATATTTCAAATGTAGGTGGCAAGGAAGAAAAAAAAAAGAATTGAGGCTGATTCACCCCAGATGTTGCTCTCTGATATGTCCATAACACTTTTTTGATGTGGCTATAACAAATTCTGTCAAAAAAGCAATTATCTTCTTCTTTGTCCTATTCTATCTTTGCACACAAGTCCTTGTCTATTAAAATAATCATAAATAATGTCTCAATAGAGCTTTATGTTTACAAAGCACTATCAGACAATTCTTAACAAACTGCAAGGAAAGTAGAGCTTGTATATGTTGTGCCCATTTTCTAGCTAAGGAAGCCAACACAGGGTGTCTAACAGGACCTATGCCACAGGCTCAATAAATATGTGAATGAATAAACAAACACAAGAACAAAGGTTAAAAGACTTGCTTCCAATTACTTAATTAGGAAGGGACCCAATTTCAACTTGAACTCAGATCTCCTCATTAAAAACTCAGAGCTTTTTAAGTGACACATTATATGAGATATGCCTATCAAAAGATTATGTTTGTAATTTCTAGACTAGGACAAATTTTTTTTTATTCTTAAGAAAAATACAATATAGGCTTTGAGAACCTGAAACACAGTAATGTGTGAGTGTTTTAATAGTGGATATTAGTTCTGAGGTAGGACTATGGAAGAGGGAGTCCCCTCACATTAATAAAGTTAAAGTACCTACTGATAGAATGCACAGGGTCTTGTTAAAAAAAAAAAAAAAAAAGCTAGCAAACCAAAAAAAAAATAAAAAGAACCCAAAACAAACACAGTGTCCGGCAGCTCAGGAAAGAAGCATTTACATCATGACAGCAGGAGAGGCATGCAGGAAGTGCTTCCCAGAGGAGGTAATATTCTAGCTGGGTTTTGTAGGATAAATAGAAGTTGGCTAGTTGGGGTGGGAAGTGCTCTCTAGGGAGCATGTCAATTCCAAAGTACTTAGACTCCTCTCCCTGGAAGCCAATTGCTAGAACCCTCACAGAATATCACTATGGGTTGGAATCTAAAATATTGCTGAGTAAGACGAGAGGTGGCCCCAGAGCCACTGGAGATGATGATAAATGTACTCTTCCTTCTACAAGGCAGCACGTGCACTGATGATGCCCAGAACACAACCAGAAGCAACAAGATAAAGGAGAAAAATCATATCCCTGATGGAATATCCCTGCTGATACAGCTCCACTGATCTTTCTGCCCAGGTTGCCCCTGACAACACAACTACTGAATTATCTCTAAATAGAGAATGAGAACATCTGACCTTTGCCTTTTATTCCCCCATTAGGAAAGATTATACAGAGACATGGGCCTCAGCTTCTATCTGTAAAGTAAACTGGACCCAAGATACTCAGTGTTTTTAGGAACCTCGATAAAGTAGGTCAGGCCTCAAAAGGTTGGGATTGGGAACTAGACAATTTAAAAGGTCAATACTCATTCCCTGAATGCCACCAAAACACAAGAATTTAACATAGAGCAAATGTTAACACAGTCTTAAAAGCTGAAAAGTCTTCTCTGTCCATGTACATGTACCTCTGATTGAAACCTCCTTCCACCGCACAGCGTTTCCCTTGTGGATACAGCGCTACAATGAGTGATTACTCATGCCATGTGCTTGATGAAGCTGTTCATTATGGCTTGAAAAACTGCATCACATGATTGCCAACAATCTAGTTTCACTCCTTGGGACAGTCACCCATTTGGTTCTGACACTCTTAGTAATCTCAGGCCGATAGGTCTGAAAAAAAATAAGACCCAAGTGTGTTCAGTGGGGTGAGGGACACAGGTTCTTCTTCTTTATACCAAAATAGAAGATTCATTATCATCATTGAAATTTCAAAGAAACTGGTCATTATATCTAAAAATGATGTTGGATAAATAAATTTGATATTAGTGCCATTCTCACTAATTTGTACCCATTCAGTCTTCAGTCTTATTTTCATACTATTTACATATGGGAACTTGGATAAGAATGCCCCTTTGGCATTTATTTCCTACTTGACTGTCCAAGATAAAAGCAGAGGTCCAGGGTTTTAAAGCAAGGGGTCCCCAAGTCTCTGTAGCCTCTCCCATGCTAATGACTAGCAAATTTCGTAGCCTCTCCTTAGGCATCTCTTTTACCTACACGGCTCCAACTAAACAAAGAGTATGGCTGTTTTTCCTTCTGTAACTTTCTAACAAATTCTCTTCTTTGAAATTCAGAGGCTACACAGCAGCATCTGTCACAGGGAAGCCAGCAGACCCAGGTGTAGGGAGTGCTGTGTAAGGAGTGGGGAGCGGAACGCAGACACACACAGACAGAGGGAGTGTTACCAGGCTGCATCACGGTGCAAGGCTCAAGGCTTGAAGCAGCAGGACACAGATGTCTCACCCAAACCAGACAGGACATACTGCCCAGGGCTGACCAGCCCTGCAGAGCCAGCAAGGAAAAGTCAAGAGACAGCAAGGCAGAGCTCCAACGCACACCAAAGCTCTGGGCTTTCCATAGACCATCATGCAAACATTTGCTTTTGCTTCCCAAAGTATAGTGCCAAAGCCAGGTCAGTGGGCCAAACCTATAGCAACTTCATTGGCGGTCCTTTGTTTAGTGTTCTGGATGTAACCAAGCAGGACCCTATGGAATCTTCCAGGGACAGAGCCCCCCACCTCACATCCTCCGCTTTAGTTCCTCTCTGAAATACCTAGACAACTCTATCTGGTGCATATTTCCTAAGCTGTTTTACAGACGTGGAAAAGCCCCACCAAACGGAAGTTAACTACTTGACCATGAGCACATAACCTCCAGGTCTACTGGAGCCTCAAGATAGATAAGGTTATTAACCCCTGTGACATTGCCCTGTTACTTCACCATTAACCAATCAGAGAATGGTGCAGGAGCTGATCACATAACCTAGAACTCCCCTACCCTTAGGTGGCCTTTAAAAATGCTTTGCTAGGGACTTCCCTGGTGGCTCAGTGATAAAGAATCCACCTGCTAATGCAGGAGACATGGCTTCAGTCCCAGGTCAGGAAAGATCCCACATGCCGGAGAGCAACCAAGTCTGTGCGCCACAACTGAGCCTGTGCTCTAGACCCCAGGAGCCCCAACTGCTGAAGCCCAAGTGCACCCCGCTAGAGTGCTCTGCAACAAGAGAAGCCACGGCAATGAGAAGCCCATGCACCACAACTAGAGAGTAGCCCTCGCTCCCCACAACCAGAGAAAGCCCACGTAGCAATGAAGACCAGCACAGCCAAAAGTGAATAAATAGATAAGTTTTAAAAATTGAATTGGATTTATTAAAAAAAAAAAATGCTTTGCTGAAACTCATTGCAGAGTGGGGGCTTTCTGAGCACTGGCTTTCTGGGACTCCTTGTAGGCCATTTGCAATAAACACTGCACTTTCCTTCACCACAACCCAGCATCAGGAGACTGGCCTTACTGGGCATGCGTGAGAGGACCCAAGTTTGGTTCTGTAACATGGAGAGGAAGGCACTTCATAGAGCTGACTGATGACGCTGCCTGGTCTACAAGGACTCTGGCCTTCAAGGATGTACACAGAGATCTCTCAACCACAAGAGATCTTCAGTTCTCTAGCTCAGCAGTCCTGGACCGGCTCATTCACGCTGTCAGTGGGCCACATCTCTTGTTATGAAAATTAAGTCCTCCTCCCATTGGATGTTACTGAAAATGAGATAGGCTTCAAAATGGGAAAAAAAAATCTTACTTCAAGAAACAGAAATGAGGGATTTTGCTGGTGGTCCAGTGGTTAGGAATCTGCCTGCCAATGCAGGGGAGGTGGGTTCGAACCCTGATCAAAGATCCCACATGCCATGGGGGCAACTAAACCCACACACCACAGCTAGAGAGCCCAGGCCCTCTGGAGCCCATGGGCTACAACTAGAGAGAAGCCTACCCTACAAGGAAGATCTCGCACACCACAGCTGAGACCTGACGTCATCAAAAATCAAGAAATAAACACTTTTAAAAAAGAAACAGAGGTGGTATTATAAATAGCCTTCAACACTTTATGAGGTTCAAATATTCCAAGGAAAATTAAATTTTACTACACTTAATAGGAACACTGAGAACAAGCAGCATCATGTGCATATTGCCACCACAAACCTGGGTTTTCTGAACATAAACCCACTCAAGAGAATAAAGAATTGAACTTCCTCCTCTCTTCAACAAGCATGTGTCTAGTCCCCACCTTGGGCCAATGACTGGCAGGTGCTGGGGAGAGTGTCCACTTGTAAGAGTTTACAGCTTAGGGAGGCAACTGATACTAGAAAATGACAGTAAACCCAAGAGGCTAGGGGAGTTTTCTTAAGAACCAAGGGGCCTCTGTCTCTGGGAGCCTGCTGACAATAACAGTCCTCATCTGACCCTCCCCTGCAACGGATGATGGAGAGAAGCCCTCAGTGACGCGACCTCAACAAGTCAGAAGAGACCGGTGGTACAGGGCTGAAAAGCAGCATGAGCATTTCGAAGCACAAACCAGGAGGCTTCTGTAAAACGGCTGCTTTCCAGTTAATTGACAACACTCCCTTTCCCCCCCAAGAAACAACTCCATCTTGAAACCCCCACAGTTTTAGTTAAAAGCCAATGGCCATGTGGTTTTACTTAGTGCCGTGCTTCCACTGGTCCCTGAACTGTTTACCTAGAGACTTCCTAGCCTGCTTGCAGTCTATTAGTGCTTCGAAGATTGTTCTTTGTCAGTCACTTAATGCTAATTTTTTTTTTAATCAGCCAAGAAAACTAAAACAGATTTGCTTTTCATAGCAGGCTACCTTATAGGTCATAGCTACAATTATTCCATAAGAGTCCTTTAAATCAGGCACACTGTTATGTACGTAATAAGCCTTCTTCACAAAATAGAAGTTTAGATATAAACTTCTATCTTTAGCTACAAGTTAACCCCTTTGCCAACAAAGGTCCGTCTAGTCAAGGCTATGGTTTTTCCAGTGGTCATGTATGGATGTGAGAGTTGGACTATTAAGAAAGCTGAGCACTGAAGAATTCATGCTTTTGGACTGTGGTGCTGGAGAAGACTCTTGAGAGTGCCTTGGACTGCAAGGAGATCCAACCAGTCCATCCTAAAGGAAATCAGCCCTGGGTGTTCATTGGAAGGACTGATGTTGAAGCTGAAACTCCAATACTTTGGCCACCTGATATGAAAAACTGACTCATTTGAAAAGACCCTGATGCTGGGAAAGACTGAAGGCAGGAGGAGAAGGGGACGACAGAGGATGAGATGGTTGGATGGCATCACTGACTAATATGGACATGAGTTTGAGTAAACTCTGGGAGTTGGTGATGGACAGGGAGGTCTGGCAATCTGCAGTCCATGGGGTCGCAGAGTCAGACATGACTGAGCGACTGAACTGACTGAACTGAGCTGAAACCCCTTTATCTACACAAATTTCCCACAACCTCATGATTCAAACCACACCCACAGGCCAATAAGTAAACAGAAAAAAAAAAAAAAGCAGAAAGTATAATTACTATCACAAACCCAGCTATCATATTCCACAAGATATATGAAACAAGTCACACAGCTGGCATAAAATATGGCCACAGATTTGAAGTGAGAATCCATAAACAGCCCAGGTGTTGGCAGATGACCAGATGGGTCAATGACATAGCACTACAGAAATCTGACAGGAGGGCTAGGAAAGGACACAGGACATGAGCACAGGTTCATTTCACTTAAAGATAAATAGTCCGTTTAGACTTTATTTGTATTGTTTCATTAAAAAAAAAATCACTGGTGTTTATAGTCATGATCAAAGCCACTAGTAACTAACCATGGGTATAAAATTGTATCAAGAGCAGAACTTCTTAAATGGGCTTCTGCCAGCTAACATATGCCTGTGTTCAATGGCACACAGTATGAGACGCCATAGAGTAGTGTTTCTTAAACATTTTTTCACATGATCCATATTAAGAAATATATTTTATATCTCAACCCAGTATTCACAAATATACAGACAGGTCGTGGTAGCCATCTCCCAACATGGTCCTCAATGGCCTTTGCCTCCTGGCAATCACAGCCTTGCACAGTCCCCACTGTGCCAGGACTGGTCTGTGTGACTAGCAGAATAGAAGAGAATCATGGCGGAGGTAATGAGAGTAGGTTATAAACTGTAGCTTCTGTTTGGGGGGTGTTCTCTTGTTCTCTCACTCAGATCATGTGCTCTGGCGGAAGCCAGCTATGAGTAGCCCTGAGAAAAGACCCACCTGACCAGGAACTGAGCCTCCAGCCAATGGGTGCAAGAGCAAGCCTGGAAATGGTTCCTCCAGCCTAGTCAAGTCTCTGACCAAAGACCTGGAGGGCAGCTTGTCTTCAGCCTGAGTCAAGCCATAAACTGGGTAGCTGCTGACTCTCAGAAATAATATACGCTTGTTACTTTAAACTGCTAACTTTGGGGACAATCTGGAATAGATAACGACTACGGGTATGTAACAGAAACAGCGTTTCAAGAAATCTGACTTACCTTTACTCTGAGCAATTCACAGTGATGTTCTCTATTCTGTTTTTCAAAACACTGTCTTCAACCTACTAAAATGATTAGCATGTTTAGAGGGTACCAGCCAGGATGAGGGGAATGGGAGACCCAGCAAACCAGGTAAGTTGACAACAGATTAGTAACAGCTTAGAAAACATGATGGATCCATCTTCAGGTGAATTTTAACTAAATGGGCTGCCCTGGGAAGCTTCCTATCAGCAGATCAGATTCCACTGGTAACCTCCACTCAACCAACCAGCCAGCCAGCCTTTATGAGCACACAGTCTTCAGACAGTGAGCATGCAGAAGTGACCAAGATAAATCCCTCTTTCACAAAGTTAAGAGCAGTAGGACAGCACTATGACCAGGCCATCACTGTATTATGTGATAAATGGTACGTTTAAAGGAAAACCTGGAGCAGTGGAGTCAAGAAGATGCAAGCAGCACCCGGGTGGGCTGATCAGAGTAAAGCAGCCGAGCTTTGGAGGTTGACGAGTTAGCCAGAGGATGTAGTAGGTGAACGCAGAGGATATAGATAAATGTGTAAGAGAGTGTGTGTGTGGCGACATTCCAGAAAAAGGAGGCAGCTTACAGAATCAAGAGGCCAAAGGAGATATGTCCCAATAGCTGAATGGAAGTGGGGAAGGAATCTGCTTCCTTGGCACACATGAGGCGCACAGGCAAACTGAGAACAGAATATAAACAGTCATCATGATAGTGTTTATTGGGTGTTGGGCACGTGTTAGAACTAATTTAGTCTCCACTACAACCCTGAAGGAGTCTGTTATTACTATCATCTCCACTTTACAGTTGAGGCAGTAGAAGCCCAAGGAGACAAACCGCTGGCCTGAGGGGTCTCAGCTGGGAAGCAACAGAGGCAAACCCTAGGCCTGGAGGCTCCAGAGCCCACGGCGGTAACCTCACCTTTACACCGCCTCTCAACAAGCCTGCACACCAGAGCAGTTTGCGCTTGATCCTAAGGGCCTTAGACAGCCACTAAACACGTTTAAGCAAAGGCAGGACTGACCCTTTCTACGAAGATCCCACCCTGGCCTCCGTGAGGCAACAGAGGAGGTGGGGAGGCCAGTTCTGAGGGATGGTGGTGGTCCTGCTGAGAACGGCCTGAGGGGCCTGGGCCAGGCTCCACCGGTGTGGACTAAGGTCACAGAGGACTTGGCAGCGCATAAAGAAAACACTCTCTTCCATCGCTTCCCACTTCCAACCAAGGGCTTCATTTAACCTCATTAAAAACTGGTGTCTTTGGACAGGTTACATGAGATGGTTACATAATGAAGAAACTTAAACACACGTTGGCTCTTTTCACCTTTTTCTTTAGGGAACCTCTGGGTTTTGCCTGGTGCTCCTTGCAATGTGCTTTTGTTTTGTTTATGTCTCTGGTGTGAAAAAATTTAAGTATTCTTCTAAATCGAAAGTAAAAATCTCCTGTGGAATGTTTTTCTTAGGAGGTCAACGTCTTCACCATCGTTCCCTATTTCTGAGCTTGAACTTCACAAAAATTAAAACATGACTCCCAGGTTAAATGCCATAGACCTCAACTTCAGTTTCTAGGAGAATGCCACCATCAGGTCTGTGGGCCCTGTTTCATTCTTTTTGTGAGAACATTAGTTCTGACTAACAATCTCATTGCAGACTTTTGCCTGAGGACACGGAGGCATGTCAAACCTGGGAACTTTTATGAGGCATCTGATTCAGCTAGAATACCACCTCTTGGGTGAACATGAACGTTCTCCGATTTGGTATTTGAGTCTCATTTTTCATGACCAGAGGGGATCCCTTCTAGAGAATTCTCCTGGGAGCCAAGACTAAGTAAGGGTGTGTCAAGGCCAAATGAAGATGGTTGGAGAAAATCAGTAAAGACGCATCCTCGTCACTTAAATTTGTGGCCCTTACTTCTGGTAGAGTATCGGCAGGTGACCGAAATTTCTGAGATGCTCAGAGATACATTTTTCTTTCTTTGCTGTTGTTACTGCTGCTGTTTAGTCGCTCAGACTTTTTGTGACCCCGTGGACTGTAGCCCACCAGGCTCCTCTGTCCCTGGGATCTCCCAGGCAACAATACTGGAGTGGGTCGCCATTTCCTTCTCCAGGGGATCTTCCCGACCAAGGAATCGAACCCATTTCCCCTGCAAGTTTCCTGCATTGCAGGCAGATTCTTTACCATTTTTCATTCTTTAGAATATGTTAAAGTCTGCTGCTGCTAAGCTGCTTCAGTCGTGTCCGACTCTGTGCGACCCCGTAGACGGCAGCCCACCAGGCTCCGCCATCCCTGGGATTCTCCAGGCAGGAACACTGGATTGGGGTGCCATTGCCTTCTCCATGTTAAAGTCTACTTCTCTTCTAATTTAACAAATCTATTCGTCTCCCTTCTTCTAAAACATTACTTGGCTCATCACTTCATCGAGGGCCAGTGTAGCTTGAAGGCCTGATAGTCCCTGAGCCCAGAGTCAGCTTCCTTATCAGACTCCAGGGAGCCAAGCTCACATGCCAAACCTGGGTTGATTTAGGGGCCTCTTGACTGATTACCAGATCTCAGAATGGTGTGTTTCAGACACATCTATTCTTTCTAAAATAGGTTCATAAGGAACAGACTTGTGGTTGCCAAGGGGGAGATGGGGAGGAGGAGAGAAGGACTTGGAGTTTGGGATTAACAGATGCAAACTAGTATATACAGGATGGATAAACAACAAGGTCCCACTGTATAGCACAGGGAACTATATTCAACACCCTGTAATAAACCACAGTGGAAAACAGCATGACAAAGAACATACACATGCATAACTGAGTCACTTTGCTGTACAGCGGAAAGGAACACAACACTGTAAATCAACTACAATACAATTTTTTAAATATAAATAAATAAAATGGGCTCATAAGATTCTTTGTTTCCTTACATCTCAGTGGTTAGTAGCTTTATGTTAGGACGTGGAAAAATGTTCAAGGACTATGGCTCCTACAGATGAGCCCACTCAGTTCATTTGTAATAACAGTGTGTAATGTAATGACCTTCCCAAAGGGAGCACTACAGACCAGTGGGGGCAAATACTTGGGAGTGGGATAGCCACCTGGGAAGCCCCTCAAGTGGGATAAGCACCCAGAACTTTCCACTGAGCCCCTCTTTAACTCAAGGCATGCATTCGAGAGGTGTGTGCTCTGATTAGTAAGGTCAGAGGCAGTTTTCCTGGACTTTCCAGATTAGTCAGCATGTAGGACACCTGATGTATAACCTCAGCTTTATAAGCTCCAAATAAACTGAATGAAACACAGCAGCTGACAGTCACCAGGACTATACTGAACACCAACTGCTCTAGAGCAGACAAAGAACATTATAAAAACAGACCCTGGTAAAGAAGAACTACCAAAAACACAAAACAAAACAAAAAAACTTGAGGAGGCTGAGAACAAATGAAATAATGTTATGGGGACAATTATAAACACCAGTCAAGGAGTACAAAATAAGATCCTCAAATTAGGCCTGCTTCCCTCTCATGAAGACTTTACTCAATGTTTAGACAACATGTCTGTATTTAATTATGGAGAGCAATTATGTAGTTAAATTGACAGGGCCTCCAAAACACTCCTCAGTGGCTCCTTCTAAAGAATCCCAGCGCAGCCCCAGACCTGGGTTTCTTCTCTGCTCCTCCACTACCTTCCCTCCAGCTTCACCAACCTCCCCACTTCCTCCATTTGGTTTTTTAGGGCCAGCAGAAAACTATTTCCAGCAGTAACACAACCTTTTTGCAAAAGTGTCATATTTGAAAGAAATAACTTATATTCAAGTTCAGTTGTACCAGAAATGAATAAAACAAAGTAATGCCTTTTTTAAATCAAAGAGATTGAGTCTTGAGTGAATAAGCACCCACTGGTGGAAAACAGTTGCTAGAATTTATGGTAAACCATTCATGAAAGCATTGCTTCTGTTGTCCATCTTTGGTTATGGAAATTCCCTTTAATTCTTATACCAGTCTTACACCAATCTTGATAACGGTATTCCTCCAGGATCCTTGGGCTTCCTGAATGGCTCAGCAGTAAAGAATCTGCCTCCAATGCAGGAGACGAGGGTTTGATCCCTGCATCGGGAAGATCCCCTGGAGAAGGAAATGGCAACCCACTCCAGTGTTCTTGCCTGGATAACCCCATGGACAGAGGAGCCTGGTGGGCTACAGTTCACAGGGTTGCAAAGACTGAGACACAACTGAGCAGGATCAACACAAACCAGGATCTTATTTGGCTTCTTGACCCTCTGTGAATGTTTTCTATCTTAGTCATTTCATTCACCCATTGAGCAAGTAATAAATGAACACCTACTAGGTGCCAGGCATTGCTTGGGCTCATGGAAGTCATCGGTGAACAACACAGACAAACATGGAACTTCTGTTCCATCAAGGAGAGAGAGACACAATAATCAATACACATTACAGGTAACTATAGCATGTTAGGGGCAGGTGAATACTGGAGCAAACAGAAAGAGTAAAGGCGGATAAGGGAGATGGGTGGGAATGGTCAGGGTGAGTCTCACTTTGAAGATGACCCTTGAGTCAAGACCTGAAGGAGATGAGGCAATTGACACAGAAGGTTTAGAGGAAGGCCAGGAGAAAGGCAGGAAGAGCCAGGTGACTTTTACAGGTGTCCCTCTGGATTATGAGCTCCTCAATGTCCAGTTCTCTAGCAACTCTGGACCCCTGTTCCAAACTGTTCACTACCCAGCCCTTGCATCTCGTCACAATGAAACACATCCATCCTTCCCGGTTGTTGAAACAAGCGTGGAGGAGGACGGTGCTCCACAGCAACCTCCACAAACCTTCCTTGGGAACACCCCCTGATCCCTGTCTTCCCCTGGATGCCCCACAGATCACTCCCTTTGAAGTCCAGGAAGAAACTCAAAGAGGTGTTGTGTGGCTCTGCAGGAAACCACATCTACCTTCTTCCATTGGGAAAAAGCCTTCTTGGTTGCTTTCCATTATTTTTGAGTCTACACTGATCCTGGACATACATAGCCAGTACCACATCCTCCCAGTTCTGCAAACCCCGGTGCTCTCGTCCTTGGTCCTGAGCTCCTCCCGCCATCCACACCTGCTGCGCTGCCATCTGGCGGAGGCTCCGGCTCTCCTATAGCCACTCAGATGCACGGCAGCCTCCATTCCGTTCTGACTTCTCCTGCTCCTTGCCCCAAGACCTGGACTTCTTGGGAGTGAAACCTGAAAAATCCCATCACAGGCGTGAAGCATAGTCAATGAAAACAATGCAAACTAGTTACATGGCTTTAGGTTGAGAGGGACTGGGGGGCTTTGTTATTCCTTCTTTTCATCTTCTTCAGAGGCAGGTTTTGCCCTCCTTTTGAAAAAGAGCTGATGAGGTTTTCAAAGCCACAGTACGAAGAGCAAATCAAGGTTTCCTTTAGGCCAGCAGCATGTGCAGGATTTACTGATGTGGAGGAGGGGACACTTGCTGTCTTGTCACTGACGCCAACGAGAAGAGAACCGAGAGGCTTGCTCTTAGATGACACTGCCTCCTGAGCTGGATACTCTTGACTCCTGAGTTTGCAGAAGTCCCTAACTTCTTAAGTACACAAACTACAGAAAGAGTACTGGGACAAATCCGCTATCCTCAACTGCCTCAGAAGCAGGTGTGATATATGGGTGGATGACACTGATATACCGCAGTTCCTCTCCCACACTGGAGGTCTGTGGGTGGACCCTGACTGTCCCCTGAATGGACACACCCTCTGCCAGTCCTGCCATCATGTAGCAGATCAGGACACAGGGCTGCAGATGGTCAGAGAACCTGGAAGAGCACCCAATCTCTAGACAAAAGCTCTGATTATTGACAATGTGAATAGCACTTTCAGCATCTCCAGAACAATCCTTCAAAATGAGAGAAGGAGAAATGAGAAGCTGATTGGAGTGGCTTCATTACGGTAAGTGTTAACTTAATGGAGCCTTCAGAGGAGTTCAGAAATGTGCCCTTTCACAGACTGTTACAGAAATCCGTTTCCCTTCTTATGAGAATACTTTGTGCTTATGCATATCTACGTTACAGCTTGCAAATGCATTAACTAACATCCTGATTATACTTCTATCATCAGGGATAATTCGGAGAATAAGACATTATGAAAGAAGGTAACCTTGTGAAGTGTCTATTTTGCTTGGCCCAAGAGCAGAATCTGTAGGGCTGAGGGGGAAGGACAAATATGTGACAATATCAATTCAAGCATATAAAATTCCTACCTCAGTTTTCAGAATTAGAGAATTTTAAGGCTGGGGAGGATTCTGAAGATCATTTCTAGTCCCTCTTGCAGCATTAAAAGAAACTAAGGCCCAATATCACAGTTTATGAGATGCCCCCAGAAACACAAAACAACACAGGCATGAAGCCCTGGATCTCATGGATCAAGTGGGCCTGGGACGTGAAGAGTGGCTGGTGGGAGACATCCACATGTCAGTTTGGGTCGGGGCACCTGAGGAAGTGATTAAATAGGCCAAGTTCTTAAACATCTGTGATCGCAAGGATGAGGTCATAGCTCTGAGCAGAGGCGACTGGTGAAGATCCCGTACCCACAGAGGACTAGTGTCGGAGTGGTCATCTTCCAGGACCCTGACTGCCTCGTGTACGATGGGGAGGAGTTCCTGTGTTAATGGTCAGGCACACAGGTGTGTCCCTCATTCCCACTCTCACCCACGTCCTGAGTCCCTTCTTGCACGGGGGGGGGGGGGGGGGGGGGGTCCAGCCTCTTTGTTCTCTCTCCCTCCTCACTCACATCCTCACATACCCGCTTCCCTCCCTGTTCTTCTCAAAGCCACCAGACCTGAGGCAAGACGCTGAGGTTCAAGTTTGGGTCCAGTAAAGAGGGAAGAGACCCGACAAACCTCATCTTAGTAATACTCTGCATACAGTCAGCCATGTCCCTGGACTTATCTGTAGACACTTCTGGAACCACAGAGGGCGAGGTGATGGTGGGGAGGGTTTGCACATAAGAAGTATCCTGCCCAACCATTTGAGCATGTCCATGGCAGGTGGATGGGGCCCCCACCAGCTAAGACTGCGACAACGTGAGCACTAAAAAATTAAGTACAGTAATAAATTATAAACCTCTGGAAAAAGAAAGTGGTGCAAGCATACAGATAATAGTGAGTTAAACAAACGGGAGAGAGGCTACCATTTCCAATAGAATGTCGAGTGCCAACTAGTAAGTGCCAAAGTTGGAAAATCATCTTTTTACAACCACCACATAAAGACTGGCTTGGGCAAGGATCATACATAATGCTAAATCTGGGGGGAAGTCTTGAAGAATAGCCGAATATTTTGGTATGATACTAACGTGTCTCCTACAGAATGCGTATGAATTACAAGGGCAAAAAAAAGTAGTAACTGCAGTAGTAACTTCATTTTCCAGGTGGTGCCAGTGGTAAAGAGCCTGCCTGCCAAAGCAAGAGACACTGGTTCAATCCCTGGGTCTGGAAATCCCCTGGAAGAGGGCATGGCAACCCACTCCAGTAATCTGGCCTGGAGAATCCCATGGACAGAGAAGCCAAACCAGCTACAGTCCATAGGGTGGCAAACAGCTGGACATGACTGAAACGACTTAGCAGGCACATGGTAGTACCTATACAGTAGGTTGTGGCTTCCCTGGTGGCTCAGGGGTAAAGAACCCTCCTGCCAATGACAGAGACGCAGGTTTGATCCCTAGGTTGGGAAGACTCCCTGGAGGAGAAAATGGCTACTCACTCCAGTATTCTTGCCTGGGAAATCCTATGGACATAGAAGCCTGGCGGGCTACAGTCCATGGGGTCGCAGAAGAGTCGGACACGACTTAGCGACTAAACAACAACATACAGGATATTAATCATTATCTACTGACGTGTTCAGTCTACCCTTCCAGGATGAAGGAAACTAACATTACCAGTGACACAGCTGCAGATGATCTGCCTCCACACGTGATGTCTAAATCGGATACAATCTAAATCTACGCACAAGGAAACAGCAGACAAACTCAAAATGGGGAATGTCCCATGAAATCAGGGAGAATCAAACTCTTCAAAGTCATAAAAGACAGAAGGGCTGTGGAAATCTTCCAGATCATAGGAAACCCTACAACCACAGCTCCATGGCAGCCCAGCACTTGACTGTCTCCTCTGGAAGACATGAGGAGTAGAGTTAATGATAGGCTTTATCATTCCTATATGAACAATACAAAGGTGGAAAATCAGAAGTTTTTTTTTTTTAACTCACAGACCTCTTATATAACCTATCCCCCATGCTGAGTCTTGCAAAAAAATAAATAAAATTAGCCCTCTCTTCAAAGATGAGCCTACCAATCAGCCACAATCCCATTTTGCCTCTGGGCTTTACTTCTTTACTCATTTTTTTTTTCTGTATTGTGAATTTACAGCATTCTGAACACGACTTTTGCTCTGTGATAAAAAGGGATTTATCTTTATACTACAGAAATAGATTTATACTACAGAAATGCGTATTTATACTTATCCTACTTTGGTTGCTGTGTCTTAATCCCCTTTCCAACTGAACTTTCAAAATGCAATACATTTGAAGATACAGATGTACATGTGATACAAACAAATTTCTTCTGGGAGCTGAGGTCCTAGTTTGTTAGAAATCTAAAATACATTACTTCTTCTACTTTGTATTATAGACATTATTTGTCTAGATCATAGTTATTAAACACAACCAGAAACTTATCTCTTTTTTACACCATTTCCCCTTCCCCCATAACAAGATACGTGCACACACACACACACACACACATACACACACATACAAAACCTAAAGATGGAAGTGAAAGTGAAAGTGGCTCAGTCGTGTCTGACTCTTTGCAGCCCCATGGACTGCACAGTCCATAGAATTCTCCAGGCCAGAATACTGGAATGGGTAGCCTTTCCCTTCTCCAGGGGATCTTCCCAACCCAGGGATCAAAGCCAGGTCTCCTGCATTGGCAGGCGAATTCTTTACCACTGAGCCACCAAGGAAGCCAAAAAGCTGGAAGGAACAGTTAGAAATCAAGCAGACCCCTCCCTGCCTTAGGATGCTCAAGTATCAGGAGCCCTGCTTCAGAGATGAGGCAGTCGCCGCTCAGTGGCCCAATAGCTGACTTAAGTTCAGGCAGGCAGGCAACACTAACGATGGGGTTAGGACCCTCCAGAGGCTCAGAGAGGCGCTCATTGTACTCTTCCAAATAAACGTGGACCATCAGTGCAAATGACTGCCTTTTATGGTCTGGTTCTCCAGCCCATCTTGAGAATCACTAATACGGTTTGATTCATTACATTTAATTTTCCACTATTTGAACAGTCTCAATGCTTTTCTCATAGGAGTTGAAATAGAGGTCTAGTGGACTCGGTGCTTAAAAATAACAGTAGGAAGACTCACAGTGACAAACGGCCACCGAGACAGAAAACAGTGCTATTATTTGTGCATTAGTTAAATTAACCGGTGGTAAATCTACAAGAGGTGCATTCTCGTCGGACAACGTGGAGGCTACACAAAAAACACGGTCGGTATCTTTGGAAAATAACCCCGGGCTCTAAATCCAAGATGGCAAGTCAAGATCTGCTTGAGTGCATGAGGAAATGAGGAGAGAGTGACGAAAAGCTACTGTCGTGAACATATTACACCTTTTAAGCAGTGAGAAATTCATTTAATAAATCGATTGAAGCCTGAAACCTAATTAAATCTAAAAGAGGCATCAACCTGAAATGCTAACAGGTTCACACTTCAATTGTATACAAGGCAGCGCGTGCTATTAATAATGCATAACCCAAAGTCCTCTCTGTATTCATGTGAGCATTGCAGCGACGTGACACGAATTCTTTCTATGCTCTACTCTGGCTGCAAATACCTCCACGCAGGCAATCTGTCTGGCCACGTTCCCCTTCCCTGTCAAGGGCAATGAGATGTGGTTCTCAAGGGCTGTGATCGTGGCTGTGAAAAGTTAAGTCAAAAGAGTAAGAATACCTTCCATTAAGAAAAACAATGAAGTGAGTCCTTCTGTATCTAATTACTTGGCAGCCTGGATTTAAAATAATTTGAATGTGCAAGCCTAACAGTGCAGATTGCCAAACTGCTTCACAGAAACTAAAGCTTCAATTAGTTCAATTTCAACCTGGAGCCCACCTTTAGATGGGCACCCCTACCACTGCGTACAGCAGTCCTGCAGCTCAGCTCTCTCTCAGTTCCTCCTGAGGCTGTGCTCCCTTTGTAAACTGGGAGTGGTTTAGGGGCAGGGGAGGGGCTGGAAAGTAAGCTGTGAGCATCACAACGACAAGGCCTGGCTCTGGGTGACTACCATACCCTATTACCTGCTCGCTGCTCCTGCCCTGACCCCTAAGGACTAGTCTCCTAACATGGCACAGTGTTACTTCCAGCTCAAATCCTTTCCACGTCTGCCCATCAGTGATGGTTCACTTTGTGTCAACATGGCTGAGTTAAAGGATGCCTAGATAGCTGGTAAGACGTTATTTCGCGGTGTGTTCCTGAGAGTGTTTCCAAAAGAGATTAGCATTTGAATCAGTAAACTGAGTAAAGAAGATACACCCTCAGAGGATGAGATGGTTGGATGGCATCATCAACTCAATGGACATGAGCTTGAGCAAGCTCTGGGGAATGGTGAAGGACAGAGAAGCCTGGCGTGCTGCAGTCCATGGGGTCACAAAGAGTCGGACACGACTGAGCGACTGAACGACAACAACAAACCTCACCAATGGCGAGCGAGGCGGGTGGGGAGCATCACCCAACCCATGGAGGCTCTGAATAGGCCAAAAATGCAGAGGAAGGGGGAATCTGCTGTCTCCTGGAGCTGAGACATACATCTCCTCTTGCCCTCGGACACAGACACTACTGATTCTCAGAACTTCTCACATCAGCCCCGGATTCTCAGGCCTTCGGACCAGGACTTACACCATTAGTTCTCCTGGTTAGCAGGCCTTTGGACTCAGACTAAATTGCACCACCAGCTTTCCTGGGCCTCCAGCATGCATATGGCAGACAGTGAGGCTTCTGAGCCTCCACAGTCACATGAGCCAGTTCCTAAAAAAAATCTCCCCATATATACAGTTGACCTTTGAACACTGTGGGGGTAGGGGCTCCGACCCACTGCAGACAAAAATGCACATATAGCTTAGAGTCTGCCCTCAAAATCCATGAACTCAACCGACTGTGGACAGTGTAGCATTTACTATTGATAGTGTAGTATTTACTACAACCGTAGTATTTACTATTGAAAATCATATGTGTATTAACAGACCTCACAGTTCAAGGATCAATTACATATGTTACTGGTTCCGTTTCTCTGGAGAATCCTAAATAGTAAACTATCTAACTCAGATAAAATGCATAATAGCTTACAAAGCCCTACCTGACACATATACATATACACATATACATATTTTATAATTGTGTATGTGCATAATTTTATATATATATATACACACACCTGGGAGTGTACGTACATATGTGTATGCACATAATTATATATATATATATACATTTACACACATACACATATGTACGTACACTCCCAGGTGACGCTACTGGTAAAGACCCGACTGCCAATGCAGATTACTCAAAAGAGACGCGGGTTTGATCCCTAGGTCAGGAAGATCCATTGGAGGAGGGCATGGCAACCCATTCCAGTATTCTTGCCTGGAGAATCCCACAGACAAAGGAGCCTGGCAGGCTAGAATCTATAGGGTCGCACAGAGTTGGACACAACTGAAGCAACTTAGCACACACACAGACATAAATATTGTTGTTGTTGTTCAGTTGCTAAGCTGTGTCCAACTCTTTGCGACCCCATGGACTACAACACACCATGTTTCCCTGTCCTTCACTATCTCCTGGAGTTTGCTCAAACTCATGTCCATCGATAACACTGTGATTCATCCAGACCAGCATTTAGCATGATGTACTCTGCATATAAGTTAAATAAGCAGGGTGACAATATACAGCCTTGACATACTCCTTCCCCAACTTGGAACCAGTCCATTGTTCCATGCCTCGTTCTAACTGTTGCTTTCTGACGTGCCTACAGGTTTCTCAGGAAGCAGGTAAGGTGGCCTGGTATTCCCATCTCTTGAAGAATTTTCCACAGTTTGTTGTGATCCACACAGTCAAAGAATTTAGCAAAGTTAATGAAGGAGAAGTAGACATTTTTCTGGAATTTCCTTGCTTTCTCTATGATCCTTCAGCTGTTGGCAATTTGATCTCTGATTCCTCTACCTTTTCTAAATACAGCTTGTATATCTGGAAATCCTCAGTTTCGGTACTGTTGAAGCCTAGCTTGAAGGATTTTGAGCATTATATTGCTAGCATGTGAAATGAGCACAATTGTGCAGTAGTTTGAATATTCTTTGGCATTGTCCTCCTTTGGGATTGGAATGAAAACTGACCTTTTCCAGTCCTGTGGCCACTGCTGAGTTTCCCAAATTTTCTGGCATATTGAGTGCAGCACTTCAACAGCATCATCTTTTAGGACTTGAAATAGTTCAGCTGGAATTCCATCACCTCCACTAGCTTTGTTTGTAGTAATGCTTCCTAAGGCCCACTTGACTTCACACTCCAGGATGTCTGGCTCTAGGTGAATGACTACACCTTTGTGTTATTCAGGTCATTAAGACCTTTTTCGTATGGTTCTTCTGTGTATTCTTGCCAACCCTTCTTAATCCCTTCTGCTTCAGTTAAGTCCTTACTGTTTCTGTCCTTTATTGTGCCCACCTTTGCATGAAATGTTCCCTTGGCATCTCTAATTTTCTTGAAGAGATCTCTAGTCTTTCCCAGTCTGCTGTTTTCCTCTATTTCTTTGCATTGTTCACTTAAAAAGGCTTTCTGATCTCTCCTTGCTATTCTTTGGAACTCTGCAATCAGACAGCCTTGGAGGGCAGCAAATAGTCCAACAGAGCCAGAATGTGGAATTGAGGGAGGGACTGTAAGGAGATAAGGGTTCCCTCCCGACTCACACTGAAACCCCTCATATCCAGCCTCCAGCCCCTTTACTCCACTGAAACAAGATTTCTTGATAAAGTTAGTAATAATTTCCAGTTGACAAACCCCAAAGGCTTTATCACCCTCAACCTCTCAGAAGCACTGGGCTCTGGGAACCACTTCCTCTTTCCTCAAAACACTCTCTTTGTTCTTCTTCATAAAATATGCTCTCTAGTTTTTCTTTTTTATTTAGCAAGAGAAGTTGACCTTCTCTAGCCAATCCTTCATCTCTTTACAGGTTCAAACCTCTTCAACCAGGCTGAAAGTGCTCAAGTCCTAAAATCTCAGTCCTTGTTTGAATTCTAAACTCCTCCCTGAGCCAACAAGGTCATCCTTGGTCAGAGATGCCACCTAGATCCAACCTCATTTCCAATGATCCCCACACATGTGCTGTCCGCAGACCAGCCACACATCAGAGAACTGCCACGTTCTCCTACCATAGGGCCTTTGGACATGCCATTCCCTCCTCCTGGAATATTCTTTCCCCTCCTCCTCAACCTTCAGATCTCAGGTCAATCCACATTTCAGAAGAGGAGCTTTCTGTTATGAGAACAAATCCCTCTACACAGGTTCTAAAGAGCACCATGGATCTCCCCTTCACAGCATGTCACAGCACAGTTCTCTTTGTCTTTAAATTCACATCCCTTTTCCCCATTAGACTGTCATATGGTAAGTGCTCAAAATATAGAGAATGAAAGACAGTAGCAGGGGCCAGATCAGGAAGGACTCTGCAAGAACCTGGACTCCGTCCTAAGGCTAAGGGTGATGGCTGCTTCTCACAGTATAGTCTGTGCACCACACAAGCTCCTTAGTCGCTTGACAAAACTCAGATTCGTGGGCCCTACCCCAAGTTACTCAAACAGAATCTAGATGTGACCTCCTACTCTGTCAAGCCCTGTGAATGATTCCAACACATACTATCATTTGAGGCCTATTCTTCAGTCCACTAGCAATAGTAATGTGGAATCTGACCACGGTTTAGACCAATTTTCCCAGGGAACACACACTGAGGGGGGCAACCCGGAATGCCAGGAGCAACCTTCACTCAAGGCAAAGAAGCAAGAGCCTGGCTTCCCCTCGACTGATAAGTAAGGAAGCTGGTCCTACTCCTCCCAAGCGCAGGCCGTAGGCAGGACACATTATATTGTACAAAATGGGCAGAGAGGAGAAGCAATGGAGGGACAGCTCCAGGGGGTCCCGGGATGAGAATGTGAGGTTCAGTGACTCAGACCCACGTGGGCATAATCCTCCCATCCCAGATGATACCTACTCAGCCCCTTTCTTGTCCTCAGAGGCTCCAAATTCAAGCTTTATCCTTTGCTTTCACACAAACACCACTGACAGTTCACAATGAGAGTTTCACTCTCCTTCCCACCCACTGCAAGCAAGAGGACAGCCTCTCTCTATTCTATTGTTCCAGAAATAATGAAAGTCCTTTCAGTTTTTCTTTTTGTGTGGTTGTGGTGGTGGTGATGGTGGCTGATTGGTTTGCTGGTTTTTAGCTTCTAATGAGGAGGAATGAAAGAGCTGTTATTTTTACTCACACCCTCTTCCCTTTTCTGCACCAGAGCCAATAAAGAAACACAAATTCCTTCTTGGATTCTAATGGTAAGCCATTCGATACAGAAAAGATAGAAATGTTCACATTATCAAGACATGCTGTGGGTGGCATGCCAAAAAGAACCTCAGGTACCACATAGGCAATAGATTACATGGAAACAGACAGCATTTTATTAATATAAATGCACCACAAATGCCGTCAGGATGGCAGGTTAGCCACTGGGAATAAATGAAATTTGACCCACATTTCACATGTAAACCAATTTCCCTTTTATCTTCTAAAGGAGTGGAGTGCATGCGGGAATCACCTTACATTTAGGAAATATCAGATGTTGAGAGCCTACTATGTGCCAAGGTCCAGTGCTACATGATGAAGAGACTACAGACAGCAGATGTCTGAGAATCTACAGAAACGCTTTCAGTGGCTTGTGGATCCCCAAATGAAGGCTTCCTGCCTCATACAAAAATAAATAAATGTCAAGGGGACTTTCTTCAATTATCACCAGAGGTAGGAACTATACAGGAAAAGAATAAGAGACTTGACCACAAACAAATGTAAAACTGAAGTATCAAAATACCTATAAATGTTTCAGAGAAATAGTAGGTTGCACTTTGAATTTAATCCTCAGAACTGAGGTGCGGCAAAAAAGCAACACTAGTTTGCTGAAGGGAGCATGTGAAAAAGCAATAAAATCATGCTGAGGGCCCAGAAGGTTAAAGATCAGCAGATATGGGGCAATTTTCCATCCTTGTTGGCAAAGAGGACGTGACCCAGCCTGCATAAGATAAAGCAACACAGGACAGCCAGCAGGGTGGCCATGGGCCAGGAGACACAGAAGAAGGAGACGATGCAGGAGAAACAAAGGCCAGGTGAAGCCCCCTCCCCACCTCCACAGCAGTTTCTGGATTGCTGTTTGCAACACGAGGAGCATAACGTAAGAGCAGAAGCCCCAGAGACCCCACACCAGTCCCTCAGTCAGTTTTCCAGGCTTAAATGGCGGCTCCCTGTCTCCTCTTCCCTTTGGTGCGTGGAGGTCAACCCACTGCCCGACTGCCCCCTCATCTCACCCCCTGCAGAGTCCAGGGGGATGGCCTTCTTCAGGCCAGAGAACTGCTATGTTCTCCCACCACAGGGCCTTTGGACATGCTGTTCCCTCCTCCTGGAATACTCTTTCCCCTTCTCCTCAACCTTCAGATCTCGGGTCAATCCACATCTCAGCCAAGGAGCTTTTCTGACGAGAACAAATCCCTCTACACGGGTTTAAGAGCACCAGGGATCTCCCCTTCACAGCATCTGTCACAATGCAATTCTATTCGTCTTTAAATTCACATCCTCTTCCCCATTAGACCATCACATGGCAAGTGCTCAAAATACAGAGAATGAGAGCCAGTAGCAGGGGCCAGATCAGGCAGAGCTCTGCAGGAATCTGGAGTCCTTCCCCTCCCAGGGAGTCAGTAAAGAAGTCACCGTCATCCTCAGGTAACCCTGAGTCCCAGAACCTGTCATACAGCCTTTCACTCCAGACTCACCCCAGCTCTATTTCACTGGAGACAGTGAAAGGTAGTGATCATGGTCACAGACGCTACAGCCACATGCTCAGGTTCAAATCCCAGCTCCACCACTCACCAGTGGTGTGACTGAAGGATTTAAGCTGTGTGATTCCATCAGTTTCATCATTTGTGAATGATGGGGATGGTAGAACATACACCATACGCATTTTGTGAGGATTAAATAAATATATAAAAACACTTAGAAATGTGCCTGGCATGATGTATGCACTAAGAGTTTGCTGCTGCAGCTGCCATTACTGCTATTAATACTATTATTATTACTCCTACTATTTCAGCTGACCTTTGAACAGCATAGGTTTGAACTGTGCGGGTCCACTTATACTCAATTTCTTTCAGTAGTATATACTGCAGTCCCACGTGGTCCGAGGGTGACTGAATCCAAGGATGCAGAATCAGAGGGCTGACTATAAATTATACATGGACTTTCGACCATCAGGAGGGTCAGTGCCCCAACCCCTGCACGGTTCAGGGGTCAACTGTATTCGCTGTGAGGGCATGTTTTCAAAGCACTTCCCTCCCTGTCCCACTTCCAGTCTTCATCTGCCATGGTAAGGCCCTGCCTCAGAAAAATCCTATCTCCCAAGACAAACAGCTGTCAAACTCCTCTCTCACATCCACGTCTGAGTGGAATCTCTTTTCTTCCTATAAGTTTGCAGCCTTTCTCCCTCACCTGGTATCAAGGATGTGGCACAATGTCTGAGAAAATAACAATACTAATTAAGTAAGAAAGGCATGCGTCCCTCATCCTTCACACGGCAGATTCACTCTCAGGAAAACTGCAAGCAGACACAATATTTTGACACACCATGTACACACATTTAGTGAGAAAAACAGAGAGATTGAGAGGGCGGGGTACCAACAGCGGCCATGGTGTGCGTATGCACCTGAGCAAGGACATGTCAGGGCAGGTGGCACAGAGCAACCATTCCAACGTCAGATCAAACTATTTGAAAATCTGGCTCTTCAGACCCAGTGTCCAAAATTACAGAGAAGCACATATTTTCTGAGTGCCCCCTACAGGCTGGATACCCCGGAGGGACCTGGGGACATAATGTGAAACAAAGCAAGATTTGATCATTGCTCTCAAAAGCTTATCGTCTGCTGGAGAGTGAGCGGGTCAAGAGACAACTCCTGTATGGAGTGCGGCTGCTGCTGTGACAAGCACGGGAGTCCATTCCCAGAGGTGAGTATTGTCACATCTCCATTTTCCAGAGAAGGAAGCTGAGGCACAGAGGGGTCGCCAGGTAACAGGGAACAGAGCCAGGATTCAAATGCAGGCACAAGGCTCCCTGGCTGGGCTCTGGTGACTGGTGACCAAAGAAAGCCTGCCATCTGAAGATGCTCTGGAGTTTCCTGCATCAAAGCTCTTCTTACTCTAAAAAGTCTGATGCTCGCTCAGTAATATGTGGACTGAAAATACCATCCGCACAGGAAGAAAATAGAGAGAAGAGCAGAAACTGTCTCTGAAGTCAAAGTAAATCCAGGAAGTAAAACCTAATGACGGTTCCTAAAATCTGCCTCAACCTGAGGTCCCCTTCCTGCTTTGATTTACAGATATCTATATTTGGAGGAAAAGGTGAGGGGACTGAAGCATGAATGTAAGAAGAAAGAAAGCAAGTCTTCTGAGTCTGTGGAGATGGGACTCAGCAGAGAGAAGGGTAGACTAACAGAGGTACCCAAAGCAGGAGGTAGTGCAAAGACCCAGCTGTTGTTTAATAGCTCAGTTGTGTCTCTTTGCGACCCCATGGACTGTAGCCCACTGGGCTCCTCTGTCCATGGGATTCTCCAGGCGAGAATACTGGAGCGGGTTGCCATTTCCTTCTCCAGGGGATCCTCCCCACCCAGGAATAAAACCCACATCTCCTGCATTGGCAGGCAGCTGCTTTACCACTAAGCCGCCAGAGACTCCTGCAAATGCCCAGGAGTGGAAACCATTTGCAAAGAGAATTCCCGCAAGGGTGAGAGGGAGGTTGCAATGGTCTAGATGCTGGGGACCCCCACGCTTCCATTTTGAAACCCACACCTTCCATAGATTATCACCCCTCCCCCCATCACCGTCAACCTCCTCAACCACTCCCCTTCCCAGGCCTTTGTTTTCTCGGAAATGAGAAAGCAAACAGTGCCACCATTCCTCTCATATCTGCAATGACGATTATTAGCTAACATGTTAGTGTCCACACTGCCTGCTTGTGTTCACTGCTTTAGTACATGAACTCACGTAATCCTTGTACTTCCCCAGTGAGACAAGCACTATGGTTTTAATACCCCAGAAAATGCAAGCATAAGGAGGTTAAATCACGAGCCCAACTACATATGGGGGAGGGGGCTGGGAGTACTTCAGCACCAGGCTACTAGTGGTCTCATACCCATCCAGTGTGGGGCTAATACAGAACTGCAAGGGATCATAGCCATCACCTAGTGAAAGAGTCTGGCTCTCATTTAACTGGTGGGGAAACTGAGGCAAAAGTGACTTGATCAAGCTACCCACTGAGAGCAGAGTCCGTCTCTTGTCCACCACATTCTGCATCTCTGAATTGTCACATCTCAGGCTCAGAGCTGGACCAGAGCCTCTCCCCAGCCAGTCCCATCACTGCCTGCTGCTTTCCCAGCCCTGCCCATCTCTCAGGCACCTCTGGCTTTGCTACATTTTCCAGCGCAAAACACTAAGAAGCTATCACCTCCTGAAGACCGACTATACCCCAAGCTTAATCATCCCTCACCTCACTGCTGTGAAGCAAGTGCTATTCTTATCTCTATTTTAGAAACAAAAAGATTCACCTGGAGAATTTTAATTATTTGCTCAAATCACACAGCTGGTACCTGGCATAGCAAGCACTTAGTTACTATGTTACCTTCAAAAAAAAGTGAGCCCTTATTAACAGCACCTGTTAATAAGCATCTTTTCTCCTTTATGTTCACACTTCCCCTGCTTTCCACCCAACCATGCTGGCAGATAGTGTTTCACAAACTCTGTGTTTGCCATCTTGCCCTGCAACCTGAGGTTAAACACGATTCAAAGGCAGGACTCAAGCAAAGCCAGTAGTTGGAGTAGCTGGTTTTATCATCTACCGCAGGCCTGAACCAACTCTCTATCTGATGCTTATGTGAACTTTCCCTCAGTCGTGACCGACTCTTTGTGACCACATGGACTATACAGTCCATGGAATTCTCCAGGCCAGAATACTGGAGTGGGTAGCCTTTCCCTCCTCCAGGGAATCTTCCCAACCCAGGGATCAAACCCAGGTCTCCCGCACTGCAGGCGGATTCTTTACCAGTTGAGCCACAAGGGAAGCCCAAGAATACTGGAGTGGGTAGCCCATCCCTTCTCCAGGGGATCTTCCCGACCCAGGAATCAAACCAGGGTCTCCTGCATTGCAGGCGGATTCTTTACCAACTGAGCTATGGGGACCTAAATTCTACTGACCCACCGAAAGGCCCAACTCAAAGCCCCACTGAAAAAGGGGGCTTGGGTTCTTGCCATCCCAACTCAAAGATGTTCCCATATATTAAGGCCTAGTAGCCACCAACAGTACCCAGATCCCTCTGGAATAAGTAGTGATGAGTTTGCCTGTGAAGACCAGAGAGCATCATAATTCAGGAAATTCAGAGGGCAAGCTGTGAGAAATTCCAGAGATAATTGAAATTGACCTGTAACTCACCAGCCACCATGGGAAATTCTATCACTTTGCACACTTTGCTTCCACAGCTAGAAATCAAATCAGAGGAACATGATCAGATTTCTAATTTGGAACCTCAGACACACAGTGTCATCTTTAATGACTTCCGGCAAAAAATGCTCATTACAGACCTCAGCCTACCTAAATTAAAACATGAAGCCCCAAAATTAAGCAGAAAATTCTCAATTTCTCATGTCTGTACAGCCACAGAAAAATCACACAAGTGGGAAAACAGAGACCCCTTAGCAGTTTGTTCTGCCTGCAAGTATTTGAGCAAGAATTACACAAAACAGAAGAATAGGAAAAATATATGTACAATAAATCTGTCAGTCAGGTCCTAACTTTCAGGTTTGAGCCGTCTCTGCAAATAGCAATTTTTCATGATCAATTTGAACTATCATGTCAAGGACATTATCTCTCAGCTGATGGCCAATTTCATCTCTTGTGTGATGTAGAGCTCAGATTCCTCTGCTACAGTCAACTGCCAGCTTCATCTTCTCTCACTGCTAAGTGGACTGATAGACAGTGCAGTCCATCAGCACGGTGTTCAGATGTGTATGGCTCCTTCCAAATGGGGGGCTAAAAATCCATCTCTCATCCTCAGCTCTAAACCTCATTCAGTGTGGATTTTCTAGAAGCTTAGGTAGCCATTAAACAATCCCTGGAGATGGTTTTTAAACCTCTTCCCTCCACTTCCCATCCACCATGCCCTTTGGGTCACTGTATGAGTGGTGGCCACAATGCAGCAGAATAATTTGCATCACCAGCTTTCACAGCTGCTCATGACTCAATTCGACTCGAACCTAGACCCAGGAACAGGCTGGAGCAATGCCCAGTCTGCAGCACTGCCTCAGTGATGGCCCAGAGATAACAGATGTAAATAGAAACTACAAATTCAAATTTTCATCTGCCCTTGATATGTCTTCTTATGGAGAAAAGTCAGAGAAGATGGGGGCCAGGACCACTGTAGGGTTATGCAGCCAGATCCTGACTATGAACATGGTAAACTAAGAATGAAGGAAAGAGTGCAAAGGAGAATCTATAATTTTTATTCCTTCTTTTCTCAGTTAAAAATTACTTCTTCTAGCCTTAAACTGTGCACCAAATTCCTCAAAAAGAGTTCATCTCCCTTCCTAAATTCAACAACTTCATGTGGAATAGTTATTGTATACCAAGAGTGAAGCCCTGAGTGTCTCTAAATACAAATGCCAAATCATAAAACCCTTAAGAAGCTAAAGCAAATGTGATGGGGGAAATCCACACCCATGAAAGCTGAAAGAAGCCAGGACACACATTGAGGTCACTCCCAGGAAGGACCGTGTTTGCCATTTCAGCACATGCCCTTGTATACAGCTCGCTTCAGAAGCACATCACTCCAAGGAGTCACTCAGAGAAACTTTTCATGATCACTCTCTTGCCCACAGTAACTGAGACGGAGGAAAGAAGGTTTCAATAACCTGGGGTCCACACTATTCAAAGTCCAGTTTCTAACAAGAATGACAAAGGTCTTGGCAGACAGGTTTTCTGCACCTCAGTGGTTTGTACACAACAGAGGATCTTGGACAAAAAATAATTAATTAGCCTACAGCCAGCATGGCTGCCAACAGTCAAGATTATTTATTATCCCAACCACCACTGGAGAAGCTCTTTAGGAGAACGTGCTTCCCAAGAAATGCTTGAGCGCAATCATTCACATCAAGGAGGCCGAGGAAACATGCTGGGTGCCCACAGGGACTCATGACATACCCCCAGGTCATGCTTAGGTCCCAACCCATTTACTCAGAAAATTACTTTTATGAACAGGTCAAAATGAACAAAGCCTTCCCATCAGGCTCACCTTCCAAACAAAATCACTTCCTGGCCCCCTGGCTAGAGAGAGCCCTTTTCCTAAATTTGCCATTACAGCTGGGCAACCTATGATACTCCATGAAGTAATTAAAGACAAATCAGAGCAATTAGTTACATTCTTTACAATAATCAGATGTTATTTCCAATCCAAAGAAGCAGACGGCAGCAAAAGTAAGCTGTGTTCACAGAGGCTTAGATCAATTCAGTCCCTGTAATAAATTATGATGGAAAACTAGGATATTGCCTGTTAGCTACCCCCTTTTGCAAGAGCAACATTTGAGAGAGCAATATTCACTGAGCTCAGGGATGAAATATAAGACTGGATGAGCCAGAATGGATTTTTCTGAGCAGGGCCAGGATGGGGGGGGGGGGTGCAAACGGAGGCTTCTAAAGAGTACAATTTAAGTAGATACCGCCTCCCACAGATGTGCGAGTCCCCACCCTCAGGTTCTTGCATTAGGCTGGCAATTGCAAGAGCCAGCCCGCCACTGGTTCCACGCTGGAAGCGATAATCAAACCCAGCGGCAAGCGAGCCCATCTGGAGAGCAACAGCCAGAAACAGCAGGGGGGCCGAGGGATCTTTTAGAACAGAGGCTCCAGGCCGACTGTATGACCATGGGGCTAAATCAAGAAGACTAAGAACACTCAGAAAAAGCACCCGTCTATCCAAAGTGCGTGAGTACAGGAGTAATAGAAGGATAAAAGCTAACGTTCGTAGGCACCTACTGTGTGCCAGATGCTTTATATGTATGTATTAGCTTCTTTAATCTTTAAAATGACTTTTAGAGATGTACTATTATCAGTACCATTATAATTTTTATTACCCTGTAAAAGACAAAATAACTGAAACTCACATTTGAAGTATGTTGCTCTGGATCTGAGAGCTAGTAAATGCCTGCTCTGTACTATTAACTAAGTCTATTTTTTTTTTCACATTTTTGGTATTAAAAATAAATTAAAAATAAAATTAAGTCGATTTTTTTAATCTACAGTCCCACATACAAAGATGTCATTTTCAAGAAAAACAGCAATAAAATTATCAATATATATATTATGTCCCAAGTTAGTAAGAGACCACTTTAGACATAGCCCTTTGTGCATCTTTACACAGACTGGGTGAGAAACTTTATCTCCCAATTTTTCATAGCCTGACAATATGTTTGAGAGGTTCAAAAAATATGGATTGTCAACCTGTTAGATTAAAAAACCTAAGTGCCAAAGGCGACTTGAGTGAAGGGCAGAGAAAGGATGGTGGCTCCTCCCACCGGACCTCCCCCAAGGACCTTAACAAACAGAGCCACTGACCTCCACATCCCCGTGAAACTGAACATGGTGCTCACACAGCGAGGCAGGGGTGGCGGGGTGAGTCCATCCAGGCGCATGAGCAGAGCTGGGACACCAAAGAGCACCAAGTACTTCACGTAGAAAAAGAGCACTTGGGCCAGCGCCAGTCCTCCTGAAAGACAGAGGGCCCGTTAGACACAGTGACAAGAAGTGGAGTCATCTCCTGGGAAGGATGCTCGTTCCAGGAAACACACCACCTGCACCCGCCTCTCCGACCACTTACTCCCCTTCCTTCTCTCAATGCACACATTTCACTGTCTCCCGCGACAGTTCTGGGCAGTGAGATTTTTGGATTAACAAATACTGAAATCTGCTTTATTATTGTGACAAGCAATAGGACCCCTTAGCAGCTGTGCTTTTACAGACGCTAGCAAAGGGCACACTTTGAAGTCATAAATGTGTGTGTGTGTGTATACACACATACATGGCATTAAAAACCATTAGAAAGGAAAAAATCCTTCCCCAGTCCTTTCAAAACCTCACATGAATTTACACCCACAAGGATGGCGAGAAGTGTAAAGTCAGATCAACAAGGGTGACAAAAATATGGAAAAATTGGAACCATCATACACTGTGTGTTGGCAGGAAAGTAAAATGATGCAGCCACTTTAGAAAATATTTGGCAATTCTTAAATAATTAAACATACAGTTACCATGCATGCATGCTAAGTTGCGTCAGTCATGTCCAACTCTTAACGACCCTATGGACTGTAGCCCACTAGGCTCTTCTCTCCATGGATTCTCCAGGCAAGATTACTAGAGTGGGTTGCCATGCTCTCCTCCAAGGGATCTTCCCCACCTAGGGATGGAACCCGCGCCTCTTACATCTACTGGATTGGCAGGTGGGATCTTTACCACTAGTGCCGCCTGGGAAGCCCACAGTTACCATATGACCCAGCAATTCCACTCTTGGGTATACACCCAAGAGAAATGAAAACAGATGTCTACACAGCAACTGGCACCCAAATGTGCACAGTAGCATAATTCACAACATCCAAAAGATGGACAACCCAAATGTCCACTGATGGATAAATGGATAAACAAAACATAGTAAGTCATACAGGAGAATATTATTCAGGCATTAAAAAAAAAGATTCACGCTGCAACATGAATGTTGAAAACATTATGCTAAGTGAGCCACAAAAGACCACATATTTCCAGCCTCCAAACTCACCTTCCCCAGTGTGCAGGGAAATGATGCAGGCCAGCGATCATGACGGGGCTGATCGGCTTATCCGTGGGATAACCTGAAGGAAATAACTAAGCCTTAAAGAAATACTAGCAGGAGATACTACTGCCTGGTCCTCTTGATGTTACATGGCAATCACTGCCATGGAATGTGCGGATGTAAATACTAACTCTGAGCCAGAAGAAAATACATAAGCCATTTTCTAAATATACAGTGTGCATGTGTGCATGCTAAGTCACTTCAGTCGTATCCAACTCTTTGCAACCCGATGGACTGTAGCCCACCAGGTTCCTCTGTCCATGGGATTTCTCAGGCAAGAATACTGGAGTGGGTTGCCGTGCCCTCCTCCAGGGGATCTTCCTGACCCAGAGACTGAACCCGTGTCTCTTACGTCTCCTGCACTGGCAGGTGGGTTCTGCCCACCAGTGCTACCTGGAAGCCCAAACATACAGTTTGGGCAACGGTAAATAGCAGTTCAAATTCAAAAGCTACATGTCCTGCAAGGAGAAAATCCCAGGAATCACTACGTGTCAGTCACACTCAGGAGCTGTCAAACAGGTTCTTTTTGGAAACCACACTACAGTCTTCTTTGTTGGAAGAGCTGCCATAATATGGTAGCCTTCTTGGAGGTATGATAAGAGATAATAGAAAAGCTGATGTGTGTATGTGTGTGTGAATATATGTGTTGTGTGTATACACAAGAAGTGGGAGATGTGTGCTAACACCATCTTAAAAGCATTTGGGGGTGGTGGTGCACAGGAATATACTGGATGGTGAAGAAATCAGTTCCACTGTCTAGTATGGCAGTGAGGGAAACTATAAAACATTCCAATATGAAACCCCAGGCTCTAGTCAGAAAAATCCCAGAGTTACCAAAACGCAGGACATAAGTAAGAAAGACTAATTGAAAGGCACAAAGCTTCCAGAGCTGACATTGATCAGCTGAAGAACTGAAGACATGAAAGGACCTATGGAAGACAGTATCTACTGAAGCTAGGGGAGGTTAAGGCCACCCAGGGGTCTTTTATAGATGAAGCATCAGACGTTTCTTTCCCTTGTTAACAGGGTGTGAGATCAGGGAGAAAGGGCTGTTCCTTGTCTCAAATACTGCCTTTAATTTGACATTTTTGTACAGTTGTTATACATGAGGCAGATGAATTATAGTCCATAGCTGAATCTACACTTTTATGAATCACCATTTGCATACAATCTTCACCATTTGTTGGTACTTTCATACGGAACTGGGCTATGAGAAAAGGGTTAATTTTGTACAGATGTTTAATAGCATTCTATGGCTAGATCTAATTGAAGATAAGGCTTTTGGGGACTTTTTCCTCAATACAGATGGAAAGCATAAGAAACCACATATTTATCAATATGCAACAAGTGCCCTATTTATCTGATATTATTTTTTACAGATTAAGATACAAAAGGCTTATTTTTTTCCTTGACATTTTAGTAACTGGTTCATAAGCTCATAGAAAAAGAAATGTGAATAGTGGTTGTAAAAGCACTATAACTGTAATTTCTGTATTGTTTAGTCTTTCAGGAAAAAAAAATGTGTTTATACCCATGAGTTTAACAATTCTGCCTCCTTGCTGTTGATTTGCATCATCCTATGAAAGATGCATGGCTCATTCTCTCCAGGCGCTCACCGAACTTTCTTCTCATGGTCTGTGCTGCCCTCATGGACTGTAGCCAGCCAGGCTCCTCTGTCCATGGAATTCTCCAGGCAAGAATTCTGGAGTGGGTTGCCATTCCCTTTTCCAGGGGATCTTCCCGACCCAGGGATTGAACCCAATCTCCTGCATTGCAGGCAGACTCTCTACCACCTGAGCCACCAGGAAACCCAAGAATACTGCAGTGGGTAGCCTATTCCTTCTCCAGGGGATCTTCCTGACCCAGGGATCAAACCCAGGTCTCCTGCACTGCAGGCAGATTCTCTACCATCTGAGCCAACTGGGAAGCCCCTTATGATTATCACACCAGACCACAACTGTACCCATCCTGTGAGACCATCAGCTTCTCAAGGTCAGGTACATCTTATGCCTCTTATATTCTCAGCACCTAATTAATATCTGGCCTTCCCTTGTGGCTCAGCTGGTAAAGAATCCGCCCACAATGCAGGAGACCTGGGTTCGATCCCTGGGTTGGGAAGATCCCCTAGAGAAGGGAAAGGCTACCCACTCCAGTATTCTGGCCTGGAGAACTCCCTGGACTGTATAGTCCATGGGGTCACAAAGAGTCAGACACGACTGAGCGAGTTTCACTTTCATTTTTGCTTCCATGGTGACTCAGTTGGTAAAGAATCCGCCCGCAATGCAGGAGACCTGGGTTCAATCCCTGGGTCAGGAAGATCCCCTGGAGAAGGAAATGGCAACCCAGTCCAGTATTCTTGACTGGAGAATCCCATGGACAGAGGAGCCTGGTGGAATATAGTCCATGGGGTTGCAAAGAGTTGGACATGACTTAGGAACTAAACCACCACTATAACTAATGCTTAATAAATGTTTCTGTGTAAAGTAACTAAGTGGATAATTCACCCTGTTATATGAAAACTCCTTGTTATCAGAGTTTTTCTGGGAGGTAGAGTGATATTCTAAAACCTTTCCTGTATTCTGAGGATTAAGTCATATTGAAATTCAGACCTGCCACCAAGTAAAAGAATCCTCTGTGATGGGAATTTCTTGGTGGTTCAGTGGTTAAGACTCCATGCTTTCACTGCCAAGAGCCCAGGTTCAATCCCTGGTCAAGGAACTAAGATCTCACAAGCTGCATGGCAAGGCCAAAAACTAAAAAACAAAGTTATTTTTTGAAAAAATAATCTTTTGCAGGTATGGGATCTCCCAGTATCAAGAACAAAGCTGGGAAGGGGAGAAAGAAAGAGAAGTCCTAGCTCCCTGCTTGTGACTGCCTCAAAGTGACTGTGTGGCGAATTCTACTACCCGTGGGCCACCTCCAACTGGAAGGGTCTCAAATTCAACTTGTCCAGAAGAGAATGAGGGGGGCTTCCCTGGTGGCTCAGTGGTAAAGAATCCGCCTGCCAATGCAGGAGACATGGGTTCGATCCCTGGTCCAGGAGAACCCCACATGCCGCAGGGCAAGTAAGTCTGTGGCCGCAACTATTGAGCCTGGGCTCCAGAGCCTGGGAGCCGCAACTACTGCAGTCTGTGCGCCCAGAGCCTGTGCTCCGCAGCAAGAGAAGCCACCGCAATGAGAAGCCCGCGCACCAGAGCTAGAGAGTAGCCCCACTGCTCACAACTAGACAAAACCCCATGCAGCAACAAAGATCCAGCGCAGCCAACAATAGTAACAAATAATGAAATCAGGAATTAAAAAAAAAATTCACACCAAAAGAGAATGAGGTTTTCTCTCCCTCAAAACTAGAAAGAAAGCCGACTTTTGAGATAGGAGGAGATTAATTCTACAAAGAGTTCTAGGAGAAGGAGATTGAGAAAAGGCCCCAAATGTGGCGGTTCTCTGGTGTTCAGCCCTTCCTCCACTGACACCCTACCAACCCAGCCATCTGCACTCTCTCTGCATGTGATACAACCTCTCCATAATCTGAATTTATATAAAGCAGCTGGTGACTGTCTCCTATGTGGGTTTCCCCCCTTCTTCTCAGTTCTGGTCCTCAAACAAGAGGCTGAAGAATCTCATGTTGGGGTGGGGGGAAAATGAGTCAGGCCCAACTCACTTTTCCTCCTAGAACTACTCATTTTACCCAGTTGCACCCTTTACTTTCTCTTTGCTCACAGTCATTCCTCTGCCTAGAAGTCCTCCTCTCTCAATTTCGTCTGCAGAAACTGTAACCTTCAAGGACCTACCTAACACCATTATTTCACAAAGCTTTCCTAAAAGCTCCAGCCAAAACAGTCACATGCGTTCTTGCAAGTTCATAACATGGGGCAGCTTTCTGTCTGGTCACTATCAGCTCCATGGGGCAGGGCCCACAGCTGTCCTCTCTACCTCCAGCCTCTTAGTCCCAAGCAGTGCCTGGCACAGCGTGGACAGGATCAGTGGCTATTGGCTGAGCAAAGCAATGGACTGAAAAAATACATGCACTTTCACGTATATTATCCCACTGCTATTTTTACTCAACCCTGGGTCATAAGTACTACTCCCATATGTCAGATTAAAACAACAAACATTAATGAGAAGTATGACTTCCTCAAGTATCAGGGGTCATCAACCCTGGATCTTAAAACCCAGGTCTCTTGTTTCCAAAATCAGTGACCTCTCCCACTCCAAAGGCCATGCTTCCAAAGTAAACTCTCTCTATTCATCTTTATTATAAGTGTGTAAGTTGTTCTTCCTGTAACATATAAGATGATTTCATATAAATCCTTAGATTTTAAAAATTTATTTCATTTAAATATTTCATAATTTCTAGTTATGACATTATCTATCTAGTATCCTATCACCTGTAGCATACATGAGGAAGGGGCATCAACACATGCATTGCATGTTACCTTCTGGGCATTTTTGAACTTGCTCATATTGTCTGCGAGCAGACTAGATGCTCAAAGCCCATCCCCACATGGCTGAACATAAGGACCTTTAAGTAGCAGGTGCTCAATACAGAATCACTTATCCATCAAATGTTGCTAAGGGTTGGAAGCTCTTCCTGGGGGGTAAACAAAAGGGTCTCAGTGGTACTAGATCCCCCTTTGAATTGTTAGATCTCTTACAGACCTGAAGAATAATTTAGCATCTGCCTAGTGAAAAGTCTTCACAAACCAGAGAATGGATCAAGTCATGTCTTACGCCACGGTTTGCCAAGGATTGGAGAGAGACACCCTTTGGCTCCACGGGCCATCTTTGCCTGTCTGAGCCCTGTCCTTGGGATGCCCACAGTGGGTGAAAGGCACTGGCTCCAGCTTCCCTCCGTTTCAGGAGGCATGTGGTCTCTGCCCCATCACACGGTCGTATCTGTCCCAACCAGCTTGCGCCACCCTGACCCACCACTCCCACCTGTCCTGGGCTCCTGCCTCATCCATGCCCTGCCCTCACCCCTAGACCTTTTCTGCTCCAAAGCCAGTGACTCTAATCACTTTCATCTTGCCCACCTCTGACCTGTCCTAGATTTTGTGAACTATTCTGTGATTGTCTGCTCAGATTAGAAGGCCTAGATATTTTATAAACATTTCTTCTTGCATAAAGTTCTTTATAAGAAGGCTGCATGCCTACAGTGAACAATTCTGCATTTTACACTTAAAAACGGGTAAGAGTGTAGCTCTCATGCTAAATGTTCTTACCACAATAATAAAAACAGAACCTTTTATATATGAGAGCTGGGTGAAGTATTAGATGTACAAAGATAAAGTTAACCAGAACACAGACCAGGAACCACAACATAGAGGAAGTAGAATCATATAGAATTGTAAGATTTTTCCCTCCGCGCTGGGAATATTGGGAGGAAGGGAGGCTCACGTGCTGGGAAGGCCAACACTGTGGTGACCCAAGGACAAAAGAGCAGATAAAACCCAGGAGGGCCTTGGAGGCAGGAACGGAAAAACCAGGCCCTTATCGTGCTTCCCTCCCCCATGTTGTAACTGTTAACTGATTTCAGGTTCTCCTGAGCAGTATGACCTGTCTCCCCTCCTACCCCATAGGGAGAAGAAGTCTGCCTTACTCTTCCCTCCCACTCAGTATACATGCCTCATCCAATCAGCAAATGACCCACGAGACCCCTATCCCGCTCCTTGTACCCTGGGTATAAAAGTGGACTAAGGACACCTGTTCAACATCGGTTCTCCCTCGAGCTGGCCCACTGTTGAACAGCGTCTCTCACTCTAATAAACTTTATTTCCTTCTCCTTCCGTCTCCTGTCTGGAAACTCTTTCCCAACCCACACCAGGACCATGGCAAACACCAGTGGTCAGAATGACTGTGATGTTCACAGGTCCCCGCAGAGACATGGAAGAAAAGAGAGCTATTGCCCGTTTCATAAAGCGTAAGCGCACAGCTCGGTGAACCTTCTCCAACTGAACACATCCTGTAGCCCAGGACCTCCGAGAGACATAACATTACTGGCGCCTGAGAAGCCTCTTCTCGCAACTGCCACTTCACTCTTCCAAGGACAACTACTGCCCTGGCTTCTCATAGTATCCACTAGTTTTACCTGTTTTTGTCTTTTATGTCAATAGAATCACTTAACATGTAGTCAAAAAAAAAAAAAGATCACTATTGCCTTGCGGAGGTTCTATAATGTTCTTTGTCAGGGAGATGGATTGGGGCTGAGGAAACCGAGTTAATAAACGTGACTGATGGGGAAGGATATGGGGCAGCAAAACTGAGGAATCACTTCCAGGAGCTCCAGAAGAGCAAGCACCCAAGTCAGGAAGAAAAGAACAGCGTGCTGGGGAGAGATGCTAGCAGCACTCGTGAGCCTTGCCCAACCTGCCGAGGCCAAGGAGAGAAGGGAATTCCGATTATGTCTGGTCACTGAGCTCTGGGAATAAATGACTACAGCTAATTCTGTAGTTTCAACCTAAACCTAAGAATTGCAAGTTGAACCTGTAGCCCTCACCAGTGTCTCACCTCCTGGACTCAAGGGATAACTGACCTGCTACAGGTGAAACCAGTTAGAACCCAGTAATGAGTTCCAAAGAGTCGGACACGACTGAGTGACTGAAGGAACTGAATGAGGTCAGACTTCACCCACGACACCAGCCTGAGCAGAATCTCTAACTAACGTAAACACCTCTCATCTACCTACCTGGGCATGGTTTGTATAACAAGATTCCCTGCTTATATTACAGTGATAATATGCATTAAATAACTGGCTGTACTTGAGAATGACAAGGCCACCCACACCCAGCAACTGACCCTCCAAGGCTCAAAAAAGAGGGTAGTCCCAATGCATCTCTCCCAAAAGCAGTTCACAGACTCCTGCCTCTTAGAAATGCAAATTCTGAGTATTCAGTGCAAGTAATGCCAACCCAAGGAGCCTGGAGAAGGCAAGAAAGCAGTTAGTCAAGGAGGCTACAGGAGCAGTTATCAAAGAGCCCAAACCCTCAAAAGGAGATGAGCCAAACGAGTGAGGGACAAATGGAGCAAGAACACACTCAAGTCATTCAAGAGTCGTCTTGAAGATGGAACATTCCGGCCACGCAATTTCTTTCTGAGCAACATACAGGAGAGGCCAGGGAGGCCAGGCCTTCAGGTGGGTCCTCACTCCAGGAGGGGGAGCAGCCAAGCAAGGGGACAAAGGCCTGCGCTCTGCTGACGGGGGTGAGTCAGAGCTCTGCCCTTTCGGCTCCCCCTATGATAGTGACGATGGGGCCTCCCGCACCCTCCACATGTGGCTCCCCAAATGCCTGAGGGTCTCTTCCAGGGGCCGTATTCATTACCAACAGCTATTTTTAAAATAAAGTCACACATGCAGTGAGCGTGTAAAGAAACACGTGAGCGCAAAAATCACTCAACTCAGGACAGTGGTTACCATTTAAAAGGAGGGAGGGAAAGGCAATCAGGAGGGATCACCATGGGGGCTTCAACTATATTGGTAAGACTTTTCAAACTAAGTGATGGATAAACACACATTCACTGTATTTTAATGACTTTTTAATTAGCTCACATGTGAGTATGTGTATGCACGTAAAATATAGCCTAACTGTCAGGGCAAGTTTACCAACAAACTAGTTTGAGAATACATTCTGGCATAAGAATAGCAGCTACTGATTACAAAGTAATCACTCTTTCTATACGTCAAGCGGTACGCGTCATCATTTTTAATTCTCACAACATACCTCTTGGTGGGCATGGGTATTATTACAACGCACATTTCATAGATAGGAAACTGAGCAGCAAAAAAGGTTACAAAACTCGCCTAAGATCACACACAAATACGAGCCAGAGCAGAGTCAGAACGTGAACCTGGATCTGCTGCCTCCAAGTCACCACGTGGACTAGACTTACATACAACTGATAGCAGACCCTGAGCAGAGTCCATGTGAGGTAGACCAGACAGGATAACAAGGGCGCTGTTACAAGGAGCTGAAGGAGATATTCTAAGCAAGAGAAAAAACAAAAACAAAACAGGCAGAGACAGAGTTTTGAAGATCCTCAGAAAAGCCAGCCTCAGGGAGCACACTGGAAGCAAAGATATGCAAGAAGCAAATGCACTGTGCTGAGCAGATCTGGGTTCACAGGTTTGAGAATCCTGATCCTCTTAGCATCAAAATAAGTAGTTACTAACTCAGAAACTCAGAGAGTTTACCTTCCAAAATGCTTCATCTTTGGGCCTATAAGTCAACGCAAAATCTAGTTTTCAAAACGTTCTTCTTGTTAGAGTATAAACCACCAAAATGCCTCTCTTCAAAGAAAGGGTTTGTTGCTAGGGGAAAAAAAGGTTATCTGGATAGAATACCAAATCCTATTTGCCCATTCTCTTTCTGCTGTTGTTTTGTTTTGCTTTGGCTTCGTTGGGTCACTGTTGCAGCATGCCAGATCTTCACCACGGCATGAGGCTTTCTCTCTAGTTGTGGTGTGAGGGCTCAGTAGTTGGGACACACAGGCTTAGTCGCCCCGTGGCATGTGGGATCTTAGTTCCCTGACCAGCGATCAAACCTGTACCCCCTGCATTGGAAGGCAGATTCTTAACCACTGGACCACCAGGGAAGTCCCTGCCAGTCCTCTTTAACTGTAAAATTGTTAACATCTTTAGGGGAAAACCTATAAACACAATAAAGCAAAAATCAAAATAAATCTTAAACAAATATCAAGGTGTTCCAGAAGCATTTTTAAATGGTAAAATGAATTTAAAATCTTTGCAAAATGATTATTGTCATGTAACAGAATAGACATACTGAATTAAGAATTTAAGTCTACAAAAGCCCTTCTCCATCCAAAACCTGTGAGGGAAGAAGAACCTACTCAGCAAAAGCAAAGTCCTACCACACATACAGCTCTGTAAGATTTAATGAAGTCATGTGGGAAAACGAGGGAAATTTACATGGAGCTGAGTGACCTGAAAACTCTGAAAAGCAAATTTGCAGGTAGAGACCAGATGTGGATTACTGTTTGAATTTTGATGCTTCAGTGTGACTCACTTTGCCCAAAAGAAGTGCTCTGCAAAATCTAAGTGCAAAAAGAATTGGAAATTGACTACTAATTAAACTATTCTATTGCAAACCCTCCAGGAGTCAAAAAATCCCTTTAGGAAGCAAATAATTGCCTCCCCAAAGTATCGAACAAGTTCAGGTTTCCATACATCAACTTTGCTTAAAAGAAAAATATGCTTATGTTATACAAGAAGTTATCTGTACACTAAGCTACCTGGGCACAATAATGGGTTAGGTATGCATCAACAAAGATCAGAGTATTCTGAGGAATATTGGGGAGGGAGAGGGAAGGCAAAAGATAGTCAGTGTTTTAAATAACTGTGGTGCAACTTGCTACCCTTTATGATACCACACAGAGCAGGCATCTCGCCCATTCTGCAAGCATGCACCATGAAATTATCCTCACACCACACGGAGCATCTGTAATTGAACAAAGTCCCACAGTAGTAAATCCCAGTGTAGCTTCAGGTTCACACTGCATTAATTTCAAATAACTTCAGGGTTCTAGTCCAAGGAGAGGATTTATAAAAACTAATTTTTTTCTGGTGTATCCTCACAAACTTTGCAATATCTCATGCCTCCAAAGGGTGAAAAAATGAAGAAACTCTTAGGCCATTTGACATACGTTTGCATCCCCCACTTTCAAGCCAGATGTTGGATGTCAACTGTCTGATCCTTCTTCCCTCACTGTGATGTTGTAGAAGGAGAAAAAGCCAAGGGATGGCTTTGTTAGCATTTCATTAGCATTTAGATAGGTGTACGGACATTATTTAAGCACAACTGGTGCTTAATCACTGAGCTACACAACCCTCTGACTGTGTGCACCTATGAGACAGGTCTCTAAAGTCCAACCAGCGAACAGTTAAGGTTTAAAAAAGACTCTAATGTACATTCCACAGAGCTCCATTGTATCTTTACCCATGACGTAGGAACAACTCATTTGCCATTGTTTTTACCACACCATCCCTTCAATCACTGCCAAACCCCTTGCCAAAGCTCTCTTTTAACCCCATAACCTCATATACCTGGATTTACCATGGTGAACCACTATTCAATAATGTACTTGAGAAATGTGATCTTTTTGAGGTCTTTTAAAGAAAAGCTGTAAGCCACTGACTTTGCCCTTCTTGATCCTAAACTCCTAAACTCAAATTCAGGGATAGTTTCAGGTTGCCATATTTTGTCTTCTAATGAGATTCTGATGTTCAAAGAAAGTGAGGATATATGTCATCATATATTTGTGCAAACTCTTAGAATATAAAACACCAAGAATGAACCCTTATTGTAAACTATGGACTTAGGGTGATAACGATGCATCACTGTAGGTTCATCAATCGTAGCTAATGTACCCTCTCTGTTAGGGGATGTTTATAGTGGATTGGCTGGGGGAACAGGTGTTATATGAGAAATCTCTGTGTTTTCCTCTCAATTTTGCTGTATACCTGAAAACGCTATTTAAAAAAAAAAAAGTCTTTTTAATAAACAACAAAAGAAAAGGAAATCTGAGTTACTATCTTTTAGTGATACTACTGAGATGTTTATGTATAATAATAAAACATCTGAGATTTGCTTCAAAACAGTAAGGGAGAGAATACAGATGAAAGAAAAATGGCCATGAGCTGATAATTGTTGAACCTGGGTGATGAATATATAGGGGTTAATTATATGTTTATGCTTTTTATTTTTCCAAAGTATGAGCTAATTTAAAATAGAGGCAATAAGAGCCCCCACTAGAACCCTGAATTTTAGCCAGAAATATTCAACTTTCTCTTCACCCACCAACCAAATGCATTAGCAGGGCACAGTAAACAAAAGGGACTAACGCCAGCACAATTCCAACTCCTTCTTATCCTGTGAGCACAGAAAGTCTGAAAGGGGAAAAACGGAGAGGGCCAATTATAAGAAGGAGGAGAGAGAGAATGACATGAGGCAGAAAACGAACATGCTATCAGTCCTGGAATCTCTAGGAAATGGCAGCCTAAGAAGCATGTCTCCATATAAGAAGATGCCCTGCCACTAACTTCATCAATAACAGTATTTATTGAGTTTATTCGGTCCGAAAAATCACATGAGAAAATTTAATCCCAGAAATTCCCAGGCCTCGCCTTTCAGATTGTGGTTCAGTAGATTTGGGTTAGAGCCCTGAAATCTGAATGCAGAACAAGTCCTGGGAGGTTACGTCTGGTCAAGTTTGAGAAATTCTGAGTTAGAAGATCCACATCCTACTCCCTTTCCCCATGTTTAAAAACATATATCAAACTGTCAAAAGCAATTTTCCTGGGGAAAGTGAGGTTACCTTTCCGTCGCTGTTCACTCCTATTTTCTGATTTTCATGTGTAGAAAAAAGACACCTCTCTTGCTCAATCTCTTGTTTCTATGACAGAACTTCAAAGGTAACATTCCAGACTCATTCTGACACTCATGGCCAAGTTATCCAAGAAGAGAATATGCAGGGAATTTCAAAGGAAAATCTTGTGCCACAAAAGGAAAGATATATGCATCTGAATACAGAGTTCCAAAGAATAGCAAGGAGAGATAAGAAAGCCTTCCTCAGTGATCAGTGCAAAGAAAGAGAGGAAAAAAACTAGAATGGGAAAGACTAGAGATCTCTTCAAGAAAATTAGAGATACCAAGAGAACATTTCATGCAAAATGGGCACAATAAAGAACAGAAATGGTATGGACCTAACAGAAGCAGAAGATATTAAGAAGAGGTGGCAAGAATACACAGAAGAACTATACAAAAAAGGTCTTCATGACCCAGATAACCATGATGGTGTGATCATTCACCTAGAGCCAGACATCCTGGAGTCCGAAATCAAGTGGGCCTTAGGAAGCATCACTACAAACAAAGCTAGTGGAGGTGATGGAATTTCAGTTGAGCTATTTCAAATCCTAAAAGATGATGCTGTGAAAGTGCTGCACTCAATATGCTAGCAAATTTGGAAAACTCAGCAGTGGCCACAGGACTGGAAAAGGTCAGTTTTCATTCCAATCCCAAAGAAAGGCAATCCCAAAGAATGCTCAAACTACAGCGCAATTGCACTCATCTCACACGCTAGCAAAATAATGCTCAAAATTCTCCAAGCCAGGCTTCAACAGTACATGAACTATGAACTTCCAGATGTTCAAGCTGGATTTAGAAAAGGCAGAGGAACCAGAGATCAAAATGCCAACATCCGCTGGATCATCAAAAAAGCAAGAGAGTTCCAGAAAAATATCTACTTCTGCTTTATAGACTACACCAAAGCCCTTGACTGTGTGGATCACAAGAAACTCTGGAACATTCTTCAAGAGATGGGAATACCAGACCACCTGACCTGCCTCCTGAGAAATCTGTATGCAGGTCAAGAAGCAACAGTTAGAACTGGACATGGAACAACAGACTGGTTCCAAATTGGGAAAGGAGTATGTCAAGGCTGTATATTGCCACCCTGCTTATTTAACTTATATGCAGAGTATATCATATGAAATGCCAGGCTGGAAGAAGCACAAGCTGGAATTAAGACTGCCAGGAGAAATATCAATAACCTCAGATATTCAGATGACACCACCCTTATAGCAGAAAGTGAAGAGGAACTAAAGAGCCTCTTGATGAAAGTGAAAGAGGAGAGTGTAAAAGTTAGCTTAAAGCTCAATGTTCAGAAAACTAAGATCATGGCATCGGGTCCCATCACTTCATGGCAGATAGATGGGGAAACAATAGAAATAATGACAGACCTTATTTTCTTGGGCTCAAAAATCACTGCAGATGTTGACTGCTTCCATGAAATTAAAAGACGCTTGCTCCTTGGAAGAAAAGCTATGACCAACCTAGACAGCATATAAAAAAGCAGAGATATTACTTTACCAACAAAGGTCCATCTAGTCAAAGCTACGGTTTTTCCAGTAGTCATGTATGGATATGAGAGTTGGACTACAAAGAAAGCTGAGTGCTGAAGTATTGATGCTTTTGAACTGTGGTGTTGGAGAAGATTCTTGAGAGTTCCTTGGACAATCAAGGAGATCAAACCAATCAATCCTAAAGGAAATTAGTCCTGAATATTCATTGGAAGGACTGATGCTAAAGCTGAAACTCCAATACTTTGGCCACCTGATGCAAAGAACTGACTCATTGGAAAAGACCCTGATGCTGGGAAAGATCGAAGGCAGAAGAAGAAGTGGACGACAGAGGATGAGATGGTTGGATGTCATCACTGACTTGATGGACATGAATGGAAGTTCCAAAGGATGGAAGTTCTCATCTTCCATCTTCAAAGGAAGCCCCAGGTTTCTCTGCAAAGAGCTCTAGTAAAATAAATACCTCCTCAAAAAGTCACATTACCCTACAGCCAAGTTACAATAGCCAAGGTGTGGAAGAGCAACCTAAGTGGCCATCCACAGATGAATGGATAAAGATATGGTGTCTATACACAATGGAATATTGCTCAGCCATAAAAAAGAATGAAATAATGCCATTTACAGCAACGTAGATGGACTTACAGATTATCATATACGTGAATTAAGTCAGACAGAAGACAAATACCATATAATATCATTTATATGTGGAATCTTAAAAAATGACACAAACAAATCTATACACAAAACAGAAAGACCACAGACATGGAAAACAAACTTATGGTTACCAAAGGGAAAATGGGTGAAGGGATAAACTAGGAGTTTGGGATTAACATATACATAAAATAGATAAACAACAGGACAGAGAACTATATATCAATATCTTGTAATCTTTAAATAACATATAATGGAAAAATCTGAAAAAGAACACATACATATATATGCATATAACTGAATCACTTTGCTATATACCTGAAACTAACACAACACTTTAAATCAACTGTACTTCAATAAAAAATATATATATAACAAAGAAATTTAAGTCATGCTACAGATGACTTACTAAAACTTAATACCATTCTATTTCATAATGTAAGGAGTCACTGCAAATTATCAAAGCCTCCTCAAATAGTAAATCCTCAGGTAACTATCAAATCTGTTAACATTTCAGGAAAACTGTTTTAGATCTTACCTATGCATTTATTTAACCTATAGATTCATTATAGTATAGATATAGTATAGTATAGTATAGATTCCCTCTGCTATTGTGATAGTCCTTAAGAGTCTGTGAACATGATTTAAAAGGTACCAATGATAAAAGATATAAAATGATTTCTTTTAACCTTTCAGAAAACAAAAGTTTCACTTTGGGCTCCTTTTCTTTCACAGGAAAAGAAATATCTGAAAAGCAGGCTGTGTCCAACATCCCAGCGATTTACATGGATTGCATTTCCCGTACCTGGTATCATCTGCTCCCATAGCTTTAATGGCCACCCATTCACTATGAACCCCAAACACATAACTCTAACACTGATATTTCTCTTGAATTCAAAAACCGTAGATGCAATTGCCCCTGGACACCTCTACTTCATCTCTGTACTTCCAGCCCCTACACAGTAGCTGGCATCCACTATGTGCCTAATGCAGGTCTGGAGAATGAATGAGTGGATAGTAATTCCCTTCTGGAGGCTTAATGAAACCTTGCTGAACTGACTTGAATGAAATGACCATTACTTTTTCATTGACCACAACCTGATTTGAGGAAGGTTCACACTTTAAATGAGACTTCACAATCAGTGATCCCATCTCAACTCCCATAATATGCCCAGAGTTAAAAGTTGGTGACAATTCGGGATCAGAACACTCAACTTCGCTCTCCTAATCAAAAGTCATTCATCCCAGTCACAGGGGCTGGAGAGAGCCATCATCGGAATCTAAGCCATTAGGGAAGTAGTCCAGAAAGTGAGCTGTTTTGAGGGAGGAGTTAGTTAGATAAAGGAAGCCTCAAGAAATGTTGTGCACAAAGTGTGAGGATATGTAACGGTCCAAGAAATGAATCTGTCTACAAAACAGAAACAGACGCACAGACATGGAGATCAGACCTGCGGCTGCCAAGAGGGGATGGGTGTGCACGAGGGATAGACTGGGAGTTTGGGGTTAGCAGATGCAAACTATCATATATAGGATGGATAAACAACTAGGTCCTACTGTATAGCACAGGGAACTATATTCAATATCCTGGAATAAACCATAATGGTAAAGAGTATGAAAAAGAATGTATACAAATATATAACCAAATCACTGTGCTCTACAGTAAAAATTATCACAACACTGCAACCCAACTATATTTCAATAAAATAAAATTTTTTAAATGTTCCAATATGTCAAGAGGAGAAGTACTGGCAGGAATGGTGCTGCAGCTTCAGGGACAGGAGAGGCACGATCAGAGAGGGTCATCCGTCAGCTAAGAAACACAGTTCAGTTCAGTTCAGTTCAGTCACTCAGTCATGTCCAACTCTTTGTGACCCCATGAATTGCAGCACGCCAGGCCTCTCTGTCCATCACCAACTCCCGGAGTTTACCCAAACCCATGTCCATCGAGTCAGTGATGCCATCCAACCATCTCATCCTCTGTCATCCACTGCACAGAAAAAGACCAGAGAAATCAAGCAGGAAGTGAGATGATCTGCTTTATTTCAGAAAGATCTGCCTATGCGAAAATGGGGGGCGTCGTTTTGTTCCCGAGAAGAGAAGGGCAGAAAGAGGAGGAGGAGGACAGAGAAAAGGAAGGAGCAGCATGGCCGGGACCACAGCCTTGAGCTCCAGACGGCAGAGGAACCAGGGAGCTCCAGCTGTCCATTCCAAGTTGTCAGCGTGACTTCCTGCCAAACCGCTACTAAAATCCTCTAATACGCACCAATGCTTTACCTGAAGAGATCTGAGTTCAGGGTGTGGGGGGCGGGGTGGTGCCTGTCTGACTGTGTGTTTGCACGTGCTTGTATGCACTAACCAAGGAAAAGAACTGAGTATCCAGTGATAATGAAGGCAATGCACCCCAGGGACAGCAGATGATCCCTAACACAACAAACTTGGGACCTCCCGGGCAGTCCACTAGTTGAGACGCCACGCTTCCAATGTGAGGGGGTGCAGATCGCACCCCTGGGTAGGGGAACTGGAACTAAGATCCCACGTGTTTTGCGGGGCAGCCACGAAATTAAAAATAAATTTAAAAAATAATATACATGAAATGGCTGTCAGAGTAGATAATGATCACTACTAATGAGTAAATAAATACATTGAATAAAAGACAGAACAGACTCCACCAAAGCAAGAGACGAGAGACAGGGGAGGCCATGATCTGGAAGTCTCAAAAGAGCACTGGACTCCGCTCAGTCCATGAGATGAGAAGTCAAGTTCACGTTCTCCAGAAGCTAAGGGGCCAGGAGACACTCACAGCTAAAATCCAGCGAAATCTGATCGACATGCTGTATACACATGTTCTACAAAAAAATCTGAGTATTAGAGTATGTTAAGATTTTTTATTATTATTTTACAGAATTTCATGAAAAGAACTTAAGAGTGGGAAGACTCATGGACACTGTGATGATGGGATAAGAATGGTCACTTTGATGAGACTACCTCTCTGGTCCAGCAGCAACACCACCACCCTTTTTGTTGTGGTGATTTAATCGCTAAATTGTATCTGACTCATTTGCGACCCCATGGACTGCAGACGGCCAGGCTCCTCTGTCCACAGGATTGCCCAGGTACCACCACTCTATCCCCACTTCCAGACCTTGTAAATTTGCCCAGGAGAGGCTGAAATTAGGCTAATAAAGCACAGTCTACTTGGAATTGCTCAAATGACTGCCTAGCTTTTACTGCCACCTCCTGGCCCCTTCTAGTACGTCCACCTGAACTAGCGATGCTGATAACCACACACACACACACACACACACAAATCTATTACCACATTTAACAATCTCCAGCTAGAAAGAACATCAGATTAAACCAAGATCACACTGCAAATATAAAGCCGTGATACCGAGTGGGTGCCCTTGGACAAGGCAGCTGTACCCTGAGAAGGTCACCCCAGCCAGGCTGCTCCACACCACCCCCATCTGTCAGCTCCCTGAGGACAGATCTGGGTCCAGGGGCAGATGCATATCCACCAAGTTCACAGAGACAGACTCTAATACTCGAACACCAGTGTACCAATGCAGGGTGAGAACCCTCACCTACCCACTCCGGTGTTCTTGCCTGGAGAATCCCAAGGACAGAGGAGGCTGGCAGGCTGCAGTCCACGGGTTCGCAAAGAGTCGGACATGACTGAAGCGACTTAGCGTGCATAGCATGCATGCAAGGTAATTTCGACCTCAGTATTCTCCTAAGAGAGCCACTTTTCTCTCTGGTCAGCCACACCGGAAATATAATCAGGCACTAAGAATTGCTTAGTGAGAAGAAACCAGGGCACGTTTAATGCATCCAGCTCTGAGAGATGGCATCGTCTGCCCACAACTGGAATATTCTGCTGCTGGATGGGACAAAGCGAATCTCTGGAACAGTGGACCATCCCTCCCCAGTCAACTGCTAAATGAGTATTATCAAGACTTGGGATATTTCCCAGGCCAGTTCTGGCCAAACCACCTCCCTCTCTGTTGGCAGAAGGTTTTCACGGGGATGATAAATACTCCAGTGAAGCTCCCATCAGTCCAGCGCTGACCGAGACTCAGATCTCTGCTCCACGGTGCACTGACACCATGCCCTGCTATTTGTAACAGGCTGCACTGTCCTTTTTCCCAAGCTTTTGGAGGCATCATAGTAGTTCCATGTCCTTCCAATAAACAGATGATGATAATTCCCATTTGTTGAATGATTGGAAGTTTACACAGAGTTTGTACGTCCCTTACCACAGCTCCTCCTCTCTAGCACCCTTTGGGGTTCTTTGGGTAAATACTGATTCTCACTTTACAGATAAAGACGCTGAGATTCAAAGATGGTAAGTGGTTTTCCCAAGATCGCAGAGTTAGTGAATGCACATGGAACTAGCAGTAAAGAATCCGCCTGCCAATGCAGGAGATATAAGAGATGTGGGTTCAATCCCTGCGTCGGGAAGGTCCCCTGGAGGAGGAAATGGCACCCCACTCCAATACTCTTGCCTGGAAAATCCCACGGACAGAGGAGCCTGGTGGGCTACAGTCCATGGGGTCGCAAAGAGTCGGACACGACTGAAGGGCACACATGCAGGGCTATGACTAAAACTCACCTCTCTGAACCCCAAGTCAGTCTACCAAGGAAGCCAACTCTTAGCAGTAAACATAAAGGAATTCTGCCTGACCAACAGCCCTATTCCTATATAACAACTAGTTACAGAATGTCAATTATCAGCGACTTATAGTTTTAGGCACTGGGAACACCAGGATGACAAATTTTTTTTTCATGCTACAATGTAGATGAATCTTTTTTGATCTAAGATTTCTACTTTACTTTTTAAAAAATTTTATTGGAGTATTGTTGATGTACAATGCTGTGTTAGTTTCAGGTGTACAGCAAAGTGATTCCGTTCTTCATACACAAATATGCATTCTTTCTCAGATTCTTTTCTCATACAGGTTAAGGACGATGAATTTAAATAAGCTTTCTATTCCATGGAACATATATTCAGTGGTGAGAGACAAGCAAGGAAAAATTCAGATGGTGATTAGCCCCGATCAGAGAATAAAATCGGGTGATGTAAAACACTGACTGGCTATTTCCATTTGGGTCACTAGGGAAGGCCTCTCTGGGAAAGGACATTTAAGCTGAGGTACAAATGACAAGCAGATACACGATGATGAAGGGGAAGAACGTCCTAACCAGAAGGGACGGCGAAGAGCCCAGCATGGTCCCCTGAGATAGACAAGCGGGCGATGTCTGAAAAAGAACAAGAAGCTCAGCGTGGTGGGGAAGAGAGGGCAAACACAGGGCAGCAAGAGGCTGCTCGGGAGGTGGGAAGGAGCCAAGTCACATGGCCTGTGTTAAAGAGGATCAGTCTGATTTTATTCAAGCACAGTGGAAATCTGTCACTCCACTATGGAAAGGCGTCGCTTTTCACGGAAGTCACAGGGTTCTAGGTCTTACACCCCAACATTTCAACGTCTCAATTCTCTCACTATTCCTAGTGCCTGACAATTCAAGTTTCTGATGAACTTCCAGTGCTTTCCATAAGCAGGTAAGAGGTATGTGAAAAGCTTGGAACACAGGTTATCTGGGGAGAAGGAGAAAAGTTGGTTGTGATAAAAGAAGTTTTCATAGATTGAGGTCTGGGGAAGTCATTCTGGCTTGTACAAGTATTAACTTGAATTTTATGCTAACTGAAACAGCCTGTTTGTAGCCTATCAAACATATGTTGCACATCTGCTTTAATTATTAAAGAAAAGGACACACTGACCAGTGGTAAAGAATGTCATGTTAAAAATAAAGACTAGATGCATTCCTTTCCTGGGATGCCAATGCTGGCCCTCCCTCAATGAGCGACCACCTTCCCAGGTGACAAAGCCATACTGACTCACTGTGTGCATGATCTTTCATTTATTTTTTAACCTTGAAGACATGTATCCCTGACTTATTTGACGTTCTTTATTCTGACAAGATATAAAACTGTGTTGAAAACCACACTTCTCTGGGGCAGTTGTTCCAAGTAATCTGAAAGACTGTCTTCTGGGTTATAGTCCTCAGCTTGGCTCAAATAAAACTCTTTGCTATTCCTATTATAGATTGTCTATGGATTATTTTCGGTGGGAATCCTATCTATGAAAACCCGTACTGATAAGTGATGGGTTCATGACCTCCACAGTCAGGTAAGCGGAGCTCCAGGATACCCAGCAAACCCCCCACGAGGCGAGCGCTATCTTTTAGACAAGCCCACTTCAGAAACGCAGGGGGACACTGCCTGACTCCTCACCTCCCCTCCCCGACAACGCATCTTCCCAAGGCCCACGGCCATCCTGCTTTGCCACAGTTCACTGCTCGGAGGGCAGCCTGACAGCTACTTCTTCCAGAACTCTAAGATAAAACCTGTAACTGCTGCCCTATGGCAAAGAGATGTTCAACACCCCCCACCCCAAGAGGAAGGCAGGGGAGGAGAGTCAAGGAAAGAGGATGAGGGGGAGAGGAAGCGAGAAGGAGGGAGGTGTGGGGAGGGGAGGGAAGGGGGGAGGCAGACAGGATACACGCCTTCTACATACAAATGGCACAAAAAAATCACTGCCCTCCACACTCACGCTTAAACACTGCTGACCTGGAAGAAGAAAAAAACCGCCCTCTTCAAAGACCAGTTTGGCAACAGGAGCCAAAACCTTTGACCTAGGAAGTCTCCCTCAGGACCGTCAGGAGGGATGAGCTCAGAAAGGCTTACACAAATATGCTCATGCTCGCAGAAGCTTTATTTGCAAGAGGGCAGAATTTTACACAATGATCCACAACAGAGGATTGGTCAACTCGATTACAGTAAAATCGTAGGAAGGGGTGAGATCAAATTAGCAAAAGTCATACTCAGAGGGCGTAGAATTTAAAAGACTATTTCATCACATGAGGAAAAATTCAGAATATATTCAGTTAAAAAGTACGTTGGAAGGAAAATAGGGCAACACGCAAATCTCTGCAAATAATCTGGATGAGAAACAAAAGAGAAATGGGGAAAGTGGAGGGTAACTGGTAGATTTAACTCTCTGCACTGCTAGCAGACTTACTGGTGACCCTGAAGCTGTTAGAAACGCTTTTCCATAAGATAATGGTCTCAGGAGGGTGCAGAGAAAGATCATCCAGAGAAGTGAGCAAGGTCTCTTTTGGCAAAGACCTTTGGATCTGCAGTTCTGTGAAAACTACCACCAAGTTGCCTGCCTGGGAAGGGCCCAGCAGTCATGACATTTCCTAGTAACCAACCCCTACCTTCCGAGGCCTCCCAGGGCAATTCTTAAGATTCTCAGGCCATTCAACAACAAGCTGCTGTTGTCTAAAAGCAGCACTGCACTCACAAAACGTGACCACAGGCCCCCTCCTAGTCCTCATTCCTTACCATCCACCCACATAAGAAAGGCAGAGATAGCAACGATTCGCAGTCTCACCCCTTTCACAGGAGGACACCTGTATCAGCCCTGGCTGGCAACGCTCACGCACTGGTGAGCGGAGCAGAAACAATACAGGCCTGGAAATCAACAGACCTGGCTGCAACCCCCGGTGACCCTGGAAAGGCCACTGTTTCTCGGAGCGTCCTAATCTGTAGAATTAGTGTTAGACAATCTGTAGGTCTAACTTGGCTCTAAAGTTTCAGAGATCAAAATCTTCCAAATATTTCACCTCCAAAGAAATCCCTGGACCATGGGGAGATGCTGGCCCAATGTACCAGGTGCCTAAGGGGTCTTCGCAAACTCTTCTATTTTACAGTAATTCTCACTGCGCAACACTGAACTCTGCAAGACCAGCTTGAGTGCCTCCTCTATGGGCCTCTTGAGGAAGCCATTCTTTACAACCCTTCTTGTTTAAACATGCATTGGCCTGAGTGTGCAAAGTACCACTTCCATCGGCTCTCTATTCAACTCTGAGTTCTCACACAGGGAAACTGATCATTCCAGTTTGTCCAGGGCTGGGGAGTTTTCCAGGAGGAGATTCTCAGTGCCAAACCCAGGACCGTCCCTGACAAACCAGGTCAGCTGGTCATTCTCTCTTTCAGCACACTCTCTTTTTTAGTTTGCCTCCCCTGCCAAACACCCTCTGCATTCGGCATCAGAACAAAATATATCACTTTTTTGACTTGCACGCACACTGCTGCTCAAACCAAAAACCATCTGCAGATCACCAACAACAGATTCCTTGAGTTGCCTCAAAGACACTTCTGTCCTTAGTTAAAAGTGCCTTCCTTCATCCTGTCCCATTAGGTCCTCTTAATTTGGCAAGATTTTTTACAACCCATAAAACATACACACAGAGGAATTTTTGCAAGTATTCAAGAAAAGCCATTAAGAATAAGAAAAATCTCATTTTAGCACTGAACCATCACCCTCCATTATTTCCCTGCATCATTAATGCTTTGAAGAAGACATCAACTAAAAAGCAAAACATATGGCTGACAACAGAAGAGTCAACAAAAGAATCCATTTGTTCATTGCTGATCCTTTTAACAAATATATACGGAGCACTTATTCTATGACAGGCAAACAGTGATGAAAGAGAGACACAGTCACATGGAGGTCACGATCAATATCCGCTCATCATTAACAGATATTAGCGAAAGGATTTAACAAACATATTAACCAGACAGGCTCTATTCTGGTTACCTATTATAAAAGTTAAAACATTATTTCACCCTTAAGAGCACAAAAAAATATGAGTATTACCAGGATATCCACCTGCTTGTCCCTTCCAAAACACTGCAGATTCAGAGACGATAGACATTGTGTCTTTCCTGTGACCCTTCAGAGCAACTAACAACATTTATGAAACTGACCTGAAACTTTCAAAAAGATTCAAAGACCAAAGGATAAGAATGTCTGAAGCCAGAAGCCAGAAAGGAAACTGTCTTATTGCCCTTAGAATCAGCCAGAATTCAGAAGCACTGGAGTAACTGAGAGCTCACACCCAATCTCAAATGCTGAGAAACCTTAGAACCGGGAACAAAAGAAAACTATGTACCCTGCACTGAGTTTTCAGAAATTCTCTACACATTCAAGATGACACAGGCAATGGCTTCAGACTTATCTTTAAAAACCAGCACATACATCTGTGTAGTGCATCACCCCCAGAGAAGCTGATAGTGGTTGCTTATAATTATCAGCGGGTCCCAGGAGAGTTGGGGAGATGTGTTTAGTTGCAAGGGTGTCGGGTAGAGAGTCTCAGTATATGTGGATTAAAAGGTTGATGGTACCTCACCCACCAGATGCCCAAGGCAGAATTCTAGCCTTCCCCACTGACTCCACCCTGTCTCTCTCACCCTCCACAGCCAACTGTTTAGCAATGCCAGTCAATTCTACCCCATGAATGTCCCAAACTTGCTTTTATACTCATTATCACAGACTGTGAAACTTTCCATCACCTCTTGTCTGCCTGCCTTCACTTCAATCGTGCCTTCCATTAAAATGCACACACGGACATATCACAGGAGCTTCTAACCATGCTGAACTTCTTTCTCTGTCTCCCAAATATGCCCTTCGATCTTTCATCTTCAGATTTCTGGATGTGCTGGTCCCTCTGCCTAGAGCATGCTTCTCCCAATGCTTCTTCCCTCCTCTATTACCTGCTTAATTCCTAATCATCCTACAGGTTTCTTCATAGACATCACTTTCGCTGAGAAGCCCTCCCAGACTCCCCTAGACTGAGCTATGTGGAGCTCTATGCTTCCACAGCACCTCGGACTCCCACTAGCACAGGACCTATCACTCTGAATTGTTAGTATTTTTTTCCTTAATTTTTTAAAACAATTCATTAAACCATGCATTACGCCAGGGTAGGGGCTGAACTTGCCTTGTTCACCCTGACATCCTTGTTGCCTAACCAAAGAAGGTGAGAATCACTTAGCTCATTTGTGAATGAGGAGCGTACAGTTCCTTTGACACAAGGCTCCACCTCCTGGCCATACTCTCTGACCCAAGGTGGGCTGTGACCTGCTTTTGGTCTGTCTCCTACACTAGACCTATCCAGAACACCGATGCGCTGATATCACCATCTTGAGAGGAGGCAGTGTTATATAAGCGAGCTGACACTGGCTTCTGTGTACTGACTCCTAAATGTTTCTTTCTTCACATCGGCTGGGACCCATTAGTTCAAAACCCCACTAGTGCCAAACTCAAATTTTTCTACATCCAATTATTTTAAATATAGCCCAAATAAGCAGACACTTTTGCGACCTACAGTGTGCCTGCTTTGGACACCCTGTGAAACTGCCCCATCCCACGGCTGCCCTTTGGTGCTGACTCAAAGCCTCAGGGCCATGATGTTAAGCCACATCACCTAGACACCCACTCCTCTCTGATTCCACTCTCCCCAGGTTCCCTTGCCCTCCTCCCTTTCTAAATGGGGACCCCCGATATACAGCCTCTGGACCTCCACAATATAGCCCCTCCTACCACGAGGGATTTCCCCTGAGGTCAACATGCCTGAACATCACCCAGATGAAGCTGATATACTGCCACCTCCATGCCATGTCTTTTTCACCTCCTGCCCAAGCCTTTTTCCTTGATCAGCTATGGAACCCCTTGAGTCCCTTACAGGTAGAAATCTGAGGGATTCTGTGCATTTATAATTTCTACATAGTCCCAGTTTGATAACTTTTAATAAGTTATTATTAGATAACTAATAAGCCTTATAACCGTAGCTTTAAATTCATCACCTCATTTAGTCAGTATTGTTTCTAAAACCTCATCTTTGCCTGCAGAGCTCCTTCCCAGAAATTCAGAACAGCCTCCTAGTTTTCATGACCCTGGTCACCCTGGTGACCCTGGTCACAAAACTTACTGGACTTTCTACCCCTGGCTTCTTTTCTCCTGTCTCGGACAATAATTTGGGACTAGCTGTATTAGGCCAATCCATCTTTACGGCCCTGGAACTATACCTTTAGCCACAGATGCTATAAGGAGGTCTTGAATTGAAGCTCTATGAAATTTCTAGTTTCCATCCCTAAGATTCTAATGTTCATAATTTTTGCAGCGGAACTGCCAGGACCATGGCTGCAGACAGACTCAAGGGTCAAGGGCACAAGAGCAAATGGTATTTATGCTCTTGTTCATAGGTCTGTGGACAAGGGAAGAGATTTGTTGGCATGATAAGATCTCGTGTCTTGATTTTGTTTTAAAGTTATTTGTAAGGACACTGAGTGAGCCTGAGATCCTGCTAAGAAATGCTGGAAGGAAATAATTCATCATCCACACTTCTGAAGGCTGAGTACATTTTTTTAGTGAATTTTAACTACCCAAAAATATCCAGAAGTAAGGTCTCACTTCCCACAAATCAAACAGTGAAGTGGATTAGAAATGTTAACACACCTAACCTAATCATTTTTCCCTTAGGGATATCAACCCAAGTTCAGACTAACCATGGAGGACTGTTGGCTACGGAGAATGACCGAGAATCTAAAGAGAATGCCACAGGAGATGGGATAATTAGAGAGGCAAGTATAACTACAGAGGCTTCAAGTGACTGTGGTCTCAGATGACTTATTCTAGGAGTCTGCTGGTGGAGGGGCTTCCATCTACCTATCCTCTAGGCTGCATAAGAAATATTTACAGAACAAGCCACTCTAACCTTTGCATCTTGCTCTGGCTTCAGAGGCATCAACATCTGACAGTTATGTACACAGAAGCGTTTGCTGCTGGGGAAAAGTTCTCAGGTGGTGTCTGTCAGAAAAATAAGCTCCCCACCCCGACTCCCTCAAAACTTGACAACGAACATCTGGCCTCCGTGTTTCAGTAGCCACTCAAAAGTCTTTTTCTTTCCTTTTTCTCATAAGTCTGGGTCCTAAAAGAAAGTGCAGTCCCAAGCAAAGGGGGCTGCCACAAAGAAATCGCCTCAGAAAATGAGAAGAGATCTTTTCCTAACAACAGGAAATCTATTTTATTGTCGTCTCTCCTGTCCCCAACAGGGAGCCTTGGGGAGACGCACAGTTCACAAGGCACCACATTCAGGACAAAGAAGCAATGTTCTCAGCTTCTCACAGCCTCACTCAAAATAGACACACTGATCTAAATGGGAAGGAAATCCAAAAAAGAGGGGGTATGTGTACAGCTGATTCACTTTTCTGTACAATACAAATTAACACAATATTGTACAGTAACTATACTGCAATAAAAATTTTTAAACAGATACAGTGGGACAAGCATACAGGTATGAGATATTCAAAGAGTACATACGTACACACATTCATACAAATACAACGTGAATGCACACACACACACGCATACACTCTCTCATACACTCTCATATACTCTCTCTTCAACTTGTGAGAAAGCAAAGGACCATAACATCATGGAGAAGTTATGTTTAGGAGTGGAGAATGGGCAAGAAAGCACATAGTTGGGAATGACGATTTAGAATAATGAGAATAAAAAGTCATAGAAAGATCGGCTCTTACAGTGTTATCCTAGCTAACCTCACATGCCTGTTTTTAAATGTCTCAGTTTCTTGGCATGTGCATAGTAACTTTCTACTCCATCAGGCTTCTTGAAAAACTATTGCTTTTCCAATAAAAGGTAAAGCATGATTTGAAACTCACCTTTAACCTTTGTGTCTTCTAACTTTTTTCTTCTTATAATGCCTAAGACATCAAGAGACCACAAGCTACAGAGAGCTAGAAGGAGCCGGGGTCAGTTGTAACTCCCTAAAGAAACTACACTTGCCTGGTGGCTCAGATGGTAAAGAATCTGCCTGCAATGCAGGAGACCCAGGTTCGATCCCTGAGTTGGGAAGATCCCCAGGAGAAGGACATAGCAACCCACTCCAGTGAGAAGCTACACCAGCACTGACCTGCCCATCCTTCCATCTCTTGTTCTGTGAGAAAAACAACTGCCTACGTGGCTGTGCTACTGCTGCCGTCAGGTTTCCATTACGTGCAGCCTAACTGGGGTTACGACAGTCAGCAAGAGAGAAGTCTGGGCCAATACTCTGGCCACCTGATGCGAAGAACTGACTTATTGGAAAAGACCCTGATGCTGGGACAGACTGAGGGCAGGAGGAGAAGGGGACAACAGAGGATGAGATGGCTGGATGGCATCGCCGACTCGATGGACATGAGTTTGAGCAAGCTCCGGGAGTTGGTGATGGACAGGGAGGCCTGGAGTGCTGCAGTCCACGGGGTCGCAAGGAGTCAGACACGAATGAGCGACTGAACTGAAGAAAGAGACTCTGTCCCTACCTCTAAGAGCCTCACTCCCAAAAACAAAGGGCCAAGAGTCACCACTCACTCTTCAACATGAAAGGCCAACGAAACAGAGGAGGAAACAGGAACCTGGAGGGAGGAGCAATGCAAAGAGAAGCACTGCCCCCTTCAAACACATCAGTAACATCATCAGTGAATTAAGACACGATACCGTGATCCATGAGAACAGAAGGCTAGGAGAGGCCAACATTTGAAGAACAAAAAGAGCTCATGAAAATTAAAACTGTTATAGCCAAAAATTAAAAAAAAAAAACCAAATAGATGGATTAAGAGGAGAAAGTTGAGAAAATAGCCCAGAAAACAGAGTGGGGGAAAAAAGATGAAAAAAAAAAAAAAAGAAAAAGTATTAGAAAATTAATGGTCCAACAACTGAATGAGAGGCATTACAGAGAGAGCTAAAAAATTAAAATTAAAATATGGAAGTAAGGAAAGCATTAGCAAAATAATTCAAGAATATTAGCCAGAATTAAAGAAAATCAGCTTCTTTTTTTGAAAGAACCTCTGAATATCTAGTTCAAAGGATGAAAATATAACAGTCCCAAGCCAGGACATAGCATTATGAAATTTTACAGCATTCCAGACAAAGAGAGGGTATCCCAAATGGCTTAGTGGGTAAAGAATCCGCCTGCAATGCAGCAGACTCAGGAGACATGGGTTCAATCCCTGGGTCGGGAAGAACCTGGAGGAGGAAATGGCAACCCACTCCAGTATTCTTGCCTGGAGAATCCATGGAGAGGGGAGCCTGGCGGGCTACAGCCCATGGGGTCGCAAAGAGTTGGACACAACTAGGTGACTAAGCACACCTGGACAAAGAGAAGATTTTAAAAGCTCCCAGAGAGGAGGCTCAAAAGTCAAATTTCATACAAAAGATCCAGAAAATGAATGATGTCAGACTCAACTGCAGCACCACAAGCTGGAAAATATCGGGGCAATGTGCTCAGAAAGCTGGGGAGGAAAACAACTTCCAACCATGGGGACCGCACCCCACCTTAAAGAGCACGAAGAGGGCAGAACAGAATCACTTCAGACATGCAGGGAATCCCAACCTGACCTCCCCTGCGTCTTTTTCCAGAAAGGTAACTGGCGGATATACTCTGTCAAAGCTGGGGGAGTAACTAACAGAATACATGTATGCCAGGAAACAAGCCTCCGACACACACAAGAAGCAAAAGGAATCCCAGGATAAGGAAGAAAGGAATTTCCCTGGACAGCAGTTAAGCAGCAGGCCTGGAAATCAACAAACCCAGATGGAGACAGGACAGAAGGCTCCCGGAAAGGCTTAGAGATGCCCAGCATCTATCCTGCTGTGTTCAGGGACTTTCCCATCTTACAAGTCTTTGTCACGGGTGCAGTCTCTAGTCTCCTACTAGAAAAGTAGACTCTGCCAGACATTTGCCTCCCCACACTCCCCTGCACTTCACTTAGGCTCTGCCCTTGAGACAGGGACACTCTGGTGGCATTGCCACTACCAATGGTACCCCAAGGCCAGTGCCGAGGTGGACAGTACGGGGTACAGAGAGTGGTGCCAACAGCGGCTGTGCTGAGGGCAATGGTACCCTCACAGATGAGCTCTGTGGCATAACCTGGGCTTGGATTCCTGGCTGCCTGCCCCGAATTCAGGTGTCCAGCCCTCTCTGTGATTCTGTGAACTACCTACCCATTTTCCTTTGAAGGCATTTGATTTTCTGCATCAATCATCCAAAGGTGGTTTTTTGCTACTTCCAAGGAAGAAACTGACTGATTAAGAAGCAGATACTAGAGGAGCTAGAGATACCACACCCTTGGGGAAAGCTAGGAAATCTTGATTATTCGGATTCCTTGAGGCTTAAGGCAGTAAAAGTCCAGCTAGTGACAATCAGTGAGACTCTGGAAGTTCCACGCACCATGTTGACACGGCTAATCAAATCATAATTGTGTGTAATGACCTAGAAAGAAGCAGCTATTGAAAGCAAGGCTCTGAGCGACCAAGGGGACACTTCCACGGAAAACTGCTGTGGTGGAAACCATGCTATCCTAATCAGATCCTCCTCCAGGAAGGAAGGGCTTATTATCCCAGTCGACAGAAACGTGACCAGAAAAACTTGGGGACTGCCTCCTCGAGAAAGCTGCCTCATCCAAGGTCACACCCCTTTCTGACATAGCCCACATTCAGTGACTAAAGGACAGGTGGACCTAAAGGCTTGTCTCCTTCATTTCATTTAGGACAACTCTTCAGGATACACTGGGGTCACAAAGAGGTGGACATGACTGAGCGACTGAACTGAACTTTACAAGAAAACTACATGTCAGTATCTCTCATGAACATACATGCAAAAATTCTCAACAAAATATTAGCAAATCAATCCATCAATATAGAAAAACAATTATACACCATGAAAAATGAGATTTATCCAAGTATGCAAGACTGATTCAACATCTGAAAATCAGTTAATGCAATCCATCACATCAACAAGCTAGAGAAGAAAAAACTGGTAATATCAACATATGCAAGAAAGAGGCATTTGACAAAATCCAACACCCATTCATGACAAAAAAAACTCTCAGCAAACTAGGAATAGAAAAGAACTTCCTCAACTTAGTAAAAAAGCATCTACAAAAAACCTACAGCTAACATAATACTTAATGGCAAGAAAATAGAAGCTTTCTAGTTTGAGACTGAATTAAAAACATCATACTTGGTGGTGAAAATCAGGAAGAAGGCAAGGCTGCCCCTTCTCACCATTCCTTTTCCATATAATATTGGAAGTCCTATATATTTTCGGAAGGAAGAAATTACTTTTGCTTAAAGATGACATGATTGTCAAAGTAGAAAATCCCAGAGAAACAATTACAACAACAAAAAAATCTCCTGGAATAAGAGACTGTAGCAAGGTTGCAGAAGACAAGGTTAATATATTAAAGTCAATCACTTTCCTATTTACCAACAATAAACAAATAGAATTTGAAATAAAAAACATGGCACTATTTACATTAATACCAAAAATATTTAGGTATAGATATGAGAAAATATATGCAAGTTATATATGAGGAAAACTATAAAAGTCTGATAAAGAAATTGAAGAAAAACTAAATAAATAGCCAGCTCGTGGATAGAAAAGCTCACGATATCAAGATATTAATTCTTCCATACTCCATCAATAGATTCAATGCAATCCAAATAAAAATCCTAGCAAGTTATTTTCTGGATATCAACAAACTGATTCTAAAATTTATATGCAGAGGCAAAAGACCCAGAATAATCTACCTGCATTGGAAGAAAAGATGACAGGTGAAGGCCTGAACCTACCTGACTTACTTTCAAGACTTACTTTACTTTCAAGACTTACTTTAAAGCTACATTAATCAAGACAGTGTGATACTGGTGAAAGAATGAACAAAAAGATCAATGGAACCGAGTAGAGAGCCCAGAAATAGACTCATCAATATCAATACAGTCAATCGATCTTTGACAGAGGAGCAAAGACAATATAATGGGGCAAAGACAGTGTTTTTAACAAATGGTGCTGGAAGAAATTCATGTCTAATTTCTTACACCTCCACAAAAATTAACTTGAAATAGCTCATAGACCTAAACATAAAACACACAACTGTAAAACTCTTAGATGATAACACAGGAGAAAGCCTAGGTGACCTCCTAGGCTTGGTGGTGACTTTTTAAGATCTAACACCAAATGCAAGATCCATGAAGGAAATAACTGATAAGCTAGACTTGATAAAAATTAAAACTTTTGCTCTGTTAAAGACACGGTCAAGAAAATGAGAAGATAAGCCACAGACTGGGAGAAAATATTTGAAAAGAGATGTCTGGTAAAGCATCGGCCTCTAAAATATACAAAGAACCATTAAAACTCAACAGTTAAAAAAGGAACAATCCAATTTAAAAATGGGCAAAGACCTGAACAGACAGCTCACCGAAGAAGATATGCAGATAGCAAATAAGCATACAAGATGTTCTACATCATATGTTATTAGAGAACTGCAAATTAAAGCAACAATGAGATAGTGCTACACAGCTATTAGAATGGCCACAATCCAAAATGCTGACACCACCAGATACTGACACCACCAGATACCGACATCACCAGATACCGACACCACCGAATACCGACACCACCAACTACTGACACCACCAGATACCGACACCACCAGATACCGACACCACCAACTACCGACACCACCAGATACCGACACCACCAGATACCGACACCACCAACTACTGATACCACCAACTACTGACACCACCAACTACTGACACCACCAGATACCGACACCACCAGATACCGACACCACCAGATACTGACACCACCAACTACTGACACCACCAGATACCGACACCACCAGATACCGACACCACCAGATACCGACACCACCAACTACTGACACCACCAGATACCGACACCACCAGATACCGACACTACCAACTACTGACACCACCAGATACTGACACCACCAGATACTGACACCACCAACTACTGACACCACCAGATACCGACACCACCAGATACCGACACCACCAGATACTGACACCACCAACTACTGACACCACCAGATACCGACACCACCAGATACCGACACCACCAGATACTGACACCACCAGATACCGACACCACCAGATACCGACACCACCAGATACTGACACCACCAACTACTGACACCACCAGATACCGACACCACCAGATACCGACACCACCAGATACTGACACCACCAGATACCGACACCACCAGATACTGACACCACCAACTACTGACACCACCAGATACCGACACCACCAGATACCGACACCACCAACTACCGACACCACCGAATACTGACACCACCAACTACTGACACCACCAGATACCGACACCACCAGATACCGACACCACCAGATACTGACACCACCAGATACTGACACCACCAACTACTGGCACCACCAACTACTGACACCACCAGATACTGACACCACCAACTACTGACACCACCAACTACTGACACCACCAGATACTGACACCACCAGATACTGACACCACCAACTACTGACACCACCAACTACCGACACCACCGAATACCGACACCACCAAATACTGACACCACCAGATACTGACACCACCAACTACTGACACCACCAGATACTGACACCACCAACTACTGACACCACCAGATACTGACACCGCCAGATACTGACACCACCAACTACTGACACCACCAGATACCGACACTACCAGATACCGACACCACCAACTACTGACACCACCAGATACTGACACCACCAGATACTGACAACACCAAATACTGACACCACCAAATACTGACAAGTATGTGGAACAGGCTCTCATGCATTGCTGGTAAGAACACAAAATGATGCAACCACTTTGGAAAACTAAAAAAGAAGAAAAAAATAGCCAGTTTGGAGAAAAACAGCCAGTCTGTCAGTTTCTTACAAAAATAAACATATTCTTACCATAAAATCAAGCCATTGTGGTTATTTATTGGTATTTACTCAAAGGACTTGAAAACTTATGGCCCCATAAAAACCTGCACATGGATGTTTGTAGCGAATTTATTCATACCCGTGAAGCTTAGAATCAACTGAGACATACTTCAGTAGGCGACCAGATAAACACTGGTACATCCAGATAATGTAATATTATTCAGCACTAAAATTAAATGAGCTATCAAACCATAAAAAGACACGGAGGAGCCCTGAGTTGCATATTACTAAGTGAGCGATATCAACCTGAAAAAGCTACATACTGTATGATTCCAACTACACAACATTCTGGGCAAGGTAAAAGTATGGAGACAGTGAAAAGGTCAGTGGTTGCCGGGGATTAAAGGGGAGGGAGCAATGAAACAGCACCAGGGAGTGTCGGGGCTGTGAAACCGCTCCGCCTGTATCAGCGGTGGACACACGTCATCACACATCTGGCACAGCCCGCAGACCGTGTAACAGAGTCAGTTCTAATACACAGAGGGACTTGGGTGATGGTGTGTCGCTGTATGCTCATCACCCGTAACGTGCTCATCCCTGGTGGGAATAGTGATACTGCCAGAGGCTGTGCACGCGGGGGTCAGGGGACATATGGGAAATCCCTGTACTGAGCTCTCAGTTTTCCTCTAACCCTAAAATGGCCCTAAGAATAAAATCTATTTTTTTATTTAAAAAAAAAAAAAAAGGAATGATAAACCCCAAGATTAGGTTACTTTGTGGAGGGGGTGAAAAGTGATGGAATTGTGGGTACAAACTAAGGGCTTCTAGGATTCTGGTTAGTTCTTCAGTTGAGTGGTAGGTGCCCAAATGGATCACTGATGACTTCTCTTAGTCACTGGATTTACCACCCTTAGTGTTGACCTTAAGAGTACTAGCTGTCTGAGACAGCAGCTTTTCCTTACTGTTTAAGCCCCATTTCGAGTTTTTCTATCCAGTTTTCATAGTTAAAATCATCCAAATGGATAATCTCCTAATTTGGATGCAGTACAACTGGGATCTGATTTAGCATAAGCCATCATTTAATCCTATTTTGTCTGCCTAAGTGTATCATTAAAGCCTTAGATTATTAGTTACTTCCAACTATAAAAAAAAAAGATTTTCTTTGGGAAGAAGAGACTCTCATTAAAACAACTCAGCATTCTCCTAATCCTGAAAGGCATTTTCCTTGAAAACACTCTGATTAAGCCTATGTGATAACAAGGGCAATCAAGACTTCTCTTCAAAAAAAATCTATAAATCACCAAATAGATAAGGAGTCAGGCCATTACTCTTGCCCTCGGCAGAGAGCAGCTTAATCTGACCGGAAGATCACCCATTTCCCATCGGAGCCCCAGGCTGGAGGTCAGACCACACAGCTGAATTCAGCCACCACGGAAGCTCTTGAAAGGAGCACAAACAAAGAAACGGGAGATTTTGTTCAGAAAGGAGCATGTTCTCTGCTGTTTTTGCCAGAGGAATAAAGAACAGTGGCATATCCACAGAGAAGTCTTACACTGGAGACTTAATAGGGTGTCCTGCTGAGGAAATAAGACCTCCACCCCACCTACGTGCAGCTATAAAGAAATGGGTGCTGTGCTTAGTCACTCAGTCATTTCCAACTCTTTGCGACCCCATGGACTGTAGCCTGCCAGGCTCCTCTGTCCATGGGGGTTCTCCAGGCAAGAATACTGGAATGGGTTGCCATGCCCTCCTCCAAAAGAAATGGGTAGATAAGAAGTAAGGGCCAACAGAAGGGCCTACATGAGCACGTACCATTAATTCTATCTACCAGCCATGTTATGGTTTCACTTAACCTTCCAAACAATCCTGCAAATGTGAGTCTGCTCACTGAACAGGTAAAGATGCAGGGAGCTGCAGCAAACTGCCAAAGGCTGCCCCCTAGTGGCTGATAGAACGAAGGTTCAAACCTATAGCTGACTGTGAATGGATAAAGAAAATGTGGTGTATATATATTTTATACAAATATATACACACATACATATCTACATACACACACACACACACACACACACACACACAGTGGAATATCACTCAGCCATAAAAAAGAACGAAATATTGCCATTTGCAGCAACATGGATGGACTTAAGAGATTACCATGCTAAGTGAAGTAAGCCTGAGAAAGACAAATATCATGATATCACCTGTGTGAAGTTCAAGTCGCTCAGTCATGTCCGACTCTTTGTGACCCCATGGACTATACAGTCCCTGGAATTCTCCAGGCCAGAATACTGGAGTGGGTAGTCTTTCCCTTCTCCAGGGGATCTTCCCAACCCAGGGGTCGAACCCAGGTCTCCCACATTGCAGGCAGATGGGAAGCTGAGCCAGCTGAGCCACATGGGAAGCTGAGCCACATGGGAAGCCCAAGAATACTGGAGTGGGTAGCCTATCCCTTCTCCAGGAGATCTTCCTGACCCAGGAATTGGACCAGGGTCTCCTGCATTGCAGGCAGATTCTTTACCAGCTGAGCCACATGGGAAGCCCAAGAATACTGGAGTGGGTAGCCTATCCCTTCTCCAGGGGATCTGCCTGACCCAAGAATTGGACCAGGGTCTCCTGTATTGCAGGCGGATTCTTTGCCAACTGACCTATCAGGGAAGCCCAGTATCACCTATATGTGGAGTCTAAAAAATGATGCCAATGAACGTTTTACAAAATAGGAATACACTCACAGACATAGAAAACAAAGTTAGAGTTGCCAAAGGGAAAACTGGGGGAGGGATAAGTTAGCGGTTTGGGATTAACAGACACACACTAGTACACATAAAATAGATGATTAACAAGGATCTACTGGGAACTATACCCAATATTTGTAATAACCTATAAGTGAAAAGAATCTGAAAAAGAATTGATATACATACACACACGTGTGTGTGAGTGTACATATACACATATGGGCTTCCCTGGTGGCTCAATCAGTAAAGAATCTGCCTGCAATGCAGGAGACCTGGGTTTGATTCCTGGGTCAGGAAGATCCCCTGGAGAAGAGGATGGCAACCTACTCCAGTATTCTTGCCTGGGGAATCCCCACGGACAGAGGAGCCTGGCGGACTGCCGTCCATGGGGTCACAAAGAGTCAGACACGACTGAGTAACTAAGCACACAGCACGCGTGCTCATGCGCGTGCACACACAGACACACATATGTACAACCAAATCACTTTGCTATACACCTGAAATGAATACAACATTGTAAATCAACTGCACTTCAATCTGAAAATAAAACCTATATTTGTCTGACTCTACAGATAAAATCAATATTTGTCTATACTCTGCTTTACATCATACACAAAAACAAGGATGACTGCAGAACGCGGTCTTATGGCACCCGCTCTTAGCAGGGACTCCTGTCACGTGCAATGCTGGCCACACCAGGAAGATGCAGAGACAGCTGAGCTTAGCAGGAATACCACAGGAAGAGGGGCTGCTACCATCCTTAGCTCCCAGCCCACAAAGCCTGGCCCTCTCCCCTGTCAGCCACTTCACGCATGCGTCATCTTGGCCACAAGAGGAGCACAGTTAAAAAATACAGGGTTTGCTGAAGGCAACCACAGCCCTGTCTGCTCCCTGACCAGCTTCACCGTGAAGCTCGCTCCTGATGCTTGTTCTACCGCCGGAGATCTCTACAATTACCTAAGGTCCAGCTGGAGACAGCCCTCAGGAGGGAGGCACTGCTGTAGATGGCGTGCATGTACATAAGATGAACCATCAGCTCTGCCAGCCACCAGTAGAAGAGGAGACGGCCCAGCCCCAGGAGAAGGATGGAAAGGCTGGCCTTCGGCGAGGTCTGCTCCTGCTGCTGCATCTAAAGTGGAAACGAAAGAAGTCATTGGACAGCGCCACCGTTTTTAAAACCTTTCAGAGTCCCCCAGACAACGTTTTTTATAACTTTTCATTATCGCTGTTATCTCCGAATGGAGGGCTGGTTTAGGTTGCCTTGGGAACACTCAGTGCTCTTGGGTGAAAAAGATCATGTCTGAAAAATCTCATATGATATCACATATACGTGGGATCTTAAAAAATGATACCAATGAACTTATTTAGAAAACAGAAACAGAATCACAGACATAGAAAACAAGCTTATGGTTACCAAAGGGGAACAGGGGAGGGATAAATTAAGAGTTTGGGATTAACAGACACACACTACTATATATAAAATAGATAACAGACAAGGACCTACTGTATAGCACAGAAAACTATATTAAATACCTTGTAATAACCTATAATGGAAAAGAATCTAAAAAAGAGTAAACAAACAGACAGCTAATGGTAAAGAACCCGCTTGCCAGTATAGGAGACATAGAGACGTGGGTTTGATCCCTGGAGGGAGGAAGATCCCCTGGAGGAGGGAATGGCAACCCACTCCAGTATTCATGCCTGGAGAATCCCATGGACAGAAGAGCCTGGAGGGCTACAGTCCATGGGGTCGCAAAGAGTTGGACTTAACTGAAGCGACTGAGCACATATAACTGAATCATTTTGCTGTATACCTGAAACAACTGCCAACACTGTAAATCAAATTGTATTTCAATTAAAGTTTTTTAAAAGTCACATCCTAGTTAGAATACTCTGTCCCAGAGTAAGAATATAGCTTGTGGGGGCCACAAGCTAGCCCAATGCCAAGAACCAAGAAGGGGTTCTGCACCCTTCACCTCAGCAGCAGCCCTGCAAAAACCCAGGGCAGAGGGCAATTCCTGATGTCTCCTAGACAAACAGACAAAAACAACAGAGAAACTTCCCTGGTAGTTTAGTGGTTAAGACTCTGTACTCCCAGTGCCAGGGGCCCTGGTCTGATCCACGGTCTGGAAACTAGATCCTGTATGCTGCAATGGAGGCCCGGTGCAATCAAAACACAAGCCAAAGCAAACAACCAAAAAACCAACAGAGCATACATAAGTTTTCTGGATGTTACAATGACCTGATTTTATTAGGCTGAAGGCTGCCTTGAAATGCAGAGGGGAAATGGATGCCTTAATTTCAAACTTGTAGCTGCACACATTGGCAGGCAGAGGATATGGACTCGATTCAGCCTTTGACAAGTAGGGCTCCAGACACCACAAAAACAAGGGCCACCTGGCCCTGGGGAAAGTGATCCAGGCATGATCACTCTGACTTCTCTGACTTCTAACCATCAGGGCACACTGGGTCCCACTGCAGCCAGGAGGGGCTGCAGGCACAGCCCTGAGAGGTGATGGGTGACCTACACTTCAAGGAATGCATTTTTCATTCTTGAGCATATATTCTACCACAGTCTCAAACTGTCCTCTTCCAGCAAGAAGCCAGACCAAGAAATTCGGGCTGGCACAGTGAAACTGCAGTCACCTGCATGGATGGCTTGCGCCCTTTTGTCATCTGCTGGGTTAGCCACACCCAGGAAAGCTGTCAGCTTAACTTTTTTTAACGTAAGCTTGATCACATTACAGGAATGTCCTTTTTCCTTTCGTTTTCTTCTGTTCATCTGAGAAAGATAATGTGTTAGGAAACGAAAGTATTAATAACTGCTTGGAAAGATCCATGCCACCAGGATTACCAGGGCAAGTGCTGGCTGGTGAGCTTATCCGGGAAGCTAGGCTTCGGTTTGCAGTCTGGCATGGATCACAGCGCACTGTGATTACAGCCTCAGCCAATGTGACACCCCCCTTTTCCTTCTCCAGGAATAACTGAGGGTAGTTTTCATCTGAGTCCTTATCTCAAGTGTGCCTGCTCTTCGAGACCCTACGAAGTCTATAGCAGAGCATCAACGAGCCAGAGGACGGCAAAATCCTCAGGTGACAGACCCCCGACTTGCCTGATCCCTCATGTCTGCATTACTTGAGAAGAAAAAGGAAGTCACGCAAAAGTCCAACCGTAGGGGCTTGGGACTTGGTCATATGCATGAGTGCACCTCAACCATACGTAGTCACAAAAAAACTTATTTTTTGATACCAATCTGCATAAATCATGAAAGACTGGAGAGAGAGAGAGACATCACTGGCAGCAGTGATGGTAATCTTTGGATGGTAAGGTCTTCAGTTATTTTAAACTGTTACCATTTTTGTAACTAGGGGGAAAGTAATGCAAGTTTACAATACTGTGAAGACGCTGGTCCTCCCTGCTAGAGAGACAAGCGCTCTGTCTCTGCACCCTTCTTGTAAAAAATGCCAAAGTCTCAGGACCTCCTCTGGGGAGCCCAGCATCCTCGACAGGGAGGCCTGCCCCTCTCTCTCTTCTATACCAGCCCCCTCTTTATTTCTCCTTAACTGTCCCACTTTGGGGCTTTCCTGGCAACTCAGTGGTAAAGAACCTGCTTGTCAATTCAGGAGACTAGGGTCGGGAAGGTCCCCTGCAGAAGGAAGTAACAACCTGCTCCAGTACTCTTGCCTGGAAAAATCCATGGAAAGAGCAGCCTGGTGGGCTACAGTCCACGGGACTGCCAAGAGTCGGGCACAACTTAGTGACAAAACAACGACCTTCCCACCTCACTCAGAGATTTTCTTAGCTATACGCTAAGTTCCCCTTTGTTCATAATCAATCCTTTTCCAGCTCATAATTCAAAAAGACACATACACCCCAATGTTCGTTGCAGCACTATTTACAATAGCCAGGACATGGAAGCAACCTAAATGTCCATCAACAGATAAATGGATAAAAAAGACATGGTACATATAGCACACAATGGAATATTATCCAGCCATAAAAAAGAACAAAATTGGGTCCTTTGAAGGGACACAGATGGACCTAGAGGCTGTCACACAGAGTGAAGTAAGAAAGAGAAAAACAAATACTGTCTAATAAAGCAAACTCATTTTGACTTAATGAGTATCAACAGACAAAGAAATGATGGCGAACAGAGTGTCCATCCGTCTATGGCGGCTAGAACAGTTCACACCAAGGCAATCGGCAGAGCCAAGATACGAGAAGCACCTAACTCCACTCCAGGCCAATGGGCAGGGCCTTTCTTGGTGCCAGACTTTTGGAGGAAAGCAGGTGTCCTGATTGAACGTTATAACAAGTCACAAGCAGAACTAACCAAAGACGATCTTTGCACAACTGTCTCCAGCTTCTAAATAAGCAATGGTGAACATGACCTGCAGGCCCATGAGCAGACAGCTAGCCCCCAGCTCAGGGCCCGAGGACCAGACCGGCACCCATGGTCTCGGGGCATCACTGGGTGTGCAGCCCCGTCCCCGGGAGCAGAGAAGAGACAGGAGGAGAGTCTCTGCCGGATCAGGACAAAGGGCCACGCCAGGCGACTGGGAAGGTAAGTCTGGCCAATCGCCTGCAGCTTAGGCAACCACATGCCATGGGCAGTCCAGCGGCCCTCCTTTCCCTCCACAAACCAGGCACCATCTAAAGGACCCGAAGATCTGTAATTAGGAAGAAACACGAGGTGTGTTGTGTGTCTGACTGGCTTCCCGGTAATGACTTACCTACCTTCTCCAGGGCCCAACTTCCTCCCCAGGCTGAAAAAGGCATAATTATGTGGCACCCCTGGACCAGAAGGGCTGGACTTTTCTCTGTAGTGCTCCCTTTTTGATGCTGGATGCCTCCTGCAGAGTATTGGAAATATCTATTCCTTAATTGCACAAGCAAACGGAGCAGAAGGAAAACAACCCAATTTTTCACTCTGTTTTTACTTTAAAAAGAATGGATATGAGTTTTTCTTTAGAGTCATGTCATTAGTACAATCCCTGTATACCTTCCATTAAGTTGACTTCCTTTTATTTAAAAAACTGTATCTGTCCCTTGTCGATCCTGCAGGAAGAAAAGACACAGCGCACTCAGCTCACCCAATGGGCAGGGCTGCTCATTATTCAACCTCGGCATGCAAAGCATTTTGCCGGAGATGTTTTAAACCGAGGGCAGTGCCAACCTTAAGACCACTGGAAACTGCCGCCAACAGGAGTTTTTAGTGACGGCTCCATGAAAAAAAACACACATTAACTCATCTGCAGAGCGCACTGTAAAACACATTTTATTTTAAAACCTCATTTCATGCAAATTGCATAAAAAGGAATATCAAAGCCTTTCAGAGATATTCTAATGATTCAAGGTGACAGTTCTCAAAGCTGAAAGGTTCTTTCACACACGAATAACCCCAATATTGGAGGGCACCAAAGAGAAGCCTTCCCCAGACACAACTGTTCAACCGAGTCACCTCTGCTCCAGCCTCTGCACCTGGCTCCAGGGCGCTGTGGCCCAAGTCTTGTTCCTTTATAAGGAGGGCGTTTCCCTCCAGCCCAGGCCATACCCCTTCCCCAGTAAATGATTCCCTAGTCCCTCCCTGCATCCAGACCAAGGCAGGTGATACCCACTGGTTTCTGCCAGAACAGCGAATGCGGCCTGAAGTTGGGATAGCAGCCACAGGACTGGGACCTGGCCTGGCCAGCTTGAGTGTCCAGACCCGCACGTCCACCACGTCACACCGCATCCTCACTCTAATTCCCATGAGGGTCACTGAGCTGGCAACAAGGCTCCAGTCTTTATTCCCCCCACCCCAACATGCACTCCATCAGCCTCTCTTTGCCTGCATGTTACTGTCTGTGAAGTGGGAATAACACAAGTGTCTTACTCCTCGGGGCTGTTGCTAGGATGAAATGTGTTAGAACATGGAAAGCCTGGTTAGGGGTGAGGGCTCAGTGAATAGTCCTCCTCACAGGGAGCATCACTGCAGGTGCCTTCTAGAGCCTACCCCAAACCCTGAGTGGTCTGACTGGGACAGTGACTGCCAGCCCTGGTTGCTCAGGGACTGGGCCCACCCCTGTGGCCACTGCCTGCATCGATCTTCCGCTGACCTCCTCTGAGGCCTGGGATGGCCCCTGCCCAGAATCATGCCCAGAATGGCCCCTGCTGCTGCCCTCACCTACCAGCCTGGGCCCTCAGGGCCTTGGGTCTGGCATAAACTGATGTTAGTTTTCACCCGTGGGAGCCTCCCCAGGAGAAGCCTGAAACTGGCCCCTGGTTCCCAGAGGACAAGGAGAGACCAAGAAATACGCGGGCAGCTCGGACTGGCAGTGCAGGATTAATAACCCAGGGAGCAGACAGGCAGGCCTCATCACGGGCGCTGCAACACCAGCAGATCTCTGCATCTGCCGGCAGAATTTTAAAGTTTAAACAGAGGCCTTTACTGGGTTTAGTCATGTAGGCAGTTCAGATGGTCTCAACGACACCTTCCTCTTTCGAGGTCAAAGCTACGGACGGCCCAGAAATGGCTCCCAGCCTGAGAATGGTGGGCGGAAAGTACATTCCGAGGGCAGGGGAGGGGTGAGGTCCCCCTCCCCTGGATCTGATTGCCCAGGTCCAGACTGTGGGTCAACCAGTGACCACAGCCTTTCAGTGACCTCCTCCAACAACATACTCCAGAAATGACACTCAGTTTTGGATAACAGTAACGACAATAGGGTGTACAACACGTCAAGCCACGTTACTAGATGAAATCATTTAGTCCTTACAACAATCCTATCCAGGAGGTATTATTATTTTTTCCATTATACTGATAAAAGGAAATGCAGTCACAAATAAGGTGAGTAACTGACCAAATGCTCTCAAGCCAAAACAGAGCAGGGATTCAAACCCTGTAACTAAAGGGCTGGGCTCAGGAGTTTTGCTCTTAACTATCAACCATGTTCCCTATTTAAGCACTGTCTTCCCCTTGGGGCTTCCCTGAGAGCCCAGTTGGTAAAGAATCCGCCTGCAATGCAGGAGACCCGATTCAGTTCCTGGGTTGGGAAGATCCATTGGAGAAGGGAAAGGCTACCCACTCCAGTATTCTTGGGCTTCCCATGTGCCTCAGCTGGTAAAGAATCTGCCTGCAATGCGGGAGATCTGGGTTCAGTCCCTGGGTTGGGAAGATCTGCTGGAGAAGAGAAAGGCTACCCACTCTGGTATTCTGTCCTGGAGAACTGCACGGACTGTATAGTCCATGGGGGTCGCAAAGAGTCGGACATGACTGAGCGACTTTCACTTTCACTTTCTTCCCCTTGGGGCAGGAGCGCAGCCCTCAGCAGGGAAAGTCCCCCTGCCCCGTGCCCCTGACACACACTCCAGCTCCTCACTGCACGGGTCAGCCTGCTCAGAGTAGGACGGGGTGGCCCCAGCCTCCAAGCTCAGCAAATAACAGCATTTCCTGCCTTTCCCTAGACCTCCCCCTACGCTGTCCCCCACCTCACCCCTGGTTCAGCATCTGAGTTCCACAGACCCCTGGGAGACACACAAACGGGGCCCATATTTCTGAAGGTTCACATGCCATCAGAGACAGCCTTTGAGTTAACACTGGGGCTTGTGGACAGGCACACTTTTCCCTGTTGGTGACTGGTGCGCCCACATTTCACATGCATGCACTACAGAGGCACCTCTTCTATGCTGGCTTCACCTTGGGTATGTAAATTTACACACTAAAGGAAAAAAAAAAAAAAAAAAAGACTGAGTGAAAGAGGTCTCCGCGGGTGGACCTGAGGCTCTCGGTTTAACCACTGTGGTTTGCCGGGCTGGGTGGGTTTCCACAGCGAGGCTCTGCTGCCCCCTGGTGGCCAGTCTCCTCCTGTCCTTCAGGGCCGGGGCGTGCTGGCCTGCGAGACTAAGGACCAAAATTTCAACTCTACCGTTTCCTGTGACATTTACTCAATCACGCGAGCACTGGTTGGGAGCAAACCTTGCTTACAAGCTCTGCCGGCCAGCTTTCTTCCATCCCCTCCCAGCCTTTCCCCTCCCAGCGTCTCTGAAGGAATCCTTTCACTCTGTGAGGTCGGCTCCTCAGTAGTTTAACTGCTCTCCTTATAGACCCGATTTTGCTCATAGAAGTTGAGTGCCCATAAACACCCCCAGCAACCACAGAAGTCACTTGCCTTTTTATTGCCCTGTACCTTATTAAACATCTTGCCATTGCTAAGCTGACTTTTCTAGGAATCCTCCCAGATTACAGAGAAAGGCTTCAATTTGCCTCTTTGAGTTTCTGCTTTCGGCAACTGCTACCATTTTGAAAGGGGTAAAAAAAGAGACATAATAGACCTAGGTGCAGCCCAGAGTCTCCATACCTGAGCCCCTACTGGCAGAAACTCGAGAGAATGAGAGCCTGGGGCTAAGGATTCAGGTGAGCGATGCTCTCAGAGCTTGCCTCTCTATGACAGATTCGGGAGCCTGCAACCCGCCTCTCATATTCCCTCAAGACTCTACAGGGTACAGTCAGAAAGGGGAGATAAGAACTAAAGAGAATGGTGATGTGCCAAACAGGGAAGTACAGATCCCACAGGGATAAGCTCCTTAATGGATAAGAGGCGGTTTGGAAAATAATTTGTTTCCTCTTAATGGGTTTAGTCTATGTTTCTCTGAGAATTATTATCTGTCTTCAAGAGAAGGGTGGGGGTGTGCTGTGGATATTTAGTACAAAAGCTACTGGCTGCAATGTTAAAATTTAAAACTCTAAGTTGGAAGATCAGCTGCCATCACTAAGCCACCTTTGGCTTTTACATAACAACTTTAACCATGATTTTCAAACACGGATTTTAAATTCCTTGATGGCAAAAAAATGCTCCCAGGTTACCCAAATTGAAGTACGAGAAACCATATGCTAAACATATCAATACATTCACCTAGAATATCAATTTCACTTAAACATTTGCAGACGGGAAAAAAGTTTAATGATTTAACTGGCAATTTTTAAACATTAAGCTATTGTTATAATGCAGAAATATAATGTTTTGAATACCATGTGAAATTTTTAAGCCAAAATAAGGGATTTCTAAGCACCCTCCTATTTGTGCAGGAGGCACCTTTCGGGGTGCCCTCCAGAAATGTGACAAACTGCTGCTGCCCCAGCTCTTCATCATTCCAGGCCCCCCATGTGGGCACATGTGTATACATGTGTGTGCCTGCACATGTGTGCACTGTGTGTGCATACGTGTTATTATTCTCACCTCCATGAGGATTCTTTTGCTGGGGAGGGGGCAGGAATATTCTTGGAGAAACCCTGTTTTTAGGCATCACTGATTACTCACACTTGGGGTGGATTAACCTAGTACACATCTTCCATCAGGCTGGCTATGGAATGAGGGAAGGAATCCAAAGTAGGAGGGGAAATGAGGTGGGAATGATGAAGGCAGCTTGCTGTGAGCCTCAGACAAGACTGCTGTCCAGGAGGCAGGCAAGGTCCTGGGCAGAAACAGCCAGCCAGCCCTAAAGACACACCACTGTACTGCCTTCAAACCCTCTTCAACCCCACTCTCATCCCACCCAGGTCCGCCTGAACTATCCCCCAGCCACAGAAGAGCTATTTCATAAGCAGTTTGTGAAAATAAAAGGGCACCAACTGCTTGCCAACCAACAGCTTAGTCAGTGTCTCCTTCCATTTTCCAGTAAAACCGTGAAAACCCAGTTTTCTTTCTCTGGGACTGGCCTTCCTGGGATGCCCACCCCCAAGTTCCTGGTTGTGCCCAGTTATTATTTCTGGCTGCCACAGTCCACTGGGAATCTGGGTGGGGGACTCCTACAGCCAACATGCACAGGAGACACCGTGACCTTCATTCTGAAGGCTTATTTCCCCAAAGTATTTCACTTCTTATCAGAGTTAACGACAATAATGTGTGTTGTACATTTGTAGGCAACCAAGTATGGGCTTCCTGGTGGCTCGGTGGTAAAGAATCCACCTGCCAATGCAGGAGGCGTGGGTTTGATCCCTGGGTCAGGAAGATCCCCTGGAGAAGGAATTGACAACCCACTCCAGTATTCTTGCCTGGAGAACCCCATGGACAGAGGAGCCTGGCGGGCTACCGTCCATGGGGTCACAAAGAGTCAGACACGATTGAGCAACTGAACAACAACAGTGTGAAAAGACTCACGAGTGGTCACAGCGACAAGGACAGAAGTGTCACGGGCAGGAACACCCATGCAATCCTCACAAGGCTCTACCTGTGCGATGAACTCCGGGAAGCTGAGGATGGGCCCGTTATGGAAGACTGGGTAGTAGAAGACGTAGGCGAGCATCCAGGACAGGGAGTAGAAGGGCCGCTCAGCGGGCGGGGGCTGCCAGCAGAGCTCCAGGCTGAAGCTGGTGTAGTACAGACAGCGCACGGTCAGCGTGAACTGCAGCAAGTAGTACTCGTTCTCGGTCTGGTACCACCCTCTCTGCGAAGTCACAAGGAGAGAACAACCCTTGAGTGCCGAGAACAGACCCCATCCAATCTCTGGGGAAGGAGATCTCTTCTATGGGCAGAGTGGCTGTCCCACCCCGGAAGCCAAGAACCACTGAACAGCTGGTAAACGTCATGCATCATCAGAACAAGCAATTAACGAGCAACGGGCAGAAGAGTGTCCCTAACATCCGTCATTGGCTTCACGTTAAGGCTGATGCAACAGAGAGTGAGGGTTTTCCAAGATACACATCCATGGGACACACCAGTGCACAGCATGGAGATTAGCAACATCTGAGGGGTACTCTGACAGCCCCTTCCACAGCTCTGAAGACACGGAGAGACCTATCCAGACAGATCTCGGGACTCTGGGGGCTCAACTCCAGATCCCCCCAATAAAGGGGACATTGCTATAAAATGAGTCACACAGTTTGTTTGGTTTCCCATTTGCACATAAAAGCTATGTTTACACTATACTACAGCTTACTACAGGGACCCCCAACCCCTAGGCCACAGGCCACTGTTGGTCCATGGCCAGTTTAGGAACCGGGCCACACAGCAGGAGGGGAAGGGCAGGTGAGCTAGTGAAGCTTCACCTATATTTAAAGCCACTTCCCACCACTCACATTACCGCCTAAGCCCCGCCTGCTGTCACATCAGTGGCGTTAGATATTCACAGGAGCGTGAGCCCTACCGTGAACTGTGCGTGCCAGGGTCCTAGGCTGCACACTCCTTGTGAGAATCTAATCCCCGATGATCTGAGGTGGGGCTGAGCTGGTGATGCTAGTGCTGGGCAGTGAACAGGAGTAAACTGCACAAGAAAGGTGTGCCGGGAAATCACTGTTAGAAAAGTAATCTCCACAAAGCACAATAAAATGGCGTGTGTCTGTACATGTCACGTGGGATTTATGTCTTCAACAGATTTTTTCCTTTGGCTCTCTCTCATTAATTTGGCTTCACATGTAGCGGAGGACTACCTTCCAAACAAGCGTTAGAGACATATCATCAAAAGAAACAGTCCCTGACTTCAACGAACCTGAATTCTGATACAGGAGACAGGCATACAAGACGGCATGAAATAAGAAATAACAAGTATGTACAAAATTAGGTGAAGAACAAAAGACTAAAAGCAACTGTGATAAACATCTTGATACTACTGAGGGAGTAAAATTATGGATCATTTTATAATCTATTTTTCTACATTTTCCATATTTTCTAAAATGCATACGTATTGTTTTTTTTAATGAGAAAACCAGGTGATGAAAATAGATACAAGAAATAGAATTGGGACAAAGGACAGAGCAGTTCATTTGCCCCATGAGAGTCTTTCCAGGCTTTACACAGAAAAATTAGCCACTGAACAGAGTTTCTACTCCATGTCCAGGACTTCAGCAGCCACCAAGAAAAACCAAGAAAACTGCATGTGTGAAAGCATGGAAACCCAGCGCAACCAGCTGCTAGTCATTTGCTCCCTCCTCTTTGGCAATATTTTTCACATCACAAACATACATAATTTATTCACCACCAGCGCCCATAACTGATGCTAGTGGTCCCCAAATAAATGATCATTATGATCGGAGACTATTTTAAATACTTGCCAGATCCCCCAAAAATTAGATGTGGATTTGTTTTTATTTTTATCGCAAATCTAATTTTAAGCACACTTATTTAAATAATCAGGTAGTTGAATCATTCTGGGAAGTTAAGTGTCTTTTGTGAGGACAGAGCTGCCACCTGACTTACTCACCCCAGCCCACTGGTGAGAGTGAAGAAAAATTAAGATAGCCTAACAACAGAAAAAAAAAAAAAAAAAAAACCTTGCATTTTCAAAATGCTATCATTTTTACAAAATTGCTTAACACATTATCTAGTTAGGTCCTCGGAACAACTCCATGAGGAAGGCAGAGGAGCTCGTACCTTCATTTTCCAAATGATGAAATTGAGACTCAGAGGTTAAATACTGCCTCCGGTTTCAAGAGAAGGACACACAGTGAAGAGAAGAGTTTAGAACACCGCTGGCTCCTTCTTCCTGCTGTGTTCTTTCCCATGTCTGTGCCAGTCTGCTAAGTCGCTTCAGTCGTGTCCGACTCTGTGCGAACCCGTAGACAGCAGCCCACCAGGCTGCGCCATCCCTGGGATTCTCCAGGCAAGAACACTGGAGTGGGTTACCATTTCCTTCTCCAGTGCATGAAAGTGAAAAGTGAAAGTGAAGTCGCTCAGTCATGTCCAACTCTTAGCGACCCCATGGACTGCAGGCCTACCAGACTCCTCCATCCATGGGATTTTCCAGGCAAGAGTACTGGAGTGGGGTGCCATTGCCTTCTCCGTGTGCCAGTCTCAGTTCAGTTCAGTTCAGTCACTCAGTCATGTCCGACTCTTTGCAACCCCAGGAACTGCAGCACGCCAGGCCTCTCTGTCCATCACCGACTCCCGGAGTCTACCCAAACCCATATCCATCGAGTCAGTGATGCCATCCAACCATTTCATCCTCTGTCGTCCCCTTCTCCTCCTGCCCCCAATCCTACCTAGCATCAGGGTCTTTTCCAATGAGTCAATCCTTCACATGAGGTGGCCAAAGTATTGGAGTTTCAGCTTCAACATCAGTCCTTCCAATGAACACCCAGGACTGATCTCCTTTAGGATGGATTGATTGGATCTCCTTGCAGTCCAAGGGACTCTCAAGAGTCTTCTCCAACACTACAGTTCAAAAGCATCAATTCTGCGGCACTCAGCTTTCTTCACCGTCCAACTCTCACATCCATACATGACCACTGGGAAAACCATAGCCTTGACTAGACGGACCTTTGTTGGCAAAGTAATGTCTCTGCTTTTAAATATGCTATCTAGGTTGGCCATAACCTTCCTTCCAAGGAGTAAGTGTCTTTTAATTTCATGGCTGCAATCACCATCTGCAGTGATTCTGGAGCCCAAAAAAATAAAGTCTGACACTGTTTCCACTGTTTCCCCATCTATTTCCCACGAAGTGATGGGACCAGATGCCATGATCTTAGTTTTCTGAATGTTGAACTTTAAGCCAACTTTTTCACTCTCCTCTTTCACTTTCATCAAGAGGCTCTTTAGTTCTTTTTCACTTTCTGCCATAAGGGTGGTGTCATCCTCATATCTGAGGTTATTGATATTTCTCCCAGCAATCCTGATTCCAGCTTGTGTTTATTCCAGCCCAGCGTTTCTCATGATGTTCTCTGCATATAAGTTAAATAAGCAGGGTGACGATATACAGCCTTGACATACTCCTTTTCCTATTTGGAACCAGTCTGTTGTTCCATGTCCAGTTCTAACTGTTGCTTCCTGACCTGCATACAGGTTTCTCAAGAGACAGGTCAGATGGTCTGGTATTCCCATCTCTTTCAGAATTTTCCACAGTGTGCCAGTCTAGGGCTCACCAATTCTAACTGCCATTACATGAATCAGTAAATGAGTGGACAAATGGACAACAGCTAAAATACCACAGGAACACATGATTAAAGAAAGAATATCAGAAGCTTCCCAAGATGTTCTGTGCAAGGAAAATACTTACCTTATCTGTTTCAGGGACCACCGTGGGCTTCTGATGAAATAAAGATGTGAGAGTTCCCTATAAATTGTGCAGCAGTTTACAGATGATTTTTTTATTAAAAGCATAGGGGATTATTCCTGGAGGAGGAAATGGCAACCCACCCCAGTATTCTTGCCTGGAGAATCCCATGGACAGAGGAGCCTGACGGGCTACAGTCCATGGGGTCAAGAGAGAGTCGGACGGGACTTAGCGACTAAACAACAAGGGGATTATCGCTTTTTTTCCTTTTGTTCCCGTGACACCTGGCACCATCCACGCTCACCCAAACGGGGAGAAAAGGTCAGCCTCCAAGGGCTAAAGTGTGTGAGTCCCTCAGTCATATCTGGAGGGCTAAGACAAAGTCTTTCCTTTTCTCCTTTGCTTTTCGCTTCTCTTCTCTTCCCAGCTATCTGTAAGGCCTCCTCGGACAGCCATTTTGCTTTTTTGCATTTCTTTTCCATGGGGATTTTCTTGATCCCTGTCTCCTGTACAATGTCACGAACCTCTGTCCATAGATCATCAGGCACTCTGTCTATCAGGTCTAGTCCCTTAAATCTATTTGTCACTTCCACTGTATACTCATAAGGGATTTGATCTAGGTCATACCTGAATGGACCGTGAACTTCCAGATGTTCAAGCTGGTTTTAGAAAAGGCAGAGGAACCAGAGATCAAATTGCCAATATCCGCTGGATCATCGAAAAAGCAAGAGAGTTCCAGAAAAACATCTATTTCTGCTTTATTGACTATGCCAAAGCCTTTGACTGTGTGGATCACAATAAACTGTGGAAAATTCTGAAAGAGATGGTAATACCAGATCACCTGACATGCCTCGTGAGAAACCTGTATGCAGGTCAGGAAGCAACAGTTAGAACTGGACATGGAACAACAGACTGGTTCCAAATAGGAAAAGGAGTACGTCAAGGCTGTATATTGTCACCCTGCTCATTTAACTTATATGCAGAGTACATCATGAGAAACGTTGGGCTGGAAGAAACACAAGCTGGAATCAAGATTGCCGGGAGAAATATCAATAACCTCAGATATGCAGATGACACCACCCTTATGGCAGAAAGTGAAGAAGAACTAAAGAGCCCTTGATGAGGGTGAAAGAGGAGAGTGAAAAAGTTGGCTTAAAGCTCAACGTTCAGAAAACTAAGATCATGGCATCTGGTCCCATCACTTCATGGGAAATAGATGGGGAAACAGTGGAAATAGTGTCAGACTTTGTTTTTTTGGGCTCCAAAATCACTGCAGATGGTGATTGTAGCCATGAAATTAAAAGACGCTTACTCCTTGGAAGGAAGGTTATGGCCAACCTAGATAGCATATTTAAAAGCAGAGACATTACTTTGCCAACAAAGGTCCGTCTAGTCAAGGCTATGGTTTTCCCAGTGGTCATGTATGGATGTGAGAGTTGGACGGTGAAGAAAGCTGAGTGCCGCAGAATTGATGCTTTTGAACTGTAGTGTTGGAGAAGACTCTTGAGAGTCCCTTGGACTGCAAGGAGATCCAATCAATCCATCCTAAAAGAGATCAGTCCTGGGTGTTCATTGGAAGGACTGATGTTGAAGCTGAAACTCCAATACTTTGGCCACCTCATGCGAAGAGTTGACTCATTGGAAAAGACCCTAATGCTGGGTAGGATTGGGGGCGGGAGGAGAAGGGGACGACAGAGGATGAGATGGTTGGATGGCATCACCGATTCGATGGATATGTGTTTGGGTAGACTCCGGGAGTTGGTGATGGACAGAGAGGCCTGGCGTGCTGCAATTCATGGGGTCACAAAGAGTCAGACACGACTGAGCGACTGAACTGAACTGAACTGAAGACAAAGTCAGATCAAGGATTGCAGGATGCAACACCCTACGAAGCCACGAGGGGGAGCCCCATCCCAGTTCTTGGATTGACTCTTACGTGAAAACAAATGCATCTACCTGGATAATGGCATTGCCAAACGGATTTTCTCCTTCCCATTGGTATAAAAAAAAAACAGAGACTCTTACCTTAACTTCCTCCACATCTTGCAGTCTCAGTGTAGAGAGCAGAGAGAGAGAACACAGCCATGATAGGAACTGAGACTGGAACTGAGCAACACAGAAGGAGATGGTGGTGTGAATAAGAACCACGGCGGTGCCTTGGGTCCCCAGCACGCATCGGCAGGCCCACATCCCATAGACTGCGAGGATCCAGGGTTTGTGCTGCAGACAGAGAAGGACCCAGAGAGAGAGACAGAAAAGAGAAAGGTAAGCTAACAGCCTTTGCCATTGAAGGTTCTGTTTTTTGACCCTTTAACCAAACTATTCTCATCATCCTGGGGGTTTAGTGTTAACACAGACAAAGAGGATTCAGAAGGACCTTCCACATGAACCCCAGAGGGCGGTTCCCAACCTTTCTGGCACCAGTGGAGACAATTTTTCCATGGACCAGAGTTGGGGTGTGGGGGTGGTTTCCGGATGATTCAAGCACATTACATTTATCGTACACTTCATGTCTATCAATTACATCAGCTCTACCTCAGATCATCAGGCATTAGATCCTGAAGGCCGGGGGACCCCTGCCCCAGAGTGATGGCTGCCTACCCCCAGGTCCTCAGAATTTCACCAGATTCACCCAGAAGCAAGGAGCCACTTTCCTGCCTTCAGCCAAAGCAGCAGGCCAGTGGATCCCCCAACAATAAGATACATGCTGACCTTCCCACAGACATTACGGAAGCAGAAGACAGCTGGAAAAGCCACCAGCCTGGCACACCAGCCACCACCTACACTATTCTGCAAAGTGAAGGTGAGAGAAAGCATTGGTGTACATTTCTTGGGAGTCTTACTTAGAAACTGGGCCGTCCAAACCACAAAAGGCTTCCTCAAGTCTAAACCACAGATTTAAAAGTAAATACCTAATTACATTTTTTTCACTAGCATATTATTCACAGTCAAATTTAGATCAGAGAAAAAGTACTTGCTTTCGGTGAGTGAGATTGAGGCCTTTGCCTAGTAAATCTGATTAATAGATTTATTACTACCTTAGGAGAGAATTTTTCTATTTCAAGTTTTATAGTTATTGACATGGAATAACTAAATAGATAAATTAGCATGTTTTTTCTCAGAGGGTGAACATATGGTTGTGGGGTGGGGGGAGGATGGGGGAAGGGATAGATAGGGAGTTTGGGAAGGACACACTGCTATATTTAAAACAGATAACCAACAAGGACCTACTGTATAGCAAATGGTGCTCTGCTCAGTGTTATGTGGCAGCCTGGATGGAAGGGGAGTTTGGGGGCGAATGGATACATGTACATGTATGGCTGAGTCCCTTCACTGTTCACCTGAAACTATCGTCAACACATAACTGGCTATGAAAGTGAAAGTCACTCAGTCGTGTCCGACTCTTTGCGACCCCATGGACTGTATAGTTCTCCAGGCCAGAATACTTGAGGGGGTAGCCTGTCCCTTCTTCAGTGGATCCTCCTGACCCAGGAATCAAACCGGGATCTCCTGCATTGCAGGCGGATTCTTTACCAGCTGAGCTGGTAAAGAATTAGGGTAATTGGCTATACCCCAATACAAAATAAAAAGTTTTGAAAAATTAACATGTTTTTGCTTTTACAATATACTCTTGGTCATATCTGGCTGGTAAATCCTTACTTTAAAAAACCACAATAATATTTTAACATTGTTTGAGAAGCAATATATCTTAGTGGTAGAATTACCAAGTTTTGCTGTCTGATTGCCTAAATAAATTCTGATGTCCCCCGTTAACTAGCTGTTTGACCCTAGAAAAGTTTCTAAATCTCTCTCTTTTAAATCACATATAAAATTAGAATAATGGCATCTACATCATGAGGCTGTCGTGAGAATTAAGTTAACAGTGTAAAATGTTTACAGCGATGTCTACGTACACTGCAAATACTAGCAGCTATTCCTATAGGGAAACATGATGTGTCTTTTGATGGGCATTCAAAAATAGGATTTCCAGGGACTTCCCTGGTAGTCCAGTGGTTAAGACTTTGACTTCCAATGCAGAGGGTGTGGGTTCGATCCCTGGTCAGGGAGCTAAAATCTCACATGCTAATTGCCAAAAAAGCAAAACATCAAACAGAAGCAATATTGTAACAAATTCAACAAAGACTTTAAAAATAATATACATCATATATATATACATAGATAGATAGATAGATAGATAGGATTTCCATGAATGCACTCACTTGAAAAGTGAGGACTACTTAAAATTGGGTCTTCTTATGGAAAAAATGATTTCTTTAAGGGAAAGACAGATGTGGACTGCAAATTATAAATCCCATCTTTCAATGGTAACACTTCCAAAATATTGCCTAAGTAGAATTCTCTCCCAAATCTATACTCCAGCCCAAGAGAGAACATTTTAAATGAACAACTGGGTCAGCCACTTTGAAGTTCCAAGAAAATCAGAGAAATCTACAGTTCATTTTTACTATTTTTCCATCCTACTACCCACATTGAACAGCACGTAAGTTTGCTTCAAACTTTCCCCTAAAAACTCACCTCTGGACAGAGTTCAATTATAAGGAATAAGGTTGCCAACAGTATTTTAAGAAGTAGCTTTAACAAATGAAAAAAAAGGGGGAGGTGTCTTTTTGCACAGGATCTACGGCATTTACCACTTGGAATCCATTCCCATGCGTGCGTGGCTAAGCACATACCCGTAACACAGCTACGTTTTATTAAGTGCTATTTGATCCGTTTGGAAAAAGCCTGTTTGTTGGGATTCATTTGGGAACTTAACCACAGACTTAAGCTATTTCAACTTGGAAAAGCTGGAGGAACCTTCAGGAACTACTAACAGGACTGTGCAAACCCCATCTGCTCCAAAGAGTCTCTGATGAATTCACCCGAGCTCACAAGCGCTACTTTGAGGGCTCACAAGGTCATCCTATAGTCTCATCCCTCATCATCTTTTTTCTGTCAGAGTAAAGGCAGTAAACATTCAGTACCATTCTCTCTAAGACATCACAGCAAATGCGCTCATGTGAATCTTACCTTCTCTGATATCCCTATTACCCACTCACTCACCTCAACGGGCAAAGGCAGTTCCTCTATATACATTCACAGTGGTCAGGTGATGAAACAGAAGGATGTGAAAAATGCAAAAAGAATTACCTATTTTAAAACCTTTACAGGGCTTCCCTGGTGGCTCAGTGGTAAAGAATCTGTCTGCCAATGCAGGGGACACAGGTTTGATCCCTGGTCAGGGAAAAACCCCACATGCCATGGGGCAACTAGGTCCGTGCGCTGAAAACTACTGAAGCCCGCCTGCCTACAGCCCATGTTCTACAAGAGAAGCCACTGCATGAGAAGCCCACGCACCACAAGTAGAAAGTAGCCCCCGCTCTCTGCAACTAGAGAAAGCCCACACACAGCAACAGCCGTAAGTAATAAATAAAAAAATAAAATATTTTTTTACAAACGTATATAAATTGTGTGTGCTCACTCAGATATGTCCGACTCTTTGTGACCCCATGAACTGTGGCCCGCCAGTCTCCTTTGTCCATGGGATTCTCCAGGCAAGAATACTGGAGTGGGTTGCCATTCCCTTCTCCAGGGGATCTTCCAGACCCAGGAATTGAACCCATATCTCCTGCCTCTTGCATTAGCAGGCAGATTCTTTGCCATCGTGACATTTGAGAAGCCCTTTCATAAATGAGAACCTCATGGAAACACTGATTTTTCACACTATAAAGTGAATGCAATTGGAATCTACACAATTGCAATGGGAATCCTGTCCCCAAAACACCGCTAAAATGCTGATACAGCATGACTAGACTTCCATGCCTTGCTCTCTGTCACCAGTGCAGGACAGTCCCCACCACCAATGCAGTCTTAAAGTGGGGGTCCCCAACCGCCAGGCCACAGAACAGTACCGGTCCCTGACCTGATAGAAACTGGGCCACACAGGAGGTGAGCGGCAGGTGATCCTACCGCCACTGTTTGCCATCACCACCAGATGGGACCATCTAGCTGCAGGAAAACAAGTTCAGGGCTCCACTGATTCTGCGTTAATGGTCAGTTGTATAATTATTGCATTATATATCCTGCTAAGTCGCTTCAGTCGTGTCCGACTCTGTGCGACCCCATAGACGGCAGCCCACCAGGCTCCCCTGCCCACAGGATTCTCCAGGCAAGAATACTGGAGTGGGTGGCCATTTCCTTCTCCAGTGCATGAAAGAGAAAAGTGAAAGTGAAGTCGCTCAGTCGTATCCGACTCTTAGCGACCCCATGGACTGTAGCCTACCAGGCTCCTCCGTCCATGGGATTTTCCAGGCAAGAGTACTGGAGTGGGGTGCCATTGCCTTCTCCCCATTATATATCACAATGTAATAATAACAGTAGAAGTAAAGTACACAGTAAATGTAATAATGCACTTGAATCATCCCGAAACCATCCCCTCTCCTCCCACCCCCATCTATGGAAAAGCTGTCTTCCATGAATCCGGTCCCTGGCGCCAAAAAGGTTGGGGACTGCTGCCTTAAGGCACACTTTCTGCAACCCTATCCCCCACCCCCAGCAACACACACACACACACACACGCGCGCGCGCGCACACACACACACACACGCGCGCGCGCGCACACACCCCTGCAAGAAGCAGGGCAGAGAAGGCAAGAAATGGACACAAACCCTTGCCCAGCAGTGAGGCAGCAGCATGGAAGGTCTGCTGCTCTGAGGACGAGGAGGGCTTCTTCCAAGGGTTACCCTGTACATACGCAAAGGCCTAAAGACAGCCCTGCCCTACCTATTTCTACTCCAAAAGTGCTTACGTATTTAATTTATCAAACCTGTGTCCACCTCATAAGTGGAAATGCTTAGATATTAGATTTTGAGCCGCTGACATCAAATATACCAGTAAACGTCTAACTCTTCAAAACTAAAGAAGCAAGTGTGCTATGTTCTATTCCAAAACAATACTTCTGACTCATCTCCTTCTAGAAGGACTTTAAAGACATTTTTCCCAGGTTCCCAGGGCAATCTGGGCAGGTATGCACAGGTTTGGTCACACATGTAATTTGTGTCAAGCTTAAGGTTTTAAAGTCTGCCTGGGGAATTCCCTGGCAGTCCAAAGGTTAGGACTCCACACTTTCCCTGACAAGAGCCCCAGTTCAATCCCTGGTCAGGGAACTAAGATCCCATAAGCCATGCAGTGCAGCCAAAACAATTAACTAATTCATTAAAAAAACTGCCTAAAAGTCAAAACAAACCAATCCACTTAAGTTGAGGTTCAAATGACAATTAAAGAGTCATGTTGATCAAGTAACATGTACAAATAAAACACAATCTTAATTTAATGTTAGACTCTGATGTTCCTAACTAAGAGATTTAAATTCTAATCAAGTATTACTTTTATATGATGCCTTTCTCTAACCAAGATTTTTATTGAGATAGATGTAGATACACCTGCATTTAAAAGAAATAATACAGAGAGATCCCATGGATACTTTACCCAATTTCCCCCTACGGCAACATTTTGCAAAACCAAAGTACATTACAACCAGGACGTTGACATTGCTATAACCCACAAGCATTCTGGTTTTCCAAGTTTCACTTTCATTCATGTGTGTGTGTTGAATTCCATACAGTTTCATCACAAATAGATTCAGCATCCACCATAGGAAAGACACCAGACAACTCCATTCCCTCAAGCATCTCTTGCATTGCCCTTTTACAACCACACCCACATTTTTCCTGCTCCCTTTACCCAACATCCCCAACACTTGGAAACCACTAATATCTTCTCCATTTCTAAAATATTGTCATTTCAAGTCACAAAGTATGTAACCTTTGGGACTAGCTTTTTTCACTCACACTGAGATCCACCCAAGGAGCAGTGAGTATCAAAGGCTTGCTCCTTTTTATTGCTGTGTAGTTTCCATGGGGTGGATGAATCATAGTTTCTTTAAGCATTCACCTGTTGTAGGACATCTGGGTTGTATTCCCGTTTGGGGCTATTAAGAATAAAACTGAAATGAACATACATGTGCAGGGTTTGGTGTAAAACCAGGTGTTCATGCCTCTAGGATAAATGCCCAGGAGTGAGCTTGCTGGGCTGCATGGTCGTTACAAGTTTAGTCCTATAAGAGACTGCCCGACAATCTCCCAGAGTGGCCATTTTACATCCTACCAGCAACACGGAGCCGAAATAGCTCAGCTGGGAGAACATTAGGCTGAAAATCTAAAGGTCCCTGGTTCGATCCTGGGTTTCCCTTGGACTGCAAGGAGATCAAACCAGTCAATCCTAAGGAAAATCAGTCCTGAATATTCATTGGAAAGACTGATGCTGAAGCTGAAACTCCAATACTGTGGCCACCTGATGAGAAGACAACTCACTGGTAAAGACTCTGATGCTGGGAAAGATTGAAGATGGGAGGAGAAGGGGATGGCAGAGAATGAGATGGTTGGATGGCATCGCTGACTCAATCAATATATGAGTTTGAGCAAGCTCGGGGAGATGGTGATGGACAGGGAAGTCTGGCGTGCTGCAGTCCAAAGAGTTGGACACGACTGAGCAACTGAACAACAACCAGCAACATGCTTGTGATCCAGTTTATGCTGCTTCCTCACCAGCATTTCATGGTGTTACTGTTTTATGTCTGAACCATTCTGGAAGTGGCTTTAACTTACATTTACCATGCTCTTTTAAAGGGCATCAAAGTGTGAGCAACCTGAAACTTGCATCAATAAGATGGGTTGAGTGAACGTTGCTGGAGTATAGGGTGCCAGCCCACCAGAACTATCCTGACTCCTCTAACTCTCTTTATTCCAGGTTCTTCAGTTCCTGGTAAGAGACAAAAGGCAGGCAGGGAAAGAGGAGAAACTTTTTTAAAGTCTAACGAACGATAAGAAAGAAATTGTACCCTATTTTTGTGGCAGTTCAGATAAAGCAAGACTAACCACTATGGGACTTTCTGATGGCACTGGGCCAGACTGAAATCGGGGAGCAAACCTGCCCTCTGCTCCTACTGCTCCTTATGTTGACACCAAACCACTTCTCAAAATGGGGCACAACTGATTCTCTTTGTATAGGTTCCCTTAACAAAGTAATATCCTGTCTTGTTCGTCATACGATAATGTTAGCCTAGAATCTAACAGGGTACCTAGTTGACAGCAAGTGTTTCAGAAATGCTGGACAAATGAATGGTTAGAATAGCTGGATAGGCGGGTAGATGGATGGATGGATGGGTGGGTGGATGGATAGATGGACATGCTTCTGCAAGTACTGGGAATTAACCTGGCAGTTATGACTGAGAACAAGAAATAAGCACCAAGATGTGGGGCTTTTTAGTCACCAATGTGAAAACTGGCTGATTTCCAAAGTGTCTGCTTGTATCAATTAACCCCTTAAGAACCAAGACCACTTTGCCCTTGCAAATAAGGTAGAAAGGGGTTATTCCACATCTCGCTGCCTACTTCCAGTTTTCACTTACCGAGGTCTCTTACAAATCATGTGTTGGGGGAAGCCTCAAACAGTGCAAAGCTGCAAGAACTCAGGCACCCACCTACGAATGCAGACTCTTTGATAGAAACTGACTCCTCCCACATCAGGGCAGTCTTCCGAGAGATCCACAGATTCAACTGGCATGTATTTCAAAGGCTGAAATCAGCACTTGAGAAAAGACCACGGGCTTGTGGGCCTTTGTTTTGCAAATCTATATCCTCCAAATCTTCCTCACAGGGAGCCAGGACTCAGCCACAGGAAGAGCTGGGCCAGCAGTGCCCCCTTGCGCCATCTCTCCTTCCCTCCTGCTTTTTCTTGTTCTCTGCTGCAGGCACTGAATGATGATAGCAGGACGTGCCTGAGTGGTTTCCCTCATTAGCTCACCTCCGCAGGGAGGGACAAAAGCGTGAAGCCTTGGGGAAGACTCCTGTTGGCAACTGGGCCAGACTTTGCTGTGCATTAATTCTTTTTGTACGTCTGCCCAGAAACCACTCAGCGGGCATTGTTTGAGAAATAAATAAAAGAAGTCACTCAATATTGCTTACGCACGGCATAATTTATTACATATCACATAATCTACTGCAGATGCTACCAATATATATATATGTCAATATATGTGATATATCCACATATGAATATATGTGAGATATATATGTGTGCGTGTGTGTGTGTGTGTGTTTCCACACAAACAGGAAAAAAAACCCAAAGCCATCCCAGAGTCCATACAACTGCATTCTAGCCTGCTTTTCCTGGGAGCAAAGGCCAGTGGGCCCAAACAAAGCCAATTTCACCCCTTCTAAGAGAGGCCCTGATAGAAGTACAGGAGTCTGTCTCCAAGAAATCCATTAGTGCGTGAGATTCCAATTAGGTGTGTGGTTTTGACGGTATGCTGGAAAGGAGCACCACAGCTGTCCAGAGGTTAGCCTCCTCATCTCAGCCAGTGCCACGGGACCATGCTCTTCAGGCCTGTAGCTGATGAGCTCAGCTGGTCGGGGCCCAGCGCTGATAACGTGGGTTCTGCCAGTCAAAGGTCTAGTGAGAATGTACCCTGTGGTCAGCCACGGCACCCAGCCTCATCCCCCACGCGCAGCCAGCCTTCTCGAAAAGCTCACCCAGGGGTATTTTTGGTTCTGAGGGCAGAGAACACTATGCCTCAGGTGGTGAGGGTGTTCAAGAAAGCAGGCCACTGTCTGACCCGCCCCACACATGCTCCAAGCATAACAAACCCACAGCCAAAGCTCAGAGCCGTTCCTCAGCCTCCCCTCCCAGGGCACTGCCCCCGAGCCAGTCTTGCCAAAACCCAACGAGAGAGCCCTACCCAGAGAAAAGGAGTTTAACCTTGGCCGGGGAGCTCAGTGGAAAGTTTTTATTACTTGTCATAGCAAAAAAAAAAAAAAAAAAGAAGAAAAAGAAAATCACGCTTTTGAAAATCACCTCTTCTTCGGGGCCAGCAAAGATAGAGATGGGACGAGACAGTGGACGAGGCCAGAAGCATCCTTCAGGGTTCACCACGAGTAGTGATAATGCCTGTCTCTACAGTGTTGTCCACAGTTTGTGATGCCCCTGAGAAGGGCAGCCCAAATCTTCCACCCTAAGTAAGTACTAAAAACAGCCAGCAAAATTAAGGCCATCTGGGATGCTCAGTCCAGGTGGTGAAACCACAGTTAACAGGGCCAGAACTGAGGTTCACACTTACATAAGGACCAAGCAGACACGGACAAAGAGAGCAGTGTGCTCCAGCCTCACCAGAACCCTGCCCACCAGCTGTCACACAAATCAAACCTGTGGTCACAGAGGAATGGGACTCACACACACAGATGACTCACTGCAAACTCTGCCTCATTCCAAGAAAACTGCAAACAAAACTGCCTACTTAGTTTGCCTAAGATGTGCTCTGCAGATAAAAGGACAAGCCCACCTGTCCACCCAGGCCTGTAAGGAGATGCAGGAGGCTGAAATAAGCAGACAGCTCCACGCTCTTCAAGCCACTTCCTGGTGGGGGGCCTTCCCTGACACCCCCAGGCAGAGGTGGCCCACTCCTCCCAGGAGGCGTCTCCTGTGTCACTTCTCACCCAACTCCTGGTCTGTGTCTCCCTGCCCTTTCTCCCACAACCCAGCACAAGCGTGAAACAGGGTCAGAGAAAGCCACACGGGAGAGGAACGTAGGTACGGCTGAAGAGACAGCCTCTGCCCTCTGGGGCTTCAGAATCTCAGACAGATGCCTCCTTTCTGAACACCGTAGAGGGAACTGCTCCCAGGAGCCCACGCACACCGCAGTCACGGCACAGGGAACGCCAGCAGACCCCCGCGGCAGCCACCTCTTCGTTGGCTGTCATCATACACTAGCAGAACCTTGAAAACTATTAGACCCTCACCACTACCCCAGGAAGCAAGCGGTGCCATCCCTGATGCATAAAATGAGGCAAAGGACTCCGTGATATTAACTAACTGGTTTTTAAGATTGCATTGCTTGAAAGTGACAAAGCTGGGTTTCAGCCAGGAGCTCCGAGCCACCCTGAATAGGGCCTCCTAACAGTAAGAGCCACAAGCAAATTAACCAGAGGAACATCTATATCCTAAACGAGGTAGTTTTCTGATGGTGGTAGGTGCAAAACAGGAGCTGAAAATGGAGAAAATTTGGAAAGGAGGAGGTCCATCTGGCCACAAATAAGACGGTTAATCTACATCTCACATTGTCTGAACTGAGAAAAATGAAAGTATTAGTTCTCAGTCGTCTCCAACTCTGTGACTATCAGGCTCCTCTGTCCATGGAAATCTCCAGGCAAGAATACTGGAGTGAGTAGCCATTCCCTTCTCCAGGGGGTCTTTTCGACTCAGGGATAGAACCCAGGTATTCTGCATTGCAGGCAGATTCTTTACCATCTGAGCCATATGAACCAGTCAAATGGCTGTTTACCATTTAAACCAGTCCATTGTTTCATGTCCAGTTGTTCTAACTGTTGCTTCTTGACCTGCACATGGGTTTCTCAAGAGACAGGTAAGGTGGTCTGGTAATCTCATCTCTTGAAGAATTTTCCACAGTTTGTTGTTATCCACACAGTCAAAGGATTTAGCATAGTTAATGAGGCAGAAGTAGATGTTTTTCTGGAATTCCCTTGCTTTCTCTATGATCCTTCAGCTGTTGGCAATTTGATCTCTGATTCCTCTACCTTTTCTAAATATAGCTTGTATATCTGGAAATTCTCAGTTTATGTACTGTTGAAGCCTAGCTTGAAGGATTTGGGGCATTGCCTTGCTAGCGTGTGAAATGATTGCAATTGTGCAGTAATTTAAACATTCTTTGGCACTGTCCTTCTTTCAGATTGGAATGAAAACCAAACTTTTCCAGTCCTGTGGCCACTGCTGAGTTTTCCAAATTTGCTGCCATATTGAATGTAGCACTTCAACAGCATCATCTTTTAGGATTTGAAATAGCTTAGCTGAAATTCCATCACCTCCACTAGCTTTGTTCATAGTAATGCTTCCTAAGGCCAACCTGACCTCACATTCCAAAATGTCTGTCTCTAGGTGAGTGACCACACCACTGTGGTTATCCAGGTTATTAAAACATTTTTTGTATAGTTCTTCTGTGAATTCCTGCCACTTCTTCTTAATCTCTTCTGCTTGTATTAGGTTTTTACCATTTCTGTCCTTTATCGTGGCCATTTTTGCATGAAATGTTCCCTTCCTATCTCCAATTTCTTTGAAGAGATCTCTAGTCTTTCCCATTCTAGTGTTTTCCTCTATTTCTTTGCACTGTTAACTGAAGAAGGCCTTCTTATGTCTCCTTGCTATTCTCTGAAAATCTGCATTCAGTAGAATATCTTTCCCTTTCTCCCTTGCCTTTTGCTTTTCTTAGTTCCTCAGCTATTTGTAAAGCCTCCTCAGACAACCACTTAGGCTTCTTGCATTTCTTTTTCTTAGGGATGGTTTTGGTCACCCTCTGTTGTCCAATGTTACCAACCTCAATCCATAGTTCTTCAGGTACCTGTCTGCCAGATCTAATCCCTTGAATCTAATCATCACCTCCACTGTATAATCATAAGGGATCTGATTTAGGTCACACCCGAATGGCCTAGTGGTTTTCCCTACTTTCTTCAATTTAAGCCTGAATTTGGCAATAAGGAGCTCATGATCTCAGCCACAGTCAGCTCCAGGTCTTGTTTTTGCTGACTGTATAGAGCGTTTCCACCTTCAGCTGCAAAGAACATAATCAATTTGATTTCAGTTTTGACCATCTGGTGATGTCCCTGTGTAGAGTCATCTCTTGGGTTGTTAGAAATGGGTGTTTGCTATGACCAGCATGTTCTCTTTGACAAAACTCTGTTAGCCTTTGTCTTGCTTCATTTTGTACTCCAAGGCAAAACTTGCCAGTTATTCCTGGTATCTCTTGAGTTTCTACTTTTGCATTCCAATCCCCTGTGGTGAAAAGAATATCTTTCTTGGTGTTAGTTCTAGAAGGTGTTGTCTTCATAGAACCGGTCAACCTCAGCTTGTTTGGCATCAGTGGTTGGGGCACAGACTTCGATTACTGTGACACTGAATGATTTGCCTTTGTTGCTACAACTAGCATTATTTCATTCTTTTTATGGCTGAGTACTATTCCATTGTTGGAGAAGGCAGTGGCAACCCACTCCAGTATTCTTGCCTGGAGAACTCAATGGACAGAGGAGCCATGGGATTGCAAAGTGTCAGACACAATTGAGCAACTAACACGATATTCCATTTCCACATCTATATCCATTCATCTGTCAATGGACATTAAGGTTTCTTCCATGTCTTGGTTCTTGTGAATAGAGAGAAGTCCATTTTTTAAAAGGAAAAAAAAAATTATTATTTCATTAACCCTACCTTATAGAAAATGACGAATTAAGATTCAGTGGTGAAAAGCCTTTCCATGGTCAGAAAGCTAACGGGTGAGCAGGTCCAGGAACTAATCCATCATCCAGGACTCTTCCACTCCACAACAGCTGGCCCTTTCCCATAGCAGCAGTAATGATAACAGCTTCATTTCACAGATCCTCCCCAAAATAGTTCATCTTCCCCCAACAGGGAAAGAAAATACAGATACTGAGCTATTCATTTTACAGATCGGGAAAGCTGAGACCTGGGGGTAGTAAGTCACCCACCTATGGGCAGAGAAGCTTTGTGTTAGAAAAAAAAATGTTAAATTTCTAGAAAGGTTGATGTCATAACAAAACACCATACCAGCTTGTGGAAGAAAAGAAACCCATTAATGAAGGTTGAGGTAGGTATATTCCTTATCAGTGCAGGAATGCAAAATCATGTATTCTTTATTATTATGTTTGCTTAGAAGATTCTTTAAAATTAGATGAAGGTGGTCAAAAGGTACAAACTTCCAGTTATTAGAAAAGTAAGTTCTAGTGTACACCGTGACAACTGTGGTTACTGCGATATGGTATACTTGGGAGCTGCTGAGCAAGGAGATCCTAAAAGTTCTCATCACAGTAAAAAAACGTTCTTTTTTTCTCTTTTTTTTATACCTATATGATGGGTATTAACTAAGCTTACTGTGGGAATCTTTTCATAACATGCGTATGTTAAGTCATTATGCGGAATCTATCCAACATTAACAGTTTATCACATCTTTGAGTTTTGTGTTTTGATTTTAGTTTTTATCTGCTAATTTCCCTTATTGACCAGTAACAAATCTTTCTCACCTTTTCCAGGCTTCAAAGGCCAATACCCATGCCCCCTGATTTCCTAGCTCAGGGTTCCTTCTTGACAAAAAGCAAAGGAGAAAGAAGCTGAAATGGAAAAGATGCACATAACCGTACCTTCCTTGAAAGCAGGTTGGCGACTTGAGACACGCTCATGTGGCCAAGGAATAGCCACACCAGCCGCTCCTTTCCCCCACTCCATCCAGAAGCTCCACTCAAAGTCGGTTGGGTCCTAAACAGGCCAAAACAGCAGTTTATCAGAGAGATCTTAGTACACATTTGAGGCAGAACACAAACTCCAATTAATAAAACAACTTCAAGAAGAAGGCCGATGTGAGTACAAACGCTATAAAACGGCACTGACACTGCATTTCCAGTCCCTGCCCCATCAGACACACAGACACACACACAGACACAGACACACCTACTTGTACGCTTCCCTCCAGCTTGGCTAGTCTCAAACGTCTTTGTTAAAGCTGATCCCCCCCAGCCCAAGACCCTCTGTGGGACAAAACTATTATTAACCCTATGTTATAAAAGATGTAACAGAGACTTAAAGAATTCCCTTTGTTTACTCACTGTCACACGGATAGGACAAATAATTACTGAGGTTATCTCAGTCTGGTCACTTAGCTGCTTTTACCAACCAGAAAAATGTACACTGGATACTAATAAAATTGTATAAGATCAGTCATGTTAAATCCTGCTGTCATTTACAGGCCGGAGGATAATTTGATAAAGAAATTAACCCATTCCCCACAAGCTTATATGAGGAAACAATGAAAGATACATTTCCCTTCCCCTCGGGAAGCTCTGGGTCCACCAGCATCCTATGTCTGTACCCATTCTAGGCTCTGTCTACCTGGCTCCCTGGCAGGGGCAGGTGAAAACCTCTGGCGAGAGTGGACTTGTGGACACCTGGGGACTCACAACTAAAAGCCTTGGCCTCGGGAGCCCCAGGGAGATCACGGCAGCCAAGCGGAGCATGGAGGGAGAAAACTCCGTAACTGGCCACTCTCAAAGGAGCAGTGCTGGCTCAGCCCACGAGCAGGACGGAATGAGGACTGGAAGCCCTCGGGAATCTCTAACCGATAGGATGGGTGGGGAAGGAATCCCCCACTGATTATTGATCAATTGATACTAAACACCTCCCTAGGTGTGGAACCTTAGGCCAATTCTTTTTTGTTTTTCTTTTGGTCAAGTCACGGGGTGTGTGGCTTAGTTCCCTGACCAAGGATGGAACCAGTGCCCCCTGCAGTAGAAGTGCAGAGTCTTAATCACTGGACAACCAAGGAAGTCCCTGAGCCAATTTTTTAATTGGATTTAGAGGAAAACAGGATTTTTGTTTGTTTTCTTTCCTGCACTTGAGGACTGAGGGGCAATTTCATACAAGTTGCATACATTACAAAACTCTTTTTTTCAGAAGGTAAAGCACAGATTAGAGTGATCTTGATTCACATCAGACTATGGATGCAGAGGTAGCAGATACACAGTCAAGAGGCTGATTCAGCTTCGGTTTGGATCCCACATCCACCCACACAATGGCTGTGATGACCTTGAGCACGACATTTCACCTGTCTGCCTGTCTATATGCTATCAGGACTGATATTCTAGGGACCTATGAGGTCTAAGTGAAAGTATGTGCATATCGAAAATTTAAAACAATACCTGGCACTCTGTAGTCACTAAAAATTTTGTTACTTGTCGCTAACTGGTGGTCCCATGTGCTTTCGATCCCACGTTAACCCCCTAACATCGTATCATGCTTTTACATTCTGCCTCTTTTAAAAAAAAAAAAAAAGTTTTTTCTATTTTCCAAATAAAGACAACAGTATTGTGTGTCTGAAACATGTGTTCCCCACACCCAAGATCCTGATACACAAAAACCTGCTCATACAGCCCTGAGAGGTTAACAGGCAGGAAGGCCAGGGGTCTCCAAACGGAGGAAACAGGTGGCAAGTGTCAGACGTTTTTCATCTCTCTTAAGCGGCAAGAGGAGACAAACTACAAGTGTTAGATTTTTTTCTCCCTTCTCTATACAAACTTAAAAAGAGGTTTCTTTTAAAAATTCTGTGTTGCCATGATGACGCCTGCTTCCACCTGAACTTGAACTCTTCTCAAACCCTGAGCCCTGAGCTAACCAAGGCGTAACCAAGGCGTTTTTTTAATGGAAACGTTTGTCTTGAGCTATGTTCACGTTACCCTAGACTGTCTTCAAGTCGGTTCGGCCTAAGACTCAGAACCGACTTGACAAACCAGTATGTTTTACTCATGCAGATGTTCTCTTCAGCTATGTACACGAGACTGTATTTGCTTGGAAACCTGCCTTTCTTCAAGATTCATGTCAATCATTTTATGGCCCGGGACGACTCACCTTGAGCCAGAGTTATCTCAAAACTCACGTTGTGGGTGAAGGGCCTGGTGCGAGTCTCTGAGTTTTGAGACATTTCCTTTCTCTAATTAGACGATTGCTAGTAGCTATATAACATCCGGCTAAAGACTAGCAGGGGGCACTCTTTCTGCCCCCTTCTGATGCCTATGTCAGAAGCTTTCTCTATCTCTTTTATATTTTAATAAAACTTTATTACACAAAAGCTCTGAGCTATCAAGCCTTGTCACTGGCCCCAGACTGAATTCTTTTCCTTCGGTGGCTGAGAATCCCAGCGTCTTTCACAGCTCAGCAACAACCTTTCAGCCCAGATCCCATGAAAATCATAGATTCGGTCCAATTCCTTCCATTTAAAGACTGACTGCATCAGGGCCTGGGAGGCCCACGCTGCACACCCAGGCAGCGCAGAGCAAAGAACTCACAGCGTTAGCCTGGCTTCAACAGCTCACTGCCTCATCTCAAAAATGTCAAATCAGTGGAGAGTCAATCAACTGATTAAAGGCACAAAGGTCATGTGATGAGGCCATGTTAGCAAAATGCCCCTTTGTAACAGGGATGCAGGAAGAAAGACACTAAAAACCAACATTCAAATCCAAAACAGAGGGGGCATATGTATACGTATAGCTAGCTGAGTCACTGTGCTGGGCAGCAGGAACTAACACAACATTGTAAAGCAACTCTACCCCAATAAAAACTAATTTTAAAAACATTAAAAATATTTTTAGAAAGGAAACCAAAAAAAATTTTTATGTTTCATCCTAAGGACCAGGACTACTGAAAACATTGTGCTGGTAAAATCCCATCAATAAAATGACACAGTCTTTCAGCACTAGTTATTTCAGAAAATAGCCATTTGAAGGAAATTAAAATGCTTCTCTTATATCTATTCTTCTAAATTTAAAATATTTATCTTAAGGAAATTACCAGACAAAAAAGCCAAGTTAATAAATAGAATAAGATAGCCAATAAGTAGCAGTTAATGATTCAGGTAAGAAAAATCTGACTCACTTGACTCCATAAACAAAGTCTTACAGACCCTGAGCTCAATCACAAATTTCAAGGTAAATCTTAAAGTGTCAAATCAGGAACAATTTTCTCATATTCTGTTCCTTCCCCATTTCCTATCTTGATCCCACAGTTCTTAGTGAATTAGAAACCTCTTCTTAGGACTTCCCTGGCAGTCCAGTGGTTAAGACCCCATGCTTCCAAAGCAGGGGGGCACAGGTTCAATCCCTGGTCAGGGAACTAAGATCCCTCACACTGTGTGACCAAAATAATAAAATAAAAACTAAAAATAAGAAGAAACCTCTTCTTCAGTGCTGTAAGGGAATCAGATATAAACCAGGGATAAATTCTAGCCAGACAGAACCATTAAGGCTCCTTCATGGAGAAAGGAGAGCCTGAACTCTAAGATTCACGTCCAATCTTCAACATTAGTGCTTCTCAAACCTCAGTGGCTATACAAACCACCTACAGATGTTGCTAAAATATGGATTATGGTCCAGAAAGTCTGGCATAGGGCCTGGGATTCTGTGGTACAAGCTCTCAGGTGATGCCACGCTGCTGGCCCAGGGACCACACTTCCAGTAGCAGAGATTGACATCATCAATCTAAGATTCCCTATGTTGTTTATAAGCCCAGAGAATCCTTAACAGCTCACCCCACCCCACGCCATTCCCAGGCAAGGACATGTTACAGTTGACCACCTAACATTCACAAACAGAGCAAGCACCATTATGCTCACCATGGAAAGCATCTAGATTTGAGCATTTAATCAACTGAGTGAGTTCAGCATGGTTATTCATTCTGAGGCTTTCATCCGCAACAAGGCAGGAACAGAGAAGTCTAAGCACAAAGACGTGATAATTCTGGGTCTCTTCAATAGTGACTATAACTTCCTGGTGAAACACTGTTTCTCCTACACTCAACAAGGAAAAGGATCTGAGCCTCTCTTCCTACAGAGTTCCACAGTAGGTAGTGTGGGGAAATACGAATTCCTCAGCCTTGAGGAGGTCACAGTACCAACACCAACTCTCCACACTCTGAAAACCACTGCAAAGCAAGACAGGTATCAGTGGTGCCATCCATCTACATATCCTAGAGATACAACTGAGACCTCCCTCTCATGCAAACCACTAATTAACATTCTGGGTATCGCTTAACGTAGTTTCTAGTTTCTTTTTTAATCCATGTTACAGATGAGTCAACAGGTGGTCAGAGCAGGCAAATTATTTGCCCACAACTAGAGGGGGCAGGGATGGGTTTCAAAACCAGTCCTTTCCCACGAGGTGTCTCTACTTGTGCTAAGCCCTCCACCTGGAATCCTCTGCCACACCCAGACACACACACACATCCCGCCATCTGACCAAACTGTTCCCAACACCGGGGTCACCTCCTTAATGCCCCATAACCACAGACAGGTCAGCTCAGGTGTGAAGCTTCCTCTGCCCTCCCTGGTGGACCTCGCTGCACCCCCTTCTCTGACATCCACACCTCAATCCCAGCACATTTTACTACAGCACATTTATTCTAGCCCTCTTTATTCTAGCCATTTCATGTATTTTCTCTCAAGAGAGGAAAAAAAAATGGTAAGCTCCTGAGAGCAAGAACCTTGACTTAAGCACAAATTTGCATCATGAATGCCCAACACTCAGTGAGCCTTCGCAACTGTGGGGGTGTGAAATCATGTGACCTGAGTTCTCATCACATTTCTCTCCCTCTGCAGACTTGGATAAGTCACGTTTAAACTCCCTGGCCCTGAGCCTTCCTGTGTGTACAATGAAGGGCAGAACGAGCAGACGTCTCAGACGGCTTTCAGAGAGTGGAAAAAGCAGCTATTTTCCAGGCTAAAGGAAAGAAATACTAAGAGAAACAGCTCGTGAGGCGCCTACAGGCAGCATCCTGAATGAGTGCCCATCAACATGTGGGGTGGGGAGGGTGATTCCCCCTCACACGCCCATGGGACCAATCCAGGCCTCCAACTTCCACGTCCACACTGCCAGCCTGCCCTGTTCCAGAAAGTTACCACTCGTCCAGCCTCTTCTCCAGATTGGGAAGAAACTACTACAGCATACAGACTAACTTTGCTGTATGATTCTGCCTACAGCAACGTAAGAAAAGGAAAACTATCCTCAAAGAGGTTAAATATCATGTCCAAGGTCCCTCAGCTAATATATGACAGAGTTCGACTTTAAAGACCCAGGTCCTCAGGCTGCAAAACCTGTGTTTCATGTGGTCAAATAAATATAACACAAAGTTTACCATCTTAACCATTTTTAAGTGTACAGTTTAGTGGCATCTTAAGTACATTCGCACTACTATACAACCATCACCACCACCCATCTCCAGAACTCCTTTGTCTTGAAAACTGGAACTCTGTACCCATTAAATAATAACTCCCCATTCCTCCTGACCCTGGCCCTTGACCACCTATCCTGCTTTCTGTCTCTATGGATTTGACTACCCTAGGCACCTCGTATAAGTGGAATCATACTGTGTTTGACCTTTTGTGTCTGGCTTGTTCCACTTACATAATGTCCTCAAGGTTCATCCACGTTGTAGCTTACTGCAGAATTCCCCTCCCTTCTGAGGCTGAGTAATTCTCCACCATCGCATGGGCACATCACACTTGTTTATCCATTCACTTGTCGATGGACATTTGGGTTGCTTGTACCTCTTGGCTGTTACGGATAATGAACACGGGTGTGATAAATGTTTACTTTTTAATGTTTTGAATTTTCAGTGATTCCCTAATGTTGCCAAGTGACATGTGCAACTTGTATCTGGCAGTTCAGATCACTTTCAAAATCATCTGGTAGTTCAAGCACAGCAAGTTAAAAGGGAAAAATATCTGGCAAATGAAGATCTTATGCTGCCAACTCACCACTGAGCAAAGTTTTCCTTATCCTAGCCATAAATTCTCATCAGCTCTGAAGCTCACCAGACGACAGCATTCACTCCTGGCCTCTTAGCTGGAGTCCTGCACTGTTATCCCAGGTGGATGGCCAAAACTCTCCTTCTGTGCTTTTTCTTGCATTCCTCAGACCATGCTGAATTAACACTGGCTGAAGATAACACAATCTCATGGCTAATAAGGCCAGACCACTGGACTGAAATGTTAAAAGCACCCAGTGCCAAGGAAAGCCCCAAGGCACCTACCAAGACTCCCCAAGGGAAGCTGAGAAAACCATCCCAGAGATAAATTCAGTTACTCCCAAGTCCACCAGTGGCTTTTTAACCCAGACTCTCCCAGGACGTTGCCTACTTTTCAGTAAATCACTGCTCTTGCCAGTAGCTGAAACTTTAACTCAAAAATTAGAAGGTGATTTGCCAGGGTTTAATCGAACTGGAACTCCGTAACTTAGGGATTCTGAAAACACTTGAGTTTGGGGAGTTTGTTCCTATTGCTATTGTTGTTTTAAGGTAAAATTCACATAACAGAATGAATCAAATGAAACTCAACCCAGTGGCATTTACACTCCCAATGTCATGCAACAACAACTCCATCTAGTTCCAGAACATTTTCATCACCCCAAGAGGAAGCTCTGTACCCATTAATCAGTTACTCCCATCCCCCTTCTTCTGCAGGCTCTGATAATCACAAATCTGCCTTCTGTCTCTATGGACTTGGCTACACTGGGAATTCCATATAAATGGAGTTCTACAACGTATGACTGGGCTTCTTTTACCTGGCACAATGTTGCTAAGGTTGATCTTCGTTGTAACTCGTGTGAGTACACCATTCCTTTTTATGGCCGAATCACAGCTCATTGTAGGGATATACCACATCCTGTTTACTCATTCATTAATGGATGTTTCAGCTGTTTCCCCCTTTTGTCTACTGTGAATAATGCTGAACACGTGTATACAAGTGTTGGTTTAAATATCCATTTTCATTTTTCTGGGTATATACCTAGGAGTAGAATTTGGGGGCATCTCATGATTCTATGTTTAATGTTTCCATGTTTTCCACAGCAGCTACACCAGGTTTGAGAAGGCAAAAAAAAAAAAAAAAAAAAAGGCTTCCTAAACTGATCCTCTGCCCACAGGGAGTTACTAGCATCACAGAGAACTTGGGTCTTTCAGCAAGGCCTCTTCCTGTCCTGAGCCTGCCTGCCTCCTGAGACAGACCCTTTAGAGATCTGCTGCTTGTAACATGCCAATTTCATCCTGGGGGGAAACGGCTGGAAATAAGGGAGTAATCAGCCTTGGAAAATACCTTATGATACAAAGTGTTCCCTGGAAAGTCCATCCTGTCAGTCTGCAGGACTCTGCATCTGAATTCATTTTTTTAATTCAGTAATTCTTTCAGTTTGTCTGAACTGCTCTTCCTGTTAAGATCAACAGGGCATTTACTTAATGAGGACATCAGCCCTGACTGGCAGATTGACTACCGTCCAAAGACGCAATCAGGAACTGAGAGGACTTGACAGAGATCTCCCAGGTACAGCCAATCTTGGCTCAGTGCCGCCAGGAAGAGATTGTGAGATTCAATTCCTCAGGGTTAGGGAAAAATTGGCAGCCTAACTAAAATGTTCAACTACTTCCACTGACTCAACAGAGTTAAATCTGACGTTGATTTCTCCAGTCTTTGGGGTCTTGAAGGGCGCATGGGTGGAGACACTCGCAGTTAACTGAGGGGGTCAACATCAGTAACAGGGAGACGGTGGACTGCAACATCCCTCTGCGTAAAGAACACCAAGAACGAGGGAAAGTGACTATACTGGGTGGCCTCAGAGGAAGGCCTGCCTGTTTCCAGCAGGTACTATAGTCACCTCGAGTTTGTGTCTATCAAAATGCAGGGAAAGGGACCTTTTTCTCCAAATGGAAGAAACTCGGAACTTTCACAACAGAGACTGCGAGTGGTACCTAACTTTTTTGACACTCAGAACTTGTTTTGTGGAAGACGATTTTTCCATGGACTGAGAAGTGGGGGATGGTTTCGGGATGATCCAAGCTCACACGTTTATTGTGCACCCTATTTCTAATCTAATGTCCCCGCTGATCTGACAAAAGGTACCGGTTCTCAACCCGGAGGTTGGAGATCCCTGGTAGAGCCCACAAGGCTGAAAATAATTTACCATTTAGCCCTTTATGAAAGCTTGCCAGCCCTTGTTTCAATGTGATTATTTTGACAGCAATAAGCAGGATGGATTTGGAGTAGAAGTGAAAGTTGCTCCGTCATGTCCGACTCTTTTGCAACCCCATGGACTATGGGGTAGTCACCTCGAGTTTGTATCTATCACAATGCAGGGAAAGTGACCTTTTTCTCCAAGTGGCTGAGAGAGCCAGTGGTGTGCTGTGCATGCAGAGACAAGGCTGTGCTTACGTTCAGGAGGCCCAGGTTTGAGTTCCAGTTCTCTCACCTAGCCTCAGGTGACCTCAGGCTGGTCAGTCCTTCTTTATACGATAAGAATTTTTTTAATTTATTTTACTGAAGTATAATTGGTTTACAATGGTTTACATTACGATTGGTTTACAGTGGTTTATAATTGGTTTACAATGTTGAATTAATTTCTGCTGTACAGCAAAGTGACTCAGTTATACATTTGTATATAGTTTCTTCTTCATATTTTTTTCCTTTATGGTTTATTACAGGATATTGAACATAGTTCCCTGTGCTGTACAGCAGGACCTGTGCTATATGGGGGCATTAGATTAGATTAGAAATAGGGCACACGATAAATGTGTGAGCTTGAATCATCCTAAAACCGTCCCCTACTTCCCAGTCTACAGAAAAACTGTCTTCCACAAAACAAATCCCTCATGTCAGACAGGCTGGGTACCACTCGCAGTCTCTGTGGCAACTAGTCAACTGTGACGGTGTAGTCCAAAGGCAGCCACGTGGAAGGCACGTACAGATGGGAAGAGCTGTGTTCCAACAAAACCACACCCACAAAAACAGGTGAAGGGCCAGAGATGGTCCAAAGGATCACCATCTCTCCTAGATCCACCACTGACCCGCTAGTGAGAGTGGGTCATCTGGACGGCACTTCCTGTTAATTTACCATCAGCTCTGAACTCTACAGCTGAAGCAGAGGAAGGCCATGGGTGCCTCAGCTGCAACCCTCCCACGAGCTTGGGTTATCCAGGGAAAACACATCTCCCTCCCAGTACTCTGCTGGACACACTTCAAAGGCGGGGACTATTCTCTGCACATTTAGGCTTGTTCCCCCATCCTATCTCCCCTTCACAGTGCTTTAAGACCACCCGCGATCAAGCCACTCCCCAACTTAATATTCTTCAGGTTCCCCCTTAGCATTCCAGAGAAATATTAGCAGGATGCATGCGGCTCTTCCTGGCCCTGCCCATCCCTTCATCGTCCTATGCAACCTTTCTCCCCGGTTCCTCATCCTACGCAACCTTTCTCCCTGGTTCCTCAACAAAGCCTCACTGATTACACAAATATGCTGTGTTCACGGCTGAAACTTCCTACCCTTTTCTCCCTTTAACTTGGAAAAACTTGCCCTCAAACATCGTGATAATGATGACCTATCTGTCCTTCAGGCCTCAGGTCAAGCAAGCTCTCTCCCAGGAAAAGCTTTCCTAATCCATTCACTTATAGTATGGACTCCTTGGCCTTCATCTATGCTTCCACGATGCACACTGGTTACTCATATCATGGCAACTTACCACACTGTGCTTGAATGGTAGGCTACTGGGCTGCCTCTCCAAACTGTGGCATCCCCCTATAACAGGGACTACATGCATATTCAGCACTGTATCCTCCAAGAAGGGCTTCCCTGGTGGCTCAGACAGTAAAGAATATATCTGCAGTGCAGGAGACCTGGGTTCAATTCCTGGGGTTGGGAAGATCCCCTGGAGGAGGGCATGGCAACCCACTCCAGTATTCTTGTCTGGAGAATTCCATGGACAGAGGAGCCTGGTGGGCTACAGTCCATGGGGTCGCAAAGAGTCGGACACGACTGAGCGACTAAGCAACAGCACATCCTCCAAGAAACCAACACGTACTGATGCTCAGTAAAAGCTTGTTGAATAAACCGAACGACATATGAAGAGTCATATTATTTTTAAGAATCTAGTGTAAGCACAGTCCTTAATGGCACTTTAATGCCTTAATAATCATTAAGTATCAATAATCATTAAGGCACTTTAAATGCCTTTAAAATCTCAGTTAGAGAACAGAAACTCATGGAATATTTCTCGTGGATGATGCACTCTGCAGATGACCTTCACTAACTCAAGGCCCACTCTTTGGGTACATCAATTCCTCACTCTACAGAGATGGACAAAATAGAGTATGGTCATAACAGAGGACCTATCTTGTGGTTTACTTATAAGATTCAAATAAATTAAAATATGGAAAACACTTGGAATAGGACCTAATACTTAAGTACTTTGTATGTTTGTTAAGTAAATAATGATCTATAAACAAACAAACAAAAAAACCAACAAACTCTATTTTACTCTGATAGCCCCAGAAACAAAAATCTCAGAGTTTTCAGCTGCATGTCCTGAAACAGATAGAGATACTCACAGGTGAAATCTGAGAGAGTGGACTTGCTCAAGATTCCCTCAAACCCAGTCAAAAGAAAGGAAGGAAGAAAGGTTCTACAAACTGGACGGAAAAGGAGTGAATCCACGGTTAACGAAAGAAGAACATCTGAGTTCAGAAAAGGGCAACATTTAAAAGGCCATGGGAAAGCAACCATCTTACCCTTCTCCTCAAAATAAAATATCTGCTCCACGTGGGAGATACTCACATATGCCTCAATCAACACTCCTCAACCCCTCCTAGCATGACTTCCTATACATTAGAGGTCAGAAGGCAAAAAGCTCCATTTCCCAAAATCCCCTGTAGCTAGCATGTCTCCTTAGGACTTAGATTCTGACGAGGAAATACATACATGAAGACTTGAAGGTGAAAGAATGAACATAAACAGGTACGGGCTTTGGGATTCTGGAAGAACGGTGGCAGAGGCCCGCGTTTTCCTGTAGGAGCCGGGGTGGAGACGCCGGGTCCAGTCGGTCCAGAGGGGCTGTATCTTCCTGACGTGGCAGCTTTTGCTAGTGCACCAGGGCACTCGGTGCTCAAGCCGGGAGCCGGGCTGAAGCCGCAGTTTTACAGGGTGGCTCTGGCAATTGCTCCAGGAAGCTTACTTAGTGCCCATCCCCTACAGTCTTTCTGACTATTTGGAAATGTCTTTAAATCCCTGCAATAAAGTCCTTTCTGCTTAAGCTGACTGGAGTGGATGCTGTTGTCTGCAACGGAACCCTGATCAACATATTTTGGAAAGGATTTGCTTCCTGACTGCAATCCACCTCTAGTTTTATAACAGGAGTATTATGAAAATTATTCACTGTGAAGAGCACTATTCTGAAGTAAGTCTATTCGGTTAGAGAGAAATGAAATGGAGGAAAAAGACAGCAGGTAGATAAGTCCAAGGAGTGTTCTAGAACTGGATAATGAAGACAGTGTTTCATATTCCTAAGTGCATCTATTTCTGTATTTCAAAACTCAGAGAGGAAACTATCTACCTTACCCACTAGACTATATTTTTCATTACCATAACTATTTCCTCCTCAAATATGGAAAACAAGGAGAGCTGAATATATTTATTATTTTCCATAGCCTCATATCCAGCATTCTACAAAAAAAAAAAAAAAAAAAAAACCAGAAATACTGAACACTGTTGCATATGTATTTCCTAAACAGCATTATGTGCATATTATTTACTTTGAGACCATACCTAACTCCTAAACACACTGAGCAAAGTTATCTATAAATAGAGAAAACCTTTATAAGATACTTGAATCCAGAAATATTCCCCTGCACATTCAAAGGCAACAAGCTCACCTTAATGGTTTACAAATCTCTAAAGGGAAAAGAAAAAAAGAGAGAACTAATTTGTAGGGATTCTGCACAGAAGCAGTACTGTTCTCTGGGTCAACTCAGGCTAATGATTTCATCTAGCAATTATTGGAAGAGTTTTCTTTATCTTCCAAAAGATGATTTGCTATTTCTAAAATAATCTGAACTGAATCATTTTACTGCCCACAATTTCCAGAGACAACACTTTTTCCCCAACCAACATCTCCTGAAAGATAAAATGTTTCCACTAACAAAACTTTTTTTCCTTCTACAAATAACAAATCTCTGCTTAAATGTCTTTACCATCTGCCCAGGAGATGCAGATGGTCATAAGGATGAGGACGCTGTCAACAGGACCAACACAAACTCTACTGTTTACCATGTACCATCCAGCCTCTTTATTTTGGGGGGCTCCAAAATCACTGGAGATGGTGATTGCAGCCATGAAATTAAAAGACGCTTACTCCTTGGAAGGAAGGTTATGGCCAATCTAGATAGCATATTTAAAAGCAGAGACATTACTTTGCCAACAAAAGTCCGTCTAGTCAAGGCTATGGTTTTTCCAGTGGTCATGTATGGATGTGAGAGTTGGACGGTGAAGAAAGCTGAGCGCTGTAGAATTGATGCTTTTGAACTGTGGTGTTGGAGAAGACTCTTGAGAGTCCCTTGGACTGCAAGGAGATCCAATCAATCCATCCTAAAAGAGATCAATCCTGGGTGTTCATTGGAAGGTCTGATGTTGAAGCTGAAACTCCAATACTTTGGCCACCTCATGTGAAGAGTTGACTCATTAGAAAAGACCCTAATGCTGGGTAGGATTGGGGGCGGGAGCAGAAGGGGACGACAGAGGATGAGATGGTTGGATGGCATCACCGACTCGGTGGACATGGGTTTGGGTGGACTCTGAGAGTTGGTGATGGACAGAGAGGCCTGGCGTGCTGCAATTCATGGGGTCGCAAAGAGTCGGACACGACTGAGCGACTGAACTGAACTGAACTGAACTGATCCAGTCTCTTAACTGGCCCTCAGGATCTAAGCCTGGGACATGGGGCCAGGGTGTAATGGGGGAGGGAGGTCTTCACACAAAAAGGGAAGTAAAAACCTCTCAAGATGACTTAATTTGTCAAGGGGTCCTAATTAATGTGGATATATTCTTTGAATCTCTTCAACCTAGGTGCCAACCCCAACTCAGTAACATCCTCTGGGTACTCCTCCATTTCCCTACTTTCTAGAAGTTGCTCCAGATTATTCAAGACATGTGAGCATATGTGATGAAACATCTATAGATTCTCTCTCCCCACTTTATCTAGTCCATATTTCTCCCTTTCTTCCTAAAGCTAACAAAGAATCAATTTCTTTTAAATAAATATAAATTCTAGCATGAAATCAAAGACACAAAACCTATATTATATTCCCCATGTCTCTCAAACTGGAAAAACACTAACCATATTTTCTATAAGGCATGTGGAGAAATAGTTGTAAATGAGTAATAAAGCTGATAAATAAGTTAGGGATCAAGACCAAAAAAAAGTAATAGAATAGAATCACTAGACAGCAAATTATATAAGCTCACAAGATTTCTCAGCTACAAACTATGCTAATAAATCATGCATCTCATTAGTGTCACTTTTCCAAATAACAAAGACAAAGTCACAGTAACATGAAGAAAAAAATGGTCCCAGACTTTAAGTGGTACAGTGGTAAAGAATCTGCCTGCCAATGCAGGAGACACAGGTTCAATCCCTGAGTTGGGAAGATCCCAGGAGAAGGGCATGACAATCCACTCCAGTATTGTTTTGCCTGGAGAATCCCATGGGCAGAGGAGCCTGGTGGGCTACAGTCCATGGAGTTGTAAGAGTTGGACACAGCTGAGCATGCATGTACACAGCCCTTTGGGAGCCGTGGCCCTTAAAGTGGCCCCTCATACTCAAAGAATTTGTTTCGTTTAAGGGAGTCTTCATACAGTCAAGAAAGCTCGTTAATATGTAACATCTCTGTGGTAGGCAAATACCAACAAACTGGAACTCCAGATGGAATCCCAAAACGTTGAAGGGCCGTGGGGCAGGTCAATGAAGAAAGATAAGAATAATAAAAGAGAGAAAAGGAAAAACTCACATTATTGCCATCATCTGTCCAGTGGGGAGGATGGGAGCCTCTCATAATCTCACTTAGCATTTCTCTCTTTGAATTTTACATAAAAGACCAGGAAAATGAACAGAGTAGGTGGGAGGATTCTCCCATGCATCTTTTCACTTTGTCCCTTGTCCACTAGGTGGCTGCCCAAAGAGTCAGACACGACTGAGTGAGTGAACTGAACTACAAATATGAATCAAAAGAAAGCAGCAGTGACTACATTAATATCAGATGAAGTAGATTTCAGTGAAAGAAAATCACCAGAGTCAAAAAGTATCATTAAGTAATGATAAAAGAATCCATCCATCAAGAAGGGAAAACAACTCTAAACATGTATGCACCAAATAACAAAGCTATAAAATGTATGAAGCAAAAACCGATAGAACAGATAGAAATAGACAAATCCACAACTATAGCTGGAGATTTTAACATTCCTCTCACAGCAACTGATAAAACTGACAAAACAGATCATTAAGATTAACCATTAATCGTACCAGATTAATCATTAAGGATACAAAGACACTTGCTGCTACCAACCAACAGGATCTAATCAACATTTATAGAACATGCCATTCAACATCAGAATACACATTCTACTCAAGCTCCCACGGAACATTCAGCCACAACAGATGATATCCTGGGCCAAAAAACAGAGGCCAACAGATTTAAAACAATTTCAACACACAGAGTATATTCTCTGACAACAACAGAATCAAACCAGAAATCCGTATCAGAAAGATAATAGGAAAATCTCCAAATGCTTTTCTAAATAACTCAAGTCAAAGAGGAAGCCTTGAGGGAAATAAAAAATAATTAGAACTGAATAAAACTAAGAAGAATTTATCAAAATATTAGCTAAGTACTGCTTAGAAAATACAAAACACTAAACAGGTATATTAGAGTAAAAACATCAAAACTCTAAGAAACTAGAAAATAAGGAACAAGACAAACACAGAACAAGCAAGAAGAAGGAAATAAAGAGCAGAAATCATTTAAATCCAAACAGAAAAAATTCATGAAACAAAAAGCCGGTTCTCTGTAAAAGTCAGTAAGTTCACAAACTTCTAAAGGACAAACTAAAATTAAAAAAGAAGATGACCCAAATTACCGAAATCAGGAATAAAAAGGATACCACCACAAACTCCACAGATCTTATGAGGATAATAAGGCATACTAAGAAAAACTCTATATACATAAATTTGACAATTTAGAATAAATGGCCTAATTCCTCAAAAAGCACAAACTACCAAAACTCACCCAATAAAAATACATAATTTTAACCCAACAAATTGAATTCATAGTTTTAAAATCTGCAAAAAGAAAACTCCAGTCCAATGTGGTTTCACTAAAGAAATCTACCTGACATCTAAAGATGCTCTCTTTAAAAGGGGAAATACTCCCCAACTCCTTTTACGAGCAAAACAACAAACGCATGAAATCTGAAAGTAAAAATACAAGATCATATATAATCAGTCAAATTCAGACAATGAACACACGAACACAGACAAGAAAACTGTCAGGAACTGCCTGGTGGCCCAGTGGCTAAGACTCCAAGCTCCCAATGAGGGGCCAGGTTTGATCCCTGGTCAGGGAACTATGCTGCAAATAAGAGCTTGCATGCTACCACTAAAGATGCTGCACACCTCAACTAAAAACCCCGCATGCCACAACAAAAATCAAAGATCTTTATATTTGTAGTCCAGCTACATATACTAAAAAAACTATGCACCAGGACCAGTGAAAGTCACTCACTCATGTCTGACTCCATGGACTGTGGATAGCCTTTCCCTTCTCCAGGATATCTTCCCAACCCAGGGATCAAACTCAGGTCTCCCACATTGCAGGCGATTCTTTAGCCACAAGGGAAGCCAAAGAATATGGAAAGGCTGGTTCAATATTCAAAAATCAAACAAAGTAATCCAACATATTAACATATTCTTAATTAAAGAAGAAAAATCACATGATCATATCAATTGACGCAGAAAAAACATCAGACAAAATTCAACACTAATTCATAAAAAATTCTCAGAAAACTAGGAATAGAGGGAAACTTCCTCACCTTGATTGATGAACATCTACCAAAAATCCTTTAGAGACATCATACTTGGGCAAAGACTGAATGATTAAGATTGGGGAAAAAAACAAAGATATACACTCTCATAACTTGTATTTCAACATTATCCAGGAAGTCCTAGCCAGCACAATAAGAAAATAAGAGTTACATAGATCAAAAAGGAAGACATGAAAATGTCCTGATTTGTAGATGTCATGATTGTTTATTTAGAAAAACTCAACAAGTCTGCCAAAAAGAAATTAAAAAAATAATAATAAGGACTAAATGAGTCCAGAAAAGTTAAGGACCAGTTACGATCTTATAGAATATAAAGTTATGATCTTATAGAATATAAGATCAACATGTCAATAACATCTTACGAAAAAACCCAACGAACTTTTTGGCCAACTCAATAAAAGCCAACTGTACACCTATATACTAGCAATGAACATGTGGAAATTAAAATTTAAAGTGTAAACCATTTATAAACACTAAAAAATAGAAATACTTGGCTATAAATCTAACTCCCCCAAAATGCATAGAATTTACATGGCTAAAAACTACAAAATACTGATGAAGTAAATCCAAAAAAGATGTAAATAAATCTACAAACATACTGTGTCCATGGACTGGAAAATTCAATATAAGGAAGACATCAGTTTTCCAAATAGATCTATAAGTTTAACAGAATTCTATCAAAATCCAAGCAAGATGTTTTGTAGATATAGAAAAGCTTATTCTAAAGTGTACTTGGAAAGAGAAAAAGAAACAAAATGAGCTAAAAAAATCTTTGAGAAAAAAGAATAAGGTTAAATTATATCATTTGATTTTAAGACTTACTAGTAATTAAGAAAATGTGGTGTTGGTGTAAAGACAGATACACAGATCAATGGAACAGAAATGAGAACCCAGAAATACAACCATACAAGTTTGGCCAATTGATTTATGACACAGGTGCAAAACAACTCAATAGAGGAATTTGTCTTTTCAACAAAAGGTGCGGTAGCAACTGGACAGAAATCTCTACCTAAATTAATATAATAATTAATCCAAGAGGGGTCACAGATTTAAAGGATTTAAAGATTTAGATTTAAAGGTAAAATGCAAAACCAGGAAACTTTTGAGAAAAAAAGAGAAAATCTTTGGGTCATACAACTTGGCCAAGAACACTTAGATAAGCCACCAAAAGCACAGTCTGTAAGAGAAAAAAAAAGATAAATTGGACATCTGTGAAAGACCCTACTAAGAGAATAAAAAATCAAATGACTGAGAAATTATATTTGCAAGCCATTCATCTGACAAAGGACTAGTATTTAGACCATATAGAGAACTCTGAACTCAACAGTAAAAATAAAGCAAACAAATGCAAGTTAAAATTGGCAAAAGATATACATCGAATTTCACCAAAGAGGACATAGAGATGACAAATAAGCACATGAAAATATGTTCAACCTCTTTTAACCATTAGGGAAATGCAAATTAAAACCATGACGACGTATCACTACATACCTATCAGGATAGCTGAATTAAACTGTTAATAATGCCAGGTACCTACTGGCAAGTATGCCGAGAAACTAAGTATTTCATATATTTTTTTGATGGAAATGTAAAATGGTAGAGCCATTTTGGTAAAAAAGTTTGTACAGTTTTCTTATAAAATCAAACATAAATGTATCATACAATCCAGCAAACACCTGGGTATTCATCCCTGAGAAAATAAAACTTAAGTCCACAGAAAGACCTGCACACAAATATTCATATCAGGTTTACAACAGTCAAAAACTGGAAACAATCAAAATGTCCTGCAAGGATCAAATGGTTAAACAAACTACGGTCCACCCCTTTTCTGCAAAGAAAAGAAACAAACTCTTGATACACACAAGAAGTATGAATCTCAAGGACATTAACCCGGGGCGGGAAGACACCCAGTCTCAAAAGATTACATACTGTATGATTCTCTTTATAGAACATTCTCAAAAGGCAAAATCATGGGATGGAAAACAATACAGTGGCTTCCATGGGTTAAGTATGGGGAGAACAGGATGGGTATGACTAGAAAGAGGCAGCAAGGGAGTTCTTCCTGGTTCTGTATTTTAACTGTGCTGGTGGTTAGCGAAAGAAAAGGAAAAGAAGCACATTCAAAGCCACAATACACAATTTAGAAAAAGTGCAGTTTTGTGCTTGAACCACGAGGCGGTTGAGAGCCCAGCCACGTGGAGCTCCGCTTCGCCCCCTAGTGGCGGCCCCAGACGTACAGCTATGAAGACTAAGACAAAGTTGATGACTCAGACTCCTCATTTGCATACCTATCGAATCCTGCGGGAGTACAATCTTTCCAGGCTTAAAATAATATTTTTCTTCAGCTAAACATTTCCAACTATGTGACGTTCGCTTGCACAATTCCTTGTTTAAACTTTAGGAAGGAAGTAACCCTTGGGCTGCAGAGCCACCATCAGGGAAGCAGGAGTGGCAGTTATTGGGGGCTTGAGCTTACGACGCCAGTAGCATACTCAGGTTTCTCTTCAGATCGAATAAATCTTTCGCCTTTTACTAAAGATTTCCGTGGAGAGAAACCCACCTTGAGTTGTTAAACTAATTTTTTGAGGCTTTGCTTTGGCAAGGCTGATTTTGAATGGTATAAAGAAAGACAATCCTTTATAAAAATAAATTTTCCTGGTAATCCAAACAATAAAATGTCTACCTGCAATGCGGGAGACCCGGGTTCAAGTCCTCGGTCGGAAAAATTCACCTAGTAAAGGTAACAGCAACCCACGTAGAGGGGAAAGTCCATGGGGTGGCAAAGCAAAGAATTAGATACAACTGAACGATTATATAGTGAAACATTTATAACTGTGACCTTTACGGAGTAAGGTTAAGACTTCATCGAGTTTTTTTGTTGATCAGAATATCACAAGTTTAAGTCACTTGAGTTTGGATTTGCCAGTTATTGGTGATTTCTATCAGACACACGATAACAACTTGAAAATCATTTTCCTTCTCTACGCTATACAAAGTCAAGAGTCCAAGTACAGGGGGATATGGAGAGGCTAACATGGAAGCTTACATTGCTGCTGCTGCTGCCGCTGCATCGCTTCAGTCGTGTCGGACTCTGTGCGACCCTTTAGGCGGCAGCCCACCAGGCTCCGCCGTCCCTGGGATTCTCCAGGCAGGAACGCTGGAGTGGGCTGCCACTGCCTTCTCCAAAGCTTATGTTACCATATATAATATAGACAGCCAATGGGTACTGGCTGTATGATTCAGGGAACTCCTACCCAGGGGGGTTTAAGAGGGAGGGGACATATATGTATACACCTATGGCTGATTTCCTGTTGATGTTTGGCAGAAACCAACACAATTCTATGAAGTGACTATCTTTCAATTAAAAATTAATTTAAACAAACAACTCAAAAGGGGGGTGGGGAGGAGGAGAGTAGGAAAAAGGAGTTTAAAATGGCAGTGGCCAAAGGACAAAGAAAAAAAAGCTTTGAGAAGATCGGGGCGAGAGAACCTCAGGTGAAACAAAGAGCCCTCCCGGCCAGCCCGGTTTACACGGGGCAGGCTCCGGGGAGGAGACAAAACATATAAAAAGAGGAGCCGAGATGGAGCCTCTCCTTTTCTGAGGCTGGCCTGGCCTCACCCCTCAAGGGTACTGTTTTCCGAATAAAACAGAGCTGTGACCAAGCTTTAGCACTGGTCTGACGTTTCAAATCTTTGCTGCAGCGAGACATAAGGGAGGAAATTACACACTCCCCCCAACAGGGGTTTCAAGAGGGAGGGGATATATGCATACCTATGGCTGATTCATGTTGATGTTTGGCAGAAACCAACAAAATTCTATAAAGCAATTATCTTTCAATTAAAAATAAAATTAATTTTAAAAAATACTCAAAAAATATAGATATATATACACTCAGTGATGGCCCTGAGGACCCCTTCAAAGGCCCTGTATTCATCTACAAGTTGGAGAATTTCTGGGCACCTGACATCAAACAGATTGTTTCCCTGTCCATCAGGTCACAGGTGTTACAGGGAAGAACAAGATCTGACTTCATGTGTTTAGCTTAACCTTTGCTTCCTGTTGCTTTTGTTTATTGAAAGCATCCCCTCTATACAAAATGGTGTGCCCCTGCCTCCAGGAACCTTGCCCCTCTGCCTGAATGTTAAATCAAAGTGCCTTTCTTTTATTCAGGGCAACACCCTGACCCTCCCTATGCCTATGAATGGCTGCAAGAAATAAGAAACACATCCCCTCCCCCAGGATGGCCTTTCCAGGAAAGATTTACAGGATTAATGGCCTTTGTACTTCCTCACCTCCTCTCCCTCCCTGTTCTACAAAGAAACTGGCATCCAGCCTCTGATAAGATGGTTTGGGCTGCCATCTTCTCAGTCTGCCAGCTTTCTGAATAAAGTATTCCTTGCCTCAACACCTCATCTGACTTATTGGCCTGTCGTGTAGCAAACAGAGCGAGCTTAGACTCGGTAAAAATATCCATGGAAGTAACAGTCCATGCATGGCAGTGGCTCCTAAAGTATAAGGAGCCCCCTAAAGCGACCTCATTGGGCCCATGAGACAGACAGGTATGAACTGGTTTCCACCGCTTGCCTAACCAATGTCTACATGTGTGACTGAATTTAGCTGGAGAACTGCCTTCATGAAACCCAGGAGCAAAATTATAATGGAATAACCCTCAATTATCTTGAATTTTTCAGCAGCCACTGTGATCTTCAAAGTAGCTTCAGTCACTTCTGCACACAGAGATGCCACCCTTCACATCTCCCACAGGCCCATGATCTCACTGTTATCCTGAGGCTGCTTCTAATTTCCTTTTTAACAGACTTATCATCTGTCATGTCATGATTTTAAAAGGTAGTAACCTTCTTAAGAATGGTGACAGGCACCACTTTCAGGGGATGTACTGGGAGAAGGAAGTGTTTCCACTCCCCCACACCTCTCCCCAAATTTCTGCTCCAAGCCACGCTGAACTCTGCTCCTCCTACCCTCAGAATCCCATCGGCTAGAGCACTTACATAGGATGTGTTGTGGAAACAACCTCATCTACCCCAAGGGAATGTTCTTAAAGATCAGTCAGTTCAGTCGCTCAGCTGTGTCTGATTCTTTGTGATCCCATGGACTGCAGCACGCCAGGCCTCCCTGTCCATCACCAACTCCCGGAGTTTACTCAAACTCATGTCCATCAAGTCGGTGATGCCATCCAACCATCTCATCCTCTGTCGTCTCCTTCTCCTCCTGCCCTCAATCTTTTCCAGCATCAGGGCCTTTTCCTTGAGTAGGCTGTCCCATCAGGTGGCCACAGTATTGAAGCTTCAGCTTCAGCGTCAGTCCTTGTAATGAATATTCAGGATGGATTTCCTTTAGGATTGACTGGTTTGGACCTCCTTGCAGTCCAGGATACTCTCAAGAGTCCTCTCCAACACCACAGTTCAAAAACATCAATTCTTCAGCACTCAGCTTTCTTTATAGTCCAACTCTCACATCCATACATGACCACTGGAAAAACCAGAGCTTTGACTACATGGACCTTTGTTGGCAAAGTAATGTCTCCACTTTTTAATATGCTGTCTAGGTTGGTCATAGCTTTTCTTCCAAGGACCAAGCATCTTAATTTCATGGCTGCAGTCACCATCTGCAGTGATTTTGGAGCCCCCCAAAATAAAGTCTGTCACCGTTTCCATTGTTTCCCCATCTATTTGCCATGAAGTGATGGGACTGGGTGACTTGAGCTTTGTTTTTTGAATATTGAGTTTTAAGCCAACTTTTTCACTCTTCTCTTTCACTTTCATCAAGAGGTTCTTTAGTTCCTCTTTGCTTTCTCCCAAAGGGTGGTGTCATCTGCATATCTGAGGTTATTGATGTTTCTCCCAGCAATCTTGATTCTAGCTTGTGCTTCATCCAGCCTGGCATTTTGCATGATGTACTCTGCAAATAAATAAGCAGGGTGACAATATACAACCTTGACGCTCCTTTCTCGATTTGGAACCAGTCCGTTTTTCCATTCAGGTTCTAACTGTTGCTTCTTGACCAGTATACAGATTTCTCAGGAGGCATTTGGCATCATTTTTTAGGATTTGAAAAACAACACCCAGTTCTTAAAGCTAACAGTGCCCAAATGCAGAATCAACATTCTACAAGGACTGAGCTACCATCTAAAGGGTCCCAGTCAGAAATTCGGTTCCAGACATAGCCATAATTCAAACGATTTCAATACTGGTATCTAAAGCCGCACATGAGAGTTGACTAGCTTGCCCTCCTCCTAACACTCCCGTGCTTCTCTGTCCCTTCACTTCAAAGTTCTGTCCCTGCATCAGACTAGCAGGGTGTCTGCTCCAGCCCACAGAGTAGAACTGCCAAAGCTCCGATGAATCCTTCCTACAAGGTACTTGTTGAAGAACCTCAAGACAGAGAACAGGTTCAGTGGCAGATTTTGTATCTGCCACTGAATAAATAAATGTTTGCACACGTGGCAGAATCCAGATCTGGACTCCTTCCTGCAGATGTATCACTTGGCAGCAAGATCGTCGGAATGGGAGAGATTGTAATTCACCCACCTTCAATTACCAGGAGCTACAAAGAGTCAAACCAATGAATGTGACAGACTCAGGTCGAGACACACACGATTCTTCTGTTCAAGGATCAGGTCAGATCCACCTCCTCCAGGAAACCCTCCCTGGTCATTCCAAGGTTAGAAATTCTCCCCGAAACTTTTGGCTATACCAACCAGTATACTTCCCAGGTGGCGCCAATGGTAAAGAACCCGCCTGCAAAAGAAGGAGATTAAGAACTCGGGCTCAATCCCTGGGTGGGGAAGATCCCCTAGAGGAGGGCATGGCAACCCACTCCAGTATCCTTGCCTGGAGAATCACGTGGACAGAGGAGCCCGGTGGGCTACGGTCCACAGGGTCAGACACGACTGAAGCGACTCAGCACATGAGAACATACCAACCTGAGACACTCATACAAACAGAAACACTCTGGTAAATATAATGCAAGTGCTAATTTTCAGGCAGGACACACAAATAGGCCCAGTCGTCCTGGCTGTGTACACCTGCTATCTCTGCAGCTTGACTGATGCTGCTGCCCTTGGTTAAATAACCAGAACATCATTCTTATGAAAACAACATGGCAGCCTGGCATTCTTGGATGGAGTATACGCTTCCTGAGGAGAGAACCCACGCTTCTTACTTCCCTTAGCCCACAGAACCTACTGCAAACTAGTTGATTAGCAAAGAATTACTTGTAAACTGACTTGTTTGTGGTTGAGAAATGTCTCACCACTCCAAATCTGTATCACCACCTCAAGATACTAGGTATTCATGGAGAACCTCTCTCTCTTACACCCCCCCCACTCCCCGCCACCTGATCTTTTAGTTCTGCAGGGCTAAACCCTTGGTTCTAACTTCACCTTATCTTCTCCTGGCTCCTTCAAGAAACTTTTAATGAAGTAAATCATATTTTCCATGAGCTAGTAGATATAAAAAAAGAGAGGAGGGCCGAGGAGGGGACTTAGCGGCTGAGCTAATAAGCAAATCTGGTGTTTATCCGTCTGCACTGCAGACCCTATTTTTACACAAGGCAGAGCCTCCCTTTCCTGTTCTCCCCAGGAAATCACTACCGCCTCACTTTTTCCCGCCTGGCTGCAAATCCCCGACATATCAAGGACATCCAGCCGGGGCAGGGCTGGGGGTGGGGCGGTGGTGGGGGTGGGGCGGTGGTGGAGGGGGGGCGGCGGCGGGGTTGGTAATGAGACTAGATGAGAGACGGCGCGCTGGAAGGCTAAGGGCAGGAGTTCTTTGTGTTGACAAGAGGGAATCAAGCCCAACCTGTGCTGGGGACCCTTCCTCCCATCACTAGTCCAAGGGCTTCTTGCCCCTCACCCCATTTGGAGACCCCTCAGCCCCCTGTCTCTCTTCCTGGGCTGGCACAGGACACAGCCTCTGTTGACCAGCCCCTCTGTGAAAGGGCAAAGCTGTGTAAAATCCAATTTTCTGGTAATAAGGACAGGCTGAAAATTCACACGCACAGCCAAACCTCTTATTAATCTGTCCCCATCAGATGGAGGGAGGCAGAGATATAACCAGCACACCAGAATCATCTTTGAGGAGCTACAGCTTAAGGAAAAGTGAGGTAACGCCTACATTGTCTAAACCCACCAGAGGTTAGACCCATGGAACCCGGCAAACATTGCCAAGGGCCCAGTGTTCCTTCACAGTGAGTCCCCGACCAGCCAGGCATGTCCACCTTCCAACAGCCACTCCTGAATGCCTACTCTGTGTCAGGCAGAGATGAAAGATCCTCTTATGTCTGAAAGAGGTAACTCCTGGGACTTCCCTGGTGGTCCAGCGGCTAAGACTCTGCACTCCCAGTGCAGGCGGCCTGCGTTCAATCCCTCATCAGGGAGCTGGATCCCACAAGAGTTCACGTGCAGCAACTAAAGATCCGCATGCCCTGCAACGAAGACGCGGTGCAGTCACACAAATAAATATAGAACACAGGCTCGGGAAGAAGTCCTGAGAGTGGAGCTCGTGGGAGGGAGAAACCCAAGCCAGCAGGGGGACAAGCCAGGGAGCGGCTTCAGGAAAGGTTCCACGCGGGCTGCTCCTCGAGCAGGAGGGAGGCACCCACCAGTCTGTGTGAGGATCACGGGGAGGAACACCAACATGTCCCTGGGGAATGTCAGGTGGTCCTGTTACTTGGAAGCTCAGAGGGACCACACAGGAGCTGAGGCTGCTGGAACAAGGCCGGGCCGGTGGACAATTGGAAAGGAGCTGAATGTCAGCCTCGGAGCACTGGCTTGACATGGTAAGAAACGGGGAGCCGAGCGTGGGTTCTGAGCAACACTGGCGCTAGTGGTAAAGACCCTGCCTGCCAATACAGGAAATTTAAGAGTGGCGGGTTTGATCCCTGGATCAGGAATATCCCCCTGGAGGAGGGCATGGCCACCCACTCCAGTATTCTTGCCTGAAGAACCCCATGGACAGAGGAGCCTGGCGGGCTACAGTCCACAGGGTCGCAAAGAGTCCGACACGACTGAAGCAGCTTAGCACACATGCCTGAGATATACATTCCAGAAAGTTAACTCCAGGGATGTACAGACCTTGAGTGGGATAGATCAGGAGAGACAGGCAAGGCAGGGAAAGCACAGGGCTCCTGAGAGAGGCCTCAGAAGAAACGCCAATGGCCTCACCCTCCTTCGGGAACCATCCTCTGCCTTCTGAATACAGTCCAGACCGCACGTACGGGACCCGATGACCTTTATGCTCCGGCCGCTATCTTGTATCATCTCTTCCTCTCACACTCGACCTCCCAGCCAGGCTGAATGACGCTCTCAAATCCCGTCTGTATGCCTGCTATCCCCTTCTTTCCCATCCCCAATACCTCACCTCTGATCCCTGTGAGTCTGGGTGACAGGCACCTTCTATTTCTCCCTGCCCAGCCGGTGGTTACATCACTTCCCTCACTGTCTCAGCATCACCGCCCCCCGAATTCAGGGCCCAGTGAGGACAGAGACAGAGCCTGGAAAGTCACAGCTTCCCAGTACCCAGCCTGGAAGCATCTTACACAGTAGCCACTCAAGAAATATTTGTTAAATGATTCAGCACAGAGCTTTCTGGGTTTTTGTTTTTTTTTTTGGTATCAAAATATAAAGTAATTTATAAGCAACTGAATATTAAAACCTTTATGGATAAAATTTGAGTAGCTAAAAATTGTATCTTTACTTTAGAAACAACCTTTTCTCTCTTAACATTCAAAGACATTAGTGGTCAAGCTTCCTTCTCTGACTTGTCTTTTATTTCTAACCTTCTGGCAGGCACTGAAAATTCCTCTCTGATTCTACTTCTGAAAGAACTTTACAAGAGGACCCCAGTTTCAGAACTGTCACAGGATGAGGTGTCCTCAGGAAAGAAAGGAGTAATTGATTACATGCAAAATTCTTCCTAATACATCAGGCTTTGGAGAGCTCCTTTCAGTAGCAGTCCACCTCCTTCCAGATTAAAATGCTCCTCTGTAGAACATTATCTCCTTGCCAGAGAAGGGGAATCAACAAATCCTAGCTCTAAAGCAAGGACATCATCAACCATGGAAGGACAACATGATGACCACAGCATGGACTGGGGGTCCATTCTGTACCAAGCACATACATGCTGGGTGGTTTTTTTTTTTTTAATATATATTTTATTTTATTTGGCTGTGTTGGGTCTTAGTTGCAGCACTCAGGATATTTGATCTTCACTGTTGCATGCAGCATGTGGGATTTAGTTCCCCAATCATGGATTGAACCTGGGCCCCCTGCATTGAAAGCACAGAGTCTTAGGGACCACCAGGGAAGTCCCCATGCTGGGTGTTTTATACCCAGTATCTCTTTCTCTACAACGAGACCTCCCATGCCCATATTCCAAGAAAGAAAACTAAGGCTCAAATGGGGTAAATCATTTTCCAAAACAGAGCAAACTGCATTTTGAATTCAAGTCCATCCAACCCCAAACCTGTTGCTCTTTCCATTATGCTAACTATCTCGAATCAGAAATAAAAATAAAAGGAAAAAAATTCATGACAACACAGCCCAACATAGAGCTTCATTCACGAATGATCAGTTGATTCAGAGCCTACTATCTGGAGACATCAAGCAAGGAACACAGCCACTAAAACGTCTTCTTTATAGTCTTAGGACATCTAGCAAGAATGTTAGGTGTGTGTGGAGCAGGGAGGAGGGGGGAGAAAGGAACCAGCAAACACCAAGAGAGATGGCCAGAACTGGAAAGGCATCGAGCTTGACTCCTCCCTGACCACACGCGGGCTCCTGCACACGACTGCTCCAGGAAGCCACTGGAGCCCTTGCGGGCAGGCACTGCCAAGCCTGGAAGAAACGTCACAAAACAGGAGGCACACACCACAGCATATGGAATCTCAAAAGTCCTTGAGAGCTGCACCTACCGCCCCTGGCCTCTTGGCGAAAGCAAGCAGCTTTACTCTGATGGAATGACAAAGACCCAAAGGTATTCCTGGTTTGGGCTACAATCAATCCTCCAAACTCTGCCATCAGCAACAACTGGGGGGACTGTGGTCAGGCCCAACACCACTTCACTGTCCCAAAGCTTCGCCTTGCAGTCACCATCACCCTAACACACGCATCCCCTTTCCAACCACAGTGAGCTCCTCTGGAAGAACATCTTCACTACTGGGGACCTTGCCAATCCCACCCGTTCTGAGGTGCTCAGCTGCAGATCGCCCTCGTCTCCCAGAAGCAGGGTGGGGCCGCCTGTGCCCATGGTGCTGCCTCCCTGTTCTGACAGCAAACACTGTCCCACTCAGCATTTACCTACGCGTCCATCTAGGTGCCCTTAGGACTGACGCATTTTACTCCGGGGGTGCAGTCTGGCACGCTGTTCCTCACTCTTTCCTGCAGTTAAATTCAGTAAAATACTCACCGACTCTGTTCCAGGTACTGAAGATACAGGACTGATTAAATCCCAGCCCTGCTCTGTGGGACTCACAGTCTGGTGGAGGATGTATAATGCAAGACAAAAGTCGTACAAATATACTTATCATAATAGCATACAAGATGCGATCCAAGGCATTAGTACACATCACCCTGCTCATTTCCTTCATATCATTTAGCTCAATCTGTGGCTGTCACATTTATTTCTTTACTTATGGTCGGTCTGACCCCAGTAGGAGACACTGGGACAGGAGCCTTGTCTGTCTGGCTCACTGCTGTGTCCCCAGCACTCCGTATGGGCTTGTGCACAGAAACACATTCATTAAAAGCTGTTATTTGTGGAAGGTGATAAAAAGAGAGGCAGAGAAGTGCCGGGAACTATGAGCAGGAAGCCCAGTTTAGAGGTCCAGGTAACAATTCCACAACAGGAGACACCAGAGCTCAGATGTAAAGCAAGAATGCAGACCTGAGAGGGAAGAGGTGAGACACAAGCCAGAGGAGGAAACAGGAGGAGCAAAGGAAAGAAATCAGCCGAATCGGCATGACAGAGCCCTTCACTGTTCTCAAAGAGAGGGAGTTTTGTCCTTAGGGGACACGTGGCAATGCCTGGAGCCACTAGCAACTGTCATGACTTGGAGCAGCAGGGACTCCGGGCATCCAGAATCCAGGGCTGCGGTTCAACACCCTACAATACAAGTTACAGAACAGCTCCCCACCCCCGCCCCGCCCGCCACCTACAACAGTGGATGCCAGCAGTGCTGAGGTCTGGCGATATTTAAAGGATGGACTAGTCAGAGAACATGAAAGCTCCCTTTCGAAATTCACCATTTCTACCCACACCTGATACTGTCTTTTGATTAGAATTCGGATCAGAATAGCATGCTTGTCACCTCCCATAACCTCCAAAGGAAATACTCAGAGCCAATCGGGCTTTTATTTTAGTTGAGATAAGACTTTCAGCAGACACCAATGGACCTCTTGTTGCTACATATGGCCCCTGGGTCTATTTTATGGTCTTCCCCAAGCACATGGAATCAATTTCCTTCATCTGTTGGCAACCCACCCTGACTCATCACTTTCCCTCTACATTCTAGGACCCCAACCTACCCACCCCCTGTGCAGGGTAATGAGACACAGAAAGATAAGGCTAAGAGGTGCTCAACAGCATCAGATGAATGGACAGATGGATGGTCAGCTGGACAGAGAGATAGAGACCTATCGGAATAGAAAAAGTCCTTGGAACTTTTCAGCTTCATTGAAAAGCTGAAACTCCAATACTTTGTCCACCTGGTGCGAAGAACTCACTCATTGGAAAAGACCCTGATGCTGGGAAAGATTGAAGGTAGGAGGAGAAGGGGATGACCAAGGATGAGATGGTTGGATGGCATCACCAACTCGATGGACATGAGTTTGAGCAAGCTCTGGGAGTTGGTGATGGACAGGGACGCCTGGCGTGCTGCAGTCCATGGGGTCACAAAGAGTCAGACACGAGTGAGCAACTGAAAGAACTGAACTTGGAGTTTTTCTCTGTGCCTTGTGCACTTTTCCACAAAGGCAGAGTTGGCCTGAATGCTGACACCCACCGACCGTGCCCATCACAGGGGCCTGTCACAAAGAATGCACAGAAGAGGTCACATCCCCAGGACTCTGAAGCCTGGGCAGGAAGTCAAGCAGCTGAATGTGATGGGGTGGCGGGAGTGGTGGGAGCTGGGAAGTCAGTGCAGACAAGGGCCCTTTGTCCAGAGGTATCAACAGTGACACCCAGAAGGGCTGAGCCTGCAACAATGAAATCCGTGGGGCCTGATCCTCCTTCAGCTTCTCATAGGAAAAGTCTCTTAGTCTAAAATGAGTTGACTTATTTGTGCCCCTGACAAGCAATTCGTTATTATCTGACATGTCTGGATGACGATTCTAAAATTTAAGAAAGAAAAAAAGTCACCATTTTTTTCTGTTTCAAGAAAACCAACAGCAGTACATTTCTAAAGAGTAGCTCCAGGAACTCACAAGGACTAGCTACCACTGTAACCAGAGCAGGACCCTGTGGGGCCTTCATAGGACAGACCCCTCCCCGCATCCCACGTCCTCCGCCTGCCTTTTGTCTGTAGGAAAGCTTGAGCCATCGATGAAGTCTAATCAGAGAAGTGAGAAAAATGCAAAAAAACAAAGGAAAGTCAAACAAGGCAAAACAATAAGTTTACCCTCTAGACAAAGTCAAGGACCTTCTGTTTCTTCACAAAGTCTGAGCCGTATCTTTTGAGATGTTTTGCAGATACTGAAACCCCCACCAGGGGGAAGAAGGTAACCGTGTGCTGCCCTCAAGCACGGAGACCCCAGACCAGCTGGAACCAGAAGGTTGATGATGTTGACTCTTGGCTGCCTTGCCACCAGCAGAAGAACTAACTGTCACCTCTAGAAAAGCAACTGCAGCCACCCTGCCTGCTGTCTAAGCAGGCCCAATGAGCTGCAGAGGAGGGGAAGCAAGCCAGCCCACTGCTGCTGTGAAACCAGGGGGCAGAGGGGTGGGCAACACCCAGCACGCCCTACAGGACGGCCAGGGATGCTAGAGGCGGGAAGGAAGCAGGTCTATAGATGCCCACAGTTGGTACAGGGAGTGTCCAGGAGCCACATGTGATTCCAACAGGTACAGGAATTCCCCTACATACGAACAAGTTCCATTCCGAGAGTGTGCGCGTGAATACAATTTGCTCACAAGTCCAACAAAGCTAGCTTGGGTACCCAACTAACACAACTGGCTATACAGTACTGCATTATAGTAGGTTTATAATACTTTTCACACAAATAATATATAAAAAAAACAAACACACAAAATAGAGAAAACTTTTTTTAATCTTACAGGAATCTTACAGACATGCACTAACTTGCGTGACTGGATGTGCAAATACAAGCTGGCATCTTTGAAAGTTTGCAACTTCAAGGGTCATATGTAGGGGATTTACTGTATGGCTAGATCAGGAAGGAACTTTCTGATCTTTACAAAAGGGAAATTTTCACAAACCGCTACAGTTACTGATCCACGTGTCTAGTATTCTGGGAGGAGAACATGAGACAGTATAAAGATAGAGCATGCGGAATGCCCATACTCCACGTGGGGGCTCATACCTTTTACAACAAGAAAGGTATTTAATTTCCAGTCGCTGCTGAGTACCATGCCTGGGCCAACGCCAAATACAAAAGGGATGCAAAATATTGAGATCAGGTTTGAAAACGGAAAAGGTTTTATCATTGATCCACTTTGTACCTTCTTTAATCCTCCGAATAAAGTGCCAGTCTCCAGGTCAAATTCTCGGTCCAGTTCCTCTTCATGTTCTGCCAAGAAAAACAGTGTCTGTTAGTCAACAAATCTAAATAAAACTGGGTTGGTTTAATAGCAGAGGCACTCAAAGAAATTGGCATACAGCTTGGAAAAGCTGCCTGTGGACTGAGCTACATGCACGGAGACGTGTCACACTCCTTCATTTCTGTGACCTCGGTTCCTGGAAAAACATGGGGCTGATGGCAATGTCCCTTTAACTTGCCATAAGGGTCACAAAAGGAGAGGGATCAAGGGTGAAAGTTCCCAGCCCGGGGGACCACAGGAGGGACGAGGGCGAATGCCCCACTCGCACAGATAGTGAAAAAAAGTGTTTGAACAGAGCATGCCAGGGAATGATGGTGACCACAGCCTACCGCAGAATGCTAACGAGACTGCTGATGGGATCATACAATGGTCATACATGTGCTTATAAGTGAACTACACAATTGGTTTAAAACAAAACCATTTAACACCTTTCATTCAAATAACGTTTAAAAATGAACAATAACCAGGCACAGTGTGAAATAGTAGGAAGCAAGCAGAACATGACTGGCATGGCTATTGCCCTCCTGGGACTTACTGTATACGGGGTAAGAGAAACAAACAAATAGGAAGAAATCACGACGGTGTTGATGAATGCCACGATGCGGGAGGTAAGGAGTGCTGTGGGGGCTGAATTTGGGGCATCTATGTGATCTCAGTGGGTGTCTATGTGGGCTTCCCTGGTGGCTCAGATGGTAAAGGGTCTGCCTGCAGTGCAGGAGACCTGGATTCGATCTCTGGGTTGAAAAGATCCCCCCAGAGAAAGGAATGGCAGCCCACTCCAGTACTCTTGCCTGAAGAATCCCAGGGACAGAGGAGCCTGGTGGGCTACAAACCATGGGTCACAGAGTCGGACACAACTGAGCAACTACCACACACACACACACACACACACACACACACACGTGATGTCTAACAGGCAGCTGGATGGGCATGGATGGCGCTCAAAAGAGTGCCTCAGCTGGAGGGAAAGACTTAGAAAAGTCCTCTGTATAAGGGCAGTGATGAAACCTCCAGAGATGGCTGAGATCACCGAAAAGGGCACAGACTGCATAGACAAAAACAAACAAACAAAAAAAATCCAGTTCTTATCAGACCAACAAACAGACAAAAAACACAGAAGACCACGATGGAGAACCTAGAAAGATCAAAGGAAACCTGACTTCGTAATCCTGAAATGATGCTGGTTTTGGAGTAGGGTCAAAGGGCACGTGTACACACACTCCAGCCACCAACCACAGGCAACACTGCCTCCAGGGAAGACGGAAAAGGAAGGCGCACGGAGCACTCGGGCCAGGGGGCCACAGGCCCCAGCTCTAGCACACGCTCACGCTGAACTCCACGAGGTGCAGGAGGTGGCGTGGCAGCGTGTGGTTGTCTGTTACAGCTGCACACGTGCCACACTGGGTATGTACATGTGTGCGGTGGTGTACAAAGACTCAGGTCCCAAGAAAACAACCCAGAACCGTCAGCGAGCTGTGACAACCCAGCACAGCAGTGGGTCCCTCTGAACGCTATCAACAAGAACGGGGAAAAGCCCTCTGCTTTCTTGACTCTTCTGCTTTGGTTTCACTTTCCTACAAAGTGCAACCTCCAGAAACATCAGAACTACGCAGAAATGAAACAAAGCAAAAAACTGGAGTTCTTTTCTTCTAAGGGTACAGTCCAAAGCATTGAAGTTTCCGTGCGAAGCACCCGACTCCCCCAGGTTAGGACACGTCGCCCTCTAGTGGGGAAAAAGGAATCTTACGTGGACAGAAGCAAGATGAAACCCTGTCCTGCCAACTGAAATACTACGTGAGACATATTTATAATTTTAACGTTTTTAGTAGGCACACTATAAAAAGGAAAAAGAAAAAAAGACAAACATTTAAGGTGAAATTAATTTCAATATGTCTTATTTATCCCAATATATCCAAACATTATTTCAACATGGAATCAACGCTAAACAATTACACATTCCTTTTTCTTCCTAATTCTTCAAAACTCCATGGACACATTATCTTTAAAGCACATCTCAATCTGAAGCAGCCACATCCCAGGAGCTCACCTGTGACTACAGCCATGCCAGTATCGTCCTAGACCAAAATCCTCCCTCGGCTTTTGGAGAATTCCTACCAGTCACCCTTGTCTGATTTCTGGACACAAACAAACGCTGTATGACATACATTACAATGTAAATCCATTCGTGATACTTTGGTGATCACTGTCTCCAGACTGTCTTGATTCAGCTGAAATGCATTGCTACAGAATTCGGCTGACCTAGGAGAATGGAAGCTGACAAGCTGCAGGAGGAGCTCTTTCTGGACAACAGTGATGGCTCTTAGAACCTCTCTGATTCTGCCTTCTTAGATGAGGGACCCCCACAACCTCATGCCCTGGGCAAGAGATTTCATCATAACTCACACACTCTCAGGGCTTCCCTCGTGGCTCAGATGGTAAAGAATCTGCCTGCAACGTAGGAGACCTGGGTTCAATTCCTGGGTTGGGAAGATCTTCTGGAGGAGGGCATGGCAACCCACTCCAGTGTTCTTGCCTGGAGAATTCCATGGACAGAGAAGCCTGGTGGGCTACAGTCCATGGGGTCGCAAAGAGTCGGATACGACTGAGCAACTAACCCTTTCACACACTTTGAAGCAAAAGTACACTGCAAACAGAAAGAAGCTGTCTTTGGCTGAGCGATTTTTCTCCACACCACATGGGCCTGACTGTGAGCAGAGCCAGCCCTTTCTTCTAGACACCCTGGTTCCACTTCCCAAAACTCAGTGCTGTACAGAACTGCCTGAGAGCACAGAAATGAAGCACTTTCGACAGATAAGCCCTCAATATTAAGTCAGCTGTTGACTCTCCCCCAGATCTGCCACCAACCACCGCCCAACAAAAGGATACACAGAAGCCCCATTCCACCTACTGAGAAGATCTGCATTTTAAGGGCCGGTGTAAACCGTTCACTTAAAGCCTCTAAATAAACTACCCTTTTCACCCTCAACAGTTTGATGGGAAATCAATTCTGGGGTGGGGCAGGGGTAATTAAGAGACTGTAATCTAGAAGGGGACGGAAATACACACACACACACACACACACACACCCTCGTCTGACACGAGCCACTGCTAGAGGCTAGCACGCCCAGTTGTGGCTTATCTGCCCTTCAAATGCTTTTAGCATTTGAAGAATTCCCATCAGCTCCTATGGATTCTTGCTTTCTCTAGGAAGCGGGTGGCTACAGCAGACTGTGGTAGTGAATGAGAGTGGAGAAGGGGGCAGAATGATGGGCTTCTAAAGAGAATTTAACAGTAAGCACCTCTCAAAGGTGCACACAGACATGACCATAGGCAAGAGACGAGGTGCTGGTTTTCCTGTGAGATTCTCCAAGGGCCTGGGCTCCTTCTCTCCTCTATTCCAGTTCCCACTCAGGGAACGAACAAGTGGTTTAAGAATAGCCCAGGTAAACAGGCCCTCCTGTGCCCACGCAGCCTCTGCTCCTTGGGCCTGGGGTAACTCCTCTTGGCCACCGTCCCTGGCCCGGCCTAGCTCCTCTCGGCCGCCGCCCCCGGCCCCCGGCCCGGTCTACGAACAAAGCTAGTGGAGGTGAGGGAATTCCAGTTGAGCTATTTCAAATCCTGAAAGATGATGCTGTGAAAGTGCTACACTCGATATGCCAGCAAATTTGGAAAACTCAGCAGTGGCCACAGGACTGGAAAAGGTCAGTTTTCATTCCAATCCCAAAGAAAGGCAATGCCAAAGAATGCTCAAACTACCGCACAATTGCACTCATCTCACACGCTAGTAAAGTAATGCTCAAAATTCTCCAAGCCAGGCTTCAGCAATACGTGAACTGTGAACTTCCAGATGTTCAAGCTGGTTTTAGAAAAGGCAGAGGAACCAGAGATCAAATTGCCAGTATCTGCTGGATCATCGAAAAAGCAAGAGAGTTCCAGAAAAACATCTATTTCTGCTTTATTGACTATGCCAAAGCCTTTGACTGTGTGGATCACAATAAACTGTGGAAAATTCTGAAAGAGATGGGAATACCAGACCATCTGACCTGTCTCTTGAGAAACCTGTATGCAGGTCAGGAAGCAACAGTTAGAACTGGACATGGAACAACAGACTGGTTCAAAATAGGAAAAGGAGTATGTCAAGGCTGTATATTGTCACCCTGCTTATTTAACTTATATGCAGAGAACATCATGAGAAACGCTGGGCTGGAAGAAACACAAGCTGGAATCAAGATTGCTGGGAGAAATATCAATAACCTCAGATATGCGGATGACACCACCCTTATGGCAGAAAGTGAAGAAGAACTAAAGAGCCTCTTGATGAAAGTGAAAGAGGAGAGTGAAAAAGTTGGCTTAAAGCTCAACATTCAGAAAACTAAGATCATGGCATCTGGTCCCATCACTTCATGGCAAATAGACGGGGAAACAATGGAAACAGTGTCAGAATTTATTTTTTTGGGCTCCAAAATCACTGCTGATGGTGACTGCAGCCATGAAATTAAAAGACGCTTACTCCTTGGAAGGAAGGTTATGGCCAACCTAGATAGCATATTTAAAAGCAGAGACATTACTTTGCCAACAAAAGTCCGTCTAGTCAAGGCTATGGTTTTTCCAGTGGTCATGTATGGATGTGAGAGATGGACGGTGAAGAAAGCTGAGCGCCGCAGAATTGATGCTTTTGAACTGTGGTGTTGGAGAAGACTCTTGAGAGTCCCTTGGACTGCAAGGAGATCCAATCAATCCATCCTAAAGGAGATCAGTCCTGGGTGTTCATTGGAAGGACTGATGTTGAAGCTGAAACTCCAATACTTTGGCCACCTCATGCGAAGAGTTGACTCATTAGAAAAGACCCTGATGCTGGGAAGGATTGGGGGCGGGAGGAGAAGGGGATGACAGAGGATGAGATGGTTGGTTGGTATCACTGACTCGATGGACATGGGTTTGGGTAAACTCTGGGAGCTGGTGATGGACGGGGAGGCCTGGTGTGCTGCAATTCATGGGGTTGCAAAGAGTCGGACATGACTGAGCGACTGAACTGAACTGAAGTAAACAGGAATCATATATGTAAATAGGATGCAAAGCAACATAGGACAAAAATGACCTTCAAACCTCCATCACAGAGCAGCTCATCTACAGCTCCTTAGGAATTCTGGGATCTATCCAGTCAGGCACCAGGGATGCAATTTGCATGGGAATCCTTAGGGCTTCCCAGAGAGGCAGAAGCCCCAGCCTGAGATGGAGATGCTCCAGCAAAGAGCGAGCCATGAGCTATGTCCTTGTGTTTGATCCAACATGGAGCAATGGCTGAGGAACTAGGGGACCTGAGGAGTGAGGTGCTGTGGAGTCTAACCCTGAGGGATGCCTTCAAAAGCCCTGTAGCCCCTCCCTATCCAGAGCCGCTGAGAGGTGTATCTCAGGCACTGAGAAAGCAGACTCTCTGGAGGCCCCCACAAGCCCCTCCCTGCAGTATCAGCTTAGGAAGAAAATACTGGCAGAAGCCTGAGAGGAAGGAGTGGGCCAGGAGATCCAGCATCCCAGGAGGAAGGCAGGGAGTCGACGATCTGCTATGACCCTGGCCGTGAGTAACACAGGAAAGTGTTAGCTGCCCACTCATGTCCGACTCTTTGTGACCCTCCGTGGACCGTAGCCCACCAGGCTCCTCTGTCCCTGGGATTCTCCAGGCAAGAATACTGGAGCGGGATGCCATTTCCTTCTCCAGGGGATCTTCCTGACCCAGGGATCAAACCCGGGTCTCCTGCATCGCAGGCGGATTCTTTACCACTGAGCCACCAGGGGAGCCACGCGGGAAACAAAGTTCAAGTAAAACATGGAGCCCTACCGGGTGGCACACTCGGAGCCTCAGCTGCGTCATGACACCCACTATCCATGCTGCCTATCTAGACAGGCTTGCCTCCTGCAGGGCCTAGGCACTTGGGTCCTTCCACAAGGCTGAACTAACTGAAAGGCCCCTAGCAGCCCTCTCCATGGGCAGCAAGCTCCCTGGTTCCAAGGGCAAGGCCACCTGTTCAAACACAGGATTGGCAGCCTTCATCCCCATCCTCAACTGGGCCCCAGATAACCAACCAGCCATCTTGCAACCAAACTCCTCTAATCACAAAAGTAAGTGGAAAAAATTACTTCCAGATTGGCAAAGCCCATCCTTCATGAGAGGTCAGTGTGTTAAATGAACAACATGAAAGAATTCATCTATAAATGAGCTGCTGTATCCTTTTCTCATAAGCTGGGATTAGTGACAAGTGATAAAACAGGTGTGCAAAGGGACAAAGAAAAACCCAAAGATGAATATGCTCAACTATATTTGCATCCCACTTTAAGAACGCCTACTATATATAAATATAAATATATATAAAAGAAAGAAAAGAAACTGGAGGCAGCAATTCAAATAATTTGCTCCATATTTTCTTAAATATCAGGGCTCCCTGGTGTTGCAAAGTTTATCTGGAAAAACGTTAATTGCTTGTCCCTGAAGATTAAAGAAATGAAAATAAAATATCTGTGAAATAATTCAACTAAAAGCACAGTTCCTTTTATAAAATGTCTCTAACTGCAACTTTCCAGGAAGACAGCTATTCCATGAGAGGTGAGCCTGGACTCTGTAAAGCCAAATGGCCTAAGACAGCTGCTGTTCATGAGAAAGTAATCACCGATAACAGAAAAATGGTAGAGTTTATAAACAAATCCAAGAGCTTGTTCTTCAAAAAAAAGAGAATCAACCTGTCAAATAGACAAAACCTTTGGTAAATTTCCTAAAATAAGAGAAATGAGACACGTGGGATTCAAGACACTCTAAGAATATGATACACAACCATGTGTTAGTACATCCGAAAACTTCAATGAAACCGAAAACCATAAATGCTGCTGACTTAAGAAGAAAACCTAAATATACCAAGAATCCTGAAAGACACTGAAAAGTTTTTAATGAATCTACTTAAAAAGAGACTCCATGGCTAGACAAACTTACAAGCAAATAACACCAAACTTTGACACTGTTTAAGCAGTTCCATATTATGGGGGGGGGGGGGGCTTCCTCATTCATTTCAGAAAGTTAACAAAATGCTGATATTGAAATCTGCAGATTAAACAATAAAACTGTAGGTCAACTAATCTCATTTCGAAATTATTAATATTTTTTAAACATGGAAACAAGTAGTGTATATAAGAATACCATAGTCACAGTAGGTTTGTTGTAGTTCAGTTCAGTCGCTCAGTTGTGTCCAACTCTGCGATCCCATGAACCTCAGCACGCCAGGCCTCCCTGTCCATCACCAACTCCTGGAGTTTACCCAAACCCATGTCCATCGAGTCAGTGATGCCATCCAGCCATCTCATCCTCTGTCGTCCCCTTCTCCTCCTGCCCTCAATCTTTCCCAGCATCAGGGTCTTTTCAAATGAGTCAGCTCTTTGCATCAGGTGGCCAAAGTATTGGAGTTTCAGCTTCAACATCAGTCCTTCCAATGAACACCCAGGACTGATCTCCTTTAGGATGGACTGGTTGGATCTCCTTGCAGTCCAAGGGACTCTCAAGAGTCTTCTCCAACACCACAGTTCAAAAGCATCAATTATTCAGCACTCAGCTTTCTTTATAGTCCAGCTCTCACATCCATACATGATCACTGGAAAAACCATAGCCTTGACTAGATGGACCTTTGTTGGCAAAGTTATGTTTCTGCTTTTTAATATGCTATCTAGGTTGGTCATAACTTTCCTTCCAAGGAGTAAGCATCTTTTAATTTCATGGCTGCAATCACCATCTGCAGTGATTCTGGAGCCCAGAAAAATAAAGTCTGACACTGTTTCCACTGTTTCCCCATCTATTTCCCATGAAGTGATGGGACCGGATGCCATGATCTTAGTTTTCTAAATGTTGAGCTTTAAGCCAACTTTTTCACTCTCCTCTTTCACTTTCATCAAGAGGCTCTTTAGTTCTTCTTCACTTTCTGCTATAAGGTTTGTTGTAGGAATCCATACAAACCATACTGGAAAAATCTTTAAGTGATATCAATAGGTTGAGAAAGGAAAACTATGTGATCATCTGAATAGATACTTGAAAAAATGGATAAAATTCAACATACATTTTTTATCTTAAAATTTTAGTAAAAGGGAGCTAGTAGTATTATTTAACATGATTTTTTCCCCCAGAGCAAAGCTTATTCAGTTATCACTAACAGTAAAGCAATACAGGGATTTCCATTAAAGTAAGGATTAAAATAAGGATGGCATTCTTTTCCAACTACTACATTGTTCTCATAGTCCTGGTTAAGTAACAATAGATGAAGCAAAAAGTGAAAGTTGCTCAGTCATGTCCGACTCTTTGCGACCCCATGGACTATACAGTCCATGGAGTTCTCCAGGCCAGAATACTGGAGTGGGTAGCCTATCCCTTCTCCAGGGAGTCTTCCCAACCCAGGAATCAAACCGGGGTCTCCTGCACTGCAGGTGGATTTTTTACCAACTGAGCCATCAGGGAAGCCCAGATGAAGCAAAACCATTATCATTATATATGGATGATGTTATATAAATACAAAAACCAGGAGAATCAAATGATAAATGCCAAACACTAAGAGAATTAAATAATTGTTGTGACATAAAATAGAGAAACCAAAATAAACACCTTTACTACAGACCAGGAATAATCAGCTAGAAATTAGAGAAAATACAACTGGAAAACATCCCAATTACGAAAGGAAAAAAGGCTTAGAAACAATCTTAATAGGAATTTTAACAGGCCCTATTATGAAGACACCATGAGCTTTTATTAAGGGAAATAAGAGAAACCTTGAGAAAAAAATACCATACTCCTTGATGAAAAGACACAATATTATAAGATTTTAAATTATTTACAAATTAATTTCTAGGTTTACTGTAACCTAGTTAAAATGCTAATGATATTTTTTTCAAACCTGACAATTTCAAACATGTATCTCGAAGAATAAACCAGTAAGAATAGCTAAGAAAAGAATGGAAATAAAGAAAAAAGAGTGGTGACTTACTCTACCAGATACTCAGACATTCAAAAAGCAAAAATAATTAAAACAGCACAGTACTGACATAAGAACTGATTGAAAAATCAATGAAACAGAAAACACAGCCCCCAAATTACGTGTGTGCACGTATGTGTATACATAAAAGAATATAAAACAATTTAGTAGAAATAAGAATTTAGTGCATGCTCAAGATGCACTGCTGCTGCTGCTGCTAAGTCGCGTCAGTCGTGTCCGACTCTGTGCGACCCCATAGACGGCAGCCAACCAGGCTCCACCGTTCCTGGGATTCTCCAGGCAGGAGTACTGGAGTGGGGTGCCATTGCCTTCTCCGCAAGATTGCATTAAAATTCACTAAAGAAAGACTTAGTATATAGTATTTGGTTATCTATGTGGGAAAATACATAATTCAACTCTTCACTTCATACCATATATCAAACACATGTGAGATGGATTGAAGAATAAAGGCTGAGACTACAATAAGACAGACATTTTCCAATAGAAGAAGTGTTAATTGACAAAGACTTCCTGGAGAACAATCTGGGTGTATCTGTCAAGAACTTTAAAAGCATTCATGTAGTTTGACTCTATAACTCCTCTTCTGGAAATCCTCCTGAGAAAAACAATCAGACACAAGAGTACCAACAGATTTCTCACAAAATAAACAAGCATTCAGCTCATGAAGTTGAAATGAGAAGGAACAGAGCAAATCCGAAGAAACAATAAGGAAGGGAATAATCAGATAAGAGCAGAAATCAATGGGTTGGAGAACAAAAAGAAACAACTGAGAAACCTAACAAAGCCAAAGCTGAGAAGATTAATAAGATCTCCAACACAACTCATCAAAGAAAAAGGAGGGAGGAAGAAGAACAGGAGGGGAAGGGAGGGATGGAGTGAAGGAGGAGGTGTGAGTAAATAAAACATATGAAGACAGAAGAGCCAACTAGAGAAACAAGCAAACAAAAATTTAATGAGTATTATGAACCACTCTATGCTAATCAAGCTGAAAACCTCCATAAAATGCACAGATCTCTAGGAAGCTACAAAATGTCAAAAAGGGGCACAAGAAGAAACAGGAAATTTGAGCATAAACCAATAGGTAGTAAATTCAAACAGTAGGCTAAGACTTTCCCTTCCAGACGCCTTTCCAGGTGATCTCCTATCACCAGTGGTTTTTCTCTGGTGAGAATGCAACTGTTTTCATCTCAAGAACTGCATTAAGCTGATATGGACAACAAAACTACATGGCCCTCTCTTAGGCAGAGGCATTCATTCTTTCAAGGTTACTGCGTGGTACATTGTAGCTTTCCTCAAATGAAGTGCAATCAGAGAGACATAAAAGTAATTTCTACATATTCTAAGCCATGAGACACAAACTTAATGCAGTAGGTCTGGATGAGCCCCCGTTCTGCAGAATACCAGGGGAGAGGTCACCCAGCACAGATCATCAGCACCCTCCCCACCGCCACCACTTCCAGATGACTTGGAGATGCTCTGCTAGACTTTTGGTAGAGGTGGGAGGAAGGAGGTGTGTGTTCTGTTCAGTCCCTGCTGTGGATTTACCAAGAGATCCCATTCAGGGCTGTTAAAATCAGTCTGCTGTCCCTAATGGTTGGACAACCCTGCTACTGCCGATGAGGAGGAAAACAGTAAATCAGACACCACCTCTGTGCCCAGAGAATTCAGCTGTGCAAATGCTGCCTGGTGGCATTTCACTTAACAAATAAGGTTTGAGCTTTTAATATGTTCTAGGCCCTGTCTTTGCTTCAGAGACAAACACTCCAAAAAATTTCATAGGAGAGAGTTTTCCCAGTGGACCTACTTCCATAATGTGGGTTAAGTAGCACTTTTTCCGGAATTAGACAGTAAGACATGGAGCCAAGACTCAACATCACACCATTGAACACAATTTGGCAGGGGGATCTGGTTTCTGTGAGCTGCCTGAGCAAAGGCATTAGAGGAAGAAGACATTTCTTGGGAGTGGCCAAACACTTTGGCACTGACATTAAAAGACAAAAGCATGAAAGATAAAAAGAAGCCCCAGGCTAGGGTGTGGTCAGTAATAAGTCAAACAGGATGACAGCCTCTGGATCAACAGAGGTGCAGAAAAGTTTTGTACCCTCCACAGAAGGGTCCTCTCCCACTTCCATCCAGGTAGCTTTCACCACAGAGAAAGGAAAAGTTTTATTCCAGTGAGTTGAAATCTTAAGGTTTGAAGTTTTACCATACAATGGATAAAAGAGCTTCCCCTGTAATGCAAGCCACTTTAGGAAGTTAAATTATCAACAAACATGAGTGGCAGAACTGAATAAAATATTGGGTCTAGAGTTGGACAAACCTGTTTCATCATTTTTCAGATGTGTGGCCTTGGACAAGTTATATTTTTCAACTTTGGTATCCCTGTCTGGGTAAAGAGGTATAATACTCGTTGTGGTAGAGGCTCCTAAAGATGACCACCATCAATCCCTTCTCTCCCTGTATATGGCTCCAGCCATAAAAAGCCATAGTCTTTTTTCTGCTTGAATCCAAACTGGCCCTAAGATTTCCTTTGACCAAGAAATGAGGCAGAAGTGACATATACAGCTTTCTAGGTTGTGTTCTAAGAGATCTGCAGCTTCTGGTTTTATACACACGCAATACTCCTTCTTGAAAGCCATGTGGAGAACCACATACAGAGAACTGTAGCATTCCACTTGACAGCCTCCAGCTGAGCTCCTGACTGATACCCAGTCATGTGAGTGAGCCATCTTGGATGTTTCAGCCCAGCTCAGCCACCAGATGACTGCAGCCCAGCTAGCAAAACACAAAGCCGAAGAGCTGCCCAGCTAGGTCCAATCCAGATTTATTAAAAACAAAGTCTCACAGGACATGAAAATCAGTCCATGCAATCCATCACAACAAGCTAAAGAAAAACCACATGATCATATCAGTAGATGCGCAAAAAGCATTGAAAAAAAAATGCAACACCCATTTAGGACTTAAAACTCCCAGCAAACTAGAAATAAAAGAGGACCCTTCTTAACTGGGTAAAGAATATATTTTTTTTTTACAAAAACCTACTAACATCATACTTAATGGTGAGTAGCTAGAAGCTTTCCTGCTCAGATCAGGAAAAAGGTAAGGATGTTCCTTCTCACCACTGTACTGGAAATCTTGCTAATACAATACGGAGAAGAAAATGAAATAGAAGGTAACAGAGTGGCAAGAAGAAATAAAATTGCCTTTGTATGCAGATAACATGATTGTCTACCTAGAAAAAACAAAGAATCAACCAAAAAACTCCTGGAACTAATAAGCAATTGTAACAAGGTTATAGGATACAAGGTTAACATACAAAAGTCAATCGCTTTACTATATATCAGCAATGAACAAGTAAAATTTGAAATTAAAAACAACAGCACTCTCAAAAATGAAATATTTAAGTAACAAAATTTGTGTGTTATATGAGGAAAATAACAAAATTCTGACAAATTTGAAGTCGAAGAACTAAATAAATAGAGATATATATATTTCATGCTCATGGATAGAAAGACTCAATATTGTAAGGTGTCCATTCTTCCATACTTGAACTACATATAGTCAATGCAATCCAAATAAAAATTCTAGCAAGTTATTTTGTAGATACCAACAAACTTACTATTTACTTGGTACAGATTCTAAAGTTTACACCAAGAGGCAAATGGCTCAGAATATACAACATAATATGGAAGGAGAAAAATAAAATTGAATGACCAATCAATCCAACTTCAAGACTTACTATAAAGCTATGATATGCAAGACAGTTTGGTATCGGTAAAAGAACAGACAAAGAGATCCATGCAACAGAATAGAGAACCCGGAA